>JAOWBW010000125.1:386921-1654685 GCA_026119855.1 Campanula takesimana
TATTTTGTATTTTACCCTAAAATAAATGGATGTATGTTAACAAAGTAGATGAACAACTTAACAATCTCCTATAAAAATTGCATATCCAACCTCAGCTTTCAACAATTTCTTTTTACCTTTGTTGCATTAATGTACAATACAAACCCTATTCGTTAATAACTGAACAAATGATTTAAATATAACATATTAAATTGAGAACTTTTTAAAATTATTAGTTACCCTAATCCTAATCTAAATTCCTTCTTTGCGTCTCGCACTCATTCACACCCCATAGCCTCCTCCACCACCTCCGCCACTATCACAACCACCACCACCACCTCATGCCAGAACATAAAAATTAAAACTGAGTTTTTTACTGTTTACCTCCGACTCTGACACCCGCCACCTACCCATCACCGCAACTATCCCCATCACCACCATTTAATCAATTATACTAAGTCAATAACCCATATTTTCTCAAACAAAATCGATAAAATAATATGATACCTAAAGAGACACCTACCTCAGTTGCAAAATGATTGACAAAAATCACTCTTAGAGTCGAAAGCGCCAAATTTTATTGATGATTCGCTTGAATTATTATTTTGGCACAATAAAAAATTAATAGTAAACGACTCTCAACATAGATCACGTTCAAACAGTACACATAGATAGCATACTAAAAATGAAGTAATTTTCACAAGTTTTAGAATATGCACACACTTCCTCATTTTTTTTCAATAAAATACTCAAAGATCGTTATGTCATCAGAAATAGTTAGGATCAAAGCACTCTATAAAGAAACTGTAAGCAAAAGAAAGTAAGCATTGACTATGTTTTACGGGATTATTATGCATTCTATGCACATAAAAGGTTGATAGACTACTCACATGAAAGATATCAACGGCCTTGGAAAGAAGTATTTTACTTCTTCAGAAGCAGTTTTCCCACTTAAAAGCCTCCATCTTATGTCCAGATTTTCAGCACCTCTTTGATCTAGCATCTTCGTTATGGTTCTAACAAGTAGCTAGAAAGCATTTCCTCACCAGCATTCACCCACTTCTGCAAAGTAAATGAATATTATTGCAGTCTGTGCAACAGAACAAGGTGGAGCCTGACAAATCATGTAGCGTGAAATGTAGTGATATTAATAGTGAAAACTATTCGTATACATACAAGTCAACAATAAATAAGACCATATATATAGTATGTGCTTTGATACCTTTAAACATCAATTTTATGCTCCTTCATACAGTCAACGTGATATTCCTTCATACAGTCAACGTGTGTATTCGATAAAATTATAAACCAAATCTAATAAATCTGTTTCCATGAATTCATGAACCGACAAACATGCTAAATTGCGTGTAAAAGAGCTGCACATTCCCAATTTCTAATTCCATGTCCATCCAAATTAACACCATATAAAATATACTCCCTCCGTCCCACCTCACTTGAGGCCTAAGAGGTGGGCACAATAACTAAGGAAAGAGAATAAAATAAGGAAAATGTGTGGTAGAAAATGATGAGAGAAGACTGAGTGGGTTAATAGTAGGTTGGTTGAATGAATTGTGTGGTGGAAAATGAAGAGAGATAATGAGTGGAAGGGGTAGATTAAATATAAAATTATAAAAACATTGCCATTTTGGGGAGTCTCAAGTGAAGTGGGACGGACCAAAATAGAAATAAGTACTCCCTCCATCCTAGCAGAAGTGTCACCAATTTTTGGGACACGGAGATTAAGGAAAGGTAGTAGGTGTGTGGTAGAAAATGAAAAGAGAGAATGAGTGGGGTAAATAGTAGTGTTGGTTGAATAAAATCTGAAAGGCCCTTGTTTGAATTGCAAATGATTAGACAGCTATGGTTTGGCTTAGCTGTCAGATATTTGAAGAGTTGTGCAGCGGAATATATATATATATATATATGGTTTGAAATAATGATAGGACTATTAACACAATGAAATAATGCAAGAGTGTGTGTGTGATTGCAGAAAAGGAAATAACACAACAAGATTTAAAGTGGTTCAGAGTTCACTCCTCCTACATCCACCCCCACTGTCAAACTTTGACAAGTGAGATCAATTTATTATACTCTTAATCAACAAGAATTACACAAATTGATAGGTAAGTTCCTTGAACTTCCTCTTCCTAATTAGTACAGTCAACTAGGGATACACTTAAAGTACAATCTTAAGTGCTTTTACAACTTGAAGTACAGTCTCAAGATTTTCAACATAAATACACTCAAAGTACAGTCTTGAGTGTTTACAAAATATTTATACACCTAAAGTACAGTCTTAGGTGTTTACAATCATACACTTAAATTACAGTCTTAAGTGCTTTTTCAACTTGAAGTACAGTCTCAAGATTTGCTAATTGTGAGTTATCACACTGAGGTTGTTGTAGTAGAAACAGGGGCTGAAGGTTTGGATTTGGTATGATGTTTGACGGGTAGGGATTGATGTGTAAGGTTTGAATTACAGGAGGAGTGTAAAGGGAAAGGGTGTTTTTGGATTGTCAAAAAGGGGTTATTTGTGCAGAGGATGAAGTCTTCTATTTATACACATTAATGTAGCCATTGGAATATGACTGTTGCAGCACCATTAATGTGTCTTTGACTGGTCTTTGCCCCACTTGTCCACTTGCAGGTCTTCATTGAGCTGGATTGAGGGAATGGCTTCCAGAAGGTCTTCAATGGTGGTCTTGATAGCTGTGAAGATATGGGATCCATCTTGGTTGAGATTGTGATAGCAAAGGATGAGACAGAACAATGGCTGTCTGATAGAAGAAGCCATAGCTGTCAGATCACAACAAGGCTTAGCTATCAGAGATGATCTTCAATATGGGTGGAGGATCTGTTTAAAGATCTTGATGGCTTAGAACAGATATATGATTCATGTTTTTGTAGTAGTACAATCAATGTAAGAATGAGAATCATAGCTGTCAGACTCACAGCTGTTAGATAAACTGAAGCCTTAGCTGTCAGTTTATACTATGGCTTAGATCATTAGTTAAGACATGTATTTGATTTGAATAATGTAAACATGTAATTAACTTATTGTTCTCAGCCATTTTGAGTTACATAACTGTTGAGTAACAAGATGAATATGAGTGTTGATTTGGTCAGTTATCATCTTAACTGTCAGTCATGACTGACAGTTATGACTGACAGTTTTCATCTTTTGATATAAACCCTGTTCCTTATATATTCCTTTATCAAAACCATCTAACTATGATTTGATCAAAGTTAGGTCCTAACAATTTCCCCCTTTTGGTAAAGGAAGATATATTTAGAACTTGTCTTCACAGTTAATGATAAGAAAGGTATGAAATTAGATAATTCAGGGATTCTCAACATTCACAAGTACTTTTGAATGAAATAGAAATACTTGAATGTAACTCAAAGAAGAGATGTTTAGGTATTATATCCATCAATACCAAAAAAATTGTTTCAAACACCAAAATACAACAATCATTTCAATACACCATAAAGGGTCATGCATCATGAAGTTGATCATAGAATTCTTCACGCTCTTGTCTTGCAGACAGAAGGTCATCTCTTTCTTCTTCCAGCATTCTTCGCATATCTGGTTCAACCCCTCTGTAATAGAATTCATTTTTCCATTCCCAAGTCATCCTGTCATCATACTTGAAGGAGTCATCTTCCCTTGCTCTGAGTGATCCTTCCTCAGTGGCATTTGGTCATTTCTGATTCTCATGGGACCCCACAAGTGCTTTTGCTTTCTTCTTGCTGTCTTCTCTTGCTTGGGCATAGAGGATGGGCCAGGTTGGTGTTGAGTTGGTGCTTGAGGTTCAGGGGAAGTATGAGAGGATTGCTGAGGAGGGCTTTTGGTGGTAGGAGATGGAATATTGATTGGTGAGTCTGCATTTGGGCTTGTAGCATTATCATCATCATTATTTCCAGAGCTGTCAGAGTCTGAAGAGACATCAATAATATCATTGACTCTGTTGTGGCTGACAGCTAAGGATTCCCTGAACTGTTTGATCTCTGGGATTGATTTCTTTCTCATGGAGATGGAATTGACATTGGGAGAGTTAAAAAGTAAGGGATCAACAGAGATTGGATTTGAAAGAAGTGGCTCAATTCCTGGGTGAAGGACTGGATGAAAGATATTGACTCCTCCTTTGCTTATGAAAAGCATAAGTGCAAACTTTCTCTCATACAGAGAATAATAGAATTTCTTGGCAAGATCAATGCACAAGGAGTAGACTAGTCCCAGAGGCATATAGAGGCAGGAATATAGTGATGGAGAGAGGAGTTGGCTAAAGAGTCTTTCCCAATCAACAAGTGTATTTGGAGTGATGAATTTAGGGAGAGATGGGATTTGATGGACAAAATTGGAGGTGGAGGCTGTTCTGGACTTTTTCCATTCTTCATAGGCAAAGAAAACCAGTCCTGCAAGGTTTCTTGCCACTAAAATCAGTCCATTTCTGGACAATTCCCAGAATTTATGATAAGTGAAGGGATTAGCAATTTCTGGGATGTGAACAACATCTTCTAACTTATCATTTGCCTTTTTGATGGATGAGTAAGAAAAATCAATGCCACATTTTAGCATCCAGGGTTCTCTTTTGGGAAGAAAGAATTGATTGAGAATTGGAGGGCTTGAATGAGATGGAGAAATGTCATGACTGTCAGGGCTAAGAGGACTGTCATGGATGGGTTCACTGTCAGAGATATCTTGGCCATGTCCAGCCAGGTTTGGGCTATGAGAGGGTTCTTGAAAGGGTTCATTTCCAGGGATTGAAAGGATGGGCTTGGAAGGAGCAGAGAGATTGGTTAAGGGTTTGGAGAGAGAGTGAGGTGATGGATCAGGATAGTTCATATGAAGTTCAGCTATGAAATGGGCTTTGAGGTAGTTCAAGGCTCCACTGACATAAGATTTGGCTATTCTCTTTTCAAGCTCAAGAATAAGAGCTTTTTCATTTTCTGGGGTTCCATCATAAGTAAGCCCTTTACATGCTTTCAAGAACAATTCTCCCCTTGAAACTCTTTTGGGATCAATCTCATGTCCTTCTTTGTTTAATCTTTGAATCACTTCATGTATTTGACTAACATTCCCCCTATCACTTTGAACATTTGGGGCAGGCTCATTCACAGCCTCTTTCTCAGGTATGGAAGGGATGAAACGAGTATCAGTTTCCATAGCTGTCTGACTGGGATGACTGGATGATTCTCCTGGACCACTTCTCTCTTTCATTAGCCTAATCCTAAGTTCTTCTATGGCTATCCTTATCTCACCTTCATTCAACACTTGATTAAGATGAATGAGAACAGCTTTTTCAGTATTAGGATGTCCATCCAATCTAATAGCTTCAATAGCACTTAGAATTTTGGCTGACAGCTGAGGTTGGGCAGATGGAATATTCTCATCACTATTCCCCCTTAAGGTTTGCTCTCCTAATGGTTCATTGAGATTTAGGATTGATTCTACAGCAGAATGATGGTCAGAGCTAGATTGGTCCTTGGAGGTTGATAATGATTTTTCAATAGAAGGACTGACAGTTGTTGATTTTGGAGAAGGGGGAGGGGTATTTTGTTTGGTTTTCTTGGGTTTTGGTTCTGTCTTTTCTGGTTTTCTTTTTTGAGGCAAGACAGTAGAAGGAAGGGGAGAGGAAGATGTTACCTGTGATCTTGTGACAGCTTTCCTGGTGGGGATGGCTGTCAGAGGTTGCTTGCCTTTCTGCTTTATTTTGGACAAGTCAATAGCTGCCTGGATTTCTTGGGGATCTATATCAGCATCACCAACATCAGCTTGACCTGTGGTTTCATCCTTATGACTGTCAGCAGCATCCATTTCTTCATCATCTTTTCCATGGCTGTCAGATACAGTCTTCTCACTGTCAGCTACATGATCAGCCTTTTCTTTTCCTTTCTCACCAGTTTTGGCAGGAGACACAACATTCTTCTTAAAAACTCCAGTTTTCTTGATTTGTGTTTTTGCAATCTTCTTTCTTCTCTTGTAAACTTCTTCTTTTCCACTTGTACCCAATGCTACCAAGTCCTTCCAGTGTGCTATCTTTCTTTTGTATTCCTCTCTTTCCTTTTCTAAGGCATCATTGAAATCTCTAGTGCTTCCATCATTAGCACCTTTCACTACACCTCCTTTCTTTTGCTTCAAGACAACTGTTCTGTCATTGAAGCATCTTGTCTCAGACAGCTTCACTTTTTTCAGCCATTTCTTGTTAAGAGAAGGTTTAAGTCTTGGGATCAAAACCTCAAGGATTCCACTCATAAATCTGAAGTTGTTCATCTTTCCATTTGCTTTTTGAACTTGAGAGAGGATATTGAGGAGACAAGTTGGAAGTTGTGAAGGAGAACAGTGCACCAGTTTGTATCTGTTGTCATCAAGCTCAGCATCTGCTTCCATTCATTTGCTCCCATTTGGTCAAATGAAGATTGCTTCCCATCAATGGCTTTGTTGACCACATCCATGAGGGTTGATTTGAAGATGTCAGACTTGTCTTTGGTAACAGCTTTGTCCTGTACATCCTTGAACTCATGGACTTCAACACCAAAGAACTTTTCATAAACTGGCTTCAATCTTTCTGAATTTCTATTCCAAATGTTCTTCTCTGCTTCTTGTTTGTTGGGGATTCCATAGACTTCGTGAACCAAATCCTGAGTGATGATTATCTCTGTGTTGTCAATGGTGGCTGTGATTGAGTTTTCCTCCTTGTTTCTTTTTCCCACAAGGTAAATCTCTCTGCATAGCTCTTCATAGATTGGGGGTCTTGCTCCCATGAAATCAAGCAGTTCATTCGCCTCAAGTAACTCTTTTATGAGGGCCCCAACATCAGAATCATAGAAATTAGGTTTTATGAAATAGCTGTGAGCATCTGGGTAAATAGCTTTTGATTCTGCCATTGATGATTGAAAGGATTAGGGTTTTGAAGGAATCTGTTGGTTGAAAGGATGAAGAACGGAAATGGATTATGAAAAGAGCGGTAATGCGACAGGGGCTTTGGTTTTGAAAAAGAGAGAGTGGGAGGGAATGAGGGGAGAGTGGGTTTAAATGAAATTAATGCGCATTGGGGGTTCAAAAGTTTAGTAACTGTTCATTGAACAGTTACTTTTGCCTTCCCCACGTTACAACCATTAACTTCCACGAAACATGGGAAAAACATTCTCTTTTTTCAAGGCTTTTGCAGGGTAATAGACATCTGAGTTAATGAACTTTGTGAGCTATTAACACAAATTCTTATCCACAAGTTAGAAATCCATCAGATCACCATAGCTGTCAGATATAATTTAAGAGATTTTGACAACTTAGACTACAGATAGCTATGATGGCTGTCTAGGATAACTATGGATAATTTTGCCTATAAAACAATGAAAAACTTTGATGAAATTCATTCAGTTCAAATCACAAACATACATGGGTAAATTTGCATCAAAGTTTAATCCCATAAAAATGGCTCAGACAGCTAAGCAACTGGTTTTTGAGAGATCTCATGGTGATGACAAGGGTAAGAATAAAAGAGTGAGAGTAGATCAGGATGATGGTTCAAGAGGGATAGCTGTCAGAGAGGGGATTGATAGTGGAGATGGAGAGGGGATAAGGCTTTTTGGAAAAAACATTAGGGTTGAACAGGGTGAGTCTAGCAAGACAAAAGATAAGGTAGAGAGGGTTTATACACTGGGAGAATTGATTAGGCAGGACAGGGTTCAGACAGCTATTGACAGGGGCTTAGCTATCAAGCAAAAAGTTGAGTCTGAGAAGAAGTACACAGCAGTGACAAGGGATTCACTTTCTCCTGGAGTTGGTTTGTTGGAGGGTAGAGGTGATAACTTTGCTGGGATGCATGTATCTCCTTCTTCAACCATATCTCATCTTTTCAACCAGTTCATAGGTTGTTTTAGCCCTGTCAGAGTTCCAGCTGAGGAAAGAGATGAGTCCAGACCTAGCCAACCATTTGCTATTGCTGGAAATGGTTCTTCTGGAGATTTCAGCTTTGTGACACCACTGGAAGGTTTGCTTCAGCCTTATGATGCAGTGGAAGAGTGGTGGCCAAGAAGAGCTAGTCCTTCTCTTCAGTACTCTGTCACATCAATTGATCCCTTTCTAGAGAGGCATCCAGTGTGGTTGCAAAGGTATCATCAGACCTTGCAATCAACTCAGGAGGCAAGATGTGGAGGAATGAGTGCAGGTGGAGGATCTGGAGAGACAGTGACATTTCCAGAAGATGTCTGATAGCTGAGGAGTGAAGATTTGAGAGAGGGCTGGATTTGAAGGTTTGTGTGAGTTTTGGTTAGTTTTTGGTATGGAGTGAAGGCTTGTGTGGTATTTTTAAGGTTGTTTTATGTTTGTTTTTGGTTTTTCTGGTGTTTGGAATAGATAGCTGTCAGTAGTCAGCCATTAGGTTTATTTTGGGAGAATAGCTGTCAGGCTTTACTGGGACAGCATTGCTCTCTTTTGTATGCTCTTTTATTAATTAATGAAAAACCTTTTATTTTGGCAAGTTTATCATTCCAAGCATAGCTCTTAAAAGCTCAAATCTTTTCTCATCCATGGCTTTGGTGAGAATATCAGCAACATTATCTTCAGTGCAGACTTTTGAAAGATTAATGTTTCCCTTTTCAACATGGTCTCTTATGAAGTGATGTCTTACTTCAATATGTTTGGTTTTGGAGTGCTGAACAGGATTTTCTGTCATGGCAATTGTGCTAGAATTGTCACAGAAAATTGGTACATTTGTCAATTTTATCCCAAAGTCTTGTAATTGACTTTTGAGATATAGCATTTGAGAACAGCAGAGCCCTGCAGCAATGTATTCAGCCTCAGCTGTTGAAGTAGCAACTGAAGTTTGCTTTTTACTTGACCATGAAATAATTCTTGACCCAATGAATTGACATCCCCCACTAGTTGACTTTCTGTCAAGATTGCAACCAGCATAATCAGAATCAGTGAATCCTATAAGAGAGAAAGGTGAGCTTGAGGGATACCATAGACCATAGTCAGGGGTTCCTTTGAGATATCTCAGGATCCTTTTGACAGCTGAGAGATGGGATTCTTTTGGATCAGCCTGAAATCTTGCACAGAGGCATACACTAAACATAATGTCTGGTCTGGATGCAGTGACATATAGAAGAGATCCAATGTAGCTCCTATAGAGTGTTTGGTTTACACTTTTTCCATCAGGATCAGCATGGAGCTTTGTTGTTGTTGATAGAGGTGATCTTGCAGGAGATGCAGTTTGCATATCAAATTTTTTGATCATATCTCTAGTGTATTTGGCTTGGTTGATAAAAAATCCTTCCTCCATTTGCTTAACTTGAAGTCCTAGGAAGAAAGTTAATTCACCAATCATACTCATTTCAAATTTGTTCTTCATGATCTCTCCAAATTCAGAACAGAGAGATTCATTGGATGATCCAAAGATGATATCATCTACATAAACTTGAATAAGTAGAAGATCTTCTCCATATTTCTTGATGAACAAAGTATTGTCAATATGGCCTTTTGTGAATCCTTTACCAAGTAGGTATTTTGACAGTGTGTCATACCAGGCTCTAGGGGCCTGTTTAAGTCCATACAAGGCTTTGTCAAGTTTATAAACATGATCTGGAAACTTTGGATGATCAAAGCCAGGGGGTTGAGACACAAATACTTTTTCATTTAGAACTCCATTGAGAAAGGCACTTTTGACATCCATTTGAAACACCTTCATCTTTTTGTATGAAGCAAATGCAAGAAACAGCCTTATTGCTTCCAGTCTTGCAACAGGTGCAAATGTTTCATCATAGTCGATTCCTTCCTCTTGCCTGTATCCTTGAGCAACAAGTCTTGCTTTGTTTCTCACAACAGTGCCATCTTCATTCATTTTGTTCCTGAAAACCCATCTTGTTCCAATGACAGTTTGATTCTTGGGTTTAGGAACTAGCTGCCATACTTTATTTCTCTCAAATTGCTCCAGTTCTTCTTCCATAGCTTCAATCCAATCAGCATCTTGTAAAGCTTCATTTATCTTTTTGGGCTCCAGTTGAGAGATGAAGGCACTCATTAGGACATCATAGAGAGGTATGTCAGAGGGGATAGGAGATCTGTTGATGGGAAGGTTAATGAAGATATCATTGTTTGGAGCTATTTTATGGGTGATAACACTTGAGGAAGAGGGTTTCTCATTGATATTTGAGAAGGTTCTGTGGTCAGATGGATGATGACTGTCAGGTATAGGATGGCTGTCAGTCACAGGATGACTGTCAGTCAAGGGTTGGCTTTGCAGTTGGGTATTTTCTTCTTCATCATTTGATTGGTTGGGGATAAGATGGACAAAGGCTTGGTTGAGAGGGCTGGTTGATGATGTGAGTGATGGCTGTCAGACACAGGATGACTGTCAGGCACAGTGTAGCTGACAGATGAATCTCTTGGTACCATGTAAGGAAGGTTTGATGAATCTAATTCATGATGAAGTACAGTTGAGTCAGTGATAGGAGAAACTTCAGGAAGATTGTCTGAGTTTCCTAATCCTTCATCAAAATCACACAATTCAGTCCCACTTTGATCATTGTTTTCATCAAAGTCAACATGAATTGATTCTTCCACTACAAGTCTTCTTTTGTTGTATACTCTATAGGCTTTGCTTGTATTAGAGTACCCAAGAAAGATTCCTTCATCACTTTTGGAGTCAAATTTGTCCAAATTATTCTTTCCATTATTGTGAATGAAGCATCTACTTCCAAAACTGTGAAAGTAGGAAATGGTAGGAACTTTGTCATTCCATAATTCATATGGAGTCTTCTTATGGAATTTGTTGATTAGAGTCTTGTTTTGAACATACACAGCAGTAGTGACAGCTTCACCCCAGAAGTATTTTGGAAGGTTGTGCTCTGACAGCATTGTTCTTGCTGCCTCACAAATAGTTCTGTTTTTCCTTTCAGCAACTCCATTTTGTTGAGGTGTTCTTGGGGCTGAGAAATTGTGTTCAATTCCTTTGCTATCACAATATTCTTCTACTCCTGTGTTTTCAAATTCCTTTCCATGATCAGATCTGATTTTGGTTATGGAAGATCCTTTTTGATTTTGAATTTTATTGAACAGCTTTGTCAGACAGCTAAGAGTGTCACTTTTGGATTCAAGAAGAATGATCCAAGTGAATCTTGTGTAGTCATCAACCACAACTAGGGAGTATCTTTTTCCTCCTAAAGACCTAGTTCTTATGGGTCCAAATAGATCCATATGAAGAAGTTCAATAGGTCTTGAGGTGTCCAATCTGGTCTTGGGCTTGAAAGAAGATCTCTTTTGCTTCCCACATTGGCATGCTTTGCAAAGTTTGTCCTTCTTGAAAGGAATCTTTGGAAGGCCTTTAACTAGGTTGGAGTTTGCAAGCTTGGATATGGTTTTGAGGTTTAGATGAGCCAATCTTTTGTGCCATAACCATGACATATCAGATTGACTAAAAGACAGAAGGCAGTGAGCAGATGAGGATTCAACAATCTCTAAGTTTAGGCAGTAGAGATTTCCTTTTCTTGAACCAGTCAGAATGACTTTATTGCTTTTGTCTTTTACAGTGCATAGATCCTTGGTGCAAACAACATGATATCCCTTATCACAGATTTGACTAATACTAATCAAATTGTGTTTGAGACCTTCTACATAAGACACATTTGTGAAAATGATGTCTTTAGTAACAAGGTTTCCTGATCCTTTGACCTTAGCTTGGGAATTGTCACCAAAGGTTACATTTGGACCATTTTTAGGGATATGTTGTTGCAACCAGTCTTTATTGAAGGTCATATGCCTACTACAACCACTATCTAAATACCAGAGTCCTTTCCTAGGTACCTGCAAAACAAAAAGTAAAATTTATGGTACCCTTTTTATTCCTTTTTGGGTCCAAAGGATTAGTTTTTCTTTGGTACCCTAGCTCTGTTCATTGGTCTTTTAAAGAACTGGTTTAAGGTATTGTAGTATGACATGATTTGCATCATGTAGGGGGTAAGAACATTGGTTTGGGATGGATTAAAGTAATGGTTGGGGTTATTGTATTGGGGCTGAAACTGAAAGGCATTTGGATAGGATGATCTAGGAGATTCATTTTGATAAGCATGGCCCTTTCCATTTGAGCATTGCCATTGAGGTCTTTATTGTTTGGAGTATCTATGCTTATTGTAGAATCTTTGTTGCCTTGTGGTTCTTTGTTGGTTGGAAGACCTTGGCTGTCTGTCAGGTCTTGGCTGTCTGTCAGACCTTGGTTGTCTGACAGATCTTGACTGACTAGCCCCTTTTTGCATCATAATTTCTTTCTGTATATTGGCTCCTTTTTTAACCCAAATATACTTACTTCCTTGAATTTTACTTGGTCCTTCCTTTGGATGGTTTGGACCAGTTGAGACTTCTTTTGATTTTCCTTTGGCTTGAACAGGATAGGTTTGAGCTTGATAGCTGCCAGAGCTTAGGCTTTCTAGAACCATTTTTTCAATGGCCCTTTCACCAGTGGGAGGTGTGTACATCTTTAGTGTAGGGTTGTTGGCACCAATCCCTGTTTTATCACTAGGATGTCTTTGCTGGTAGGTGAACAGGGATAATGCCTTGCTTGATTTGTTCCATGAATCTATTTTCCTTTTAAGAGCATCATTTTCTTTTTCAAGATTTATGAGTCTTAGACAGTTTTCTTGAGTACTGGATGTCTCAGCTGTAAGATCCATGTTTAGTTTTTCAAGCATTTGGCATTGTTCTTTAAGCCCTTGGCAGGCTTTCTCAAGCTAAGAGTTGGTTTTAGTGAGGTTATTTATGGTTGAGGATTGGGAGAGGTTCTCATTGACCAATGAGGCAAAGCTAGTTTTTTGTCTTTTGGTTTGAATTAACAGAGTACAAACTAATTGTTTAAAACCATCAATGTTTAAAGAGTTAAAATCATGTACCTCTTTTAGTTCTTCAGCAGCAGCAAGAGCTTCCATTTCTTCCTCATTGTCTGACTCTTCCTCATCTTCAGCCATAAAGCATAGCATGGCTTCCTCTCCTTCATTGTCAGAGTCATCACTGGACTCAAATTCTTCATCACTGAATTTTGATGAGTCAGCAATCATCACTTGTTCTTTGTTTTTGTCATTTTTGTTCTTGGAGCAGTTGAAGCAGTTGCACCTGGAGCTATGAATGATTTCTTTTGAGTAGGTCATTCTCTTGGCTGTCTGGTTGTCCCTAGGTTTCCTTGGTTCAGGGCATTCTGAAGAGTAATGGCCTTGCTTTCCACAGTTGAAGCAATCAACTATCTTCTTGTGATTATCTTGTTGAGGATTAGATGTGGAAGGATTGTATTTTTTGTCAAAGGATTTCTTTTGAAACTTCATGGCATTTCTGACAGCCATGGATATAAGACTTGGAAGGTCTTCTTGAAGGACAGGTTTACTCACAGGTTTGGATGAGATGTTTATCTTTTGGAGAGCATTAATGACAATGGTCTCAATGTCTTGGTGAGTGATAGGCTTGTGAGCAGTTTCTTGAGCAGTTTCTTGAGCAGTTAATGCTAAGGTTTGTGAAATGGTTGGAACTGGTTGAATTTTAATCATTCCTTCCAGTTCATAGGCCTCAAGCTTTCCAAAATATTGCTCAACAGTCATTGTGCTCCATTCAGATCCTTCCCTGATAGGTAATGCTACCTTTTCATATTCTTGAGGGAGATTGGAATATATCTTGAGGCATAGATCTTGCTGTTCAAAAGTTTTTCCATGATCAGCAATGGATCTGACAAGATTTTCAAATCTTGGTTGAGCAGCACTAACTTTTTCTCCAGGATAGAACTTGAAGTTGTCTAATTGTCTAAGCAAGTTATACAAGTTTTGAGTCCTGACACTGGTATGTTTAGTGAACTTGGTTTGAATGAGAGCCCATGCTGATCTGGCATTTGGTTCCTTAGCAATTTCTTGTGCTAGAGAGTCATTTACACTCTTTTGAAGAATGTTTTTAACTTTTAAATTTGCACTGACCAATTGCTTTTCAGCTTCAGACCATGTTTCTGGGGACTTCATCTTACTACATCCTCCATTAGTATCTATTTGAGTTGGGTAGGTTATTTCATTATTTAGAACATACCAGTTCCATATACTGTTTGCATCAAGATATGTTTTGATTTTTGATGCATAGATCTCAAAAGATCCACAGTCATCAATGTGTGGGATGTCTTTCTCATTATTTCTTCTTGGTTGAGGCATGGTGGGTTTGAAGAGGATCTTTCACAAGTTGTTAGACTTTGAATGTGAAGACAAGCTCTGATGCCAATTGAAAGGCCCTTGTTTGAATTGCAAATGATTAGACAGCTATGGTTTGGCTTAGCTGTCAGATATTTGAAGAGTTGTGCAGCGGAATATATATATATATATGGTTTGAAATAATGATAGGACAATTAACACAATGAAATAATGCAAGAGTGTGTGTGTGATTGCAGGAAAGGAAATAACACCACAAGATTTAAAGTGGTTCAGAGTTCACTCCTCCTACATCCACCCCCACTGTCAAACTTTGACAAGTGAGATCAATTTATTATACTCTTAATCAACAAGAATTACACAAATTGATAGGTAAGTTCCTTGAACTTCCTCTTCCTAATTAGTACAGTCAACTAGGGATACACTTAAAGTACAGTCTTAAGTGCTTTTACAACTTGAAGTACAGTCTCAAGATTTTCAACATAAATACACTCAAAGTACAGTCATGAGTGTTTACAAAATATTTATACACCTAAAGTACAGTCTTAGGTGTTTACAATCATACACTTAAATTACAGTCTTAAGTGCTTTTTCAACTTGAAGTATAGTCTCAAGATTTGCTAATTGTGAGTTATCACACTGAGGTTGTTGTAGTAGAAACAGGGGCTGAAGGTTTGGATTTGGTATGATGTTTGACGGGTAGGGATTGATGTGTAAGGTTTGAATTACAGGAGGAGTGTAAGGGGAAAGGGAAAGGGTGTTTTTGGATTGTCAAAAAGGGGTTATTTGTGCAGAGGATGAAGTCTTCTATTTATACACATTAATGTAGCCATTGGAATATGACTGTTGCAGCACCATTAATGTGTCTTTGACTGGTCTTTGCCCCACTTGTCCACTTGCAGGTCTTCATTGAGCTGGATTGAGGGAATGGCTTCCAGAAGGTCTTCAATGGTGGTCTTGATAGCTGTGAAGATACGGGATCCATCTTGGTTGAGATTGTGATAGCAAAGGATGAGACAGAACAATGGCTGTCTGATAGAAGAAGCCATAGCTGTCAGATCACAACAAGGCTTAGCTATCAGAGATGATCTTCAATATGGGTGGAGGATCTGTTTAAAGATCTTGATGGCTTAGAACAGATATATGATTCATGTTTTTGTAGTAGTACAATCAATGTAAGAATGAGAATCATAGCTGTCAGACTCACAGCTGTTAGATAAACTGAAGCCTTAGCTGTCAGTTTATACTATGGCTTAGATCATTAGTTAAGACATGTATTTGATTTGAATAATGTAAACATGTAATTAACTTATTGTTCTCAGCCATTTTGAGTTACATAACTGTTGAGTAACAAGATGAATATGAGTGTTGATTTGGTCAGTTATCATCTTAACTGTCAGTCATGACTGACAGTTATGACTGACAGTTTTCATCTTTTGATATAAACCCTGTTCCTTATATATTCCTTTATCAAAACCATCTAACTATGACTTTGATCAAAGTTAGGTCCTAACAAAATCTGTTTCCATGAATTCATGAACCGACAAACATGCTAAATTGACGTGTAAAAGAGCTGCACATTCCCAATTTCTAAGTTCCATGTCCATCCAAATTAACACCAATAAAATATACTCCCTCCGTCCCACCTCACTTGAGACCTAAGAGGTGGGCACAATAACTAAGGAAAGAGAATAAAATAAGGAAAATGTGTGGTAGAAAATGATGAGAGAGAATGAGTGGGGTTAATAGTAGGTTGGTTGAATGAATTGTGTGGTGGAAAATGAAGAGAGATAATGAGTGGGTGGGGGTAGATTAAATATAAAATTATAAAAAGATTGCCATTTTGGGGAGTCTCAAGTGAAGTGAGACGGACCAAAATAGAAATAAGTACTCCCTCCGTCTTAGCAGAAGTGTCACCAATTTTTTGGGACACGGAGATTAAGGAAAGGTAGTAGGTGTGTGGTAGAAAATGAAAAGAGAGAATTAGTGGAGTAAATAGTAGTGTTGGTTGAATAAAATGAGTGGTGGAAAATGAAGAGATAGAATGAATGGGGTTAAATGGTGGGGTTGGTTGAATATAAATATATTAAAACATTTCCATTTTGGGTAGTGACACTTGTGCTGGGACGGACCAAAAGGGAAATAAGTGACACTTCTGCTGGGACGGAGGGAGTATATATATATATATATATATATATATATATATATATATATAATCCAATGAAATCTAAAATATAATACCTCTCTCTGAAAACGAATGTCCGGTTATAGATTTAGACATTCATTTTTGGATGAAAGGAGTACAATTAAAAACTGGTAAAGAATAATCAATTATTTAATTGATGCAGGTAAGGTTTACCAGAAAAGGTGTGAGATTGTAAATTACCTCAATTTGATATTCAACGAATAGCGATCCATATCCACTCCTGTTAACTTCCATTAATTTCCAGCGCTCCCAAACCAGCAACATACTGTATGTTGATTACGAAAGGAAAAAGGGAAAAAAGGAAAGATTAGCAGTCGAAATCAATGAATGAAACTAATTTTTTTAACAATGGAGAAGGCCAAAATTAATCAGCCGAATGAAAAACTTACAAGGAGGATGCTTCATCAGCTGGGCAAAGACATACACCCGCCATTCTAATCGGCGAAAAAACTGTGCGCAAACTTCCGACGCGCCCTTGACCTATCTAAAGTGACCGAGGCTGATTATTTTATTGAGAGCGATGAATTAGGGTTAGGCTAAGGGTCGTTTTTATAGATGTGGTATGAGGAAACATGATCTAAGCGCTATTTGCCACTATCATCCTACGGTCAGAGATTGTTAGGGCAATGTCATGGCTTATGTCATCATGAGATTAACCAGTTTTTTTTTTTTTTTTTTTTTTTTGACAACATACTCCCTCCGTCCCATTTTAAGAGTCAAAAACTGGATGGGTTCAAGAATTAAGAAAAATGTGATGTGTTGTGAGTGTTGATAGTTGGGTAGGAGAGAGAAAGTGAAAGTAGAGATTAGAGATAAGTTAGTGGATAATATTAAGTGTGAAAGGAGAAACGGCCAATCAACCAATATATGCAATGTACTTTCGCGGTTTGCATCAAATAATGCAATGTACTCATTAGTGTCTAAAAAATACAACGTACTTTTTAAGTAATTTTTAAATTATGTAACCAATTTCTTTTTTAATTAACGGTGTTAATTTTTTTAACGAAATGATGATGTCGCAAATGATGTGTTAAAATTCTAACGAATGTTGATGTCAAAACTAACTTTTCCTATCATCTCAATCTCTCCGTCCCGACAAACACCATCTTTTACCTACCATCGTTCAACCACCACTAACCCGCCACCATTCAACCACTTCTAGAAAACAATCCCCCTCCCTCATGTAACCCCGCCCCCTTTCCTCCTCCACTCCATCCAGCACCCTCTTCTCTTCCCTATTAGTCTCCCCCTTCTTCCCAGCCAATCCTCACCTTCTGAAACCCCCATCCCTGACTACCCTTCCGCACGACCACCACCCATCACCACCACCAACCAATGCCATCAACCAATGTTTCCCATTTATCACCATCATCGTCATCCCAACAGAGTCCCCAACACCATCATAAACACCATAAATTCAAAATCAAAAAAACGAAAAGTAAAAAATCAAAAATGATAAACATTAATTCAAATCTCAGACACACACAAAAGACGCACACACATAAAAGACGCACACACAAAAGAGACACATACACAGAGAGAGAGACCACACTTCGAGATTCACTTTTTTTTCTTTAAATTTATGCGCTTAATTGAGGCTTTGGTTCATACAATCTGGAATGGTTTGGAAAGAGGTGGGGCTGAGGGTGCCGAATCGAGCTCTTTCTCCCAGATTTGCACTAATTTCGAGGTGAATGAGGGGAAAATATTGCTGGGGATAATGGGGATGGGGAGGTGTTTGAGAAGGTGTAGGGAAGGAGAGGGGGAGGGAGAGGATAAGTGAAGGGGTGCGGTCGATGGTTTCTCAGCTTAGGTGGGAGGGGAGAGGGAGGGGGAGGCGTATAGACGAAAGGGAGGGTAGGAGGGTTCAGGGGAGGTGGAATTTGAAATGGGTTTGGAGTTTTTTTTATGGTGGCATGGTATAGCATTTTGTTAATGTGAAAGTAGTCAATGGGTGCTTGTCGGGTTAATAGAGAGAAGACGGAGGTCAAGGGGTGTTAGTTTATTAACGTGTGTTAACTCTATTATCAACATGTTAACTTTTTTTAAAGTCATCCATTTTTTATTTTAAAAATTACATTATTTGAAAAAACTTATATAAGTACGTTGTACTTTTTAGACACTAAGGAGTACATTGCTTTATTTGATATAAATGGGTAAAGTAAAACTTAACAAAGTACAGAAAGTAAAAAGCAAGTAAATAGAGTGTGAGATTTGTGTAAGAATGGATGAGACAAACACAACGACATAACGTGGTTCAGAGTAAAGCAACTCTCCTACATCCACGCCTAACTGTCCTCAACAGTGAAGAGGCAATCCACTATAATCTTTCGTCAAGTAATTACAATGAATTGCAAGAAAAATTCCCTCAGAATTTTCCAACTAAATTAGCTTCACTAACTAAGTTGTGCTTGTTGTAAAGCACTTGAAAAGAAAAATAAAAAAATATTTCATAAATGTGAAGGTTTTGTGATCTCTGAATTGCTCTATCAGTAGCTAAGTGAGATCTCTTTTAGGATTGGATAAGAGCACAAATTTATAATGTTAAGTGTGCTTAATTACAAGGGTTTGCTTAAAAGTTTTTTATGGAAGGTATGCAAGAATAGGTGTCTTTCTTCGATGAGGAGATGAGATATTATAGGTCACTACAACAAATATGACTTTTTGCGGCACTTTAATAAGTTTCGGAAAAACTTTGGCCAATGTTCGATTACTATTAATGGCGACTAGACTCAAGCTATTTCAAGAAGATGAACCGGTTCGCGATCCATTAAGCGGACCGCATTTTTAATAAGATTCCGGCTAAAAGCTATCGCCCCAATCAAAAAAATATTCTTGTGATAGCCCTTCGGGGGATTCTTCTTTCCCCCCCCCCCCCTATAGCCTAATTGACTGCAAGTTGAATAAGAATTGGGAAAAAAGTGCCGGAAAAACTATTTTCGACACAATTTTAGGCACTTTTCTAAGTGCTGGAAAAAGTGGTAAATAAAATATTATTAAACTTACAAAGATTCGAACACTAGATCTCCCGCATATGAAGCAAGCGTTCTATCATCAGGCTAAATCATTTTTTAATACGTACGATAAGTGTTATTGCTCCGAACCACCTTAAAAATTCTTGCCTCTTGTCTCTTTAATTTCTTGTCTTGCACTGTAATGTTCTTATTAAACCGTGATTGTATGCTTTAAATCAAATGTTGCTTGATCACTTAGACAAAATAAAATTGACTAGAAGGTTAGAAAGATATAAGTTAGACAAACACTACAAGGCCATAGAAAATATAATTTCCGTTATGCATAAGCTTTTATCATTTTTGGTCTTAAGAGTGTTTATGGAAAAAGCGGTCCTCACAAAAACGATGGATAGTCTGTGAGTGAAATTTCAAAAAAATAAAAATAAAAAAATTATACCATAAATATTCCGACGACGCCTGCCAGTAACTAAAAATACAGAAATATCCGTCAGAAATACTGACGGAGTTTGTCTGTAGTTAACAATGTGGTTTTTGTTTTCAAAATGTGTAAGGTTTGAGAATTCGCTATTGCCACTAGCGATTTCCGGGGAAACTAAATTCGCTATTGCTAATAGCAAGTTTTGTTTTTCAACATAAACATTTGGGCACTCTTTTTCGGAAAAATCATTTTAAAGTGCCACTTTGAGAGAAAAAATAAATCAAACTTTGATGCCAAATACCTTGAATATCGCCACCATTGCACTTGAAGATTTCTTCTTAGCTCATCTTTGGCAAAGCCAGTGAGGGTGTTCAGCATGTTCCTATGTTACCACATGACCATTCCTTTGAATGTGTAAACTCAATAAAGAGTTTTTCCTGCCAGAAAGGAAGATAAAAAATAAAAATAGAACAAAACAAAATAGAACATAACAAAAAACAAAAGAATGCCGCAATAAAGAAACAATGCAAAGATAAAAGAAAACTGACCACAGTTAATTATCCAATAAAACAAAATATGTAATTCCATCCAAAAACTGTATTAGAACAACCTAGAATTAGTAAAGGGAAAACTCATAGAAACTGATATTTCGGGAAGGGGGAAACTGTAAAAAAAAAAAAAAAAAGTCTTGATTCCCATCGAACTGTCTGTAAATCTTCTCTTACAGCCTTCTCAAAGGGTTTAGTATCAATATGCAAGTTCTCACTAGAAGTTATAAGCATTTATTCCAAGGCAGTTGCATTCAGTAATACAAACTTAGCTGGATCAAGCTCCGCTCCTGTCCCAGAAAATGATAAAATTTTCACTACCTTTAGATTAGGCAGCCATGCAAGCATTGGAAGATATCCTCCTACTCGTCCATATGGATTCCCCTGTTTACATTGAAAATGAGGATTTGGTCAAAATACAAGTCATGAAAAAACACAAGCATTATCAAACTAAAAAGTCAAGGAAAAGTCAAATTGCAAAAACATTAAAAAAAAAAAAAAAATACATTTGGAATGTGAGAGATAGAAGGCCTGGCAATCTTCTGAACAGCTTAACTAAGTCACTTAGGGCAGGAATTCCCCGTGCTATCGTCAAATGGAGCGGATTAAATGTGACCGTAATATCGTCTAATTGTTTTTTATGACAAAGAGCCTTCAGTTCCAACGCAGCACTTCAATATTTACTAATAGACTACTGATAATATTATCCAACAGAATTAAAACAAATAAATTGAATGGACTAGATTGACAGTTTAACCTTAAATATTATTTGCAAACTTATACTCCGTCCGTCGCTCTTTAATCTAAAAAAATTGTCATTTTGGTTGTCCCACTTTAATCTACAAGATCCAAACCTTTAAATGTTTTTTTAAATAATGAGACCCGCTTGTCACACTCACAAATACTACTCACTTAATATTCCCTACCCTACTTTCTCTCTCCTACCCAACTATCTATATCCACCACACATCACTTTATCATTTCTTTAATTCTTGTGTCAAAGCTCATTTTGTAAATTAAAGAGGGACGGAGGAAGTAATGTTTTCTATATCAAATAATTAATACTTTGAGCTTAGGAGGGACTACGTCTGCTCGAAGGATTATATTACCCCGAAACAGAAACTCATTCAAGTTTTTTTGCAGTTAATAGAAACCCTTGAGCTTCACATGAGTTGGAATATGAGTACCATTGTATCAATTTTGGCAATTTCATCAATTATGTTCACACTTAGTGGCAAAGATAAGGAAATTTGGACGGCCATTAAAATAAATGGATGGATGTTACCAAATTAGATGAACAACTTAACAATCTTCTATAAAAATTGCATTATCCAACCCTGAACTTCAATAATTTCCTTTTACCTTCATTGCATTAATGTACAATACACACCCTATTTCATTAATAACTTAACAAATGATTTTAGAGATAACATATTAAAATTACCCTAATCCTATCTAAATCCTTTCTTTGCGTCTGACACTCACTCACACCCCATAGCCTCCTCCCCCACCTCCACCACTACCACAACCACCACCACCACCACCACACGCCAGAACATAAAATAAAACAGAGTTTTTTACTGTTTACCTCCAACTCCGACACCCGCCAGCTTGCCCATCACCGCAACTATCCCTATCAACCACCATTTAATCAAATTATACTAAGTCAATAACCCCACTATTTCCTCAAACGAAATCAATAAGTAATATGATACCTAAAGAGACACCTACCTCCTTCCCAAAATGAATGACATAAATCGCTCTTGATCAGCAATTTCAATCACTCAATTTAGGACGGAGGGAGTAATTAACATGAGTAAGTCTCTTGTAAAACGCGTTTTACACTAGGCTTAGTGTAAAACGTGTTTTATTAATAACGGCAAGTAGGGTTTAAGAGACGCGGTGGCATAAGTGTAAATATTTGAAACTTATGAAATCTCAGGAGGCATATTATGAAACTGAAGGAGGCATATTTTTGAAACTCCACATCATGCACTTTGTAAAACCATAACAGGCATTTTATTCAAAGAGGCACTTCTAAATTTTAAAACTGGAGGAGGCATATTTTTATACTGCAGGAGGCACATTTTTAAACTAGAGCAGGCATTTTTTTTCTTTAAAAAAGACAATGTTAAAAGTTCAAAAAAATCTCAGGAGGCATGTTTTGAAACTGGAGGAGGCATGTTTTGAAACTGGAGGAGGCATGTTTTGAAACTAGAGCAGGCACTTATTTTTTCTCAAAAAAGGCACTGTTAAAATTTCAAAAAAAGTACCTCCTCTAGAGTTAAAACATGCCTGCTCTAAAAAAAAAGTGTCTCCTCTAGAGTTAAAATATGCCTGTTGTAAAGTATTGAAAAATGCCTCTTGTTTTAAAATGTGCCTGCTGAGATTTTCATGAGTTCCACTTATTTACAAAATTGCCACCGCGTCTTTTAATCCCTCTTAAGCCGTTATTTGAAAAACACGTTTTACACATAGTTAGTGTAAAACACGTTTTTTACAAGATTTTGTGAATTAACATCCAAGTGAGAGCAGGGTTTATCCAGACTTATCATTAAAAATTTAAACAACTATCAGTCGTGGGAAAAAGAATTGTCCAAATAAGCAATTCATTAAATGATATTTATTCTCATATACACAGATCTTACAACTCTTAGCATGTACAGCTGGAATCTTACAAATAACAAATTCTAGAGATACAATGACTATTTGTTTAATCCAAGACTCTTGACCACGTACTCTTTCAACATCCCTATCTCAATCTATTTGATATTCGACGAACAACGATCTGTATCCATTAATTGGAAGGAAGAAAAAAATGTACTTTATCTGCTGCGCAGCAACAGCCGGCCGCCATTCTAATCAGAGAAGGATCCATCATAGTCCATTTGTACTCCCGCTGCAATTGATCATCGAAGGATAAATTGATAATCTTTGTCCATTTGTACTCCCAACACTTTTACAACACGGAAGTTCGTACTGCATCCTTTGTTGGAAGGAACGACAAAATGTGACTTGTTAAAACTTCAGGTAAATTGCTAAGAATATCCAATTATTCTTTGCAATTACCTCTTTCTGAATCTTCTTAGTTCCTTCGCTCAAAGCCAAATCCTACAATCTCATCATTTCAATTTCAGCAACTTTGGATCAAAACCAAATCAACAGGCAGTCTATGTGAATGACAGGTTCAGTTTGATACAGATCACAAAAACATAAATATAAGTGCATTAAAGATCAAAGTTGTGCCATTTCGAGTTCAGATTAATTCGTTAAAAATGAATTATTAGAAAGCACAAATCGAGGAATGAAAAGAGAAAATGAGGAATGACAAAGACAAGATCCTCATGGACGTTTGTTACTTTATCTGACCCATATTTTAGGAAAAATTTTCCCTAGGGCCCCCGCTATCAAATTTTATTCCTTTCTAAGAAGAGGCCCTTTCTAAAGTCAAGTAAGGAGATCTCTTGATGAGATGATAATTCCACACACCCTTCACCGCCGTTGACCACTCAAATAAAAAGATGCAAAAGTTGCATAAAGGCTCCTCCAAGTTCCCTTACCTTTTCAACTGTGATATTCACTACCTATCGAGGCCGTAAAATATTCGATATTAGACTCAATGGAAAGCTTATGAAATGATGAACAAGAGTATGCAATTGGATTTTGTATGCGAGCTCCCTGTGGAAAGATATGTACAAAGTACTTAAATGGAGCATAAATGGACAAGGTGGTCAACTGCAAATTCCAATTGTCTCATGTGAATGAAAGATTTACTCCAGCAATGTTTTCCTCTCTTGTTTCCGTTGAAGAGCAAACATTTCAACCTTGCATTAAATGGAGAAGGCATTAAAACAATGAAGACCTTGAAGACTCCACCCATTTCATTAAACCTCTCCAACCAAACGGCTACTTCCTCCTCTGCGTATATATTGCAACCAATTCTCCCATTTACTAGTGTGTCTCCCACACCAAATACCCTTCCCTTTTATTGTCTCAATGTGTGCAATAAAAACCATGCACAAACAAACATTGAGATACAACACCCTTCACCATTTACCCTTCACCATTTATCCACTAATGTGCTTGCATCACTATATCCCAACCTCCCCTAGTGAGCAATATCAGTGTTCTAAAAAGCGGCGGTAAAAAGTTGGGCGGTAAAAAGTCGGACAGGGAGAAAATCGGCGCCTAAACGGGATTAGGCGGACCTAGGCGGATAGGCGGCGGCGGATGGGCGGAGGAAAAATAGAGAAAATGGTGGCGGAGATGTAAAGGGTGGTGGTGGCGCGGCGGCGGGATTGAAGTTGGATCTGGAAGGATAAGATGAAATGGGAGAGATAGAGAAATTGGTAGCTTAGATAGGATCTAGTGTTTCAAAAGCAGTTGATTGAACTTGAAGTTGATTGAACTTGAAGAAGATGAAACGGGAGGCTTCGAACTTCGGGGTCGACTAGCAGTGGAATGGAAAAAAAAGAAGATGCCGTTGTTGAGAGAAAAGGCGCAGCCACTGATATGAAATAGGGTTAGGGTTTTCTTTGTTATATTTGGTAAAAGAATGAAATTGGGCCTAAATAAGGTATTGGGCTGCTGAAGACTATGGATGGGTTTTTATGGGCTTCATTTTATTTAAATTGGGTCTAAACTACATGTTTTTGCTATTTTAATTATCCAAATATATATTATACTACTACAAAAAATACTAAAATTGATGAAAAATGCTAATACACTGCATTATATAATTATATAAAATTTTATCTATTATTATGTAAATAGTTGTTATATAAACTTTCCTACAATATATGTTAAATTTAATAATTTATAACTAATTTCTAGGCCCCGCCTAGTCCCCGCCTAGGCCTCTAGGCGCTAGGCCTGGCTCCGCCGCCTAGCGATTTTTAGAACACTGAGCAATATACACCAATTGCTACATTACCCTTTAAACCTTCACACTCAACCCCTCACCCTTTTTGCCCTCCCAATCAACCCAATCTAACCTTGCAACTATAAAGGGGGAACACCAACGAGCCAAAGAATCGCTTCCATCCGACAACCCTAGTGTCAATTCAAGTAAGAACTACATTGATATTCACTCTTTGTGATTTTTATTTTCTTTTTCGCTTTGGAAGAAGCAACCTTAATTGAAGTGTCAATTAAGTAAAGGGGGTTCAAAAGAACTTGCCTTCTCAATCCTTGTAACTCTTGTAAGAAGAGAATATTATAGTGGATTGAGCTCACTTGCCAGGGACAGCGGGGGTGGATGTAGGAGACGGGTTTGCCTCCGAACCACTTTAAAAATTCGCGCCTCTTGTCTCTTTTAATTTCTTGTCTTGCACTTTAATTTTCATTCAATTATATTTCTTGCTTTAATATATTATTATAGACAAGATAAAATTGACAAAGATATTAGGAATATATATGACAACAACTATAAAGCTTAAGAAAATATCCATTCCGCTGCGCATATTTCTCTATCATTTTGGCCTTAAGAGTGTTTTAATGAAAACAAGGACTTTTACACACTCTTTGGCTCTCTCTTTTTCCCCAGCGACGGAGACACCAAATCATGACGGCTACCGAAGACGCTCTCTTTCAGGCACTCGCTCTCTCTCTCTCTATCTCACTCATTATCTCTCTTTATATCTATAAAAAAACACACACACACAAAGGTCTCTCTCTCTCTCAAGGCCCTCTGTCTCCCCCATCTTCTTCGGCGACTATTGATCGGTGGTCGTCGGTGTTCCATCTTCTCTTTTTCTTGGCCTCTCTAAATCCTCTCTCTCTCTCACACTCCGTTCTAGTCCCTCTCTCCCACACATACACAGACACAATTTTTCTCTCTCCACTTTTTGCATCTCCAGCTACCACTTCGTGCATCTCTTTGGTGCTCCTCCCCAGCCTCCAACCGTGTGGATCTTCTTCTCCGGCAAACAAATCACTTCTCTGGCTCACCTTCTTCGACGTTGGCGGTGCTTCCCCAAAGATGTCACAAATATGAGCAACTCTGGCTAATTCTCATTTGGTCAAATATATGAACTTCGCGTCTAGATCTAGATGCAAACTATTCTTATACGTCATTTATAAGAGCTGACTAGGATTTGACCGAATATGCAAGTCAACATTAATAGAATATTAAATTTTGTATTTTATTATTGTGAAAAAATGTAAAAAGAATGACTCTTATACTTCAACTAAAAGGAGCAAATTGGTCGTATACACCAACTATAGGTGTTTGACTAGATTTGACCAAATTGTATTAGATTTTCTTCTTAAAAATGAAAATGTATGACTCTTGTACTTAAACTACAAGAGGCAAAGGGGTCTTCTATGTCAATTATAATTATAAGATCCGGCTGGGATTTGACCAAAAATGTGAGCGTGGGCGCCTCTTTTAAGCTCCTAGGGGATAGGAAGGCAGTTCAATTTTTTTTTTTTGCCAGCGATGGGTGTCTTGTGTTATTTGAGAGCTTGTGCGTATTAATATAGAATAACCTTAAACCCTGTAGAGTAGAGTCGAAAGCACCAAATTTTATTGATGTTTCACTTAAAATATAAGTTCGGCACAATAAAAAATTAATAGTAAACGACTCTCAACATAGATCAGGTTCAAACAATACAACATAGATAGCATACTAAAAATGAAGTAATGTTTCACAAGTTTTAGAATATGCACACACTTCCTCATTTTTTTCAATTAAACTACTCAAAGATCGCTATGTCATCAAAAATAGTTAGGATCAAAGCTCTCTATAAAGAAACTATAAGCAAATGAACATAAGAATTGACTATGTTTTACAGGATTATTATGCTTCAATTCACATAAAAAGTTGATAAACAACTCACATGAAAGATATCAACGGCCTTGATATCTTTGATCCAGCTTCTTCGTTATAGTTTCTAACAAGGAGCTAGAAAGCATTTCCTCACCAGCATTCACCCGCTTCTGCAAAGTAGAATGAATATTATTGCAGTCTGTGGAGTCTGACAAATCATGTAGCATGAAATGTAGTGATATTAATTGTAAAAAGTATTAGAATACAGTCAACAGTAAATAAGACCATACATATGGTTTGTGCTTTGATACCTTTAAATCATCAATTTTATGCTCCTTCATACAGTCAACATGGTATTCCTTCTTACACTGAAGAAAGAAAGAAAGCAGCCTTGATTATAGTCATACATAACCCCAAAAAAAAATCATAAATACAAATTTTATCAACAAAAAAACTGGATATCCTTTTCACAACTTAAAATGTGTAACCCCACTGAAACAATCAAAATATCCTTTTCAAATACAAATGCAATTCCTTGACTTCAAAGAAAAAGAAACACGGGGGGTCAGAAAATGAAAAATGGCATAATCATGAGCTTATATGTGATAGAAATGCTATACTCCTTCCCAAAATGATCTTCACATTTGACTATTCAAGCTTTTTAAGAATATGAACACTTGCTTCACTAGCTATATTTTGTTTAGGCACTATTTAGCCCAAATTGTAGAAATGGGAAGAACTTTTTGGGACAATGAGAAATGGCAAATGGGAAGATCATTTTGAGACAGAAGGAGTATTGGACTTCTGAAAAAGTAAACAATATGGACCAAGTAGAAATTTGGAGGAGATTACTAAGCAGGATGAATGGCTGGTTAGAATGGCCGGAATCAGAGCCGGCAATGATCATTACATTCAAATATAAGTTCATACAGTTTCAATTCACTATAGAGTAGAAGCATAGATATTACAGAATCATGGATTATTTCATGAAAATCATTTATTATAATCAATGTAAGAAACTCAATGACAGTCATTAAAGAATTGATGCGAATCTGACACCGGAAAACTGCAGCGGAAAGATAAGTAAAATTAGTTGTAACGGATAGGTATGCTCACCACTTCAAGGAATCCACCTTGAAGATACAGTTCATAAAACAACTCTCCACCTTTCTAATGGTATATTGCTTGTAATTTTTGGCTAAACAGTTTGGGAGATAGACTCTGTTAAAGTTGATGGAGTTTGTTGAGAATGTCAAATATCAATTATTTGCTTCCTGCATCAAAATCTTTGCTTTTTTTTCTTTCCTCTATTATCTGTTTTTTCCATTTACTCAGGCATATAGATATGCTTTTCTTTGCTAAGTATAAAAGACAACTACCTTAACTATGTCAGTAATGAGTTTAATTATAGCTTCCAAATTAACGATGTCAGTAATGAGTATGTCACCATACATTATTTCTATATATATATATATATAAAAGATAAAAAAAACTGCTTTTTAATCAGTCAATTTGTAAATTGTTCGAAACTCAATAGATCAACCTTCATAAAAGTTTATGAAACATGCTAGATATAGGAGTAATATAGCTTGATTATAGCATACAGGCGTGCTTATATGTGCGTGTGTATTATATAAAATCATAAACCAAATCTAATAAATCTGTTTCCATGAATTCATGAACGGACAAACATACTAAACTGACGTGTAAAAGAGCTGCACATTCCCAGTTTCTAAGTTCCGGGTCCATCCAAATTAACACCAATAATATATATATATATATATATATATATATATATACTCCCTCCGTCCCAGCTCACTTGAGACTTTTTGACCAAAACTGGTCAACTTAAGGTCGGTTTGACCAACCCTTTATAGAAATATTTATGTTCCAAAAAAATTTAAAAATTGTTATTGAGAGGATTTTTAATGGTGATCATTTTACATTTTTTTTTTTATTTGGATCATAAATATTTCTATAAAGTGTTGGTTAAACCAACCTTAAGTTGACCAGTTTTGGTCAAAAAGTCTCAAGTGAGCTGGGACAGTATATATATATATGTATGTATATATAATCCAATGAAATCTAAAATATACTACCTCTGAAAATGAACGTCCAGTTATAGATCAAGAGCAAATTTAGACATTCATTTTGGATGAAAGGAGTACAATTAAAAACTGGTAAAGAATAATCAATTATTGAATTGATGCATAAGGATAATCAATTATTGAATTGATGCATGTAAGGTTTACCAGATAAGGTGTGAGATTGTAAATTACCTCGATTCGATATACAACGAACAACGATCCATATCTACTACAGTTAACGATCATTGATTTCCAGCGCTCCCAAACGAGCAACATACTGTACATTGATTATGAAAGGAAAAAAAGAAAGATTAAAAGTCGAATTTAATGAATGAACCTAAAATTTTACTAATACAGAAGACAAAAGTAATCAGCCAAATGAAAAACTTACAAGGAGGATGCTTCATCAGCTGGGCAAAGACATACACGCACCATTCTAATCGGAGAAAGAACTGTACGGAAGTTGAGGTGGGTGGTGGTGGTGGCGGCGGCGGCGCAGCAACTAGGTTTTCGGCCCGTGGCTGATTATTTTATTGAGAGCGATGAATTAGGGTTAGGCTAAGGGTCGCTTTTATAGATGTGGTATGAGGAAAAATGATCTGAGCGCTATTTGCCACTAACATCCTACGGTCAGAAATTGTTAGGGCAATGTCATGGCTGATGTCATGAGATTATCTAGTTTTTTTTTTTTTTTTTTTTTTTTTTTTGACATCATCTAAGTTACTTGGTATTGCTTCATTAACTCACGGTTACTATCTTTCAAAAAAATAAAAACACTTACTATTGAGAGTAGGCTAATCTTCTTTCAAAAAAAAAAAAAAAAAGAGTAGGCTAATCTTATAGTAAAAAAAAATTTAAAAAAAATAGTTGTTTCAATTATTTAAAACAAGTTCTTACTTGATTTCAGAAAAACAAGTTCTTACTTCTTCATCACAAAAGCGGAATTTTTTTTCCTTGAACAATAAATAAAACATCTATTGGCAATCACAAATAGGAATGAGTTGACTATCCACAATAATATCCAATCTCTTAAGAAACACACACATTTTTAGGGTTTTAAAAGAGGGAAAATCTACTTGCATTTAGTTGAATGGATGTGGTGTATTTACTAATAATCGCAAGTACCTCTATTTGATATACGACGAACGACGATCCATATCCATTAATGTTAACATTTATTGATTTCCATCGCTCCCAACCAAGCAACATACTAAATGATGTATACAATGGAAAAGGCGAAAAGGATGATGCTTCATCTTCTGAGCAGCGATAGACGGCCGCCATTTTGATCGGAGAAAGATCTCCGCCGAGTTGGCAGCGGCGCCGCTAGAGAATTTGTCGGCCGTCACGGATTATTCTACAAAGATGAACTAGGTTACCGAGAGATGATTTTTCATAGGGCTAAAAGATCGAGCTATTTTTCTTTTAAGTTAGTACTCCCTTCGTTTCAAATTATCTATCGCTTTGTGCTTTTTCACACATATTAAAAAATGTAATGAATGCATATTGAAAAGACTCAATTGCCTTTAAAATAATCCAATTTTCTAGGTGAGTAAATGCTTATACAAGAGATGATTCACAATCATTAATAAGGGTATAATTGAGACAAAAGAGTAAAAATGTCTTGATAATAGTAAAGCAAAATATTAACAAACTTATATTTTGAAACGGAGGGGGTAACTATTTTAAGTTTTTATACTAAATGAATAACAAAAATATATAAACATTTAACACGGGACATAAGTTATACTCCCTCCGTCTCAGAGTATATGTACACTTTTCCTTTTTAGCTCGTCTCATAGTATATGTCCACTCTTAAAATGGCAAAAAATATTTACTATTCTTCCCACTCATTATCTCTCATAATTTACTTTTATACTCACAACACCAATTAACTTACTATTTCCTACCCCACCTTCTCTCTCCTACCTCACTTTTCATGCTCACAACACTTCCATCATTTCTTAATCTCCATGTAAATGGGAGGGTGGACATATACTCTGGGACGAATGGAGTAAAAAGTTTTGTACTTATAAAAGGACTATGTGTTTTAAGGCCGAAACTCAATGTTTTAAGGTCTAAACTCGCTATTTTATTTTTAGGTGTTTTAAGGCCTAAACTCACTGTTGCCTAAACTCGTTGTTTTATTTATAGGTGTTTTAAGGCTTAAACTCGTTATATTAAAGGTGAAACTAAATTAAAAAGCTGACTTTTTATTATTTATGGAAAAACTAGTTTTCCCCAAAACGTACTCAACATTTAATTTTAAATGTATACAATGGTTAGTGAAAAAAATGATAAAAAAATATTTAGGGATAATTTACCGACAAGCAAATGTTTATCAACCGAATGAACGAACATGTTTGTCGGCCTTTGCGACGGCCAATAAAGTCGTTTGTAATTTCTAATGAAATTTTTTACTTTACGAACACCTTGTTTGTCCAAAAAAATGTATCCCGCAAATTTAACGACAATGGACAATCGGTGAGTTAAATTTCAAAAAGTTAAAAATGTATCCCGCAAATTTAACGACAAAGCCCGTTAGTAACCAAAAATATCCATTTTAATACGGACGAATGAGAAATTCCGACATAGTTCGTCCGTCCGTAAAAATGTGGTTTCTATTTTCCTAAACATTTTACTAGAAAATAATGGGTAAGGTTTGAGAATTCGCTATTGCCACTAGCAACTTCAATGTTTCCGCACTTAGAATTTGCTATTGTCACCAGCAATTTCACTGTTTATGCGCTTAGATTTCGCTACTAGCTAGAACGGGAGAATTCTGCTTCCCTAAAAGTGATTTATCTTTTCTAGGGAAACTGCCAATAACGAGTTTTGTTTTTCAACATACACATTTTGGCATACTTTTGCGAAAAGTCATTTTAAAGTGCCACTTTGACGGGAAAAAAATCAAACTTTGATGCCAAATACCTTGAGTATCGCCACATTATTTTAAAATCGTTCGCCTAGGCCCCGACGGTTAATTTAAATCCGCCTAGGTCGGTGTTAAAAGAAACGTTGCTTTAAATTTCCATAAAATGCCGCGATTAACTTCAAATTTGTCTAGGGCCCGTCTATAATATTTAATATTAGTATTTTCAGTGGAAAATTGTATTAAATTTATTTTTATATATATTTAAATTAATCGTTTGCATATTCGGATGATATTTTCAATGCTATTTGACCGAGATGTTATAAATTATGTCTCATTCTCGGCCCCGCCTAGGCCTCTAGGCGCTAGGCTCGACTTCGCCGCCTAGCGATTTTTAGAACCTTGTCGCCATCATTGCACTCAGAGATTTTTTTCTTAGCTTGTCTTTGGCAAAGCCAGAAAGGAAGATAAACAAAAAAAAAAAAACATAACAAAAGAATGCAGCAATTTACTTATGTCTGCTTAATGAAATGGATTCTACCCAGAGGCGGATGTAGTGTGGTGCCAGAAAGGTCATCCGCACACCCTGACTTTTTGGAAAAAAATTACCGAGTATTTATATTTAAAAAAAAATTACTATAAGTGTGTAAAGTGTTATTTTCGAAAGAAGGGGGTGAAAAGTGTTTAAATGAAAAAAAAAATTAAAGTAAAACCCATTTTAATTTCTTCACATCACGATCTTTCTTTCATAGTCTGTCCTCCGTCCGCGAGACTCCGCGCCCTCTCCAGTCGACGAATCACGGATTCACGGCAAGTATGGATGATAATTTCATGATTTACTCGAGGGATGGAATAGTTTGTAGGAGAGGTGTTCAAGTGAGCAACTTGATTCATTATCGGAATGAAGTGTTATATGTGGTGATAGATTCTCAACTTTCAGAGAGAGTTGAATGATCGTTTTGATAAAACTAATGCAGAGTTGCTTAGCTTAATTGTTTGTCTTGATCCAATTAACTCGTTTGTTGCATTTGAGAAGAAAGCTTTTATTAAGTTGGCCAAGTTTTACCCATATGAGTTTGATGATTTCACTCTTGAATTGCTTGATAGTCAACTTGAGAATTACATTAGAGATGTCAGAAATGATGAAGACTTCTCACTTGTTCTTGGGACTCGTGGTCTTGCTCAGATGTTGGTTGCAAAGAACAAGCATAAGACTTATTCGTTGGTATATTTGTTGATCAAATTGTCATTAATTTTACCCGTTGTAATTGCAATAGCCGAAATGACGCTTGTGAAGTCCGAGTTGCGTAATCGTATGGGGATGATATGCTAAATGATTCTTTAGTGTCTTATGTTGAAAAGATGTACTAGACAATGTAAGCGTTGATGAAGTCATAAAGATCTCCACACCCTAAGTCTAAATCCTGGATATGCCACTGATTCTACCTTCAATATAATTTCCCATCAGCAAATCCTGTACAAGTGGAACTGTGCAGCAAGGATAGCAACCACATTTTCGTTTCTGAGAGGAAAAGTATTTACTGAGCAGGAAAAGCCTATCAACGGCTTGGAGCAACAAAAAACCAGAACACCAAACCACAAATATTTCTTCTCACCAAGGGTATGTTTGGTACCTCCAAAAAAGCAAAAGCCAATCAATTAAATCTACTTTCCGGTCCCAAAATGAATGTTTATTTTTGTTCTTGATCAAGAACAAAAAGAACAGGGACGGAGGTAGTAGCACACATAAAGCAACAAGTCAGCAACGTAAAGATATAAGAAAACTGACCAAAGTTAAATATACAATCCAGAATTTGTAAGGGGAGAACTCCAAGAAATTGATATTTAGGGAAGGGGGAAACTGTAAAAAAAAAATGTAATCCTAAAACATGTCTTATGAAGCCTCCTTAGCAGCAAAAATACACTCGAATTGAAGAGTAATAAACTATAAAACCCTCCGCAATCTCTTCAAGTCCAATATTGTTCATTCTCAACATTAACCATCAAGCCATCATTTACCAACCACTGTTATTGAAACGCGGGTTGATGCCCACGGAACTGTTAGTAAATCTCCTCTTACAGCCTCTTCTAAGCGTTTAGTATCCGTAAGCAAGTTCTCACTAGAAGTTATAATCAGTTCTTCCAAGGCATTTGCATTCAGTAATATAAACTTAGCCAGATCAAGCTCAGCTCCCGTCCCAGAAAATGACAATCTTCACTACCTTTAGATTAGGCAGCCAGCACCTCGGAAGATAACCTATTGGTCCGTATGGATTCCCCTGTTTACATCAAAAATGAGGATTTGGTGAAAATGCAACTCATGTAAAAGCACAAACATTACCAAACTAACAAGTCAATGAAAAACTCTCAACCCCCAGGCAAAGTCAAACTGCATATATACTCCCCTCCGTCCCATAAATTCCCAATTAACATTTTTGTTTGTCCCAAACAGATAGTCATATTTCCAACATTATTCAGGGGAAAACCATTGAACTTCCAAAATTGCCTACCAAGAAAGAAGAGTGCGAGAGGAGAGGATGAGACAACCAGGGAAAACGAGGGAGTAATAAAGTAATAATTAAACCTCATTAAGGTTAGTAATGAAAATGAAAATAAGTTGTTAAAATCTTTCAATAGTCAAATGGGACTATCGTTATGGGATGAAGGGAGTAATATATAGCATTAACGTATTTAATGAAAGCAAAGGCATTTAAAAATTTACCTTTGAGAATGTGAGAGATAGAAGGCCTGGCAATTTTTTGAACAGCTTAACTAACTCACCAAGCGCAGGAATCCCCCATGTTATCGTCAAATGGAGCTGATTAAATGTGACCATAATATCGTCTAACTGTTCTTGATGACAAAGAGCCTTCAGATCCAACATAAGACATCAATAGTTACAAACAGACTACCGATAATATTATCCAAAAGAATCAAAACAAAGAAAGAATGTTTGAATGGACAAGATTGACAATTTAACCTTAAACATTATTCGCAAACTTATAATGTTTCGTATACCAAAAATACTTGAGCTAAGGAGTGAATATGTCTGCTAGAAAGATTATTATCATGAAATGGAAACTCATTCAAGTTTTTGCAGTTAATATTTCGTGCAAATTTTTAGATATTTGGAGGGCAAATGGCATAATTGGAGGGCAAATGGCACATTGGTACACTCTATGATGGACTCCTCATTTCACCCCGCCGTACCCGTGTCGACACCCATGTCGGATTTTCGTAGGCGAATTTGAACATGGCTATTTTACACTACATTTAGTGTAAAATCTTTATTTTTTCCCGAATCTGACGCTCGGATACGTACCCGTATCGGATACTCCTAGCCGAGTCCGAGTGACATAGGGAACACTAGTTTTACAGGAGTTGCAATGTGAGTACCAATATATAAATTTTGGCAATTTCGTCCATTATGTTCACATTTAGTGGCAATGTGGGGCAAATTTGGACGACCGCTAAAATAAATGGATGGCTGTTAACAAAGCGGATGAAAAACTTAACAATCTTCTGTAAAAATTGTATTATCCACCCCTCAAATTCAGTTACTCCCTTTTACCATCACTGCGTTAATATATTTACAACACACACCCTATATCGTTAATAATTTAACAAAGGATTTTAAAAATAACATATTAAAATTAAAAACCCTTTTATAACAATTAATTTTACCCTAATCCTAATCAAAATCCTTTCTTTGCGTCTCTCTCACTCCCCCACACCCCATAGCTGCCTCCCCCATCTCCACCACTAGGGCTGTAAACGAGCCGAGTCGAGCTTTGGGGTGTCGAGCTCGTTTAAAACTTATCGAGCTCGAGCCCACTTGCTTGTTCGAGCTCGAGTCGAATCGAGCTCGTGAGCTGCTCGCGAACAACTCGAGTCGATATCGAACTCGAGTTTTAACGAGCCGAGCTCGAGCTTAGACATTTTTTAAAGAAAAATATGGTCTTAACGGGCTTATCGAGCCGAATTCGAGCTTATCGAGCCGAGTTCGAAAATAAAAAATCAATTTTAATGAGCTTTGAAAGGCCCTTGTTTGAACTGCAAATGATCAGACAGCTATGGTTTGGCTTAGCTGTCAAATATTTGAAGAGTTGTGCAGCGGAATATATATATAAATATGGTTTGAAATAACGATAGGACAATTAACACAATGAAATAATGCAAGAGTGTGTGTGTGATTGCAGAAAAGGAAATAACACGACAAGATTTAAAGTGGTTCAGAGTTCACTCCTCCTACATCCACCCCCACTGTCAAACTTTGACAAGTGAGATCAATTTATTATACTCTTAATCAACAAGAATTACACAAATTGATAGGTAAGTTCCTTGAACTTCCTCTTCCTAATTAGTACAGTCAACTAGGGATACACTTAAAGTACAGTCTTAAGTGCTTTTACAACTTGAAGTACAGTCTCAAGATTTACAACATAAATACACTCAAAGTACAGTCTTGAGTGTTTACAAAATATTTATACACCTAAAGTACAGTCTTAGGTGTTTACAATCATACACTTAAATTACAGTCTTAAGTGCTTTTTCAACTTGAAGTACAGTCTCAAGATTTGCTAATTGTGAGTTATCACACTGAGGTTGTTGTAGTAGAAACAGGGGCTGAAGGTTTGGATTTGGACTGATGTTTGATGAGTAGGGATTGATGTGTAAGGTTTGAATTACAGGAGGAGTGTAAGGGGTAAGGGAAAGGGTGTATTTTGGATTGTCAAAAAGGGTTGTTAGTGCAGAGGATGAAGTCTTCTATTTATACACATTAATGTAGCCGTTGGAATATGACTGTTGCAGCACCGTTAATGTGTCTTTGACTGGTCTTTGCCCCACTTGTCCACTTGCAGGTCTTCATTGAGCTGGATTGAGGGAATGGCTTCCAGAAGGTCTTCAATGGTGGTCTTAATAGATGTGAAGATACAGGATCCATCTTGGTTGAGATTGTGATAGCAAAGGATGAGACAGAACAATAGCTGTCTGATGAAGAAGCCATAGCTGTCAGATCACAACAAGGCTTAGCTATCAGAGATGATCTTCAATATGGGTGGAGGAGAGCTGTTAGATAAACTGAAGCCTTAGCTGTCAGTTTATACTATGGCTTAGATCATTAGTTAAGACATGTATTTGATTTGAATAATGTAAACATGTAGTTAACTTATTGTTCTCAGCCATTTTGAGTTACATAAGTGTTGAGTAACAAGATGAATATGAGTGTTGATTTGGTCAGTTATCATCTTAACTGTCAGTCATGACTGACAGTTATGACTGACAGTTTTCATCTTTTGATATAAACCCTGTTCCTTATATATTCCTTTATCAAAACCATCTAACTATGACTTTGATCAAAGTTAGGTCCTAACAATTTCCCCCTTTTTGGTAAAGGAAGATATATTTAGAACTTGTCTTCACAGTTAATGATAAAAAAGATATGAAATTAGATAATTCAGGGATTCTCAACATTCACAAGTACTTTTGAATGAAATAGAAATACTTGAATGTAACTCAAAGAAGAGATGTTTAGGTATTATATCCATCAATACCAAAAAAATTGTTTCAGACACCAAAATACAACAATCATTTCAATACACCATAAAGGGTCATGCATCATGAAGTTGATCATAGAATTCTTCACGCTCTTGTCTTGCAGACAGAAGGTCATCTCTTTCTTCTTCCAGCATTCTTCTCATATCTGGTTCAACCCCTCTGTAATAGAATTCATTGTTCCATTCCCAAGTCATCCTGTCATCATACTTGAAGGAGTCATCTTCCCTTGCTCTGAGCTGATTCTTCCTCAGTGGCATTTGGTCATTTCTGATTCTTATTGGACCCCACAAGTGTTTTTTCTTTCTTCTTGATGTCTTCTCTTGCTTGGGCATAGAGGATGGGCCAGTTTGGTGTTGAGTTGGTGCTTGAGGTTCAGGGGAAGTATGAGAGGATTGCTGAGGAGGGCTTTTGGTGGTAGGGGATGGAATATTGATTGGTGAGTCTGCATTTAGGCTTGTAGCATTATCATCATTATTATTTCCAGAGCTGTCAGAGTCTGAAGAGACATCAATAATATCATTGACTCTGTTGTGGCTGACAGCTAAGGCTTCCCTGAACTGTTTGATCTCTGGGATTGATTTCTTTCTCATGGAGATGGAGTTGACATTGGGAGAGTTAAAAAGTAAGGGATCAACAGAGATTGGATTTGAAAGAAGTGGCTCAATTCCTGGGTGAAGGACTGGATGAAAGATATTGACTCCTCCTTTGCTTATGAAAAGCATAAGTGCAAACTTTCTCTCAAACAGAGAATAATAGAATTTCTTGGCAAGATCAATGCACAAGGAGTAGACTAGTCCCAGAGGCATATAGAGGCAGGAATATAGTGATGGAGAGAGGAGTTGGCTAAAGAGTCTTTCCCAATCAACAAGTGTATTTGGAGTGATAAATTTAGGGAGAGATGGGATTTGATGGACAAAATTGGAGGTGGAGGCTGTTCTGAACTTTTTCCATTCTTCATAGGCAAAGAAAACCAGTCCTGCAAGGTTTCTTGCCACTAAAATCAGTCCATTTCTGGACAATTCCCAGAATTTATGATAAGTGAAGGGATTAGCAATTTCTGGGATGTGAACAACACCTTCTAACTTATCATTTGCCTTTTTGATGGATGAGTAAGAAAAATCAATGCCACATTTTAACATCCAGGGTTCTCTTTTGGGAAGAAAGAATTGATTGAGAATTGGAGGGCTTGAATGAGATGGAGAAATGTCATGACTGTCAGGGCTAAGAGGACTGTCATGGATGGGTTCACTGTCAGAGATATCTTGGCCATGTCCAGCCAGGTTTGGGCTATGAGAGAGTTCTTGAAAGGGTTCATTTCCAGGGATTGAAGGGATGGGCTTGGAAGGAGCAGAGAGATTGGTTAAAGGTTTGGAGAGAGAGTGAGGTGATGGATCAGGATAGTTCATATGAAGTTCAGCTATGAAATGGGCTTTGAGGTAGTTCAAGGCTCCACTGACATAAGATTTGGCTATTCTCTTTTCAAGCTCAAGAATAAGAGCTTTTTCATTTTCTGGGGTTCCATCATAAGTAAGCCCTTTACATGCTTTCAAGAACAATTCTCCCCTTGAAACTCTTTTGGGATCAATCTCATGTCCTTCTTTGTTTAATCTTTGAATCACTTCATGTATTTGACTAACATTCCCCCTATCACTTTGAACATTTGGAGCAGGCTCATTCTCAGCCTCTTTATCAGGTATGGAAGGGATGGAATGTGTATCAGTTTCCATAGCTGTCTGACTAGGATGACTGGATGATTCTCCTGGACCACTTCTCTCTTTCATTAGCCTAATCCTAAGTTCTTCTATGGCTATCCTTATCTCACCTTCATTCAACACTTGATTAAGATGAATGAGAACAGCTTTTTCAGTATTGGGATGTCCATCCAATCTAATAGCTTCAATAGCACTTAGAATTTTGGTTGACAGCTGAGGTTGGGCAGATGGAATATTCTCATCACTATTCCCCCTTAAGGTTTGCTCTCCTAATGGTTCATTGAGATTTAGGATTGATTCTACAGCATAATGATGGTCAGAGCTAGATTGGTCCTTGGAGGTTGATAATGATTTTTCAATAGAAGGACTGACAGTTGTTGATTTTGGAGAAGGGGGAGGGGTATTTTGTTTGGTTTTCTTGGGTTTTGGTTCTGTCTTTTCTGGTTTTCTTTTTTGAGGCAAGACAGTAGAAGGAAGGGGAGAGGAAGATGTTACCTGTGATCTTGTGACAGCTTTCCTGGTGGGGATGGCTGTCAGAGGTTGCTTGCCTTTCTGCTTTATTTTGGACAAGTCAATAGCTGCCTGGATTTCTTGGGGATCTATATCAGCATCACCAACATCAGCTTGACCTGTGGTATCATCCTTATGACTGTCAGCAGCATCCATTTCTTCATCATCTTTTCCATGGCTGTCAGATACAGTCTTCTCGCTGTCAGCTACATGATCAGCCTTTTCTTTTCCTTTCTCACCAGTTTTGGCAGGAAACACAACATTCTTCTTAAAAACTCCAGTTTTCTTGATTTGTGTTTTTGCAATCTTCTTTCTTCTCTTGTAAACTTCTTCTTTTCCACTTGTACCCAATGCTACCAAGTCCTTCCAGTGTGCTATCTTTCTTTTGTATTCCTCTCTTTCCTTTTCTAAGGCATCATTGAAATCTCTAGTGCTTCCATCATTATCACCTTTCACTACACCTCCTTTCTTTTGCTTCAAGACAACTGTTCTGTCATTGAAGCATCTTGTCTCAGACAGCTTCACTGTTTTCAGCCATTTCTTGTTAAGAGAAGGTTTAAGTCTTGGGATCAATACCTCAAGGATTCCACTCATAAATCTGAAGTTGTTCATCTTTCCAGTTTGCTTTTTGAACTTGAGAGAGGATATTGAGGAGACAAGTTGGAAGTTGTGAAGGAGAACAGTGCACCAGTTTGTATCTGTTGTCATCAAGCTCAGCATCTGCTTCCATTCATTTGCTCCCATTTGGTCAAATGAAGATTGCTTCCCATCAATGGCTTTGTTGACCACATCCATGAGGGTTGATTTGAAGATGTCAGACTTGTCTTTGGTAACAGCTTTGTCCTGTACATCCTTGAACTCATGGACTTCAACACCAAAGAACTTTTCATAAACTGGCTTCAATCTTTCTGAATTTCTATTCCAAATGTTCTTCTCTGCTTCTTGTTTGTTGGGGATTCCATAGACTTCGTGAACCAAATCCTGAGTGATGATTATCTCTGTGTTGTCAATGGTGGCTGTGATTGAGTTGTCTTCCTTGTTCCTTTTTCCCATAAGGTAAAATCTCTCTGCATAGCTCTTCATAGATTGGGGGTCTTGCTCCCATGAAATCAAGAAGTTCATTCGCCTCAAGTAACTCTTTTATGAGGGCCCCAACATCAGAATCATAGAAATTAGGTTTTATGAAATAGCTGTGAGCATCTGGGTAAATAGCTTTTGATTCTGCCATTGATGATTGAAAGGATTAGGGTTTTGAAGGAATCTGTTGGTTGAAAGGATGAAGAATGGAAATGGATTATGAAAAGAGCGGTAATTCGACAGGGGTTTTGGTTTTGAAAAAGAGAGAGTGAAAGGGAATGAGGGGAGAGTGGGTTTAAATGAAATTAATGCGCATTGGGGGTTCAAAAGTTTAGTAACTGTTCATTGAACAGTTACTTTTGCCTTCCCCACGTTACAACCATTAACTTCCACGAAACATGGGAAAAACATTCTCTTTTTTCAAGACTTTTGCAGGGGAATAGACATCTGAGTTAATGAGCTTTGTGAGCTATTAACACAAATTCTTATCCACAAGTTAGAAATCCATCAGATCACCATAGCTGTCAGATATAATTTAAGAGATTTTGACAACTTAGACTACAGATAGCTATGATGGCTGTCTAGGATAACTATGGATAATTTTGCTTATAAAACAATGAGAAACTTTGATGAAATTCATTCAGTTCAAATCACAAACATACATGGGTAAATTTGCATCAAAGTTTAATCCCATAAAAATGGCTCAGACAGCTAAGCAACTGGTTTTTGAGAGATCTCATGGTGATGACAAGGGTAAGAATAAAAGAGTGAGAGTAGATCAGGATGATGGTTCAAGAGGGATAGCTGTCAGAGAGGGGATTGATAGTGGAGATAGAGAGGGGATAAGACTTTTTGGAAAAAACATTAGGGTTGAACATGGTGAGTCTAGCAAGACAAAAGATAAGGTAGAGAGGGTTTATACACTGGGAGAATTGATTAGGCAGGACAGGGTTCAGACAGCTATTGACAGGGGCTTAGCTATCAAGCAAAAAGTTGAGTCTGAGAAGAAGTACACAGCAGTGACCAGGGATTCACTTTCTCCTGGAGTTGGTTTGTTGGAGGGTAGAGGTGATAACTTTGCTGGGATGCATGTATCTCCTTCTTCAACCATATCTCATCTTTTCAACCAGTTCATAGGTTGTTTTAGCCCTGTTAGAGTTCCAGCTGAGGAAAGAGATGAGTCTAGACCTAGCCAACCATTTGCTATTGCTGGAAATGGTTCTTCTGGAGATTTCAGCTTTGTGACACCACTGGAAGGTTTGCTTCAGCCTTATGATGCAGTAGAGGAGTGGTGGCTAAGAAGAGCTAGTCCTTCTCTTCAGTACTCTGTCACATCAATTGATCCCTTTCTTGAGAGGCATCCAGTGTGGTTGCAAAGGTATCATCAGACCTTGCAATCAACTCAGGAGGCAAGATGTGGAGGAATGAGTGCAGGTGGAGGATCTGGAGAGACAGTGACATTTCCAGAAGATGTCTGATAGCTGAGAAGTGAAGATTTGAGAGAGGGCTGGATTTGAAGGTTTGTGTGAGTTTTGAAGGTTGTTTTATGTTTGTTTTTGGTTTTTCTGGTGTTTGGAATAGATGGCTGTCAGTAGTCAGCCATTTGGTTTATTTTGGGAGAATAGCTGTCAGGCTTTACTGGGACAGCATTGCTTTCTTTTGTATGCTCTCTTATTAATTAATGAAAAACCTTTTATTTTGGCAAGTTTATCATTCCAAGCATAGCTCTTAAAAGCTCAAATCTTTTCTCATCCATGGCTTTGGTGAGAATATCAGCAACATTATCTTCAGTGCAGACTTTTGAAAGATTAATGTTTCCCTTTTCAACATGGTCTCTTATGAAGTGATGTCTTACTTCAATATGTTTGGTTTTGGAGTGCTGAACAGGATTTTCTGTCATGGCAATTGTGCTAGAATTGTCACAGAAAATTGGTACATTTGTCAAATTTATCCCAAAGTCTTGTAATTGACTTTTGAGATATAGCATTTGAGAACAGCAGAGCCCTGCAGCAATGTATTCAGCCTCAGCTGTTGAAGTAGCAACTGAAGTTTGCTTTTTACTTGACCATGAAATAATTCTTGACCCAATGAATTGACATCCCCCACTAGTTGACTTTCTGTCAAGATTGCAACCAGCATAATCAGAATCAGTGAATCCTATAAGAGAGAAAGGTGAGCTTGAGGGATACCATAGACCATAGTCAGGGGTTCCTTTGAGATACCTCAGGATCCTTTTGACAGCTGAGAGATGGGATTCTTTTGGATCAGCCTGAAATCTTGCACAGAGGCATACACTAAACATAATGTCTGGTCTGGATGCAGTGACATATAGAAGAGATCCAATGTAGCTCCTATAGAGTGTTTGGTTTACACTTTTTCCATCAGGGTCAGCATGGAGCTTTGTTGTTGTTGATAGAGGTGATCTTGCAGGAGATGCAGATTGCATATCAAATTTTTTGATCATATCTCTAGTGTATTTGGCTTGGTTGATAAAAATTCCTTCCTCCATTTGCTTAACTTGAAGTCCTAGGAAGAAAGTTAATTCACCAATCATACTCATTTCAAATTTGTTCTTCATGATCTCTCCAAATTCAGAACATAGAGATTCATTGGATGATCCAAAGATGATGTCATCTACATAAACTTGAATAAGTAGAAGATCTTCTCCATATTTCTTGATGAACAAAGTATTGTCAATATGGCCTTTTGTGAATCCTTTACCAAGTAGGTATTTTGACAGTGTGTCATACCAGGCTCTAGGGGCCTGTTTAAGTCCATACAAGGCTTTGTCAAGTTTATAAACATGATCTGGAAACTTTGGATGATCAAAGCCAGGGGGTTGAGACACAAATACTTTTTCATTTAGAACTCCATTGAGAAAGGCACTTTTGACATCCATTTGAAACACCTTCATCTTTTTGTATGAAGCAAATGCAAGAAACAGCCTTATTGCTTCCAGTCTTGCAACAGGTGCAAATGTTTCATCATAGTCAATTCCTTCCTCTTGCCTGTATCCTTGAGCAACAAGTCTTGCTTTGTTTCTCACAACAGTGCCATCTTCATTCATTTTGTTCCTGAAAACCCATCTTGTTCCAATGACAGTTTGATTCTTGGGTTTAGGAACTAGCTGCCATACTTTATTTCTCTCAAATTGCTCCAGTTCTTCTTCCATAGCTTCAATCCAATCAGCATCTTGTAAAGCTTCATTTATCTTTTTGGGCTCCAGTTGAGAGATGAAGGCACTCATTAGGACATCATAGAGAGGTATGTCAGAGGGGATAGGAGATCTGTTGATGGGAAGGTTAATGAAGATATCATTGTTTGGAGCTATTTTATGGGTGATAACACTTGAGGAAGAGGGTTTCTCATTGATATTTGAGAAGGTTCTGTGGTCAGATGGATGATGACTGTCAGGTATAGGATGGCTGTCAGTCATAGGATGACTGTCAGTCAAGGGTTGGCTTGGCAGTTAGGTATTTTCTTCTTCATCATCTTGATTAGTTGGGGATAAGATGGACAAAGGCTTGGTTGAAGGGGCTGGTTGATGATGTGAGTGATGGCTGTCAGACACAGGATGACTGTCAGGCACAGTGTAGCTGACAGATGAATCTCTTGGTACCATGTAAGGAAGGTTTGATGAATCTAATTCATGATGAAGTACAGTTGAGTCAGAGATAGGAGAAACTTCAGGAAGATTGTCTGAGTTTCCTAATCCTTCATCAAAATCACACAATTCAGTCCCACTTTGATCATTGTTTTCATCAAAGTCAACATGAATTGATTCTTCCACTACAAGTCTTCTTTTGTTGTATACTCTATAGGCTTTGCTTGTATTAGAATACCCAAGAAAGATTCCTTCATCACTTTTGGAGTCAAATTTGTCCAAATTATTCTTTCCATTATTGTGAATGAAGCATCTGCTTCCAAAACTGTGAAAGTAGGAAATGGTAGGAACTTTGTCATTCCATAATTCATATGGAGTCTTCTTATGGAATTTGTTGATTAGAGTCTTGTTTTGAACATACACAGCAGTAGTGACAGCTTCACCCCAGAAGTATTTTGGAAGGTTGTGCTCTGACAGCATTGTTCTTGCTGCCTCACAAATAGTTCTGTTTTTCCTTTCAGCAACTCCATTTTGTTGAGGTGTTCTTGGGGCTGAGAAATTGTGTTCAATTCCTTTGCTGTCACAATATTCTTCTACTCCTGTGTTTTCAAATTCCTTTCCATGATTATATCTGATTTTGATTATGGAGGATCCTTTTTTATTTTGAATTTTATTGAACAGCTTTGTCAGACAGCTAAGAGTGTCACTTTTGGATTCAAGAAGAATGATCCAAGTGAATCTTGTGTAGTCATCAACCACAACTAGGGAGTATCTTTTTCCTCCTAAAGACCTAGTTCTTATGGGTCCAAATAGATCCATATGAAGAAGTTCAATAGGTCTTGAGGTGTCCAATCTGGTCTTGGGATTGAAAGAAGATCTCTTTTGCTTCCCACATTGGCATGCTTTGCAGAGTTTGTCCTTCTTGAATGGAATCTTTGGAAGGCCTTTAACTAGGTTGGAGTTTGCAAGCTTGGATATGGTTTTGAGGTTTAGATGAGCCAATCTTTTGTGCCATAACCATGACATATCAGATTGACTAAAAGACAGAAGGCAGTGAGCAGATGAGGATTCAACAATCTCTAAGTTTAGGCAGTAGAGATTTCCTTTTCTTGAACCAGTCAGAATGACTTTATTGCTTTTGTCTTTTACAGTGCATAGATCCTTGGTGCAAACAACATGATATCCCTTATCACAGATTTGACTAATACTAATCAAATTGTGTTTGAGACCTTCTACATAAGACACATTTGTGAAAATGATGTCTTTAGTAACAAGGTTTCCTGATCCTTTGACCTTAGCTTGGGAATTGTCACCAAAGGTTACATTTAGACCATTTTTAGGGATATATTGTTGCAACCAATCTTTATTGAAGGTCATATGCCTACTACAACCACTATCTAAATACCAGAGTCCTTTCCTAGATACCTGCAAAACAGAAAGTAAAATTTATGGTACCCTTTTTATTCCTTTTTGGGTCCAAAGGATTAGTTTTTCTTTGGTACCCTAACTCTGTTCATTGGTCTTTTAAAGAACTGGTTTAGGGTATTGTAGTATGACATGATTTGCATCATGTAGGGGGTAAGAACATTGGTTTGGGACGGATTAAAGTAGTGGTTGGGGTTATTGTATTGGGGCTGAAACTGGAAGGCATTTGGATAGGATGATCTAGGAGATTCATTTTGATAAGCATGGCCCTTTCCATTTGAGCATTGCCATTGAGGTCTTTGTTGTTTGGAGTATCTATGCTTATTGTAGAATCTTTGTTGCCTTGTGGTTCTTTGTTGGTTGGAAGACCTTGGCTGTCTGTCAGGTCTTGGCTGTCTGTCAGACCTTGGCTGTCTGACAGATCTTGACTGACTAGCCCCTTTTTGCATCATAATTTCTTTTTGTATATTGGCTCCTTTTTTACCCCAAATATACTTACTTCCTTGAATTTTACTTGGTCCTTCCTTTGGATGGTTTGGACCAGTTGAGACTTCTTTTGATTTTCCTTTGGCTTGAACAGGATAGGTTTGAGCTTGATAGCTGCCAGAGCTTAGGCTTTCTAGAACCATTTTTTCAATGGCCCTTTCACCAGTGGGAGGTGTGTACATCTTTAGTGTAGGGTTGTTGGCACCAATCCCTGTTTTATCACTAGGATGTCTTTGCTGGTAGGTGAACAGGGATAATGCCTTGCTTGATTTGTTCCATGAATCTATTTTCCTTTTAAGAGCATCATTTTCTTTTTCAAGATTTGTGAGTCTTAGACAGTTTTCTTGAGTACTGGATGTCTCAGCTGTCAGATCCATGTTTAGTTTTTCAAGCATTTGGCATTGTTCTTTAAGCCCTTGGCAGGCTTTCTCAAGCTCAGAGTTGGTTTTAGTGAGGTTATTTATGGTTGAGGATTGGGAGAGGTTCTCATTGACCAATGAGGCAAAGCTAGTTTTTTGTCTTTTGGTTTGAATTAACAGAGTACAAACTAATTGTTTAAAACCATCAATGTTTAAAGAGTTAAAATCATGTACCTCTTTTAGTTCTTCAGCAGCAGCAAGAGCTTCCATTTCTTCCTCATTGTCTGACTCTTCCTCATCTTCAGCCATAAAGCATAGCATGGCTTCCTCTCCTTCATTGTCAGAGTCATCACTGGACTCAAATTCTTCATCACTGAATTTTGATGAGTCAGCAATCATCACTTGTTCTTTGTTTTTGTCATTTTTGTTCTTGGAGCAGTTGAAGCAGTTGCACCTGGAGCTATGAATGATTTCTTTTGAGTAGGTCATTCTCTTGGCTGTCTGGTTGTCCCTAGGTTTCCTTGGTTCAGGGCATTCTGAAGAGTAATGGCCTTGCTTTCCACAGTTGAAGCAATCAACTATCTTCTTGTGATTATCTTGTTGAGGATTAGATGTGGAAGGATTGTATTTTCTGTCAAAGGATTTCTTTTGAAACTTCATGGCATTTCTGACAGCCATGGATATGAGACTTGGAAGGTCTTCTTGAAGGACAGGTTTACTCACAGGTTTGGATGAGATGTTTATCTTTTGGAGAGCATTGATGACAATGGTCTCAATGTCTTGGTGAGTGATAGGCTTGTGAGCAGTTTCTTGAGCAGTTAAAGCTAAGGTTTGTGAAATGGTTGGAACTGGTTGAATTTTAATCATTCCTTCCAGTTCATAGGCCTCAAGCTTTCCAAAATATTGCTCAACAGTCATTGTGCTCCATTCAGATCCTTCCCTGATAGGTAATGCTACCTTTTCATATTCTTGAGGGAGATTGGAATATATCTTGAGGCATAGATCTTGCTGTTCAAAAGTTTTTCCATGATCAGCAATGGATCTGACAAGATTTTCAAATCTTGGTTGAGCAGCACTAACTTTTTCTCCAGGATAGAACTTGAAGTTGTCTAATTGTCTAAGCAAGTTATACAAGTTTTGAGTCCTGACACTGGTATGTTTAGTGAACTTGGTTTGAATGAGAGCCCATGCTGATCTGGCATTTGGTTCCTTAGCAATTTCTTGTGCTAGAGAGTCATTTACACTCTTTTGAAGAATGTTTTTAACTTTTAAATTTGCACTGACCAATTGCTTTTCAGCTTCAGACCATGTTTCTGGGGACTTCATCTTACTGCCTCCTCCATTAGTATCTATTTGAGTTGGGTAGGTTATTTCATTATTTAGAACATACCAATTCCATATACTGTTTGCATCAAGATATGTTTTGATTTTTGATGCATAGATCTCAAAAGATCCACAGTCATCAATGTGTGGGATGTCTTTCTCATTATTTCTTCTTGGTTGAGGCATGGTGGGTTTGAAGAGGATCTTTCACAAGTTGTTAGACTTTGAATGTGAAGACAAGCTCTGATGCCAATTGAAAGGCCCTTGTTTGAACTGCAAATGATCAGACAGCTATGGTTTGGCTTAGCTGTCAAATATTTGAAGAGTTGTGCAGCGGAATATATATATAAATATGGTTTGAAATAACGATAGGACAATTAACACAATGAAATAATGCAAGAGTGTGTGTGTGATTGCAGAAAAGGAAATAACACAACAAGATTTAAAGTGGTTCAGAGTTCACTCCTCCTACATCCACCCCCACTGTCAAACTTTGACAAGTGAGATCAATTTATTATACTCTTAATCAACAAGAATTACACAAATTGATAGGTAAGTTCCTTGAACTTCCTCTTCCTAATTAGTACAGTCAACTAGGGATACACTTAAAGTACAGTCTTAAGTGCTTTTACAACTTGAAGTACAGTCTCAAGATTTACAACATAAATACACTCAAAGTACAGTCTTGAGTGTTTACAAAATATTTATACACCTAAAGTACAGTCTTAGGTGTTTACAATCATACACTTAAATTACAGTCTTAAGTGCTTTTTCAACTTGAAGTACAGTCTCAAGATTTGCTAATTGTGAGTTATCACACTGAGGTTGTTGTAGTAGAAACAGGGGCTGAAGGTTTGGATTTGGACTGATGTTTGATGAGTAGGGATTGATGTGTAAGGTTTGAATTACAGGAGGAGTGTAAGGGGTAAGGGAAAGGGTGTATTTTGGATTGTCAAAAAGGGTTGTTAGTGCAGAGGATGAAGTCTTCTATTTATACACATTAATGTAGCCGTTGGAATATGACTGTTGCAGCACCGTTAATGTGTCTTTGACTGGTCTTTGCCCCACTTGTCCACTTGCAGGTCTTCATTGAGCTGGATTGAGGGAATGGCTTCCAGAAGGTCTTCAATGGTGGTCTTAATAGATGTGAAGATACAGGATCCATCTTGGTTGAGATTGTGATAGAAAGGATGAGACAGAACAATAGCTGTCTGATGAAGAAGCCATAGCTGTCAGATCACAACAAGGCTTAGCTATCAGAGATGATCTTCAATATGGGTGGAGGAGAGCTGTTAGATAAACTGAAGCCTTAGCTGTCAGTTTATACTATGGCTTAGATCATTAGTTAAGACATGTATTTGATTTGAATAATGTAAACATGTAGTTAACTTATTGTTCTCAGCCATTTTGAGTTACATAAGTGTTGAGTAACAAGATGAATATGAGTGTTGATTTGGTCAGTTATCATCTTAACTGTCAGTCATGACTGACAGTTATGACTGACAGTTTTCATCTTTTGATATAAACCCTGTTCCTTATATATTCCTTTATCAAAACCATCTAACTATGACTTTGATCAAAGTTAGGTCCTAACAAGCTTATCGAGCCGAACTCGAGCTTTTAACGAGCTAAACGAGCCGAACACGGTCGGCTCGATAACAAAAACGAGCTTGACAATCGGTTCGAGCTCGACTCGAGCTACACCTCGAGCTCGAGCTTTCACGAGCCGAGCTCGAGCCAGCTCGGTTCGTATAACAGCCCTATCCACCATTATAACCACCTCCACACCAAAGACTAAAAACAAAACCCAAGTTTTTTACTGTCTACCTCTCCGATACCCGCCGGCTTGCCCATCACCGCAACATTCCCCATCACCACCATATTAATCAATTATACTCAAACGAAATCGACAAGTAATATGATGACACCCAAAAACTCACAATTGAAATTCCTGGTCAATCATGAAGAATTCCAATATTCATCAAATTGAATTTCATAAACCCAGCTCAGGTACAGTAACTACAACCTGATTGGTCAAAATTAAGACACCATAAACCAAAAAACAAAAATCAAGAAAATAAAGCAAATGCCTCTTATTCTGATCAAGCTCACATTCTGGCCCCTTCATCTATCTTGGCCTTGAAATTGATCTTGGTCTTCAGATCTCTTTCACCCTGATCCACCAAAATTACTACGGCCTTAATTACCATGTATATCTCTGCTACCCTGAACCTGAAGTGCCGCGATTGGGGTGGCAAATGAGGTGGAGGTGTACAGGTATGGGAGGGGTGGGTATGGTGGATGGGAAGGGGGAGAGAGAGAGAGAGAGAGAGAGAGAGAGAGAAAGAGAGGTGGGAAAGGCATGGGAAATGGGAGGGGAAGGGGATATTAACTGAGTTCCATAGTTGTCAATGCCGAGAAGCGAGAGGCGGGTGAAAGGTACCTGAGCGACGCGAAAAGCGAGGCGAGAGGCGAGCGACAAAAAAGCGAGCAGTGTTGAAAAATAGAAAAAATATATTTAAAATTAGGAATATGTATATATATACATGTAACACATAAAAGGAGCTTAAACCATGTTATTAACTAGAATCAATAAATAAATAAATATCACAATTCCATGTTTAATAGTATCATTAACATAATTGAAACCCCAAAATATGAATATCAAGACAACATGCGCATGAGTTCTCATAGTACTTTGTTCAAATTAACAAAATAAGTTCTAGAATACTAGTTTAAGAGTAAAATAAAAATGAAGTCTTTTAACATAATCAGACATAACGAAAATTAAACACTATCATCATCTTCCTCATCGTCAAAGTCATGGATTTGTAAAAGTCGGCGAAATTAGGCTACAAACAATAAGCCGACTGCTATAGAAAGGACGTTGTTTGACGACAAAACGATAGAGCAGCAATAAGTTTTCCACCATAACGCTTTTCCTCAAAAGCGTTATTTTTTTGCTTCTCGCTTTTTTGAAGAAAGCGTCGCTTTTCCTAAAAAAAGCGATCATCGCCCGCCTGGCTGGGGAAGAAGCGACAAACACGAAAGGCGACGAAAAAAGTGAGGCGGGCGACGCTTTTGACAACTATGCTGAGTTCTACATATTTCATCCCCTAAATTTTCAAAGATTGGTGGCAAAAGGGAAATTATTTTATTTAGAGGAGGACAATGTAATTTCAGAAGTTGCTTGTCAAGTTTCACAATCACTTTGTTAATTCTCATCCCCTTTCTTAACGGCCATCCAAATTTGCCTCACATTGCCATATAGGGTGAACTTAATAGATGAAATTGTGAAAATTGGTACATAGTATTTACATTGCAACCCCTATAGAACTTAGGGGTACTAATGTTCTATTTGCCCGATATTTGGAACCCATCAAACCGACAAGCTATCTGAAGATGCTAGAAAAAATTACCAAGTAACTTAAAAATTCGGTTATGATATGACTCATGCGGGGTAGATGTATGATATTTAGAATAAGGATAACTTTCAATCAAAAATTTGTTAAATTATTAGGGTCAACTGCAATTTGGTTACCTTTGTTTTACAAAATTTTGCAATTGCGTACTAGTTTGTAATAATTATGACCCGATTCCTAGGTTTGTTAAATTGTTACAATGTGGTGGGAAAAAGTAACAATTTGTTAATTTCTTAACAGAACTCATGTCATGTGCAAGCCATAAGACATTTTAAGGGCAAACCGATCATTTAACTGACAAACTTCACAAAAAATTCAAATATGTCCCTCTATGTATAAAATTTAACGAGATCTATAACCACATTAAATTCACTATCACCACCACTACCAACACAACCTCCACTTTCAACCAACATTGCTGCCGCCACCCCCTCCACAAAAATTACATAACATTTTCCGAGAAATCATTTTTCGTAAGTCATTTTACGCGAAACAAACGGAGCCTTACTGTAACTTAGAGCCCAAGGTAGGGCAACTAGCACTAGTATATATTCTCATGTACTCTTCATTATTCAATACAATGAAATTATATCAAACCCTAGTATTCTCTATATGGTATCAGATTTTTTACGATCCACCCCTCTCCACTAATTTTCAGCCGCCACGCCTCACTCCAAAACCCTACAAACTGCCATGGCCTCCTCCGCCTCCACCATCACTAACAACGCCGAACCTAACTCCCCCCTCATCCTCTTGAATCTCTCAAACTGTATTACCCTCAACCCCCCCCCCAACCTATATCTCCCATGGGCCTCTCAACTCCAATCTCTTCTCTTTGGCCTCGACCTCCTCAAATTCGTCGATGGAAGTCACCCCACCCCACCCGAAAAAGTCACCACTAACGGCAAACAAGCCGACAACCCCGCTCATCTCACTTGGCATCGCCAAGATCGTCTCCTCCACGGTGCACGCCTTGGAACCCTTGACACCTCCTTGTGAAAATTGGTACATAGTACTCACATTGCAACCCCTATAGAACTTAGGGGTACTAATGTCCCATTTGCTCGATATTTGGAACCCATCAAGCCGACAAGCTATCTGAAGATGCTAGATAATTACCAAGTAACTTGAAAATTCGGTTATGATATGACTGGGGTAGATGTATGATGTTTAGAATAAGAATAACTTTCAATCAAAAATTTATTAAATTATTAGGGTCAATTGCAATTTGGTTACCTATGTTTTACAAAATTTTGCAATTGGGTATCAGTTTGTAATTATTAAGACCCGATTCCTAGGTTAGTTAAATTGTTACAATGTGGTGGAAAAAGTAACAATTTGTTAATTTCTTAACAGAACATATGTCATGTGCAAGCCACAAGACATTTTAAGGGCAAACCTATCATTTCACCAAGGTCATTAAAGGAAAACTGACAAATTTCACAAAAGATTCAAATATGTCCCTCTATGTATAAAATTTAACGAGATCTATAACCACATAAAATTCACTATCACCACCACTAACAACACAACCTCCACTTTCAACCCAACATTGCTGCCGCCACCCCCGCCACCAACCACCAACACCACCGCCATAACTCACAAATCACCATACCCTGCCACCACTTGTTCTTTTAGAAATTTAAAGCTTATTCAAAACCACAAATCCAACATAAAGTCACATTTCTGACGGAAAAATACGTGAAAATTTGAAACAAAATGAGACACCTACCACAATCAACATTACAACTCCCATTTTCTCTAGACAAATCTTAAGATTTAAAAAAAAAAAAAAAAAAAAAAATCATGTTACTGTTGAACTAACCAAGAACTAATTAGGTTACGAAACTTCAAATCGAAATTGGGAAATAATCTGGAATGAGAATTTGATGGCCGGCGTTTTAGGAGTATACCCAAAAACAAAAATTGAAATCGAAGGAGACCTCGGAGATGATAAGAGTATAGCTTAATTTGGTTCTCAATTCCTTATGAAAACTAGGGTTCAGATAAAGAAATCTTGAATTTGGGGTTGTAATGGAGACGCTGTGAGCGAGACGATGAGAAAGTGGTGTCGTCAGGTAGAGAGGGAGGAAGAGATTGTAGAAAAATCTGTTGTGGCACCAGTGGCTAGTGATGGAGAAGAAATTTGTGGCCGGTACATGAGAAAGAGACGGGGTAAAACATAGCCAAGGCCTTTGCAAATTAGACATATATTATCCATTACAAGAACAATTGTCTTTCACTACTGAATTTTGCAGGACATGAAGATCAAATGGCATATGCTTGTCACTTTTAATGTTAAAAGTTTGACAGGATATTCAACACTATAGGCATGAATTAATGTATAATAGTCTTGGTTCATATACTATCAAACAAAAAAATGGAACTCGTACGAATCAAAAATAAGGAACATACCGTAATGGCCCTGCGAGACAGAGTCAGGTGCTTCACGCCACACAACTGCTGCAGAAGATCACGAGCTAACACAGCAATCATAGGTTCAAAACGCCAAAAACTAGAATGAAGTTCAATAGTCGCATCAACTATTGATGAAGGGTTGACAAGAATAATATGCTGAACCAGAAATGGGTCACATATGAATTTGCAAAGGTTTGGCGCATAAATCATCATAAAATCACACACAATAATATCAACCCGCCCGAAATCACGCTCATCATCTGAAATGGTGCAGCTGCTAAGCTCAGGAGCATAAATATTGACAAGTTGCACTAGCCACCTGCATCCATGTAACTTGAGCTCTCCAAGTTTTGGGAAACTCAAATTGAACTCGTCTAAATCAGGAAGATGCTCATTGAAAAACCTAACCCTAGAAAGATGCAGGATCTTGAGGTTCGAAAATCAAACGTAAGGAGGAAGTTTGAAAGTGCATATCATTTTCAAATCCATTTCAGTTAGAGAAGTAGTATCATAGATGCATCTTGGGAAAACCAATGATCCCTGTACCGTACATGAGATTATGAGCTTTCGGACATGGCGTCTTATAGCAGTAGATATCCATGCATGAACCCGGGATGCAACATAATGATCTGTTCCTTTGAGGGTGAAACTCTCTATCGCATGATTGCAAAGTAGAAGAAGCACTCGATCAACAAAGCTCATGAAGTGTTCTGTGTTATTTCTCTCGCGCACATAAAGCAATTGATCATCAAAGGATAAATTGACAATCTTTGTCCATTTGTACTCCCAACACTTCGACAACACAGAAGTTCGTACTGCATCCTTTGTTGGAAGGAACGACAAAATGTGGCTTGTTAAAACTTCAGGTAAATTGCTGAGAATGTCTACATTATTCTCTGCAATTGCCTCTTGCTGAAACTTCTTAGTTCCTTCGCTCAAAGCCAAATCACGCAATCTCATCATTTCAATTTCAGCAACTTCGGATCAAGACCAAATCAACAGGTCAGTCTCTGTGAATGACAGATTAGTCTGATACAGATCAGAAAAACAGAAATGTAAATGCATTGAAGATTAAAGTTGTGTCATGTCGAGTTCAAATTAATTCGTAAAAAATTGAATTCTCATAGAAGAGGGATTAGGTTTTCTAAAAACCAGATCGCCCACTAATGACATTTATTTTAAGAATGGAAGTTGGCAACTATCTGCACATGTTATCAGAAACCACAAATTGAGGAATGAATAGACTAGATCCTCATGAAAACTGGTTACTTTATCAGACCCTAATTTTATTGATGGTTCACTTGAATTGATATTCTGGACGTGACAAAAAGTAACAATAAAGAACTCTCAACATAAATCACGCTCAAAAAATCAACAACAAACAACTCTCAACATAAATCACGATCGAACAGTACTCAAGGCTAAAACCCTCGATTAGACTTGAAAACGAAAATGAGACCAGAAAATCCGATAACAAGAGCTTGACAAAAATAACACGCATCGACAACTAAACGAATTAAAAGGACAGGAGATACGGAAGGAAAATCAACCTGGTAAGGAAAAGAATTTGGGTTAGATTTCCTCACGCATCCGAAAGAACTTGGACAATTCAATCTCTCTGCCTATGAAGGAGCGTGCTAAATAAGCAGGAAAAAAATTACAAAAAATTGATTCACAAATCCACGCAGTCAGGAGAAGAGAACAAAATGATACTCCCTCCGTCCACAATAAATGCCACACTTTCCTTTTAAGTCAGTCCCAAAATAAGGAAACAATCTTGTGCAATTTACTATGGTAGAAGCAATATACAAACAAGCAAAGCACATTCCATAAAATCATTGACAAGTCAAATGAGACATTTGTTTTAAGACAAGTGGAGTAAATAATTTCCAACGGTCATGATTAGTGAAATGTGATATTTCCACAAAATTCTTAATAAGTGGGGCAATGATGAGTTTCAGCGGCGGAGCCAGAATTATAGAGAAACGGAGGCAAAACAAAATATGTAGTGCAAATTTTTTACAATAGAAACGGGCCAAAATTGATAAAAGGTACTCCCTCCGGTCTCAAATATAAGCAAAAATAACTAAAATCACACCTATTAAGAAAGTAGTTAAGTTAGTTAATTGTCTTGATTTTATAATAAAAACATGTTAAAATTACTAATATATCCTCATATTAAATGTGTAATAAATGTGCACTTGTATTTGAAAATGAATAATTAAATAGGGGCAGTTTTGGTAAGAGAGTATTAAATGGTCTTGAAATCCCTTAGAGTTGCTTATATTTAGGTCCAAAAAAAACCCACTTTTGTTGCTTATAATTGAGTCCGGAGGGAGTATGATTTAGTGGTAAAATAGCATATTTTCCATATTTACAAGGGAGAAATTTAACAATTTTTAAAACTTTAAGGGGGCAACTTATGTGTGTGTGCCTCCGCCAGTGATGAGTTTGGAACCTCATACGTTTCAACAACAATTTGATTTGTGGTTCACTTAACTAAGATGTGAAAATGCACAGACGAACGGCTCCAAATGTGGAGATTATCTAATAAGTGACTTGCCAATGTTTTAATTTGGGTTTTGATCATACGATTTCCTGAAGTATGACTTGGTATACTCCCTCTGTCCCAGCTCATTTGAGACGTTTTGACTACAACTGGTCAACTTAGGGACGTTTTGACCAATACTTTATAGAAATATTTATGATCCTAATAAAAATTTAAAAATTGTTATTGAGAGTATTTTATGAATCATTTTATAATTTTTAAATTTTCATTAGGATCATAAATATTTCTATAAACTATTGGTCAAAACGACCCTAAGTTGACCAGTTTTAGTCAAAAGGTGTCAAGTGAGCTGGGACAAAGGGAGTACATAACAATGTGTGTTAAAAGGTACTCCCTCCGTCCTTAAATGAATGTGCAAATTTCATTTAGGAGACATTCTGAAAATGTTCACTTTTTATAAAATTTAATGGAAAAAATATGCATACACATTATTGCTATCTGCTTTATAAACATTTAGTTTTGCAAGTATACATGACTAGGAATTTTTGTAAATGAACACTTTGGGACAAAGTATTTTACGGAAAAGACGTTGATTTTTGGGGAAAAAATCTTGAATATGGACATTCATATAGAAACGGAGGGAGGATAAAACATGTACTTACATCAAATGTGAAAAGCATGACTATGCATCAACGACACATAGTAGCACTTCGGTGAAGTAGTCGTATTCGCTCCAGCATTGTCATCTCAAATCGCTTTCTCAATCCAAGATTAAATACTCCGGTCATAATCTGAAGAAGCCAGTGCATCTGGGATTCATAGTACCAGACTGGAAAACAAAATAGAATATGTTAGAAGTGCCAAATGTGCAAGGTTTAAAGGGTTTAGTAAAAGTATCTATGCATCTATAGTTGTGATAATGGGCTTTTTTTAGCTTAGAACATGATAATGGGGTTTTTATCCGGGACGGAGGGAGTAACTGTTTTGATGATGGCTACATAATCTAGAAATGCACTAACAGATGGACTCCGATTGTGGAAATATTCTAATTTGACGGCAAATGAGACTCAATTGTGAAGTGCAGAATACAACGTCCAATTATAGGTAATGCAACATTAACGCATTCTAATTCTAATAATGTCTTCCAAGTGGAACTGTGCAGTATGGAAAACAGCCACATTTTTATTTCTGCAAATTAAACAATTTACTGAGCAGCAAAAGCCAATCAACAAGTATTTCTCACTAAGGGTATGTCTGGTACCTCCAAAACAGCAAAAGCCAATCAATTAAATCTACCAACAAAACAGAATTTGTAATAACATCCAAAAACTCCTTCAGTACCAACCAGAATTTGTAATTGTATCCAAAAACTCCTTCAGAACAAGTCAGTTTTGAAGGAAAAACTCCACGAAACTGATATTTAAGGAAGGGGGAAACAGTAAATGTAATCCCAAAACAAGTCTTAGCATAGATGCCTGCTTGGCAAAAAAAAATACGCTGGAATTGAAGAGACGAAGTCTATAATGCCCTCTGAATCTCTTCAAGTCCGATCTTGTTCATCTCTACACTAATCATCAAGCCATCATTAACCAACTACTGTTATTGAAACACGGCTTGATGCCCATCGAACTGTCTGTAATTCTTCTTTTACAGCATTCTCCATGCGTTCAGTATCCATATGCAAGTTCTCACTAGAAGTTATAATCATTTCTTCCAAGGCAGTTGCATTCAGTAGTAAAAACTTAGCCAGTTCAAGTTCAGCTCCAGACCCAGAAAAGGATAAAATCTTCACTACCTTTAGATTAGGCAGCCAGCACCTTGGAAGATATCCTGCTGGTCCATATGGATTCCCCTGTTTACAATGAAATAAGGATTTGGTGAAATGCAAGTCATGAAAGAACACAAAAATTACGAGATAATTACAAGGTAGGGTAATGTACTACATCCTCCGTTACATCAAATGTAACATACTCTCCTTTGACAACATAATGAAATGTACTTTCAGTTGAGTTACAAATAATGCAACTCTATTGGATGACGTTAAATTTCATTAACTGAGTGTTACCATATCAAACCAACTCGTTACATAAGCTAACGGTCATTAAAAATATAACACCCACTTCATCTTCTTCCTCATTTCATCTCTCCTTGCATTTTTCTCAAATTCAAGCCAACAACAATGGTGGATGAACATAAAATTGAATCCAGAAATTATCCACTAGAATATCCAAAATCAAACACAACATAAAACCCAAATTAAACCCAAAATTGCAAAAGGGAATCAAACACAAAATGAAACCAATTGAAAGCCATAGCACAAACAATCTCTCCCCTTCAGTGACATCAACGCCTGGAACTGCAGCCTCAATTACCAGATTCGCCATAGCCGGCGTCCATCTTCTCCGGCGTTGTTAGCAGCAGCCCCGATTGAAATCTCTCAAATTCCGATCAATCTCCGGCCCTTCACTGTCAATTTCACCTGCAATTCGGTCCTTCCATCCCATCTCGCCGGCCAATCAACAGAACAGTGCGAAATCGAACACAAGACTCGAAATGAACCTGGGCTAAATCGAACAATGGGCGGAGGAGTTCAAGTGTTCAACAATGGCATTTCGAAAGTTGAAACCCTATTTTTGAATAGTTGAAGCCCCAATTCGAAAATTAAAATCCCAATCCAAAATCAAACCCTAATCCATCTCAGATCTGTCATTATGGTGATTGATGGGAGCAAATGGGTGGCGATTATGGTAGTGTGTGGCGGACTAATGGCGTTCGGGGTGGTGGCAGACTGAGATTTTGAGAGGTTAGGAAGAAAATGTAAAACCCATTAAATATGCTAACGGATGTTGATTATATTTAACAGGTGTTACTCCCTCCGTCCCGGCCTAAGGTTCCTACTTTGACAATACACGGAGATTAAGAAAAGAATAAATTTTGTATAAAGAAATGCAAGTGGGGTAAATTAAGAGGAGAGAGAAACTTTTAATTAAAAAGCTTAACCATCCTTATCTTTACTCAAACTAACTGGAGAACTAACTGGGGATGGAAGGAAGTACTGACACGCCACTGTACAAACCCAAACAAGGGTGGCATGTCAAACACAAACAAGACAGGCACCAAGTACTTTTGGAGGGAAAGTTAATTTCCATCTCAAATTAAATTATCCATACAAAATTCAAATGGATTGAACTTACAGCAACAATTAACAAACCCAGATGGAGGGAAAATTAATAAATTCAAGTTGGAGGGAAATTTTAACATTACATTTAATCCCCACTATAAATACCATAACTACCTGCAGTTTACTTTACAATAGCTACAAAAGCAAGCTTACAATGAGAACCAAAAATCTGTCTGCTGAAGAAAGGCAGTGTATTGCTGAATTTCTGCTGGAGAATCAAAAGGGAGGTCAGGTACTGCACAAAAAAGGTGATGAAGCTTCCAAAAAGTGGGGAGTAAGTGCTCGTGCAGTTCGGAAAATCTGGGCAATAGCAAGAATACAAAGAGCATCAGGTTTACCAATTAATGTCATGAAAAAAAGGCATGGAAGGTTGTGCCATAATAAGAAATGGTTGTGTGTTAGATTTAACAAAATTCAAGGATATGACTTATGTGCAGACAAGTTTTTGTGAAGAAAGTTTTTGTGCAGACAAGTTTATGTGCAGACAAGTGTGAAGAAAGTTTTTGGAAAAGTTTTTGTGCAGGCAAGTTTTTTTGAATGAAAACTGCACTACAAATATTGTAATCAACACAACAGATGATATGCAATTGTAAACATTTTACTGCAGGCAATTAGATAATTAGATGGGTATGTGTGTGTGTGTGTGCATGTTTTGGTGTGTAAACTTGAAATAGGTCAACCATTTTAGATGCAGTAACTGTGGAAAAATAATGAGACTCTCAAAAACACTTTAAAAGGATGACCTCTACAATAAAAAAAGTGTCAATAATAGGCTGACCACTCCAACAGACCATAACAGGCCTTACTCAGCCATAGTAACAAAAATTAGCACAAAAAGACTCATCAAAAATTAACACATGATGCTTAAAAGAAACACATGAATTCCCGATCGAATAATAGACAGACGCAACAAATAACCCCAATTTAAATCCCTACACTAGCAGCAAATTTAAACCAAAATAGACTTACCTAAGTTTCTTTGAAGAAAGAAGCCGGATACACCAATTTGACCGATGTAGTGAAGTTTGAGTCGTAGTTGTAGTCTGAGTCGTCCGTTAAGGAACAAGATGAGAAATCGTTAGCCACCATTGATTCAATTCGGAGGGTAAATTAGGGTTTCAGAAGAATTGGGGGTTTTGGAATTATCGGTATTTACGGAGTACGGGAAGCAACAATGGAGTGAAAAAAATTGAAACGACGAAGATTTGATCGATTTAGGTTTTTGTTTTAGGGATTTTGATGGAGGGTAGGGGAAGAGGAGGATTTAGAAGGTTGGGATGAAAAGAAGGGAGAAAGAAGAGAGAGGAACGGAGGAGACGACGACGACCGGTAGAGACGATCGGAGGAGACGATCGGAGGAGACGATCGGAGGAGACGGTCGGAGGAGACGGCGGTGAATCCGAGGAGACGACGACGAGAGGAACTGAAGAACATGTTGAATGAAGAACGGGTTTGATTTTTTTTGGGAGAGGCGTGTTGGATTTTTTTGGGGAGAGAAATCCCTAACATTAACTATGGTGTGTGGGTTGGTTAGAGTTAGGTTAGTTTAGTTAATTAATGTGTATTACAACAGCTAAATAATTATGTTTAGGTTTGTTAAGTATTGGTTTTTTGGTAATTATCATACATAGGTGAGGGTATATTTGTCAAAAGTACATGCCATTTTAGGTAATAAAGCAAGTAGGAACCTTAGGCTGGGACGGACCAAAAAAGAAAGTAGGAACCTTAGGCTGGGACGGAGGGAGTACTATTTTCCTTATATTGTTGACATTTCAATTATCTTTTTAACGTTGTTACCATGTGTTTCATTATATGTAACAAAATGGTGAAGTACAATTCATGAAGATGTCAAATCGTAGTATGTTTCATTAATTGTAACAAACGCCGTAGTACGTTACCCTACCTTGTCGTTCGCCCCAAAAATTACCAAACAAACAAGTCGATGCAAAAATCGCCACCCATAGGCAAAGTCAAGCTGCACATATTATCTTTAGCATTGACGTATTTAATGAAAGCAAAGGCATATAAAATGTTACCTTTGAGAATGTAAGAGATAGAAGCCCTGGCAATCTTCTGAACACCTTAACTAACTCACCGAGCGCAGTAATCCCCCATGTTATTGTCAAATGGAGTGGAAAATCAAATGTGACCATAATATCGTCCAAATATTCTTCATGACAAAGAGCCTTCTGTTACAACAAAGGACATCAATAGTTACTAACTTGCTACCTTTATATTATCCAATTGAATTAACACAAAGAAAGAATGTTTGAATGGACTAGATTGACAAATTAACCCTTATTATTCACAAACTTATAATGTTTCGTATACCAAAATACTTAAGCTAAGGAGGAAATATGTCTGCTAGAAAGATTATTATCACGAAATGGAAACATGTTCAAGTAATAATAATTCAAGCAAACTTTTAGATATTTGGAGCCAACCAGCTAATCTAATGATGCTAGATAGTTACCAAGTAACTTAAAACTCTGTAATGATACGACTCTTAAGAGCTAAGATGTTTAGTTATCTGTTATAAGGTTAACGTTTTTTATATAAATCAGTTGTTATATTTATAAACATAGCCTTGGAGCCATAGATTCCAAGGCCTTTGCAAACTAGACGTATATCCATTACAATAAAAATTGTCTCTCACCGCTGAATTCTGCTGAACCTGAAGATTAAATTGCATATGTTTCCCACTATTAAAGTTAAAAGTGCAACATGATACTCCCTACACCCTGGAATAAATGCCTTACTTTTCATTTTTGTTTGTCCCCAAAAAAATTATTGCGTTCTAAAAATAGGATATAAAGTTTGGTGATCTATTTAAACTACTTATTTTAGTAGACACAAGAAATGCAATACCATGAGATTTGGGCCCCAAGGCCAATACTTTGTCAGAGCCCTTGAAGTATGTGCTTTTAAATTAAAAAAAAAAAAATTAATAAATAAAACAAAATTAGTAAATGTGAATATTTCATTCCAATTGAAACATAATACTCCCCTGTCCCGATTTAAGGTTCCTACTTTGACTTTGCACGGGGATTAAGAAAAAGTAAATGTTGTGAGTATGAAAAGAAAAGTAGGAGAGAGAAAGTGGGTAAAGAGTTTTTGTTGTGTGAATGACAAGTGAGTCTCATTGTCCATTTTAGGCAATAAAGTAAAGTAAGAACCTTAAATTGGGACAGACCAAAATAAAAAGTAAGAACCTTAAATCAGGACATAGAGGGAGTATATTTTTACAAATATTATTTAAAAATATTCTTTTTAGAAGTGCAAGGAGTTGTTTTGTGAGCACAATTACTCTGATTGGGTTAAACAAGGAAAAATAACAAAAAACTTTGCGCATGTGAATAGTTAGCGCAATTAAGGAAACATAACAAAAAGTTTTAAAATGTTGACTTGTCAACTGTGACATTCATCCCAAGACAAAGAGGGAGTATTCAACGACACTATAGGCATATGACTGTATAAAATTATTGGTGCATATACTATCAGACCAAAAAATGGAAACAAAAGAAAAGTTTGAAACATACCATAATGATCCTTCGAGACAGTGTCAGGTGCTTCACGCCACACAACTGTTGCGGATGATCACAAGCTAACATAGCAATCACAGGTTCAAAATGCCAAAAACTAGAATAAAGGTCAATAGTCGCATCAATGGTTGATGAAGGATTGACGAGAATAATATGCACATTCGAATAAGAGCCACATATGAATTTGCAAAGCTTTGGCGCATAAATCTTCATATCATTGTACACAGTTACATCATTCCACCCATAATTACGCCCATCATATGAAACGGTGCAGCTGCTAAGCTCAGGAGCATAAATATTGATAAGTTGCACTAGCTCCCACCTGCAACTATGTAACTGGAGCTCTTGAAGTTTTGGGAAACTCAAATTGAACTCAGTTGAATCAGGAAGATGCTCATTGAAAAACCTAACTCTAGAAAGATGCAGGATCTTGAGGCTTGAAAAGCAAACGTTGGTAGGGACTTTGAAAGTGCATATCATTTTCAAATCCATTTCAATTAGCGAAGTAGTATCGTAGATACATCTTGGGAAAACCAATGATCCATCTACCAAACAACAGACTATCAGCTTTCGGACACGGCGTCTTATGGCAGTAGATATCCACGCATGAACCCGAGATGCAACATAATAATCAATGCCTCTGAGGGTGAAACACTCTATCACAGGATTGCAAAGTAGAAAAAGCACTCGATCAACAAAGCTCATGAAGTTTTCTTTTCTATTTCTGTCACGCCCATAAAGCAATTGATCATCAAAGGATAAATTGATAATCTTTATCCATTTGTACTCCCAAGACTTTGACAACACGGAAGTTCGTACGGCTTCCTTTGTCGAAAGGAGCGACAAAATGTGACTTGTTAGAACTTCAGGTAAATTGCTAAGAAAATCCATGCTATTATCCGCAATTTCCTCTTGCTGAAACTTCTCGGTTCCTTCGCTCAAAGCCAAATCACTCAATCTCATCATTTCAATTTCAGCAACTTCGAATCAAAACCAAATGAGTAGGCCAGTCTCTGCGATGACAGATCAGTCTGATACAGATCACAAAAACAGAAATGTAAGTGCATTGGAGATTAGTCATTTCGAGTTCAGATTAATTCGTAAAAATTTGAATTGTCTTAGAAAAGGGATTAGGTTTTCGTAAAATCCAGACTCCCAGCTAATGACATTCATTTTAAGAATGGAAGTTAGCGACTATCTGCACATGTTTATCAGAAAACACTAATTGAGGAATGAAAAGTCTAGATCCTTATGAAAATTGGTTACTTTATCAGATCCTAATTTTATTAATGGTTCACTTGAATTGATATTCTGGACACGATAAAAATTAATAACAATCAACTCCCAACTTAAATCACGATCGAACAGTACTCAGGGCTAAAACCCTTAAAAACAAAAATGATACCCGAAAATCCGATTACAAGAGCTTGACAAAAATAACACGCATCGACAGCTAACCGAATTGAAAGGGGAGGAGATACGGAAGGGAAACCAACCTGGTAAGGAAAAGAATTTGGGTTAGATTTCTTATGCAACTGAAATAACTTGGACATTTCCATCTCTATGCCGATGAAGGAGCGTGCTAAATAAGCAGAAAATAAATAACAAAAACTTGATCCACAAAACCACGCAGTCAAAAGAAATGAACAAAATAATACTCCCTCCGTCCACAATAAATGTCACACTTTCCTTTTAAGTTTGTCCTAAAATAAGGAAACAATCTTACTGCAATTTCATTATGGTACAAGCAATATCGAAACAAGTAAAGCACATTCCTTAACTTCATTGACAAGTCAAATGCGATATTTATTTTGGGACAGGTGGAGTAAATAATTTCCAAAGGTCAGGATTAGTGAAAAAGTGATTCCCTGCTTTAAATATTTCCTCACAATTCTTAATAAGTGGGGAAATGATGAGTTTGGAACCTCAAACCCTTTATCGACAATTTGATTTATAGTTCACTAAACTAAGACGTGAAAATGCGGACAAATGGCTGCAAGTGTGAAGATTATCAAATAAGTGGATTGCCAATGGTTTAATTCTGTTTTAGAACATAAGATTTCCTGAAGTACGACTTTTTTTTTTTTTATAAGTGATTTCCTGAAGTATGACTTATTATGCATAACAATGTGTGTTAAAAGGTACTCCCTCCGTCTTTAAATGAATGTCCAAATTTCTTTTAGGCGACATTCTGAAAATGTACACTATTTATACTCCCTCTGTCCCGGAATAAATGTCGCCCTTTTCAATACGTTAGTACGAAGGAACTTTGAGCAATAATTTCAAGTTGATTTAGTTATCCTAATAAAATTACAAAACTTGTTATTGATACACCATTATAAATACTATCAATAACAAATTATATATTTTCATTAGGATAATTAAACCAACCTAAAATTATTGCTCAAAGTTCCTTCGTACTAATGTACAAGAATGGGCGACATTTATTTCGGGACAGGAGTACAATTTAATGGCAAATATGCATACACATTCTTGTTATCAGCTTTCTAAGCATTTAGTTTTGCAAGTACAAAATGACTAGTGGAATTTATTTTGGTAAATATACAATTTGGGACAGTTTTTTAAGAAAAAGACATTCATTTTTGGGTCAAAAATTTCTTGAATATGGACGTTCATTTAGGAACGGAGGGAGTAGAAAACGTGTACTTACATCAAATGTGAGATGCACGATTGTGCCATCAACGACATATAGTAGCACTTCGGTGAAGTAGGTGTATCCTTTCCACCATTGTCATCTCATATCGCATCCTCAATCCAAATCCAGATACTCTTGTCATAAGGTGTAGAAGCCAGTGCATCTTGGATTCATAGTAGCAGATCGGAAACAAAATAGAATATGTTAGACGCGCCAAATGTGCAAGGCTTAAAGGGTTTAGTAAAAGTATCTATGCATGTATTGGTGTGACATATCATCACACAAGACTTCAACGTGCTTGCTTGATTCTCCCTCCATCCCAAAATGAGCATTATTTTTAGTTTTTCACAAAAAGTTATGAAAGTTGATTGGCAATTTACAAACACAAACAGAAGAATACCGTGAGCGGTTCACATTATAACATTCCAATTGCAAACTAGTTGAGTACCTGATAATGGGCTTTTTTACGTAATACTTCCTCCGTCCCTGAAAGTTAATCCCACCTTTTGGTGGTTAACATGAATCAACTTTGAGCAATAATTTAGGTTAATACCTGATAATGGGTTTAATTACCGGGACGGAGGGAGTAACTGTTCTGATGAGGGCTACATAATCAAGAAAATGAACTGGTCCGATTGAGGAAATTTTCTAATTTGACGGCAAATGAGACTCAATTGTGAAGTGCAGAATACAACGTCCAATAATAGGTAATGCAACAATAACGCATTCTAATTCTAATAAGATCACGTCTTCCAAAATATTGAAAATGGTGAAAGGGAAAAGCAAAATTACCCGGGGAAGACTCTGAAATTCAGCAATTGGTGGCCTCCAAAGGTACTCCATTACTGTTCTCATCGAACAAGGATGATTTTTATTTCTCAACTTCTGAAAAAGGACGGATTGGCAGGGAAATATCTCTAAACTGCTACAGATTTAGGGTTTATTGTTGCTGGAAATCGCCTTCGTGATGTTAACGATCGAATAATTTCAATGAAAATTGTACATGTATCAGGGAAGGACCGGTTTAAACCAGTATTCTAAAAGACCCCGTCTAGGCCGCTAGGCGTTCATGAAACGCCCAGGTCCCGTCTAAGATATTATAGTTATTTCTGAATTCTCGGCCCTGCCGCCTAGGTTTTTTCGAACTTTGGTTTAAACACGGAAAACAAGATTGTAGAACCTAAGCGGTAGTTTAAGAACATATGGGGTCCAAGTGAATTTGTGCCAAAGCGGTCAAACCGCACAAAATTAGGGCGGTGGTCGAGCTACATCAATCATCAATGAGTAAACTACCAAATTGACCCGCGTACTACTCCAGATTTTCAGTTTTACCTCTGTACTAACAAAATAACAAATGTAACATGCGTACTATTGATAAATTAGCAAAATTAACCAAAATCGTTTAAAATGTTACTAAAAATTAACAAACGTTAGTATTTTAACAGATATTAGTATCAAAAAATTTCAAATTGCCCCATAACCAAATAGACTCCTAACTTGCTTAACTTGATACGAAGATTACCTATTTACTCTTTTTCTAACATCACCACCACCACCATCACCATGTAACCCAGTTCATCACCGCCATTCCAACCCTGTCGCCACCGCCAACCACACAACCAACGTCGCCAATCCATAAAATTCAAAAACCAACACATCTCCAAACAAGCGCTGCAGGAATAAACGAAGAAGAAAAGCTCTGATCGATAGTCCAGGAACCATCGAGATCGAGATCCATGGCAGCAGCGGGGTCTCGTTCTGAATCCCTTGACTTTGGAATTTGAAAAGTAGTCACGTGTGGTTGATGATTGCGATTTGCGAGTTTCTTCATCGTCTGGTTCAGACATGATTTGGGGGTTTTAGAGAGAGAAAGGGGAGGATGAGGTTTGTAAGAGAGAGAAGGTGAAATGGGTGGGTTAATTTGAAGGCAGTGATTTCATTTAAATGGAATCCGAACAAGTTGAAAGCATAGAGAGAGAAAGAGAGTGAGGAAGGAGACCTCCGGTCTTCACTCTCATGTCCGGCCAAATTCAAAAACTTCGACCACTGTTCTTTTCCACGCCGGCGTTGAGGATTTTTCTGTCTGGTGAGACCTTCTCCCTCCGTCATTCCAGTCCCCTAGTACAGTCGCCAGACTTCATCTAGTTGAACTCATTTTTTTTCTTTTCAAAATTAGGGAGGAGACAGTTAATTAGGGATTTAATTTGGGTTGTTGGGAATTGGAGGGTAAATAGGTCATTTTCATACTCAGTTATGGGAGTTAGGAGTCTATTTGGTTATGGGGCAATTTGAAATTTTTTGATACTAATATCTGTTAAAATACTAATGTTTCGTTAACTTTTAATAACATTTTAAACGATTTTGGTTAATTTTGCTAATTTATCAATAGTACGCATGTTACATTTGTTATTTCGTTAGTACAGAGGTAAAACTGAAATTCTGGAGTAGTACGCGGGACAATTTGGTAGTTTACTCAATCATCAATAGACGAGCGCAAGCTGTTCACGCTCATGTTGAATTGAGAGTCGATATGCCCGAACCGAGCTAAATATCTAAAGTATCTTCTAAATAACCCATGTGGAGCATCCAAGTCAAAATAGAGGGCTTAGATTGAGTGCTCATCAGACTGTTGTGCAATTCGACTGCACAAGCCACAGATCCAAAGCGATTAGGGCTATATCTGTTAGGAAAATTCTATAAAAAAATAACTCGAATTACAGAATAGATAATAAATAAATTAATTAATAAACTGAAAATAAGTAAACAGAAACTAGACTGATTGTTTTGTGCTGAGCCGTGTGTTAAACACACTGTCCTTAAGACTTATTCGCCCCCTCACCGTGAGTGATTGAGGTTGCTGTCGGACGCTAGTCTCCCAGGATAACTCGCAAGAACCGGATGCTTCCCTGCACTAAGAGACTCCGGCGAATTGAATTAAGTGCCTGGACAATATCACCACGAGTGTGCAATGGAGGAGGCCAAAGGAGGAATGAACAAAATGCAACGAAAAGATGGATGTGGATATTGTTGGAACACTTTTTGTGTATCTTTTTGTGTTACTTCTATTGTATGATCACAAATGGTTGTTGCTCCTTTTATAGTTCAACCAAGAACCATTCAATCTCCAAAATTAATCAAATGACAAACTCAATCCATACGTCCTTTATTAATTTTGGAGATAAGGCTAGTCACTTGACATTCTAGTTCAAATGAGATGATCTAGTCACTTGACATTCTAGCTCAAATGAGATGAACTATTTTCCCAACTTCAAGCCTTAAAGTCTTATTCATCCAAACACAAAATTGGACAAATAAATACATTATCTCAATTTTCTCATAGAGCTAACACACAAACCCACAATTAATTTTGTCATTTGACAAAATATATATCACGGAAATAAATCATATTTCCTTCACATAATACAAAATACACTATTTTTCCAACAATACCTTGATTGACTATGATGATATGTTAGATATTCCATTTACTTTCGGGAACCTTTTGTTTTTATATCAAATTACAATAAAATATACTAGTAAACAATTAAAATAGGGCTAAGAAAATATAAGGTTGAAAATTAAGTTGCAATATTGGTTAAAAGTTTGGTAACCGAATTGTAATTTGGAAGTACTTGAAAATACTTAATGCAATGAAGTTACATTTTTGAAGGGGGGGGGGGGGGGGGGGGGGGGGGGGGGGGGGGGGAGGGGGGGAATACAAAACCAGAGAACAATAACATAATTAACTTAAACAACAACAGAACTTGACCATCAAATTCTGGAACAAGAAAATGTCTGAACAATACATAGAAAAACACAACTTTCTCGAAAATAATTCAAAGGCTTGGACCTCTCCCCCAATGACTGGATCATTCAGAAGTCAATTGGTTGTCCAGGCCAAGCTTAACTTGCTTTTCAATACTTGCTCTAAGGAAAGAGAGCATGGCTTGAAGATTATTCAAAGGCTTAAACAATGGCACCGGATGTTCTTCGTCGAGCATCTCTTCCGGCACTTCAAGTATGTCGTCAAGGAACGTGAACATCCCAACCGAGTATCTCGTCTTCTCTCCATTCATCACCACTTGATGAAGTGGCGCGTGTATCTTCCCATTACTCCACGCCTATGTATACATATACACACATAAATCCAAACTTAATAAAAACTACAGTATAACAGTAAAAGTGAAACACCATTGAAAAGTACACCAGATGAAAACTGGTTTTTGGAACCTCACCATTAGTCCGTAACTGGCAAGAACAATGAATGAGGATGGAGAAGAAGGGACTACATCATACCAAGTCCCATCTTTTGCTTGCATCTGCAAACCATTGACTTCATTTTGTTGAAGTATGGTAAGCACCCCCTGATCTGATAGAGATATATCAGAATCACAACCTGATTAGTATACCTTATTTATCTTCTTTGTAAATATAGAATAGATCTCTACCATAGTTAGGTCTCTACTTTACTTGTGACTCAAGTCACTCATCTTATATATATATGCGGCTCATATAGAATAAAATTAGAATAGCTTTTATTCAATTATTTGTATTATTCAAACTCTATCCTGGTATCTAGAGCTTAGATCCAAAAAAAAAAAAAAAAAAAAAACCAAAACCCTAAACCTCTATCTCTCTTCTCTGCCGCCTCTCCCATGGCCTCCGCCGAAACATCTCTTCTACTAACCAATTATGCCGAGCCTTCTAAACCCTTGGTAGCCATCTCTCTTTCCCATATTCTCAAACTAACTTCCACCAACTACATTGCATGGAAGATCCAAATTGAAGCCACTCTCTTAGGCCATGATTTGTACAACTACATCGATGGCACACTTACAGCCCCACCTCTATATATTCCTGCCGCCACAACTACAACCATCACTACCGAAGCCACACCCGATAACACAGCCGCCCCACCAGTCAAAAACCCAGCCTATTCCACATGGTTCAGACAAGATAAACTCATCCTAGGCGCTCTCGCCGGAACCATCTCACCTTCCCTTGTCCCCCTCATCTCTCAATCCAACACCACCTATGAAGCCTGGACCACCCTAGCAAAAACCTACACCAACCCCTCTTGTGGACATCTAAAGCAACTCAAAGATCGCTTGCGCAACATCACCAAAGGTCCACGATCAGTAACAGACTATATGCAGGAAATAAAACTTTGTTCCGATCAATTGACCTCCCTTGGCCGACCAATTGATCCTGAAGATCTCATCGAACGTATTCTGGAACAACTCCATGACCCCGATTTTGATACCATTGTCACCGCTGTCCAGAGCAGGGAAACCACTATCACCTTCGACGAGCTTCACGAGAAACTAATAAACCGAGAATTAACCATCAAACATAAAACCCAAACCCCTCCACCCTTTCCAGCCGCAGTCAACTACACCACCAAAAATCCTACCCGCAGCACAAACAACTGAAACCCTAATCCCTCTACCAACACGTCGCCTACCCCTCCCACAAACCCTAACTTTTCAACTCAAAGACCGAATGCATCTTACAAAGGGAGATGTCAATGGGGCAGAAACAATGTCCACTTCATGTCTCAATGCTAATCTTTTCGTTAACAGTTCCCTAATGTTGTGTTCCCTACCCCCCCCCAACCATAACTACAACAACAACTACTCCCCTAGACCACCTTATCATCAAAACAATCCACAATCCGCCCATACCTCTACTGTCCACAATCCATCCTCCTCCTCTTGGTTACTAGACAGTGGCGCGACCCACCATGTCACCAATGACCTCAATACACTGGCTCTTCACTCCCCTTATATAGGCACAGAAGAACTTTTCATTGGCGATGGATATAGCCTCTCCATAAATAACACGGGTTCCACTTCTATCTCATCTCACTCTCAATCTTTTGCTTTAAATAATGATCTTCATGTTCCATCTCTCTCTCTCACAACATCCTTTCTATATCTCAATTATGTCTTGATAATAATGCTTCTATCACATTCTCACCAAATTCTTTTGTTGTGAAGGACCTTCGAACCGGCCAAATCCTTCACCAAGGTCAACCTAAGTCTGGAGTCTATGAGTGGCTTCCTTCTTCACCTATGCTTCATTCCGCTGCTCTTTCTTCTACCCTAGACGGGCATCACCGTTTAGGGCACCCCTCCCCTCATATTTTACGTCAGATTAGTAAGAATTCTAGTTTTCAGTTTCCTAGTTCTATTTCGTTCAACTGTAATGCTTGTGACTGCAATAAAAGTCACAAACTTCCCTTTTATGATAATACAATTCAATCTCATGGTCCACTTGATGTTACTTACAGTGATGTCTGGACATCTCCATTGCACTCCTTTGATGGTTTTAAATACTATATCATCTTTGTAGACCATTTTTTAAAATATATCTGGTTCTACCCATTAAAACATAAAGATGATGCTCTTCCTACCTTTTCTCGATTCAAAAACCTTGTTGAAAAAAATTTCAATCGTCCCTCATTACCATTTACAGTGATAATGGTGGCGAGTACATCGGTATGCGCTCATTCCTCGCACAAAATGGGATTTCTCATCTCACTACTCCTCCTCACACACCATAACACAATGGGTATTCTGAACGGCGCCACCATCATATTGTTAAAACGGGTCTTTCTCTTCTCACTCATCCATGCCACCAAAATTTTGGTCCCTTGCATTTGCTACAGCCTGCTACCTTATCAATAGGATGCCCACTCCCACTCTTCATCTCTCATCTCCCTTCGAAAAATTACATCGGCATCCACCTAACTACGGTAAGCTTCGTAGCTTCGGCTGTCTATGCTACCCCTGGCTTCGCCCATACACCACTCACAAGCTTGATCCCCGTTCCATCCCTTGTGTCTTTATGGGCTACTCCTCAATACAAAGTGCATACTTCTGCCTTGATCCATCCACACATAAAATATACACATCTCGACATGTAAAATTTGTGGATCACATATTCCCATATTCCAAAGACCCTGTCCCTACAGTCTCACCCCCTCAATCGGAAACATGGTGCAATCATTCTCTTCCTATTCTACCCACTCCGGCTACCATACCTATCTCTCCTAACCCAACTCCTCCCTCTCCTGGTTCAAGCACCTCCTCTAACAACAGACTTACCACCTCCGCCTCTACACCTATGTCACCAGCCCCCAACTCCTTTTCGGCACCCACTGACCAAACACCCCTCTCGGCATCTACTGGACACACCATCCCCTATCTAACTCCACCCCACCCGATACCACACCATCCCCATCCCCTTCCTCACCACCTCACATGCCAGTCACTCGCCTACAACATAACATCACCAAACCCATTCAAAAACTCAATCTCCATACATCCCTGCAACCCGGCATCCCTGAACCTTCAACAATCATTCAAGCACATAAAAATCCCACCTGGCGCACTGCCATGCAAGCCGAGTTCGATGCTCTTCTTCGTAATCACGCGTGGGATCTTGTTCCACCCAACCCCGCTCACAATATCATTAGTTTGTAAATGGATTTTTCGGACCAAATACAATCCTGATGGCACTATCTCTCGTCACAAAGAAAGACTTGTGGCTAAGGGATTTCATCAGCGTCCTGGTTTGGACTATTCTAAGACATTTAGCCCCGTGGTTAAACCAGTGACTGTTCGCACCATACTTTCTCTTGCAACTGTTAATGGTTGGTCTTTACGACAGGTTGAAATTAATAATGCCTTTCTTCAAGGCTCTTTAACTGAAGATGTCTACATGACTCAACCACCAGGTTTTATTGATCAGAAGACTCCCACTCATGTCTGCAAGCTTCGTAAATCTATCTATGGACTCAAACATGCACCACGTGCGTGGTACAATGAATTGAAATCATATCTCCTGTCAATTGGCTTTCACAGTTGTGTTTCAGACTCCTCGCTCTTCGTTCCTAGATGAGGTTCTGATCTCATCTACCTATTGGTCTCTGTGGATGACATCATCATTACCGGGTCTAACACCAGTATGCTTGACACATTCATATCCTCCTTCTTTGCTCGTTTCTCGCTAAAAGACATGGGTACTCTTTCCTACTTCTTGGGAGTCGAGGTCCTCCCACATCCGCAAGGTTTGCTGCTCAGTCAACACAAATATATATAGGACATTCTCACACGAGCCAACATGACTGAAGCTCCCCAGTGTTAACTCCGATGGCCGAGCATACCCACCTGTCTGCCACCTCCGATTATTCTCTCTCCAATCTGACACAGTATCGAGCCTTAGTGGGTAGTCTTCAGTATATGTCTATTACTCGACCGGATATATCATTTGTGGTAAATCGCCTTTCACAATTTCTTCATGGTCCCACTGAAGAACATTGGACCGCATTAAAAAGGGTTCTCCGCTTCCTCGCCGGCACTTCCACAATGGGTCTCCTCATTCGGCACTCTTCTCCATTAACGCTGCATGCCTTCACCGACGCAGACTGGGCAGGATATCGTGACACTTTTTTGTCTACAACTGGATAAATTTTTTATTTAGGCTCTAATCCGATCTCTTGGAGCTCCAGGAAACAACGCACTCTTGCCAGGTCATCTACCGTAGCGCTGCAACAACTGCTGAAGTTCTTTGGGTTCAAAACTTACTGCAAGAACTTGGTGTTCCTGGCATTTCAACTCCTACAATTTTCTGTGACAATCTTTGAGCTACGTATGTCGCGGCTAATCCAAAATTCCACTCCAAAATGAAGCATCTCAGCTTGGATTATCACTTTTTTTGTGAACAAGTTCAGAATCAATCCTTATGCGTCTCGCATATTTCAAGGGATGATCAGTTAGCTGACGCTCTCACAAAACCATTGGCTCGCACTCGGTTCCATATGGTTACTTCCAAGATTGGACTCATCTCTCGACCATCCATCTTGCGGGGGCATGATAGAGATATATCAGAATCACAACCTGATTAGTATACCTTATTTATCTTCTTTGTAAATATAGAATAGATCTCTACCATAGTTAGGTCTCTACTTTACTTGTGACTCAAGTCACTCATCTTGTATATATATGCGGCTCATATAGAATAAAATTAGAATGGCTTTTATTCAATTATTTGTATTATTCAAACTCTATCATGATCAACATGTTCAACAAGGCTAACTTTATTCTCATCGTTCATAGGCTCCTTGTACTTTGTGTTGGAAATATTGGTCTAAGGTAATCTTTGAGTGAGTCCATTTATTGCTTCTCAAAGAGGTTGACCGAAGTCAATATTTGTATGTTTAACGTTGATTTCAAAGTTATAATTATATATTGGGATATTTCCATTTAAGGTAAAATCCATAGTTCAAATACTTTCAATCTAAAATTGTTCCTGTTTAAAGATGAGAAAATTACTTTATGTTTAGTTATATTATTGTGGATTAATCGTAGTCCAATATAATTAATTAAAGTATTTTCTAAATATCTTTTATTGTGGAATAATTATTTGTTTGTATTAGAATTAATTTATAATTATACTTGATTTAACTTAATTAGCTAATCCTAATATTATGCGGATTACTTAGTTAAAGTTAAATGGATTTTTCTTAAGCTAACTAAACTAATGATATTAGTTTACGTGGACTTTTATGTTGGCAAGAGTTTTTGTCAAGTATAAAGTCAAAAGCTAAAGAAGTTAAAATACATATCAATAGTTGAATGAGATTAGGACTCCACCTAGTACAACAATGAAAGGGAAGAAGCCATCAGTTTATGATGATGACAGAAAGAGAAAAATTAAGGGCCTGTGCATGAAGAACAGCAGTCCGCCTTGCGGACATACTGTGTCAAGTTGCTCTTTATCTACCGGTTTTTCTCTGTCTACTGTATTCAAATATTTGTGGTTCGATCCTTCTTTTAATGTAGCTGATATCCTTTTTCAATGGATCAAATCCTTTAATCCATGGTGAAATCATGAGAGACTCAGGTGAATGAGATAGAGCCGCAGTTGGATTTGAGTCTGTGTGCATCGTTCTTGACTCAAGTCTTGAGATCGTTTTATCCTCGGAGGAATTTGCCTGTATCCGAAATCGCACGAGTAGGAGGCAATAATTTCTCTTAGGACAGTCTTCCTAAGGCGACTCGATCTACCCCGATAAGTTTCTAACTTGCTCTTTAATTTTCTTATTGTTATAGTATGCTTTGTTGCGTGTTACTTTAATTGTTGGTTGTGCTGCGATTACACTGTTGAATGCATGATTACCCCGTTGATTATTTGTTTAATCTACTCGTTGCGTAATTTAATATTACAACACTTTGTGCATCGAAGTGAGTAACTAGTGAATTCCATGTGGCGGTCAAGGTATTTTTCGACCCCAAAATGCTCAAACGCCATTCTCTTCACCATCGTATCCATTTCCGCTAGCTGCTTTGAGTACTGTAAACTTTAGAGGGATTGAATCACTTACTTGATTGATTCTTGTGCGGAAGCGTAGATCGATACCGTGGATTTTGATCACCGAATAAAACTTGGTACAACACTTGCAACGTTGATCGGGAGCAAAATCACGAACGGAAATCACCCACTAGTTCACAACACTTGTTTGCTCATCTTGACAGCCATGGATGGGTGAGGAAGATGAATAAACGGAGGAAGAGCAGAAAACCGAACGAGAGAGGGAGACCAGTTTATGCGTCGTGTCTCTCGAATTAAACTACTGTAGTCTATTCTTTTACCCGAGAAAATAAAACTGACTCCGTAACTTCTCCGTAACTGCTCGTTAACTTCCCGTAGTTAACTGCTCCATTTATTTATCAATGTATTTATTTTCTTAATAAATACAATGTATTGGGCTTGTCTAGGTTGGGCCATCTTGGGCGGACCTAGTTTTAATTCCAACATCTCCCACTCGCACACGATGGCCTTGTCGTCCATGGTCTATCATTCAAGAAAATGTGTCATGTGACCAACGAGCGTGCATGTACGTGACAGCTTTTAGATTATGCACCCGTTAGGCATGACATAATAGCTACGTCCACTACAAGTTCACCATTGACTCGTTATACCCCAGACCAATTCGATTAAACCAAGTCCAAACATACCTTGGTCCCTTTAAGGCTATATTTGACTTTTACGATCGTAAAGTGTGTTTATAGCTATGTCCGTGACATAACTGGTCGACCTATAAACACAATCATCAGGTATAATCAAACTTGTCTTCCTTTCTCACTTATCACTTTTAGATCATTAAGGCAATCGCTTTCCTAGACATGTACCATCCAGCCGAATTAGTTCATGGCTCTAGGTAGTATGCTAAAGTAGCAGACATTGACTTAATACCTTTTAAGTATAGTTGAAAGTCACATAGGGTATCATGCCCATATAAATGGCATTTTAGAGACTTCACACAATGAGCAAGAGGAACATGTTGCTCATTTCTCTTGGTCAATGCACACTTGTTACTAAAACAAGTGCTACAGTGGTATAACTCCTTTCAAGGAGCGTATGTCAGTAGTTTACCCACTGTACAGATATTTAGTTCGGAGACACTTCTTAATCCCCAACTATTTATATCTGGCCCGTTTTTATATTTCCAGACATATGAGAAGTGCCTTGTTCTCATGCGGTCTTCACTTTGACCTTTTCTTGATTTGCATCAAGTCGACATATGTTTACGTGATGTACTTAGCATACTCCTGTGGTATCTCAAGTATCATTGTCTCATCTCAGCTTGCTTTCGTGGCTCCTGAGGCGGTTACTCGTGTGAGAGAGTTAACCTTTGTCTGGTGACATACTCTTATATTGTGTAATGTATGTGTCAATATAATAGAACAAATTATTTATACATCTCAAGAATATAAACTTGATATTCATCAGAAAGTGCATAAACAAATATAGTTCCACAAACGTAGTTCAGATTGAAGTAAAACGTAAACTTGTTTTCCTTGAGTACATCTACACCCTTCGAAGACCCATAGCCCTAACATGACTTAGAAAGACATCTCTAGCAAGGGGATTAGTCATAGGGTCAGCTACCATCATATTAGTAGAAATGTACTCAAATGTTACTTCATTACTTGATATAGTCTCTCGAATATAGTTATTCCTTAGATCAATGTGTTTAGTTCTTCCATGATACTTTGGATCTTTCGTGAAAGCAATGGACGCTTGATTGTCACAATAAACTGTCACGGGGTCAGATGTATGATCGACCACTCCAAGATCCTCCATGAACCTCTTTAACCAAACAGCCTCCTGAACAGCTCTTGTGCATGCAGTGAATTCGGCTTCCATGGTAGAGAGAGATACACTTGTTTGCTTCTTGCTATTCCACGTGATAGCTCCGTTATTAAGCAAGAATACATAACCCGATGTAGACTTTCGGTTATCATTATCTCCTCCCCAATCAGCATCACTATAACCAACTATCCGTGAGTTGGATCCTTGATAACACAACATGTAGTCGACAGTTCCTTTTAGATAACGTAATATCCTTTTGACTGCTCCCCAATGTGCTCTTCCAGGATTAGATTGATAACGACTAACCATGCCAACTGCGAAAGCTAAATCTGGATGAGTACACATGACTGCATTCATTAACTTGCCAATGGCACTGCGATATGGAACTCTAGACATCTTATTCTTTTCTTCCTCAGTCTTAGGGCAATCATCAAGACTCAACTTTTCATTCTTAGCCATAGGAGTGTCAAGGGGTTTGCATTGAAGCATACCAAAGTGTTCAAGAACTTGTTTAAGGTAAGTCTCTTGAGACAAACCAAGGAGTCTTTCGGAACGTTTCCGATAGATTCGAACACCCAGTACGAATTCAGCTTCACCCATGTCCTTCATCTCGAAATTTGAGGACAACCACTTCTTAGTGGCTTTCAACAACTCTAGATTGTTTCCAGCTATTAAGATATCATCCACATAAAGTGAAAGGATAACAAAATCACGTTTAGATCATTTGAGATAGACACAATGATCTTCTTCGATCATTACAAATCCATCATTAATGATTGAGTGGTGAAATCTTAAGTACCACTGTCTGGATGCTTGCTTGAGACCGTATATGGATCGTTTGAGTTTACAAACTTTGTTTTCACTTCCTTTTATAGTGAAACCCTCAGGTTGATCCATATAAATTCTCTTCATTCAATTCTCCGTTGAGAAAAGCTGTTTTTACATCCATTTGATGAAGTTCTAAGTCCAAACGAGCTACAATAGCTAGAATCAATCTTATTGAGGCAAACCTTACTACAGGAGAGAAAGTTTCCTCGTAGTCTATACCCTCTTGTTGAGTATAACCTTTAGCTACTAAGCGAGCCTTGTATCTTTCAATGGAACCATCCACTTTGCGTTTGACTCGTAGGATCCACTTATTTCCTACAGTCTTTCGCCCTGGAGGTAAATCAACTAATTCCCAAACATTATTGGTTTTCATTGATTCCATTTCATCATCCATTGCTTTCATCCAATTGTCACTAGTAGGTGATGTGATAGCCTCTTTATAGCTTCTTGGCTCATCAACATCATGTGCATCAACCATGAATGATTCATTTTCGATGTCAAAACGACGTCGAGGAATATGTCCATGCTGACTTTTACGTAAGATAGGCTCTTGAGATTCTTCTTCTAATGGAAGTGTGCTACTCGATGATGGATCCCTCCCACTATCGTTAGGAAGGTGAGGAACTTCTTCCTCTATCTTCATTTGATGGGTAGGTATACCCGCTTCGGGTTCTTCCATTTCATAAAGTTTAATCTCCCTATCTATTTCACCCCTACTAGGGAAATCGTTTTCCAGAAATTCCACATTACGGGACTCAATTTCAGTCAAGCTTCCATCCGGTCCTTCACCTATAAACACATATCCTTTGGAGTGTTCTGAGTACCTAATGAAGATACACTTTTTACCCCTAGGACCTAACTTCCCGTGCTTATCGGAAGTGTTATGTACATAGGCTGCCGATCCCCATGGACGCAGATTTTCCAAAACTGGTTTTCTGCCCTTCCATAATTCGTATGGGGTGGAACTTACTGATTTAGAGGGGACACGGTTAAGAATATATGTGGCAGTCAGTAAAGAATCTCCCCAAAAACTTATAGGTAGATTTGCTTGTGCCATCATAAATCTAGCCATGTCTAGCAATGTCCTATTCCTCCTCTCAGCAACATCGTTCTGCTGTGGAGTCCTTGGAATAGTTAATTGCCTTTCAATACCTTTTTCATCACAAAGAGCCTTGAATTGCTCAGATAAATACTCACGTCCACGGTCTGTTCTTAAAGCCTTGATGCTTTTATCTAATTGATTCTCGACAAGGCAAGTATATCGTTTAAAACAATCTAATGCCTCAGACTTGTGAGAAATTAAATAGATATGACCAAAACGTGTGTAGTCATCTATGAATGTGATGAAGTATGAGGCTCCATGCCTTGCCCTCACGTTCATTGGCCCATAAATATCAGAATGGATTAGTTGCAATGGAAAAGTAGCTCTAACTGATTTTCCAAACGGTTTTCTTGTTGCTTTCCCTGCTAGGCAACTTTCACAAGTTGGCAATAACACTTTGTTAAGTGAACCTAATAGACCCTCTTTTGCCAACCTATTCATTCTTTCTTGTCCGATATGCCGCCCTAAGCGAGCATGCCAAACAGATGCATCTACGTTGATGCTACTAGAAGATGCCATTAAAGAGAAACAACTTTTATCATTAAACAACGTGTGTTCAACATCCAAAACAAGAAAACCATCAACTAGATGTCCAGAACCATAAACAACAGAACCATAACAAATGTCTACAGAAGTTCCATGGAAATTAACAGCAAATCCTAACTTAAGAAGAACAGTAACAGACACAAGATTCCGTCGGATGTTCGGAGCGTAGAGAACATCATGTAGCAACAACTTTTGGCCTCCTCGTAGGTTTAATTGGCACGTACCAATTCCTTCTACACCAATTCTTGAGTTGTTACCAACATAAATCCACTTTGTACCCTTTGGCACTCGACGGTATTCTTGGAATGCTCCTCGGTCTCTAGTTATGTGGTCCGTGGCTCCTGAGTCTACAGTCCATAAAGGATAAGAGTCAGTCAGCAAAGCACAACTAGAAACAAAGGTGAAATTAGAGGTAGGGCATCTTTTTACCTTGGCTGGCTTTTTACATTCAAAAGCCAGGTGACCCAGTTTGCCACAATTGTTGCATTCCTTCTTAGGATCAGGACAGTCACGTGCAAAATGACTTGTCTTGCCACAATTGTAACATCTCCTCTCAACTTTGTTCTTCCCTTTGCCATTGTTCGCATTACTTTTGCGATTTCCATACTTTGCCTTCTTCGGCGCCGATCCGCTCCCGTTCCTTTTCTTTTGGTCATCACCTCTTCCACGCTTAGACCCAGAAGCTTTACTTGTACTCGCTTCAGCAGCAAACACTTGAGATGAGGATTTTGAGGCTGAAAGACGCTCATCCTCCAACTCCAAGTGAGTCTGCACATCGTTAAAGGTCTTAACATGTTCATTGTGGGTGAGGTTCATCACCATGTAATCCCAGTTACTAGGAAGAGAACGGAGAACAGCTTGAACCTGTTGTTCATCCGAAAGAAAGTGCCCCGCAGACTTTAGCTCCCTTATCATGTTTGACATTGCCCTTAAGTGCTTCCTCATGGAATCATTAGGACGCTTGCTTGCGTTGTCAAACTTATAGAGAAGCTTCTTCAGCTTCGTAGCCGAAGTTCCTCCAAACTTCTCTTTTAGGGCAACCCACATATCTTTGGCAACTGAATATGTATCATATTCACACATAAGGTCATCTTGCATACTGCTCAAAAGCGTGATTCGAGCCTTGCTGTTCCGCTTCTTCCAAGCTTCGAACGCAACAAGATTCCTCCTATGTTCACCAGCGGTCCTTTCATCAGTCATAATAGGCTCCTCCATGGAACTTGTCAGAGTGTCAAGAACTTCTTGTTCTTCAAGGACATATTGGATCTTGCGGTGCCACATATCGTAGTTGTCACCGTCCAATTTGTCACCATGATTTAGCTCAGCAATTATGTTCTTAACAGATGTCATGATTAGCAACTACATAGAGACAATAACAAAGAGAACATTATTGACACATGTACGTTTCATTACACTTTATTACAACAACAAATGATCATTAAATTAATAATCTAACTAAGGATGCGAAACGAAAGGTCACTAAGTTCACAATCAGCTTCACATTACCAAAGTCATATCATCATCTAATTAATCATTTTTATTGTGTAATATCTTATTTTCTCAAGAGAATACTTCTTCATCTCTTAAAGACTCTTAGGTACATAATAGCAAATTGCGTAGATTTTAGCATATAGATCACTTTATGATAAATGCTAATACTATTATGCAACACTTAACATAAGATAAATGCTCCCACTCAACAAAAGCAAATTTCTGATTATCATTGTTAATACATCTCTCGTAATCATTAACAAAACATAATAATCAAACTTATTTTAAGGAACATTAAGAAAATCTGGAAAATTAAACGTCTTCAGAAAATTCCAGAAAAATTTCAGAAAATCTTAAACTGAAAAAAAAGGCTACTGTATTTTTTTCAGATTTTTCTGACCTCGGGAAGACCCCCAAAACAGTCCGTAAGTTGACTGGTCAAACAGTTGACCAGAAAGTCAAAGTCAACGAAAAATTCCCAAAAAAAATCAGAATACAGAAAACTTAAAAACTTAATTTCTGTATTATTTTCATAATTTTTCGATGTAACTAAGACCTTCAAAAATAATTAACAAGATGTAATTATTGACTGCAAGACGGAACGAGTAAAAAAAAATTCTGAGTTTTAGTCTTCTTCTTCATCCATCAGAGTCCACGAAAGGAGTCCTTTTTTTTTTTTTTTACTCAGTATGTACAGTACTTCATGCACCACGTACAACAAAAAGTATATATGTACAACAACACAGCCATGTTCTTCGACAGTGAAAGAGAAAAAACCCCAGAATTTTGAAAAATCATAACTTCTTCATCTTTAATCCAAAAATCATGAAACAAAATTCTGTAGAAAGCTCTTTTAATCCTCTTTCAAACCATATCAACAATTCATACCCATTTAACATGATATGGAAAAAAAAACTTCAATCATGGCTTCAAAGAACAATTCGAGATCAAATCCAACAAAGGCTCTGATGCCAATGTAAACTTTAGAGGGATTGAATCGCTTACTTGGTTGATTCTTGTGCGGAAGCGTAAATCGATACCGTGGATTTTGATCACCGAATTGAACTTGGTACAACACTTGCAACGTTGATCGGGAGCGAAATCACGAAAGGAAATCACCCACTAGTTCACAACACTTGTTTGCTCATCTTGACAGCCATGGATGGGTGAGGAAGATGAATAAACGGTGGAAGAGCAGAAAACCGAACGAGAGAGGGAGACCAGTTTATGCGTCGTGTCTCTCGAATTAAACTACCGTAGTCTATTCTTTTACCCGAGAAAATAAAGCTGACTCTGTAACTTCTCCGTAACTGCTCGTTAACTTCCCGTAGTTAACTGCTCCATTTATTTATCAATGTATTTATTTTATTAATAAATACAATGTATTGGGCTTGTCTAGGTTGGGCCATCTTGGGCGGACCTAGTTTTAATTCCAACAAGTACAAATGCAGAGTCTCACTGCACGCACCATTAAAATAAAGTCAAACATCATAGTGATACTGAAGTGACAAAATTATGGATACATACCAAACATATTTATTCTCATCGGGCCACATGAGATTGGTAATGTAACGACCCGAGTCCGCAGACCCGACCCGCCACATAGGTACCATACACTAGCCCACCAAGCATCTCCTCAATTGGGTCAACCACAGCCCATCACAGGCCTCCAAAAGTCCAATGGATGATTTGATGCTTAGTAGAAGTGTATGGACCTTCTATATAGCACACTCAATTCCCACATATTTCCGATGTGGGATGGGGGATATCACAATCTCCCCCACTCAAACCCTTGCCGTCCCTGGCAAGGTCAATCAATACCCAGATCGTACCCCCGGGCTAGCTCGCAAGCCTTAAGGCCGGGGTTAGGCTCTGATACCATTTGTAACGACCCGAGTCCGCAGACCCGACCCGCCACATAGGTACCATACACTAGCCCACCAAGCATCTCTTCAATTGGGTCAACCACAGCCCATCACAGGCCTCCAAAAGTCCAATGGATGATTTGATGTTTAGTAGGAGTGTATGGACCTTCTATATAGCACACTCAATTCCCACATATTTCCAATGTGGGATGGGGGATATCACAGGTAAAGTCTTGAACTTTATCAAGAATGATGGACTCCCTTATGCCCATGCTCTCGCGAAGAGGGTATTGAGGGGACGGTTTAGCATACCCATCCATTCCAATAAAGTCCGGAAATGTGTACTTGAGCTTTGTTTCAGTTGGGAGTGTTGGGAATTTAGTGGTACCCCGTTGCAATCTAGATCAAGAACACAAACCCACAAGCACAATAATGGAAGAATCACACACACAAGAATACAAGAATTGTTTACCCGGTTCGTTCAACACATGAACTACGTCCGGGGGCAATTGTCAAGCCAATATATTATTAATCACACCTTAATAATCTGCTACAATGTGTCCTAGGTCGTGACTATGCTTATATAGCAGTACAAGGAAGATCTAAATCAAATTAAGAATAGATCGTGTTAAAATAGGAAACAAATCAGCCCAGCCGCATACCAGGCGCCCGCTTGGGTCTAGGCAAGGGCCCGCTTGAATTAGTTTCCCCCAGGCGGATCACTCACTGTCCACTTGAGCGCCCGCCTGGTCCAGGGCAAGCGCCCGCCTGCTCCTCCGCCAGGAACTCCTCCTCCGGTTTGAACCCTTTTTGATCTCCACCAACTCCCCCGACTTAGACTCCTTTTCTTCCTCATAGTTTAGGACTCCAATCCTAACAATCTCCCACCTGGAGACTAAACTCATAAGCATAGAAACACCCATCAACTCCCACCACGGAGTGAACACCTTTGAACACATTTTACCCCCCATATTGGCTTGACACTACCGAGCCTCCCGCTCAAGTACTAAGGCGAGTTGAAACCAAGCGACGTTTCAACCCCTCCGTGTTAGATAGTTCTTGACTCCCCAAATCAGTTTCTACCTTGATTTCTCCCCGCAGGTCTAACTTCGCCTTCTCCCTCCAGACCCACCTTCCTCGCAATGCTTCCCCTTGAAACTTGGACATACCTTGTTTCTTGCATCGTTTTCTCTTGGTCTGAACACGCTCTCTGTTAGGGCACTTGGACTTCCACACCGCGTTGATCAACTTTGTGTCCTTCTCCCCCCTAACATACCGTTTCTTGATGTCTCTCCTTTCTACACCAATAGGCCGGTTCTTTAGCCTCTTGCTCCCACCCGAGTGAATGTCGACATTGTAGGTAGAGTACAACATCTTCTCCTTGACCCCATAAGATATCACCTTAGCTCCTTTTGTGACTTCCCAAGACCCACCAGTGAAGGTCACACCATACCCTTCACCATCAAGTTGTCCCACGGAAATCACCCTCCTTCTCAAGTCCGGAACATGCATCACGTCGTGCAATTGTAAAACAGCCCCGTTAGGTGTCTTCATCATCACATCCCCCTTACCTTTGATCTTCAATGGTTGATCATCACCAAGATAGACAACCCCAAAATCTCCAGTTTTATACCGCTCCATTGTTTCTGCATCCCCATTAGCATGACAAGAAGCTCCAGAATCCAACACCCAATCTTCACCCGACTGCTCCTCTCCTAGGATTAATACATCTCCATCATCCACCACGTGTGCATCACCATCCTTATCCGGACAGTCATAACTGATATGACCCATCGCGCCACAATTGTAGCACTTGACCGGTTTTTTTCCCCTTTTTCGGTCCTCCCCTTCCCCTATTTCTCTCCACCCTAAGTGCAGCCCCATCTGCGGAAGATTCTCCCCTTTTCTCTTTCCTTCTCAACCCCTCTTGAAGGATGAGATCTCGAACCTCCGTATACACTAATGGTGTTTTCGACGTACTGATCGTTGTGACAGTTACCTCCCAACTATCAGGCAACGATTTTAGTAGAAAACATGCTAACACTTCATCGGAGAAAGTAATATCAACACTTTTCAATTGGTCCACCATACCTTTGAAACTGCGGATATGACTTGCTGCTGTCTGCCCCTCTGACATTATCGTATTCGCAAACCTCTTTATCAAATGCACCTTATTGATATTTGACGGCTTCTCATACATGTCTGACAGCATCTGTAGCAACCCCACCGTTGTCTTGGCCTCCATCGCGTTCCGTGCAACGTCGTCGGTTAGAGCGCTCCTCACCGCTCCTAACGCCTTCCGATCTAACGTCTCCCAATCCCCTTTTGACATGCCTTCGGGTTTCTCACCTAAGGGTTTATGAAAATCCTTACAATAAAGGTAATCTTCTTGTCCTCCAAAACGTGAAATTCACACCGTTGAATTTCTCGATTGAGTTCTTCATCTTGATTGCTTCACAAAGTCCCCAAGAACGTGATTCAAAATTAATCAACTAATGAAACTTTGAATCCTCCTAACCAAAGCTCCTGATACCAGTTGTTGGGAATTTAGTGGTACCCCGTTGCAATCTAGATCAAGAACACAAACCCACAAGCACAATAATGGAAGAATCACACACACAAGAACACAAGAATTGTTTACCCGGTTCGTTCAACACATGAACTACGTCCGGGGGCAATTGCCAAGCCAATATATTATTAATCACACTTTAATAATCTGCTACAATGTGTCCTAGGTCGTGACTATGCTTATATAGCAGTACAAGGAAGATCTAAATCAAATTAAGAAGAGATCGTGTCAAAATAGGAAACAAATCAGCCCACCCGCATACCAGGCGCCCGCTTGGGTCTAGGCAAGCTCCCGCTTGAATTAGTTTCCCCCAGGCGGATCACTCACTGTCCACTTGACCGCCCGCCTGCTCCTCCGCCAGGAACTCCTCCTCCGGTTTGAACCCTTTTTGATCTACACCAACTCCCCCGACTTAGACTCCTTTTCTTCCTCATAGTTTAGGACTCCAATCCTAACAGGGAGATCAAAAATCTCAATCGACGGATAAATTTGACCCCTTAATTCATTACTGACTTCATTGTCGTAAATGGCTTCAAATGAACCGTAATTTTGGAGTGCTTGTATGACATGGTCGCGAGTTGAGGTCCAAGAACTGGTTCCCTTGGTTAGCAGGTCGGGCGAGGAGAAATCAATTATAGGAAGCTTATGAGCAAGAGTTTGTGATGCCATTTGGAAATCAACCTGTGATTAGTTAGTTACAAGATAAATAAATAAACTAAATTTTATATCATGATAGATTGAAACATGTTTTAAAAAGATTAAAAAAAAAATAAAAAAAATGAAATAATGAATGTATACCCAAACAGGGACTTACAGTGATAAATAGAAAAGGCAGTTGCCAAGATTTCTCCTTCACTATCTTCTTTGCTAGTGAGAGTGATGAACTCGTTGCTGGTGATTATGGTTGTATTTATGGAGAGGAAAATAATAAAGTTACTCCCTCCTTCCTATAGTTTAAGTTTCTTACTTTCCTTTTTGGTATGTCCTAATTTAAGGTTCTTAGTTGTTTTATTCCTTAAATGACAAAGTATGAATAGTGTTTTGAACAACCTTGTCCTTGTAAAGTTCATATATTACAAAAAAACCCATCACTTACTCATTTACTTTTTACCCACTTCCTTATGAATGGACAACTTTATCCTCCACACACTACTATTGTTGACCCAAATTTGCCTTAGTTTCTTAATAAGCGTGCAAAGTCAAACTAAGAACTTTAAACCGGGACGGAGGGAGTACAAAAGATGGCTACAGAATGTGGTTTGCAAGATGAGGTATCATAATTGTGTTGGTGTTTTTAATTGGAGTGTGTCAGGTACTATCAATGTGACCAATGAAATATCGCCACCACATCTTGTATCCTTCATATTGTAAACTTCTTTCGTAAGCCTAGCATTGCCCTTAGGAGGAGTGGCATTGGTGGTGTTTGTTTGGATCGATGTTTGTTTGGTTAACGTAACGGTTAATTAATCGTTGTAGTTATTTCTACTTTCCATGCAGAATAGTTTTAAAGTGATTATAGACACTCGCTAGCTTTTGTTTGAACAAATTGTTTATATCGGGGTTTAGACCTGCTGCAGTGAGCAAGTTGCACCAACTTTGTGACGGGCACGAAAGAGTTGGACGCGTCGTCCCATTTTGTCGAAAAGTGCATCTCACGTCGCAGTGGTTCAATGTATCTAAAGATGTTAAATGGGGAGATTGTATATTTATACCCCTAAACTATATGATTACATGCAAATATGCCCCTAAACCGCTTAATTATGACTTTTGCCTCTAAAGTATCTACTTGGAACCGCAGATATACCCTTCTGTTAGTTTTCCGTCAAAAAATTGACGAAATTGCTGACTTGGCGGCCCGTTTGGTCTTTTTGCTTGTAAACGTAGAAGCAAATGCACAAGTGTCATTGATGATGTAAGATTTGAGGGGTATATATGCATGAAAACCACAGTTTAGAGGCATATTAGCATGAGAAAACTGAATAAAAACTATTTAATGAAAAATGATATTTTAAGAACATAATTATAAATTTATTAAGAATATAATGTATTTAAAGAAATAATACTTACTAATTAATAAATAGTAAGAATTAATACTATTTTCAATATTTTCTTGCTTATATATTATTTTAAAATATTCAACGTAAAAAAAATTATTTAATAATTAATATTTCTATTATCAATATTTATGTATTTTTTGCGTGAAATATATGATAAAAATAATTTAATAATTAATAGTTCTATTATCAATATTAATAAATAGTAAGAATTAATAATAGAACTATAAAATTATTATTATTTTTATTAACGTTAAATGTTTTAAAATAATGTATAAGAAAATATTATTGAAAACTTCATAAGTTTTAATTATTTATTTATTAGTAAGAATAATATATTTAGATAAATCTTATTTTTTTAATAAAAAATATAATTATCTATTATGAAAAGTAATTTTATTAAACATGTTTTTTTTTTTTTTTTGCAGATTTCTCATGCAAATATGTCCCTAAGCTATGACTTTCGTGCATATATACCGCTTTCATCCTACATTAGCAATGTCATTTGTGCATTTGCTTCCACGTGTACGTGCGAAAAGTCCAAATGGGCCACCAAGTAAGTAATTTCGTTAAATATTTGACGGAAAACTAACAGAAGGGTATATCCGCGGTTTCAAGTAGACACTTTAGGGGCAAAACCCCTAATTAAGCCGTTTAAGGGCACATTTGCATGTAACCCGATAGTTCAGGGGCATAAATATACAACCCATGTTAAATGTGAATGTATAAAAAGGAAAGTTGGACAATAATTTTGAAACTAATGGAGAATATGTTTATTGTATAATACATATAAATATATATATATATTCAAATACAAAAAAAATATAGAAATAAAGTGATGACAAAATATTTGAATACTAATGGTGTATAATAACGAGTTTTAAAAATTTACTGAAAGAATTAATTTTTACTAAATTATTTAATTATAGTTAAATCAAATAACTACTAAAAAGTGGGACTAAAAATTATGGCTAACTGAAGGAGTTCTACTGGATGGGCAATGCTATGGGCACAAAAGAAGTTCACAAAATGATGGATACAAAGTAAGGTGGCGATATTTTATTGGTTGCATCGATTGTGGACCCGGCACACTCTAATAAAAAACACCAATAGATTTTTGACATATCATTTTGTAAGCCACATTTTGTGGCACTTTTTTGTGACTTTATATTTACCCCTACTGGATTAACAAAACGGTTAATCAATTAGTTGAAGTAAATGAGTTAGGTAGCAAGATTACTATCAACTAATTCAGTTGAGAAAATTTTGGGGGAAACTAGTTTCTCCATAAGTTATAAAAAGTCCTATTTTTATAGGCCTCCTGTCATCAGGTCACCAACTTCCTCCCGCCAATGAGTTTACGAAGGCTTCGAGGGTTTAAGGTTTAGGGTTTAGAGTTTTAATTTAGGGCTTAGGGTTTCAGGTTTAGGATTTAAGGGTTAAAAACAGGAATTTTTATAACTTATGGAGGAACTAGTTTCCCCAAAAACACACTTAATTGAGTTAGGTACCAAGATTATTAAATGGGCTTCCATAATGTTTGTTTATCTCGAGACAGATGCAAACCTATTAAGTTACCGCTCTTGGTTTGTGTATTTTTTATTTTATTTTTTGAACAGCTGAACTATATCATTCATTTCAAGGCAATTGCCATCTTTTTCAAATTCCTATGGAATCTATTACAGTCTTATCTAAAGCCCTACCAATCTATAGTCCTGTCTATTACAAGTTCCTATGGAGTTTCACTATTGTCAAACCTATTACAGCGAATGATACTTTGCTTCTACAACCTCAACCTCGGTAATTTTAAAACTATAAGAGCAATATATACAAGAACTATTGGCAAGCGAAATAATCTGGAGATTGTATATTTATACCCCTGAACTATATGGTTACATGCAAATATGCCCTTAAGCTATGACTTTCGTGCATATATACCGCTTGCATCCTACATTAGCAATGTCATATGTGCATTTGCTTCCACGTGTACGTGGGGAAAGTCCAAATGGACCGCCAAGTAAGTAATTTCGTTAAATATTTGACGGAAAACTAACAGAAGGGTATATCCGCGGTTTCAAGTAGATACTTTAGGGGCAAAAACCCTAATTAAGCCGTTTAGGGGCACATTTGCATGTAACCCGATAGTTCAGGGGCATAAATATACAATCTCCCCGAAATAATCAAACACGAACAAAAAAAATCACCAACTTAACTATATCTACGGCCCCTTTCAATGGCAATGACAATAGACGATCTTCACTAATTTAGTTGCACGAATTATTGAGGCCAATAATTCCTTTAACCTAAATCTAGATTTTAGATCTCTATTTGTATCTCTCAAAGATGACAGACCGAAAATATGCTTGGGAAGAAGGTACTCCCTCTGTTTCAAAATATCTGTCGTTTTAGGCTTTTGTTAGTACCCGACCTGAAAATGAGTTTATTAGGACTTTCCCAAATATACAAGGACTTTATAGGAATTAGGAACCTTACAAAGACTTGTCCCGGATTCCCAAAATATCTCATTTATGGCAAAATCTATCAAATTAGGTAATAATTGGTTTCCTTAAAACCATGCAGAAACCCTAGCTTAAGAATCAAGTCAGCCGGCAGTCTTGGCCACGCGGCCAACATTGCTCCGCGTTGATCTTGGCCACGCGGCCACTCTTGTAACCGGCTTCAACAATGGCCAGGCGGCCAACCTTGCGCCGGATGATCTGGACCATCAGATCCTCCCATCAGTTTACTATATAAACCACCCCATGCTATTGGTTTTAGGATCCGATTTTGAGAGCTCTAAGTACGAATTTTGGAGTTCTTAAACAATATTTTGCTCTCTAATTAACATTCAAACACTCAAGAAGATCCAAGGTTTATTTCTTGCCAACATAGGTAAGTTTTCTAACTTTTTCTTCATGTTCTTGCATCATTTTTAATGTAGATCTTTTATATTCATGTTCGTACATGTTTATTCATAGTTTCTTCATATTCTTTGCATGCTCATTCATATGTTCATAATATGTTCTTCGCATGTTCTTCGTGTTCATAGATTAAAACCTTATTTATGCTATATTTAGGGTTGCGATCTTCATAATTACATGTTATTTCATAGCCGATGATGATCGAGGGTTCATCAACCCGAGGATGATCTAGGAACTACTTCTAAACCCTAATCTTTAGGTAAATTCCCCCTCATTATGCATGATCCCGATTCTTCTGCCTATTCTAATTCTCTGCGAACTACGCTGACCTGAGCTTCTCACATTGAGAGGAACGTAGGCAATCTTCGGATCCGGTTTCAAACAATAACACACTACTAACACATTCATCATGATAGAAAGACCGATCAATTCGGGCAATAGGAGTGATAACGTTTAATATTCTTCTCTTGTTGTAATTTGACCCCCGAACCCATTAACATGCTTTTTTCAATGTTTTGGCTTTAATTAAAACGGCGTGGCGACTCTCATAATTTTAATGTCGTTAAGAATATTCCCTTTGTAAATAAAAATAATCACAAGATACTTCCCATGCGTCGCTTCATCGGAAAGGGGTATTCACAGTGGCGACTCTGCTGGGGACTGCTTTGAAACTTTTTCAAACTTAGTGGGTCTAACTTTCGTTCACATCATGATGTTTGCCATGTTCTCACATGCACCTTACACTTCTGCCATGTTCACACATGCACACACCTGCCATGTTTGCACATGCACACTTGCCATGTTTACACATGCACCTTCACACACATGCCATGTTTACACATGCACCCTACATACACTTGCCATGTTTACACATGCACCTCACATACTTGCCATGTTTAACACATGCACACACCTGCCATGTTTACACGTGCACCCAAATGCCTGCCATGTTTACACATGCACCCGCGTACTCCGCCATGTTAATACTTGTACCTTGTACCTTGTACCATGTACCCTTGTTATCTTCGCGTTAGTTTTAGGGTCAAACAAAACTCTGCTATGCTCCCTTGTACATTATTCTCTCTCTCTCTCTCTCTCTCTCTCTCTCTCTCTCTCTCTCTCATGCATTGCATTGCATCATCCTAACATCAAAAACTTCTCTATTTTCTCCTTAAAAAGAATTAGTTTCTTGCCACACACTACCACTAGTCCGTGTCAGCACTGCACAGGTCCCCATTACCCGGAGTATTCGATGTGCAGGAATTTGTGCGCTACTGTCGCCCTCTTTTCGAGTCACTCGTCTACTCCACTCACCGTGTACGTTCCGCGAGCGGTGGGAACCTTTTACCTAACCCGTGTCAACCCACACTAGTATAGGTAACACACCTAGGTTTTGACCGGTTGGTTTGGCTAGCTTTTTCTTAATAGTCAGTTAACGTGCTGTCTATGTCGAGTCATCCCCAAGTCAATGATGAATCGAGATCTTTGAGAGAAAGTGCACAAAAAAGTGATTTCCCTATAAGGGACGTGCCATGGTGAGATGAGTGTTTATTGTCAAGATCTCCGCTCATCATTAACTTGCGTAGGATGTAACATAGACGTCACGTTAAATGCCTTTAAGGAAGGGTTAGTCGTAGGATCCGATGGTTGGTGGAAGCCGCTTGCCCTATAGGACCCTCGCCCAAATTGTCCGTTTGGGGGTGTGCAATGCAGGTGAAAAACGAGGGGTCTATAGACGTAATGATGGCCTCCACTGATCGTAGTCTCCTAACTAGTTGCGAAAAAGGGGTACCCCTTCCAACCAATTAGGATGTAAATAGTGTATGTTTTTGTAAATTAAAATATACTTTGCATGAGCCTTCCCCCTCTCCTAAAGCTCCATTGCCCTTCAATCTTTCAGCAAAGCGAGTTTGGATCCGTTTGGGTGGTCGACTAAAACGTGAAGCTTCTACTCCGTCCACGTTCTCAGTCTCGTCACCAGCAATGTCAACTCCCGCTTCAGCTTCAGCCTCTGCTCCTCCTGCTAGTGCCGCCGAGCTCAGCGCTGAGACTACTCTCAATGGTATTCCCCCAAGCCTCCAGAACTTCCTCGCCGGTCTCGAAGCCAAGATCAAGAATCTCGAGGAAAGCAACAAGATGTTGGAAGACCAGAACCAGCAGTTGAAGGGTCACATTCAACAAAAGGGGACTAAACTGGTGCCCGATGGGGAGAATTTCATTTATGTCGAGGATGAAGAGGTCAATACCAACTGTCCCCCCAACACCAATGCTACTGCCTTCCCATTCCCAAGCTACCGCAATGTTCCACCTCCTTCTCTCTACACCCAACAAGGTTTCACTACCATGAGCAAGAACAAGGCCGTCTATGAACCTTCCCCTGAACTGCTTGGTGGCTACCTCTCCGCTAGCAAACTACCCGCACCCTCATTGCCTCTGAGTATTGGGATGGCCACTGCTACTACTTCCACTACTCCTCCCGTCATTCTGTCAGAAACTATCCCCGACATCTCCAATCACCCTGTGGTTATGGCCATGCAAGAGCAAATGCGAAAGTTGATCGAGACCGTGGATAAGCAAAGTGCACCGACTACCAAGACAATCAACCCTAGCCAAGTAGGGGCTCTCCCCAAGGATTTCAAGATGCCTAAGGTGGCAATGTTTCATGGTGACTCGTGTCCTAAGACTCATTTGGATAGCTATGTGTTGGCCATGAGGGCTCGTGACTGCACCAACGAACAAATGGCTCGCGTATTTCATAGCACTTTGGATGGTATAGCTCTGCGTTGGTTCTTGGGGCTAGAACCAAGCGAGAGGCAAACGTGGTATCAAATCAGTGCCATTTTCTGTGAGAAGTATCAAGCTAACCTGGATTGGCATGTGAATCGAACGGATCTTGAGAACACTATGCAAAAGCCCGGCGAGGCTATTTATGATTTTTACAAAAGGTGGAACCATCGGTTGTGTGAGGTCCAATACCCACCAAAGGCAAAGGAACAGAAACAGATTTTCAACAAATGCTTGCTACCGGAGATGAAAGCAGCTATAGGTAATGGTTACTTCCCTGATTTGCGGGAAATGGTTGACGCCAGAGTAAGGTACGAAGCAGGGTTCACTGGGATCGTGCCGCCAAAGGAAAGTCCAAAGACCAACAACAACAATTCCTTCCGCTACAAGGCTCCTACTACGCCCGCGCCTCCTAGGGGTGGAAAGGAGGCCGTCGGCCAAGTGAATATGGTCCAGAAAGAGGTCCCGTTAGATGTCCAAGCCGTAACAAGGAATGGGGCTCCGCCGCAAAGGGAGAGGGAGCACTTTGATGATTTTGGTATGCATATGGGGAAAGTCTTTGACGTGCTAGTCAAGAGGGGTCTTATCAAGCCTTTGGAGAATTACCAGCCCGCCTACCCAAGAACTGATTTGGACGCCTCCAAGTTCTGCAAGTATCACAAGCACATCGGGCACACAACGGATGGTTGTATTCAATTGAAGCGCGTAGTACAAGGGTTGATCAATGACAAGAAGATTGAGAAGCCGAAGGGTCCTAATGTGGTGAATAACCCTCTTCCCAACAATGGAGGTGGGGTGAATATGGTGCAAACATGCGAGATTAGTATCCTAGAGCTCATGGATGCCTTTGACAAGATAGGGCTCACGATGGTGGATGTCTTCATGGCATTGGTGACGTTAGAAATGCTCGAACCATTAGAAGGACACCTTCCCCGCCTTGGTTGTGATTTGTCGAAGTTTTGCCACTATCACAAGTGCACCGGTCACACTACCGAAGAATGCTTTGAACTCAAAAGGCCGTTCAAGAGCTCATCCACAAGGGAGTCATCGAAGACCCTAGAGATTATGTAGCTAGCAATGTACTCATGGTAGAACTTAGTGAGATCACTGATCCGGCCGAGCCTGTTGTGGCGGACTGTGATGAGATGGGTTGTATTTCAATGACTAATAATAAAGAATCTTCTTGCTACTTGTTGTCTTTAGAAGAACTAGTGAGTGAAGTCGAATCTCTAGAGGAGGAGAGCCCCAAGCCCTCTCAACCTCTTTCTTGGGCCGAAATCTTCGAGGAGGCCGAAAAGACCGGAGTTTCGCCCCCTTGTCATGACTCGCCATTGTCTTTGGAGGAGCTACGTGCGGAAGTTTGTCTCCTTACAAGATCCGGTCAAGTGTACCAATCCGACCCGAGGGGTGCAAAGAAAGTCTTTGGGAAGGAACCCGAGCAAGCCGACCTAGACAAAGAAGACCCTATCCTCACTCAACTCAAACAAACCCAAGCCCATATTTCACTATGGTCCCTACTCACCTCCTCCCTAGCCCATCGCCTCATGCTCGAACAAAACCTCGCCGCCACCATGGTACCATCCACTATTACCCCAGAGGACGTCACCCACATGATTGGTAATATCCACTATGGAAACATCTTCACTTTCTCGGAGCTAGACAAGCCAGTGTTCGGAGTTGATCATAATGAGCCTTTGTACACCACTGTCGAAGTAAATGGCAAGAAGATTCCCCGTGTATTCATTGACAATGGTTCTGCTATTAATATCCTGCCTTCAAGGATGATGGATGTGGTTGGCGTTCATGGTGTTGATTTACGCCCATCCAAGCAAACCATCAAAGCTTATGACTCTACGTGCCGCGCCGTGATAGGCGAAGTCACCCTGCCCATTACCATCGGAACAAAGATCCTGCCGACCGACTTCCACGTCATAGACATTCCCGCAACCTTCTCACTCATCCTCGGCCGGCCATGGTTACATCAGTCGGGCGCGGTCCCATCTTCCCTGCACCAGTGTGTGAAGTTTCAATCTGGTAATGAAGTGACCATCATCTACAGCGATCTTGTAACGGCTCAAGGGACGGACACCAAGGGCGTTCCTGTCTTACAGATTCAGCATGGGGAGGAGAGCCGACTCTTCAATGGCTTCGAAATAGTCGCTCAAGCACAGATCTGCACCATCGACCTCACCAAAACAACGGACAAAGTGGCACCTGTTGTCAAGATACTGCGTAACATGGGTTTTATACCGGGGCTGGGGCTAGGTAAGAACTTGCAAGGCCCCACAGAATTGGTTGAAGAGATTAATCATCGAGGGTTGTTCGGTCTTGGATACACCCTTACTCTTGAAGACAAGATGGAGCAACAGATGATAGAATTGCTTAAAAAGATGAAGCTTCCCTACAAAAAGCCTGAAATGCGGCCATACCGCCTGTCCCTAAATAGCTACTTTGTTAGGGAAGGCGAGGAGTTTTCGTGTTTTGAGTTTGCCGAGCCATGGATTGACCGCACCGGGAAATTACAGAAAGGGTTCGAGATTTTCAGAGATGTGGAATTCGATCGGTCCAACATGGAACTGACTTACATGGAATATGACAAAGCCACGGGCAGAGTTAGAACCATCAGGCATGAGTACTCCACCAAGGTTGCAGAAGACTTAGCAGATCAACTTGAAGCCACAACCCTTGACAAGCCAGCAATAGAAGCCGCAGAAACTCCAAGTTTGACTGAGACGTGGGACGGCCAACATCTGCTTCAACATCTGGGTAATCTGGGGCTGCACGAAGACATGGTTGCCGTCATCGGGGACGATTCTGAAGATAAGGTGGACCCAAGGACATTGGTGGTACCCATGGGGGACAAGCTCAAGAATTGGTGCATCATTGGGGGACCTATAGCTACTCTGGAATTTATGATGGGAACACTGGGGCTTACTCCTTCTCCTGTCGCCACTCCTGCAGCATCTCCTGTCACTCGCCCAAAATCCCCGTCCCCAGAGTCTAGTGTTTTACATTTTGAATTTGAGTCTTCCTCTAAGTCTGACGACCTTACGTCTGAAGACTATGATCTTATTGCAAACGCTATTTTCCCTTTTGCTATGAATGAAACCCTCGACCTTTCCGAGTATCCCTCCATAGTCACTCTTTTAACTGATAAATTGGCTAATAATCAAACTAATGATATACACTTAGTTAATAATGATTCATTAGAAGAGGCAGACACAAACACATTAAATGATGAATACATTAAAGAGGTTTCAGAACAGGTTATTAATCAAAAAGAATCTCGAGCCCAAGCTGCCGATGAGGTGTTAACGAGCGTGAATTTGGGAAGCGAAGCCGAGCCTAAGGAAACGCAAATCGGAAACTTCTTCAGCAGAGCCGAAAGGGAAGCACTGGTTGAGCTACTCAGAGAATATGTGGATGTGTTTGCATGGTCTTATAAAGACATGCCGGGGCTCGACAACTCGATCGTAGAGCACAGAATCCCGACAGCACCAGACGCTAAGCCAGTCAAGCAGAAGCTGCGCCGCATTAAGCCAGAATGGTCTTTGCAAGTGAAGGAGGAGATTGAGAAGCTACTCCGTGTGGGTTTTATCAGGGTGATCGAGTATCCAACGTGGTTATCAAATCTGGTGACTGTCAAGAAGTCCAACGGTAAAGTCAGAGTATGTGTGGATTTTCGGGATCTCGACAAAGCTACGCCAAAAGATGACTTCCCCTTGCCAAATATCGACATGCTGGTGGATGGGACCACCCATTATGAGGCCAAGTCGTTCGTTGATGGGTTTGACGGCCATAACCAGGTCGAGACAACCGAGGAGAATCAAGAAGCAACCCCCTCCACAACCTCGGGGAGGACCATCAGTCGGCGAGTTCGAGCCGTGTTGAGAATGCAGTCTCCTCGGAACAAAGCCGAAAAGGAAGAACTCGTCAAGTTATTGCAACACCTCAACCATTTTACAACAGTGGGGGAACCGACACTCAGAGAAATAGAAAGGGCCCGCGACCAAGAATGGAGTTCGAGATGTGAGTTCGCATTATGCTACCTCAAGGAGTACCTTGCGAATACCCCAATCCTGCACCCGGCACATGGGAATGAACTTCGGACCCCAACACCAACGACAGAATTGTGGCCCTCGCGCCAAGAAAAGAAGATCAGCGAAAAACTGCAAAGATTTTCGGAAAAATACCCCCTCTCAGTCCACCGATACACAAGAATGGGGACCCCTTTCGAAATATTGTTCGACCAACTGAAACAAATGGGCAAGATACAACCTTTAGGGGAACATTCAATACTCTCCGAATTACCACCCCTTCAACCATTTGAACCTACCAAAAGTTGCTCTTACCACCAAGACGAAGGCCACGACACCAACGACTGTGTCGCTCTACAAAGGAGAATCCAAGGCTTGATGGACGCAAACATGCTCACCAGCGTGAGAGGATTTTGGTTCTATAGGGAAGGCGAAAACTTAGAACTCCTCGGTTGCTGCAAAATCGAGGATTATGTGAAAAACAACTCGGAGGCACCCTCGCACCTGACTGCAGAAACAATGCAAGACATCTCAAGAGAAATAGGGGATTTAAAGCAACGCGTCGACGCAATGACCAAAGTCAGGGACGCGCCACAACACTAGACAGAACGGCAGATTTGGATGGCAACCCGTTCAAAGAACCAGTCAACCTCAGCAAGCTCAGACGCTATTCTGACTAGACTCCCCTTCTCTAAAAAAAAAAAAAAAAAAAAAAAAAAAAAAAAAATTACGCAAAAAGAAGCCCGATACACTGAAAACCCGCAAAGGGCGGTCTATGCAAAATAAGGGTGCGTACAAAGCTCGCTAGATCGAAAACCCGCAAGGGCGGTCTAGGCAAAAGTTAGAGCGTTCCCCCTTCTATCTTCCCTTTCTTTAAAATCATTCTAGTCTGACTGGAGTGAACTACGGTGACCTGAGCCCCTTAGTCCTATTTGTAAAAGGGGAACGTAGGCAGCCTTTCAAAATGTGCGGTCTAAAAAACAAATAAACATCCAAATCTTGTCAAAGCAATAAAGATAGAAGTTGTATTTTTCTGAAAGCAAAAACTTTTATTTCCATAGTCATTGCATGTTAACACTTATTTGATGAGTCTAAGCTTGACATACTTTTTGAATAAATAACCTATTCTGAAATTGAAACTAAAACAAAAGTAAACTAAATTAAACTAATGTGTCTGCACGACTATGGAGAGACGCTCAGGATTACTCCTTAGTGCCATTTGTGCCCTCGGTCTCTTTCTTCTTGCTTTGCCCACGGCGAACTTTCTTCTTGCTAGGACTCTCACAAAATCTTCTTTCAAACTTGCTAACACCTTTAGCCTTTCCATTAGGAGCCTCTTCGCGTTTCCTCTTCTTTGACACCCCCACTTCTTCTCCGCCTCCGTTAGCCACGCGCTTACTCATCCTCCTCTCATAAGCCTCAGCCTCCTTAATTCTCAATGAAGAACTTGGAGCACAGGATCCCAAGATAGTGCCTCTTAGGGTCTCTAGAGTCTGCTCCGCATGCCCAAGTCTCCCCATATACCAATCCAAATACTCGCGTGGCAGGAAGGTGTTGCTAGAGCGTGTGAGGAAGGTCCTACGACTAAAGCCAGCATCGCCCCACATCTGAGAAAGAAGGACTGAGGCACTATCATCCAACTGAAGTATCCCAAAAGGGAAATCATCTCTCTCCTCGTCCCAACCCTCCGGGATGGTCTGCACCAAACCATACTGACGAAGCACTCTAGAGGGATAGTAAAAGGTAGTTCCAGAAAGGGTCGGAACTTTGATCATGTGAAGTCCCACTTGTTTCTCCCTCACAGAGTGAATGTGCCAATGGGGCACCACCCACTGAATGTCGTCAGTCACCATTTCCGCCAAATACTTTTCCCAACCTTTGAGAGTCATGCCCTCAAACTGCTCCGCCATGCCTCTAATGCGGTGCATCCATGGGGCCACCTTCAGAGAAGCCGCCGGTTTATTCACTCGAAGCCGCTCTTGCAACCACATGGTCAAAAGCCTATCACTACCACAAGGCATCCCACCATAAGCCGCGAGATGGGGAATACCACAGAGCATCTCCCCAAGAATGGCCGGTACAATATCATAACCCAAACGAGCCAAGTTCACCATACCCAAACATCCTTCACTGGCAAATCCGACCTCAGAAGGGAAAAGGATAGAGCTAAACAAACACAGTGCAAGATGGTCCAAGGAGCGGTTAGATGTCACGTCTGCATGCATGAAGTGTTGTGGCATCCAAGAAAGGTCGACATAACCGCCCCGAGCATACCTATCAAAGTCATCCGCGGGTACGCCAAAGGTCACCAACTTGTCCCTCAAGCAAACGAAGTCAAAAGGCAAGGCAACTTTACCCTTCCCTTCGTAGCCACATAATGCTGCGATATCTTCATAAGTGGGTGTTATCTCGTTGAACGAAAAGTTGAAGACATGGAGGGTATCATTCCAAAATTTACCACAAGCTTGCAAGAGGTGGGTATTGGAGTTCATGTGCAAAAGTGACCAAAGACACTTTATCCCATACCGTTCATCAAGTTTCCTACGACTCGAACCAGGAAGTTTGGCAACCCACTTCTCCAAAGAGGTTATAAAGACTTTTTTCTCAAGGCTTGTGATCCTAGCCTCTTGATCCATGGCAAAGAGCAAGAAAATTGGCTAAAAAAGGAACTCAAAAAAAAAAACTGCTCAAAAAGTTGCTGGTACGTTTTTATGGCTGCAAAGGGTTCATTAAATAGGGCACGAACTCCCACTCTTGCCAGGAAAAGGAAAACCGTAGGCGGCGCAGGATGTGGCCACGCGGCCAACATTGCCCCTGGACCCGCGGCCGATATTGCCTTTGGCCGGGTGGCCAACTTCGTCCTAGGCCACGCGGCCAACTTTGCCCCGGATCTTGCCATGGCCAGGCGGCCAACATTGTTCTGGCCTCGCCATGGCCATGCGGCCAACTTTGCTCCATGCAGAAATCCAGTTTGTTTCTTCCCACTCCGTGACGGATCCATGCAACTACGTACCTGCCCCCTTCCATGGCTCATGCATTGTATAAAATTAGGAACATTTGTAAAAGAACTAGTTTGCACAAGTAGGCTCCCACAATAAAATTGCATTTTAAAACATAATATACATACATGCATTTTATACATTTGTTCTGTACATACATATCCCTCTGCTCTCTACTAGCTAACAGTGTAGGAAATAAAGATGGAAAGATGGGCCCCGCCTAGTCAGAATCTTCCTCCGTGGTATCTCCACGCCGCGCTAAAGCCTGAGAGCTACCGGCACCCGAACTCCATCCCCGGACCGCTCGACCACCAATATGAGAAGAGCCCGCACCATTCGGAGACCGTTCCCGACGCTGGGGTGATGCAACGTCGTCCCTCAGACAAGTACATGAATGGTACGCCTCCCTCAGTAAGCGCATCAACACGTTCTCCCGCCGAGCTGAACGGATATATGCCTCCCGAGTCACCTGAAAGGGAAACCAATGCAAGGATTACAAGGCAGAAAGAAATAAGTGTGTGCGAACATGACTGATATAAAGCATAAAGCCGTACCCCAGCGTCGGGCGGAGGAATGAATGTCTCCTCAACAAGATCTGCATCAGTCGTCTCCAAGCTAAGCTCCACCTCCCGGCCGCCCCTCATCACTCTCACGCTACTCGAGCGAAGGGGCATGTCAACCAAAGGCCGACTCCGACCAACATAACGGGCCGAGCTCGACCCCTCTCCAGACAACATCCTAGCCCGTACCTGTGGACTGACCAGCCGCGTCCGTACATAGCCGGCATAATCATCCCCCCCCTGTAATGCTCTGCCGGAGTGGGAGCCAAGAAAGTCGCCAACCTCGCGGGACGAAGCATATCCCGAGGAGGGTCATAAGGAGCCCACGGTAACGCACCAGCCCTGTACTGACGAACCACCCTCTCCCCAAGATACATGGCCTCCCCGGTGAGACCCATAAGCAGTACCCTAGAAGCGGTCAACTCCACTACAAAGGGACCCACCGAAGCCTCATTGGCCGGGCTCCATGGGTAAAATCTAACCCCGATGGGTTCAGACATCGCGAACACCCTCCTCAGATCAGCAGCATCTACTGTCTTCCTGTCCCGGTTTCTGCGGGAAGGAGCCCTGTTGCCCTTGCACCAATACGACATGATGGGAACAACCTTGTTAACACTCATCACCAACTGAAAAGGGGCGACACCGAAGACCTCGTACACCCAAGCCAGTACATGTAATAAGAGAGATATTTCAGACCAAAAAATAGAACAGAAATCTCAACAAGTGAAAAGAAGGGTAGTCGAGAGCATACCTCAAAGGCGAACTGGAACCCGTCAAAGGCCGACGAGCTAGCCCTCGAGCAATGGTCCAAAGCCCGGTAAATCTCAGCCAAACCGGCTCCACCCCAAGAAATCCCACCGACTAAGTCCAAGTCCACAAGAGCCCCTAGCAGCGAGTACCGGCAGACAGTAGCCCCACTGGGAAACAAAATCTCTGAAAAGCTGTACCATAAGAACAGCCGGACCAAGCAATCCAAATCATATTCCCCCTACTAAAGGCCTCAATAGCCACCTCCACCAAGCGATTCACCTTCCCGGCCTCCACTCCATAACCCTTGACACCTCCTCCTAGGTCGGTGTCAACTCCCAGCAGAGCCTGTCTATAGTCCCGCCGCTCCGCCAAGCTCTCATCAAAAGGCAAAGGGGTACCAGTAAACCTCAACCCCGTGATGGCCGCGAAATCCGTCGGCGTGATGGTAATCTCTCCCCAACTAAAGTGGAAGGTATGGGTGGTATCCCACCAGAACTCCCGGCACACCTCTATCACCGCTGCCACCTTCAGGGTAGCCCCGACCATGCGGACACTGTCAAAGAATGGGCCAAAGCCCATAGCCTCGATCTGAGCACGCAAACCGCCCGGTCCCTCCGGCAGGGACGCCCACAGTTTGCCCACAGTCACTGTGGACCCACGAGCCTTGATCCTCTGCAGGTAAACACAGCACAGGTATGTTACCATTCTAGCAATTTACAATTCCAGCAATTTAAATTTTAGCATTCCATTATTCTAGCATTTCATATTATGTGCATAAAACATACAAATGTGCGAGAAGGAGAGGAATGAAAATTCGAAATTTACCTCTCGCGTCTCCGGAAGCCCCATCGACCAATGACGCTCAGAGTCGATGTAAAAATCGTAATCTTGGTCGAACGTGGACCGCAGCAGATTATCGCGATAATTCCGAGTCGCGGCTCGTGGTCTCAAACCGCCCCGTGGAATCAAGGGCGCCGCTTCAAAGCCCGCTCCTGGATCAGCCCCGACATTCCCTGCGCCCTGAGCATTACCGTGCCCCTCTCCTTGTTGCTCTTGTTGTGGAATCATATACCCACCATGGCCCGGAAAATCTCTAAATAATGCCTCATTGATCCAATCCGCCATATCTTCAAGAATTATGTGAAATGAAATCTTCAAAATTATCAAAATCTGAGCTTTCTCTCTCTAAAAACTCAATTTTCTCTCTCTAACTCGTCAATGGAGGAAGGAAGAAGAAGAAAGAAGAAAAGAAGAAGAAGAGGGAAGGTTTCTGGTGATGTGACCAAGAGTCAGCCCATCGGCAGCCTTGGCCACGCGGCCACTTTCGTCCTTGCAACCCCAACCGTCAGATCAGCAATCCGCGTGAAGGAGATCTGACCAATCAGCGGCCTTGGCCACGCGGCCACTTTTGCAATTCAGTGTGTTTGGCCACGCGGCCAACCTTGCCCCTTCAGATAAAATTCCACTTTTGCCCCTGATCTTTTCCCTTTAATTCATTTTAAATGCCTTTAACACTACTTTGACTGATATTCGTTACCTTTGGGTACGGAAATCCCCTTAAAATTTCCATTCTTCACCAAATATTTGCTTAGGATTCGTATGATTATAGAGACTTCGGCGCCTCTATGACATACCATCCTAGATCAATCGTAATTGGCAGAAAGCCTCGGCGTTTCTATTTGCGAGAGATCCAGCATCTATTATTAGGATTTGCATGATCGTAGAGACTTCGGCGCCTCTATGACATGCCATCTTAGATCAATCGTGGTTAACCGAAGCCTCGGCGTTTCTGTTTGCGAGAGATCCAGCATCTATTATTAGGATTTGCATGATCGTAGAGACTTCGGCGCCTCTATGACATGCCATCCTAGATCAATCGTGGTTAACAGAAGCCTCGGCGTTTCTGTTCGCGAGAGATCCAACATCGATTACTTTAGCGCGATTGGCAGGAACCCTGGCGATCCTGATTGCGTTTACCATTCCGTCTTGGGATTATTTAGACAACGTAGTCTTCATTTTTCCCAAAATAACTTCATTACTTACGAATAATTCGTTCTTCATGCAGGATAGTGCCCGTAGGTTTATTATCCCTAGCAGGAGTCCGATATCTCGTTTTATCCCCAGTAGATCTCTGAACTACGACCGGCTTGATTCCTCGGAGGATACGTAGGAAACCTGAAAAGGTCCAGCCACCCGACCGACGCGGTCATCTCTCATCCCCGGCAGGTGCATTTTCCCCAGCAGAAAACGTTGCTCCCCATCAGAGGACAGTCATTCCCAATTTCCCATCAGATTTGAACTACGTTTGGCTTGATTCCCCCGCGGATACGTAGGTCGCCTGTCAAGGTCCAGCCGTTCCCTTACCTTTCATTTGTTTCGAAACTCATGTTTCAGACGGATCCTTCTTTTATCGTCGACCCCACATTGCCTTGCAAGAAGCGTCGCCGAGGGGCTACTGTTAGTACCCGACCTAAAAATGAGTTTATTAGGACTTTCCCAAATATACAAGGACTTTATAGGAATTAGGAACCTTACAAAGACTTGTCCCGGATTCCCAAAATATCTCATTTATGGCAAAATCTATCAAATTAGGTAATAATTGGTTTCCTTAAAACCATGCAGAAACCCTAGCTTAAGAATCAAGTCATCCGGCAGTCTTGGCCACGCGGCCAACATTGCTCCGCGTTGATCTTGGCCACGCGGCCACTCTTGTAACCGGCTTCAACAATGGCCAGGCGGCCAACCTTGCGCCGGATGATCTGGACCATCAGATCCTCCCATCAGTTTACTATATAAACCACCCCATGCTATTGGTTTTAGGATCCGATTTTGAGAGCTCTAAGTACGAATTTTGGAGTTCTTAAACAATATTTTGCTCTCTAATTAACATTCAAACACTCAAGAAGATCCAAGGTTTATTTCTTGCCAACATAGGTAAGTTTTCTAACTTTTTCTTCATGTTCTTGCATCATTTTTAATGTAGATCTTTTATATTCATGTTCGTACATGTTTATTCATAGTTTCTTCATATTCTTTGCATGCTCATTCATATGTTCATAATATGTTCTTCGCATGTTCTTCGTGTTCATAGATTAAAACCTTATTTATGCTATATTTAGGGTTGCGATCTTCATAATTACATGTTATTTCATAGCCGATGATGATCGAGGGTTCATCAACCCGAGGATGATCTAGGAACTACTTCTAAACCCTAATCTTTAGGTAAATTCCCCCTCATTATGCATGATCCCGATTCTTCTGCCTATTCTAATTCTCTGCGAACTACGCTGACCTGAGCTTCTCACATTGAGAGGAACGTAGGCAATCTTCGGATCCGATCTCAAACACTAACACACTACTAACACATTCATCATGATAGAAAGACCGATCAATTCGGGCAATAGGAGTGATAACGTTCAATATTCTTCTCTTGTTGTAATTTGACCCCCGAACCCATTAACATGCTTTTTTCAATGTTTTGGCTTTAATTAAAACGGCGTGGCGACTCTCATAATTTTAATGTCGTTAAGAATATTCCCTTTGTAAATAAAAATAATCACAAGATACTTCCCATGCGTCGCTTCATCGGAAAGGGGTATTCACAGCTTTTCACACATATTAAGAAAATGCATTGAATATATTAAGAAATGTAATGAATGCATGTTAAAAAGACTCAATTGTCCTTAAAATAATTCAATTTTCTAGGTGAGTAAAAATGCTTGTAAAGAGATGATTCACAATCATTAATAAATGTATAATTAAGACAAAAGAGTAAAAATGTCTTGATAATAGTAAAGCGACATATATTTTGAAGTAAGATTTTACTTCTAAAGCGACTGATATTTTGAAATTGAGGGAACTGTATTTATGTCATAAACCCTTAAAGAAGAAGGAATCATATTTCTTATGTTCAAAGTAATTGGAATCGTATTTCTTGTGTACTAAGTAACTAAATTCTCATTAAAAAACAGTTTCCCCGATTCTTGAACAATTTCTTGCATCAATAAGATATCTAATTAAACCAATAATCTTAATCCTTGTATCAAAAGGATTTCCTTTGCCAATTCAAGTCTCAAGAATTACCCGACTTGTTGCAGACATATCCTTAACCAATAGACATTGATTTAAAAGCATATTCTTAAATGATTGTCTAATTTTTCATATGACAAATTCTTATATACAACGGTTGCATGGGCGTGCGGCGGGCCAAACCCGCCCGACCCGCCCGCCAGCGACTCCTCCACTCCCAGCGCGACACGTGGCATTTAAAAAAAAACCTCCAATAACTTTAAAATGCTATATCTTGATATTTATAACTCAGGAAAAAAAAACCGTTGTGTTCGTCTCGATGAGACGAAAAAAACTACATAGGTCATGATATGGTTTGATTTTTTTAAAATAAAACATATTTTTTTACACACAAAAAGTTTGAGCTGCTCATCAGCTAAGATGTAACACTCTGTTCTGATAAAAGTAACAGTTTCATTTTCAAAAAGTAACACTTTTCACAGTCAAATGTAACAGCAATTTTACAAGAAAATTTAAATTGTTTGATAGTTTTGTGGTTAGAAAAAGTAATATTTGAAGTGTAACAAAGTGAATAAATAATTATAATTTTCTATATAGATGAATGTAACATTTTTATTTAGTAAATGTTACTTTTCTTCTTTAAAAAAAAAGAGTAAAAATTCATATATATAATCGAGTTGCATTTCAATTGTTACTTTCTCAATAAAAAATTGTTACATTTCAGATATAACGTTACATTTAAGAATATACACTGTTACAATTGAGAAAAAAAAAATGTTACATTCATTTTTTATAAAATGTAATATTAGTTTAGTTTGTCAGTCTTATGTTAATTTTGGAAAGAAAAAAAAAAGTGTTACATTTGAAAAAAAGAGTGTTACATTCCTTTATAAAAAGTGTGACATTAGTTTAGTTGTCAATCTTTATGTTATCTTAATCTATTGCAGGCAAAATTGTGGTACATTTTAAAAAAAAAAAAAAAAAAGTGTTACATTTGAGAAAAATGTGTTACATTTGAAAAAAAGAGTGTTACATTCCTTTATAAAAAGTGTGACATTTGTTTAGTTGTCAATCTTTATATTATCTTTAATCTATTGCAGCAAAATTGTGGTACATTTTGAAGAAAAAAAATGTTACATTTGAAAAGAAAAAAAGTGTTACATTTCGTTATAATAAGTGTTACTTTTGTTGAGAGGAAAAAGGTTGGGGGTGGTAAAAAAAAAAAAATCAGCGAAAAAAAAAAAAGAGTCGGCTCCATGTGCCGTCGCATGGTGCGGCGGTTGAACCGGAGACCCCCTCTTTTCATATTGAGACTTATTGTGGAAGTTGTTGTAAATATAATATCTAGCGGGGCTTCCTATTGCAATTGAAAGTTCAAGAGGGGTATATTTGCAATACTGAAATATAGGAGTGATGACTCATCCACAATTAGTACAGCCATGTGTTGGCTTACAATGTAATACTCACCGATATATAGGCCAAAATACATTTACCCCCCCAAAGTATCCACCGAATCCCACTTTGCCCCCCAGCGCCAAATTTGTCCCACTTTGCCCCCCAAAGCTTCAATTTGTCCCACTTTCCCCCCAGCTCCAGACTTTGCACCCCAGCACTAACGAATGTTAGAAAATTTAACAGAATAGGTAACGATTGGACTATTTTGTAATGCTTATTAGTTTTTAAGGGTCAAAATGCAAAGTTTCAAATATTAAGTACTAAATATTTATTTATTTTTCCAAATATTTAACATTATCTTAAATCTTAAATAATTAATAAGTCTTGAAACTAATACTAATTTTATGCTAATTTTTTTTTAAAAAAAAAAATATGAAATTATTTTTTCTAAATAAATGAATTTTTTATTTTTTAATAAAACTAAAAATTAAGTATGTTTTTTTTATTTTTTAAATAAAAATATTTAAAAGAATATTGTACTTTTTTCAACAAACAAAAAAATACAATATTTTTCTAAAATAAAAAAAAGGCTATAATGTTTTAATTTTTTTAAATAAAATTCTTACAAAAATTACAATTTAAAAGTTTTATTTTATATTTTTTAAAAATATAAATAAAACTTTACAATGTTTTTTTAGAAAAAAAAATCTTTATTTTTTTAAATATTTTTATTTAAAAAAAAAAAACATACTTAATTTTTAGTTTTATTAAAAAAATAAATTTCATTTATTTAGAAAAAATAATTTCATATTTAAAAAAAAAAAAATAGCATAAAATTAGTATTAGTTTCAAGACTTATTAATTATTTATGATTTAAGACCAACTGCAACCCAACCATATTCTGCGTTACAAATGTTTACGGGATCTGAACCAAACATTTCGCATCTACGTACGTTTGGGTGTGCAGCTTATGTACCGATCGCTCCACCACAGCGAACAAAGATGGGACCTCAGAGGAGGTTAGGCATATACGTGGGATACGTATCACCATCTATAATACGGTACTTGGAACCCTTGACAGGCGATCTCTTTACTGCAAGATTTGCAGATTGTCACTTTGATGAGACTGTCTTCCCACCGTTAGGGGGAGGAAAGAACGTTCATACCAACGTTCCTGAAGAACGGCGTGAATTGGTATGGTACGACCCCACCGTGTCTCATCACGATCCCCCTACCGCATATAGAGAGATTGAAGTGCGTAGAATACTAGATCTGCAAAAAGTAGCAAATAATATGCCAGACTCATTCTCAGATCTAGCAAAAGTGACGAGATCTCATATACCAGCTGCAAATGTGCCTGCAAGGATAGAGCTCCCAGAAGGAGTAGTATCAGGAAGGCCAATGATCCCCGCTAACGAAATATATACCCCTGCTCAGAAGAGAGGGAGGCCAGTTGGATCCAAGGATTCGCATCCCCGTAAACGGGTGAGTGCACAAAAGTCGAATCGCGTTAGCGATAGTAAAATTGGGATCTCATCCGATCTATCTCATGATATTGTTCCAGATTATGGATTCGTTTTGGAAACGAAGTCGGGGGACGCCTCGACACTGACACCCATTTCTGAGAACAGAGAAATATCAGTTAGTCATGCATGCATACATGAGATATGGCATCGGGATGATATGATTATCAACGATGTTTTTGCTTATACGGTAGCGACTGAGATTATATGTGGTGATGATATTGAACCTCGCTCCGTAGATGAGTGCAAGCAAAGAGTTGATTGGCCTAAATGGGAGAAAGCAATCCAGGCTGAGTTTGATTCCTTAAAGAAAAGAGGAGTGTTTGGACCAGTAGTTCCTACACCTCCTGGGGTTATACCCGTGGGATATAAATGGGTATTTACGAGAAAAAGGAATGAGAGAAATGAGATTATGAGATATAAAGCTCGCCTTGTGGCACAAGGCTTCTCTCAAAGACCTGGGATTGACTTTGATGAGACTTACTCTCCCGTTATGGATGTTATTACATTCAGATACTTGGTCAGTTTAGTAGTCTCTGAAAAACTGACTATGCAGCTTATGGATGTGGTCACAGCGTATCTTTATGGGGATCTAGATACGAGTATTTATATGAAAGTCCCTGAAGGACTAGAGATACCCGAGGCAAGTAGTTCTAGACCACGGAACACGCTCTCAGTGAGTTTGAGGCGTTCATTATATGGTTTGAAACAATCCGGAAGGATGTGGTATAACCGTCTCAGCCAATACTTGCTAGGAAGGGGATATGTAAACAATGATATATGTCCGTGCGTGTTCATTAAAAGAACAAGGACTGGGTTTGCTATCGTGGCTGTATATGTCGATGACATGAACTTGATAGGGACTCCAGAAGAAGTCCAGGAAATTTCCCAGCTCTTGAAAACAGAATTCGAGATGAAGGACCTTGGGAGGACCAATTTTTGCCTTGGTCTACAAATAGTTCACCGTATAGATGGAATAATGGTCCACCAATCGAACTACATCCAGAAGATGTTGAGAAGGTTCAATGAGGACAAGGCAAAACCATCGGTCACACCAATGGTGGTCAGGTCATTAGATAAATCAAAGGATCCATTCTGCCCTATGGAAGAGGGTGAGGAGGTGCTGGCACCAGAAGTGCCGTATCTAAGTGCAATAGGCGCATTATTGTACTTAGCTCAATGCACCAGACCTGATATCTCGTTTTAAGTGAATTTACTTGCTAGATTCAGTTCTGAACCAACACGCCGCCACTGGAATGGCATAAAGGAGATTTTTCGTTATCTCCGAGGGACAACGGACATGGGTTTATTCTATCCCTATGCGTCCCTGAAGGATGAAAACTTGATTGGATATGCAGATGCTGGTTATTTATCAGATCCGCATAAAGCTCGGTCCCAGAGCGGATATGTGTTTACCGTTGGTAACACAGCTGTGTCTTGGAGGTCTACGAAACAGACCTTGGTTGCCACCTCTTCGAACCATGCTGAGATTCTAGCTCTCCACGAAGCAATTCGTGAATGTGTATGGCTTAGGGCCATAGTGAGACATGTTCGAAGTTCCTGTGGATTAGATACCACAGAAGACCCTACGGTTATATTCGAGGACAATGCGGCATGCATTGAACAAATGAAAATGGGTTTTATTAAAGGTGACAAAACCAAGCACATAGCACCAAAGTTTTTCTTCAATCAACAACAATAGGAGCTCAATCAGATAATGATCCAGCAGATCAGAAGTCAAGACAACTGCGCTGACTTGTTTACAAAGTCATTACCTAAAGCTATTTTTGAAAAGCATGTGAAAGCGATTGGCTTGCGCAGATTGTCGGAGCTTCCACCCTTGTAGATTTCAGGGGGAGTATCCTGAAGATACTCGGATTCCATTGTACTCTTTTTCCTTCGTGCGGGGTTATTTTTCCCACTGGGTTTTGTTACCCGCCAAGGTTTTAACGAGGCAATGATGGTTGATTGAAAAGATTGTGCGTTGTACTATTTTCCTTCGAGATTATTTTTCCCACGGGGTTTTTGCTCGAAAGGTTTTTAACGAGGCAACACGTAAGGCACAATAATGGTCAATAGGAATCCCCAAGGGGGAGTGTTGTAAATATAATATCTAGTGGGGCTTCCTATTGCAATTGAAAGTTCAAGAGGGGTATATTTGCAATACTGAAATATAGGAGTGATGACTCATCCACAATTAGTACAGCCATGTGTTGGCTTACAATGTAATACTCACCGATATATATTAATGATATACTCCTCCTTCCCAGTTAAGTTAACTGGGTTTTTCCCTCAATTTCTCTCTACATATTCTTGTTAATCTTGGTTCTATATGTGAGCTAAAGGCTATTGATTCACAACAGAAGTTGATTTGTAAGTATTTTTAGAAAAATCTGACTAGTTCAAAAAATCGACTTACGCTGTCATAAATGATATCCCTCCGTCCCAAAATGATCTTCACGGTTTTTTTTCGCGTTTACTACGAAGGAACTTTGAGCAATGCAATTACTACAAAGGAACTTTGAGAAATAATTTTAAATTGATTAATTATCTAAATGCAAATCTAAAAGTTGTTATTGATAGTATTGTTGATAGTGTATAATAAAAAGGTTTAAATTTTCATTAATACAATTAAATCAACCTAAATTTTTTATTAAAAGTTCAAAACAATAAAAAAAAATGTGGTGATTTTTTTGGGACGGGAGTAGACGTGACCATTTTTCAACCGTAACCGGCTAACCGCCGGTTTTTAACCGGTCATAACCGGCCAACCGCCAAACCGCCAACCGTTTCAACCGTCAACCGTCGGTTACACGGTTCGGTTAAGGTTAGGCCATTTAGTAACCGGTTAACCGCCGGTTATAACTGGGAAGCTAACCGTCAATTCAACCGTCTATATTAACCGTCAGTTTCCTAACATTTTTGAGTTAGTTTTCAGAATTACAGTTAGTTTTTAAACAATTTCTGTTAGTTTTCTAACAAAATTAGTGTTTTCCATCATTTTCTGTCAGTTTTTTGACGATTTTCAGTTAGTTTTTTAACAAAAACTGCTAAAAAAATGTTTTTCCTATTAAAAAAAATTAAAAAAAATCACATAACCAGATTAACCGGGTTAACCGTAACCGGACATCACGGATAGCCGGTTAGGTTACGGTTAGAACTTAACGGATTTCCTAACCGGCGGTTATAACCGGATGGTCATGTCTAGACGGGAGGGGGTAAAACACAGCAATTAACTTCAAGTCAGCAAAAAGAGAAAATCGCCGCCTATGCACTCGAGTTTGTGGGGGAATATAAGCAAGAAATGGGTATTAAAATTTCCGGTTAAAGAAGTGGCACTTGCTCGAGTTGAGTTTCTAGTCCTACAAAGAAACTCAAAAGGGAAATAATAAAGTTATAAAAGATGACTACAAAATATGGTTACAAAATAAGGTGTCATAATTGTGTTGGTGTTTTTAATTGGAGTGTGTCAGGTCCACTATTGATGTGGCCAATGAAATATCGTCACATCATCTTGTATCCTTCATTTTGTATACTTCTTTTGTAAGCCTACTAGCATTGCCCCAACTCTAAAGATTGGACAATGTACATAAGAGAGCTATCAACATTTTTAACTCCCGTACTTTGATGAAGCTTTGGTTTTAACCATTCTTATTATTTTTTAGCAGTTTTAACCATCTTACTTTAGATACACACTCATTATCCCCCAAAAAATCAAACTACGATGTTTAAAATTTTAAAAAAAAAATGGACATAGAATGAATGCTTATCTAAAGTACGATGGTTAAAATTGCTAAAATAAAACAAGAGTGTTAAAACCGAAGTTTTATCAAAGTACGAGGGTTAAAAAAGTCGATAGGCCTTGAAAGAAAAAAAAATAACTCCAAGATAGACTGATAGATATACCTCAATACTTAAAAGATAATGCTACATTCAGATACAAAAACTCCCCCTTAAAATATACTACAGCATTCTTAAGTTTGACTTGTTTCCATGGATGCAAAATGTAGAAATCAACAACTCATCTGCTTATTACCATAATATATCTCACATAGGAATATCAGGGTCCAATCTTCTTTGAATAGCAGCTGCAGCCTATAGAAAAATTGGATTGGAGGCATATATCAATAATTGGACCGAAAAGAAATTTGACAAAATTCAATGGGAAAATTTCTCATCATTTTTTAATTCTCACCTCGAAGTTTCCAAGCTTGTACTGGTAAGCCATTTCTTCTTTCAGCTGAGCTTGCTCTTTCATTGCTTGTGCCTAGTAATCGAGAATTTAAAAAGAGACGCTCAAAAATTTATTTGGAAAAGTATCATCAAGACCGAACAGAAGTCAACTATAGTAATGTATAAAGCGAAAACACATACCAATCCACTTTGCATGGAACGCTTCAATGCTTCCACCTCAGCTTCTTTCTGTTTTTCGCGCGCATGCTGCATCTCTAGCCTGAGAAAGAATGAAATAAAAGCATAAACAAGACAAGATTAAAAAAATATCATTTCTTGCCAGATACACGATGTTTGTATTTTTTTTCAACTTCTTAATTTGTAATCTTTTATAATTTTAAGGTTTGATCCTAATGCAAACAAATGGATCCCGCTAGCGCATAAAAAATAATTGAGCTGCAGTAACTATACTGTAATTACCATAGGCATTCATTCTGTCAATCCTCATTACCAAGATTTTACCCAAGCAAAACAAAAAAAAAATAGCCTAGCATAAATATTGATTATCTTTTGATAAATTTCTCGAGATAGCTAGACCCTCTGTTCTAAAAATCGTTTGCTTAGACTGCCTAGGTCCCGCCTAGCACTAGGCGGTCATAAAACGCCGTGCTTAACTTCAATCCACCTAGGCCAGATATTAAAAAAAACTGCATTAAATTTCCATTAAAAGACCGCGATTAACTTCAAATTTGTCTAGGGGTCTGCCTACAATTTTTAATATTAGTATTTTCATTTGAAAATTGTATTGAACTTATTATTTTATACATTTAAATTTATCTTTTGCATGTTTAAGTGACATTTTCAACGCTATTTCACCGGGATATTATAAACAATGTCTTATTCTCGGCCCCGCCTAGGCCTCACCTACACCTCTTGGCGTTAGGCCCAGCTCCGGCGCCTAGTAGCCGCCTAGCGATTTTTAGACCTTACCCATGCATGACTTTACCAAAAGGTAATACAACTTTCTTCAGCACTAAGAGTGTCCATTTGCACAGAGAAGACTATCTCTTAACATCAGAAGTACATACTCCCTCCGTCCCAAAATGAATGTCCGGAAAAATTTCAGATTTGCTCCTGATCAAGAGCAAATTTGAAAGAAAAAAAAAATCGGACATTCATTTTGGGAGAGAGGTAGTACATCTTTAGTTTCACATAAAGCCTATCTATCCAAGAGGAAACACAATCATGTAATTCAAAGGGGAGCTACAGCCTACAGCACATTCAGTATTAGATGTAGTTTTGAATGAAGGGAGCAACAAGACTAAAGAATAGAATAGACCATACAGTTGATGGCATAAACCTACGACCAAGGTTGATTGAGAGGAGTGAGGAACACAGTTGCTAATGAGGGGGTTGAGATCACGGCTAAATGAAAGGTCCAAGGTGGAGGCACACAAGTTGTTCTCCCATAAGGAGAAACAAATGCCTCTTGGGCAAAAAAGAACTTTAGAAATGATAGAGCAAATACAACACAATGGGGGTTTTGATAAAATATAGAGTACTACACTTGACACTTATTTCTATTTTGGGATGTCCCAGCTCACTTGACACTTCCCAAAATAGCATACTTTTTATAATTTTATATTCACTCCACCCCACTACTCATTATCTATCTTCATTTTCCACCACTCAATTTATTCAACTAACACTACTATTTACCCCCACTCATTCTCTCTCTTCATTTTCTACCACACATTTTCCTTATTTTATTCATTCTCCTTAATTATTGTGCCAACCTCATGGGTGTCAAGTGAGGTGGGACGGAGGGAGTATAGGTTAAAAAAACAAAGCATATCTAATGTGTTTGTTTTACAATTCCAAAAATCGAAAGATTGCCCAATACATACTAGCACAATATCCATCAACCAACCATTTCATAAGTCAAATCAGTAAGCCATTGCGATCTGTAATCTTGAAACTACAATTTATTTATTTTTGAAACCATATAACTACAATTTATCAGGGGTGGTATTTATTTTTCATCTGAGACATGATTTTGAGGAGCAAGGGAGCACCAAGCACAACTCAATTTATGCAGCTACAGGGGATAATGTCCTAACGAATCCAGTCCTACGTAACTAGAGTAAATTCTACATAAAAAAGAAAAGCGAGGTCAATATATGTATCGTATTATTCTAAAGTTCAAGTGTTCAACAACCAAAGCAAACGTATCATGCTATAGAACATACCTTCGTTGTTCTTCATCGTCAAATATAGTGCGCTCATCAACCACAGGTTTCTTGGAACCTCTTTTTATTTCCTTTTCGATTTTCCGTCTGTGATAGGCATCAAGGCTATAATATCTGTTGCATTGAGATCAAGAAAAACTTTCAGTAAATTCTTTGTCCTTAATATAGCAAGATATATAGTGAATTCTTCATATAAGAGGGCTCTCTGTTGACATGTATCATATAACCAAGAAAGAGAGAGAAAAAACTAAAACGAGGAGAAAGTAACTTATCGTGCGTAATTATTCTCATTCAAACAGGACAACGAAAGAAACACCGCAAGGAAGAAAAGATCAGATTGTGAAAATTATGGATTTTACAAGCATATTAACTGCGATGGAATGATCAGTGGCAAGCATTTTATAGAAACCGCCAAAACACACCACGCACACACACGACAGAAACAGGAAAGAAGAAACGACAGAGAGAAACCAACTTTGAGAGGAAAACTGAATACATGCAGAAACAACACATGCTGATGATAACTATAACTCAAAAAGCAAAGAACAGGAAGTAACATATGGATGATCAAACGCCTTACTTTTTAGAAGGAAAAGTAGCTGTATTATGGTCTTCCATGAACCTGTAAAAGATCATAGGGCTAGATAGTCGATACCTTTAACTGTCCAGAATAAAAGCAAGAAGGAACCTGACAATAAAATTAAAGGCTTCGGATTTCCCAAATATAATGTATACTCCCTCCGTCCCATAACTATGTGCACAAAATGAGTTGTGCACGGAAATTAAGGGATGAATAGTAGTGGGTAGTTGTTGTGAGTGTAAAAAGTGAAGTAGGAGAGAGAAAGTGGGGTAGGGAATAGTAGGTTGATTGGTGTTGTGAGTATAAAAGTAAAGTAGGAGAGAGAATGAGTGAGAGGAATAGTAAAAAAAATTGCCATTTTAGGTAAGTGTGACTTAAATCAATGGGACACCCAAAAGGGAAATTTGTGCACATAGTTATGGGACGGAGGGAGTAAGTTGGACTGATTAGAGGGGCTCTACTGACAACAAATATGTTTCTAAACGTACTGTTTGAACATCTGCTTCTCTTCCCAGTTGGGTAGACTTTCAAGGTTCACCTGCAAATGGGGAGAAAAAAAGTGAGGGATATATATTTCCAAGATAACTTATTAGAGCTAATCGCCTCAATTTTATCAGAATAAAGTTAGGAAATCCTAGTTTTCATTTGTTAACATTGTCAGCACCATCACATTGGATGACAACATTGAAAGAAGAGACACAGGCCACTGAGAGTAAATAATTGTTCAATAAAATTCTGGTAAAGTCACCATGAGACTATTAGGTTTAAGTAGGCAGTATGCATTTGAGATGAGAAAGAGGAGGAAGAAGGGGTAGAGAAAGAAAATACTAGAATATTCAATACCTGTTTTACTTCTGCTAACCATGCAGTGAATTCCGGTCGTTTATTCCTACAAACATAAATCATCAATTAACAGTGAGGATGAAGACACAAAAAGAGAATAGGTAATTACGTATAACTTACGTAAGTATGTTTTATATGAAGAAAGTGAGAGCTGGAGTGTAAACCTGGGTCCAATATGTATTGACCTTTCTTAATACAATTCTACAAATTATGTAAAGGTACTCTATGCAAAGACCTTGAGGTCTTTGGTTTCTTTCTCCAAACCAAGGGGCCACAGTTACCTACAAACTTAGTTAATTACAAGAAATTGGCTTTCAGCGAAGCAAACAAGGAATTTATAAAAGGATAAGAGCTATGTCCTAATGCAGATAAAAGTAATGCCTCCTTAAAGAGGCTCAACATAAAAAAATGGCTCATCCGAGGTAATTATAATCCATACCCAATAGAAAGGAAAAGTGGACTGAAAAACTAAAGCGAAAAAAATAAACAATTATTACTGACTTGAATAATTAAGACACCTAAACTGTAACCTAAATCGAAGCCCACACTATATAAAATCATTTCAAGTTTGAAATATCAGTAACCTGAAACATCTCATGTACACTAAAACATAGAATCAAAGTAAACCTACCTAGAACTGACTATAAAGAGAAGAAAATATATTCAAGTGCCTTTATACATACACTTCCTTTTAGATAGAATCATAGGACAGGATTACACGTAAACAGTAAACTTCCGCAATCAACGTCTGTGATTGGACATCATGTCAAAAAGGTCATATTTCGTAGTGAGTACTAGAAACAAAAATAACATACCAGTATGCTATTGCCCCAACCTTAATCCCACTTAAAAGGCTATGTCTTCACAATCTATGAACCATGATCATAGTTTCTCTAGCAAAAATAAAACTATAGGCATAAGAAAGAATAAAAAGTTGGACAGCACAGGCACAAGCATCCATTGTCGCGTCAGTCTTAGGGAGGAACTCAAGCATCCTCGACATGATATTCAAATTAGACCATAAATGCACGCAAGACATCAATATAGAGATCAGATAATCGGAAAATGAAACTAAAATACAATTATTCCCAATTCATACGTACCAATAGATAATAAACTGAACCAAAATTTGACAATCCGGAAATCCTTACCACATATCTGTTTCTCTGATAATGCCATACTTTCCCCATGAATCCGTCACGGCGCCTTTCTTCGCCTTATCTTTCTTCTTCTTCTTCTTATCTTTTTTGGACTTCGATTTCTCCTCCCCCTTTCTCTTTTTCTTCTCCTTTTCTCTCCTCCGCCTCCGCCGCTTCTCCTTCTCTCTCTCCTCCCTCTTCTTCCTTTCTTTCCTCTTCCTCCGCCTTCTCTCCTCCTCACTCTCACTCCCTTCCGACGAATACTCCGAACTTCCCGACTCCGAATCCGAGTAAGAATCTGAGGACTCGTCTTCAGAAGAGGAATCGCTGTAATCCCTTCTAGATCGTTTTTTGGAGCCATGGCTTCTCCTTTTCGAGCTCCTGCTACTGCGTTTACTCCCCTCCTCGGATCCCGAGCCATGGCTTCTCCTTTTCGAGCTCCTGCTACTGCGTTTACTCCCCTCCTCGGATCCCGAGACATCAAGTTCAGGTACGGGCTCTGGTTCATCATCTACCTTCCGCTTTCTCTTAGCTGAAGATCCATTGCGTGATGCTTTCTCTATCTCCGGTGAGTTGTTCCGGTCCTTCGCCATCTCCGACCGGCCAAGGGTTTTGAATGATGGGCAAGGGCCGAGGGATGGCTTATGAGCAAATAAGGCTGTTTGGTTACATTACATTTAACTTCCCTTTTGGTCCCTGAATTTTTCTTATTTTTCTAAGTTAATCTTCTGGATTTTATGTTTCATAATTTGGTCCTCAAACTTGATTATTGAGCATACAAATTGTTCTTTAAGTTAATAAAAGTTAACATTTCCGTTCATATTTAACTTTAAGGCCGATATTACGTTAGTAAATAACGACTGGGAATTCTCTTTTGTGAAATAAGAAATCTAGGAAATAGGAAAGGGTGTTGTTATACACACTCGTAAAATTATTGAATACCCAGTATACTAAGTAATTTTACTTATAAAACTAGTGTTACACCCGTGCGTTAAACGCACGGTTAAAGGACTTTAACAAATTACAGAGCTAAAATTAGAAAAATTTACTATAACTATATACGTTAATGTAAAATTTTGTTTCTATATATATATATATATTATCAATATGTTTACAGATTTTGGAAATTTTCCTTATTTGTGGTTTCATCCATAATCTTTCTTTCTACATAAAAAACTAATATCTTCAATCTAGCATGAGTACAGGGCCGACTATTAGCATGAGTGAGGTGAGCAACCACTCAGGGCCTCAGATTTTGAAGGGCCAATTTTTTATTGTATTCATTATTTGTGGTTTCATCCATAATATTTCTACATCAAAAACTTAATGTATTCAATCTAGCATGAGTAGTTACCCTCGACAATGCAACGTACAATTAACCATATATAACTAAAAACATGTTTTCTTAGAAATAGACCAACATGGGTGAGTGATTAATTTTGGCTTTTGTTGATTGTCATTGGGTAAGATACCATTAACGAAAACTCTCGCCTTTGGAACTTGAACGGTTAACGTAGATCAGATGAAGTTAACTATATTCAGGACAAAAACCTTTTCTCCAATAACAATTTTAGATGAAAGAAAACGAATTTGTAGCAAAACTTAATAATTTAAATAGCTTTATTTGCCAAAAAATACCTAAAAATAAATATATTCACTTTGACCATATTTCTCTAGTCAACAGTAAAATTGAGGGATATAGCTAATACCTGGAGTAACATTGAAAGTCTATTTAAATGAATTTTGCATTATTTTGGCCTCTTGAATTTATTCTCTTGGCTTATTCTTGTACTGGTATTCTCCCTCTCTTTCTTTCTCTCTCTCTCATCGTCTGTTGAATGCTAACAATTATCTGTGCTAAGGTTTTACTTACTCTTATTTTTTTATTTTTTTGATGAAGAATACTTACTTTTTAAATATATAGGACTAAATGTTTACAGTAAAATTATTTTTAAAATGTCCACAATTAATTCAGCAATACTTGGTCCATATATAAATTTAGACCCAATTCAATCTTGCTACAAATTAATGAAAAATTTCGGTCCAACAGAGCCCATTTTTGTCCAAGCCCAATTAAGACATAAAATTGAAACCACTAACCCTAACCCTTCCAGTACCATCCGCCGCTTCCTCTCTCATCTCTTTCTTCTCAAGCGGCGATTATCTCTCACAAGTTATTACTCTATGTCGCTTTGATCTATTCTCCCTCTTTACTTCTTAATTCCTGTACATTAAACAGCTATTCTCAATTTTATTTTTCTAATTTTGTCATTCAATTCCTACTTGACTATTTCCAACGAATATGTAATCAAATTGATCAGCGCAGCAAAATCAATGACTTCTTCAAATGGCGATTAATTGCAAGCACTTCTTTTCGGTAAGTTTCTAACTTTATAATATAATATTGTTCCAGTTTTATGAAGAAAAAAAAATAAATGTTATGAATTTTTGTATTATGGACTTTTAGATCCGAATATTGTGGGCTTGTATGTGTTTTTAACATTTTCCATTATATTTTGAAGTACAATGATTAATACGATTTTTTAGTGAAAAAAGTTTGATTTCAATTTTAGTGATCGTACTTGTTTTTTTTTTCTTTTAGATCAAACATTATGTCGTTAAAATAACTCTAGATTTGTTAGATTAAACTGTGCATGGTTGATTTTTTGGAATTTACATACTCCCTCCGTCTCACTATGTTTGGCCACTAGACACAATCTCGTAGTTTAAGGAACATCAATAAATGTCTTGTTCATCTTTTACATTTTCAATTCTATCCTTCTTTAAGACATGAAAAGTCACACATTAGTTTTGTATTTAATTAATTAGTTTGTAAAATGCTCATTTAAATAAGGGTATAATGGGACAATAGGGTATAAATTTACATTGAATTTATAAGTGGCCAAACAAAATGAGACAAATAAAAATGGAAATGTGGCCAAACAAAGTGAGACGGAGGGAGTATAATATATTCATCAATTTTATTTTTTTTGATGTTTAGCTTCTTTGTAAGTATAAGGCAAAAGATCTAAGTGTAATTGGTTTTCTCTTTCATATTAAACTATATTCAGTTGTAAAAAAATTCAAATCAGTTAAGATTTTTGGTGCTAAAGTTGCACCATTTTAGAGTTTTGGTGTTAAAACGTTTGGAGATGCTCTTAGAAATAGCTTCTTTGTAATTAAGTATAATGTTAATTTATTATAACAAAAAATATATAAAGATGCCCTTTCCTAATGAAATTCTTAGCGTTGCTATGTTCTTCTTAAAATAAGTGTTTCTATGGTTTGAATTATTTTTTTATCTAAAAATATTATGTATACAAAATAGTTCTCATTGATTGATCAAATTACCAAAAAAAAAAAAAAAAAAATTAGGATGGAGAAGCCTTAAACTATTAGACTTTGTTTTGTACAAAATGTGTATATCCTTTATTAGTTCATGAAGTATTCTTTATTCATGGAAGACTTAAGCTCATTTTGGTTACATGATAAAATTATATTACCTCCATCCCAAAATGAATGTCCAAAAAAGTTTCAAATTTGCTCTTGAAACAACTAATTTGAAACAATTTTGGATATTCATTTTGGGGCTGGAGGTAGTAGCTAGCTCTGAAATTTGAAGTTGTATATTTGTTCTTAAGATTGATACTTGGTGATTTATTTGTTTGTGACAGTATGATACAAAATACTTCTATGAGGTTGGAATCAAACCAAATAAATCTTTTATCTAAATTTCAATTTGTCATCGTGACCTCAAAATATCATATTCCAAAAGCCCAACGTGTGGTTTTCACATTCATGCTAATGTTTCTTACTTGACATGTACTATATATATATGTGTGTGTGTCTGTGTGTGTGTGTATATATATATTGATAAGTCAATCAACTTGTGACTTAGAATTTAATAGAACAACATTACCATTACACAAAAAACAAAAACCTGAATTTATTGAACTTTTAAGTGAATACACTAGAAAAATATTTGGTGAGTCTACGGAATCAGAGTTAACTAAGAAGTTGAAGATTTGAGTGGTCTTGTCGTGAGGCCAAACTACTTGAGGCCACAACACTATATTTGACATCTTGGATAGGATCCTTAATTTTGCATTTGAATGTTTGCTAAAAGTGACATTTTGCAGGAACGCTGGAACGAAAGCATAATGTATTGGTTCAAGGGTGGGCTAGCAGGGGTCATGAAGGAAAAATATGTTTTATTAACCCCATAGATTATTTATCCATATCAAACCCAGGTGAGAGATTTTTTCCTCTTAATATTTTTGAAAAAGTTTTTTTTCTCTAACCTAAGTATTTGAAAGCTTTAAAAGAAGCTGGTTATGCTTATTTGTTCAAATGAATTTAGATTGTTTTTATTATAATGTAAGAAAGAAAAACATCACTACCAGATTATACGAAAAAATGATATAAATTCCATATCCAAGAGAAGTACAATCAATAACATAAATATATGTTCAGTTAAGATACACAAGTTAACTAATTAATCCTTGATGTGCAGTTATAATTGGATGAGCTCAAGGGTTTGATTGTGACAATCATTGTCTCCATCATCAAGTGTGAAGCATTTTCCATATATGAATGATGATCATAGAGAAAAATAATGCAGAAAGTTTCATTGGCAAAAAAAACCCAGGTATACTTTGAAAAACTTGTATTATTTTATACATTGCTATGGTAGTTAATATATAAAACCAATGAGTCGTATATACTCTTACTAAAAACAGTAAATGAATAAACATGAAATTTAAAAATTTTAAAAAAAGATTAATAAACAAACTTGGGCCAGAATATAATTTTTTATTTACTTGTGCCAGAGCTGAAACATCATACTTGGACCAAAAAAAAATCTTTGGGTCCAAATGACTTTTGTTGAACAATAGTTTCCTTGGAAATTTTTTGCCACCAATCGAGATCACTTTAATTGCAGCCATGAAAGTTGGTTTGAAATGACATAAAAAAAATATGCTTATTCAGTTTGTCGAATGAGAAAGGTGGGTATAGTTGCTTGTATACGTCCACCCTTTAAAAAAATGACGAAGAAAAAAAACAACTTATAGAACAAATGCAAAGCAAGTTGTAGAAAAAAATTAATTAGTTTCTTACCTCCTCATCTACAAGGACAAAACAAAATATGGGACACAGCTTTAAGGTGTTATTTGCTAGAGCATACCACTTGCGTGCAACCCTTATTTCGAATGACCAATTTGATCTTACTTTTTTAGAGCACTGAGAAGAGATGGAAATATACACGGTGATGCAATGAGGTGAGATCAAAACGTCAAAGAATGAAAGAAATATTTCTTTTAAACAGCTACCCAACAACCTTTCATCTACTAAGGGTTGTTCGATTTTCTAAAAGTCTTTTGTAGTCATTTTTTTATTCTCGGCTGACTATAGGTCTTCTAGAGTGCATTTTCCATAAAGTAGTTGTAATATTTATTGCATGTTTGTAATAAATAATGTCATTTTATGGGCCTTATTTAAGGGGTATGTTTAATACCAAGACATACATTTAATGAAGAAAGTACATGAAGGGGTGCGCTTTCATTTTTCATATATCCATGTTTTGTGACTTTTCATATTTCATATTATGGGCTATAATGTTTTATATGTGCAGATACAAGGAAGCAACAAAATTCCAAATGTTGCGGATTTTCTTGCCTTTCTAGAAAGTAGTTTTAGTATTTATTAAATATTTGTAATAAATACGGTTATTTTCAATGCATTATTTAATGGGTATGTTTAATACAAAAACATACATTTAATGATGTTTCATCAAAAGTTGTTATTCATAGAAATAGGTTTTTGGCGCCAAATTGCCATGTTTAGTAAGTGTGTTAAGTTCACTTATGTCATTATATAGATATAGATGTATTAAGTAATTTTACGGGCGTGTATAACAACACCCGATAGGAAACAGAAGAAGACATTACTACCCAGCATACTAATATAATGAATTTTCATTCACTATACTTTTAACACAACTTACACTTTAACCACTATATTTGAACTAACAAAAGTTACCGTACAAATTTTCTCTAAGTTACAACAAGAAAAGTAAAGTTAACTCCATTCCATTAAGATGATGGAAAGATGGAAGCTTTAGGTAATACTCCTTCAGTTCCGGAAACATAGTCTCACTATGATTTCTATGAACAACCCAACTGAATTTTGATCATAATTGTATATGTAGAGAAAATTTTGGGGGAAACTAGTTTCTTCATAAGTTATAGAAAGTCTACTTTTAAAGGGTTAAAAAGTAGACTTTCTATAACTTATGGAGAAACTAGTTTCCCCCAAAACCAACTCTTGTATGTAAAGCCAATTATACCTACGCAATTCTCAAAATTGTTATTGAAAGTATCCCTAATGATGAATCATTAACATTTTTTGGGAACTGCATAAGAATAACTAGATTTTCATTAACTTATGCTCAAAATTTAATTGAGCTGACCATAAAAGTCATAGTGTAGTGTGACTATCTTTCTAGCAGCAGAGTCTAAGAATAGAAAGCGTGAACAAATTAAAGTCCTTGGAAAATATGTAAAAATGAAAATTTCAACAGCATAGAGATAGTTATTTAGGCTATAACAGTGAGTAGATTATCTCTGACTTCCATAAGGCAGATGCCAATAAACATATTAAGCATTTCTGTCTCAGCTACACAACTTGAATTGTCTATGCCATTAAGCTTTCCTCTGTTTCTCCATCTTCACTCATTTCATCACCTTCCGCTTTCTCTATTTCTCCTTCCATCTCTTTCCGGGGACTTACACTTGCGTTAATCAACGCCTGAACATGTTTATTACTTCCCGGAAGCACCTTCTTCAATGAGTTAACAAAAGCTTCAAGCTTTTCAGCATCCCCCTTGTCACTAAGCCATTGCCCAATCTCTGAAATCAGCCTGGGATTCGGCCTCCATCCTGAATGTTGTTCTGCTACTTTCAGAGCTTCATCCATATATTTAATCGCCTTTTCCTTGTTCTGGTTATTCAGATGACCTAAAGCAATGATAGCAAAACTGTTAGGTGTAGGAGTCTTTCCCGTCTTGATTATATTCTCAAGTGTTACTTCTGCTCTGCTAAGCAATCCTCTACGTGAGTAAGCGAGTAAGAGGACATTTGGCACTCTAAAGTCAAACATGCGACAAGTTGACTTCCATTCATCGAGCAACTCCTCAGCTTTTTCAAGCTCATCAAGCTTCACCAACATGCTCAGAATTGTCATATAGTCCCTGTTATTTTGCTTCTTTCGAACAGCTTTCTGGAGATCCCAAAATCTCATTACCTGTTCAAGATTCCCAAGTTGGGCATAGAGTGTAATCAAGTGATTGTAACCTATACAATCTTTACCAACTTTTTCTTCTACATTCTTTAAGAAAAAAACGGCTTTTTCTGCAAGATCAGCTTTTATGTAAAAGTTGGCCACCATTGAATAAGTGGTCCAGTCCATAGAAATATGAGAAAGAGACTCCATTTCCTTGACAAGCTTCTCCATGCTATCAAAATCAGACTTTTGCCCATAATAGTTTATGCACATTCTGTAGCTTAAGTTATCAGGTAAGACACCATCCTTTTTCATCTCCTCTAGCAGCTCCGGGAGTTTTTCTTGTTGGCCCAAACGTGAATAGAGGCACATCAAATTACTATACCCCGCGGGAGAAGAAGCATAGCCCATCTCCTTCATTTTCTGGAAATGGGAAAGTGACTTATCAAGAAGGCCTTCTCTGACATAGGAGTTTAAAAGAGCCCCATAGGTCTTCTCATCCTTTTTTTCCTCGGTCAACTCATTAAAATAGGTCTCTGCAGCATCCACACCACGTACTGCCCCTATGAGATCCAAACGCACAGCACTGGCAGCAGTTGAGAATGGATATGTGGGTCTGCTGCTCATCCATTCAGAAGCCTGCTCTAGCACGTACAGAATCACAAATTAAGCAATTTGGTAGATATGAACGTCAATAATCATGATTTAGAAATCAAACATCGTTATGGGATATCAGAATTTAGTGAATCAACTAAGGCAGAAAATAAGAATTACCAGCAGCACACTAAAAGTAAAATAAGAATGCTGAAGCTACTTTTGTTACAGCAAACTCAAATTCATTTACTTGTAAATGTGTCTTTACTAAGCCATAGTTTTTCACAGAGAGCGATAGACACATGATTGATCTATACAAGTAATAAAAAGGCGCCATGAAACAAGAACAAGTATATCTGCTTGCCATTTTTGAGTTCCGAATGGACCTAATCAACTACGATTAAGGAAACTACTTCTTCTACGACAAAATCAAGAGCAAGCCAATTAGGAACTATTTTCAAGTGCTAGTAAATGTGTTTTCGCTAAGCGGGAGTTTCTAACATTGAAATATGAATAATACTAGGGGCACAAAAAAGTCACAAAAACTTGCTCACAAAATCCTAGGTGAAATGATTTTATTGGTGTTTTTAATTAGAGTGTGGCGGGTCCATTATCGATGCAACCAATAAAATATCGCCATCACCTTATCTTGTGCCCCTAGCATTGCTCTTGAAATATAAACGTGACTGGAAATCTAACAAGTAAAGCCTCCATCAAGAAAGAAAGGAATAAGTGCTTGCAAGAATGAGTTATTCTGACAAGAGTAAGAACCGTGTGCAAATTGATGTATCTAAGCACAATGTATCTTAGCATTGACAAAATAGTGAGAAATAAATCCACAGACCAACCAACAAACTTGGATTATTGTTATCATAAATCTTAACGCCATTGTAACAATAGCTAACACCATATCGATATAGATAAGGAACAAAATATCCAGTAAGGATACAACATAGAATGAAAAGGGTTTGTTACTTCAATTTTTTCTTCTATTTCATCCGTGTATACGGTTTAAGCAAGAGTTAATGTTGAAATCGGTGGGTATTTCAGGCATATAGTATTTGAGCTATGCGACATAACATTGAACAAGAAGGAAGCTCTTCAACGACTAAAAATGACCCTTGCTATGTCAATCTAGATTACCTAGGCTGCTTGGTATAACACAGTGGAATATCATTCAATCACTCGGTCCAATATAAGGAATCATTTTCATATCCTTAGAAAGAGCTTAGGCTATGGCGTTTGTTCTGTACCAGAAGAGCAGAGGATCTTAGCAAAAGTGCACAATAATAATTATTACCTCAGTCCCAACAAGATCTGATAAACGAAAGACTGTAAATTTCATTGAAAACAAACAGATTTATAGAGCATTCATTGAGAAATTAGATCAAACAGTTGGTGGGCATAAATAACACAGAACCTGGAGAGCATGAGAGAACTGATTCTTGCGGCGAAGTTCGCGAACGAGGCTGAGAGCTTGAGATGGCTCGATAGTTTTACCCTTTTGGACAATCTGATCAAGGAGTGGAATGACATTATTTTCAGGGTTTTTCAGAGCGCTTATTCTTCGAAACAGGTTCATCCCATTTCCAGTTGCGTCTTCTATTTCAGGGAGATTACAGTAGCTTCTTCTTGCAATCGAGAAACCCTCATTGCTCTTAGAAGAAAGGTTTGATCTTAATCTGTTTATGAGAATCTTAAACATCTCGGCGGCACGTAGTCGTTGACAAGATGACTGCGCCGTTGAGTTTAGTGGTTTGAAGCAAGAAGAAAATGGATTGGGAGATCTTTCGAGGGTTTTGTTTTGGCGAGGGTTTACAGAAGCAAGATGACAAGATGACCGGAAAGGGTAAATATAGTCCCAAAAAACATCACAAAATTGGGCTTACAAAATGATGCGTCATTTTTGGTATTTTCAATTAGAGTGAGTCGTGTCCACTATCAATGCAACCAATAAAATATCGTCATCTCATTTTGTATCATTCATTTTGTGAAATCCTTTTGTGCCCCTAGCATTACCCGACCGGAAATGGGGCACAAAACTTTTTTTATATTAACATAAAAAGAACAAATGTAACTTGAAAAATCTACCAATATTACTGAGGGGTTGGGCGAAGGGGAGATGAATACGGCAGCTATGGAGGGATTTAGTTGGAGTTTATTGTAAAATTGATATGCATACTTTTAGTTTTTATCAATTTGACTGGTGAACTTTGGAAACATCAAATATGAGTTGCGTTCTTATAATTTTGAAAATTTTGAGACAACTTTTTTAACACCCGTTAAAAACATAACGGTACATAACAGTCATTAATAGAGAATAGGCATGTGCTGTGCACATGACTACTTATGTTTGCAATTCAGGTCATCAAATAAGAAAAAAGAAAAGGAAAAAAAGAACAGAGAAAAAGGAAAAACAAAAAAAAAAGTCTTCCCCCAGACCTAATTCACGTACACAAAGAGAGAGAGAGAGAGAGAGACGAGCATAACAGCGATTGGGATTTTAGCAAAGAAGTGTTGGCCAATTCGATCACGGGTCGAGACCATCGGAATTCGACGGAGGTGAACCTACCGGAGCCCTAACGCTTTTCAGTGCATCTCTGTATTTTCTGAACATAAATGTTCAAATCCTGATCGCCATTTCAACTCCCCCTAACTGAATTTCAAAGCCACAAAAGAAACAGTAGATTATTCAAGCCAATATAGTATAGATCTGAATAATTAATGTGGTGAACATTTTTCAAAAGCAGAAGCTTGAACATTTTAAAATGATTTGGGTTTCAATTTTTCCATTTCCTAGTTTGAAATGATCGGGGTTTCAATTTTTGAGATACGATTTTTGAGATTCGGTATCCGATTTTCGGGATCTGATTTTCCACTTTTGAGATCTGGGTTTCATATTTTTTTTATTTCGATCTTTTCTTTAGACTGCAAATATTGATTTAATTTTTAAAATTCTGAGTTTCAATATGGAGAAGAAGCCTTGGGTTTGGAAGAATTCAATTGTCAAAGCTTGAAAAACTTAATTTTGCATGGTGGTTATGTGGTGGTGTTTAGGTGGCATTAGTGGCGGCATGGTGGTGGCAAAATGAAGAAGAAGACCTAGGTTAAATTCAAGGTTGAAGGACTGTTAAGGATTTATACTGTTCAGTTAACATTTTGTTAATGTCTGTTGTGTTTCGTAATGTTTTTAATGGGTGTTAAAAATGTTCTCAAAATTTTCAAAATCATGAGTACGCAACTCACATTTGATGTTTCCAAAATTCGCAGGTCAAATTGATTAAAAAAAAAAAAATGAAAGTACGCATGTCAATTTTACAATAAACTCGATTTAGTTGAGAGGGGGTAAGGGTTGCTGGGTTGGGTAGGGGAAGGGGCAGATTGGTAGGGATGAAGGTGGTTTTTTTTGGGTTAATTACAGTTTAGGTCCTGAACTCAGCATAGTGTTCCCCAAGGAGGGCTCCAACAAATTATTTCTGCAGATCAGGGCTCAATAAGTCTTTTTTCAATCAATTTGGGGCTTTTTGACGGAAATCGTTAGAAATCTTGTTAAGGGCACGTGACCGACGGATTGGTTAATTTGAAAGTATTACTAACCATTAAGGGGTTAAATGTAAGAATATAAAAGTGGAGGCCGAATTTAAAAAACAATCCCATTAATATATTACACTTAGCCCCATCCCCATTCCCAAATAAAACCCAGCTTCAACCCCCTTCCTCCGGCAATGGCAACACCACCTAGTCCGAGAGCCACCGACAGCCACTGTCCCCCGCCATCACCATAATCATCCTCCACCAAACCCATCACCCACCATTTAAAAGCAAAGAAAAGCAACTCATCTGAAATCAAATCAAAACACCCATATTCATGAACTTCATTACTTGGCTAAATCAAGAAATTCAACAAAACCAAATGAAATTCGAAGCTTGGCCATAAAAATCTACACAAATTCAGAGAAGAAGACGAATTCAGGGAGCTGGGCGATGATCGAATTTACCCGATTTTCAGGAAGTTTAGCCGGAGAAGAAGCGGACGCTATCGAAGAAGGGCAATTGGGTTACGTGAAGGATTGGATCGTGCAATAAATGAAGAAGCTTGAGAGTTCTGCTTTTTTTTTTTTCAAGACATATATGGGTAATTTTTCGAGGGAATTAGATGGAGAAGAAGATGTCTGGAGGAATAATGGATAGGGATGGTGAGGGGGAATAAGGAGCAGAAGTGAGGCGAGGGGAGACAGGCGGGGGTGTGGGGGGAAGGAGAGGATGAAGATGTAAGCTTGTTGAAAGGATTTAGTAAGAGGGGGAATGGCAAAGGTTGCTGGGTTTGGGTAGGGAAGAGGCCAGATTGGTAGGGATGAAGTAGTTTTCATTTTTATTTATTTAATTTTTTTTTTTAATTTTTTGAATCAAACAAGGTAGTTCTCACTCACTCACACACACACACACACACACACACACACACACACACACATATATATATATAAATGAATATATGTATATATATATAAGTATATTATTGGTTTTTATATGTTTGTACTTTACAATTAAATTTCTTCAAAGTAATATTAATATGAAATTTTAATTTGTTTGTGTGTGTGTGAAAATTGTATGTAAAATTAATTGATATAAGAATAAAGAAAAACATATGAAAATAATTAAACTTTAGTTATTAATTTCATTCATATTTGCTTAAAAAATATTCATTTTTTTAAAGAATTATTAATAATAATAAAATATTTATTTAAAGATGTTATTTTAAAAATAAATTTAATCTGTTCAACCCCTTAAATTTGAATATTTACCCTAAATCCCTTAAAAGTTAATGTCTACCTCAAACTAACGAATCCGTATATCACGTGCAAAGCATATGATGGCTTAACAAGATTTCTAACGATTTCCGTCAAAAATCCCCAAATTGATAAAAAAAGACGTATTGAGCCCTGGTCTGCAGAAATAATTTGTTGGAGCCCTCCTTGGGGAACACTATGCTGAGTTCAGGCCCTTAACTGCAATTAACCCATTTTTTTCTCCTTTTTTTTTTTTTTTTTTTTTTTTGAATCAAACAAGGTAGTTTACATACTATATATAAAAATATATATTATTGGTTTTTATATATATATATTTTTTTACTTTGCAATTAAAATTCTTCAAATACTAATATTAAAGTTTAATTTGTTTTCCTTTCAAAAAAAAAAGTTTATTTTTTTTGTGTGTGAAAATTGCATGTATAAATAATTGACATAAGAATTTAAAAGAATATATGAAAATTATTAAACTTTAGTTATCAATTTCATTCATATTTGTTTCAAAAAAAATATATTCATATAAAGATGATATTTCAAAAATAAATTTAATTTGTTCAACCCTTTAAATTTAAATATTTACGTTAAACCCCTTAAAAGTTAATGTCTACTTCAAACTAACGAATTCGTACATCACGTGCACGGCACATGAGTAGTTAACAGGATTTCTAACGAATTCCGTCTAAAAGCCCCAAATTGATGAAAAAAACATGCATTGAGCCCTGCTTCGCCATAAAAAAATGTTGGAGCCCCGCTTGGGAACACCCTATTGAGTTCAGGCCCTAAATTGTAATTAACCCTAATTAAATTGAAATTCAGGTAAAAATAGAATGGAACAAAACAAAGTTTGATTTTTTAAAGACCGGCGTTATTTACAGCCAGTGCACTACATTTTCTATATTACAATATTACACATCGATACTCGATTGGCATAATAACACTCATAATTTACAAAATATATTTGGAGATACGTATTTAAAAATGTAAAAATTAATTAGTAAGTTATAATTTTATGTGCACAACATGTATACCCGGGTTGTTTTGACAAGGTAAGACGGTCTTAAGGCAATACTCCCTCCGTCTCATACTTATTACTACCAATTGAAAGTGCACAGATATTAAGAAAATATGTTGGAAAAGCATTGTGAGTGGGTAAGAGAGAGAACATAAGTTAGTGGATAGTTGTTGTGAGCGGGTAGGAGAGAGAAAGTGAATATTTTGGGTAAGTAACAATAAGTATGAAACGTCCAAAATAGAAATAAGTAGCGATAAGTACGAGACGGAGTTAGTATATTCTAACTGAACTCACATTTTTAAAGGTTTAAGCAAACAAACGAATTTCAGGCATTCTTTCGAGAAGTCCGAGCAAATTTCAGGCATTCTTTCAAGAAGGTTTAAGCAAACAAACGAATCAAGGCCACACACACACAACATTACCTGGTAAGTGTACGTAGTAAAAAAAAAAAATTTACAATAGAAGAACATGATCTCATAGGATACATTTTTCTTCAACAATCCTCTAATAAAAACTATATACATAAATATAAGTCATGTGTATACATATATATATATATATATATATATTATATAACTATCTATCTCTGGACACTCACAAGTCCACCCACAGAATAAGCTATACACAAACAGATACAGACTCAGAACAAGAGAAGGCACAAGATAAAGCAACAGAAGAAGAAGATAGTCAATCTATTAAGAGACTTCTCCACTCTCATTACTTGCCTTCTCATCCTCGGACTCCCATTTCCCATGCCCATTGCCGGGTACGAATTCTGATAATTAGTTCCATACGGGTACGCATAAAAGCCTGCATCACCGCTGCTACGAAACATCATGGCAAAGAACATCTCTCCAAACACCCCAACATTAGGACTAAAAGTCATTGATGTTCCCCCAACATTTGTTGCTGCTAAAGAAGCGTAATTTCCAAAAGGGTGAGGAAAAGATTGTTGCTGGAAAAAGTTGGGGTGAATTTGCTGACTTGGGCGGGGAGGGATTGTGGGCCCAAGAGCTAAGGGTCTGTTGGGTATGACTGGATCCATGTGGGGCCTCTTGGGTTCGGGTTCAGATGAATTTCCCCGCCCGTATAAAGGAACTAAGGATGAATTTGAGATGTTGGCTTTACAAACGGGGCATTTTTTAGGTTGGTTGTCGGGCTCGAATGAGGAGTTGTGGACATGAAGCCATTTGTAAATGCAGGGCCAGCAGTAGAGGTGACCGCATAGGGTTACTACGGGTTCTCTTGCTGAGTCTAGACAAATATTGCATTCGCAGCATCCACTCGAATTTTCTGAAGGTGGTGTCGTTTGGGATGGGACGCATTTCTGCTTCTGCTTGGGTAGAGCATCTTCTAGTGTTTCGAAATCAGCTGCAGGTTCTTGGAAGTTCTCTTGCAAGGCCATTACTGTTTCAAAAATGAAATATAGATCAATGAACAAGCCAAGCACCATACACAACAACTGAAAACTGATTAATAAGCAGTGGCCTCGGGTCTCATGGGTATGAACAAAAGCAATAAACAAACGTACATTTTTAGATGGAAACACAAACGCCATTACTAAATAGATACGCAAGACCAAGAAAACGAAAAATATTTTGAGAACACAAACCAACAAAGTTGGGCCGTGCATCTCTCTTTTACGTGCCCCAATTATAATAAAGTTAAGAGGAAGCCACAAAAAAATATCAATGAATAAATAAGAAAACATAAAGAATACCTATATCTGCATAACTATTTAGCTATCATTTAATCTTTCATAATAAAAATTTGCACTGCCACAAGTAACATTTAGTGACAGAAACAATGTTACAAACCGCACCGAGAATAGGATCAATAGGATTGCTTAGTAAAATAAAGAACCACATGAGGAGAAAGAGGGATCATATTAATGTAACTGGCGGTGGGTGGCATTACAATATGTTCTGGGCACATAGTTTGGAATGAAAGTTTCTTTTGCAACACACAATAACGAAAACCACTAATATTGTTCAGTCTTTTTTTTTGCTCTAGTAAAATTTGGATTCATTTCCTGTAGTATCACAAATCCCACTCTTCAGTGCAATGATACAACCGATATCTCAAATTTAAGATAACTATCTCATGTGGAGTATTAAGGAACTTCACATTTACAAGCGACTGAACAAGGATTAGATGGATGTCGCACAATCAAATAAAGACAAAATCTTTCTTCAATATTTTATCAAAGTTAGGAAACATCAAAATGATTAAGCGCTATAGCTTTGTCGGTTCAAGATAGCTTCTGAATAAAGAAAGCGAAGTCAAGTTACGCCGTTAGGCTAACCAAGCAATAATGTCCAATAAGTAGCAAACATTCGAAACTATAATAATCCACATAGGGTTGTCCATCAGAGGCAATATTATAAGTCCCCAAAACTACAAAGTTTAAGAAAATCAAGCATAAATCCAAAACCACCCGGTTGAAAATATCTGCAAATATGAGTAAAAAAATATAGTAGAGGTCCCATTCATTCTCTTCTTTGTGGAAAATTGTAACGTAGTTTACTTTAATCAATGCCTCTAATTTTTTTTCTGTAACCAAAGAATTAATTTCCAGCTAAAATCACACAGAATAAACATGGTGAAATATAAGATATGCAGAATTATGAGATAATACAACCCTTGATTCCTTAATTACGTATAATGATATTCCATCACCAAATGTTAACACGCATTCAATTGAATTAAAGCTCTAATTGATTTCCCTTCTACAGCCATAATTATGAAGTATTTTTTCTAAACCCAAATCAGAAATGAGAGGAATCAATTCATCTGGAAAAAAAAATACTCCCTCCGCCCCAAAATGATCTTCTCATTTATCATGTTTCATTTTCTTCTTATTTCTACAATCTAAGCTTTAAAAGTGCACAACCAAAACATGGCTAGTGAAGCGAGTGTTCATATCTTAAAAAGTTTGAATAGTTAAACAGGAAGATCATTTTGGAACAGAGGGAGTAGTAATAATAAGAGCACAAAACCCCAACGTGTATACCTAATCAGATATCGCTCGAAATAATGTCTCGATTCGAAAAACAAATCAAAGACGGGAACGGACAGTTAACCGATCCCCACCCGTTTTGTTGGTCCTGTAATTTAAAACAAAACGGAAATGAAGGCCATTTTTGATCTAGAAGAACAATCAAATTTAAGGATCTCAAATCATGAAAGAAGAAGATGCCGTTACATTGGGAGGGAAGGAAAAATGAAGAAACAAACAGAAGAAATTTTGAATACATTTAAGATTAAATAAAAAGAAAGAAAGAAAGAATGATTAATAGGAAATAAAGAACAATAGAAAAACGTACCGATTAATCGATGAAAAGCTTGAGAGAGAGGCAGATTGTAATAGCAGCGATTTTAGAGAGAGAAAGAGTGTGTTAGAGAAAGAAGTTGGTGGAAGGAAAGTGGGGTGGGGGGGGGGGGGGAGAGAAGGAATATGAGAATAATAGTATCAGTTGATTGGTGGAGATATAAAGGGTGCGTCTGGGGCTTGCATATTGGATCAACCTAGACGTGTCCAAAATCTAACCGGAACGGGCTAACCGGAGGTTTTTTACCCGGTCAAAACCGGTCAAACCCGGCTAACCTGTTAACCGTGAATCGTCTCAACCGTCAACCGTATTTTCAAGGTTCGGTTAAGGTTAGTCCATTTTGATAACCGTCAACCGGCGGTTATAACCGGGAAGCTAACGCCGGTTCAACCGTCTATACTAACCGTCAGTTTCTTACCATTTTCGAGTTAGTTTTAAGAATTACAGTCAGTTTTTTTAACAATTTCAGTCAGTTTTTTAACGATTTCAGTTAGTTTTCTAACAAAATTGGTGTTTTTATTTCATTTTCAGTTAGTTTCTTAATGATTTTTAGTCAGTTTTCTAACAAAATCCTATAAAACTGTTTCTTTTTAAAATAAAAATAAATAAATAATTGAAAAAGTCTCATAACCGGCAAAACCGGCTTAACCGCTTTAACCGTTAACCGGATAACCGTAACCGGATGTGGCGGTTAGAAGGTTACTCCACGGTTAGGGATTACCGGTAAAATTAACCGGCGGTTAACCGGCGTGGACACGTCTAGATCAACCGATCAAATTCGAGTATTTTACTTTGGAAAAAAAAAAAAAAAGGCACTCTCCTGTGCAACCGTCGCACGCTGTGTGGCGGTGTCAGGTCACCTTTTTTTTTTTTTTCTTGCCAACCAAAATTTTTTTTCCTCCCAACAAAAGTAACACTTGTTATAATGAAATATAACAATTTTTTCTTTCAAATGTAACATTTTTTTAAAAAAAAAATATACTACAATTTTGCTGCAATAGATAAAAGATAACATAAAGATTGGCAACTAAAACTAATGTAACACTCATTTTTTTCAAATGTAACACTTTTTTTTCTCCCAAAATTAACATAGGATTGACAAACTAAACTAATGTTACATTTTATAAAAAATGAATGTAACATTTTTTTTTCACAATTTGTAACAGTTTATATTCTTAAATGTAACATTATATCTGAAATATAACAATTTTTTATTGAGAAAGTAACAATTGAAATGCAAACCCTTTTTTTTTTTTTTTGTAAAACTGCTGTTACAATTTACTGCAAAAAGTGTTACTTTTTTAATATAAAACTGTTACTTTTATCAAAACAGAGTGTTACATCTCAGCTGACAAAGCAACTCAAACTTTTTGTGTGTCAAAAAATATGTTTTTTTTAAAAAAAAAAAATCAAACCATATCATGACCTATGTAGTTTTATTCGTCTCGTCGAGACGAACACAACGGTATTTTTTTTTAAAAAAAATGAGTTATATAACTCAAGATATAGCATTTTAAAGTTAATGGGTTTTTTTTTTTTAAGGGGACACGTGGCAGCGCGCGGCTGGATGAACCAACGAGTGGCTCACAGTGCGCCACGTGTCGCTCTGACAGTGGAGGAAAGGCGGGCGGGTCGGGTCGGGCGGGTTTTGCCCGCCGCACGCCCCTGCGGTAGGGATGGCCAAACCGGGCCGGAACCGGAAAAGCCAGGAACCGGAGCAAACCGGGGAGTAAACCGGAACCGTGGTAAGCGCGGGCCGGTTCAGGGTCACATATATGGCGAACCGGAACCGGATCGGCATTTCCATTAAAAAAAAAAAAAAATCCCTTATTTTTCAATAAATTTTAACATGTTTATTCATTAGTGTATGATAAAATAAAATCTCTTGTATTTTAATAAATTTTAACATGTTTATTCATTATTGTATGATAAAAAAAAATAAAAAAAGGTAGCGTGGACTGAACCGGAACCGAACCGGAACCGTACCGGAACCGGATTGTGATGACCGGAACCGGTGTAAGCGCGGGCCGGTTCAGGGTCACATATATGCCGAACCGGAACCGGGCCCGGAACCGGTTTTGGTCATCCCTACCCTGCGGCGGTTGTATATAAGAATTTGTCAAAGAAAAAAAAAAACAGTTTTTTACCGATTGATACATTGACTTGATTTGATTGGAGTATAACTTAAATAACTACTCACTCCGTTTCAAATTATCTGTCGCGTTAGGAGTACAAATTTGTTTCAAAATATCTGTCGTTTTACTATTATCAATGCACTTTTACCCACTTATCTCAATTATACCCTTATTAATGATGGTGAAAGTATTTCTCATGCAAGCATTTAATCACCTAGAAAGTTGAATTATTTAGGGGCAAATAGGTCATCTTAACATGCATTAATTACATTTCTTAATATGTGTGAAAAAGTCTAAAGCGACAGATATTTTGAAACGGATGGAGTAATAAGTTAGTGAAAATTTTAAGAAAAAACAATTTATTTTTAATAATTATGAAAAATAGGTTGTTAAAAGAGGCGGTGGATTCTTCAAAAAAAAAAAAAAGGCGGTGGCAGTCCTCAAAGAAGTGTCCAGTGGTACAACCAAGTCTCATCCTCGTAAATGCTAGGATTTGATCCCTCTCCTCACCTTTTTAAAACACGCGGTGATATTTTTTTTAATTAATTGGTATATTTTTTCAAAACACATATTGATATTTTTTAAAATAACTTGCACTTCTGTTAAACATGTGGTGGCAATTTTGTGAATAACCGTAACTTATTAACACAACACTATTACCATTGGCAGTTTTTAATACATAAACTGACACTCTTCAACATATGAACTGACACCCTTTAACACATGTACTAGCACTCTCTAAACGCATGAACTGACACTCTATAACACATAAACCAGCACTTTTAAACAATACAACGGGCACCCTCAAACACTATAACTGACAATATTAAACACTATCACTTGCACTCATTAGATACATGCAATGGCAATTCAGAAAACATGAACTAGCACTCAACACTACCACTGACACTCTTATAACACTCTGACTAGCACTCAACAACACAACCATGACCTAACACTCTTAAACACTACAACTAGCACTCTTAAACACTATCACTGACACAGCTCTGTTCCACTTATTAACAAAATATCACTGCGTGCAAAATTTTACTTAATTACAAAATTGTCACCACTCTGTAAAATTCTTTTTTCCTAAATTTTAGATAAAATCGACATTTTTCTAAGATCTACTCAATAACTTATGAATGCTAAATTAATTTTTGATTATATTAAATTTAAAGATTTCTTTTAGTATATAAAGATGATAAAATGTAAATAAAAGCTCGTAAAAGTCACTACGGTTGTCCTTACTGTGGTAGCTAGTTTGTTCATTATTAGGTCAAGCCTTCAGATACGGTAAATGGTCTTTTTGACAGTTAGCTCCCTTGTACTTTTCTTGAACTTACCCGTTGGTTTTACTAATAATGTTAGACTTAAGCTAGGTCATACAATTTTTCTAATATTGTCTTTAGACAAGAAGCAAGAAGATTGATCGAGTCGTAGACCTCATAGATTATAAAATTTGATTTTTACTACTGAACCACTCTTTTAAAAATATTTTAAACGTTACTTAGCTAAGGACCCACGAGAACATGAGAAGCATGATATTATTAACTTCCCTCTCAAATTATCTCGGTAATGACCCACAAGTTCCTTTTTTGGAAATGATACACTTACACTCAGTGTATAGAATCTTTCTATACACCACAAATGTAAGCATGACATGTGGCAGATTCTTAAATATACATAAGGATAGAATTTTGAGAGGGAAAATCTTAGGTTAGGAGGGAAACTACTTAGATAATGAATAGTCATCTTTGATTAATTGTACTCAAATAAATACAATTATTTCAATCAAAAATAAAATTTAAATTTAAAAATAAAATGTATTTTATGAAATTGTACTTGTGTCAATTGAATAAAAAATATTTATTAGTCCTTAAAGTATTTATTTTCTTATGAAAGTTTATATAATACTCCTTCATATCAAAATGTTATTCTTGTTTTTTTTAGTTTTCAAATATATTAAAGTCATATTATAAATTTTGAATATTAAGTAATTTTGAAGTGTTAATTTTAGAAATGAGACTAACGTTATGAAAGAAGTAAAATGAGAAAATGAGGCTAGCATTTTAAGACGTTCAGAGAATAATATTTTTATTGTAAAAAAAGATTTGAAATAGGATTTTTAATCAATTTAATTATACTTTAGCCAATAATTTAATGAAAAATAATAATTCTAATGAAAATTTAAAAATAGTTATTTAGTTTATTATTAACCGTGATACAATAAAAAAATAATTTATATAAGCATCATTATTCTTCCTTAAATTATTAATCAAAATATAATTTAGTTGACCAAATATTTTATTTTGAGCGGGACGAAGAGAGTATTAATAATGTTAATGATTATTTTGAGCGGGACAGAGAGAGTATTAATAATGTTAATGATTATTGAAAAGAACATTTCATAAAGCAGAAGCAGCTGTCTTCCAACACGCATTTCACTTCCTTTGACCACGTGTCAAACATTTAGAGAAGTCCGTTTTTACAACTTAAAAGGGTAGACATGGCCAACAGGAAACCGAACCCGTGAAAACCCGTCAACCCGTACCTGCATTTAAACCGTTGGAACCGTACCTGTGGACAACCCATTAACCGTTCTAACCGTACACGTCAATAATGCGGTTAGGTTACGGTTATAGCTATAGGAACCCATAACCGTAACCGTTAAATGGTCTAACCGTACATAATCTGTTTAAAATGTTAGCTTTTTAAATATTTTTTGTTACTTTTATTCATTTTAAACATATCCTAACATATTTTTTTAAATTTCATTGATATCAAAAAGGAAAAAAGAAAACAATTAACTTTTAACAGATTCCGTTTAATTTTTAACAAAAACTGTTTACAATTTAACAGTAATTTTTATTTTTTTTTAAAGAGGGGCAGACCCGTACAACCGTTGACCCGTACCCACCATAACCGTGGCCCACCAGTAACCCCACCCGTGTTTAACACGATTAGATTACGGTTATGAGTTTTTGAAACCGTACCTATACCCGTAACTGTAACCGTACTTGTCCCACCCGTATTTGGCCATGTCTATAAACAAGTAGTCCGCTCCAAATGCGGACCCTAATAAAAAAAACTTATGCACTTGAACATTTTACATTCAAACCGATTACTAGCTATCTAAATTTGCCCAGACCGAACAAAACCGAACCATTTGCACCCTTAGATAAGATGGTGTTTTTTGGTAGGTGTAGTGATGGTGGTATAAGTAGCGACGATGGTATAATGATGATGGTGCCGTTGTTGGTGGCGGTTGTGTTTGTAATGGTAGTAGGATGGTTGTGAGGTGATGGTAGCGGTGGTTAGTGACTATTATCATTATTTGTTACTAAATATCAAATTATTAATATTTTAATATTTTAATTATTATCATTATTAATTATTAACGAGTATTATTGATTTTTTTGTTATAAGACTTCCAATCATTATTATTTTATAATAATTATTTAATCATTATTATTAATCATTATAATTTTTTAATATTAGATATTTCATTATTATTACTAAATATTTATTTTGTTTTGAAACATAAGTATTATTTTTTATATTAAATGATCAGTAATAATATTGATAATAATAGTTTGTTTTTGAACATAAAAGATATGTCTCATTTTCTCAGATCCGTCTCCTCCATCTCGATCCTAGACCAGGCTCCGCTCAAGATCTCCCTCTCTATCTCTCTTGTTTTTTTCGGTTTTCATGGTTTGCTATAGTGGACGGTGGTTGTGGTGAACAGTGGTGATGGTGGTGAACGGTGGTGTTAATGGATGGTGGTTTTGGTGGACTGTGGATTAATGAGAGCTTAAAGGTGGACCCACTAAAATCACTAGCATAAATTGTTTAAAACTTTCTCTATTTTTTTCCTTTTTTAGTTTGAATAAAATCATTGTCAAGACTACAATGCCATAATTCAATTATTATTATTTCTTGGAACAATAATTCAATTATTTAACCAATGTTTCATAATCAATTATTATCTAATACAAAGTTTAAAATTAACCACACATTTTATTTTTTGTGCTAAAACAAAAAGGAAGGCAAATATTGATCAAGAACACAAAAAACACAAACTTTTAATTTTTTTTTGTCCAAATAAATAAATCTGAATATAGTATGAATTTAAATAATAAAAGTAAAAATGTTAAAGATTTGGTTGAGTAATAATTTCATAAATGGGAGATTGTAATTTTTTTTTATGGAGGATGTGAAAAGAGTATGGAAAGAAGAGCTAATTAATTAAGTTTTCTAGATTTGAATTTCAAATTAAAAACATTTCAGATTAGGCTTTCAAATTTTCATTTTAGAATAGATTTTCCTATGAGGTCCATCTAAGACACCTATGATATTTGCAGTGTATAGGAAGATTCTATACACTTAGTGTAAATGTAGTCTTTTCCTCCTTTTTTGATAAACTACTTCCCCTCAAATTCCTCATTAAATTAAAATTCTTGGAAAGTTCCTATGCAATGGTACTACATCCGTTTCATACTTATCGCTACTTATTTTCATTTTAGACGTCCCATATTTATTGCTACTTACCTAAAATGTTCAATTTTCTCTCTTTTATCCACTCATAACAACTATCCACTAAAATTATTTTATCTCTCCTAACCACTCACAATACTTACTTTTTCAATATATTTTCTTAATCTCCGTGCACTCCCATTTGGTAGCAATAAGTATGGGATGGAGGGAGTATATCATATTGCATGCAATATGCATTAATATTTACTACGGCCGCCTGTCACCACCACCGCAGCCGCCGGCCGCCTCTGCCCTCCATGCAGTATTATACTCAGTTGTGCAGTGTTATGTGATACAGTACATTGCAGAATAATAATGCATGAATAATACAATTTTTATAGTTTCAATCTATTAAAATTACAAACAATTATATTGTTATTTTCAATTTTGTTTACTTTGTAACTTTACGATTTTATTGTTTGATATTTCGTTGTTATAATAAGTTTTTATATATTTTGTTGAGATTGTTGCTTTCTCTCCACCGTCTAGAGCCTACGTTTATTTGTTTGTTTGCATTTTTCTTCGTTTTGCAATTGCAAACAATGAATCTTGCATTTTCTCACAACAAAAAAGTGGTCATTGTTCTTAAACACAATGATGTTTTGTAAATTTTGAGATATCTGGTAAGCGTGTACTACTACTTGGCAACTCGAATTCTCTAATATGTCAAACAAATGCTCGATACAAATAATATATTATCGAAATGGGGATTTTTAAATGTCAAATGAAAGTAGATTACAAGTTGTACATGAAATATGATCCGAACGTTTCAAGATTTCAATTGAAAATGTCACTATTGCGCTGTAAGAGATGACACATCTGCTCATATTCATATTTGGAGTGAGTCGCCAATTTTTGTGGAGTGTCATATCTTTTCTCATTTTGATTGAATTTGATTTTGTCGTTTGTTAAAAAAAAAAGGAATTTTTCCCCAAGGGCCCCTGAGCCCAGATTTTATTACATATAAATCCAAGCCCAGATCAAATGCCAGATAAGGAGCTGGCCCGAGATCATATTTCCCCCCACACCCCTAGCTTCATTTTAACTTCCTTTGACTGGTCAAACATAACACCCTAAAAACCCAAACTACCCCTAACCCCAACAAAACCCTCCTCTCTCCTCCCTCCTCTCACTAGCCCAGATCTCTCTCTCTCAAAAACACGGCACTCGCACGCTCCGACGCCGTCGCCATCTCCGGCTCCCCTCATCTTCTCCGGCCAACACCATGCCCATGTCCGCCCTCCTTCTCCGCCTCTAACGATCTTAACTCCGGTTACAATTTTCTCTCTCTTTCCCTCTCTCCAAACCCTCTTCATCCTCCATTGCCGTCTCCGGCGCTCATGTATCCAAGCATCGCATCACGATTTTAGATCCGGCGTTATTTACTTCAGATTTGGTCAGATCTAAGCCAGATCCGGCGTTATTTACTCCTCAGATCCGTACAGATCTGGCCGGTATCCTTCGGATCTGGCCTCCTCACACCACCAGTCAAACATAGCTCCCTCAATTTTCTCCGGCGAAATCCAGATCTGGCAACGTGTTTTCCGGCGAAATCAAAATCCGGGCGAGGAATGGAGCGGAGAGAGAAGCTCAGGCGAGGAGAGAGAAAGCAAGGGCGGCGGCTATGGATGGAGAAGCGAATTGTGTGAGTGTAGTTGATGTTGAACCCTTGACTTATTGTAATTTATTGCTCTCATTTTTGCTGGTTGGCTCCTCACAGTACTCTGCTATAGTTATTATTCTTATGAATATGTAAATGAGATTTTCAGTTTAATGAGATTTTAGTCTTATGATGTTCAATGAAGGCTAGTCTTATGAACAACTTCACTAAGACTATAGTCTTATGAACACATGTTCAAATGAAACATGTTTCAATGAGCTGAATAAAAGTCTTATAATACACATTATTATTCATAAGACTTTAGTCTTATAAACATGTTCATAAGACTTTTGACAGTATATGTTAAATGTGTCATATAAGATTTTGGCAACTCTTATATAATACTATGTGTAAGTAATAAGAGTTTGACTGCTGTTTGACTAAATTTGACAAAAAAATATAATACATGTTTATAAGACTAAAGTCTTATAAACATGTATAAGAGTTATTTTCAGTCTCATTAAAACATGATTATTTGAACCTGTGTTCATAAGATTATGTGTCAGTTTATAAGAGTTTTTTACTCTTATATGTTAATTATATGTTAGTTTATAAGTGTTTGACTGCTGCTTAACCAAGTTTGACCAAAAAATATATTATTTTTTGTAAAAAAATGAAAAAAGTATTTTTTGTAACTCTTATATAATAATTATGTGTAAGTAATAAGAGTTTGATTGCTGTTTGACGAAGTTTGACCTAAAAAATTTGTAATTTTTTTTGTAAAAAAAAATGGAAAAAGTGAAGTTTTTACTCTTATGTGTTAGTTATAAGAGTTTGACCGTCGTTTGACAAGTTTGACCAAATTTGACTAAAAAAAATTTTCATTTTTTTTAAAAAAAATGAAAAAAGAAATTTTTGTAACTCTTATATGATAATTATGTGTTAGTTATAAGAGTTTGACTGCTGTTTGACCAAGTTTGACCAAAACATTTATTATTATTTTTGTAAAAAAAAAATGGAAAAAGTGAAATTTTTGACTCTTATCTGTTAGTTATAAGAGTTTGACTGCTGTTTGACCACGTTTGACCAAATATTATTAATATTTTTTTCTAAAAAAAATGAAAAAAGTAATTTTTTTGACTCTTATATGTTAATTATGTGTTAGTTATAAGAGTTTGACTTCGGTTTGACCAAGTTTGACCAAAATAATAAAAAAAAATCCTAAAAAAAAAATGAAAAAAATATTTTTTTTGACTCTTATATATAATTATGTGTAAGTTATAAGAGCTGACTAGGATTTGACCAAAAAAGTAAGAATGGGAGGAGATATGAGGGTATTTTAGTCTTCTTGCATCTTTTTGCTGGTAAGGAGTGGGTGGAGATATGAGGGCATTTTAGTCTTACTGCATTTTTTTACTAGTGAGGGGTGTATGGGGAATTTGGTATCTGGCTTTTCTTTATATGGGTTTGTATCTGGGCTCAGGGGCTCTAGAGTCCAAAGCCCCAAAAAAAAAGTACTCTCTCCGTACCAAAATGAATTTCCCGAAAACAAATCAAATTTGCTCTTCGTCAAAAGTAAATTTGAAAAAGAAAATCAGACATTTATTTTGAGAAAGAGGTAGGAAAGAGGTAGTATGATATTCTTCTAATTTGCAAGTTTACTAGACAATAAAAAAAAAAGTTCTAAATTTATCACTGGCACATCAACGTGTTTCATGTATAGTATTGACTGATCTCATAGGAAAGTGAAACAGATATGCTAGCGCAGCAGTGCACAGATATTCAACCTCAAAGAAGCAGAATTTCATCTGAACTCAACAAAAGTTAGCAGAAAAAGAACCCCGTGCCAAGGTCATCGATTAAAGGGGCTGCAACAAAATATACAATTGAAAACCATTAATTGCAAATTCTGCCTGAATGAGCAACTGTCAGGCACAACGATTTCCTACGGGCAACATTTAATTTAGTCCCTAGTTATCGAGAAGGGTTAATTGCAATTTAGACCCTGAACTCATATACCATTTCCCAGGACGGACCCTGAAATTATTTTTTTATCAATTGCCGCCTTCACTTGAAAAAATATTGTCAATATGAGCCTTTTTGACGGAATTCGTTAGAAAGTTAGTTAAAAAGCATGTGCAGTGCACATGACTAACGGAACTAGGTCATTTTGAAATTGAAATTTCATTTAAGGGTGTTTTATAACATATCTAAAAACTGAGGGGAGGGTTAAAATAAACACTCAATATTTATAAACCTTCCCTTCTCCCCTTCCATGTTCCAGTATTCCCCCTTCTTCCTAAGCACTCTGCAAATCACTCTGCAAATCATAAAGCTCTCGGAGACATTTCGTCGAACGGTATGGGTGCGACGACCACTGGGTCCATTTCTCATCAGAGGAATGACGAGAGTGAAACCCCAGACAACGATCCCACTTCATTCAACCGTAAGGTCTCCAGATCCAGATTCGTCGGATACGGGAGCCGGAGCTTCTCCGGCGATTTCTTCGAGCGAATCTCAACCGAGAGACCCAGATCCGTCGGATGCGGTAGCCGGAGCTTCTCCGGCGATTTCTTCGAGCGAATCTCAACCGGGTTCGGCGACTGCTCCCTCCGCCGCTTCGAGTCCCACCGCGAAGGGAAGTCCAAGGTTGCCGCGGTGCGCGGTGGTGGACCATGACTGCATCAAAGAAAGAGTCAAATGTGGAGGTATATTTAGTGGCTTGAATGTTTTTTGAACTTGTGTTTTGCAGCAATGGTTGATTGGTTGGTGGAAGAGTTGATTGCATTTGTTTTGTGTTAATGGTGGTGTTATTGGTGTAGTGGTGGTGGTGAGCGGGCGGTTTAAGTGGCGGTGATGGTATTGGGGATGGTGGGAGAAGGAGAAGGGTTTCGGTGGTGTTTGTGGTGTTGGGGCGGCGGCTGGAGGTGGCGTTGTGGGTGGTAGTAAGAGCTCAGTCCAGGTGGCGGTGTTTGGCATGGTTCTAGGCGGTGGCAGTGCGGTGGTGTGGTGGCCGGTGGTAGTAACGGTGGAGAGAATGGTGATGATAATTTGTTGAAATGTAAAATTTGTATTTGGAATTTCATTAACAAATTTGACTGTACTCAAATTTTAGGTAGATGATTAGTGTTTAATCAAAAATGTTAATCTGTCATAAACTACAACAAGTAATGCTTTATTTCAAATTTAATAATTGAAAGTAAAAATCATTATTACTTTTCACAATATAATGCTATTATTTTTTAATACCGTGTCAGGAGAGAAAATCTTAATTCGGATGGGACGGATGGAGTAATGCTTATACGTACTGGTCTATCAAACGAGCCAAAAAAAAAGTTAATAGGCAAATAAAATTATTTTGGGAATGAGAGAGTAATTAAGAAGTAATAAAAAGGAAAATAAAATAGTTAATTTTTGTTTTGTCTTGAAAAAAATGATTATTTATATAAAAGATTTCTTGAAAATAGACATTCATTTTAGGACAAAGATTTTTTGAAAATAGACACTCATTTAGGGACAGAGGGAGTATTTTGTTTTGCCAAGGAAAAGATTAAAACTACACATTTTTTTATTGCTTATTAATTCTTTCTAATCCTTTAAGTTTCAAAATTTTCACTTAACCCCTTAGTAGCTAATATCAATCAAAATGACCTAATTCCGTTAGTCACGTGCCAAGCACATGTTTTTTTAACTAACTTTCTAACGAATTCCGTCAAAAAGGCTCATATTGACAATATTTTTTCAAGTGAAGGCGGAAATTGATAAAAAATAATTTCAGGGTCCGTCCTGGGAAATGGTGTATGAGTTCAGGGTCTAAACTGCAATTAACCCTATCGAGAATGATAGTTTTAGTCGCTAGTTATCGAGAATGATAGTCTCTCCGTTCCGTTTCCAACAATATAGTCTCACTTGACTTGGTGGTCAACTTAATGAAGCTGTGAATGGTGCATCAATAACATAATTTTGAATCTAATGAGAACAATTAAATTTTCGTATCTTTTTGTCAAAAGTTCAATCAAGCTGACCACCAAAATCACCTGGGATGGAGGGAGTATTGTAGGGACCGCGACCACCACCACCACTCTCCACATTAGTATAATATTGTCCGCACATTAGTATGATATTGTCCGCTTTATGCTAATGAAGTGGGTGAGTGCTATTATATACCTTGCAATTGTTTGCTCAATTGCCAATGTGGGACTTTGGGTTGGCACCCAACAAGTATACAACTCCATCTAAGATTATATTGAATCTATATTTAAAATCAAAGAGAGAGAGAGAGAGAGAGAGAGAGAGAGAGAGAGAGAGAGAGAGAATATTAAAAATCAATGAGAGAGAGAGAGGGAGGAAGAGAGCATGAACCAGTAACTTGGGTGACATATGAAAGGTAACTAAACTGGACATACATCACAATCCAACTATACAGGGCGTCTTCAGTTTATTAAGGCATCAGATTTTCTAGACTGAGTGCCGAAATAGAAAATATGATTAAGAAACATCTAAATTCGGACACAAAGCTACTATGTACTTACCACCTTTACAAGAATTTTTCAATGGAGGTCTCCAGGGTTGATTTGGGAACTGCACCAATCACTGCATCTTTCTTCTCTCCGTCCTTGAAGATAATAACAGTAGGAATGCTTCTTATCCCATATTGGGTTGCAATTGAAGGAGAGTCATCCGTGTTTAACTTGTAGGAATTGAGCTTTCCTTGATACTGCTTTGCCAGTTCATCAATTACAGGGCTGATTATGCGACATGGCCCGCACCATGGAGCCCAAAATTCAACCATGACGGGGAGATCAGATTCCAGAACAAGTGATTGCCAAGTTTTATCGGTTACAGCTGCAACTGCAGTCCAGAGAAGGGTGGATGATAATGATTTAGAAAAGTTGTTTATTAATAAATCAATATAAGCATAGGTAAATGACACTAATACTCCAACATAACGTAAGCTACCATAACATTAGTGCAACAAAAGATGTAATTTACACCAGAGCAAGATTCATAAACCAAAAACAGGTCCGTACTATAATGAGATAGTTGAGATTTTCCAAATGTTACTTCGAGAGGGTGCATTAGATGAACACCAAGCCCTAGACAGTGAATGGTAACAAAAAGTAAAAACAGCAAGGTGCAGAATATCTTGACAAAGTTACACTATATTCAACATGGAATTGCATAGTTAGACATGAAACTATAGGAGCCTCGACTAGTTGGAAGAGACACAAGTTTTGAAAAGGGGTGGTAAATAAGGTTTACAGAAAAAGCAAAATATCTAAATATCAATCGGACAATGATACACATAGGGAAAATTTAAAGGGAAAATTCATAGTGAAACACTTTAAACCGTTGGATGAGTTTTTATTAGTGGGGCTCTCAAACATTTATTACAATCCAACGGATTACAGTGTTTCACTATGAGTTTTCCCTTTGAGTTTTCACTATACATATCATTATCCATATCAATAATAATAAATACCAGAGCCAGTTCCCTGTATCATCAATCTCACAAAGTTACACTGACTGAACAAACCTCACCATTCCTACAAGCTTAATGGTACTAAACATTTTTCAATACCACAATCGTCTTTTTGGCTCCAAACTACTTCAATTTCCTACATCATATACTCAAAAGAGATTTCTTAAATTGCAATCACCAACATGGATAGTGAATACAGGCGTTTCACAGCCTTAAGTGTTAATTCAGAATCTCCAATCACTGCTATGTACGTTCCCAAGAGATGACAGCCAACATAATCATAAAATCAAGGACGTATATAGAGGTTCCATAATCAAATTGATTTCGCCAGAAAACAATTCAAGGTCCTTGCAATATCTACCTTGGAAACAACATTTATGCACAGACTAGCATGTGTTGACTACCATAAATGTTACAGAAGCCACAGTTAAGCATCTCGAAATGAAGTAAATTAACACACCTATATCATCAATCTGTGATTAACAGTACTAGCAATTAATTAGTGTGGGAATCAAAGTCTTAAGTTCAAACAGATGATCTAATCTAAGTCACAAACGACTACTCATAGAACAACCTAAAAACAAGGAAGAGATAAAAAAAAAAAAAAAAAAAAAAAAAAAAACCTTCGACGGCAGCTCCCTGCGCCTCGCAAACGATGCGGCCGCCTCTGGAGATGGATCTCACCGATCGGGTAGATTTAAGAGACTGGATCTTCAAGCAACGGAAATCGGGAAAGGAAACAGATGTTCCACGTGCAGATACGGCGGAGCAGGCAATCGGAGCGGTCGGGAAAGCGGAGGCGCGAGGGACAGTAAGAGCTTGGAGTACAACGGCCATTGTAGACGCCGGCGATTGAACGACGACCACAGAGAGAAGACGGAGATCGGAGAGAGGGAGGTTTGATTTTAAGCAGAAACGGAAAGAGAAGGGGGGGGGGGGTGGTTAGTGGATGGCTGGAGTGAGTTTGTTTGTTTTTTAGTTAGGGATAGACAACACGATTGGCGAAAACCGGATAGAGGGAGCAATTAGTTTGATAGAGCAGTTCGCACGTGCTGTGCACACTCCTTTACATTTGGACATGACCCGATTTCCATACTCCAACCTTCTGATACTCCCTCGGGATGACAATAGGTCGGGCACGGGCCGGGTTTGACCAAACCCGAACTAGACCCGAACAAAATATCATTCAACTCGGACCCGATCCGAAGGTCATTAAACCCGTACCCGCCCCAACTACACAACAACATTTTTTTTTTTGCTTCATCAATAACTTCATCCTATTTGGGCTTTAGCCCATTTCCAACATACAAAAAATTTTAAATTTTTAACTAAGACTTCAACAAAGAGGACTTAATAATATATACCAAGTATGGGGGTAATAATGGAGTGGTATAAGGGTAGACTAGGAAAACCTTACATGAACTAAGCATGCGGGTCGGGTCAACTGGTGTTACCAAACCCGGACCCGATCCCATCGGGTTTTGGAATTTGGTTACCAAACCCGCCCCGCTCGGGTCGAAACGTTTCGGAAACGGGTCGGGTTCGGTGAAATTGCCATCCCTAAGAGCATGCACAGTGGTGAACGAAAATTTCGTTCACCACATGAACGAAATTGCCCTGTGAACGAAATTTCGTTCACAAAAACCTATATGTTGTAGTGGTGAACGAATTTTCGTTCACATACATATTATTTTAATATTAATTTTATGTTATGAAATTAATAATTTACATTACTAAATATTATGTTTTATTAATGTCATTAAAAATAAAAACGAAAATATTTATTTTATTCATTTTGAAAATAAAATATATTTTATTATTTTTAGTAATTGCATAATTTAAAAGACTTAAACCTCATAAATGAACATCAAATTACAATAATTTAAAACATTACAATCATGAAAATTAGAAAATTAAAAACGCAAATCACAAACAAACAAACCAAAAGCAACAACGATAATAAATATTATAATGCATATGAAAAATTAAAATGTGTCAAATTTATAGAAAAAATAAATAATATTTTTTAAATAATAAAATATTAAAATAATGTCAAATATTACGAAATTAGACTCTATTTATAGAAAAAAAGAAATTATAAACATTTTTAATATTTTTATGTAAATAATAATTTTTTAAAAAAGACAAAATTACAAAATACACATATAGCTCAAACCATTCGTTCACGAATTCGTTCACGAAATGAACGAAAATTTTCGTTCATGGCCATGAACCAAATTTGGATCACGACTAATTGGCATGAACCAAAATTGGTTCACAAGTTTACTCTTCATGAACCAAAAGATGGTCACGGGTGTGCATGGTCTAACTCCCTCGGTCCAAAAAAAAATCTTCCCACTTTTATCCGTTATACTGCAATAGAATTTTAACAATAATTTTAAGTTAATTTTGTTATTTTATTTTAATAAAAATTCAAAACTTGTTGTTATTAGTAGTTGGTGTATTTATAACAGGGTTTGAATTTTCATATTATAATATGCTAGATGCGTGTTACTCCCTCCATCTCAAAATAGATGTCATTTTGAGAGTTAAATTTAAAATACTTGTCGTTTCACTATTTTCAAAGCTTTTTTAATGTTCTAATATTTGTTTTCTTTGATGATCTGTAGCTTACATTGAATCGTCCACATATATTTACCAAGATGGAAAAGCTGACTTGCTCCCTTCTTCTTTTGAACCAATTTGAGGCCTTCATTACATTTACTATTAGTATTGTTGAATTTTGTTTTAAATTATGATCATGACATTTTCTATTATTGTTATAATACTCATGTAAGGACTAAGCTGTTGAATTTTGCGTTATAGTAGTTTATAAACTTTTGTTTCGAGTTGTGGTTTAATGCTCATTTTAACTTGAAAAATCGTTATTTTTTGCGATTGGGTGATTGCGTCAACTTATCCCGTATTTGTCCCGCATCCCGAGGTGATTTGGGATGGGACGGGGAATTTCCGTCCCGCGATAAATTCGTCCAGTCCCGTATAGTTTGCGGGACATCATAGTTTTGTCCCGTCCCGTTGTCCCGAATTGACGGCTTCTATCTGTGACGCTTCGTTTTGAATTTGAGTCGGTTAAATTTTGATGGACTCCGGCCATGAGCAAGAAAATGTGTGGCATGTTAGTGACAGAGAGAGAGAGGGCGGTAGTCGAATAATGGCTTGGTCCAGCTTTTTGGGAATGAGAAACATGTTATAGTAGACTAATCGAATTACACCCTTAGAAACTGAAAACACTTGGAACAGAGCCTCCTTTACAGAACTTACCTCACCAAAAAATAAACACACAGAAGAATAAAAAAAAAAAAAAAAAAAAGGAAAACTCCATTATCGTCCATCGTACTTTGGGTCGTGTTTCACTTTTACCATCAAACTTTATTTTTTTTTCATTTTTACCATCGTACTACAAACAATGGTGTCATTTTATACCAAATTCGATATTTTATACCCAAATTTGTTTCAATTTTACCATTGTACTACAAACAATTGTAGTACGATGGTAAAAATGAAAAAAATAAAGTTCGATGGTAAAAGTGAAACACGCCCTAAAGTACAATGGATCAAAACGGAGTTTTCCCTAAAAAAAAAAAAAAAAACTCAACGAAACGGCAATAAATAATAAAATGGCACTCTATGATCAGTGAAGAAATCAAGAGAGATATACACATTCACACCATACATTTTCAACAAATCCTTTCCTGCACAGTAAATATCACAGTGAATATATTTTACGTATCCAAGAACTAAGAAATGTTCCTCTCGCGCATATAACTTTCTATCTTTTCAACATCTTCTGGGGTGTCAACGCCATGAACATCATGATCAACTTTTATTACCTGCATCACCAAATTTAACTTCTTATACGTTTTTCACCCAAACCCTATTCTCAGTATTCCATTTTCTTCTGAAAACTTGTTCGTCAGTGGTTGGTAACAATTAACCAACTAATGGCCAAGAAAAGAAACTTGATCCAAATCTAAATATCTATAGAGAGAAACGCAAGGAGTATGAAAGACGATAACTAGTACTCCATCTGTCCCATGATAAATGTCACACACTTTCCATTTTGACACGTTCCAAAATAAATGTAGCATTTCAAACTAAGGAAATAGTCTTAGGGCAATTTTACCAATGTACATGCAATGCACAAACAAGTAAAGCTCATTCCTCTAACAAGTCTAATGCGGCATTTATTATGGAATTGAGGGAGTAATTAATTGTACCTTCATCTTATATCCATTCTCAAGGACTTTTAGTTGTTCCAGATCTTCTTCTAATTGCAGTGGGGTAGGTGTCAGCTCTGGATATATTTTCAGAAACTTTGTGTCATAGCTCTGCAGATATGTTTGAAACATTGTGTAAGCAATGATCAAAGGCATATTAAACAAACAAACAAAAAATCACATTGAAATTTTAGTATGCTACATTACCTGAATACCAAGATGAAGCATATACGGGAATTGAGGATTAACTTTCCCTGACCTTTATCAAACAAAATTGACGAAACTAGTTAAGTTCAGAAATAGCAAATAAAAAATGGCAAGTGAAGCAGATATAACAATGCAAAAAAAAAAATACTTACTTGTTAAACGGGATCAGTCCACGAGAGAAGTAGATTGCATAGCCCCGATTATCCACTACACATTTAACACGATTGGGATCAAATGCATCTTCTGGTTTCAAGGATGTAACTGCTGTGCTAAACACTGCATCAGGTGTAACCTGTACAGTCATACATTAGTTCACTTCTTAAAACTAGGTGCAACAATATCAGAGTTGAAAGGGCCAATCTATAGCCATCCGGCAAAGAATCATGATTCAATGACGAAAACAAAAACAAAAACAAAAACAAAAACAAAAAATCATGATTCGGTAATATCACAGAGGACTTTAGGCATATATTCTTCATTATTCGCTAAACTTTTTAGATTGCAGAAAAACCGTGCGAGTCTTTTGTCATTAAGAAGGACCTGATTCAGTAATACTCCGACAAAATTAAACTCTTATCTCCATTTGTTTTTGCTAAGAAAGCAATATTTTAACTTCAGCAAGGAAGAATTGACAGATAAACTCAAATGTTCATATTCCAGCAAGTCACCTACTTGGCTTATGTGAACCATACCATAGTTACCAGGAACGTGGGACGTTTCGGGACGCGGGACGGGAACGGGAACGAGGAACGTGACTTTTAAAATTTTGGGAACGTTGGGGGTAGGATTAATTGGTACGCCGGTTGGGAACGCGGTACGCTTTTATTGGGAACGTGGTACGTTATTATTGGGAACGCCACTATATATATATATATAAGAAATTCAAATTACATAAATATAAACTAATTAACTTTATAAAATTAGTAGAAGGCATCCGGATTTCACAAAAGAAAAATAGATATTTTTTAAAGAATTTTGTTATTTACACCCATAAACCTTTGAAACACCCACCCTGTGACATGAAAGTGTTGTACAATGAATATAAAAGTGTTGTACAATTAAATGGGTGTATTTAAATTTTACAAATGTTGAGTGAAAATAGCGAATCAAATTATAAAGTCAAACGAAATCCCAGCCAAATCGACTTTCACATCGTCAAATCCCACCCAAATCGACTTTCATACCGGCTTTCAATCTCGCTGATTCCGTCGACTCCTTCTTCCTCCTCCATGAGTCCAGATTCACCCCACTTCTGCAATCCTTTTCAATTCTGGTTGTTCTCCGAATTAATCTCTTCTCATCCAAACTTCAATTCCGATGACTATTGGCAGAATCGACGCAATCGACAACAACAATCGAAGGGTAAAAAAATGACCTAGACGATAATCGATCAACCGATGCCAATTGAAAGGTCAGATTCTACCTTTTTGTTTTAATTTCTGGAACGATTATTTTGTCGAATTGGGTCGCCGTTCCCTGGCGAATGGGACGCAAACGTACCGCGTTCCGGGACGTGCGACCCGGGGGGTAGGTGCGTTCCTGGTAACTATGAACCATACTTCCCGTTTTATATCTAATAAAAATATAAAAGATTGTGAACAAAAATGCGATATCATAATCAATTTGGCAGGATATAATAGCGAAAAAGAAGACCTGCAAGGCTTTCACAATCCCATCTATTATTTCAGGTTCGATAAGGGGCTCATCTCCCTGAATATTGACAACTATATCATATTTCTTCTCAAGCTTTTGAAGGGCTTCATTACAACGCTCTGTACCTGTAACATTGATAGAGAATATACACTATCAACTGGCGAACAGAAGTTTTAAAGATAACGAGAATCTTGATGAAGTCATTCATACCATTTCTGCATGATTCTGATGTCATTATCACATCAGCACCGAACCCACGACAGCATTCAGCAATTTTCTCGTCATCCGTAGCCACAACTACACCAGAAAGAAGGACCATATTACCACTAATAAACAAAATAAAGTGTGTTCAATGAGTTTAAAGTGCAACGTATTAGGTTTTACTTCGGACGATGCTAACATATCATCAGAACCAAAAAAAAAGTCTAAACTATCTACCTCTTTTATTAGAGGCATTCATCGTCGAAAATATTGGAAATTAGACTAACATCCACCAATTCAACTGTCTATGATTCATAAGTTGAGATAAAAGAGAGGTGGATGAAAAGTAATCCAAATATATCACGAACTAAAAAATTAAGCTTGCACATGAAAAAAGACACAGATGCCAGACTAATATCTTGTGCCAGAACAATTAAAACATGGAGTTGTGTCACTGCAATTCAAAGAAACTTCCATTGAGAGTGATTTGGCAGGCATTTTCAAGTTTAGGCAGTAAATGTTTCTCAAACCAATTCAACATTGTGACCATAAATTTCTATGTATCCATGTTACCATTGGTTTACACGATTTTTTTTTTTTTTTTTCAGAAAATAGTCAATACTGACATGTCATGCCTGAAAAAATTAAAGACAATGGGTTAATTGAGAAAAGAGATTAAAATGAACATTTGTAGGAGTAGCTTCTATCAAACCTGTAATCCAATGGAATTAAATAATGATTTGAATATAGAACATCCATATGATTTGTCACAAATACAGAGAGCATTAACTATAGCAAAGCAGTTCATCATAACATGGAGCTCTTCGTTTTCCTTATAACATTAATCAAACATCTAGCAAATCCTATGGATCCTTAAAAACACAATCTTATCACGGACAACGTTCCTTTTTTCCTTGGATAGCTGACACAGAAAAGAATTAGAACGACTGGAGGCTATACAGTCCAGTAAATCCTACAATTTCGTGGCCCACTAACTTACGCACATAGTATCAGTTATCTAGTGGAAGCTGAAAGTGCATCTTCATTCCAAAAACCTGTGATTAAATTGGAGTATATCTAGACAGTCTAGATATACTCCAATTTAATCAAACTATTGGTACAACATAATATAATCTCATCATCATGAACCAAAAATATCAAGAAATCCCAGCCCACTACCACAATGCAGCCAATTTGACCAATATAAATGACTGACGAAGTCCTAATATCGACTTGCTATGCTCGTGAACACACGAAAGGAAGAAGGCCCCGGTTACAGTAGACAACAAACAATCTTTTTTATGACCATTTAAAAAAAAATGCGAATTCCGATCCGGAACTGATAGAGAATCTCAGTGGTTAACTGCTATGGCATTATCGTCATGAATGCAACAACAATTAAATAATTTCCCATTATAATATCTACATATATACATGCACAGAAATTTTAAATCAACTTCCAATGATAACATATAATTGTGCAATTAAAGTGTAATTTATTCCCGAATTGAGTACAAAAACCACTTACCAACATGATCCAAGGTTGTTGCTAACTTTGTTCTCTCCCAAGTTCTCTGCAACACATAATCGAAAAATGGTCAGAACTCAGAATCCACACTCTGTAATTCGCAAAATTCGTTGAAAAACAAAACAAATGCAAGCTCAAATTGAATTCGAAATTGGATACAGAAATAAAAGAGCAAATTGGCATGTATGAGAATGAATACCTGGATCATGGGCTTGCCAAGGATCTGAACAAGGGGTTTACCGTGAAAGCGAGTGGAAGCCAATCGGGCGGGAATTATACCGACAACTCGGCTCCGAAGCTTGGCGGATCTGCGGAGACAGTAGTAAGAGGCGGCACCGGCGGCCAGCGCCGCCGCGGCTAAGCCGTGCAACACCCATACTTTGGTAGAGCTGGAAGATGATTCCGACGTAGAAGCCGGTGAAATACAGATCGATTTTGGGTTCATGATTCCGCCGACAAATTAACTCTCTGCGTTTCTGACAATTTGCTCTGAGATTAGAGATCTAAGAATTTATTGAACGCGGGAGAAAACGGTGATCACGTGCAAGTACGATTTTTACAGCTCGAATTTTGTGTGCTCCATGAAAAATTATTTAGAGTGGATAGTACTTTTCACCGGAAAAAATAAATGGCATAAAACTAAGTTCATTTTTTACCATAATTTTATGGATAACTAAAATATATTTACCAAATTCAAAAGAAAATTATTATAGTAATTTTAATGGTGAAACAATAATAATTTTTCAAATTAGTTAGAGATATTTAGATATTCATAAAATTATGGTCAAAAATTAATTCATTTGACCCAAAAAAATCAATCTTTGCACATTATTATGAGGCGGATGGAGTATTATATATAATATACTAGCATTATACAAATAAAAATGGCATAAAACCTTGCCTTTCTATCGGAAAGATTTCGCTCATCGGAGCGTTTCACTGTCAAAAAAAAAATGAGAAAATTTGGGGGGAAACTAGTTCCTCCGTAAGTTATAAAAAGTCCTGTTTTTTATAGGGTTTAAAGTTTAGAGTTTGGGGTTTTAGGTTTAGATTTTAGGGTTTCAAGTTTAGGGTTTAAGGGTAAAAAAATGACTTTTTATAACTTATGGAGGAACTAGTTTCCCCCAAAACACACTAAAAAAAAAAAAGTACGATGAGTAAAATGCGAAACTTCTTATAACAAGAGGTAGGGGGTAATATGTTATTCAGCTTGAAACAAACATTTCATCTCTCTTGGTTGCTTATGGTTCTTGATTTCGATTCGTATCATTCAGATGGCACGAGACGTTTATGCCAAGCGTACTGGCGCAACGACTTCTACGGCAAAAAGAATACCACATAGCGCGGGACGACTATGGGCGAGCAAGTAGAAGCAAGTATCATTTAACTGTAATAGGTTCTATATGAATTTGTAATAAACATGACCATAAATCTGTAATTAGGGATGGCAATTTTACCGAATCCGATCCGTATCCGAGACAATCCGTCCGGGGATGGGTGGGTTTGGTAATAGATTTTAAAAATCCGGCGGGTTCGGATACGGGTTCGGATTCTGTCCGAGATCCGACCGTATCCGACCCGAACATATCCGAACATATTAGGTTTTTAAATTTTACTACTACCCCCCTCATGTTATAAAAATATACACATAACCCTCCTTATATAAGAAAAAAAAAATTAGGTTTTTGTTTATTTTCTTCTCCTAGATCGGCAACACGCCGCTCCCCCCTCTCTCTCATCGCTCGTCGATCGCCATTCCCTACCCTCTCTCTCATCGCTCGTCGTTCCCTACCCTCTCTCGCTCGCTCGTCGATCGCCATTCCCTACCCTCTCTCTCATCGCTCGTCGTTCCCTACCCTCTCTCGCTCGCTCGTCGGCCGTTCCCTACTCTCTCCGCGCTCGTTCCCGACTCTCTCTCTCTCTGTGCGCCGGCGTCGTTCCTTTCGCCTGTGCTGCCGCCGGCCGGTGCCATGGTTTCGTTCCGTCGAAGTCTGCTACTACTACATCTCCAACGAATTTCATCTCTATTGAGGTAATCTAACAATTCTTAGCCATGAATTTCAGTGTTTGTTTGTTTGTTTTGTTTGATTTCCCAAATTCCCCCAAATCTGTCAAACCTAGGGTTTTCTTGCGTTACTTGATGCTCTTGTTAAATCATCATCAAAAAAAAAAAAAAACAGTTAAATCATCATCATCAAAAAAAAAAAAAAAAAAGGGCGGATAATACGGGCAGATACGGGTTCGCCATAATCGGATACGGGCGGATTCGGATATGGGGTCAACTACCTCGGGTCGGATACGGGTTTGGCGATATCCGGACCGTATCCGACCCGTTGCCATCCCTATCTGTAATAGACTCCATAAAAGTTTGTAAACGATAGCAATTGCCTTAAAATGAAATGGTACATTACAACTTCAATAAAAATAAATAAATAAATAAATAATAAAAAAAAAAAACATTTATATTATATAGATGGCATTTGTAACAAACATAAATTTTGAGTTTCAACATAAGAGTGTTATCTTTAGCTAAAAAGGAGGTTTTGGAATTAGAAACCATACATTTCCCTCACGTTCCAAATAAATGCTCATTTTTATTATTGATTAAAAAAAAAAAAAAAAACATTCACATTCACATTGGGTTAATGCAAAAGATGCTTCATTGAGAAAGGAGAGGGGGGGGGGGGGGGGGGGAGGGGACTTTTGCCCCAAATGTTCCAATAGAAAATGAAAGGGTATACCCTCAAATATTCCAGCAAGGATATTACCTCATTTATGCACACTCTGCAAGATCAATAATCAACATAAATAAGAATTTAAAAAAAAAAAAGAAAGTGAACAACATCATTCTTTTGCATCTAGCTGCAGGCACCATGCAATTGCACAAGCTTCTCATGTCTTCAGAAGCCATGCAAAAGAGACCTTGAGATGATAAATTACCCGCATACTCCGTAAAATCGCCAACATTCTTTCAGACGGTCCGCTTCTATAAAATAAGCCCCCAAGCTTGATTAACAACTGATTCAGCCTTAAGATCTGCTATGTTCCCAGAAAATTATCCTGGATGAACTGAGCAAGTACAACATTTATATATATGTGTGTGTGTCTCTTCACGGAGACAAGAATCATGTACGACTCCCTTTGCTATTTCTCCATCGTTGTTTCTTCTTTACGCCCTTTTCTTTTTGTGACCCGCTTTCTTCATTTTTATCCCCTTTCTTTTTCTTCACAACCTTCTTCTCTTTATCCGCCTTTTTCCTCTTCTTCCCAGATGACTGTGCACTACCACCATCCTCAACCAATTCACTTCTGGGCAGTGGTTCTTCTTCTTCGTTACCTAACTGCCAATTACAAAATAGCCCCTGCTCATCTCCTTCTTGTGGTAAAGGGTCCCCGGCCCCGGGGAGCAGAGTAGTAAATCTGACCTCCCCATTAGCCCCTGCTTTTCGCTCCAACAGTACTGCATCTGGTCTTATTATAGTGCCAAGAATACTCTTGTTGGGACCTAAGCCCAGGATGATCTTCTCATTTGTCAGCATAGAGAAAGCCAATGAAAATGCAGATTTTATCTGTAGTCAAGACCAAGTGAACAGTGGCTCTCAGTAAAACTAATACACCGAAACAAACAGATCACAGGAAACAATGTCCACGTTCATAAGGAACCTAGAAAGCAAAGCATTGCAGCACACTTAACATTATCTAATTGATTGCCAACAAAAAAAAAACTCTAAAATACTACTCCCTCCGCCATGGAAAGTTAGTCCCACTTTTGTGGTTGTTAACACTAATCAACTTTGGGCAATAATTTAGGTTACCATTAACTATCCTGATGAAAATTTAAAACTTGTTATTGGTATACCATTGTAAATACTATCTCAATAACAAGTTTAAGATTTTTCATTAGGATAGTTAAAAAATGTTCTAAAAATCGCTAGGCGGCCGCTAGGCGCCGGAGCTGGGCCTAGCGCCTAGGGGCCTAGGCGGGGCCGTGAATTAGACATAATTTGTAATATTTCGGTGAAATAGTGTTGAAAATGTCACCGGAATATGCAAACAATTAATTTAAATGTATATAATAATAAATTTAATATAATTTTCGATTGAAAATACTAATATTAAAAATTGTAGGTGGGGCTTTAGATAAATTTGAAGTTAATCGCAGCATTTTAATGAAAATTTAATGCAAATTATCTTTCAATATCCGGTCTAGGCGGATTTGAATTAGGCGCGACGTTCTGTGACCGCTTAGCGCCTAGGCGGGGCCTAGGTGGTCTAGGCGAAGGATTTTTAGAACAGTTAAAAGTAACTCAAATTATTGCTCAAAGTTGACTCAAGTTAACAGCCAAAAAAGTAGGACTAACTTTCCAAGACGGAGGGAGTATTAGAATATAAGAAGTATTTGAAGTTTCTTCTTTTGAACTAAGAAAATGCCTTCAGCCTCACTAAAACTCCTAATATCAGGGAACAAGACGCATGTTCAAAGCAAAATACCCTACGCCAAACCAACTCAAACATGTCTTTTTTTTTTTCTCTGATAGAAACAAACACGTCTTTCTTTCTTTTCAAAATTTCTTCCCATCTCTTTTCATTGACAATTCCATATGACGATACATGCTAGCCGGCTTCAAATCATTTTGGGACTAAGGAATTGTTGTTGTTGTATAGAAACAAACATGTCTTTTTTTTTATTTGTCATTATTTGGATTGCAAATAATGACACGCACAGAAGATGGCTACTTGCACAGTTTGAAGAATATTTTCATGCTTAACAACCAGCAGCCAACACAACTATATGTGTCCTGCAGAACATACTGTGGAAAGAACAGTCATTCCTGTGCAACTCTTGCCCCGTAGTAGAACATATTGTGCAAAGAACAGTCAGTCCTATGTTAACTCTTGCTTCATTTCATGAACAAATACGAAAATTCAACATTATAAAACCAATCACAAAAGCTCGTACTCAATTGGTTGATATGACAATTAAGTATGGATGATATTTACTATCTCGCATTCATTTTAGAAAATACAAAGCATGGTTGAAAGGGGATGTTCAGATACCAACCTGGAAATAGTTGAACGAGTTCTTCCCTATATCATTCTCCGGTGCCTAGCAAAATAAAAGGAAAAATCACATGAAAATAAGAAAAAGATTTCATGTTACTAACCAAGTATTTATCACTTCAGATGCCCTCAATTCACTTGGAAGGGAACATGAACTACCATCTACATCCAACTTAATTATATGAATCCATGAATTCTTGAGATAACAGAACAGGCTATACTACTACTATAATGTGGATAGAGCCAACAACAATTCCTCTCGATCCACATATGGGTACGGCTTAAAAGCTTCAGAGGCATAGATATTACTCCGTCGCACAATTGATGTCCAAATTTCATTCAGATTTACTCGCAAATTTTGGACATTCATTTTGGGATGGAGGGAGTAGGTAGTAATGAAGTCAAAACAGCACCCACACCCAAAAGAAAAACTACGTCAGCAATCCAAGTAACTACTGATAAGAATGTAACCGCAATTCTGCTCGAAGATTTGCAACAGTCCCTTCAAGAACTACAAATTAACAAAACAAAGCTTTGGAACTAACCTGTGGGTCCTGAATAGAGATCAAGGCTGGTCTTCCTTTTATATTAAACCTTGAAATCGGAAAAAAGAAGACGGAGCTCATCAAATAGCTTATGCTTGTGACTAACCCTAACTAACAATGATAATGTAAGAAAAATGAATAATTACAGAGATCTTATTCTTACCCTTTACTATTCTTTGAAAAAAAGGTGCCTTCGTCATTGCAAGATACACCAACATCAGTTGTGTTCAACTTACGTCCATATATATCAAAAAAGTTAACCTATTCCAGAGGGAACCCATTAACAAGCATGTAGAAGCCCAAAAAAACATATCGGGAACATAGAAAATTGCATGAACTTGAACTGATATACAGTATTTACTGGTGCAGGTCAAAAAAATGCTCTCGCGTAAATTGTTTCGCATATCTTCACTCAATTTTTTTTGATCAGATCATATATATTTTTTGTGCGTGCGCGAAGCTTTCAGATATATTTGTTAAAGAGTAACATAAGAATACAACAAAAACCTCAATCCCTCCCATCAGACATAGAAAACCTTAAAAGATCTTTTTGTCTGATCGGACAAATATCTATATCACACTGGTAAAAAAATCTGTTACTTCTGATTTTTGTGCTATCTTTTCTTCAGTAAACCCTTTTGGTATCCATGTACCACATTTAAATACTACTCCCTCTGTCCCTAAATGAGTGTCCATTTTTAAGAAATTTTTGTCCCAAAATGAGTATCCATTTTGATCATAACTTTTCCCTAAATGTTTTTTTTTCGAAAAAATTTTCACTGGTCTCTTTATACTTACAAAAACTAAATGTTTGTAAAGAGAATTACAAGATTATATATGAATTTTGCCACCAAATTGTACAAAAAGTTATGTCCCTTAAAATGAAATTTGGACACTCATTTAGGGACAGAGGTAGTACCAATCAAACAACTTTCAACTCAATTTTAATGCCAGGCCTTTGATAATAATCAAATAAAGCTGGTCCTTTTAGCTAGAAGACCTTGTAGATAAAAGAAGATCAAGGGCTTCCTTCACCTTATGATCGACAAGATCTGGCATTTCGAAGAATATCGACTCCATCCATCCCAAAGTGGATGTCTTTTTTTAGGGACATTTTTAAAAAGTTAACTTTTAAGAAATTGATTTGTGAACGGTGAAACGTGGAAGAACAGCAATGAAATGGTACCAGGAGTACTCCAAGATTATGCTCCTGAGAAGCTTGCCAATCGCGGGAGTTCTGAACAGATGCATTGTAAAAGAAACAATCAGATAAAAATGATAACACTTCAAAAGTTACAATGAACTTTGCCGTTGGCAAGCTGATCCCACATTTATCAACAAGGAGTGCAAAACACAAACCCTATAATATGAACAAAAAGAGTAGAACAACTCTGGAGGAAATAACCACCGAAGTTGATTCCAGTGGTCAGTGGGTTCGCTCCACAGGCTATCAACATGGGTCTATTCAAGTGGCCCTGTGGGAGGTGTTAAGCTACCAACCCATCTAAAGGCTTCAACTGTTTGATACGGACTTAACTATGTATCAAGCCTAAATATATTAGGAATATCATAATATTCCAAGAATATATTGTAAATATCGTTTAGTTATTATTTACCAAACATAGAGATATTGTGTAGATCAATTAGGAGATTTGTATCTTGTAAACCAAGCTAGATTATTCTAGAACACTCTTTGTAACCCTATAAATATGTACCTCTAGTATCAATAACATTTGAGTCATTCACTACAACTTTTCTCTCTACCATGTGTGTTTGACTTCGTCTAACCCTCCTAAAATCCAATAAAATACTCCCTCCCTCTCACCTGGGACCCGTCCACACGTTGAGAGTTAAGCAAATATGCTACACTAGGGCATCACAAACCCCACATTTATTGATAAATGACCAAAGAGAAGCAGGAATAGGTGTCACAGTCTCACAGAGGATCTAACTGACCAAAGTACTCCAAGTGCTGCTGATGCACAAGTATGCAGGCAATATACTTAAAGAACTACAAAACCAACAAGACACTTGTTATCACTAATAACCCATCTGTCTCCAGAGTCCAGACATGACAACGACCTGCTCAAGCTTATTTCAGGCCAGCAGTTGAAGCCAAAAGGAGAATTGGATCCTCTAGATAAAAACAAAATTGGCTTGGTGCCGCGGCAATTAAAATGGAGTAACTACTAACCACGAGAATTTGGGTGGAATCGATTACCAAGGACATGAACAAAACTGGACAATCTGTTAGACCTTGAACAAGGTAGGGCAAAGAATACCGCACATGCAAGTCATCTACTAGTGCTTCTCATAATACATAACTGTTGTTGCCACTTGTTTCAGCGAAATGACGCATGATTAACATGAATCTCTATTTCTCATAAACTATATTAACAAGTTCAAGAGGGATAATCTTAGAGAAGTTAGAAGGACTAGCGAGTTCTCAACAATGGTACTGTACCCGCAACATTGCTATGAGCATGGTGAGGAGCGCATAGGACCCGATTCCACCAGTATATACCTGCATGGTTTTAAAGGCCATGTAAATAGGAGTGGCAGATTGAGAGAGAGAGAGAGAGAGAGAGAAGGGTCTCAAATTACAAAAAAAAAAAAAAAATGCTCACCTCATTCAACTCTCTTTGCTGCAGAAAAACTTTCAAAATCAGACACAGTGGCCTCAAAGGGGGCCACCGAGACATTGAATCCTGAAACAGAAACATGTATGTCAAGATTCAGCGCATCTTCCCAAGTAACAAATAAGTTACTTTAAAAAGTTATTCTCTTCATAGTGTTTTACAGAATAGAGGATATGCCTGTCAATTCATAGTATGTACTTGGTCAATAAAAGTCCAATGTGATCATGGTACTTAAAACTTTGCTGTTAGTTGTCAAGAGATTAGAGAAGAGACCTTATAAATTAATCCCCATGTAATATGATTTTTCAAGTCACACAATAGAAACAGTGTGTTCTTCAATATCTGTGTAATTTTTCTTACCTTTGAGTGAAAATTATTTAGTACTGTGGTTTATACAGTTACATCCACTCTAGTTTTTGTGATACTCTATAATTTATTTATCAAAAACTAGTTTCTTGGTGGACTGTAATCACCAGAACAAACCTGAATAAATTCAGCAGCTTTTGGTCCATTTTCCACATCAAAACTGTAACCACATGAGCAGATGTAAGAATATATGGTATTCGTCAAACTAATAAATGGTACTAACTCATGATAATGAGCCTTATAGAAATCAAAGAAAATAACAAAAATTGCACATAGTTCGTAGAACTTGAACCAAAATTAATGTAACCAGTACAGGAATTCTGAACCTAGCAATAACTCATATATGTTTCACGTTCGTGACAAAACAGTGTATTGAAAATAAGAAAAACTAAAACTAACTCGAAAGAGACAAACGAAGATTTTTTTTAACTATAAGCTCTGTCAGCGATAGTTTATCATACAGGTAAAACAGTACAAGCCAATAAAGATGACACGTAGTCACCCTAATGACCTCAACTGGTAGACACAACCAGATCAGCAACATATGAGATGATATAACAATCTACTTAGATTCATTTCTTTATTAAATCCTCAGTTATTTTATGCTCCCTCCATTCCACTTGAAGAGGTGGGCATTCCTTTTTGGGCTATCTCATTAGAACAGTAACTTTCCTTTTGAGGCCCACCATTATGAATCAATATTGACTAAACAGACCGCCGTGTCCTACCTACTCTGAATTCAAAGGACACTCCTTTTTTGAATTCAATTGTTTTGAGGGCAATTTAGAGAAATTGATCAATCATCAACCACTTCCCTTAATTTGTGTGTTTGCACAAATCACACATCTTCAAGTGGGCGGAGAAAGAATGATATTTGAAAAAGGTGTTATATAAACCACAACTTTTTGAAATGGTATCAGAAGGGAAGGGTAGCTCGAACTGAAATGTAGGCATTACCAAAGAACACCAACTTTTATCAGATCTTGCAGGGATATCTTTAACAGAAAGGATAATGTGGCAAATGAACTTTCACAATATGATAAATAAGATATACATTAGAACACTTCAAGGCAAATGAACCTATGATATTTAAAAAAAAAAAAAAAAAAAGGTAGACCCCTCGTCACGAATTTCATTTATAATCAAGTAAATTCATATCAGAACAAATGGTGATGCAACCATGTTCCCATTGAGTTTCCAAAACCAAAGAACCAAAAGATAACCAAACTAATTATTAGGTTTTCAAATAAGTTAATATTATCAACAAATATATAAGCAAATCTCCTATAGTGAAAAAGAAAACATTTCACAAAAGTTGGGCAAGTTAACACAAGGCATAATAAAAATTTCCCGTCCTAGATTATTATCTTAATTAAGGCACAAAGCTCAAGTTCCAGATAAGGGCTAGTTTTGGATTGTCAAACCTTATGTCAAATGAAATACCACTTCTCTTCTCCACAAACTTAATGATTGGCACGCGAGCCTTGGCAATCACCTGATTCGACACATGATATGTAAACATAAATATACGCATAAATCAGGTATAAAGTCATGATGCAGGTCAAACATCTATCATATATGCATACCTGTATCTTTTTTGCAATGCCTCTTTGTGATAGGGCCCTGGAAAGAGCATGTAAGCCCATTTGAGGAGTTCTGATATCTGAACCCAGAATCACAACCTACATTTCAGTCCAAGAGACAAGTTCAAGATTCAAGCACAGCATCGCTAAAAAACAATTTCTTTTCTCCATACTCAACAAATGATTGATAATGTTTGAAAATCATATTAACGACAACAACAAAACAGAGCCTTAGTCCGAAAATGATTTGGGGTCGGCCAGAATGAATTATCATATGGAATCATCAACGGAAAGAGGTGATGGAAAAAAAAATCATACAAGAGGAATTCTGTGAATAGTAAGTGGTTCCCAAAATCAGGTTCATGCTTTAGAACAGTACTAGCTCCGCCACAAGTATGCTATAATGTGTGCAACAACCTCATTTTGTTTCTAAAAAAGGCACAGATAGTTCGCGACTTCTTGAGTTCTTGATAATGGACAAAGATAACTCACGAAGCTAACGAAAAGCTAGCAGATACAGGGGTCTGTCCGTCTGTGGAGATGTTTTTTTCTTCTTTGGAGATGTTTAGAGTTGGCTGTGTCAAGTTAACCTTTAGCTGATAATTATTGCAGGCCAGGTCTCAATAAAGGTGGGATATGTGTGCTCAGCAAACAGGGTTGCCAGCATACTGAATTGGTCCCACCTCAGGGTTTGTCAAGATTTTTATTAACAGTGCATAAAACAAATAATGAAAGAAATGAGGGACCAAAAGCTTACATCAATATCGCTACTTGGAAGGTAAATCCCAGTCTTGAACGACCCAAAAACTTCAACCTGCAACGAGATAGTAACTACATGACTTCTCTTTCCAGCTCTTACAAGTATAGCGCAAACATACATCTTCAAACAAAAATACCTTGCAGTTGGGCCATATATATTTTATTACATCAAAAACACCTTCCACAGCTGCATTTCGTGAAACTTCCTCTTCAGGAGTGGGAGAGAGGAAGTCACAGAAGTCCAATATCTCTGCAGTTTCCATGGTTAGCATTGGAGAAGAAGACATGAAAACACTTGCATTAGATTGATAAAAGTGTATTCCACAATGTCTAAACATGTATGACGGCTACATACCACATGAAGCAAAAAATCTAGGGAAACGAGGCATTATTTGGCTGAGTAACCATGACTAACATACTTGCCCAGACAATTAATGACAACCTATCCCAGAATCCAACATGTTATTAAGAAGAATATGTAGTACATTGTTATCAATAATCACAACTAATGAGAAATACGAGCAAGGGACTGCCAAATTTCATGTACACAATCTCCAAAGTTCCTTCATAATCGACAAAAAAACAAATACTCTCTCCGTCCCAGAGTATATCCACCTTTCCTTTTTAGTCTGTCCCAGAGTATATGTCCACTTCCAAAAATGACAAAGAATATTTACTATTCCTCACACTCTTTCTCTCTTCTTCTTTTCTTTTACACTCACAACACCAATCAACTTACTATTCTCTACCCCACCTTCTCTCTCCCAATTCACTTTTAATACTCACAACACTTATGTCACTTCCATCCTTTCCTAATCTCCGTGTAAATGGTAAATAAAATGGTAAATGGGAGGGTGGACATATACCCTGGGACGGAGGTACTAGGTAGTACATAAAATTATTTAATTAAACTTAAAATTAAAGCGACAAAGAAATAAAAAACAGAATCAATACCTTTATGAAGTTGAAGCATAGGGCTCTTAAAACGACAATTGGAACGAAACCAATTCCCCTCGAGACTCCTCTTCGCCTCCTGCTTAGCAAGAGGTGTTGCAGCTGGAGACCAATTTACCGGTTTCAAAACTTCTCTATGTTCCTCTCCGTCAGCACTAACGTCCAGAGAGAAGTAGTCAACTGCGGCGGTCTCAGCCGGAGGAGGAGTAATGGAGGACAGCGAAATTTGGTTACGCAACACAAGGTAGGGCTCGGGGTCACTTGGTGACGAAGGTGGCGGTTGGTCGGCGGCGGTGACGGTGATAGTAGTGGCGGAAGGTGAGAGAGGACAAAGGGTTTCGTACATGAAGCCGTCGGCCTCCATTGAAACGCTTTGGACGGCGAGATTAGGGCCGCGGGGAATTCTGAATGAGACCGTTAAGTTAAGAAAGAGAGTCAATTGTTTGACGGGTGCGCTTAGGGTTCTAATTTAGGGCATGTTTGGCAAATTAAATCGTACTCGTAGTATAGTCGAGTTCAAAAGAGACGCTTTTTTTCTTGTATTACTCATAGTTTTTTTTTAAAAAAAAAAGAAGTTGACAAAGCATGATGTGTCACGTAAGGTGGCGTTTGATTTTTTTTTTTTTGTCAAGTCCTGAAATATGATTTTACACTTGAATTTGGTTGAATTCATAAGAGTCAGCGTCTGAAAAATGATCAAGTTGTTTGATTATTCATTTGAATTCACATCTGAAATTAGAATCAGTGTTCTAAAAGACCCCGTCTAGACCGCCTAGGCGTTAGGCGTTCATGAAACGCCTAAGTCCCGTCTAGGATATTATAGTTATTTCTGAATTCTCGGCCCCGCAGCGTTTTTTAGAACCTTGATTAGAATTACGACATTAGATGGAGTAAAGAGTTTGGGATATTATAGTTATTTCTGGTACACTCATCAATTCAGATCTGAATACGAGCTGAAAATGAAAAACAAACCATGCCTAAGTATTTGTAAATTTTCTTAGCATTCTCACAAATACAACATTGTGAATTCAAGCATAAAATACATCTTGATAATCGGTGGACCATTTTTACAATAACAATATATACTCCATCCGTCCCAGCACAAGTAGGACTAGAGGAATGAACATAATAATTAAGAGAAAGTAGTGAATGTGTGGTAGAAAATGATGAAGAGAATGAGTGTGGTAAATAGTAGTATTGGTTGAATAAAATGAGTGATAGAAAATGAAGAGAGAGAATGAGTTGGGTTAAATGTTGAAAATTGGTTGAATATAAATATATTATAACATTTTCATTTTGGACAGTCTCAATTGTTCTGGGACGGCCTAAAAAAGAAAGAAGTCCTACGTGTGTTGGGACGGAGGGAGTATTCATTATGAGTTTAATTGCTTTGAAAAACTTAACATTATTTGTACATTCTTAAAATCATATTGTGTGGCTCCTTTGATAACCAAACAAAGAGGCATATTATTTTTAACTAAAAAAAAAAAAGTAGTACTCCATTCGTTTTTTAATGAATGTCTCATACTCATTTAAATTTAAAAGACATTGTGTCAATTTTTTATCGAACTTTATTGAAAAGATGTATAAATATTGTTACTATCTATTTTTTAAACTTTTAATTTTGCTTGTATATAATTAATAGTGATAGTTTTTTGATAAAATATTATTTATGGATAATTATTTAATTAAAAAAAACATTATTCATTTAAGACCAAGGAGTATCAAACATAGTGTTGGTGATTTTATTTCACGTTCATCATGGATACCTACTGAATTAGGGGTGGCAAATTGGGTGTTTTGGGTTTACCCATTAAAGTTAAAAATCCATTGGATATCCGGATATTTTAACTTTAATGGATACACCCAAAACACTCATTTTGCCACCCCTATACTGAATAAACTACCTCTTAAATCAAACTGGAAAAAAAAAATGTTTGAAGTTGAAAGCAGTAAAAGATTATTGAATTCCAAATTTAAGGATTTCAATTTAGCAATGTGAATGGACAACAAGTTCTCGCAACTTACTTTGCAATCGCGTAATTTATCAATAATAACTATTTAAAAATTATACATTTGAGGTAAGATTGACTTCGTCATAACCTTGGTTTTATAATCAAAGATTAGAAGGGGGAAATATAGGGTTGTCTACCTGAGGACCCTCAACATAGACTCGTTTTTTTTTGGAAAGGATGGACAATTTCATCAAAGATTATATCTAAATGTCATTTAAAAAGAAAAAAATAGACCCTCCATTAAACCTCCATTAGTGTTATATGTTGGGGAATTGTGGTATATCTGTGCAGTTCATGCCCATACAATTCTGATAATGGTGAGACACAACAATCATGCATACGAATAATATGAAAGTAATCAACAAGAAAAGAACACAATATTTGTTAACCCAGTTCGTCAACAACAATGACTACATCTGGGGGCACTGCCAAGCCAGGATATTTCACTAATATCATAATCTGTGTATGTTTACAATAAAGCCTACCGCTCTATATAGCAAGGAGTTAACCTCTCCATGTAAACACTCTCATCACACATAAAACCCTAGACATGCTTCAACCCATCCATGGAATGCCCCTAAGGGCACCCCCAAGGGCTAGCCCTCACTTGGCTCTCTTTGTGAACAGATTCTCTCTGGCTATTTTTCTCTAGTGTGTGTACAATGTTTATGGCCATCACTTGGTTTATACACGCAACACGTCCAAAACCTAAACTAAGTAGGAAACCCGAAATAATTAAATTCCTAATTCCACTTAAACAAGGAATCCCAAGGAAAATTAAATTCCAACCTAGTCAAACAAGGAATCTCATTAAATCCTTATATGACTCAAATTTAATTTCTTTTTCCTTCTAGGTTTTGTCTCCACAACCCAACATTATAGTGTCAAGAAAATGCCAAAACTGTCACTTCCCTACAAGACCACAAAATATCGTCGCCACAACACCCCCCCCCCTCTCAACGCGCCCCCTTTCTTCTTCTTTGCTTTTGTCACTAGTCGTCTCCTCTCCTCACCCTTACTGCCCTAGCGTCGCCTCCTTTTAGGCCAGATCTACTCTTGCCTAAACATAGTGTTTAAGATGAGAGTTACACTAGCTAAAAGTAAAATATGAAGCGTGGGTTTACATTGAAGATGATGATTGTATGCGCCTGAAGAATACACTTGTATCAAAAGAAATGTTGCGAGTGCACAATTTGCTTCGTGGCGATTGAAGTTTGGGAAATAATTTGTGCATTGCCATTGTGCAATAATAATACGTTTCACCGAAATTGTATTGCTATTTGGTTGATAAAGACACAATTGGGCCCGTTATTATTGATGGGTAATGTTGAAGACCTAATTATCTCACGTCAATTTGGAGAAGATAATTGGCTTAACATATAATTTAGATAACATCCCTCTTTAACAAGTTTTTTTTACGACAAGATCATGCCAGCATGTTAAAACTTAAAAGTATGATTGCCGCCATGCCAGCCTAAACATTGTTGCAGTCCAGTTTATCCCACATAAACTTGAAGAAAATAATCAACTCAAAATATAGATTAGATATTTTGAATAACCTTCCAAAATTGGTGTGTTTACCCTATTATGTGGAGGACATGAGTCATTTGAAATATCCATCCAAAATTGATGTGTTTACACTACACCGTGGCTAATAATAGTACAAAAGACCATTTCAATAGGTAAGTAACAACAAAAACTTAGGGCTTGATTACATTGCTTTAGCATAGTACTAGTTTATAAACATGAACTATTGAAATGTGCTTCCATCGCATTGCACCTTCTTCAATTATGCATACTTAATCCTTATAGATCAATATAATTCCCGCCAAAAATGAGATGGCACTTTCAACTACAAATCTTCCATTTGGAATTGGAAGAGTTAATTAAAGTATAGGGATTGAAGATTAACCTGTGCCAGTAGTTAGAGTATTTGTAAACTTAATCGGGGAGACAACACATGTAATATTCTCTCTCAAAATGATCTTGTTGTTTTTATGCACTTTTAAGCCTAAATAGTATAAATGGAAAGAACTTTTGGGACAACCGAAAAAAAAAATAAAAAAAACAAAACAAAACAAATGGAGAGATCATTTTGGATTTTGAGCCGAGTCAGTCTTATAAGAAACCTGTTTTATGCGCAAAATCTGTTTTACATTAACAAATGAAAACAAAATTTTAGACTAGTGTAAAATAAGTTTTTCTCTATATTTTCACTTTTGAGAATTCACTTTTGAGAAAGGAGGGAGGGAGTATTAAAATGATGATCAATAATAATCAATTTCATTTGAAAGAAACAATACAAAAAGTTTTCCTCCAAAAAAACAAAAGTAAGTAGCTCACAAAATTGATTAAAACCAATACATTTACCGAACAATAAGATGACAAGTTACTCAACATCTCGGTCGTTCACATGAGGAGAATCACTGAAATCGTCAGAGTCGCTGTCAAAATCACTGATATCGTCATCGTCGTCCCAATCGCTTTTGCCGGAACCATCGGAATCATAATCAGAGTCATTTTTCTTCCGACTACAATGAACCTGGACTCCAGATTGATGATCCAATCCAGGAAATACCCATAGCGGAAACTGATTTCCGTTGGATGGTTTGATCACCACCTGATTTGATTCCACTTGGGGGCCAAAGGTCGGTGGAAATAGATAATTCCGGTTGTACAGAGCCGTCCCCGTGCCTGGTTGATTGACGACGACGACGGCGGTGATTGTTGTGGGGTTGGGGCGGAGGTGGCGGTGTATTAGGTTACGGAGTGGTGTGTTACCGGATCGGATAATTTTGGAGGCCATCTTTTTGTCAAGAAATGAGGTGGGGGCGAATTGGGAGGGTTTAAGGGAATTTTGGGTTTTATAAGAAGTAGTAGGGTTTAGGGTTTAGGGTTAGGGGAGTGGGGTTTCTAGAGAGATCCAAATAATCGGCCACCATCTACTTGGAAAGTGATCAACAATCAGTCGAGTTTGGGCAGTGCTAGGGCACACAAAAAATAAAATAATAATAATAATAATAATTACAAAATAATGGATACAAATTGAGGTGACGATATTTTATTGATTGCATCAATTGTGGATCCGGAACCGCTCCACCCATTTTCGCTCAACCCCTCCACCTCCGATCAAAGTTACATAGGCGAGCTCATCATCTGTGCAGCTAAGATGATTTCAATTTTTTGTGGGTTCTACCGAGCTCGGACACATCTCATCAGTCGAACACAAAATCCAATGAGGTGGCTCTAATTAGAGCCATTGGGCGGAACGGGTGGAGCTAACCGCTCGGTGGAGCGGTTCGAAATCCCATCGATTGTGGACCCGTACACTCTAATAAAAAACATCAATAAAATTTTGACACCTCATTTTGTAAGTCACATTTTGAGGCATTTTTTTGTGACTTTATATTTACCCATAGAGCTTTGTTTTTCATACGATTTTTTTAATTTTATTTTAATCTTAGAAAATAATAGTTTAAAAAGGAATAAGAAGAATATTTATAAATAAGTATTAAATTTTTTTACGATTTTTTTTTTGTATATTTACTTTTAGAGTAATACTTTATTACGCTGGCGGAGCTATGAGTATTATAATTTAATGTTGGAAAATTACAAATTTACCCCTTATAATTTTGATAAATATGATAATTTACTACTAAGTTATAAATATGGCGATTTTTCTCCCTTTTTTGTTAGAAAAAAAATTTCGCTACATAAATATTTTGTCCTTCTTTTGTGTCAGTTTTATATTGCACCATTGTAATCTCGTATTTTTTTAATTCACTTTATGGGCAATATACACAATATTGGACTCTATTTATATATTTACTAGAACTCGTGCCCGTGCCGGTGGCACGGTGACAGTCTAATTTGTGTGCAGTACAAAACCAAGCATCACGGTTATCACCATTATATAGAACCCTAGAAGCCAGTAAAATCTGTTGCTGGTGTGATTGTACCATTGATTATAGTGCTATTCGTGTGATTATTGTTGGTGTTGCCAAGGATCGATTTGCAAAAACAACAATAGCCAATATTTCAAAGGATAACTATAGTATACCACATTGCTTAAAAAATAAAAAACTATAGTATACCACATTTTACCGCAAAAGTTCCAACTCCTCCTTTATTGAACATTAGGATTTGGAGATTCACCTCTACTGCCCCATGTAAATACTCATCTTCTTTTGTTTGCCATCACCCCCTTTTTGATCCCCTACTCTACCTGCCTTCAAGAAACACGCAACCTCACCACCTCTTCCATACTTTCCTTTCTCACACTTTCCACCCCTACACAAATCATTGCCACCACCTTTAGCCCCTGTCTCATACTTTTCGCCCCTACATAGATGGGTCTCTAAATATCAATCCCTTGGTTGCTCTGTTAGATAAGTTGACTGTTCTTGCGACTTGGCTTCCATGGTTTCATGTAACAAAAGAAATAAATACACTTAAATTCTTATTCATGGCGCATCTGAAAATAATAAAAATTAATCTGATAAGTCAAATTAGAGACTTTACATTTTGTCAAACCCCAACAAAAAGGCAAATTATCCTCCGTGTTTTACTTAAAGCATCAGCCTTGTCGCTCTCATACACATACAAACCATAGTTGTCAATCCTCTCTTTTACTGTTTCGGTCAAAAATTGGTTTGGAACCTATGAAATGTTTTGTTATTTTACAAAAAAAGACAAAGAAAAAAAAATAGGTTGCAGCACATATACATTATCTGCACATACAATTTAACCATGAAACCAAACCAAACCAAAGATACAAATCAAAACCCAATTTTAATAATCACACATCACCACATAGATTCCATGAGAAGCATTGAAAAACAATCCTAAAAAATAATATTGACAGAAAAAATCCCATCTAAAGCTTCCATGAAGCAAATAAATGATTCAAATTCCCAATTCATTGTACAGCAGCAATATTTCAAAAAGATACCAAGTGAGATAGATGACAGAAATATAAGACGGATAATGCGTTGGGAGAGAAAAAGTAACTATTTTTTAGATAGGGTGTCCTTTGTGCTTTGCGGTGGTCAAGCTCGAAATTAAATTGCAATCCCCTCATGTGATACAGAAACAAAAAACGATAGAAGAATAACAAAAATTAAGGGTTTTACGGTTAACCTGACCCATTGTTGTATTCAATTGGCTTGCCAATCACCGACAAAGCTCATAATTTTCCAGGGCGGGTGTGTGAGGTTATGCGAGAGAGAATTGGCTGCTGGATGACCGGTGTAAAAGATTGTGGTCAAGCTGGTGAGGAATCAAAATCGAAGATGTTCACTGCAGCCGCTGTTGAAGAAGGTAAGGCTCAAATAGAAGAAAGTAGTTGCGATCGGCACTTAGAAACGGGATCGGGTAAATTAATAAACAGCCGTATCGTATCAGGAATTGAATTGATTGTCGTCAGATCCGTAGGAGGAGAATGAAGCAAAAACGATAGAAGAAAGAAGGGGACAATGTCTGCGTTTGAGAAGAAGATACTGGAAACCGTCAAATTTGGGCCGCATGATTAACTTAGGAAAATTGATCTGGACGGATGGAGAAAATGATGAAAAATAAAGAATTAATGTCAGCCTTTGGATGGGAGCGGTTATCGGTGAATCCTGGCCCTTCTTTGTCTATTTTTAAGAAGTAGTTAAAACCATTGTGTTTTGTATTATAGATAGAAAAAAAAATATGAACATTTTTTATACTTTAACATAAACGACGTTGTTTGTGGGAAGGTAAAGGAAAAAAACCCACCATGTTTCAATTTCGATTACTTTTTTTGGGCTTGAGTAAGAATTCGGTCACCATTACATGTGTTGGTTAATTTTCGCTCTTATAAAATATGTGAACTCACATTGTGCATAGTCTAACGACGAGGGTGTTTTAAATCTATCATTATCACATTATCAAACTAGTAACTAGAGTAATTGTGATTGTAACCTCTATAAAGATCATATGCATGAGGATACGAAGGAACAAATTTGGACTCCACGTAAAACGAAGGAGACAGAGCACTCCCTTTTAAGATTTTTGAGATCCAGACTCTAGAGTATGTTGACTAACATCTGAGGAAAGAGGAAGCCATATCAAGAAGAACTGTAACAGTCGGCCAATTTCGAAGCATAATTTGGTATATAATTCAGAAAATGAAGAAAACAATAAACTGAGATTTGATGACAATAGAGGAATTAATTGGATTAATTGGAATTGAAATGAAACTCAAGAACAGTAACATTAATGCTACTTCTCTACTCCTAGCCACGCTCGCGATTAACCTCTTCCCACGTAACCATGTCCAAGTTACCCTTACGCCAAAACAGTGGCGGACCCAGGAAATTTTCACAAGGGGGGCAAAATGGCATAACACATTTAAAGGGGGCAAAAATAAATACTAATGAATTTATTTTTTTAAACAAAGGGGGGCAAAGTCTAAAATATTGCACTAATACTCCAAATTTTCAAAAAAATTACACTAGTAATTTTTATTTTTTTTAAACAAAGGGGGGCCATTGCCCCCCATAAGCTTAGGGTAGGTCCGCCCCTGCACCAAAAGACTAGATAATCCCTCTATTATATTGGGCTATTAGAAGAACCAACCCTGCATAATCCCTCTCTTGGTTGGATTATGATTTTGGCTTATTTTTCTGGAATTATTGAATATTTAGAATTTTAAATTATGATACTTGTTTTAAGATGAATGATATTAAATTTAAAAGATATTACTAGTATTGATAATTATTCATAAAACTTTGTGTATAAGAAATTTAACTCAAGGCCAATAAAGTGTTGGTACATTAAGAAGAAGATATTAATGGCATTGCCTTTAAAACTGACGTCCATCGTATAAAACTATCGCTATTAAAATTTAAGATTGTTCTTCCGACAATTAAAATTGTCTGATACGTACAACTTGAATAGTTTAACCGATGGTCCAACAATTTTAAAAAATTAATGGTAATAAAAACAACAATTTTAACTCAAATAAAGTTAAAGTGACAAGAAATTAAATCCCAGGCAACCCTCAAGAAACCAAAAAGAAAAAAACCTGTAATATGAACTTTGCTCAGTTTTCATGTGCCTGAGACATTCTTGTAAGAGTGCAGATCTACAGATAAATGGAAGACTAAACCAAACCTTAACAAAACAGTGATTCTAATGTTAACTTATTACCTCTGTCCCAAATTGAATGTCTGATATTTATCTTGATCAATCAAGAGCAATTTCAGACATTCATTTTGGGACAGAGGAAGTACTAACTTAGCTGCTTGACAGGTACCATCTCATATTCTTCCGGCAACTGCCTGAATTTTCTGAGGAAGAAAGAAACGACCCCCGAAATGCTGCTGCGAGGCGATGAACACGACAAACAGAATGCCACCACAAGCAATAACAACATTCCAAGAAGGGGAGTAAAAATCAGCCCTCGGATTTGCATATATGTAAAACCTATCAAACTGGTAACCCGTAATAATCTGAATGTTACCTCTGTAAAGATCATATGCATGTGGTAACGAGCGAACAAAAGTGGACCCCATGTAAAACGAAGGAGAAAGAACACTCCCTCTTGAGGTTTGGAATATGTTGAGCAAGATCTGAGGGAAAAGGAAGCCATCAAGAACCAACCCTGCATAAGACCTTAGATTTCTCCATATGGAATGATGTTGACTAAAACCAACAAATTGGTCAACTCGAGTTGTGGGGTTGGGCTTATTCTTCTTCTTCTTCCAGTTCACGAGTATGGCGATGGACCCACCTATAATGTATAAAGGCAATAACGCAAAGAGAGTCTTCATCTCAGTAACCCAAGCACCCTCCTTTCCATTTTCGCCCCTGAATTTAGCAGTCCATGCCAGTTGAAAGAGACGGAACTCTAAGATGAATGCCACCATTGTTACTACCCTCACAAACACCTCGTCTACTTCAAGCCATCCCCCACTTCCAAGCATCACATTTTGCCTATCGTGATGTCCTGTAAAGAGGGCTTCAAAGTTCAACAAGAGAGGAATCATGTGGCTTAAAGTGAGCATGAGTAGCATGGTAAGAGATACGAACGGAAGCATGTCAGAATTTTTTCTGACGTGCCGGAGTTGTATCCCGACAAAGACACATGCGAGCGTGTCAGAGACTAAGATCATTATAATCTCTAAATCCATTCTCCATATGTTTCTTCTTGCTTCATGACTAGTTACAGAGCTGGAAGAAACGTCCAAACGGTCAAAGTAAAGAGGATCGCCCTTTTTTCGCAGGCTCTCTATGCTTCCCAGCTTTCCTTCATTGTTCCCATTTTCAGGTGGGAGATCAATTTTCACAAGAATCTCACAGTCGAAAGATCCATTTGATATCAGCCTTCGACATCCTACCATACAGAGGTGTCCTGTTCTGTCATCATACACCCCTTCAGAATATATTTCCGTTTCACCAAAGTGACTCGAAGATCCGTTTAACGAAGAAATTTCAGTATCCAAATTGACGCAAATATCTGCGCTGAAGCTTATCTTATAGCTGACATTCATTGGGCCATGATATTCATTCACACCAGATTCTTCTATTACCCCATTGTATGGATCATAGAACCGACTCCCCAGAGAAAAAGGGTCTGCAAATCCCCAAGCCAAATTTTGCTTTGAATATTTGACAAACATGTCAAACTTCATACCTGGAGAATGTCCGTCTGGATAAATCGTTCCTTTCTTTTCAAGAGGCTTCTTCACGGAGCAAAACTTTTTAACCTTTTCCATCTCCGTGTACTCATATTTCAAACCCGGGAGATTGACCCTGCCAGCATCAATACTGTGAAACTTGATCTTCTCAAAGTAGCCTACATCATTTGCAGTTTTGTTAGTCCAAATCTCTCCCTCTATGCTGATTCTATTCATGATTGACCAAACTGAACGGTATCTCAAGGTCAACCTAGTTGAACAATCCCCAGGATGAGCACTCCCAGAAAGATCATCTTGATTCAAGATTCTGCAAAGAACAAGGCAAAGCTGGTTCCTTTTCGCATCCCATACTCCCTCACCAACCAAGGTCGTGTTTGGGTCAAAAGATGACCCATACCTGAGATATCTACTTTTGGGGAACCCAACTAAATACCGCAGCTTTCTCTCACTCTGAGAACACTGGATTGCATACAACGACAACAAAGATGGCAAATTTCCTGAAACCGTGCCAAAAGGAGTACAATTCAGCGATGAATTCACAGAATCGCACCCGCTTGGATAGTTCAACGTGTAGGTAGTGTATTGCCCAGAAAACATAGCACATATGCCAAACTCGTTCAACATAAGAGAAGAGTTCAAAGGAAGACTACCACCAGAACAGCCTTCTTCAGAAACCAAAGTGTAGTTGTACTCGTGTGGAGTCACTCTAGGAAAGCCCAAAATTGAGATAGGCTCAAAATAACTTGGATCATTACTAGAAGAAGCCAAGCTCTCAAGAACTCCATTAATCAAACTAGTATGAACAGTCAATTTCCTGGAAATATTAAGCTTAAGGACAGCTTCAAGATTGATAGATTTACCTTCACTCGTGTACCAAGGAGCTGATCCGACCATACAAAGCTTATTCGTATTAACTGACCAGAACCCATTCAGAAGGAAGTCTATCAAAGGCCTCTTGAGATCGAATGTCGTGTTGAATAGAACATAGAAATTTTTATTTGGGTTCTGGAAAAGGAGGTGAGCTTCGATCTTGAAAAGGCCATCGACTTTGGTCATAAAGATGTTTGTAGTGGCAGCAAAGTAGAGAGACTTGGCACCAACAAAGGGGGTGTTTTTGCCGAGAATTCTTGCGCCTCCTCCGTGATAGCTTGTTTGTGGTTCAAGAAATGGATAGAAGACTGTATATATAGGAGTAGTGGGAGCTGCTTCAGGGACCATGTAAGCACAGTGGTTAGTGTATGATATAGTTGGAACAGATGATGAAGTGACTGCCTGGTTGGTATAGATAATAAAGAGCAAGACGAGGAAGATTGTGCAAGGAGAATCCATGGCTGCAAGGATTTTTCTTCTGACTGTGTGTCTTAGACCATCTACAATGGTTTCACACAAATTTCCATTCAACACCCACTTTATCACTCCACATCAGCTTCTCTCTCTTCCAACTCATCCATTCAACACTCATTCAACAAAACACCCTACAATGGTTTGTTTAATCCACCCTTCAACACTTTTCTCACTCATCATCCTATACCCCACCACTTAAAATTTATTTTTTATTTTTATGATTAGTGTTGAAATAGTTATTATTGGGATCTATTTCAAGAAAAAAGATGAGTTTTTTTTGTGTCGGAATACAATAAAATTTATGTCAATTTAAAGAGAAAAAAAAATAGGAATTTTGGTGTAAAAAAAAAAACATTTTTTTGTGAAATAATTGAGCTCAAATAATTGGGATAAAAAAAAATAACTCGTCAGCCAATCAGAAGGTGACACATGTCCAGGCCAAAAAAAAAAAAAAAAAAAAAAAGGCAGAGAAGCCGCTGGACGCGCCTTCTCTGGCGCGTGTGCTACACGCGCTCGCCTTGCCCAATCTTTGGGCGCCACGTGGCAAAACTGGGAGACAAACTCTGCATTCACACTTATTGAAATTTTTCAACCAAAACATTCACACCCCCCCCCCCCCAATTAAACAAACCATTGCAAGCATTCACACCCCCATTTTTGTTCACACCCCATTAAACAAGCCATTGTACATGGTCTTAGTCATCATGCATACACACATGGACATACCTGTCAATGAGAAGATGCATCTTTCATATTTAAAAATTGGTGTCTCAGGCCTGCTTCAAATGCTGAAGAAAAATGAGACAAAGAGTTTAACTTTTCCCCCGTCTCTTTCGAGAGCGACAAACAATGCAATAGGTGAAGACGCCCAAGCTTTTGGAATAAAGTATCCGGAAAGCTCCTCCATTGCTGTCCCGCGGGTCGGATATCTGGCTAAGATTATCTGCAAAACGAGGCACACCGTTAGGTGTATGAGGGTGGGTACCCCGATAACCCTCGGGTGTGAGAATCAGGACATTGTATATGGATATAACTATATGAGAGAGAACTCTAGAGAGAGTATTTTAGTAGAGAGAGAGTCAACACACCTTTTATGAGATGAGGAGGGTTATTTATATAGGGGGTGTTGTGTATATTTTGCCCTTTGGAGGGTCTCACCTTTTGTATTTGGTATAAGTATATAGGCCGTATATAATGTGTATAGACCGTATATAAAATGTATATCTGAGGGAAAATCGACAGCTTTGAAATTGAAAGAAAAAAAGGTCGTTTTCTCATTGAACAAGTCGCCGGCTTCAACTGGTGTAGAAGAAATGTGCTATGATCTATTAATAATAAACCATACAGTATATCCCACAAAATTTAAGCCCAGCCTACCTGTCCAAATTTATAATCCAATGTGATTTGGGGAGGGGAGGAGGTCACAAATCTTAATGTTAACAAATCAAATAAGATAGGAATATTCATTTTGGGACGGGGGAGCTAAATGTATATGATATTCTTTTTGATACCAAGATAGTAATACTGAAAGCGAAAGGAATCTCTTATACTCCCTGTCCAGAAAAATTAGTCTAAGCTACTCTTTGCGCACACAAAATACACAATCAAAATAATACTCCCTCTGTCTCTAAATGGATGTCCAAATTTCATTAGAACAGTAATACTTTAATACACTAGAGGAGCTATGATATAAATAAGTATTAAAAAATCAAAAAAATAATAATATGAATATTTGTGATAATTTAACATAAACGACGTTGTTTGTAGGAATGTAAAGAAAAAAAGATACTCTATTTCAATTTTGCTTACTTTTCTGAGCTTGAATTTGGTCACCAAATGTGTTAGTGAATTTTCGCTCTTATAAAATATGCGAACTCACCATTGTACATAGTCTAATGAAGGTGTTTAAAACCTATCATTATCAAACTGGTAACGTGTGTAATTGTGATTCTAACCTCTATAAAATTCATATGCATGAGGAGACGAGCGAAAAATTTGGACCCCACATAAAAAGTAGGTTTTGAAGGAAATTAGTTTCTCCTTAAATTACAGAAAGTTTTTTTTTTTTTTTTTTTTTCCTATTTGTAAGCATTTGACAAACATTTAGGAACAGTTTAATTTTTTTTATTTTTTTTTATAATTTAAGAAAAACCAGTTTCCCTTAAAATCTTGTGCTGCATAAAACGATGGAGACAGAGGACTCCCTTTTTGAGATTTTGAGAACCGGAGTATGTTGACTAAGATCTGAGGAAAGAGGAAGCCATCATGAGCTAACCCTGCATAATCCTTCTCTTAGTTGGATTATGATTCTGGTTTATTTTTCTGGAATTATTGAGTATTTAGAATTTTAAATTTTGACACTTGTTTTAAGATGAATGACATTAATTATTTTAAAATATATTAATTGCATCAATAATTATTCATAGAAACTTTGTGTGTAGGTAATTTAGCATAGGGCCGATATAGTGTTGGTATATCTTCGAAAAAAAGAAGAAGATATTGATGGCATTGATTTTAAAACTGACGTTCATCATATAAAACTATTGTTATTAAAATTAAAAATAGTTTTTCCGACACTTGAAAATTGTCAGATAATATGTACAAATCGGATAGTTTTAACTGATGGACCAAAAAAATTTCAAATATTAATGGTAAAAACAACAATTTAAACTCAAATAAAGTTAAACTGACTAGAAATTAATCTCAGGTAACCCTCAAGAAACCGAAAGAAAAGAACCTGTAATATGTGTTTTGTTCTGTTTTCATGTGCCTGAAACACAGAGCTACTAGTTTTATTTCCCTTCTGCTTTTTTTTTTTATCATCGTTTACAAATCCCTATGGAATCTAGTACAGTATTATCTAAAGATCTGTCGATCTATAGCCCTAACTATTACAAGTTCCTATGGAGTTTCACCATTGTCGAACCTATTACTGCGAATGATACTTGCTCTTCAACATTGATGTTGCAATCTCTCATAGACGTCCCGCGCCATCTGGTAGTTTGCTTGCCATACTAACCCCTATGGGGTTGAGAAACTATGGGCTCTCCACTTTTTCCCCCAAGGGGGAAACGAACCCAGGACCTCCCCTAAGGGAAGCCCTTTACTCACCCACCCGATACCACTAAGCCAGAAGGCCATGGGTCCTTCTGCTTTCAATGGCTACAAGAATATGAAAGCTGAAGACATGGAAAACTAGGTAGCTGGAATAAAACATTCTGGTAAGAGCAGATCTACAGTTACTTGGAAGACTAAAACAAACCTTAACAAAACAGTTATTCTAATGTTAACTATTAGATATGTATCAAAATAAATGTTTGAAATTTCTTCAGAAAAGCAATTTCAGACATTCATTTTGGGACGGATGGAGTACTAACTTAACTGCTTGACACAGGTACCATCTCATATTCTTCAGACAACTGCCTGAATTTCTGAGGAAGAAAGAAATAACCCCCGAAATGCTGCTGCAAGCCAATGATTCCGACAAACAGAATGCCACCACAAGCAATAACGACATCCCAAGAAGGGGAGTAAAAATCAGCTCTCGGATTTGCGTATATGTAAAACCTATCAAACTGATAACCTGTTTGATTCTGAATGTTACCCCTGTAAAGATCATATGCATGAGGTAACAAGCGAACAAAAGTGGACCCCAAGTAAAATGAAGGAGACAGAGAACTCCCTTTTGAGCTCTGGAATATGTTGAGCAAAATCTGAGGGAAGAGGAAGCCATCAAGAACCAACCCTCCATAAGACCTTAGATTTCCCCACACGGAATGATGTTGACTAAAACCAACGAATTGGTCAACTCGTGTTGTGGTGTTGCACTTATTCTTCTTCCGGTTAATGAGTAAGACGATGGACCCACCGATAATGTATAAGGGCAATAACACGAAGAGAGTCTTTATCTCAGTAACCCAAGCACCCTCCTTTCCATTTCCGTCCCTTAATTTTGCAGTCCATACCAGTTGAAAGAGACAGAACTCTAACATGAATGCCACCATTGTTACTAACATGGAAAAAACTTCGTTTAAATATTCAAATTTCAAAAAGAGGGGAATCAAGTGGTTTAAAGTGAGCATCAGTAGCATGGTAAGAGAGATGAAGGGAAGCACGTCGGAATGTTTTTTAACGTGCAAGATTTGTAGCCCGACAAATACACAGGTAAGCGTGTTAGAGATGAAGACCATTAACATCTCTAATTCCATTCTCCATATGTTTCTTCTTCCTTCAGGACTAGTAATGATAGAGATTGAAATAACGTCCAAACGGTTGAAGTAAAGGGAATCTCCCTTGTTTCGCAGACTCTCTATACTTCCCTTGATCAACCTTTCTTTTCCGTCCCCACTTTCCGGTGGGAAATTCATTTTCACAAGAATCTCACAATCGTAAGATTCATTTGGGAACAGTTTTCTACATCCGACCATACAGAGGTGTCCTGTTTTGTCGTCATACACCCCTTCTGCAGATATGACCACTTGACCAAACGGACTCAAAGATCCATTTAACGAAGAAATTCCAGGGCGAAATTTGAAACTCTTACTTGGGGGGCTGAAGCTTATCTTGTAGCTGATATTCACTGGGCCACTATAGTGTGTGGATGCAGCAATTGCAGGCACAGTGTATGCATCAAAGAACTTACTCCCCAGAGTAATAGGCTCTGCAAATCCCCAGCAAAAATATCTCTTTGAAGATTCAAGAAACAAGTCAAACCTCATACCGGGAGAATGTCCGTCCCGATACGTCTCTCCTTTCTTTTCAAGATGCTTCCTCACTGGGCACGACTTTTGTACTCCTTCCATCAACGTGTACTCATACTTCAGACCCAGGAGATCGACCATGCCCTCATAAATACTTTGAAACTTGATCTTTTCAAAATACCCTATATCATCCGCAGTTTTGTTGCTCCAAATCTCTCCTTCAATGCTGATGATTTTCATCATTGACCAAACTGCACAGTATCTCAAGGTCAACCTAATTGAACAATCCCCAGGATGAGCACTCCCTGAAGGATCATCTGGATTCAAGATTCGGCAGAGAACAAGGCAAAGCTGGTTCTTTCTCACATCCCATACTCCCTCACCAATCAAGGTCGTGTTTGGGTCAAAAGATGACCCGAACTCAACATATATACTTTTGTGGAACCCAACTAAATACCGCAGTTTTCTCTCACTCAGAGAACACTGGATTGCATACAACGACAATATAGATGGCAAATTTCCTGAAACCGTGCCAAAAGGAGTACAATTTGGTAACGGATTCACAGAGTTGCACCCGCTTGGATACTTCAACTTGTAAGTGAGATATTGCCCAGAAAACATATCACAGATTCTTGACTCGTCCAACCTAAGAGAAGCCTTTACTGCAAGATTACAATCAGAACATCCATCTTCAGAAACCAAAGTGTAGTTGTACTTATTTGGAGTCACTCTAGGAAAGCCCAAAATTGAGATAGGCTCAAAATAACTCGGATCATTGCTAGAAGAAGCCAAGCTCTCCAGGACTCCATTAATCAAACTAGTATGGACAGTCAGTTTACTGGAGATATTAAGCTTAAGGACAGCTTCAAGATTGATAGATTCACCTTCACTTGAGTACCAAGTAGCTGATCCGACCATGCAAAGCTTCTTCGTAGGGACTGACCAGAACCCATTCAGAAGAAAGTCTACTGAACGCAAATTTGATGTCGTGTTGGATAGAACATAGAATTTAGCATTAGGGTCCTTAAAGATGAGGTGAGCTTCAATCTTGAAAAGGCCATCGACATTGGTCATGAAGATATTTATAGTGACAGCAAAGTGGAGAGACTTGGCATGACCATAGGAGTGGTTTTTGCCCAGAATTCTTTCGCCTCCGTGGAAATAGCTGGTTAGTGGTTCAAGAAATGGATAGACTGTAAACATTGGAGTAGTAGGAGCTGCTTCAGGGACCAAATAAGCACAGTGGTTGGTATATGAGATTGTTGTAATGGAGGAAGAAGCATTTGTCCTATTGGTAAAGATAATAAAGAGCAAGAAAAGGAAGATTGCATAAGGAGAATCCGTGGCTGAAACTTCATAAAGATTTTTCTTCATCTAAAGATGATGAAGAAGAAGAAAAGAAGAGCGTTGACTTAGTGTGTTGGTTATTAGTCAACACACAGACATACACACACCAATGCATGTTGAATCTGAGAGCCCACTGAAATTTGAGAGAGAATGAAAACAACTTTACTACAAAAAGAAAAAGAAGGCTGTAGAATGAGACACTCACGATCTAATTTATTCCATTGCACCAAGATAGCCTTAAATAGGCATACATCAAACAAACTTATACCAAACTTTCCTAATATTCAGCACACCACTAAACCACTAACAAGACTCAACTAGAAAATAGGAACTGACTAACAACTTAACAAAACAAATCACCTAAACCAACTAAGTACTCAACCAGTAAATATGGATAATAAACTAAACATTATTAAGCAAGTAGACTCAGTCAACTAAATCTAAAAATATCTGCTGGACACTAGCTGGTGTTGTTGTTTTAACACTCCCTCTCAACACCAGCTTCCATTTTCTTCATCACCCCAAGCTGACGACGGAAGCTTTCAAACTTGTTGGTGCTCAAGCCTTTCGTGAACAATCAACAACTTGATCTTCTGTGTTAACATGCTTAAGCTGAACCTCTTCTTTCAAAACTTTCTCCCTAATGAAATGATGATGTACCTCCACATGTTTAGTTCTTGAGTGAAAAACTGGATTCTCCGCCAACCGAATTGCTGACTGGTTGTCGCAATATAAACGCACTGCAAAATCACTTGGCTGCTGCAAGTTCTTCAATAATTGAACGAGCCAAGTACTCTCCTGTGCTGCACTTGCTGCAGCTCGATACTCTGCTTCTGTTTTGATAGAGATACTGATTGTTGTCTTTTACTGCACCAAAAAATTGCCCCCGACCCAAGCATAAATACGTATCCAGTAGTCGAACGTCTGGTGTCATGGTCACCTGCATAATCAGCATCACAGTAACCTACTAACTTACAATCTTCATCTTTCTTATACAAGATACCATAGTCCAGAGTACTCTTCACATATCTCAAAATTCGTCGTGCCCCATCCAAATGAGGCTTCTTTGGATTCTGCATGTAGCGACTCATAACACCAACAACAAAAGAGATCTCTGGCCTGGTTAAGGTTAGGTAGATTAGGCTACCCATCAACTGCCGGTACATCGTTGTGTCTTCCAAGCTTCTCCCTTCATGAGCACACATCTTGGCGTTTGGCTCCATTGGAGTTGAAACTGGTTTGCACTCGAGCATCCCAAACTTGTGTAGCAATTCCTTGGAATATTTTTGCTGGTGGAGAAATATTCCTTCTTGAGTGCAAACCACCTCTAGGCCAAGAAAGTGCTTGAGCTGTCCAAGTTCTTTCATGTGAAATCGCACCGATAAATTTTGCTTTGTTTGCAGAATTTCCTCTTCACAATCACCTGTTATGATTAAATCATCCACGTACACTAACACAACAACTAGTTTTCCTTCATTAACTTTAACAAAGAGACTAGAATCTGCAGCTGTAACCGAGTATCCAATATGAATTAAAAATTCTGCAATCTTACCATACCAAGCCCTCGGTGCCTGCTTTAATCCATAGAGCGCCTTCCGAAGCTTGCAAACATACTCCGGATGATCTCGATTCTGAAAACCCAATGGCTGAACCATGTAAATCTCCCGATCCAATTCTCCATGCAAAAATGCATTCTTTACGTCCATCTGCAATAAGTTCCAATTTTTGCTTGCTGCAAGTGCCAATAAAACTCGTACGGTTGTAAGCTTTGCAACAGGACTGAACGTGTCTTCATAGTCCAGTCCATATTGCTGAGAAAACCCTCTAGCAACCAAACGAGTTTTTATATCTCTCGATCGACCCATCTGTGTTTCGCTTGATCTTGTAAACCCACTTGCACGAGATAGGCTTAACATCTCTCAGCTTTGGAACAATCTCCCAAGTCTGATTTTGTTCTAGAGCTGCGATTTCTTCTTCCATGGCCTTAACCCAAGCTGGATTTTGAATGGCTTCATCGAACGTCTCCGGTTCTACTACATCAGATTCTTCTAGTACAGCTGCATTTGCATCTCTAGTATTTGCATATCTGGGATTTTGCTTCCTGATTCTTGTTGATCTTCGAAGGGGGGCTGATACAACAGCTTTAGTGGGTTCATCTTCTTTGCTTGCTGATTATACACACAGTTTGCCAAGGTCTTGAACTTGCACCTTCTTCTACATAACCACTATCATCAACATGTGTTTCTTCAACTAAAGGCAACTGCACTTGACTAGATTCCAGCTCTTCCTTTAATACATTAGAATCTGGTAGTATCTCCCTTTCATGAGACCACCAACTAGACGCCTCATCGAACACTACATTCCGAGATGTGTAGCACTTTCCAGTTGTAGGATCACAACACTTCCAGCCCTTTCTCTGTCTGTCATAACCCACAAAAATACACCTAACAGCTTTCTTGTCAATCTTGCTACGTAAACTATCAGGAATAAATACATAGCACACACATCCGAAAACACGAAAATAACTAACAACAGGTTTCATTTTCCACAACTTTTCAAAAGGTGAAAGAAAATATAACCTTTGTTGCGGAAGCCTATTAATCACAAAGGCAGCAGTCCTCATCGCTTCTGCCCAAAACCGCCCCAGAACATTCTTCGCGTGAAGCATACTCCTGCATATTTCTGATAGGTGTCGGTTCTTTCTCTCCGCCACACCATTCTGTTGCGGAGTATAGGGACAAGTGAACTGATGACGGATTTGGCATTCTTGAAGAAAGCTTAAGAACTCCTCTGAAGTATACTCTCCACCATTGTCAGTACGTAGGCACCGAATCTGTTTGCCAAGTTCTGCTTGTACAGTCTCCTTAAATTCTTTAAACTTAGAAAAAGTTTGAGATTTTTCCTCCATAAAATAAACCCAGACATACCTTGAAAAGTCATCGATAAATGTTACCATGTACCTCATCCCACCAACAGAGACTTGTTTGACTGGACCAAACACATCGGAATGAATTAACTCTAACGGTTCCTTCGCTGTGAACTTCGACTCTTCATATGGCAACTGATGTGCTTTTCCATACTGACATCCCGCGCACACTGTATCTGATTTTACTTCAAGTTGAGGAAGCCCTTTCAACATCGACTTTTTCATCATCATGCTTAGCTTGGAATAGCTGACATGACCTAGTCGCATGTGCCATAAGTCACCGGTCTCGACCTTCCTCGTCTTGTTTATATAGGCAGCCTCCGCAGACATGACATAAACTGAGTTTTGTCTCCGTCCCTCCACTATTGGCTTTCCCACCACCTCAAGGCTGCGATATACCTTCACATCATTCGGACCAAACAAAACAAAGTGGCCTGAAGATGTGAATTGGGCTACTGACAAGAGGTTTTTCTTCATACCCGGAACATGGTACACATTCTGAAGTGCAACATCTTTGGCACCGTTTTGAGGAGAGACTACCATATTACCCACATGAGCTATCTGTAACTTTGAGTTATCTGCAGTCACAACTACTCGACTCCCTTTGTATTCTTCAACACGCTGCAACTTGTCTTTATCACCAGTCATATGGTTCGAACACCCTGAGTCGAGAATCCAATCCCTCTCGTAGTCAATTTGTTCTATCAATGCTGTGAGAGCAAATTCTTCTCCTGTACCAAATGTTTCAATCTGCGATTCACATCTAATTTTGGGGATATCAACTCTATACTCAATCCCCAACTCCTCTGCAGCGAAAAGAGCTTCAGCATCCCATTCTTCTTCACTTCTGGTAGCAGCAACATTACTCTCCATGATCCTCTTCGATCGACAATCTTTCGCCATATGACCCTCTTTCCCGCAGTTGTAACAGACCCCTTGAAACTTTTTCTCACGACAAAATTTTGCTATGTGACCATCCTTCCCACAATTGTAGCACTGCTTTTCAACCTTATTGCTGCCCTGATTCTTAGAACCATGATTTTTCGGACCATGAATCTTTGAACCTGAACCACCTCCTCCTGAATAGTTGCTACTGCCTCTAGATCCCGTCCCACCAGAAGAATTTTGCTTAGAATTTGGACTACCTTTGCTGACATACAACGCTTCCTCTTCAGTCTTCAATGAAACGCCCCCTAGTTGCTTTGCCAAGGCTTCCTGTCCAGCAAGCAGATTCTCGAACTCAACAAGTGATGGTTCCGTAGGCCATCCCTGTACTGCAGCAACAAAACTTCTGTATTCAGGTCTCAACCCATGGATGATTATTCTTTTCATCCTGGTCTCAGCTATTGGAGCTTCGGGATCCAACTCAGACAGCTCACGACATATTGATTTCACTTTGTGGAAATACTGAGAAACCGTCATATCGCGTTGAACTATCGACAACAACTTGCTCTCAAGAAGTTGAAGTCTTGTGTCATTCTTCTTCGAGAAGAGTGTGGCTAACGTATCCCAGGCTTCTTTAGGAGTTTCGTCCTTCCGGATATGCTCCAGTACCTCATCTTCAATTGTAGTCTTCAAAGCGAACATTGCCTTGCCCGCTTTGATTTTCCACTTCCTCACAGCACCGTTTGCATCCTCCTCTGGCTGCTTCACTTCACTACCACATACAACCTCCCACAAATCTTGGCCCTGCATGTAAGACTTCATGCACGTCGACCAGGAATTGTAGTTCTGATTGTTGAGCTTCCTAATTCCGCCAACGACCTGCAGATCACTCATCTTGATAACCAGGCTCTGTATACCAAATGTTGAATCTGAGAGCTCACTGAAATTTGAGAGAGAATGAAAACAACTTTACTACAAAAAGAAAAAGAAGGCTGTAGAATGAGACACTCACGATCTAATTTATTCCATTGCACCAAGATAGCCTTAAATAGGCATACATCAAACAAACTTATACCAAACTTTCCTAATATTCAGCACACCACTAAACCACTAACAAGACTCAACTAGAAAATAGGAACTGACTAACAACTTAACAAAACAAATCACCTAAACCAACTAAGTACTCAACCAGTAAATATGGATAATAAACTAAACATTATTAGCAAGTAGACTCAGTCAACTAAATCTAAAAATATCTGCTGGACACTAGCTGGTGTTGTTGTTTAACAATGCATATATGCTAATCAACGTGCAGTGTCGCCTTCAAAGAAACTCATTGAGAATACACAACTTGGTGGGTTAAATAATATTTGAGCAGCATCTTTCATATATAAAAATTGGTTGGTGCCTTCAGTTGAAGAAGTCGCTGCTTCAAATACAGAAGAAAAAAAATGAGACAGTTTAACTTTTCCTTGAAAATAATAAATTTTCAAGATTTCTTTTTGTCAAAGTTGAATCAAAGGGAAATTACTCCTTCCTGTCCGAAAATGAATGTTGACTTTTATAAAGCTCGACTCAAAAACATAATGTAAGGTCTCTCTTTAACCGTAGGAGTATCGTATCAATCATCCCCCATTACTTTTGAAGGCTGTCATTTTGATCTTTCTTTCAGCCATGATTTCTGTTTAAATACTGAAAATCTCCAAATTTGCTTTGATCTGATTTCAAAAGCACGTGTTCTAAATTTAACATGACCTGATATAAAGAACAAATTGAACCTTAAGTGTACAAGGATACCAAGCCTCCATTGCAATAAAATGCAATAGGTACTCTTTGCACACACGCAAAATATACAATCAAAATAATACTCTCTCTGTCTCTAAATGAATGTCCAAATTTCATTTTAAGAGACATTTAAAAATCTCTACGTTCATGCAATTTAGTGGTAAAGATTCATATATAATCATGTAACCCTCTTTCCAAACATTTAGTTTTGCAAGTATAAAAAGACTAGTGAAAAAAAATTGGTAAAAAAACAATTAGGAACAAAATTATTTCCAAAAAAGACATTTATTTTGGGACAAAAATTTCTTACAAAATGGACATTCATTTAGGGACATAGGGAGTATAAAATAAAGAAGGAAAAAGTGTGTGTGTGTGTGAGAGAGAGAGAGAGAGTCTACTACCACTACAACGCCAACTTACTGCACACCATATTTAAGTGAAAAAACGAGTTGAGATCTTCTATACAACTCTGTGTACGCATTCTATACCACAATTAATCGAATAATCTACATGTTTGGATATCATCAAGATGACAGCCCTAATAATTGTGAGATGTTGGATCACTAATGATATAGAGTGTAATGGTACAGAGTGTGTAATACACAGAGTGTAACGACCCAAACTTTCCAATAATAATAATAATAATCCATAACCTGGAAATCTCAAACGTCAACATAATTCAAATCCAACGTTAACATGAAACGGCTAGTTTACTCTAACCATAATTCAAACAAAGCGGAAGCATAACTAAAATTCAAATCTTAACGGCTAGTACAACCCACTAGCTCTTTAATATAAAACCAAAAACCATTGTCTTAAATCTTTCATCAAGTCACGGAGAGATGACCGAAAAAACGGAGCCAAACAGTTATATCTCAACGAAAGGCTAACATCAATAATCTTAATTGTACACATACAAAATACAGTTATCATACTTAAAGAAATTATGGCCCTACCACAAGTTCGTCAATTCTATAGTTACATACATCACCTTTTCAGAGTGTCGAGGGACCTTACACCTCCTCACGGTGCTATCTCATAAGTTCGATCATGATCATTAAGCCACTTCATCAAGCAACATATTTGTCTAATTCTTTTCAATCAAACTAGACTATCTTAATTAGTCCTTTTTACTTAGACTAATTCTAGCTAAGTCCTTTTCAATTAGACCAAGCCAACTGTACCTGTTTCAATTAGACACAGTATATTTCACATAGTATTCAAGGTACAAGAATATATAAAGCAATTTCAATTTACTTAGATACCCAATGAACAACACTTATCAAGGGTAAGATAATTCAAAAGACGTTATATCAACATCAGAGTTCAAATACTACCGGCCACTTGGTAGCTACACTTGAAAGAATTATGAGGATCCTACTTTAAAGAATGAAACTCAAATACTAAGGAACGTAATCCCTTACCTTGGCTTGCGTTAATCTTCTTTAGCAATACCACGCGCACGAATCTACAATCATGCACAAAATATTCTTAGGACAAGTATTTACTATTTACTTTCCGTCCCATACTTTATTTCACTTGATTAACCTTATGAGTTCATCTTCTTAAACTCCTTTAAGATTGATATCCGTTCTAGGGTTTGTACTACCCATTAACTCTTATACCCAAAATATCCTTTTAGGTTTACCAAAATACCCCTAGGATTCCGTAGTTTCTATTCCCAATTATCGTGTTTTAGTATTCGATTACTCACACCCAAAACACTATTCACAGCACCATACTTACTATTCACAGCAACATAACACACACACTCTGTATACACACGCGCACACAACCACACACTGTATATTACACACGCACACACGCTGCACACACACACGCACACAGCCGCACACACACACACTCATCAGCACACACACACGCGCACACAGGTACACGGACACATGCACCCGCGCACACATACATGCATGCATAATTCCATGTCCTCAAAATTGTCATATTCACTTTTAAATCCCCAATTCATAAACCCTAGTTCATCTTTTAGGGTTAGGGTTTCTAATTTGTATACACAATTGACTAGTTCGTATTAAGACGGAGAAATCTAACGTAGAGGGTATGATTTACTTTGCTCTGATGCCTCTTCTCTTCCTCTTCTTCTTTCTCTTTCTTCTTCCTCTTTCTTCTTCCTCTGCGGCTCCCTCTGTCCGCCGCTCTCTCTCTCTCTCTCTCTCTCTCTCTCTCTCTCTCTCTCTCTCTCGTTCTCTTCTCTATTTTCTTTTGTGGAATAATGATAATGCTAGGGTACTAAAGAGAGTATATATATTTTAGGGTTTCCAATTCCCTATCAAAAAGGGTTTCATACTCCTATTGGGTTTTAATTTACTTAAGCCCAACTAAGCTCAATACTTGCTCCTTAATTATTTGAGCCCAAAATAAATAAAAGAGTTTCATAAAAAATAAAAATATAAGGCCAAAGGGCCGGATATTACACAGAGTGGTACAAAAGATCTTCACTCGTGAAAAACAGGCTCCCAGGTGGATTTTATGTGAATAGCAATGAATAAACATAAAACAGAAGGTTAAGAGTTGAAGCATCTACTCACCAGAGACCGTCCCCTCGAAGATCATTTATCTGCAAAACAAAACGTATCTTAAGGTTACTCACTTTGTCTAAACATATACACGAAAAAATAAATGATACTTCTATGCTTCGCGTTTTATTTGACACTAGCCTATTAATATGGACTCATGATAACATACAGGCATATAACAACTGATTTGATTGGAGAGAAAAGGAAGAAAGAAGTGCTGACAGACAACCACAAGGGATGAAATAAAAGTCTTAGATTACCATTTCATATTCTTACAGTAGCTTCTTTTTTCTGCTTTCGATAGCTACAAGAATATGCAAGCTGAATATATGAAGAACTAGCTTACTCAAATGAAATATGCTCGTAAAAACTGCAGATCTAATCTAAAGATGCTTGAAAGACTAAAACAATAAAAATGGCACAGCTTAAAACAGTGATTCTAATGTTAACTACTAACTGCTTGACACAGGTACCATCTCATATTTTTCCGCCTGCCTGAATTTCTGAGGAAGAAAGAAACAACCCCCATAATGCTGCTGGACGGCAATGATTCCGACAAACAGAATGCCACCACAAGCAATAATGACATCCCAAGAAGGGGAGTAGAAATCAGCTCTTGGATTTGCGTATATGTAAAACCTATCAAACTGGTAACTCGTAATATTCTGAATGTTACCTCTGTAAAGATCATATGCATGAGGTAACAAGCGAACAAAAGTGATCCCCACGTAAAACGAAGGAGACAGAGCACTCCCTTTTGAGCTATGGAACATGTTGAGTAAGATCTGAGGAAAGGGGAAACCATCAAGGATCAAACCTGCATAAGACCTTAAATTTCCACATACAGAATGCTGTTGACTTAAACCAAGAATTTGATTAAACCGTGCTGTGGTGTTGTACTTATTCCTCTTCCAGTTCACGAGTAAGACAATGGATCCACCGATGATATACAAAGGCGACAGCACAAAGAGGGTCTTTATTTCAGTAACCCAAGCACCCTTTTCATTTCCAGTTCCGCTGAATTTAGCAGTCCATGCCAGTTGAAAGAGACGGAACTCTAGGATGAGTGCCACCATTGTGACTACCCTCACAAAAACCTCGTTTACTTGAAGCCATCCCCAACTTCCAAGCATCACATTTTGCCTGTCGTGATGTCCTGTAAAGAGGGCTTCAAAGTTTAACAAGAGAGGAATCATGTGGCTTAAAGTGAGCATCAGTAGCATGGTAAGAGAGATGAAGGGAAGCACACGAGACTGTTTTTTGACGTGCAAGATAGGAGCTGCTTCAGGGACCATGTAAGCACAGTGGTTAGTGTATGATATACTCCCTCCGTCCCAAAATGATCTTCTCATTTGCCATGTTTCATTGTCCCAAAAAGTTCTTCTCATTTCTACAATATAGGCTTTAAAAATGTACAAACAAAGCATGGCTAGTGAAGCAAGTATTCATATCCTTAAAAAGTTTGAATAGTCAAACAGGAAGATCATTTTGGGACGGAGGGAGTAGTTGGAACAGATGATGAAATGACTGCCCGATTGATAAAGATAATAAAGAGCAAGAAGATGAAGATAGCATAAGGAGAATCCATCGCTGCAACTCTGAAGGATTTTTCGTCATCTAAAGATGAAAGAGGAAAAGAAGGGCATTGACTTGGATTCTATAGTTATGGATGCATATACTGGTAATTAGTCAACTCATATACACACACCAATTAAAATGTACATACTTACCAACATTCAGCGTCGCCTTCGAGGAAATTCAGTGAGAAATCACAACTTGGGGATTAGAATATATATGGGCAGCATCTTCTATACCTGCTTCAAATGGTGAAGAGAAATGAGACAAAGGGGTTAAATTTATATATACACACATATACATTATTTAAGTTCAACTAAGAAAATATAGGCTCTCTCATTAACTGAAGGAATGTAGTATATACCATCCCGTTACCTCGAAGGAAGCTAAGATGAGACAAACAGTAGGATGAAATGAGGTTCATCCAGTCTGAACGACGGCATTAACATTAAAGAGAATATAAGTCCCAGTCAAATGATATCTACACCTCAGATTGATGATCCAATCCAGATATCGCCCAAAGCGCAAAGTGATTTCCGTTTAATGATTTGAAGACCGCCTGATTAACTCTAAGAAAAGCAAGAGAAAGAAACTGCTGACAGACAAACACGAGGGATGAAATTAAAGTCTTAAATTACAAAAATAGTGAACAAACAGAAAACACAAGCAGCAGATTCTTATAGTACTTCAATTTTTCTGCTTTCAATGGCTACAAGAACATGCAAGCTGAATATATGTGGAGAACTACCCTACTCAAATGAAATATTCTCATAATAACTGCAGATCAACGGATGCTTGAAAGACTAAAACAATAAAACTGGCACAACTATAGTGATTCTAAGGTTAACCCATGGTGCTCGGACTCTTCATTTCACCCCGCCGCACCCGTGTCGGATTCTCGTAGGCGAGTCCGGCACATGGCTATTTTATACTTCATTTAGTGTAAAATCTTTTATTTTTCCCGAATCCGACACTCGCATACGTACCCGTATCGGATACTCCTAGGCAAGTCCGAGTAACATAGATGTTAACTACTAACTGCTTGACACAGGTACCGTCTCATATTCTTCGGCCTGCCTGAATTTCTGAGGAAGAAAGAAACGACCCCCAAAATGCTGCTGGACCGCAATGATTACGAAAAACAGAATGCCACCACAAGCAATAACGACATCCCAAGAAGGGGAGTAGAAATCAGCTCTCGGATTCGCGGACATACCTGTCAACTGCAGCGAGGAAACTCAATGAGAAGATGCATCTTTCATATTTAAAAATTGGTGTCTCAGGCCTGCTTCAAATGCTCAAGAAAAATGAGACAAAGAGTTTAACTTTTCCCCCGTCTCTTTCGAGAGAGACAAACAATGAAATAGGGAAAATCGACAGCTTTGTTTTCTCATTGAACAAGTCGCCGGCTTCAACTGGTGTAGAAGAAATGTGCTATGATCTATTAATAATAAACCATACAGTATATCCCACAAAATTTAAGCCCAGCCTACCTGTCCAAATTTATAATCCAATGGGATTTGGGGAGGGGAGGAGGTCACAAATCTTAATGTTAACAAATCAAATAAGATATTCATTTTGGGACGGATCTAAAATGTATATGATACTGAAGAAACCAAAAGCGAAAGGAATCTCTTATACTCCCTCTGTCCCTAAAAGTTACTCTTTGCGCACACAAAATACACAATCAAATAATACTCCCTGTCTCTAAATGGATGTCCAAATTCGTCAGAGTCCTTTTTCTTCGGGCAGCAGTGAATCTGCACTTCAGATTGATGATCCAATCCAGAAATCTCCCAAAGCCTAAAGTGATTTCCGACCGCCTGATTTAATTCCAAGAAAAGAAAACGAAAAACTGCTGACAGACAAACACAAGGGATGAAATTTAAGTCTTAGATGACCAAATTAATTAACAAACAACAGATTATCATAATAATTTATTCTTTCTGCTTTCGATGGCTACAAGAACATGAAAGCTGAATTTATTCTCTTAAAAACTGCAGATCAAGGGATGCTTGAAAGACTAAAACAATAAAAGTGGCACAACTTAAAACAATGATTCTAATGTCAAATGCTAAGTGCTTGACACAGGTACCATCTCATATTCTTCCAACTGCCTGAATTTCTGAGGAAGAAAGAAACGACCCCCGAAATGCTGCTGGACAGCAATGATTACCACAAACAAAATGCCACCACAAGCAATAATGACATCCCAAGAAGGGGAGTAGAAATCAGCTCTCGGATTCGCGTATATGTAAAACCTATCAAACTGGTAACCTGTGTGATTCTGCATGTTACCTCTATAAAGATCATATGCATGAGGTAACGAGCGAACAAAAGTGGACCCCACGTAAAACGAAGGAGAAAGAACACTCCCTTTTGAGCTATGGAATATATTGAGCAAGATCTGAGGGAAGAGGAAACCATCGAGAACCAACCCAGCATAAGACCTTATATTTCCCCATACAGAATGCTGTTGACTTAAACCAAGAATTTGATTAAACCGTGCTGTGGTGTTGTACTTATTCCTCTTCCAGTTCACGAGTAAGGCAATGGATCCACCAATGATATACAAAGGCAACAGCACAAAGAGGGTCTTTATTTCAGTAACCCAAGCACCCTTTTCATTTCCAGTTCCGCTGAATTTAGCAGCCCATGCCAGTTGAAAGAGACGAAACTCTAAGATGAATGCCACCATTGTTACTACCCTCACAAATACCTCGTTTACTTCAAGCCATCCCCCACTCCCAAGCATCAAATTTTGCCTACCGTGATGTCCTGTAAAGAGGGCTTCAAAGTTTAACAAGAGAGGAATCATGTGACTTACAGTGAGCATCAGTAGCATGGTAAGAGAGATGAAGGGAAGCACGTGAGACTGTTTTTTGACGTGCAAGAGTTGTAGCCCGACAAAGACACATGCGAGCGTGTTGGAGATCAAGACCATTATGATCTCCAAATCCATTCTCCAAATGTTTCTTCTTGCTTCAGGACTAGTGATAGAGTTGGAATGAAGGTCCAAACGGTCAAAATAGAGTGAATCACCTTTGTTTCGCAGGCTCTCAATGCTTCCCTTGATCAACGTTCCGTTCTGGGTCCCACCTTCCGGTGGGAAATCCATTTTCACAAGAATCTCACAATCGAAAGATTCATTTAATATCAGCCTTCGACATCCTACCATACAGAGGTGTCCTGTTCGGTCATCATACAGCCCTTCAGCAAATACTTCCACTTGACCAAAAGGACTCAAAGACGCATTTAACAAAGAAATCCCAGTGCCAAATCTGAAACTTGCGGGATTGAAGCTTATCTTATAGCTGATATTCATTGGGCCATTATAGTAGGTGGTCGCAACTGCAGGCACAGTGGAATAAATCTCAGGCACGACGAAGCCACCAACTGTCTCGTATCCTCTACTGGATTCTCTGATCACTCCAGTGAATAGATCAAAGAACTGACTCCCCAGAGTAATAGGGTCTGCAAATCCCCAAGCCAAATATTGCTTTGAATGTTCGAGAGACAAGTCAAACTGCATACCAGGAGAATGCCCATCTGGATATGTCTCTCCTTTCTTTTTAAGAGGCTTTTTCACTGGGCATGACTTCTTTACTCTTTCCATCTTCGTGTACTCATACTTCAAGCCTGGGAGATTGACGGTGCCATCATAGATACTTTGAAACTTGATCTTCTCAAAGTAGCCTACATCATTTGCGGATTTGTTGGTCCAAATCTCTCCTTCCACACTGATTCTATTCATGATTGACCAAACTGCACGGTATCTCAAGGTCAACCTAGTTGAACAATCCCCAGGATGAGCATTCCCCGAAAGATCATCTTGATTCAAGATTCTGCAAAGAACAAGGCAAAGCTGGTTCTTTCTCGCATCCCATGCTCCCTCACCAATCAGACTCGTATTTGGGTCAAAAGATGACCCATACTCGACATATCCACGTTTAGGGAACCCAACTAAATAACGCAGCTTTCTCTCACTCTGAGAACACTGAATTGCATACAACGACAATGAAGATGGCAACTTTCCTAAAATCGCGCCAAAAGGAGTACAATTCGGTGATGGATTCACAGAATAGCACCCGCTTGGATACTTCAACTTGTAAGTAAGGAGTTGCCTAGAAAACACATCACAGATGCTTGACAAGTTCAACCTAAGAGAAGCGTTTAGTGTAAGGTTACCGCCTGAACAACTTTCTTCGGAGACCAAAGTGTAGTTGTATTTGTGTGGAGTCACTCTAGGAAAGCCCAAAATTGAGATAGGCTCAAAATAACTTGCATCATTACTGGAAGAAGCCAAGCTCTCCAGAACTCCATTAATCAAACTAGTATGCACAGTCAACTTCCTGGAAAAATTAAGCTTAAGGACAGCTTCAAGATTGATAGATTTACCTCCAATCGAGTACCAAGGAGCTGATCCGACCATACAAAGCTTGTTCGTAGTAACTGACCAGAACCCATTCAAAAGGAAGTCTATTGAACGCCTCCTGCGGTGAAGCCGCGAATGATTCCTTGACTGCAAATCTGATGTTGTGTTAAATAGAGCATAGAAATTATTATTAGGGGTCTGGAAGATGAGGCGAGCTTCAATCTTGAAAAGGCCATCAACTTTGGTCATAAAGATGTTTGTAGTGGCAGCAAAGTAGAGAGACTTAGCATGCATAAAGGGGCTATTTTTGCCCAGAATTCTTTCGCCTCCCTTGTAATAGCTTGTTTGTGGTTCAAGAAATGGGTAGGCTGTATACACTGGAGTAGTAGGAGCAGCTTCAGGGACCATATAAGCACAGTGATCAGCGTATGAGACCGTTGGAATAGACGAAGGAGTTACCGTCCAATTGGTGAAGATAATAAAGAGCAAGGAGATGAAGATAGTATAAGTAGAATCCATGGCTGCAACTTCAGAATAACTTTTCTTCACCTATATAGATGGTGAAGAAGAAGAAAAACAAGGGCATTGACTTGGTGTCTGTAGGTAAAGATGCATGCTGGTCATTAGTCAGTCAACTCATATACATACACAAACCACTAAGCATATACTATTGCACTTACCAACTTGCAGCGTCGCCTTCGAGGAAATTCAAGACACAACTTGTGAGGTTAAAATATAGTTGAGTCACATCTTTTGTATTTAAAAAGTGGTGCCTACAGTTGACAAAGTCGTCTGGTTCAAATGCTGAAGAGAGATGATACAAAGTTTTGAGCTTTCTTGAAAATAATTAATATTTCATAAACAAATTTGTCAAAATTCAATCAAAGTATTATTCTTTAGGGACCTAAAATAAATGTTGATTTCTATTAAAAACTCGACTAAAAAATGTAGGCTCTCTCTTTAACGGAAGGAGTATTGATCTATCATCCCCCGTCACTTTCGAGATGAGACAAATATTGACAAATACTATGCAGTTCTGACAATGAAGAAGCCAGTGCTTCAACTAGTGTAGAAACGCTAAACAACAAGCAACTAATCTAGTTTGAAGGATTGGCCGGCTAGGAAATAAAACAATGCTTTAGCACCATTATCAGGGCAAAATGAGGTTCATCCAGTTTCGACGAAATTAACATTAGAGAGAATATAAGTTCAGTTCAATGATATCTACACACACACATATATATATATACATACATTACAGTAAAAGCAAATTAGCAGCAAATGTCCTATGATTATAAATAAACCATATCTCCCACAAAATTTAAGTCCAGCCTACCGGTCAAAATTTAAAATAAAACTTGGCTGGCCGGGGGAGGGGGGGGGGTGGCTAGTCTTGCATGCACTTGTCGTTCAGAATTGTTACTTTCATCAGGGTCCATAAAAATTAGGAACTGTAGGCACAAGAGGAAATTGTGCACTTCTCGTTTGAGCCAGATTAAGGAATTTCTCAGTGTCTTTCACTCCTACTTGTGCAAAGGCTTTCACGAGTGGATTTATGTAAGCAGCAACAGAGTCCTTGAAACCTTGCGAGCAGCTCTTATCGCCTTCATCGACGTCCTGAACGCCTCCTCTGACAAGACATCCCACTTGAGCACCGTCTATATAAGCTTTACATGCTACCAGAATATCATGACCGCGCTGGCAAAAGTGTCCAGCAACAAAGTCCTCAAAATACTGCATTCATCAAGAAGTTCAAATTGTTAATACTTCCAGCTATAATCAAGTAATCAAGACATAACAATGTGAAGATGATACTCACTCCGTCCCGAAAAGATAGTCTCATTTAACTTTTGATAGTCAGCGCAAGTGAACTTTGACCAAACATTAATGGGCTAAGTTCCATTAATGTTTGGTCAAAGTTCACTTGCGCTTGCTAACCATCAAAAGTCAAATGGGACTATCTTTATAAGATGGAGGTGGTAGTAACCAAATGTAAGTCTTATCGCCATTTGGGTTTTCCATGGAATCAGTTTATGTTACAAGGGAAAATTTTCCAAATGTTCATGACCATGATTTATGAAGTGGATATAACTTCTAATGGCGTGGAGTTAACTTTACCTTTGGTGGCCGCCTCATTGTGTAAAGCATAGTTTTGAGTGATAAGAGAAACGTGCTTTCATTATACTGCAAAGCACTCTTTTCTCCCATAGGAGAGCCGCTCGAATGTTCAAATCCAGGCTCGTTGAAATAGGGTTTGGCATTTAAAATCAACCCTTGTATGGAGACCAAAACTTGGAGCATTGTCGATACACCAGGAATCCACTTCTCCTTTTGTCCGCCACTCCAAGTGTTGAGAAGGCTCAAACAGACTTTACCACAATTATATAAATTAGGATTAATACGGAGTCCCCCAGAGTGGTAGTGCACTTGCTGTCAAGAGCAAAAGCAAATGTCAGAACGGGAAGGTGAAAAGAAATGTATCATGGGAAGTCAATCAGATGCATGAAAGTCACGTACCGGTGGAACATTAGGATAGCCGCTGGGGAAGAACACATCAAAGAAGAAGAGACCATCATGGTATGGAGTCCCCTCAGCTCCAATAATAACTGCCCGCAAGAGATCCATCCTTGATTCAAAAACCCTAACAAATATTGTGTCTGTGGAAGCAACAGCCAAAACAAGTGTGTACGATGAGTACCTTTACATTATCAGTAATGCAAGACCATGAAATCGAAGCAAATATAGCTGTTCAAATTGGAACAAAGCCTTGTAGCACAAGACATGTAGAGGATAAGATTTGGGGGGAATACGCACAAACAGTGATGCTTACACATATACAACAAAACAAACAGCCTTTAGTCAGATGAGGGAAATTATGCAAACTAACCAGGTAGGTCCTTCTCAAGGATCTTCCATTCGTCCTGTATTTTCTTTGCCCAATTCTTGGATGGCTGCCAAAATATAGAATGATACAAATGTCATGGGTCAAGAAATTGCACATGAACATGTCAACGGCACGTTAAGAAACTACCTTTGCCTGCTTTGATGATGATCCACTGCATGTAAAGTGGTGGTCTGAATGGTCTTCCACTGTATCAAACTTTTTGAAAAGTTGGTACTTGGCTATAATATCCCCATTCGAGGATGATGGAGACGCAGAAACAGATGATTTCTTTTGGCTTTCGGCAGTTTCCTGAACCCCAGGGGCATACATATCTTCCTCAGGAAATCCATGAACATCATCAAAAGGATCATAGAACCCTGAATAAGATGAAGCATTCATAAATGGCTGTTTATTCGCAAATGCAGGGTAACCCTTCCACTTAGATATTGAAGCTTCTCCTCCATGGGGAATAAACGTTTCCATCGGCCAAGGGGAAGCAGAAAAAAAACCACCATTACCAACTTGGTGTTTAGTAGTGTGTGGATCATTGAATGGTTGAGCTGCAGCAGGCAGCTTCACTCCGCCCTGTTTATCCTCAGAACTATGAAAACTTGCTTCTCCTGAAACAGAATGTTTCCTTTTACTACGGGACGACGAACTCTTGCCCCAAGCCTTAAATGGTTTATTGTAAGTTGGGCCATGAACTGCATCTGTTTTTACTTGTGGAGTTACAAAATTTGAATTATTAAATACTGCTGGCATTTTCGTGCTTTTGGCCTGCTCTGCAGAAGACCAAAACGAAAATGGAGATTGATAAGCCCCATGAACATGGCTGCCTGAATTCAAATGGATTTGTGAACCAGAACCGCTACTTTGTTGACCAGGTACTGGTGTCCAAATAGAGTGAGAAGAACCTACAACAGAAGCCGAGCCTGCATTGTCCAAGAGGTTTGGTAAACTTGTGGAAGAACCGCTTCCAATGGCCGGCTTGTTATCAAATTGAGTATAACCTGGCAACCAAGGTATAGGAGCCTCAACTCCAGTAGGAAGATCAATATTGTCGAAATGAGATTGCAAAATGGAATAATCATCGTCGTACACATAATCATCAAGATACATGTCCATGTAATAATCTTCATCGTAATGATATGTATCGCCATTTGGACCATCTAAATCTAAAACATTATGTGATGATGGAGCACTTGTCTTATTCAAAGACTGAACCCCATCAATTGATCCAATGTTTGCTGCACCACTGAGTACTTTTGAGTCGTTTACCAAAAGTCCCTAGGAAGGGAAGTAACCATTAGTTAAGAAGCAGTAACTTAATAGACAAGAAGGCACAAACAAAACCAATGCAGCTAAAGCTAATATTGTACTCCCTCCGTCCCATAACAACTGTCGTGCTTTCCTTTTTTGGTGTCCGAAAATAAATGTCGTGTTTCCAAATAGGAATTAGACTTAAAACAATTTACCAATGAAAAGTAGTGCACAAAACGTAAAGCACAATCTTTAGAAACGTTGCCAAGTCAAATGCGATATTTATTATGGGACGGAAAGAGTAGCAAATAGCCACATAATTTCAATTTATAACCAGAATAACATCAAGCATGTTTCTCGATTACCTTTCCTTTCTTTTTTGTGTCGACCTCCCCGTCAATCAGCATAATATCACCACAATCTTCATCCATATCAACATCAATTATTTCAGGCAGCATGATCTGCAAGTAAGTAGCTCATTTAAATCATTGCATTGCCAATAAAAAAAACTTCAATGAAATAGACATTTATTCTAGCACACAAAAGCAACAATGATAGAAGATCCACTGGCAGTCAACTATGAACGAAAATAGAGAGGCACAATACATACCTAACATGCTCTGTTACATTCCTTCGCAAAACTACAATAGACACTAGGAAACTACGAGAAAACAAGGGCTAATGAACAACTCTACTATGACAGGTAACTATAACAGCAAAGATCATAGTTGAGACATCTGATAAAATATCAGCTCGACCTATCAATCTCTTCACAAACAAGGTGGCAATAAGAAAATAAGAAATAATCAAACCCTTAATCTTTTAAGCAAACACCGTCAATTAAGCATCAAAACCAACCCAAATTGTATGGTTAGATGTCAGAAGTATTGTATGGTTAGTTGTCAGAAGTAGGTTGTTCACTATGAACCCAACCAAATTTGAATTTCCAATTCCATACATACAGCTTCTCCTTCCTATCAAACACGAGATAGTGCAATTTAGTAGGAGAACAAGATTTCTCCGTGATGCAGCAAGTCTTGGCATGAGATGGTTTAAGTGCAGTACTACTTTTCATCAATTTGTCAGCTCTATAGTTAACAGGAAGGTCTCCTTAACCCCCAACCACCAACCCATCATTTTATTATACGTCAAGAATGCGCTTAGGTCATATGCATAGTTTGGCCGCAACCCTAAAACTATGTGCTTTCACTGATAAAGCGTAGCAGTGCAAGACCTAATCTCACAGCGCCATATCCAATAAACAACATCATATGCTAAAAAACATAGGCTTCAACAAATTTATAGAGGTGACTAAACATCATGCAGTCACAGATAATCCATAATCCTGAACCATTGTAGAACACACGTCATTTCAACTTATGTGAAATTTATGCAAGGGATCTCTTACATATATGTCAACCCACATCGATTACAAGTCTTAATTATAAACTTCATGAAACAGTAATCAAACAAATCAGAACTCCTGATAGAAAAGGTTGGTAGCGTTGCCATGCCAAAAGTGTTTTAGGCACTTTGGGCAAACCATAGACAAATCCCAAACAATGACTCGGTTTTCCATAAGAGAACTAAAACCAAACCAACAAAGTAAAGGACCAAGGTATTGATATTGTTTCCAAAAAGTGACTTGGTGACGGATCTTGGTTTGGTTGGGATTGTTTGAACCCAAACCCTTTCAATGAATATCTCAAAAGTCAAGCCATCAATCCGAGGATGATGAGTCTACGTTAACACCTCATCCGGAAGAGGTAACTCGGTTCAACAACTATCACACCAAAGGTGGTAGATGGGAGGGTGACGAACCAAAGGCAAACACTCAAAAGAGTAAGAGATGATGTGCAATGTTCAGGTAGGGAGGGTTGAGAGAAAACAGACCGAAAAATCTTCTGTTTTTGGAATTTCAAAACCAAAACCAGCCAAGTCAGGTTTGGATGAGTTGGTTCAGTTGGGCGGTTTTTTCAATTTTTAGAAAACCCTAATTATAAATCCTAATCCCTCTTCCATAAATATCTTTAATTCTAATATTAAAATACTTTTCCTAATTTCTAGTCTATATAACAAGGTGCATGTTGGAAAACATAAGATTTATTACTCCCTCCATCCCCAAAAGAGTGTCCAGTTCTAATTTTGAGAGGCATCTTGGCAAACTTTTGCTTTTACGCAATTTTAGTAGCAAATACTCCCTACGTTTCATAATACATGTCGTTTTAGACTTCTTCACACATATTAAGGAATGCAATTAATACAAGTGAAAAAGTCTCATGTACCCCTATTATAATTCAATTACCTAGGCAGTCAAATACTGGTGCAAGAGATAACTCTCTATCATAAAAAGGGTATATTTGTTATATAACAACAACAATGTCTTGAAAATAGTAAAACGCCAAGTATTTTGGAACAAAAATTGACTTCTAAAACGACATGTATTTTGGACGGATGGAGTATACAAAAGTACCCATAATACCACCTTATAGACTTGCAAGTACCCATAATACCACCTTATAGACTTGCAGTAGCAGAAAGGGAGTACATGGTAAGTTGGTAACATACTTTTACGGACAGTGACTAATTCCAATATAATCATTAAGTAGTCATATGTATACACACATAATTTTTGTATGAGAAGTAGGAGAATATTATGATTTTGTCTTAAATCAAATCAAACCATTAAACAGTAATGTACATTTAAGACTTCAATTTTAGAAAAATATCCCTACTTCTCAAATAAAGCAGGGGAGGTGTTTTGATTCAGGCCTTAGGCTGAAGCAGAGCAACTAACCCTCAGTTGACACAATCGTGAATCCCCAAAAGTAGATACTCATATTTATGATTCTTTTCTTCCAACAAATACTACTACATCGCCCCTAAACGAATGTCCAAAAGAGTTTCAAATTTGCTCTTGAATTTTATTAAGACGTTCATTTAGGGACAGAGGGAGTATCATGATAATAAGTGCTCACTTATCATCTAGCACAAGCAACATAGTTAACCACCCTATGAAGGTAGAGAAATCAAAAGATAAACCAAAACTAAAACATTTTGGAGTCTTGATTGTAAAAAAATAAATTAAAAAATAGAGTTATACACCTGAAGCTACCAGGCTATATCAAGATTAACTTAGCAAGGACAGTAAATAGATAAACCCACAACACCAGCAACATGTAGACATCCAAAATCAAATAAAGTGAATTGAACTACCTGCATGCAAGATGATCAACTAACCAAATTCAATTAAAATAAATAACCAATAATTTTTTACCCCTTTCTGTTTACGAGCCATGGAATCAGAGGTCCGATGATGAGTCGGAGGCGTTAGAGGCGATATCTCGATGACGTCAGGGTCTTCCATACAGGAAGAACTTCCACCACCACCAGAAAACACACTTTTCCTACACCGATTAAACCCTAACAAATATAGAAACACGCAGTTTTTGATACAGAAGACATCAATTGAGCAATTGAAAGACGGAGACTAACTTGGATTTCTGCGGGATGTATCTCGCCGACGGCGACTCCATCGATCAGTTAAAGCAGACGGAAAGACAATTAGGGTTTGTACCGCCTCCGATTGTATTCAGCAAACGTTCAATTTCGCTACTGCATTTTTGATTGATTTCTTCATCATTTCTCCCTGAGCACACTGTGTGTGTTCTTGTGTGTGTGGGGGGAGAGATAGAGAGAGAGAGAGAGAGAGAGAGAGAGACGTTCTCTTGTTAAATACTGGGTCCCTGTTCCGGTGTCTTATTTGCGAATAATTACCAAACTGCCCCACTGTAGTATTCTTCGAGGTTGGACGCACTTGTTGTCGTTTTATCACCGTTGGATTTGCTTTTCAAAATAGGGGTTAAGCTCTGAAGAACCTCGACGGTGAGGATCGCAAAGTGGTGGGTCCCAGATTGAAATGTTGCTGATCGCATGCACTACGCTACACGGTAGTGGGCCCTAATGCCACGTCCGAACAAGTGGATAGATTTTTTTTTGTTACTGTTTGTGGAAAATATTTTGGAAATTTGGGAAACTGAGAAATTTGCTTTTATAAGCTTGGCCATGAAGCAAAGAAGTCAACTCCTTTGTTAGTTAGTCAATGTTAATTGTTAACCAATTAAACAAAAAAAAGTGTGGGGCATTTTCTTTTGCCAAGTGGACTTTCTCGCTTTAATCAAGCTCGCGTTATCTGACAATTATTTTTCCTATACTATACTAGTAATTATGCCCGTGTCGGTGGCACGGTGACTGTACAACAATGATGCCAGTATAGTCATGATGACAGTATCATATATGTCTAAGAACATATATAGTTGAAGTTGTAATTAATCATATAATTTATGGGGAAGCGAAAAAGAAAGAGGAGAATAGCAAGATATAACTCTACTTATTTAATACTCCCTCCGTCCCTATTTACCTTACAAAAATGAGGCTTTGCACAAAAATTAAGAAAATGAATGTAAAGTTGATGTGTTGTAAGTGTAGATAGTTGAGTGGGAGAGAGAAAGTGGGTAGAGAAAAGTAAGTGGATAGTTGTTGTGAGTATGACAAGTGGGTCCCACTATTTAAAAAAATGTTTAAAAGTTTCCTTTTTGAGATTTTGTAATGTAAATAGGGACACCCAAAATGACAATTTTTGTAAGGTAAATAGGGACGGAGGGAGTATAATATAACTAATACCCGTGCCAAATAACACGGCGATAGTATGAAATCAGTCAGTTCTCAAGCTAATTTAGAAGTACCGCTACATAGTCCGCACATCAAATAACTTGCATCTAACGCCATTGAAAAATATTCATATCACTTTAAAGAACACATCCAAATCTAACTTGTAAAGTGTATAGCTTGCACCAATTACTGCGGTCTTTACTTTACTACTGATATAAAACTATATCGTCCAACTCGCATTAAATAACAGACAATTGATAGATAGAAATTACAAAATGAAGCTCTGGCTAAAAAATCGTAAAAACAAAATTCAATTTCAAAACATACCTCGTTGCCGCAAGTAACATCGCGTCCAAATTTCTCCACTAACAGATGAATTCAAATAGCTCGTGTAAAATGATTAGGTGTATAGTTACCATGTACTCCTCGTAGGGGTTTCTCGTAGGCGAGCTTTTGGGATTTAGAGCGGAAGTTTAGAACTAAAAACACTTGTGTTTGCACTCACACCTCGTAAATCAAATGGTCATACTCGCAACTATTTTTTCACTCACAATTTTTTTAAATATACTATCTACCACATATTTAAATTATGGGTCCCACTCTCAAATCATCATACTTACAACTATTTTTCCACTCATTTTTTTTTTGCATGTATATACTATCTTTTTAATTCAAAAAAAATGCAGTAACCTATTTTGATACGGAAGAGTACACTACTGGTAGTGTCCCACATCGTGGCACAAATTTGTGCAAAGACAATCAATCTTTCTAAAAAAAAACTTTGAGTTTAATGTTCTTGCACACCCTTATCAATTAACATAATCAAAACAGAAGCATAGCATATATATAAAAGTGGATTTCCTCATATATATCACCATTAAGTCTCACTCTAGCAACGATAACAATGTGAACAAATAAAAAGAAAACAAATCATAAAGCAACAACTAAATCAATTTTAAGATCAAATTAAACCCTCTTTCTGCCATCGTAGACAACCCTTTAAATGCAACCCTCAATCTCCTGTTTAATCTAATTTTTAATTAAAACACAAATATATCAACCAAAGAAAGGAAACTAATCATAAGAAAGGAAACTGCTTGTTGAGAGGAAGAAGAAATTTGGAAACCGCCCATTATCAGTCGTACGATCAGAGATGCGGAGAAACAATCCAACGATAGAAATAAAATAAAAAATAAACCTTTTAATGATGGGCTTTGGACATAAGAGCCCCTCAAACTTAAGTTTATTATAAATTAGGACTCAACAGATTTAAAAATCCAGAGACACCCCTCGCTTGGGAAAGTCTTAATTACCCTCCTGATACACATTTAATTACCCTCCTGATACACAAGATATTATATGAGGCCCGCTTTCCACTCAGCCCGCCCAACAAATCGGTCCGGGCCAAATATCCTGCTCGGCCCATTTGCTTGGCCCAACCCGGCCCATTCTCCAATATTTTCAAGAAAACCAACAGAAGATGATGATCTTAACCACTGGACCAATGTTTTGTTTGTTATTAGTTTTACATTATTTATTATTAATACTTACTGAATATAAATGAAACAAATAATATTTCCCAATCATTTTATGAGATTTCAGAATAATTACAAAAACATAAAATCTTTAAGAAAAAAAAATTAGAAAATTGAAGATTGTTTTTAAACAAATATAATGGAGCTAAATCGTTTATCAAAAATAAAAATAAAATAAATTAACATTTTATTAACTAGTTGCTCCTATACTAACATAGTATAAGACTAATTCACTTATTATACTTGAAGTAAAAGAGTAATATATTTTCTCATTTTAAAAAAAAATATCTCATATTAATAGTCAAGTCTTATAACTATCATATAAGACCAATTTGTCTCTTATAAATAAAGTATAAGAGTCAACTGCTTTAACTTTTTTCCATTTTTTTTAAAAAAATATTACTATTTGGTCAAGTCCCGGTCAAACTCCTATACTTGGTGTATAAGACCAATTCTCTTCTTATAGTTGAAGTATAAGAGTCAATTTTTCACATTTTCAAAAAATAAATAAATAATTTTTTAAATTTTTACTAATATTGACTCTCATATTCTGTCAATTTGCAGTCAACTTTTATAACTGATGTATAAGATTTGTTCGCCTCTTATATATAAAGTATAAGGGTAAAAAAAAAATCACTTTTTCCATTTTTTAATAAAAAAATATATATAATTATTTGGTCAAATCCCGGTCAAACTCCTATACTTGATGTATAAGACCAATCTGCCTCTTATAGTAGAATAGTTGAAGTATAAGCGTCATTTTTCAAAAAAATAAAATAAAAATTTTAATATTTTATTAATGCTGACTCTCATATTCGGTCAAACTGCAGTCACCTCTTATAGCTAACGTATAAGATTACTTCGTGTCTTATACATTAAGTATAAGAGTCATCCTTTTCACTTTTAAGAAAAAATTCCAATATTATTTTGTCAAATCCCAATCAAACTCATATTCTTAATGTATAAGACCAATTCACTTAATATATAAGACCAATTCGCCTCTTGTACTTGAAGTATAATTTTTTTCCATAATTTATGTAAAATAACAAAAAAACAAACAAACTGATATTTGATTAAAATTGACTCTCATAATTGACGTATGAGACCAATTCTACTCTTAAGATTAGTCTACCTCTTATATTCAAAGTATAAGAGTCATGTTTTTTTTCATATTTAATAAAAAGATCTAATATTATTTTATCAAATCACGGTCAAACTCTTATAATTAGTGTATAAGACCAATTTTCCGACCAATTTTCCTCTTATAATTGAAGTATAAGACTCATTTTTTCACAAAGAAGTATAAGACTCAATTTTTCACAAAATAAATTTTAAACAATAATATTTTATTGATATTGACTTTCATATCCGGTCAGACAGCAATCAACTCTTATAACTACACATAAGACCTATCCACATTTTATAATAACGGCAAAAAAAAAAAAAATGAAAACCATTTTGGGACGAAGGAAGTACTTGATTGCATTACTTTGAAAAAGAAAATAGGAGATTTTTTTTTCTTTGAACTGAAAATAATAATTCATTTTGACTAGTCGACTACCCAAGTTAAAAAAGCAAAAAAATAGCCTAACCCACCAACTCCCAGCAAACAACTTCAATGACCACAATCCCTAGCCACAAACATACAGATCGCGGATGCAATCTGGCTCAGACCAGCTGAATTTTCTCATATCTGCCAGTTTGATTTGATTGGCGAGGGTTAGAGACCGGATGTATGGTTGGAGACGAAGTCGGAGCTTCAGATCTGACGGAGTGGGACCTTCAGATCCGACGCCGACGATGAAGTAGAAGACGGCAGTGGGGGGGGACGAAATCTGCAGATCTTGTTGCAGACATGATGAAGAAGACTACCGACGACTGAGATGGATGACCGGAAAGGGAGGGAGAGAGAGAGGGGGAGCCGGCGCTGACTTTATCGGTTGCAAATCTGAGATAACGGCGACAAGGGATGGGTTTTGTTTGAGGAGCTTCGGTATTTAGGTATGACTGGGCAGGATGGAGGGGGGGTGGTACGTCGAATTACCATCTTAGGAGAACTCTTTATTTGAGATTTGGAAAGAGTTTCTCCTTAAAATGGAATAACATTTGGGTTGGGAGAGCCCCAGGGGAAAAATCCTTTTAATGATAGCCATAGGATGAAGACGGTTATGCTTTAATCTTAGCCCTCCTTTGTCTCAAGTCAATAGGAGGTTATGTTTTAGCTGTATTATAATATAGAGATGAAAATTTTAAAAAATAAATTTGTTTTCATTAAATCTTTTAACCTTGCTTTTATAATGAGAAAAGATATGTTAATTTCCTTTACAATCCACTTTACAATTTGGGTTGATACTATCTACTCCCTCTGTCCTATTTTAAAAGTCAAAAAATGGGTGAGTTCAAGAATTAATAAAAATGTGATGTGTTGTGAGTGTTGATAGTATGATATGAGATAGAAAGTGGGGTAGAGAAGAGTTAGTGGATAATTATTGTAAGTATGACATGTATGATCCACTTCCTATTTTATGATTTTGATTCTTAAAATGGGACGCGTTTTTAAGAAATTTTTGACTCTTAAAATGGGACAGATGGAGTATTGCCATAAAAGAAAAAAAAAAAGAAAATGATAGGAGCACAAAAGAAGTCTATAAAATGATGGATACAAAATGAGGTGATGATATTTTATTGGTTGCATCGATTGTAGACCCGCCACACTCTAATTAAAAGCACCAATAAAATTTTAAGACATCATTTTGTGAGCCATGTTTTGTGAGATTTTTTTGTGACTTGATATTTACCCAAAAAAAAACTGAAGGATACGATAATTGTTCTCTCTTAAATTTGAGTCAATTATTTAAAAAAATAAATAAAAATTAAGCGGTGAGATTCAATTTATATATTGGGTTAATTATATTTTATAAGTCAACTAGTACTCGTGCCCGTTCCGGTGGCACGGCGACAGTACAGAGTCAATGAAGTACTAATATGTTTCGAATAAAAATGTGAAAGTGTAAGCCAATATATGATGGACGGGTATGAAACCGTTGCACCGAAATTGGGTGCAGCGTGAAAGTTGCACAACGTATTGTAAAACGTTTTCTACACAACGTTTTAGTGCACTACACAACGTAAAAAGTGTTAGCTCCTGAAAAACGTTTTACATTTGCAAGTACACGTTTTATATTAGGTAGAAAACGTTTTACTAAACGTTGTACAACTTTCACATCGGTGCAACTAACGTGCTGGTGCAGCGGTTCGAAATCCTATGATGGACATTAACATGACACACACTTAAAGTATATTTTCCAGATATCCTATAAAATGTATAAATGGAAGCCAGGCTTTGTACATTCAGGATACCACACAAAGTTCTCAACTTTTAGTTTTTACAATCATTATGACAGGCAGGGCATAAAAATATTGGATGAATGAGAGTAATTAGAGAGTATTATTATACCTAAATAACGAATTAACAAAAGATTAAGTTAATAATTGAAAAACAAAGAGAACGTTTCTACGCCTCAATTATTTCTAAAAACAAATCCCACTAATTTATTAAAACAATAAAAAGTAAAGGAAAAAACTAAATTTTTGCTAGTAATGAATCGTCAATCTTCAGGTTCCGATTTCACTGCAACGGCGGCAGTTGAAAAACTTGCAGCGACATTATCTGCAATCTCGAACTGGACGTTGGAAAAAAAGAATGTCAAACACATTAATTTAACAATATTAGCTACTGTACCTAATGTTTTGGTTAAAGAGTCCGTCCCTAAATTTCTTAACACATATCCTAATGTTCAAAGTCTAAAAACAGACAAAAAAAAACACCTTCAGAAGGAGAATAAGTAGAGTAAAAGAAACTTTAAAACAGGAGCTGTAAAAAAAGATATTTCTCTTTTGCAACTGCAAATAAATGATGACTTTGCTTTTTTGTTAGGTTTTCTAAAGTTCAGTGCTTTGGAAATCAAAAGCTGTACTACATAATTTTGGCCATGAGAACAGATATACTATTAGGGATGGCCAAACCGGACCGGAAACCCGAAAAACCGAACCGTAACCGGATCGGAAAAGCCCGGAACCGGAGTAAACCGGAACCGGAGTACCCGGAACCGTGAGTCAACCGGTCCAGTTCAGGGTCGGGGGTCTGAAAACCGGTGAACCGCCGGTTCTTCGAACCGAAACCGTGAACCGTGAACCGGAACCGGTGAACCGGTCCGAAAAAACCGGTCAGGGAACCGTCGCGTCCAGTCCAACCGTCCACTCGTCCAGCCCATTGAGTCCAAATGTCCAATCCGGCAGCCCCGCCTGGGCCCTGGTGTCCGTGCGTGCAGGTGTGGTGTGGGTAGTGGCCTAGTGGGTAGGTAGGTACTAGTGTAGACTAGTAGTGTTAGTGTAATAGTGTAGTACTAGTGTGGGATGTCAGTGAGTGCCGAGTGGAGTGGAGTGGGCCTGTCAGTGGTAGTGTGTGTGGTGTGGTGGCAGTCTTGTTTTGGTCTGATGATGGCTTTACTTTAAGTCCAATCCAAACCCCTTTTTAAATTTAAAGTATGAATGGATCCGTTGGAAATTTAACTTATGCCCGTTTATTTACGTTAACTAACGGAAGTTTGACCAAATATAGCCGTTTTAACTGCGTTTTTGACGATTTTCAAACTTAAAAAAAAAAAAAAAAAAAAAAGTTTTTGTTATCCTAATTAAATTTCCTAACTATAAATACTATTTCCCTCTCCAAATAAATTACTTCATCAAAACTCAGTTATCTCTCTCAACTCTCTCAAACAAAAATAATCTGATTCAAGACTTTCAACCTTAGTTCCTTTCATCTTCATTTCTCTCTACGACATCTTTTTTCCATCATGAGTAATTTCCTTAAAAAATTGACAAGCAACAAGAGTAAATCCGGTAAGGAGAAAGTCTCATCTTCATCACCCCAACCCCAAGCACCACCACGACCATCATTTGTTGATCCACCACGACGATCATGTGTTGATCCACAACGACCATCACTTGTTGATCCACCACGACGATCATGTGTTGATCGACCACGACCATCACTTGTTGATCAACCACGACCATCATTTGTTGATCAACCACGACCATCATTTGTTGATCCCGAAGGTCTCTATTTTGAAGGGGGAGCTGCGGGAGCAAATGAAAATTTGTGGGGGGAATGGAATGAAGGCGACGAAATGCTAGAAGAAGTTCCAAATTTTGCACCGTCACCACCACCACCATTTGAAGATGGTCCAAGTTCAACTCCAAATACTGAAGAAAGTGATGCCAATAATATGGAAGCGATAGCAATGGGAGGGCGTCGTCGTAAGGGAAGTAATATCCCGAGACCTCCTAAAGCCAAAAGACAAGAATCCGCAATTTTCACGAAACACTACAGAAAAATACCCGTCAATGATGGCACGGGTAGGAATTTCACGGCGATATGCAACTATTGTCCAAAGGGGAGTGAAACAACTTTTTCATTCTCTAAATGGGGTGGATACGGTACTATGGATCGACATATAAGAAACCATCATCCCGGAGAATATGGCATAGATTCGAAGCAAGCACAATTGTAAGGATTTGTGCAACAACCCAATCAAGGTACGTGTTCTCAAACTGCTTCTAATTTATTTTCATATGATCATTTAAACCATAGGAAACAAATGGCTAAATTTGTTTGTGCGCAATCCCTTCCCTTTAGTTTTCCCGATAACGAAGACTATGAACAATTAATTAAGCTTTCTCTTAATCCTTCCGCTACGAAAGTAGCTCGTACAACCCTCACTCGTGATGTTAAAGTTTAGTAGCAGAAATGAAATATGCTTTATTTGAGACATTTGGTCATTTGTCATCTAAGGTTTCTATTTGTTCTGACATATGGAGCGATAGCAAAATAAGACATTTTTATATGGGTGTAACATGCCATTGGATAGATGATTCTTGGAGAATTCAAAAGAGATTACTTGCATATCGAATATTTGATGAGGCACACACCGCGCATAATATAGCTCATATGTTACAAATATTTTGAAAGAATATAATCTAGTTGAAAAGGTTTTTTCAATGTCTTTTGATAATGCTAGTGCTAATACCGCTAGTTTGTCCGAATTAATTTTAGTTTGTAAACCATCACTAGGTGGTCGATTTTTTCATATTAGATGTTTGTGTCATATTTAAACTTGTGTGTCCAAGATGGTTTGCGTGCTTTGGATACTTCTATTACTTTAATTAAAGATGCGGTTCATACTATTATGAAAAATTCAAAAATCACAAGGCAATGGAGGCATTATTGCACAAGTCAAGGGAAAAAACAAAAAAAATTCCCAACGGATGTTCCAACGCGATGGAATTCTACCCTTCATGTATTACAAGAAACTTGGAATTGGAGAAATTTATATACTCAACAATGGGATGAATGTGAGACTATGATGAATTTGTTGACGAAATTCGAGATTGCAACTACGGCGTTATCCTGTATGTATTACCCCACTTCTAATTTAGTTCTTGATCATTGTCTAGAAATTTCTAGTGTATTTTCTGAGTTTCAAAATGATATATTTCTTAAAGATGCGGTTTTAAGAATGCGATCAAAGTGGGTTAAATATTTGCTTGACATCCCCGATCTTTTTTTAATTGCTAAGTTATTAGATCCTAGAGTTAGAGAGGCGGGTTTAACAACTTTTTTGGAATATTATTATTCAAACTTTTATTTGTTAAATGATCTCAATTTTCCTAATGTTGGTCAAAAAGCTGCTAATGTTAGACAAGCATTTTTAGAAATTTTTGTGGAATACAAGTCAATATATGGTGATGCTACTCCAACTCCAAGTGCTACTACTCATATTCAACCTTCATCTACCACCACTTCATCACAAGCACGACCATCATTTGTTAAAAACTACTATGGAACTAGTGGACGATCTCGTACTACCGGTGCTAATGGAGAATTTGATAAATATTTAACCGTTGATTTTGAAGATGAAGATGATTTTGATATTTTAAATTAGTGGGCAAGCAAAGCAAAAAAATTTCCTATCATTGCTAGAATTGCAAAAGAAGTACTTGCTTGTCCCGCATCAACGGTTTCGGTGGAGCAAGCGTTTAGCATTGGTGGGAATATTGAGCATAATCGTCACAATTTATCATCCGATAGTTTTGAAGCTTGTAATTTGTTGAATGATTGGGTTAGAGCGGAAAAAAGAACGCAAGATGAGGCGCCAAAATATGTTTTAGACGAGTACTTTGATGAGACTAAATCGGAAGCGATTAAGCTAAGTAAAATGTAATTTATTTAATTGTTATTGCATTTTCTTTTTATAGGTTAGAATTTAGATAAATATTTGTAATAAAAAGAGGTAAAGGCTCCTAATGTCCTCCCTTAATTATAAAAGGGCAAGGTTGGTTGTCCCCTCATTGTAAATTTGCCTTTAATTAATAAAATTTAAAGGGTACCGTCCATTTTTCTTTTATATACTATCATTTGTTTTTTTTTTTTTTTTATGTTTATTTTTCAATATAATGTTGATTTAGGTTTTTTTTTTTAAAATAAATCACTTATGAAATAATTTTATTAATAGTAGATACTAGATATAGTAGAAAGAAATAGAAAAAAGAAAAGGTAAAAACTAAAAAGCAATTCAATTTCAAATTTCAACCCTACTATACTTACTAATAGTACTATCTGTCGCGCCCCGACCCGTGGTCCTACTTGTCCCCACGTCCGGGACACGCACGGAAGACGTCACAAACATTTTAAGAAAATTTTTCGAAATATACTTTCATAAAAGTCTTATATAACTAAACAACATTTATTAGACTTGACTACAAGTCACAAAACAAACTTTCTCAAATGAGTACTTAGCCACTTGGCTATAACAAACTTTACTTATAAATTTACAAACACGAACACCTACTAAAAGAGATGATACAAATAACTGAGTCACAGGTACACTACCCTAAAGGTATTACATTTACATAATGTATCCTTTATACACATACTTTCCAAAAGTCTTACCAAAGATCTCTTTACCGACGTCCTCCTTGTGCTGTGACCTATTCCCTGGACTCCTTCTTATCTAAAACGGTAAACAAATAAGGGGTGAGAATAAATCTCAGTAAGTTACTAAATGCAACTACATTACATGCTAATATGAGAAACATAACGGAACAATACCACAAATGATCATATAGCATATAGCACATAATATGAGAGGCTCCCTATCGCCACCGTCCCATACCGGTTGGAAATAACAACCAACTCATCATACAACACATAAAGCGGAAATAAACACTCATACGTGGATACTGAGCCAAGGTTCTCAAACCAAACAATAGCCATCTGAGAGGCATCAACTGAGCAGCATCGAAGAGCTGAAACGGGTTCCGGAACCAAACAACAACAACAACAAACAAACGGGGAAAATGACACAAAGTCATAACCCAAAGTGCCCAACCTTTGGCCTAAGGAAGGGGGTTAAAAATGGGAAACCAATGATAGGAGCCTTATAATGTACTTGGCTGGTGAGACCATTATAATCCCTATCACTGCCCAAACACACACAAAAGTACCAGCTGGACTTTACACGCAAGCACCATATAGAAACACTTGCTTAAACAACAATCAGGGACAATGATTCCAATGTAGGGAACCATGCCAAACCCATCAAGAAGATGAACCATTCAACACATTAAAAATGTTCAACAATGCTCACTTAATCAACTCACATCAACAATTAATCAATCACTTAATCAATACTCACATTTCACAACACTTGTGTTCACAAAGGAACCAATTCTACCACTTTAGTGATCCACAACAATCATCTAAGTACTTAGGACACTAACCAAAAACTAGACCAAGATTGACCTTTAAATCCCTTGGTTGAAACCTCTAAACTTTTCAGATGACTGGGCGGTCGCCCAAACAGGGCTGTGCGGCCGCCCAAAATACTCTGTCCCAAGAGTAAAACCTTTCAGATAGATGTGCGGCCGCACGCCCTTTTTGGGCGGCCGCCCACATCACCTGGCAGACCAACACTTAAACCAAAGTTCACTCATTTCGTTTCACAACCAAAATTACTTGTACTTGTAACACTTAACATTTGCAACTAATACAAAGACTACAAATTCAGTCTTTAAACAATTCTAACACCCAACAAGAACCATTTCCATACTACTCCTCTGTCCCAAATTTACAAGTATAAAAAACATACCCAAAACATTATTTCACAACCTACTAGGCATATATAACATGTTATATCTATTTTATTAGGTACAACAACATTACTATACTTTCACAATACTACAACACCATTTGTATTAACATTTCCCACATGCAACAAATTATTACTACTCCCTCTGTTTCACAAGTATCATTATAATTTTTAATATACTAATATACCCACTTTAGGATACTTTCACTTCTTTCCCCGTCCCATAAGTAATAGTATAATTTTATAATACATTTATTTAACATTTAACTAAAGATATTATTTTACCGTCCCACGAGTAGGAGTATAACATATAAAGCATATATAATGTTGCATCATCTCATACTCCCCAAAACCAAAACTACTATACCCATTTCCCACAAATAACAAGCCTATACAAGTTTTACTACTCCCTCTGTCCTAAATTACAAGTATATAAAAAGTATACTAAACATCTTTTTTTTTAACATATTAAGCATATAAAGCATGTTTATGACCATTTTAACATTTAAAGGGGGGATTAGTAACTTACCTATTTTCAAAAAAAGTATCGCAGAAACATGTTTTGTTCGGGTAGAAATGACCTACTCAACGCCCTGATCATTTTATATAATTAGATTTTAAAACGGATAAGTAAATAAATAAAAATGGGGAAATTAATATAAACGTACCTTACCTAGCTCTTTACTTAGCTTAGAGGAAACTTGCTTTTGTTGTTAGAATGTAAGGAGTATGAATGTCTGAGAATGAGGAGGATGGAATGAAGATAAGCATGCTTAATTAGTATATATACTCATCCACAAAAGCCCTTCTACTTTCATTCTAAGCAAATAAACCCCTCTACTTATTTTTTTTTTACAATTAACCCTAAAGTTTCAACTAACTCATTTAACTCCTTTAACCATTATTACTACTAACATTTTAACTAACACAAATAATCAAATAAAATGTGCAAATTCATTTAATATGATGCAACAAATAAAATGCACACATAATTTTAAATTTAAAATTCTAAAAAATATAAAATAATTATAAAATAAATAAAACGGATTTTTGGGGTCATTACACTCACTCCCCCTTAAAGAAAAATTCGACCCGAATTTTAGGATTGTTTACCTCAACCCTAAACAACCAGGATACTTCCTTCATTTCAATCCCGAAACTCCATACTGAGTTCAATATCTTCTAAAACTTTAGACATATCGGAGAAGAATCATAAACACATTGCGTGGCATCAACACATGGAACTCATTATCAACCTCGTCGAGAGAAGGAAGTAACACAAAGACGATAAACTCAACCTCTAGCTCTTTCCAAAATCTCAAAAGAACTTGACATATTAAACAATTCCATGAGAAGTAAAGGTATATCCCTCGAATTCTTAGAATCAACTAAACAAGTTCTCAAGAATCTGAATGGTTATTTCTAACTGACCATCTGACTGAGGGTGAAAGTCATACTAAGTCTCAATTCCGAACCCCAGGTCTTCTGAAATGCTTGCCAAAATCAAGATGTAAATAAGGAACCCATATCTATTACCATGCTCGTAGACATCACATGAAATCGAACTATCTTCTGAACAAATAACTGACAACTGATAATTTACTTCCAGATTATTCACAACTCAAGGACTTAGTTGAATACTTAGAATTCCTCGCATCAAACAATTAAAGGTAACTCCTCGAATTATCTCAATACTCTATTTCTACTTGGATTCATAATTAAATGGTCTTGTGTATCCCTTCAAGTATCTATAGTTGAACTCCGTTATACATGTTTAATTCCACTAGTGTTGACTACATACTCTGCTATAGAAGTTAAAATTCCATCACTAGCCACGAACAAAATCTTATTGTCTGTCATTATTCATTCCACGAGTAATTTTCGATAGTTGATATTATTCAATAGAGTAGAAATTTAAAGCTTTCACAATCGCAAAGTCACACCATGTCTCAACTCATGAAGACTCCAAAGTGTAATTCCTCTAACATTCCCCATTTAGTTTTATCACCCATGAACTATAAGTCAATGAATCCTCTAACACAATACCTTTCCCGATGATATAATATGGTAAACACTTCAAATCTAACTCCATAAAGTCATTCACTAATGCAATGGATGTATAATCGCAATAAATCTCAATTTATGGGTAGGATAATTTTGTTGATAAGGAATCAATCTTCTCAAAGCACACATTGTTACCGTACCATCCTGAAGCAATGAACATCTCAATCACCTTTAAGGCATCTCTATGAATAATGAATTTATCAAATCCACTATAAGGGTAAGCTTGACATATCCACTAGAAATTAGTAACACTAATCATATCCTCTAGATAACTGTAGTACTAGTTAAATCCATTAAGCAATATCAATACTGAAGTTGTCATCAACTCTCGATTCATCAATTAACACTCGCAACAATTAAACTCGTTCACTCTTACCAATCCATCGAGATAGTGCATCTTTCTGTGCATGTAGTTAACAGTGTAGCTACCTTAGAAATCCATCAATAAATCCTCAACCCTATGCCTGAGTTGAAACTTTCCTCAAAATAATATATCCTCTAACATGAAGACATTCTGCCCTGATTTTACAAAACTGCTACCGCTCTCAAAGAACTCAGGCTAGGATTACTTATATAATTCAACGTAATCCAACATTACCACTGAAGCCGGTGAGAATTCAAAACTATATAACCACCATTCATGATGTCCATACCCGATATAAAAGCCATCTTTGAAATATACTCAACTAAAATTCTCAATAAATGATAATCACTTCAAATCAACCACTAAACAATTACTGATCTCTGATGTGCTCACATAGCACCCAACCACTCAAGATCACCCAAGGTTCTCCTCAAGAACAAGTACCACTCAAGGGAAATAAATTTAAAATCTCACAAGGAAAAGATATCTTTCAATTTAATGCAATTTTTTTCACTACTAACTCCATAAACCAACTACCAGGCACAAGCTTGCAACAACAATTTACAAAGTTTCTTAATGCACAAATAACATGAAAGCTAAACACATATATATACCATGCTTAACTAAAACACACTAGCATATAAAATTACACCACCATAACATCAAAATCTTGTGATGACAACATCACTAAACCGGCAAATAAAACATGCCCATGAATACGCACATCACAAGTATACGACACTTTATCGGTCGTCTAACACTCCCCCTTAGGAAGACACATCTAACACATAAGGTAAAGACTCAGAAGACACATGCAATCAAGAAGCACAATGCACAAACACACAAGTATGCGAAGAGCCAGGGTCTATAAGTGTGTGTGCTCTCAAACTAGACATAGAAATTATACCTCCAGTCACATTAGAAGAATCTGAAATCTGTTGTTGATTGATGGAAGAAACACGATCTTCCACCTTAACCTTTCCTGAAGCATCCCTCTTTGGCCCCGAGATGACCCAGCTGCACTTCCCGATAACTGATTCTTAAATCTAAAGCAACTCTTCTGAAAGTGACCCAACTGACCACAACTCAAACATTTGCCTTGCTTCTTCCAACATTTTTCTTCTAAATGTCCCATCCTTTGACAGTAGTTACATACGCGTTTACTTCGAGTTCCTCTATTATGCGGCCCTTGAAAGATGCCCTAGCTTGCGAAGGTGTTCCTTGATATTCTCTACTATCTCCACGCTGGGGTTGCGGTTTTACCTGTTCTCCTAGTTTTGTCACATCTGAGGTTTCAATCTTGGTTTTATGCTCCTCTATAATCGTCAATGATTTTATGACAGCTTCAAACATACCTTGGAACAGTGCTCGAACCTCTTCTCTAGCGTTACCCGACCCTGAAGGCCCGACCGATTCCCTTCGGTGCCAACCATTTTCAATAAGTACCTGCATAAAACTCTCAACGTTACTTAACCTATACACAACTACCCTCCTAGGTCATTTAGTCATTTTAGACCATCTACAAACCTAGCTCTGATACTAACTGTCGCGCCCCGACCCGTGGTCCTACTTGGCCCACGTCCGGGACACGCACGGAAGACGTCACAAACATTTTTAAGAAAATTTTTCGAAATATACTTTCATAAAAAGTCTATATAACTAAACAACATTTATTAGACTTGACTACAAGTCACAAAACAAACTTTCTCAAATGAGTACTTAGCCACTTGGCTATAACAAACTTTACTTATAAAATTTACAAACACGAACACCTACTAAAAGATGATACAAATAACTGAGTCACAGGTACAACTACCCTAAAGGTATTACATTTACATAATTTAATTTCTCCGAACAAACGGTTTCATTAGGGTCGTGGTATTCAGGAAAATATTACCTTGGCTCATGAGATGGTGCATCGGATCGATCAGAAGGTTGTGTGGGAATGTTCTTTTCAAGCTGGATATGTCTAAGGCGTATGATCGACTAGAGTGGGATTTCTTTTTAGAGCTTTGGAGACGTTTGGGTTTGATCCAACTGCTGCAGTGATTTCGGGTAGTGCGGGGTAATTGGTATTCTGTTCGTATGGGGGGTGTTTCTCATGGTTATTTTCCCAACTCGTGGGTGAAACAGGGAGATCCGCTTTCCATTGTTATTCATTATATTGCTGTTCAGGAGGAGGTGTTTAGGCCGTTTGAACACGGTAGGGGGAATTTTCCATTGACCCATTTGCTTTATGCGGATGACATGCTTTTGTTTTGTAATGGGCGTCAGGGATCCATTGAGGGTCTTTGTGAGGTTCTGAGTATGTATGAGAGGTCTTCGGGTCAATTGATTAATTTGGAGAAGATCGGTTTTTATGTGGGTGCTAAAAGGCGACAGTTCGAGATAGAAAATATTAGAAGATGGTCGGGTTGCACGCACCAGCAATTTCCGCTCAAATATCTGAGGATCCCGTTGTTCAAAGGTAGAGTCAAGAGGGTACACTTTGCGGAGCTAGAAGCAAAGATGATGAAAAGGGTGGATGGTTGGAAAGCACGGCTTCTGTCATTTGGTGGGAAGGTAACTCTCATCAAATCTGTGCTTTCAAGCATTCCTATTTATTCTTTGAGTGTGCTCAAGGTTCCTAAGGTTGTAACTCGTAAGTTGGAAAGCATTATGTCCAACTTCTTTTGGAGCAGTGGAGGTGAAAAACGGGCTCATTGGGTTTCTTTGGATGTGGTTTGTAGACTATCCAAGAAGGTGGTTTGGGAATTCGGAGGGTGGAGGATATGAATCAGGCTATGTTAGCCAAGTTAGCGTGGGTGGCCACCAGAGGCAATTCCCTATGGTCACAATGGGTCCGTGTCAAGTATAAATGTCAACCTGCAGCCTCTAGTTCGCATGTGTGGCAAGCTGCGTCGTCATATTTACATCAGTTGGATGATTGCAGTCGTTGGGTTGTTGGCAGAGGAGATATCAGATTTTGGACTGATAATTGGTGTGGGGTTCGGCTTGGGGGCCCGCTTCCTGAAGATCAACTTTTGATAGTGAGAGATGGTATTCAGGTTTTGGAGGACATGCTTCAGTTTATCCCGCAGGATCTACATGCCAATGTTCGTAGGGTGCATATTGATGAGCATAGTGAGGATCGTCCGGTCTTCACTCTTTAAAAAACGGAACTTTGAGACAGCTGCATGGTGGGATTATATTCGGGTCCGCAGCCCTTTGGTGGAATGGGGTGTTAAGGTTTGGCATTCCAACATCCCTACAAGGTCAGTGGTTTCTGGTGGAGGGCTATGCACAATGGTCTTCCGGTGGATGCAAAACTGGAGTCTCGAGGCTTCAATATTCCATATCGATGTGTGTGTTGTCTTGGAGGTGGTCATAGGGAGACTCTTAATCATTTACTTCTACAGTCGGCGATTGCGCAGTCTGATTGGAGGCATTGGGTTAGTCTTTTCCCTTTGACTCATAATTATATTGATTTGCATCATTTGTGGACTGTTTGGTGTGGTGGACAGTCAAAGCGCCGACAGGTTGGTTTAGTTCGTATGGGTATTATGCTTTTTTACTTGTTGGGAGATTTGGAAAGTAAGGTGTAAATCGATTTTCGAAGGAACTATTATGAATAGTGCCAAAATTGTGGATGGGGTTAAAAATTCTCTTATTGAGATGTGCTCATTCCTAGTCTCGAAAGGGGCTCCTCGTGGGAATGACCGTGTCTTGTTGGAGAGCTTAGGCCTCAAAGTGGCAGAGCATAAGTTTAGGCGGCAGAGGCTGTTGAGATGGGAGCCTTCGCGTTCTCATGTTTTTACTTTGAATACGGATGGTTCCGCGATAAACGGCCAGTGCACGGGTGGTGGTATTATAAGGGATGGTACGGGGGCTTTTGTTTGTGCCTTTTCACACTACTACGGAGATGGAACCAACATGAAGGCGGAGATCTTTGCTTTACGTGATGGCCTGCGCTTATGTCATTCTTGGGGTTTACTTTCTGTTCAGGTAAACTCAGATTCCTTAGTAGCTGTAAATATTTTAAAAGGGCGAAATAAGTGTCCGTGGCAATACACGTATGAATTGCGGGAATGTGAAAGTTTGATTGGAGGTTATGAGTTACGTCATGTTCTTCGTCAAGCAAATGGGGTTGCGGATAGATTGGCTTTTGAAGCTCATATTCATAAAACGGTTTGGACATATGGATCGTCAAGGGAGCTTCCTCGGAGTGTCTTGGACGCGTTACGTTTTGATGAAAGTGGATACTATGTTGAGCGTCGATAATTATTTGATGTTGTTGGTGTTTGCTGCGGCTTGGTTATGGTGTTTGGTTCTTTGGAATAGTTTCTTGAGTGAAAGGAAGGCATACGGACTCGTTTCGGTTGCAAAAGAGGCACACGTGCCCGTGTGGGGAGGCACGCAGACTCGTTTCGTTTGCAGGGAAGGCAGACGGGCCCGTGTGGGGGTCACGCGTGCCCGTGTGGGATGCGCCCCTCTCACACGTACTGATGGTGCGTGTTCCATGGCCACACGGGCACGTATGGAGAGCACACGGATTCCCGACACGGACTATGGGGTATCACACAGACTGATCATCAGCGCATGGAACGTCCGCTATCTTTCTTTCTGGAGCGGGTTGCCTTGGCATGGGTCACCCCTGGGTTGGATTCAGTTGGGCTATTTGGTGGATTGGGCCTCATTGGTTATCAACATCAGCTTATTCAGGCTTTGGATGTCGCGCCCCAGACCCGTGGTCCTACTTGGCCCCACGCTCGGGACACGAGTGAAAGACGTTATAAAACTCTTTAGAAAATTTTTCGAAATGTACTTTTATAAAGTTTAGCAAAAACACACTTGAAGTTCAAAGACTTCACTTAACTTTAAACAAACTTTACAACCAACTTTCACAACGAAAGTACTTAGCCCGAAGGCTTACAAACTTTTAAACAAATGTACATACACCAACATGATCTAAAATAGGTGTGAGACAACAGAAATTACGGGTACTCTACCCAAAAGGTTTCACATTTACATAATGCAACCTTAACAAAACAAGTCCCAACTCTTACCACTCCAACGTCCTCCCGTGCCAAGTGTCCTATCCCTGGACCCGCCTTATCTAAAACAGTAAACAAATAAAGGGTGAGAATAAATCTCAGTAAGCTACTAAAATGCAACTACGTTACATGCTGATATGATAATCATAAAGAAACAATATCAACAAGTAATCACATAGCATATAATACATAACATGAGAGATAACATCAACTCATATACCACAATTACCACATAGCCCACACTCCGGTGGATACCAAGCCAAGGTTTACCGAAGTAACATAACCATCTGAGAATACCATCTGAGAAAACCAGTTGAGAAAACCATCTGAGCAGCATAAATAGCTGAAGCCGGGATCCCGAAAACCAAACCATAACCAATAGAACCAAAGTAACCAGAGAGGGAAATATGACACAAAGTTATAACCCAAGTGCTCACCAAAGGAAGCAATTCATCCCATCCAAGGCCAATCTGGACTGGGGAAACAAAGAAGGCGCAGTGGACACCTTATAGTGAACTTGGCTTGTGTGCCACTATAATTCTCCCACCGCCTGACTCAAAAGCTCCAATGGAAAACCTTATAGTGGACTTACCTGTACCACTATAATTCTTCCATTGGCTGACTCAGAAGCTCCAATGGAAAACCTTATAGTGGACTTACATGTACCACTATAATTCTTCCATTGGCTGACTCAGAAGCTCCAATGGAAAACTTTATAGTGGACTTACCTGTACCACTATAATTCTTCCATTGGCCGACTCTACAACAAGACCAGCTGGACTTTTCACAAGAAGCACAGTAATGAATACTTGCTAAACAAAACCCGGGGCATTTAATCCAAGAAGGAACTAAGCCAAATACATCACAAGATGCACACAAAATTTCTCATAAAGAGTCCATAACAAGGACATTTAGTCACAACCCAATCTTTTTCATCAACGACATAAAAGTCATACGCATTCACATTTGGGTCCTAAACAACCCCAAGGACTACACAAACAATTGCCCTCTTATACCCAAATTAAGCAAACTATCAAACCTGGAAAACAGGGAGGGTGCGCACGCCCCACCCAATAGGGTGCGCGCGCTCCCATTCATCAGATCCACACAATTTTTTGTCACTTAAGGGTGCGCGCGCCCCACCCAAAAGGGTGCGCTCGCTTCCCTTGATCAGACACTTTGCCTAGTTGATAACAATGGGGTGCGTGCGCCTCCTTATTTAGGGTGCGCGCGCCCCCTCCCATTTTGGGCCAAACCCCAGATTTCTTCCTTAGTTCATTTTTACTCCTTCCGTCCCACAAGTATAACACACAAACTACACAACTTTAGTAACTTTTTTTAAGGATACAAATTGAGTTTCTAACCCATTCCAACATCCTGCTAAAACTAATTCTATATACTCCCTTTGTCCCAAAATTACAAGTATAACAAATATTACCAAAATCACAAAATTAACAAGTAAAAGTATTAAATATAAATATAATTTTTCTAATATACCAATATACTCATTTAGGGATACTTTCATACATTTCCCCGTCCCAAGAATAATAGTATAATTTTATAATATACTTATTTAACATTTAATTCAAGTTAATATTTTACCGTCCCACAAATAGGAGTATACTTTCACACACTTATACTAACATTTTCACAATATAAACATACTTCATATACTCCCTTGCTTACAAACCAAGTCACTTACCCAGTATAATTATACTCCCTTTGTCTCAAATAAACAAGTATCACAAATAAATTCATTTCACAATAATTTCACCACATATCACACATATAGCAAATATATGACATTTTACTATTTAAGGGGAATTAGTAACTTACCTATTTTCCGGAAAAAGTATCGCAGAAATATGTTTTGTTCCGGTAGAAATGACCTACTCAACGCCCTGATCATTTATATATAATTAGTTTTTAAAACGGGTAAGTAAATAAAAAGAATTAAATCGAAATGAGTTGAACTTACTTATTTCCTTCGTGGACCAGAGAGAGTAATGAAAATGGAGAGTTAAATGCTGCACGCATATAGGAAAAGGTGAGGAGATAAGAATGTTTTGATATTTATAAATTTCCATTTAAGCCCCTCTACTTTCATTTTGAGCAAATAAGCCCCTGAACTTTAAAGTTACACTTTGGACCCTAAAGTTTCAACTAACTCATTTATTCCTTTTAACAAAATTACTACTAACACATTAACTAACACATATACTCAAATAATATATGCAAGTCATAAAAATATTTTCTAACACATAAAATACACACATAAGTAAAAATTAAAATTCCCAAAAATATAAAATAAATAGGAACGGGTTTTGGGGTCGTTACATTGGGCTTGGACATTTGATGGATCATTGGGCTCCTTTGAATTTATTAGGATTGTTCTTTGGTTTAATTTTTTCAGGCTTTTATTTTTAGATGGTTTACCTTTTGGTTTATTTTTTGGATTTCAAGGTCCGGCTCCATATCCGACAATGAGTCGGGTGGTTGTCCCCCTCTTGTATTTATATTTTATAATTAATAAAATCTCCCCAGGTGCCGCCTGGTTTCTTAAAAAAAAAAAAAAAAAAAAAAAAAAAAAGAAAAAAAATCAAGGTTAGCCTCTAGAAGAGAATCGCTCGCTAAAACTAAAACCCTCTCAACCGTCGAGCGAACCCCCTTTCACAATTGAACGCACCCATTTTCGTACGGTTTTCCATATCTTACAACCGAAGTAAGAACAGCAAATTAAATCATACAATTCAAATTCAAAATATTTTGCATTTGTTTGATCTACCTGTAATTTCAAAGAGAAAAAAAAATGGCAGGAAGATCAGGATACGGAATGGGAACGTCGATGATCGTGACGAACACACCATCTAAAGATCTCGCCTACACTAATTTCGCTTATGTATGGCCTTCAGATCTCCGCAACTTCGCCGTCCCGGGATCCAACCTCTTTCTCGCTCTCGTCAGCGATGCGTTCGTGCTTTCTATTGGATATCCTTTCTCGTTTTCCTTATTTTTCTTAATAATTTGTTCAATTTTGATCGGATTGGATGTTAATTTGTTATGCTCTTTTACTAATTTGGTGAATATTGAGTTAGAACTAGTTGATTATTTTTGCATGATGAACTGCTAACTGTTTTGAGATAGAAACTTGTGATATTAATGTGCATGATTTTTTTTTCTTCCAAGTATCATGTCGTTGGAGCGTAGGCTTGATCAAGCTTATGTATTGTTCAATTTGTTTCTTTTATGGAGTAATTTTGGGTTTGAAATTTAGAGTTTATCTGAAATGCTTCTGCTTTGTAGGTGTAACATGACAACAAAATATTGGAGCTATCAATTTAAGTCAACCTGGCTTTTTCTGTTAATCATGTTTGGATTTAGCTTGATTATTAGGATAGATTGTTGTCAAATGATTTTTTTTTTTTTTTTTTTTTCATTCTGTTGTTAGGAAACGTTGAGCTTGATTGATTGGGCATTTATTACCTGGATTCTCTTTTTGATCTTTAGGGTTCTCATATGAATGTCCATATTTTTGGTGAAGTAACTGAACCGTACCTTGTCAATCATCGTGTTCTAGTTTACACTTACCATGATACCACTTATTTCGGCTATACTACCCTAGAATATCTAAAATACAAGGGGGGAAGTTAAATTTAGCTTCTTTTTTCTTTCTAAATCTCTTTTTGATGAACATTCTGAAGATGACTGCAAGACGCCTTTAGTGTCAGGGGGTATTGTTTGTGTTTATATCTGTAACTGGAATAGTTGCTTTCATGCCTTATCACTCGCTTTTCAGATTTTAGACTTTCCAATGCTTTAGGTTGTCACTCCTGGGCCTGGGAAGGGTGTATGGTTTGTGACTCCGACCTGAGGCGAGGCTGTTTCTGTGAACATTTAAATTTATGTAGATGTTATATTATCATGGTTGTCACGATTGTGTTTCTTACTGATTAATGCATTATATTAGTTTCTGATTGTATTGGGTAAACGTTATCAATGTAAAACTATTTTGGAGATGTGAACATCTCATAGTTCCAAATGCATAATTTCCACTTTGGCAAGAGTTCTCATGTCACAGATGTTATTGGATAATTTGAGGCCTCGCATATTGGTGGCCAAGCACATATAAGGCAAATAGTGAACTGATATATTAGCCTTTTTCTTGGTTATCTGTTGTAAAGCAAATCTCTGTTAGCATTTGAACAATATCTCTATCATGCTTAATGAGGATATTCTTCTTTGTTTCCTTAACTTAATCACACTGGAAATGAAAGCATTACCAGTGGCCATATTGGCCTCAATGCCATCCAACGTCGCCATGCAAGAGTTTCTACTGGCGATACGATACTTGTCAGCAGGTTTGCTATTAAACTTCTTGCTTGAACTTCTAATCATAGTTGCCAGTTCTTTGACAATCAGTCTTTTCTGTCTTTCTAGATTTATCCCACCTGAGAATTTCAACATTGCGTTGCTTACTCTTGAGTTGGAGTTTGTTAAAAAGGGGAACAAAGAAGAGCAGGTATATACTACGTGTGCGGTATCACCTTTTTTATGCTTGTATTCTCACGTAGGCTGTCTCAGCTAACCAAACTGTGGCGTGAGAGGAATTTAGGAAACTCTAATTGGGAATTTAGGCACATATATTGTCTTAATCATGAAATCTACCTCATTCACTAGTTTAAAAAGGCTAAAATCCGTGTTACGCAGGTTGATGCTGTTCTTTTGGCTCAGCAGCTCAGAAAAAGATTTGTAAATCAGGTACATCCGGAGCATGCTAATTCATGATTGCTATTACTGAAGGCTAAAATCTGTGTCTGGGCCTCATTGGTCAACGCATTGTGAAAAACTTTATCAATCTGAGTCAGTTACATGTGTTATTGTATGTGCAAGTAAGAAAAGTTTTGTGCTCATTATATCTAACTATAAATTGAGAAAGAGCGAGGAAGAGTTTCACAATCTTTCTGAGAGCTACTTGAAGGGGTGGCATTCTTCTAAATGTTACCAGAGTTACGACACTGTGGTCGTCAATCTGTTTGAACTGCAGATTGTAATGTCAAGTGTTTACGACCTGGATGTCGCATGAATTAGAGGTTTACAGATCAATAGATCTTGCATTCTCAAATTAGTTTGTTTAAACGAATTTGTAAGTTTCATTTACTCGAGTGATATACTCCTTCCGTCACTCTTTAATTTACAAAAATGAGTCTTGGCACAAGAATTAAGCAAATGATTGAAAAAGTGATGTGCTGTGAGTGTAGATAGTTGAATGGGAGAGAGAAAGTGGTGTAGAGAATAGTAAGTGGATAGTTGTTGTGAGTATGACAAGTGGGTTCCACTATTTAAAAAGTATTAAAACATTTCCATTTTGGGGATTTGTAGATTAAAGTGGGACAAGAATGGAATTTTTTGTAGATTAAAGAGGGACGGAGGGAGTATATCTTCTCAGAAATTGACTGAGAGGCTTGCATCATGCAGGTTTTGACAACAGGACAAAGGGTAACCTTTGAGTATCATGGCAATGGTTATATCTTCACAGTCAGTCAGGCTACGGTGGAGGGACAAGAAAGATCAAATGGTATTGAACGAGGGATGTTTGTAAATGATACATACATTGTGTTTGAAGCTTCTAACTCCAGCGGAATAAAGGTAATCTATCATCATATTAATCTGGAGATGCTATTTACATGAGTTGCACATGTTTTTATACTTCTGTTGGTTTACTTTTTTTCTCTTACTTTTTAGTTCAAATATTTTCTGTATAAATGTTTTCCACATGTGGTAGTGTACCATTATCTTTGATGGAGCAATGAATTGAGTCATCTTATTCTTATTCAAGTGGGTTGTATGCAGGTTGTCAACCAGCGTGAAGCTGCTAGCAGTAACATATTCAAACATAAGGAGTTTAATCTTCAATCGCTGGGAATTGGTGGTTTAAGTGCAGAGTTTGCAGATATATTCAGAAGAGCTTTCGCCTCTAGGGTTTTTCCTGCACATGTGGCAAATAAGTAAGGTTACATTGGTGCATTCAACTGTATATTTATTAAAAAAACTTCTTAATAGAGTGTTTCTTGATTCCATTTTTTGATTGACAAAATGTTTTTATCAGGTTGGGTGTTAAGCATGTCAAGGGCATGCTGCTGTATGGACCTCCTGGTACTGGCAAGACTCTAATGGCTCGCCAGATTGGGAAGATGTTAAATGGAAAAGACCCAAAGGTATACTCCCTCTGTCCCAGCTCACTTGAGACTTATTGCCATTTGGTCTGTCCCAGCTCACTTGAGACCTCCCTAAAATAGCCAACTTTTAATAATTTTATATTGAATCTACCCCACCACTCATTCTCTCTCTTCATTTTACACCACTCAATTTATTCAACCAACACTACTATTTACCCCACTCATTCTCTCTCTTCATTTTCTACCACACATTTTCCTTATTTTATTCTTTTTCCTTAGTTATTGTGCCCACCTCTTAGGTCTCAAGTGAGGTGGGACTGAGGGAGTATAAGACTCAATTGGTGCTTTCAGATTTTAAAAAAAAAAGAAGAAGAAAAGAAACGGTGCAAAGTTTGCTACTCCAGCTACCCCCTTCATCCCGAAGAGATAGCCCAATTTGAAAATTCATAACCTATTAATATAGTACTTATAATTTGAAATGTCAATTTTTGTAACTGCTGAAGCTCTATCCTATTCTTCCTTTTTCTTGTTGGACACGTAAGAGAAATATCATAATTTTGAAAAGATACACAAAGAACTGAATAGTTTAGATTTCTTGGGATGGATGGAGTAAGATTTTTCATTGCTTTGCTTGTTATCAGTTCAGTTGTGCACTTATATATTCTAGTATTTCCTCCCTTTAGATTGTAGGAGTTTATATTCACCTTTCGTTACATTGCTTGTACTTTTTCTTTAGGCAGTTAAGTTGATGTTTTGATTTATTTTCTTTGTTGTGCATGCGCACACATGCGTGTGTGTATATGTATGGGGTTGGTTGCGTTGAAGACTATCTTTTCCCTTCATGTTTTTTACAGCAAATTGACTTTATTAAATCTTCATTTCCCCACCTAGTTTGAATCCAAATATTTTGAGGCGCAATTTAGAAAATCGTTAGATTTTCAACTACTTCCTTAATTCGCGTGTTTAGTCGAACGTTTCCCTTCTATTGGGACAGAGTAGTAGTAATTTATCATTGTAATTTACAATAGTATCTGGTTGCTGATGGTAGTTTAGTTCGACTGATGATTCTCTGCCTCTAGATCGTCAATGGACCTGAAGTGCTGAGTAAATTTGTTGGTGAAACTGAGAAGAACGTTAGGGATTTATTCGCTGACGCTGAACAAGACCAAAGAACCCTAGGTAACCAGTGTGCTAGCTTAATTTAGTTTTTCATACTCATTTGTCAATACCTAAATTCATATTTTTTTATTTTTTTATTTTTTTTTCAGGTGACCAAAGTGACTTGCATGTTATCATTTTTGATGAGATTGATGCAATTTGTAAGGTTAGATTCTGCCATCTATATAACTTCTTTATCCATTCATGTGATATGTCGCAACATACTTTTTTATTTCTTAACTGTTTTTTTGGTGATCATTTTCTGTTTCTTTCCTTTGTTTCCTTAATCACATGTACATGAGCTTCTTGCTGTCGTTGGAACATGGAAGAATCTTTATATTAGGCTAATATAGATGCCGATAGTCAGGATGAAGACTCTAGAGAACTGGATATTTATTACCAAATATAGGTTTCTCACCTTGTTAAATTACTGGTAAAAGATTGATCTTTAATGTTAATAGGTATATCCCCGTCCTTTTTTCTGTGGATTGTTCTGAAATTTTATCTGTATCTTTCTTTTACTTTATTCAGATTGTGACTATCATTTTATGATTAATTTATTGGAGCCAGTTTGGTTATAAGTCCGATAGTTTCCATATTTGGGAAATTTGTGGGTTTTCTTATTTTGTGTGAACAGTGATAGATTTGTGCATTAGTTTGTTTTGTTTTTTGCTGGCTCAGTTAGGTACAAAGGATTATATTTAGTTATGGTTCGTTTAGCTATGGAAAGTGCTAATAGATTGTATAGATGAATCAGTGACTCTCTTACTGATTGTATCTGAAGAATTTAATCCTTCCGAATTTTATTTGGTCATGCAACTTACTCCTGGGGTTATCATTTGCAGTCTAGAGGTTCAACTCGGGATGGCACAGGTGTTCATGATAGCATTGTTAACCAGCTACTAACCAAGGTCAGTTTGAGGATTTTTATTCATGTTGTAGAACCAATAGGAACATTCGACACTACCGACATGTGAATTGACATGGAAACATGCAATCTTGTCTCTCTCTAGATAGACGGTGTAGAAGCTCTAAATAATGTGCTGCTTATCGGGATGACCAATAGGAAGGATTTGCTCGATGAAGCACTTCTGAGGTGACTGAATTCTATCCAGCTATTATTTCTGCAGTCTACATGTGATGTTCATGGCACAAACTGGATTATAGTTGCTCAATGCTGCAATGTTTATGGAATTTTCCTTCTCTTTTAGGCCTGGACGACTTGAAGTCCAAGTGGAGATCAGCCTTCCTGATGAGAATGGCCGTCATCAGATTCTACAGATACATACAAACAAGATGAAAGAGAATTCTTTTCTTGCCCCAGATGTGAACTTACAGGAGCTTGGTGCGTGGTTTCTCCTTCTGAGTTTGTAGTTAATGGCAATACTCAATTATTTACTGAACAATCTATTTAAGCTACTTAAATGTCTCACATCTCAGATATTCTATTTGGGAGTCTTGTGAATATTATACTACAAGTCTAAACTGCTGTTAATGTAAAGTGGTTTTGTCTCGTAAATATTTTGTTATTTTGCTTTTATTATTATGGTTATCTTTTTATTAGTTTATCATTGTTGTTAATTTTTTGTGGTTCAGCAAGTTGTGTCATAGGAAATGCTGGAAACATGGTGGGTTCCTTTTTTTATTATTGTCTTTTCATTTGGATATTGCATGAATGATCTGCGACTGTATGCTGAAGTAATCCTAACACGGAGTCTTTATTTGCTAATTCTCTTAATATCTTTATCAAAGGGAACTTAACTATCTGGATGTGCATGAGTAATGGTTCAAGTCCCCACAATCACAATGCTCAAACAATTGGGATATTTCGTTGCAACCTAAAGCACTTAGATAATATGGGCATGCGTTAAACTTCTTATGCGATGTTAAGATACTTGTGGAAAAGAGAAGTGGAATTTTTTTTCACTGATTCATATGAAGCTGAATGCATGATTGATAGCTCAAGGTTCCTACAATTATACGGTGAAACCTTAAAGTTAATTATCTCTTACTTGAATGCAGCTGCAAGGACAAAGAACTTCAGTGGAGCAGAGCTTGAAGGTGTTGTAAAAAGTGCAGTTTCATATGCTTTGAATCGGCAGCTTAGTCTCGACGATCTTACAAAACCGGTAGATGAGGAGAGTATCAAAGTCACGATGGATGACTTTCTTAATGCCCTTCATGAAATTATTCCCGCTTTTGGAGCTTCCATGGACGACTTAGAACGTTGCAGGTAGAAGAATTTTATGAAAATTCTTTTTATTTGAGTTATGATTATTAAGTTCATTGTCAGCTTGATCTCTCTATCCTTTTTGTGCTCCCCTTTGGTGTCTTTGAGTAGCTGAGACTATTCTGGAATTGCACTCGCTCTGGCTGATGGGTTTTTAACCTGTTATAAGTTCCATATCATCGAAAAGGATATAAACGTTGAGTTAAATAATTGAAGATAGATTTGACTTCATGAAGTTTCTTACAAATTTGACAAGCACATGCTTCATTGGGGCACAAAGAACTACATAAAATTTCCATATCATCACTTGTAGGTTTTTGCTTTCAGTTGGTCTTCTTTCTCTCTGAAGTAGCAATATAGACATTTGGATTTTTTTTTTTTTTTTTACTTTCACATTGAGAAACTTTTGGGGGTAAGGCCATTTGGAAAACGTGAGGGGACTGCATGGCCACGTGTCATAGTCCAAGTTATATCTATACAGAATCAATTACACTTGCCTTTTGGCTTCATTGCAGCTGCAACTGTCTCAAAGCTGACAGTATATAGGGAGGGAATAACTTGAGAAAAATGAAATGTATCCCAGCATCATCAACCATTTTTTACTTAATTTTTGCGGGAATTTGAAAAGTTGAATAAGCTTTATCCTTAGTGTTCCATTCTCAACATGAGCTCCTGCGCAACTCTGAAGTATCTTCTCTATTGAACCTGTCCAGTCCCGCAATTCGAAAGACGATGGTCACGTGTTTATTCTGATGGATGCGACTTGAGTGATATCAACCTACGCAAAATCTAACTTATAGAATCCTTGAATTTGGACTTGTCTGCCGGACGTTATCCAGAACGAGAAGGGATGAGGGTTTGTTTCAGAGAGGGAGAGAAGAGAGATACAGATGGACGGAACTGTACCTTCGTTACGTACTGGGTTATGCTTTTCTATGACAATCGGTTTTGGTGTACCATGTACTTGGACAAAGATAGCCGAAAAATGAGTTTGTCTGTCGAGAGAGATATAAAGGATCTACCTTTTCATTTGACATCGTTCTACCACTTTAACTTAATTATATTAGGACACCTCCTTTAGAGTGGTTGCGTATAAAATGCTCTTCTATTATAGTTAGGATTCACATGTTCCCCTCCTTATTTGAGCTTCTTTTTGTGCCGCGCGTATTTCTCTCAATTTTAATTTGATGTACTTGATGAATAATGTCCAACCTGTGCTTACATTCCTTCGACCAAACGAAGTTTTCACTATAAAGTAACTTGACAAATAAATGTACAACCTGTGCTTACATTCCTTCGATCAAATGCAAAATGCAGACTTAATGGCATAGTTGATTGTGGTGGAAGACACGATCATATATTTAAAAGAACGATGCTATTGACAGAGCAAGTAAAAGTAAGCAGAGGAAGTCCACTGGTTACTTGCCTTCTGGAAGGTCCAAGCGGCAGGTAAGAACCCTTTTATTATCTCGTCAAGTCAGCTGATTATCGCTTAAACTAATTCTTCTTCTAATGTCTTGTACAGTGGCAAGACTGCAATGGCTGCTACTGTTGGTATTGGCAGTGATTTTCCATATGTCAAGATAGTAAGCAGCTTTTCATAAAGGCATATAATGCTATTTGGGTGAACATAAAACCCTGCTTTCTCTCCCTTTTCACTCTGGAACATCTTTTAACCTTTACCTTGTTGCGGGCAGATTTCAGCTGAATCAATGATTGGGCTCAGTGAAAGCAGTAAATGCGCTAAGATTGTAAAGGTATATTTGTTGGCAATAATTGCTATGACTAGATTTTGTTTTTCTTTCTTGTTCTTGCATTTCGATAAGGAGAAATAGTTGCAGATACTTCTTTCATTCACTTTTTACCGGGGTAGTCTATTGGGTATGTCGCACCATTTTGTAATTTTAAGCATATTGTTGGGCTGTATCTTATGAAGGTGTACCATGTTGTAGGTGTTTGAGGATGCTTACAAGTCACAACTAAGCATTATTATACTTGATGACATCGAAAGGTAGGTTCTTTAGTTAATGATTGTATGATCTTTTGCATAGCATCTGAATTTATTGAATCATTTTATTATGCACTCACGGATACAGGTTGCTGGAGTATGTTGCTATTGGACCTCGCTTTTCAAATTTGATTTCGCAGACATTGATGGTCCTCCTCAAGCGGCTTCCTCCAAAGGTTCTTCTTCTTCCTTCCTTCTCTCTCTCTCTCTCTCTCTTTTCTGTCTTGTCTCATCCTATTGCATGTGTTGATGCTGCTCATATTGTTCCAAGTTGATCTGCACCAGAGCATCTCTTGACAAGTTCCCCTTAATCTGGTCCTCATAACAACTATTTAAATTTGTCTTTTGTACAAAACAGAAGACTATTTTGCTTGTTACGTATTTGGTATCGTGTTCTAGCGGTTGGTTGGAGGCAGGTTGTACTTTCAAGGTACTGTTGTTATTACTACATTTCCTTTATCATTTCCTAATTGTTTCAGGGGAAAAACATGCTAGTAATTGGGACTACAAGTGAGATGTCTTTCTTGGATTCAGTTGGTATTTGCGATGCCTTTTCTGTTACATACCATGTTCCAACATTGAAGAATGAAGATGCTAAGAGGGTAATCCTTTCTACCTTACCTCCATTATAACTGACTTCCTTGATTTACCTGGATGCTGAAAATATTAGGCAATATCATTCTGTTGATGTGTAACCTTCAAGTAACTTTTTTTATAAGAACCTTTAAGTATCTTGTTATCAAATGTGTTAATTAATTTCATGACTCTATGGTACTCCCTCCGACCGAAATTGAATGTCCACTTTTGAGTTTTAGAGAAATTTAAGGAATTGACATTAGGCATTTTTTGTAGCATATATAACATATATTTCCTTAGTGATCTCTTTATATGTCGTTATTAGTACAAGAATAAAACTAAAACATTATGATCACCGAGGAGTTTATGTAACTTCACCAAAAACAAGGTCATTCATTTTGGGACCTTTTTTTTTTTTTTTTTTTTTTTTGCCAACATGGACATTCATTTTGAGACGGAGGGAGTAGTTTGTAAAGACAAAACTTTGGGAGTTGTGTCTAATATCTCAGGTCTTCTATGTTTGGCTCCCTCTGTTTCCCTACACATGTATAGAAAAGATCTTTACCTAATGCCGCATGCTGTGTAGCGAGCGAGTTGTGCGCACACGCACACACACACTTTTTGATCGTCGGGATTTCATACTTCTAACAGAGGTTGACCTTGAAGGATATATCACTGCCTAGCACGTGCATTTCCAGTGTTCCAAGGGGATGACCTTTTTTATTACTGGCTTACACCAAAAATGATTTTGAAATAAAAGTTTAAAGAAAAGGTGGTGATGTGGTTCATACTTCATACCACAGCTCTGGTAGGATGCCAAATAAAACATTTCAACGACGCAACCTCTTATGATATATCGATTTTGTAGTAGTATCTTCTACGAGTATTATTTTTATCCCCAACAGTTGGGTTTTGGGTCCTCACTGTTTTAGTTTATTATTTTTTCTACAGGTGTTGGAACACCTCAAAGTGTTCTCAGAAGAGGATATTGATGATGCAGCCGAGGCTCTGGATAATGTAAGATTATTCAACTTTTTTTTTTTGGGGGGGGGGGGGGGGGGGGTTTGGAAAGAGGGAGGGGGGGGGGGTCGACTTGCAGTTACATCTCTCCCTTGCCTCATTTCCCCTCCATTTCCTTTGCCCTGAAGATAGCAACAGACGATTTCATTTAAAGAGCATGAGATTGGGGGTTTTCGTCGATGATAGTCTGCCGTTTTTAAAAGGAGACCAGATTTCCTGTAGCACACTCTGCACAACTAACGATCCAACCTCTCATAATTTATTAGGGCTGACATTTTAATTATGTCATCTAATCATGTAAATCGTTGGATCGATTGTGGTACAAGTTGTGTGGTACAGACGATCTTGACTCTTTTAAAAGCATTGCTCTCCAACCTAGATGTCTAAGTTGACTTAATAACTCTTGATTTTTGTTGTTTGATGCTATGTTATAGATGCCAATTAAGAAGCTGTACATGGTGGTAGAGATGGCTGCTCAGGGAGAACATGGTGGAGGAGCTGAAGCCATTTACTCTGGTAAAGAGAAAATCAACATTAAGCATTTCTTTGATTGCCTTCAGGATATGGTTCGTTACTAGTAGGGATGGCCAAACCGGACCGGAACCGGAAAAACCGGACCGGAACCGGACCGGAAAAGCCCGGAACCGGAGCAAACCGGGAGTAAACCGGAACCGGAGTAACCGGAACCGTGGTAAGCGCGGGCCGGTTCAGGTTCACATATATGGCGAACCGGAACCGGACCGGAACCGGATCGGCATTTCCGTTAAAAAAAAATAAAAATCCCTTATTTTTCAATAAATTTTAACATGTTTATTCATTAGTGTATGATAAAATAATAATCTCTTGTCTTTTAATAAATTTTAACATGTTTATTCATTATTGTATTATAAAAAAAAATAAAAAAAGGTAGCGTGGACTGAACCGGAACCGGACCGGAACCGTACCGGAACCGTACCGGAACCGGATTGTGATGACCGGAACCGGAACGGTGTAAGCGCGGGCCGGTTCAGGGTCACATATATGCCGAACCGGAACCGGCGGTTCCGAACCGGAACCGGGCCCGGAACCGGTTTTGGTCATCCCTAGTTACTAGTGCAGAAGTAAGCTCCTTTTTTCAGACCTCACGAGCGTTATTTCCCTTTTAAAAAAATAAATAAATAAATAAAATACTGAAACCACAGTTTTGTATCATCTTGTATCTTTTTCATTCATTTTTCCTCCCGACTGTAGATTCACGGCTGTAGTAGAGATATGTGTTCCTTTCTTGTATTTAGTAGTAGTATATTCAAACATCACTTGTTTTTCTTATTATCTATTTATTGATTAACTTCAGACTTCATAGTAATGTTATAAGCACGGACTTATATACTAACCTCCGTCCCAGCTCAATGTGCACTCTTTGACCTTTTTTTGTCAATTCAATTGATCTTTGACCATAATTTTATGATAATCTAGATATCTCTATGAAATTCTATAAAATGTTATTGATACTATTTGTAACTATGAAACAATAATAAGTTTTAAAATTGCTTATGAATATCAACATTTTCATAAAATTATGGTCAAAGTTTGATTGAATTGACCAAATGAATAGTGAAAAGTGCACATTGAGCTGGGACGGAGGTTAGTGTGTGTATGTATATATATATATATATATATATATATATATATATATATATATATATGGTCGTGCTCCTGTGAGAACCTAAATATCATGAGAACCGTGAGAACTTACCTAATGTATCCAATGGTTCACTTGAATACATTACTTGGATACATTGGATACATTACTTGGATACATAAGGTAAAAACTAATGCATCCAATGGTTCACTTGGATACATAGGATACATTACTTGGATATATTAGGTTCTTACCTAATGTATCCAAGTTCTCATGATATTTAAGTTCTCATTTGAGCACCTATATATATATATATATATATATATATATATATATATATATATATATATATATATATATATATATATATATATCTCCGTCCCAGCAGAAGTGTCACCAATTTTTGGGACACGGGGATTAAGAAAAGGTAGTAGGTGTGGTAGAGAATGAAGAGAGAGAATGAGTGGGGTAAATAGTAGTGTTTGTATAAAATGGAGTTAAATACCCTTTTCATCCTCAACCTATTCAACGCTTTACCTTTTCGTCCTTGAACAATTTTTTTTACCATTTCGTCCTTAACGTATGCGTTTCATGGAACATTACATCCTTCCGTTAATGATCCGTCCATTAGTCCGTTAAATTTGTGATGTGGCATACTGACATCACCATTTAAGCTTAGGTGGAACCTTTGAATAGATTTAGCAGATGTGGAATTATAAGGGGGGAAAGTGTAGATATTGCGTACTCCTATGAAAATCAAAAATGGAGAACCAGATATGGGTTTGGGGGAATAGTGAAGGATTAGGGTTTGGTCGATGGAGCTGACAAAGGAGCGAATGTCGAATAGGGTTTCTTGGGGGCAGAAGCTTAAGGTTGGAGAAAGGGTCCACATAAACTGGAATTTCTTGGAGAGGGAACTGGTGTTGATGGCATCTTTGGTGGGTAAGAAGGAAATGATGTGAAGCAGAGTAGGGTTTGGGAGTGTACTGAGTCGATCAATGGGTTCGGAGTGTTGTTGTTGGTCAATGTCGTCGTTGAAGAAATCATATGGGTCATCGATGGAGAGCGGTGATGCTGATGGCGAATGGCTACCGGAGACGAGGTCGAGATCGTCGTCTCCGGCGGAGCTATCGCTGTCCATGTTTCGGGGAGGGGGAAGAAGGCGTCAATGCGAAGTGGAATTCGGCTCTTTTATTTCTAAGATGGTGGATCTCTCGACGATCCCGTTACAGATCTGGAGGCTTATTAGCTCAGATTGAGTTTGGGATTTCTGGGTTTGAGCAAACCAGATATGGGTTTGGTTTCTTTGTGTGTTTGATTCTGTGTTTGCGTGGTGTTTGATTGGGTGGTGATTTTGGTGTTGGTGTTTTGTATTGGTGGGTGGTGGTGGTTTGTGTTGATGGTGGTGGCCGGTGGGTTGTGGGTGTTGACTGTTGATAACAGAGATGGAGATTGGTTTTGAGAAATACACAGCTAAAGAAAACAAAATCCTCATAAATAACATTATAAAAATAACTCATTGAACAAAAACAATTACTATATTATTTTCATTTTGGTGTAGATTTAAAATAAAAAATAAAAAAATATATGTAATTTGTTTGAAGAATATACTCCATCCGTCTCACCTCACTTGAGACTTGTTTCCATTTTGGTCCGTCCCACCTCACTTGAGACTCCCAAAATAGCCATCTTTTATTATTTTATATTCAAACTACCCCACCACTCATTCTCTATCGTCATTTTCCATCACTCAATTTATTCAACCAACACTACTATTTACCCCACTCATTTTCTCTCTTCATATTCTACCACACATTTTGTTTACTTTATTCTTTTTTCTTAGTTATTGTGCCCACCTCTTAGGTCTGAAGTGAGATGGGACGGAGAGAGTATATGTTATATTAAAAAAAATATTTAAAAGAAAACTAGTATTTATTTTTAACTTGATTAGTGTTAATCCAGTTTTTCTACTCCCTCTGTCCCGCTTTAAGGTTCTTACTTTCATTTTTAGTTTGTCCCAATTTAAGGTTCTTACTTTGTTTTATTACCTAAAATGGAAAGTGGGACCCACTTGTCATTCTCACAACAAAAACTCCCTACCCACTTTCTCTTTCCCACTTTACTTTTCATACTCACAACATTTACATTTTCTTAATCTCCGTGCAAAGTCAAACTAGGAACTTTAAATTGGGACGGAGGGAGTATTATTTTCTCATTTTTTTTCTCCATTTTTGATTTTCATAGGAGTACGCAATATCTACACTTTCCCCCTTTATAATTTCACATCTGCTAAATCTTTCACTCAAAGGTTCCACCTAAGCTTAAATGGTGATGTCAGTATGCCACATCACAAATTTAATGGACTAATGGACGGATCATTAACGGAAGGATGTGATGGTCCATGAAACGCATACGTTAAGGACGAAATGGTAAAAAAAAAATTGTTCAAGGACGAAAAGGTAAAAATTTGAATAGGTTGAGGATGAAAAGAGTATTTAACTCGAATAAAATGAGTGGTGGAAAATGAAGAGAGAGAATGAGTGTGGTTAAATGGTGGGGTTGGTTGAATATAAATATATTAATACATTTTCATTTTGGGTAGTGACACTTGTGCTGGGATGGACCAAAATGGAAATAAGTGACACTTCTGTTGGGAAATAAGTCACTAAATTTTAGTTTGAAGTTATGTTAGTAAACTCCTTTTCCGCCTCTCGTACTATGGCCCAACATCAATTTGACACTCGTACTATTGAAACAACAAATGTATGATGCGTACTATAGTTTTATTAGCAAAATTAACCAATTTACTATTCATTTGTTAACTTTTTTTAACGAACATTATTTTTTTAACGGGCATTAATTTATTTTAACAAAACTAACTTTGGGGCGATTTTTGAGTTTTTCGCCGGATTTGCGCCGTCGGCCATATCTCCGGCACCGATGATTATTTTACTGATCCAACGGTCAATATGAGCGCCTGAGTGATGCGAACATACCCCAGAAATTTGACGACGATCCAACGGTTAATGAAGCGGGAATTTGATTTTTAATATAGCGAATTTTTGGAGATTTTCGCCAGTTTCGCCGCCGGCCATTTCTCCCTCTCCGGAAATTATTTGGAAGATCCCAACGGTCATCATGTGCGCCTAGGGGATGCGACCAAAGCCCAGAAGTTTCACGACGATCCAACGGTTAACGAAGTCGGAATTCGATTTTTACATATGCGATTTGGTTTTGATGGAGATAACAAAAGTTAGTTATAAATTAATGCTCGTTAAAAAAATAACGTGTGTTAAAAAAATTAACGACTGAATAGTAAATTGGTTAATTTTGCTAATAAAACTATAGTACGCATCATACATTTGTTGTTTCAATAGTACGAGTGTCAAATTGATGTTGGGGCCATAGTACGAGGGGCGGAAAAGTAGTTTACTCAATTATAAATTATCTGTTGCAATGTGTCGTACAGTGCCTTAGTTGCATTGAACAGTAAGAAGAAACACATCTGAGACTTGACCTTGGGGTATCAACCCAAGTTCCACGTCGGCAATTGAAAGAAGAATTGACTAGTGTATAAAGGTGTCCATCCACTCCATTAGTATGAGGCCTTTTGGGAGATGACCCAAAAACAAATCCGTGCAGGCTGGGTCCAAAGCGGACAATATCATACTAATGTTGAGTGGTTGGGGTGGTCGCGGTCCCAACAACTGGTATCAAAGCCCAGGTAGGTTGATGGGCCCGACGCGAAGTGGACCGCGTGCGAGATGTGTGGGCTCGTGTTCCGCATATGGTGTTAGCGGCGGTACAAGGTGTCAACCCAAGTCCCACATCGACAATTGAATGAATAATTGCCTAGTGTATAAAAGTGTCCATCCACTTCATTAGTATGAGGCAAAATTACTGTATCCGCCTTCTATGTGATTGTATCCAACCATGTCTGAACGGGTGTATGACTGATCATACAGAGTGATAGAAGTAATAGATCTTTATGCAACAAAACAAGGGTTTGATAAGGACATGACTATAGAGAAGAAGTGGAAGGGGAAATGGAAATGGAAATCTCTCTCTCTCTCTATATATATATATATATATTAAAGTTGGTGAGGAGAGCTATGGTGTTGCCACATAGACAAGTCTTAGAGAAACGTTACATTTGGTGTTGCCACACCATTACCACTCTTATAAATAAGAGACTTTTCAAATTCTTTTTCTTAGCTAATAGTATTAGTTACTATATAGGGTAACTATTATAGTTAACTACTATAATAACTAATACTTATAATAATAATAGTTACTATAATAGGTAACTATTATAGTAACTAATACTTATAATAGTAATAGTTACTATAATAGGTAATTATTATAAGTAACTATTACAGGTAACTATTATAGTTAACTATTATATATTATAGTTAACTATTACTCCCTACGTCCCAGAGTAAGAGTCTTACTTTCTATTTTGGTACATCGCAGAGTAAAAGTCTTTTTCCAAAAATAGCAAAGAATATTTACTATTCATCTCACTCATTATCCCTCCTACTTTACTTTTATACTCACAAAACCAATCAGCTTATTATTCTCTCCCACTCATTCTCTCTCCTAATTTACTTTTATACTCACAACACTTACTTCCATCATTTCTTAATCTCCGTGCAAATGAAAGGTAGGACTCTTACTCCGGGACAGAGGGAGTAATATTTAACTAGGTTTGTCTCATTCTCCTAAATTAAACTTTAACCATTACTTATTATCAATGATTAATGTTTAATTTATGAGTAATTTATTGCTTTTCAATAATAAAGATGTATTTTTTCTTAGTTTTCAACTTGGTTTTCTTCTCTTATGTGGAAGCCTTTGTTTTCCCTCCATTGCTGAGGGCTTTGTGTAATTTGTTTGTTTTATTTGTTGTTTATTTCAAATTTTCTTTTGCACATCTCAATCAAATATCCGTCATGAACTTGGAGTCTATGGAGATGACAGTTGTGGTGGATTCAAAGGTTGTTTTGGATGGAGTGCTCGCATTTTCACATGGTTATTCTATGTCAGACAACCTTCATGGATATAGGGACAAACTTAATGCAAATTCTCTTCTCTATAAATTTAGATAGTCAAACGGCAAATGTTAAAGCCGATGTTGTTTGTAGGTCTTCTTTTGTTAACGGAAGTCCTACAACTTGGGTTGAGCATCCGTTTCATGTGGATTGCCAACTCCAAACTTTGTATGTTTATGTGCATTAATAAAATCTTGTTGCTTGCTTCAAAAAAAAACAACATATTTATTATAACTATATACAACCAAAGCTATGAAAATATTTTGATTAATTTAAAATATACATAATATTTTCAAATAAAATTATTATGTTAATTTATCAATTAAAAACATCAAAAAAGGAAAATACAAAAACATTAACGAAATAGATTCCTGTGCGGAGCACGGGTTACCTACTAGTAGAAATGAGAAAGGCCAAAATATGTTTAGCCCCCCAAAGTATCCACCCATTCCCACTTTGCCACCCAAACCCAATTTTATCCCAAAGTGACCCTCTAATTTGCCATTTGTCCCAGTTTGACCTATGACCCCTAACGGCGTTAGAAAATTAACGAGAAATAGTCATGTCCATGTCATGTGAGGGTTCTTTTTATCATTTTTCTTGAAAATGGAAGGGTATAAAGGTCCATGTATACCCTTTCTCCACCACCACCATCATCAACCTTCATTCACCGCCACCACCACCACCAATTTTCCAGAATCCGGTGACCACCGCCGCCATTTTTCCAGAATCCGACCACCACCACTAACAATTCTCTCAAATTCACAGTCAAAATTATTTCCCCCAAACCAAGATCAAGAGATGGTTAATCTTCCACAACTCTCTCAACTCCTTTGTCTATCTAACTCCCTCCCTCCAGCCGCCGGCATACCTTCCCGGCGTCCCAAAATTCGTCGCCTTGGTCTCATCTCCTGCGATGGTTAATCTTCTCCGGTATATCTCAGATCGGCCAGATATGGGCGGAAAGCTCCAGATCCAGCTCCTATACCTTCCTCCCTTGGTCGCAGATCTTGAGGGGTCGGAGAAGAGAGAATGAACAAACGAAAGAGGAAAGGAGCCTAAGTTTATGGTGCTGTGGAGATCGACCGCTGGAGATGAGGGGATGGTTGAGGGCAGCGGTACCTGGAGTGGGCGGATTGGTCTCGGTGGCTGTAGAGGGGAAGATGGTGACGGAAAGAGGGGGAGATGTTTATTTTCTTCTTTATGTTTTTTCTTCCTATTTCTCCCATTTCTTCTTTAGCTGTTAGTGTTACCTATTCATATACTCCTACTTTGTATTTTGTTACTCTATCTATTATCTTTTTGGTTTTTTTCTTTTTCTTTCTTTTTGTGTTTTTGATTAGTTTTATGTTTTTTATTTATGATTTTTAGTAACTCATAATATTTTTATTTATGTTGTCAATGTATTTTTTATAAAATAACTTTATTATTTTGATAATAATATATAATTATATTTGATATAAATAAAAAGTCTAATATTTGAAGAGAATAATAAAATAAATATTAATTGAAAGTTAAAAATAAAATGTCCAAAATACCCCTCATGTGACATGCACATGACCATTTCTCGTTAATTTTCTAACGCCGTTAGGGGTCATAGGGGGTCATAGGTCAAACTGGGACAAATGGCAAATTAGAGAGTCACTTTGGGATAAAATTGGGTTTGGGTAGCAAAGTGGGAATGGGTGGATACTTTGGGGGCTAAACATATTTTGGCCAATGAGAAAATGGGAGAAAAATTTGAAGGTGACAAGCATGATAGAGAGAGTTGAGTTGGTCTTTTCTCTTGTGGATAAAAGGGAATTGTAAGGCCATGTTTTCTTTGACAAAATAAGTTGCTCTCCAAGGTTGGCTATCTGGAGAAGCTATAGCCTTTAACTTCGTTTGTTCTCATCTCACAAAAATGTGAATACTCCATACGTCCCAGAATGATATTCATATTTTTTTCACGGTTATTGAAAAAGAACTTTGAGCAATAATTTAAAGTTTATTTAGTTATATTAATGAAAATCTAAAACTTGTTATTAATACACCATCAACAATACAATCAATAGCAAGTTTTAGAATTTCATTAGGACAACTAAATCAACTTGAAACTATTGCTCAAAGTTCCTTCCTTCGCAAGAAAAGCGAAAAAGTATGAAGATCATTTTAGGACGGATGGAGTATTAGAATTTTTGGCATTTTCATTTCTGGACGTAATGAAATGGAATATATACTCATAAAATGTATTCCTAAGGCCTGATTTGATTAAAAAAAATAAAAAAATGCTTCTAAGTTCTAACCGGTCGTACCAAATTATGAGAAAAAGGCAAGTGCCAAATATCTGGATGGTATAGGAACATGATTCTTTAGAAAAAGGGAGGGAGATTAATATAGGAACACTGTAAGTTTGCTTTTAATTGTTTCATTTGTTTTTCAAGTTTTAGAAGCACTGAAAATATAAAGTTAATTGTAATTTTGAAAAGTGGAGCTGATTAATAATTTTGATTATTGAGTTTTACTCTTTATTTCCTTCCCTAAAATTGAATTTGTTCATTTTGGTTGCTAATTTCCTATTCCCTCCATCTCAAAATGAATATGAATGTCTAAATTTTTGTAAAATTTAGTCTTGCTCAACTGCTAACTTTATAAAAAATGAACAATTTATTTTGAGACGGATGAAAAAGTATTCTTTGAATCAACCTGTTATCAAGGTTTTATTACGGTATTGTTGGCTATTCCCGGGTATACATAGAATCAGTGGACGGATTTCAATGCCTTTATATTTAGGGTGGGTCGAAACGTGTCAACTTTTCTTTACAATTAATATAAATATCGCTTATCTTCAAAAAAATAAATATATTGTGACCCCTTAAATTTAAGTAAAATTGCATTAAATTATTATTTTAACCCCCTTGTATCTTGAAAATAATCTCAACCCTATTTGCGAAAGATCACACCTATGATCCAACCTGGGCAGGGGTCATGAATTAGGATGGATAGGTCAGACAAACAGTTATATGATGTGCATGTGTGCGGGCAAATATTTTAGTAACCATTCAATTTTAAGATGTTTTACGAACACAAAAACACATATTTTTCACAAAATAATCTGATCAAATACTACCTTTGTCCCGGAATAAATGTCGCCGTTTTTTTTTTTTTTTACATTAGTACGAATAAACTTTGAGCAATTATTTTAGTTTCATTTAACTATCTTAATGAAACTTTTTTTTTTTTGAGCAAACGATAAATTCCATTTCATTCACAATTAAAAAAGAGATGACACTCCACAAAGGCAGGAGGCTCACCCCAAATTTTAATAGCAGTTCCAACCCTTAACCTATTACAATGACATTTCGAATCTAAATCTTGAGAAATTCGGATTCTTCTCCAAGTCACAAAATTCCCATTCAGATAAGATATTGCGCTGAGCACTTCATATGCAGAATTCGGGCTGACGAGAAAACGTCCACCAACAATCTCAAAATCCACGAACAATCTTTGTGTGGTTAAAACATTGGCATCCACTTCATTGTGAGGAGATATAAGAATCATCGCAATTGCGAAACAAACAAACAACAAACAAACAAATATACAAACAACGGCTCCCACTAAGGAGAGAATACAACGGCTCTCACAAGGAGAGAATACAACGGCTCTCACAAAAAGGAGAGAACTTTATTATTGAAAAGCAAAAGAAAATCACTCTTAATTTAAACTTTAATCATTGAAAAAAAAATCAATGATTAAAGTTTAAATTAAGAGTTGCAAAAAAAAAAAAAATCAAACTAAATCTAATAAAGAAGAAGATGATGGTTGGATTTTTGGATTAACAAATTGAGATTACTAAGAAGAGGATATAGATCTAAGATGAAAGTTTTTGTTGAAGGAGGAAGATGGAGGATTTTGGTTGAGAATGTAACCGCTGCAGAGCAAATGTTTGTAGGTTAGGTCTTAATGAAACTTGGTAGTATTTATAATGGTGTATAAGTGACAAGTTTTATAATTTTATTAGGGTAACTAAATCCAAACAAATTTATTACTCAAAGTTCTTTCGTACAAACGTACAATAAACGGCGACATTTATTCCGGGAAATAGGGAGTACATGAATCGTTCAGGCGACGAGTCGATAAATCCAGAACTTTATCATGGCAATGACAGTTCAAGTTGCAGCAATATAATTTCAAGCTAAAGTACAGAAGGTATCTCTCTCTTTTTTGTTTGTATAAGGAAACAACGAAGATGACATGAGAGGAGGATGGGAAGCCAGGCCACCACCACCCTCCATTATCAAGATTCCTTCTAACTCTTTCTCCCAGAGGCGTGTGCCCCTCACGTGCCTTGCGTGGTTCCCGCACGACCCCTCTACTATCCCCGATCGCACACTTGCCTCCCCTCCTTCCATCTATAAATACCACACCAAGTTTACAGCTTGGAGATATAGCAATCCATACAAGAAGCTTAAAAAAACTCCCATCTTTTTAAGAGTAATATCTCCGCCGTTACCAACTACTCAACCATGTCGAGCTGTGCCAACTGTGACTGCGCTGACAAGACCAACTGCGTGTAAGTGGCCTGACTCGCTTCTCGTTTTCCTACTTTTTCATAGTTTGTTTGTACACAACATTCTATTCATGCTCAGATTCTCAGATAAATAAAGTTCTTCTGTATGTATCTAACCAAGAAAGTTGTATAACAGGAAGAAGGGGAACAGCTTTGGTATTAACATCGTCGAGACTGGCAAGAGGTAAGAGCTCTAGCTATTACTCCCTCCGTCCCCAAAATGATAGTCCCATTTCCCCTTTTTATTTTTCCCAAAATGTTAGTCCCATATTCAAAATTACTGAATTTCCAAACTTTATAACGTAACCTTAAAATGTTTGAAAAGTTAAACGGTGCTATCATTTTGGGACGGAGGAAGCATCACTCTACATAAGTATACAAAACAATCAAGTTAAGGAGTTTATAGGCAGGAGATTTTTACCTGGAAAGATGATATCTATTATCTTGATTATACTTTCTGCAGCTACGACGAGACAGTTGTGATGGATGTTGCAGGAGCTGAGCACGATGGCAAGTGCAAGTGTGGAGCCAACTGCAGCTGCACCACCTGCACATGCGGTCACTAAGTTCACAGCAACAACAACAACAAACAAAACGCGATATCCGCGTACCTTGGGGTGTTTTTAGCTAAGTAATTTGTGTGGTGAAATAATTCATGTATTTGAAATGTGTTTGTGTTCTAGTCACGTCTGTCCAACGTGTGTGTCTGTCATTGTGTTTCCTTCCGTAACTGTGTAATGGCCACATCTGTGGCCCCGTGTGTGTTGAATGAATACTAAAGTTGTTATATAGACTGCTTTCTGTGCCTTATGGCTTAAAGCTTAAGTTCTAATGCAGAACCTGGAAGAAGAAAATGAAAAATGAAAAAGTATGGAGTTTGATTCATCTAAACAATTGGTCAGCATAAATAAAGGTAAAAACGAGTAAAACCATAACAAAAGGAGGTTACTTCAACTAGTGGCACATGTAGGCAACATATTTGAAGAAAGAGGGAGAACCGGGGACTTACGAGGAGGGATAGCTTGGATGTTTGTTGGTCTTGGAAGAGTCTCCCTCCAGGGAAAGGCGAGCTTCTCACCTGCAGCTAGCTATTTACAATTTACCTAAAGCAGGGTAAGCTAACAAGTCACTAAGTGCATGCACATTGTAAAGTTCTTTTGCTTATTTGGGAAACTCTGAAGCTTCTTGCTCTTCGAAATAGGCAAGAACCCTTTCCCTGTGCCTAGGTGAAAATAACAAAATAAAATGAATCATGTCGTTACAGAAGTTTTCTAATGCTCAAAATGCTGAGGGTAGCGAAACACAAAATTGAGGTAACATATTACAATCGGCTAAGATAAGAATATTTTGATCTGGGGGTACTCCCATCTACTTGATTATAGCCAAGATATTTAGCAATGACTTGCTAAAGCTACAGCTTGCGCACAAGAGCGATGGACAAAGTCTCATATAACTATATAAGTTCACCAGACATTAAATTATGAGGTTGAATGCATCAGTAGAATAAGATTAAAAATGTAAAATTCATAAATCAACGACAGAAATGTCAGCTTTTGAAGCTAAAGAGTGTCCTAGATTATGTGTAAAAAATGAAAGTAACAAAAGGTGCGAAAATGAATGTGAAACCAAGAACCATCTGCACTACATTTATTTCCAAATTCTCAAATGGATGACATCTAGTTTATGTATACTCCCAAAATGAATGGGCAAATCAGCAAAATTGTTTTTTTTTTTTTTTTTTCACTCAAACAGGTTGGCAGTTGGCCTTAGTTCAAACATTGAAGCCTTCAGCCCTAAGGCATATACGATGAGCCTCAATCCACTTAGAACAAGCAGATTCACCATGCTCCACAATGCATTCATCTCTCAACTTCTTAGTGTCGGGGCATGCACAGCAGATTTTCTTCTTCGGCTTGGTCTCTGATCCTGCAGGCGCTTGGTCTTTCGGTGTTTTTGACAAAGTTAAGGCAGATGAGAAATTTTGTGGTGTTGTTAACCCGTCCATAGTTGCTAGTCCCTGAAAGATACTATATTATTGGAGGTAGGAGATTCAGAAACAGAAAGCACAGAAAACAAAAAAAGGAAAGGAATGAAGAAGGAACTAAGAAAACCAACTCTTAGCCAAAAATGATTTAAGTTGCAGGTACCATTAACCCGATAGTACGCGTATCAACTATCAAGGTTTAGGAGATTGTAGTGGTTTGAATCACAAAAAAACCATCAGTGTCAAAAAGTAGAAGCAACTCGATCAAGCGATACAAAAAGTACTCCCTCTGTCCCTAAATGAGTGTCCATTTTCAAGAAATTTTTGTCCCTAAATGAGTGTCTTTTTTTAACATAACTTTCTCCCTAAACGTTTTTTTTTTCGAAATTTTTTTCACCGGTTTCTTTATACGCGCAAAACTAAAGGTTTGGAAAGGAGATTACAAGATTATATATGAATCGTTGTTAGCAAATTGTTCAAAAAGTTGAGATTTTCAGTGTCCCTTAAAATGAAATTTGGACACTCATTTAGGGACAGAGGGAGTACATAATATGACTCAGTAAAGACAATCCATTTGGGCTCTTCTTATGTTTTCACAAATGCACTAAACATATAAAGTTAATAGTCCCCTGCCAAATAAAGGGCTCGATTCTTAAAGTCTTTACAAACATATACACACATACATACTTACATGGTTGTGGGTGTAGTGTGAGTATACATAAATGTATTCACTTGGTACAGAATTTGTCATAGGCACTTCATGGAGAAACATAAAAAGCGTATATTTCAGAAAGACAGTTGTTCACGAAAATACTATGCGGGGCTCCTTCAGCTCAAAGTCTATCCACCCTCTTTCAGTCCCACGCACACCCAGCCGGGGGAACAAGGGAAATAATAAAGTTACAAAAGATGGCTACAAAATGTGGCTTACAAAATGAGGTGTCATAATTGTGTTGGTGTTTTTAATTGAAGTGTGCCGGGTCCACTATCGATGTAGCCAATGAAATATCGCCACCACACCTTGTATCCATCATTTTGTAAACTTCTTTTGTAAGCCTAGCATTGCCCGGGGAACAAAGGGGAATTCTTTAAATTGATGGTACTGATAATCTAATGAAGAGGCATAAACGAAATGTCCACAAAGAGGGCAAAATGTGGAGTACAGATCCAATCACCGCACACCTCACTTGTTAAAGACTATCACCAGGTACTGTTTGTTTGGTTGCCTGCTGCTAGCCTTTTATATTCAATCTATCTAATTGCAATATTATGTGGAAACATCAATGACTGACCTAAAATTTCAAGTCCAAACTGGTAAAATTAACAAAAGGGGAATTACAGTAATAAAAAACTACTACTTTTCACTAATTGTAAAGGGTGGAAATTGATAAAAATTAATAACTATTGTATAGCAATATCAATATCCCATAAAAACAAAAACCCTAAAAAAAAAAAATATAAACCCTGACCATGACAAACTCTTAAACCCCTCATAATCGAATAAAACAAAACCCATCATTCATAAACCCTAAAATTGGAACCACCAAAATATAGATTTCGGGAAAAGCAAGGGGGTGGAATATGAATCAAAACTTAGATGACGAACAAGATCGAAAGATAATATAATAGAAATAAGATCATACCTGCTGCTTTTCTTTCACTCGGAAGGGGAATCAAGAAATCTGTTTTTCTTTTTCTTTCGAATTTAACGCCTAGAACTATACAAATACATGGACCAAGACTGCATCACGTTTAGCGTTCGAACGCCGCAGAGGTTGGCGAAAATAAGGTGGATAACAGACCACCCTTCTTATTATACTCTTCACCACCTTAGCAGAGACACGTCAGTAATCACTTGGACTGTACAACATTCTTAGCTTCAAATCATAGTATAGGTCTAATGTTCTCTCCTGTAGACATTTTTTTTTTAAAAAAAATGTTTTTTTATTAAATAGACAAAAACATATTGTGATTTTCTTTCTTAAACCAGGATATTATAGGAGTGGTATTATTCAAACTCGCACAATTGCCTGAATAAACCCGCAATAGTGTACCAAAACAATTATTCACTAAACACTAGATACACCATCTCTTTTCCAGCATTACACTTTTTAAACCCATAATTATGCACCTACTTAAATTAATAAACCATAGCCACATTCCCATCTCACTCTCCTCCTCACGAGAACACAGCCTACAGTCCCATTTTTTTGAGTTCATTTCAACCTAGACTCACATTCCTACTCAATTTCTCCCAACACGTCATTTTCAGGGCAACTATCTATTAGGCTTTGCATTGTTGTGAGGCAAATCAACAAAAGAAAATCATACAAGATTCATGGCAAAGTCTCACTTGTGAAATTAATATCCGATTTGACAAAGAACTATAAGATTTTCTCTCAATAATGTAGTTGAATATATGTTTCTTCATCTACTTTAACATTATTATGCATCAAAATGGGTTTTTTGTTCAACTATAGTTCAAATTTTGCAAAAACCTTAGAAATTCTCGACTGCCTTGTTTGTTTAGCCCTGGTTAACCAAACGATTTACTGATGATCGGCCAACGTTGACCAAACGTTTGTACTATGTTAAGCCAGCGTCAATCGAACATTATGATTTTGTTCATTCGGTATCGGCCGAACATCACTACTTTGTTCACCCAACGTTGACAGAACATTATGGGTGTATTTGGTAGAGGGTTGTTATGGATATTTCGATTGATGCCATTTTTGAAAGAATATTTCTTATAGGTTTATTCCGCAATTGTGCAGGTGTGAATAGTAGTACTCATATTATAGTTTCTTAAATAAATAGAAAAAAAATGATTTTATAATTTTAAAATTGTTCATCACATCACTATGTGGTTTGTTTTAGGAATCTCCAATGTATGGCATCAAATTTGGTGCAAAATTGCATAAAATGTTGCACTAAAATCTTTTTTCTCTCCAATAATTTCACCAACTTTTGCATTAAAAATAAATGATCCATTGACACCATATCTTCCATAATACTTAAAGTTTAATTTTTAATGATATTGACCTCCTGCTTTACTACTCCATCAGTCCCGAAATAAATGCCACTGCTTTTGGGATTTAAGTATAAATGAACTTTGAGCAATAAATTTAGGTTGATTTAATTATCTTAATAAACTTGTAAAACTTGTTATTGATACACCAATTTAAATACTATCTGTTTGCACCCGAAAAGATACCCGCTCGCCTTTTGAATTTGAGAGTCGCCACCATGTTGTTGTCGGAACACGGACCGTGAGATTCTTGAGTTCGGGGGTTAAGTTATGGATTGGGAAGGTCAAGGAGCACACAATCCACCCAATCTAGGATTGGTCTTGCTTAGGTTTTTTTTAATCAAGTAATAAATAAACAATTAAAACAAATAAAGCCAATAATTAATTTCTTAATTATTAGAATGTCGGATCATGTGCTTCGAGACCATCTCCATGGGTTGGAGAGGCTCTAGGCTGATCCTTTTAATGGGATTACACTACTCTAAAACAAAGAATGAGATGAGAAGTAGAGATTAAAAGTGTAGGAGTTTACCTAAAGCGTTCTTGAGATTCCAATTGATGGCCTTGACTAAGGCCTTGATGATCCAAGAGTTTTGTGATGTTTGTGACTTGAAAATATGAGCTTTTGATGGTGTTTTGGTGTGAGGGGAGAGGAAAAACAGGATTCTTGATAGAGGGACTAATTAGAGAGTTGTTAACCTCCTTTTGTGGTGAAAGAACTCTATTTTATAAGTATTGGGTGACTTAGGGACTAAGTCTAGGAGTCTTAAGTTTGGTAGGTGATAAAGTCCTTATTTGAAGAGGTTAAAGGAGGTAGGAAATCAATAGGAAACATCTAGGAAGTCTCCTAATTAGACGTTTCCCGGATTAGGAGAGTCTAGGAGTCTCCTCCTCACCCGCTTCTCTCATTTAGCTTCCTTCATGCCGCCTCCTCCTCCATTGTTGTCCCCCATTCTCACACCCTCACTTACTCCCACACTACTCCTCCATCGGCGCCCGGTCACTATTGGTCCGCCCTCTCCCTTGCCTTTCTCACGTCGTCTTCTCATCCCTAGGCCTATCAGCTTCGTCTCCCACTTCTCTACCAACAGATTTTCCCCACTTCAACCCTTCTTCCACCCTCTTTCTTTCAGATCTAGGAATTTCTGAAGATTATTTGTATTTTGGTTTTGGGTGTGAGGTTTCGAGCCTTCAATTTTTATTTTTATTTTTGGACAGATTGTTTCCAAGGATCTCATCTCTAAACATTCTGCCCCTCCTCCTCTGTATATTATCGTATATTTTAGTGTTTTCTTTAGTTTGAATTTGATCTAAGGAACTTTGAAAATTTTGGTTGATTTTGTCCTAAAAATTTTGAACTGTGATAATGGACGGGTTATTTTTGTTATTAATCTGGGTTTGTTTTGATTTTCGGTGGTAATGGTGGTGAAAGTGAGAGTGGTGGCGGGGGAGGTTGGTGGGTCAAAATACGGTGGTGGTGATTCCCCCCCCCCCCCCCTTAAATCTTGGATTGTGATAAGAGGCTTGGGGGAAGAAATAAAGAAGGATAATGAAGTGGTTGTAGTGTATTTAGAGTTGGAAAGAGGGGTTTCGGAGGCAAGAGAGGAAGTGAAGGGAAGAAGCAGTAGCGGCGGGCTAAATCTTGAAGAAAGGTGTTAATCTGGATTTTTTTGCTTTGTGTGTTTTTGCGTGTGTTATATACGGGTAGGGTTGGTGTTGATTTGCATCGGAATAATGGGTTGTGGTTATGGTACTGTTGGCCAGTGGCGGGACGATGGCGAGACAGTTGTATGACGGTGGGTCGGTGGTAGTTGTATGACGGTGGCGGGACAGTTGTGGTGGGACTGGTGGATGGTGGTAGTTATTTTATTTTTCAAAGCACCTGCTTTTTAGCAATTAATTTTATCAGGGATAAAAGTTAACTATTTTACATTTAACCTCCTTATACTTCCATGTCAGCCTATTTTCACAATGCATAATGCCACATATGCAAAAAAGCCACCTCAACAAGCCACATCTCCAGTTTTAACGGATTTTTTAACGGCTAACAGGCGGAAGGATGACATAATCAATCAAAACAATAAGTTAAGGATTCTTAAGTAAAAAAATTTGGTTTGATGACGAAAAAGTAAAACCTAAACTAGTTGAGGGATGAAAAAGGTACTTTTCTCATTCTTTACTCCGTATATAATTGCAAATTAAGTACCTTTTTCGTCCCTCAACTTATCAATTTTTTTACTTTTAGGTCACCAAACCTTTTTTTTTACTTAAGAATCCTCAAACTACGTTTTTTTTCCCTTAAGCATCCTTCCGTCAGTCTAACGTCCCTCTTGCCGTTAACTAAGGTTGAAGTGGCATCATGACATCATCATTTTGCGTATGTGGCGCTGACTAAGATAATGAAATGTTGATTTGGATGTTTCAGTTAGATGAAGGGGTGAAAGTGTAAATCATACAAAAACAATTCATCTTCCCATCTTCACGATCTCCCTCCGTCAACCAACACCTCCCCCAGCAGTAACCCACCGGCCACCACCAAAATGACAGCCACCCAATCACCACTAACGCCACCAAAATCGCCCATCCAACATCACCATTAACACCAATCAATGACCAAAAAATCTTAAATAACATTGTCAGAAACTTTGTTTGTTTCATAAAACCAAAAACAAAAAGAAATCAAACCCAGATCTGTAACAGATCGACTGTGGTGATGATCGCAGAAGATGACCGGAGCCGGAGTAATGTTGCTGGGCGGACGGAGAAGCTTGAATCGACGTGGCGATGATCTCTGGTTGGCACAAATCAAACACACAAAGATCTGGGCACAAATAGAAATGAAACAAAAAATCAAAATTTGAAACCCTATCAATTGACGAACAGATCTGAAGGACCAACATTCATAAAACGAATCTGTAGATTCATACACGTCTGGGGATGGGGAAGAGGAGGACAATGGTGAGTTTAGTGCTTGCTGGATGTTGACGAAGAAGGAGCAGAAGGGGCGGTGCGCGGTGGCGGAGGCGACAATTGGAATGGGGGATGGTGTTGGTGTTTGACAAGAGGGGTGGGTGTTTGGCGGAGGCTAAATCAACGAGAGGAGAAGAGTAAGGGGTGTCGGCGATGAAGGTGGTGTTCGAGATTTTGATTTGTGGCTGTGAGGAGAGAGTGGTGGGTGTGAGAAGGGAGATGAAGGGGTTATGGGTGGTCGCGGGCTCACGGCACCGGCGCCGGCCTCGGCGCCGGGGAAGAGGAGTAGACGACGGCGGAGGGAACCTGGGTTGCTGAGAGAGAAGTGTGTGTGTGTGTGTGTGTGTGTGTGTGTGTGTTCTGGAGGTGGGATCGGGGAGAAATTTCAAGGAGGGTGGGGGATTTTCTATTTAGACCCCTTAGTTTTATATTATGCAATTTTACCCCTCAAATATCCACATCAGCAAATAAACATCCCGTCAGCAACATTTAACGGCCTGTTAGACGGGAGTCTGACGGAAGGACCTTTTAATGATAAAAATGGTGAGTTCAAGGATTATTAAGTAAAAAAAATTTGTCTGGGGATGAAAAAGTAAAAAAAAATAAAAGTTGAGGGACGAAAAAGGTACTTAACTCGCAAAAGTTCAGAAAGTAGAAAACAAGATTATTTATTTATCTTTCCCGTTAAAATTTACAAAACAAAAATATTTTGAAAAATATATCACAAATGTAATTTATACAATTAGGGACGGGGAAAATAGTTTTTTTTTTTTCGGACAGTGAATGTTTTCATATCTAGATTGTTAAGTCTCGATCACGTTGCTCTTAAGATGGCCTTGACCTGTTGGAAATGGCTTCAAACAAATATTATACAAATTCAATTACTGATTAAAAAAAAATCAGGGGCTCCATTGACATGAAGATCTTACCAAAGGGAAAGTTCTCCACAATCTACAGGGAAAACAGCATCCAAATAAAGAAGCCAAAATAAAGTGAAAGCACATTTGTCTGTGCTTTTATATTGGTTCTGATCTGAATCTAGAAACTTTGGAGAGCTAACAGGAAAATGAACAAAGAATTCTTCTTGTGACAAGACCTTGTAGAAAATAGCACGAATTTGCTCGAGAATTCAATATGGAGATGGGATCTTGACAAAGGTATAGCGGTAAACGCGAAAAAGAATCAGATAGCCATCAAACATAAATGCAATAACACAGTTTAATTTACCGTTAAGATTGGATCAAAATTCAGTCAATGTAAAGTTATAGATTTGGCTAAACGAGGGAAACTTCTAGCGTAGAAAATCAAAATCAAATGTTCTTGTATCAAGCATACTAGGGCCAAGAACAAGTAAGAGTGCTAGACATTAGATTTGTAAGTAACATCCAAAGGTGAAAATCTCAAGAAAAACTTGTTTTACACTCGCTTTAGTGTAAAACTTGTTTTCATCCCTTAATGTAAAAGAGAATCTCTTAATGTAAAACATGTTTTACACATCTCTTAGTGTAAAACAAGTTTTTCATAAGACTGACTCCATCCAAAGAACGAAGAGATCAAAAAGATAGGACAAGAATGCATACTCCACCGTTATCTTAAGAAAAAGAAATTTGCATTAGCAATAACTTCACAAATTTTGCTCTCTAAACAAGAAACAACTAAACACAACAAATGAAAATTAACTTCACATGATCTAAACACAACAAATGAAAGATAACTTCACATGATATCTAAACACAACAAAAACATATTTGTTCAAACCTGTTCACCTTCACATATCAATAGACTAAATTCACAAACTCCCCACCGGATCAAATTCACAATTCAAACATCCAAAATTCAACTCCTTCCCCCTTAATACGCATAGTTTATCGAATTCGCCTGCCCTTGTCAATGTTAATCATACTTCTCCCTCCAACTATACACAAGAAAGAAAACCCAAGAAAGTGCCAACACAATGTCCCCAACAACCAGCCTCAACCAATCGCGACCAAGATCTTCGAGCCTCCTCTCAAAGTAAATCCTCCAAATAGCCATAGCAACATGAAGAAGCACACACCCTTTAGCAAAGAAGCTCTGAAAATCCCTGTCTTTGACAAAAGCCACCATGAACAAAAGAAACCCAATTGCAAACAATAGCAACCCAGAAAATGAATCAGATGTTTGGATTAACAACTGATCGTGGGGCGTCGATCCGAGAAGCTTAGTTGCAGTTTCATTGCCATGGCTAAATGCACAAACCTCATGGCTATAGAACATCATCAAAGCTCCACAAGATAAAGCTACTACAGAGTGAAGAATACATATAAGACAAAACCCTGCTGATCCCATTTTTTTTCTCAAAACCCTAAACCCACAATTCAAAATCTTCAAATCAAATCAATCCAGAAACCAAAATCCATTCATTTTCTAACCTAATTTCACCATATTTGCAGTCTCAAACGACCCAATTAAGCCATCGATCGAAAAAAAGCATGAAACCGATTTGAACCCTATTCTTAATATTTAATTGATCAAACTGATAAAAAAAACAAAACCCAATCACGAGAATTTGATTTGGATGAGAAAAGAATAGCTAAAACAACTTGCCAAATAAGAAATCAATAGAAAAACCCCACGATCAAGAAACCCTGAGCTGGTCCTGTGTGTCAGCTAAAGATTGCACATCTGAAAGATAAAGTCAGATCTTAAATAGAGAATAAACGATATCATAAATCTGATTGGTCCGACTGGAAGATGGAAAAAGGAAAAGGGTTTACAGAAAAAATATGAAAAGAAATTAAAATAGAGCTGTTTGTTTGCTGTATATGTTGAGGATTTTGCCGTTAAAGGGGCGACTCGATTCATCATTCTTAAACTACTAGACCTAAAAGCTGTTTAATTTCACTATTCATTTGATGGATATGATCGGCAAAAAATTATTTGCAAACAGGACTAAATGCCGGGTTTTTAAAAAATAAAAATATATTGGTGAGTTTTACCTCAAATGACTTAATAATCATAATTATGGGATGCTGAATAACAGAATACTCCCTCCGTCACACTTTAAAGTTTTTAGTTTGACTTTTCATGTTTGTTTATTAAGAACAAAAAATCTTGGGAAAAACGCGTTTTACACACGTTTTAGTGTAAAACATGTTTTTCCTATGCGGAGTGGCATTTTGTAAATAAGCGGAACGTTATTTAAAAGACGCGGTGGCATTGCTGTAAATAACTGGAGCTTATAAAACTCAGCAGACACTTTTTAACACTACAGGAGTCAATTTTCAATACTACAGGAGGCAAATGTTAATATTAAGGCAGACACATGTTTTTTAACTTTAAAAAGCTCACCAACCACTTGTTTAGAATGTAAGAGGCATATTTCAACACTACAGGAGACACTTTTCAACACTAGGAAATGCAGTCTTAACACTACAACGGATAATCATAACACTACCTCTAAAAGTGCCTGTTTGAGTGTATAAAAGTGTCTGCATGAATATTTATAATGAGAAAAATTTAGGGGAAACTAGTTTCTCCATAAGTTATAAAAAGTCTTGTTTTTATAGGGGTTAAAGTTTAGGGTTTAGGGTTTAGGCCTTTTAGGGTTTAAGAAGTGTTAAAAAAACATGAATTTTTATAACTTATGGAGGAACTAGTTTCCCCCAATACCAACTCATTTATAAGTGTAATATTACAACAGACACTTTATAATATTAGAACATGCACATGATAATGTTAGAAAAGGCAATTGTGAAAAACACGTTTTTCTATTGCTTAGTGTAAAACGTGTTTTTCACAAGAACGACTCTATTAAGAAATCAACGCAAACTTGGGTAAAAAATAGTAGTGGGTGGAGTATATAATTGTTCATTCGTAAAGCAAGTAGGTGAAAAGTAGATAAGTAATTGATGTTATTTTTTGTAATATATGAAACAAATTTTATGAGGACAAGATTGTCCAAAACATTATTCATCTACCATTTAAGAAATAAAGCAACTAAAAAACTTAAACTGCGACATAAAAAATCGTAAGAACCTTAAACTGAGACGAATGAAGTAATTCAAATTGAAGTCCACTAATCTAAAAGCCACTCGATATTACTCTTAGAATGGTCATTTTGGTGGTTGAATACTTGATTATGATTATTTTTTGATAAAATTTGCAAATATTCTTTGATGGTGATTTTAGGTATATAAAAGCGTAATAAATTAAATTTCTGATTTCTGATCAAATACCAGAAAATAATAAATGATATTTCAATTTTATAGCATCAATCGTTTTAGCCATAAATACATATCACTATCACCTCTAGACAAAAAAATCTATATATATATATATTAAAGTTGGTGAGGAGAGTTGTGGGTTTGACATGTGTACATGTTTTAGTAAAAGCTTTAATTTGGAGAAGCCACATCAACATCATCCTAAAATGTAATGACTTTTGATATTCTCATTCTTAGCTAATACTATTAGTTAATCATATTAGTAATTATATAAGTTAACTATTACTATTAATAGTATAAGTTAACCATTACTATTAATAGTATTAGTTAACAATATTAGTTACAATACAAGTTAAATATTACTATTAATAGTATTAGTTAACTATAATAGTTACTATATTAGTTAACTATTACTATTAATAGTATTAGTTAACTTTAATAGTTACTATATATAAGTTAATTATTACTATTAATAGTATTAGTTAACCATAATAGTTACTTTATAAGTTATTTTTTACTATTAATAGTATTGATTAACTATAATAGGCTACATACATTAACTAATACTATTATTAGTATTAGTTAATTATATAAGTTATTATATAAGTTAGATTATTAATTTTTAATATTAATCATAATAGTTACTATATCAATTAACTATTACTATTAATAATATTATTTTATTATAATAATTATATTAATAATAATTATTATATAGATTAATCATTGCTATTAATATATATTAACTATTAATATCAATAGTATTAATTAATTATAATAGTTATTATAATAATAGTAATCATATAGATTGGTTTTTATTATTAATAGTATTAGCTAAAATGATGATTACTATATTAGTTAAAATATTTTTTAAGACATAGTATTGGTTTCCCGTGCAGAGCACGGGTTACCCGCTAGTTTGTAGAATGCCAACAATTGTTAACCAGCAATGCATCCTTCAAGGTTATACTCCCTATGTTCAGAAAGATAGTCTCATTTTAATTTTTTATAGTCAATAAAAATAAACTTTAATTAAATATTGTTGTCAATTTAATTAGCACAATGAAACTATAAAAAATGTTATTAATAAATCACTTAATTATTTATCAATTACAAATTTTAGAATTTCACTAGAATGATTAGATTGTCACCAACGGTTGGTCAAAGTTCATTTTTGTTGACCCTAAAAAATCAAAATGAGATTATCTTTCAAGGACATTGGGAGTATAATTACTTGCCAATTTAACTTTGGGACTTTTCCTTTAGAGCCCTCCCTACCTAAATGTTTCCATTTGAAGGAGATGTCCTTTCTAAAGTACAAATAAGGAGCTCACTACAGATCTTAATTCAACATACACCACTCATCTCCATTGACCAGACAAATGTAATAACTAAACCCTTCCCTCCCCTCCCCTCACACGACTCTCCCTCTCTCTCTCTCTCTCTCTCTCTCTCCCCCTCTCTCCCAACCGCCTTTCTTTTCCGTCGATGTTGCCGGCGTCATCCAAGACCTTATGTTGCTTCTATCTCTCTATCTTCTCTACAACTCCGGTTAGGTAAATGTTCAGCTTTCCGACGCTCCCTCCCTCAACATTCGGTCGCACGATCTTCTTTTTCGATGCGCGAATCTTCATCTCTCGCGCCCGGATCTATTTCTCCGGTGAACAAATATTCTTATCCCACTCCTTCTCTGACACTGTCGGCGTCCACCAACGGTATCTACTCCCTCCGTCCATCCTCTCTAGATCCGGCGAGTTCTCGATTCAAACCAACGCCTCTTCCGGTCGAAACAACCACCTCCACGTCATCAACTTTGTACCTCCTACATCCAGTCGGAATTTTCCAGATTTGGTCAGAGTAAATTGTATATTCTCTGGGCAATGTTTTTTTACTCAAAAGTGTGGTATTGTTGGTGATAATGTTGGCTGACAGTGGTGCATTTCTAGGTTTATTTACGGTGCATTTCTAGGTTTATTTACGGTGCATATCTAGGTTTATTTACTGATGTACAGTTGAGTAAGTATTGCTCCTGGTGGTTCACCTTTTTGCCATGTTGATGCCAATTAAGTTGGGTTTGTGATGCAACAATTGCTTCTTCTTCTTCTTCTTCTTCTTCTTCTTCTTCTTCTTCTTCTTCTTCTTCTTCTTTTTTTCTTTTTTCTTTTTAAATAGTCTCATAGTTAAAAAAATGACTCTTATACTTTAATTATAAGAAGTGCATAGGTTTTAAGTGTCAGTTATAAGAGTTGACTACTGTTTGACCAAATATGAAAGTTAACATTATTCAAATATTATTATTTTTAATTTATTTTGTGAAAGAATGTGAAATAATGACTCTTACACTTCATTTATAAGAGGAGAAATGGTCTTATATATTAATTATATGTTTTTTACCACGATTTGACCAAATAATATAAAAATATTTTTAAAAAATGAAAAAAAAAATGACTCTTATATGTTAATTATTGGTTTTATATGTCAGTTATAAGAGTTTGACCGAATAATATTATATTTTTTTCCAAAAAAGTTGAAAAAAAAGAAAAAAATTGACTCTTATATGTTAAGTATTTGTCTTATATGTCAGTTATAAGAATTTGACCGGGATTTGACCGAATAATATTATATTTTTTTCTTAAAAGTTGAAAAAAATGAAAAAAAAATGACTTTTATATGTTAAGTATTGGTCTTATATGTCAGTTATAAGAGTTTGACCGGAATTTGATCGAATAATATTATATTTTTTTCTAAAAAGTTGAAAATAAAATAAAATTGACTCTTATATGTTAATTATTGGTCTTACATGTCAGTTATAAGAGTTTGACCGGGATTTGACCGATTTTTTTCTAAAATGTTGAAAAACAGTGAATTTTTTTTTTTGACTCTTATATATTAATTGTTGGTCTTATATGTCAGTTATAAGAGTTTGATCGGGATTTGACCAAATAATATTATATTTTTTTCTAAAAGTTGAAAAATGTGAAAAAAAATTGACTCTTATATGTTAGTTATAAGAGGGCAGTTCAGCCTTTTTGCAAGCGAGGGGTGTCTCTGATATTAATGATCTGTTGAATCCTTATTTACAATAAAAGTCGGTACTGGGGGCCCTAGAGTCCAAAGCCCTTTAACTTTATGGTAACAATGCATATATTGTTCTGAATTTACAAAGTCTTCATATGAATGTTGTGTGTCATATAAATTGATTTCGAAGGAGCAGCAGCCTCTTATAATTTTAAATGTCACAAGCAACAAAAATAGAAATTTTAAGAACTGGGGTCGAATTTACAATAGAAATTAACATCATAACAAATGTATCTAAATTTACGATAAAAAGGAGTCAAATTAAAATTTTAGTGCAAACTTTACATAGAATAAAGGGATCAAAATTTATAAATTCATCATTTTTTTAATAGTAAAAATTCATTTTATTAAAATCTGAAGGTGCAAGTATGGACACTATCCAAAATTCAAGGAATAAGCTTAGCTTCTGTCACTGGCAAGAAGGCTACCTATATTAATCTTTATGTGTTCGACCTTCTTTTTTTGAATTCCGCGTATAGTGAAAACTCTCGTATCATCAGCAATAGATTGTCCCTTTTTTTAAAGTTGTTTCGGCCACCATAAACGTAGTACATGCTAACCTTTGGATATACTACTATAAATAGATTTGAGATGCATTGCATCATCCACCATAACCCTAGCAGAAAATGGCGACATTACTATATCAGCAATAAATTGTCCCTTTTTTTATTGAGAATTTTTCATTTTCTGCTCTATATATAGTTGTTGTGGATATGTATGTATTAATCTTCTTGACCAATTGATGAGGTCAGGAACAAATCAAGAACAGATATTATAAAATATTCTCTCTTTACATCACTTGTTGTTGTTGTTGTTTTTTTCTGTTAAACTATGTTGTTAAATTAGCATTAGTTTAATTAGTTCGAGAAAAGTGATTTCATGTTGTCTTTCTTTATACTCCATCCGTCCCCGAAAGATAGTCCACCTTTTTTCATTGTTACTACGAGGGAATTTTGAAAAGTTATAAATGCTACTTTTAATTATGTTAATGTGAATCTAAAAATTGATATTAATAGTATTTATAATGGTGTATCAAGAATAATTTCAAAAATTTTATTAGAATAATTAAAAGTAACCTTAATTATTACTCAAAGTTCCTTCGTAAAACCCATGAAAATAAGGGGACTATCTGGGCAGAGGGCGTATACATAAGGATTGATTCTGAGCTTATTGTTTACTGTTTTAGTAGCATGTTACAATGATGACAAAAGCAATCAAGTTGCTTAATTAGGTTAAATAATCTCCAATTCGTAACAAGTGTTTTGAATTTTTTATTTTTTTTTCCGGAACAGAGTAATGGGGTTTATTTGTACCATCCTAAATTGTATTAAGACTAATTCCCCTATTAGAAAACGAGATACTTCGTCCGTCTCATACAAAAATTCTTACTTTCTTTTTTGGTTTGTCTCATTAGTTGTTTTATTATTTAAAATAGACAATGGGACCCACTTGTTACTCTCCCAAAAAAAAAAAAAAAAAAACTCCCTACTCACTTTCTCTCCTCCTACTTTCTCCTACTTTACATATCATACTCACAACATATATTTTTTTCTTAATTTCTGTGAAAAGTCAAACTTAAACTAAGAAAGTTAGTCCTGTACGGATGGAGTATTAATTTGAGATAGATCAAAAACAAAAGTGTTACACTTATTATGGGGACAAAACAAACGAGTATACGTTATGTTACATACACAATGCGTTTTCTTTTATTTTTAACAAAACTAAAATTGAGTTCTATCCACAACAAAAAAAATTTTAAAAAATAAAAAATAAAAAAATAGTTGAGTAACTTATGCTTAAACTTAACAGCTCAATGTACAAAGTACTGGAAGTATCAAAATTAATTTGTAGTATACTGGTATTTACCCCAAAAATTGGTATCCACATTTTTCTAAAGTAAATATGGAGCCTTTTTTTCTCTTTTCAAAGGCTACCCACATCTGTTAAAATCATGCTAACCTTGTCCACTAAATTGAAGTGAAGGAGGAAACCTATTTTTTGCATGGAAAAAAAAAAAAAAAGATATATAAAAAAATTATAAAAAGAAGGTGTGCTCCCGATTAACACCACCTTTCCGCCTCCGCCTTGAACCCTTCTTTTCCCCTTTTCCGCGTCGGATAGTAGTTCTCTTGACTGGAATCCTTGCAGTTGTACTGCGTACAACATCTGCTGGTACTGGTAGATGACTCCTCATAGCTACTGGAGGATCCATTCTAGCTACTGGGGGAGGCATTCTCTCCAATATATCCCTGTGGTATCCCTGTACACCAAATCAAAATTATAACAATCCAACTCAATGTTAATACACTCCCACCGTCCCGAAAAGATAGACTCATTTGACATTTTATGTGATATCAATAACAATTTTTAGAATCTCACTAGATTGTCATTAATGTTTCGTCAAAAGTCAAATGAGACTACCATTCCGGAACTGAGGGAGTATTAAACAAACCAAGTAAAAAATCTCATGCAAGGCATAAACTTTTGAGTTCAATGAAATAATTTCAAATATTCCCACCTGTATGACAAAATTTCGCCTTTCACAGTCCAAGAACATACTGATATTCCAATTGACTTGAGCCATGATTTTGTCCCTGACAGTGGAAAAGCTCAATTGATCCCTGGAAGTGAAGCGATCAACTTCGTTAAACCATAGACAGGAGAACAAGTTTGTGATAGGTGTGTGTTCCCTTATAATCACACACCCTTCGGGGACATCTGCAAGAAAAAAAAAAACAATAATAGAAAGTTGAACTTACTTTAAGAAGAAACTACAATTAAAAATTTTAAGTTTATGGCCTACCACTTGTTATAGGAAGCTTAGCCTCGGAATATGGTGTTAAACCCTCCTTTATATAAAAGTTAATCTGGTCATCAATGGAGGAATTGTCATATTTCCCTGCAGCTTTATTAGCTTCAGCTTCTTCAAACACGTCAAAGCGTCTATAATGCCTTGAAATAGCTAATGTAGCATTTTGGCGCCACAAGAACCTGAACAAAATACATGCATATTTGTTATATGGGAATGAAATACCAGGGCTCAACTGAATTTACAGTAAGTAATTATGTGACCGTTTGCTCACTGATGGTCACTGATTGCGTGTGATGAAATGAGATTACTCCCTCCGTCCCAAAACAACTTGCAGTAATTTCCCTTTTGGGTGTCCCATTGCACTTTCCTAAAATATCCAACTTTTATTTTTTCTTTATTCACTCTACCGCACTTGTCGTACTCACGCACTTGAAGCACTCTCAAATCATCAGACTCGCAACCACTTTCCCATTCACAATACTTTTGAATATATATACTCTCTCCTTAATTCCTATGTCGGAGCAAAATGGTGCAAGTTGTTTTGGGACGGAGGGAGTACTTGCTAAGATGTACCTAGCTTGACACACTCACAAGTCGCAAGCATGTTCAACGCTTATTCTCTTTATAAATCAGAAAACGCTAATAAGTTGGCACTTGGCAGTTTAGTTTCATGAAGGGCCTGATACAAAAGTGAGATGTACTCCTATATACCTCTCAAGAACTATATACGGATCTGCAACAAGCTGAAGCTTCCCATCAATCCATATTGAATATCGGACATTAGGAAAGAGCCTGTGTAATAAAAGCTTTGGAACCTGCCAAAGGTAAATCTGATTAGAATGAATCTAACAGCAATTTTTAAAAAATATATAAGACTTAATACAATAAATTTCTTTTAGCAATACTCTTATGAAAACATTCACCTCCACAGTAACCTCTCCCCCACAAAACACCAAAAAAGTAAGCTGGAAATTGCTCCAAAAACTGAAATAACTGTATCACTTAACTATCAAGAGAGGAAACCATATTTATTACTCCCTCCGACCCAAAATGATCTTCCGATTTGTTATTCAAACTTTTTAAGGATATGAACATTTGTTTCCGTATTCATGTTTTGTTTATGCACTTTTAAGCCTAAATTGTAGAAATGGTAAGAACTTTTTGGGACAATGCAAAATGGCAAATGAGAAGATTATTTTGGGACGGAGGGAGTACTCTTTAATTAGACTGGTTACCAATGAGCTGTTTGAATCACTTATTATTGACGCCTAAAGCATTGTGGCGTTACCCTCTAATACGAATTTCCGTGACCTGTCAGACTCTTTTCCTCTGATACTCCTTACTCTTTGCTCATATCTCATGTCCTCCCCTAGAATTATATCTGCATCCAAGTATACTGGACTTAAACCATCTCCACCGTGTTTGTCTCTGATCATAACCTATAGCATATAATTTCCACAATTTCTACCAGGTACTTTATTGAAATCTTGATATTGTCCAGAAGTCACTTCCTTACATATAATAGCATTCACAAATTGTTTTGAGGAGCATCATTCTCCAGAGCCAAAATTAGTGGTTAACAGAAATACAAAATCACCATGCAGGTGCATCTTCAACTCAAGTTTTCCCTCTACTTGGGGATACTTGTCTCTCCTATATGCTCATTTCTGACACCTTTCAGAAAGCAGTTTAAATGTAAAATACTTTCCTGAGGATGCTAGAGAGACGTAAGCTGGTATGACCAGATTCTGACAGCAGAAAATACTTGGGTTTTATGCAAAATCTTTAACATAGACAAGAAAGAGAAAAGGGGACTGAAAGAACGAAAACTCACTTTTCCGTTGCGTCTTGCATCAGTATAAGGAATATTACGAACAACAATAATTCTCCACAGCCCAACCTTCATGCTGCTGTCCAGGACACTAGTATTCCTCATAAATGCTTCCGTCTCTTCATCAATGAACATATAAAAAGGGATATTTGACCTTGATATATTACTGATTCTCAAGGGCTGTTGAATAACATCATAGTTTCCTGTAACGGAGAAATCAAAAGGCCAATGAAAACTCTTTTTACAGAATAACAGGCAACCGGATAAAAATCACAGCATAGCAACAGGGGGTGCCTATAGATGGATGTCAGATTCTAATTACCCTACAAAATAAACCGAGATTTAGAAATGAGATAGACATTTGATAAGAAGTACCAAATATGGCTGATGCAACAATGACATCATGAAACTGCTCTAACTCCTTAAGATCAGATAAATCAATATCAAATCCAGTTTGGTGACCAGGTCTGCATCCCTTTACAAATCTGTAAAAAGTTCACAATAAGAAATAAGATATGAGCAAAGCTAATAAAAAAGCTAAATGCAATTACAAAGCACAATAAATGCAGTTACCAAACAATAATGACAGATTTACAAATAAAATAAAAAACTGATTGAGCATAAAACGCACCCACAGTGCACTGTCATTGATTCTTTTATATTAAAAGAATCATTCCTGTGCTTTAAAGAAGGATACCCGCCAAAGTCAGATCCTCCATGATGTTCAGTATTAATAGGATTTCCCTCATGAAAATAACTTAGATGCTGAAGAACAGGCGACGTTGATGGGAATTTCGGCATGCTAGCTAGAGACTGCTCCACACTACGATAACATACGGGACAAGCTGAAGAAAATGAGCACATCAAAATCAACAAAACCGTAAAGTTGCAACATCTATAACTATTCATATTGATGAAAAAACTACAAATGGACTTAGATATATTCATGTCATCAAATTCAGACACATGGAAATAATAATATGTTTTTTTTAATAAGAAATAATCATATGTTACCATTACATCTATACATAGAAACCAATCTACTTAATATATGTATTGTATTTGGTAAAACATTCGACGGTTAACATGAACATATAATCTTAACAACAAAACAAACACTCTCAAGCACAGACTCTACCAAAAATGCACTTACGGCGAGGTCCAGGTCGTCTTCTGTAACCAGGAGGTGGAGGAGGAAAAACAAAATGATCACACGGATTGTCCTGAGCAATCACAGACTCACTAACAACTCCAGGGATAGAAGAATAGAAAGTAGGAGGGTTCTCTTCACATACTACCAACTTGTTCACCAGCATAGAAGAATTCATAACTTCCTGATGAGCTCCTCTTGGCTGGAAAGATGCATTATACATCTTGTTAAAGATGGTGTTGCTGTCTGACACATCTTCTGTCAAAATGAAGACATCATGAACAAAGAAATTAGTCCACTAACTGAAATATTCAGAGACAAGAATGGAAACTGAAATTTCAAATAGCATAATCAAACTGTTTGAACAAAAATAGAATATAGTCTTTATCTAATTTTACAGGTATGCAACATATCGTAAACATACAAAGCCTACTGTGTTTCATTTATTGTCAAGTGTTTATGATGACCTAATAGCCCCCACAAATAACTCAAATGTTCCTCAGGCATAAAATAAGTATTGCGATGGTGATTAATGAATCCAAGTGCCCGAATTATGACTGGAGTATCCAAACACTAAACTTACAACTATATGTATCCTTCAATTCCAATTCTACACCATGAATTTCATGCTTACAGAAGAAGCATTAGTAAAAGTGTAATGTCATGTCAGAAACAATGTGTGGCAACGGTTTTCACAAAAAAATATACCTCGATTAACTGTAAAGATTCCACTCATAAAAGCCAACAGAGCGAACGAAACCAATAAGAGCATCCCAACCTTCTTCCGACTCAAATATCTGAACATGCAGAAAAGAAAACTTTCCTTCTCCCTGGAACCACCGAGCGATATCTTTGGCTTGCGGACCACCAACACATGAGTAGGCAATGTACCATTCTGTGTCTGTGCTGACTGCTGCAGAGATCCATAACTTGCTGTTCTTAAACCCAATGACACTCCACTCATTTTACATCCAATCCCACTATTTTCTCCTTCATCGCCTTTTTCCCTCGCAATTCCCCTTCATTCACAATTCTCTACCCAATCAAGTGTAAAATACTCAATCCCCAACTAAAATCATCAAACAGTGAAATTCAATCAGAATACCAGATATGTAATTAAATTCTCTAAATTCCTGCTCCTAACTAACCCCCAATTCAGCAAATAGCAAAATAGCTATTATCCAGTTCCAAATCAGACTTGTAAAACATCACATTGATCTTTGCACAAAGTATAATCACAATCAAAATCCAAAGAGCTTCCACTGATCCAAACACAGGGGATTATGAAATCATGAATATCAAATTGTAGAAACTCTAATCACTAGGATGCGGCAGAGATGAGATTAAGCGTACCTTCAATTAACAGGCGGAAGTTCGGATTGTTAGAACTTTTGTACACAAAGATGAATCTAGGGTTTTTTTGTTTTTTTTTTTAAAGAAATTGAGGGAGCTTGAAATCTCGTCGTGTGTATTGGGAGGATTGGATCGGTTTGAGAAATGCCAACTCTGGCGACTGTTTTGCCGCTGTCTTTGTGTGCACAAAGTTGCGTCGTTTTAGCACAATACAATATTGTACGATTTGCATGATTATTTTTAGGGGTAATGACAATTTAGGGTCCAAAGTTTAGGAAGTGTGTGCTAATAGGGGTCTGATGTATCAATTTTGTCAATTTAGGGTCCAAAGTTGATAACGTTAGTCAATTAAGGGTTTTTGGACTAAATTGTAAAGAAAATCCAGTTAAGTAACAGAAGCACTTAACTGAAGTTTGTTTTGGATGTTCGTCTAGGCTTTGTGTCATTTCACACATCCCTTATACAGTAGAACCTAAACTGTCATTTACTCTTATTATTATTTTTTTGAATAATTTTAATTAATTTTAAAAATACTAATAGATCAAAAAAAGCAAATAAAAATTAAAGTGTTTTTTTTTTGGAAACACAAAAAATGAAGTTATCAACAAGGAAAATTATTAATAAATTTTAAAATAATTTTATGAAAAAATAATAATTAGAATACTAATATTAATAATGAACAATACTAACCACCACCACAAAAAAATAAAAATGTTTGATCCCCACTTTCTTCTTTTTTTAATAAAAAATTAAGACTTTTTTAATATAATTTTTTTACACTTTTTTCTTTTTAAAAATTATACATTTTATTTTATAGTGATTATAAATTAAAAAAAAAATTATTTCTTGAAAAATTATTTTAATAACGTTTTAATTATTAGTTAATTTAATATAAGAAAATAAAATTTAATATTTCAAAATAATTATTATTAATTTTCTTTGTCTGAAATGACGATATAACCATCCAAATATTCAAAACAAACTCCAGTTAAGTCCACGTGCAAAACACTTTTGACTTAACTGGATTCTGTTAACAGAATCGTTAAAAAAACCCTAAACTGCACAACTTTTGCAACTTTGGACCCTAAATCGACAAAATTGATACATCAGACCCCTTTTGGCACACACACCCTAAACTTTGGACCCTAAATTGTCATTTCCCCTTGTTTTAATTGAATAAACGACAATTGCAAATCGCAAACATGTTTTAGAATAATATTAGGGGCACAAAAAAGTTACAAAACAAAATCCTAAGTGTAATGATTTTATTGGTGTTTTTAAGTAGATTGTGGCGGGTTCATTATCGATTCAACCAATAAAATATCGCTACCACATTTTGTGAGCTTATTTTGTGCCCCTAGCATTGCTCCATGTTTTATCGTGCGAGTTATACAACTAACTAAAAATGTATAACTATTTTTAATTTTTATTTTTGAGGCAAAAAATGTACTATAACTATTTTAAAGAAAATTTTATCCTTGAATGATATTTTTGTAAAAACTTTTTTTCCTTAAATGTTTTGTATCAAATTTTTTATACATACTTTGGAAAATTAAGATTTAAGAAATGATATCAATAAATTTCATACACATTGTTACTAAAAAAAAAAATTGATTTTTTAAAAAAAATTGAAAAAAAAAAAAAAAAAAAAAGACATTCATTCTTCTGAGACGGAAGAAACATTGTGTTCCATTTAATTTTTAAGAGTTGTCATCCCTCTGTCTCAAAATAAATTTTCAAAAGCTTTTATATTAGCTTTTGATCAAAAATAAATGTTTGATCATTTATTTAAAAATAATATTATTTTATTGTTTTATTTCAGCAATCTTCAGAAACTGTTCATTAAAAAATAAGTACTCCATTTTATGGCTAAGAGATAAGAGTCGCCAAATGCTAAGTTGTTCCTAATACCTACTACACTTGGGATTTAGTGCAATATTGTAGTGATTTTCAAATTTTAGGGTAGATTAATACGGATTATAGTATAATACTTTTTTAAAAAAAAAATAACTGAAGTAAAATATTAAGAAAACACCAATAAGTGAATATTTTTGCAAAAAAATTATTAATTTATTTAAAGACAATAAATTAGTAAATTATACTTCTATATATTAGTGAAAATTTTACTTTTAGTTTTTAACATTTTAAAATATTCATTTTATCTTTAAAATTAATATTAATTTTAGTTAAGTCCACATATTGTGCACAGCATAAATTTAATGTTTTTGTCAAAAACATTTTGATTATTACTTTTCGTAATCTTTAAATTACTTTTTATCTTCGAATTTTAAAACATCAGGCCTTTTTCTCTGTAAACGAAGTAAAATTTAAAGGCCTTTATTTACTAGACTATCATTTTTAATTTTTACCAAGGGAGTATTTAATAAAGAATAATACCAGGGGCACAAAAAAATGGTCACAAAATCCTATGTGTAATGATTTTATTGGTGTTTTTAATTAGAGTGTGACGGGTCCATTATCGATGCAACAAATAAAATATTATCACATCATTTTGTGAGCAAGATTTTGTGACCTTATTTTGTGCCCCTATGATTGGTCTTTAATAAAGGTGAAAAAGCCAAAAACCGCGGAAGGAAGGGACACGACCCACATGCTGGTTCGAAATGTCTGAAGCTCTGGTATGTAAATTTCATACGGAATGGGGGATAACTGTCACACAATTAAATCGACATGTCCATGGGACAGCTGTTGTTGGATTGGATTGGACTGTCCTTGTATTTTCTGCATCATAGTTATTTTATTTATTTTGAACCATCTTTTATTTATTTATTTACTTTTCTTTTTCACGAAGATGGAGTAGTTTAAATATCATACTAATAATTGTCAAATTAATTTAGTTTTTTAATTAAAAATTTAGATAAATTTAATTATTTGCATAAAAATAAAAAATTACTATCAATTCTATTTTAAATTGGTACCAATAATAAATTTTATAGGAATAATATTTTGTAAAAATATTTTTAAAGTTATATTAAAAAAAAATTACTTTCTTAAAGTTCAATCATATTTTTTTGGCAAAAACCATTTTCGGCACTGAAATTTAGCACTTTTCAAAATGTTCTCACTTAACTATTATTTTTTAAAATATTCTTATTGAACTTTCACATTTTTCAATATGTGCTCACTCTGACAACAATTTTGCTAAAAATCTAATGAAATTAAGCCACATAACCTCACATGAATAATTTGGTTAAACATGATCTAGTGTAAATGGTTTTTCGGGAGAATTAATTTGTAATATTTCCTATTACCTATGAACTAATGATATTTTACATTAATTATTTGTAATCTTCAATATACATGTCAACAACATTAACGTATTGACTACAAATTTAACAAACATTAGTGAAGTTAAGTCACTTGGCTAAATTTCATTAGATTTTTAGCGAATTTATTAATAGAGTGAGCATATTTTGAAGAATGTGAAAGTCAAGTGAGAACATATTGAAAAATAATAGTTCGGTGACAATATGTTCAAAAGGGTTAAAGTTTAGTGATGAAAATATGTTATTTGCCTTATTTTTTTTCTCGAAAGAGAGAAAGATAAAGTTCATCTCAAATGAGTTGACTAAATAAAGTCATGCAAGGCGTAAATTTTTAATACCATAAAACTGGAATTTTTTTCTCAAATATTTTTTTTAAAAAAATAATAATTCCCAAACTGATGCGTTAAAATTTTATTTCCCCAAAATGACAATCTTGCCAAACTGTTTGCCAAAAACCCATTTTTTGAAACTCGCTAGTGCAAGTGGCGATTTTCTTTTTTGCTCGCTTAAACTCGCAACTCGTAATAGCGAGATTGTGAATCACAAGAGAACCGCCGAAACCTGCTCTTGGAGTTGTGTGTGGTTCAACAACGGCTGGATTAGCGGCAACCGAAAGCGCGGACATTGACATCGATAGGGGAAAAGCGAGTATTCCTGCTGTTAAGGAAGGGCTCTATCGGGTTGACCCAATTATTAACGCATATGCTACAAATAGTGGGTAATACGATGGGGGCGCGTTTCTTGGCAAAACAAGAAAAAGAAGGGATATTTCAAATGGTTGGGAGATTGAATACGAAATTGGTGAACCTGCAACACTTGTCTCGCTGGAAAAACAGCAACTCAATATAAAAGCTCTCAAAACCACTTGGGAAATCTCAAAAAATCGTATTGATCTCAACGAGCTCGTAAAGGTGTGCTCCCCTTGAAAGGAATCGACGGTTCTGGAGCAAGTCACTGAAAATCGTTGTCACTTGAAAATCTCGGACAACTAGGGTTCTAGAAATCGATACTACGAGTAGCGATTCTAAGTGAGCAAAAAAGATACTCGCCACTTGCCCCAGTGAATGTTAAAAAGGGGTAATTTTAATCCTAATAAAAACTACAACCAAGGACATGGAATTTTAAATACTAACACATAATCAATGATTTATTAAAGGACACTCATGTCCTTACTAAATAATGTGAAATTATATGAGTGCCACTCCCCTCCATCATTTCACTTTTTCACCAACCACCATGACAACCTTTGGCCACCCAACCCCACCTTCTCCGGTTACCAACTCCGGTCATGAACTCCGGCGACCTTTCTCGTCGACCATCTTACTTAGGAAACCATTTTACATCGACCAGCTCTGGTGACTATTTCCGGCAACAATCAGCGGTCACAAACTCCAGTTACCAGCTCCGGTCGGTTACAACTCCGGGAACCATTTCTGATGACCATTTTCCGGTGACCTCTCCGACGACCATTTTTCGGCGACCATTTCCGATTACTATTTGCAAATACTCCGGCGACCACCAAATCAAGCTAGTGACCACCACGTCCGGCAAGAACAAATTTACATTTTTTAAAGAACAAATTGTTGGTAGTGGTGCCCTAGGCACGTTTAATAAACGTTGTAATTGTTATCATTTATTTCGTATTAATAAAGAGATGTTTTGATTATTATTGTTGTTCATGTTTACTTATAATAATCTCCGTCCCTAGTACTTGTTAAGCACTAGTATAAAGGCTAAATGATCATGGGATGATTATGTTAGATTTATGGGTACTTGTTGGAACAAGGTACTGGACATGACCTGCTCTATGAGATTTATGTCATGGTCTATGTCGTACATATATCTCATATTAGTTATGTCATTTGAATCCTTGGACATGAAGTTATTGTAGTCTTTCACTTGATGAACATTATGTTTGACATATTCAAACGCTACCTTTAACCGGGTAGTTATAAAGGGTATGATTGGCATAATCGGATTTAGGTAGGGAAGAATAATAAGCTAAATGGATTTGTCCCTCTTTGGAGAGATGTCAAGCTTGGGCAACTCGTAGGAATGATGTTGATGAAATGTTCGGCCGGACTCAAATAAATTGATTGGATCAATGTCATTTGGATTATCAACATATTCGGAATCGAGAAAGTATTGAACAAAACAAGTTGACTTGTTGACCAAGACTTGTGTTCAATGACATCGTGAACAAAGGGATTGTGACATATACTAAAGGAATGCGAACTTGTATCTAGTTATACTATTTGGGTAGGTGTGACGGTTTGCTAGAACCTAATCATATCTTATGGTTTCATGTTTGAACCCATTGCCAACTTAGTATAATCCTAGAGGGTCACACACATTAGAACGAATCTTTAAAAGGACAAAATTGGATTTTTGGAAATTCTGGACATTTTGGGGAAGTGGGCGACCGCACAGTGTGGACTGGGCGGCCGCACACTTAGCTCAGTTTTGTACCAGTTTGTTTCAGATAGTTGTGCGACCGCACAGTGTATTCTGGGCGGCCGCACAGTACTGTCGGCTGGCACTTTCCTAATTCGATTTGGAATATCTTTTAACACAAGGTTCCTATTTGGAATAGGTCTTGCTTGTGTATAAAAGGATGATTTCGGCCAGAACTTCAGTAATAGCCTTTTGTGAGTCTCAAAGAGTTTGAGAGAGGTTTTATTTTGTTCCAAGACATCTCTTGATTGAAGAACAAAATAATACACAATTAAAATTCCATATAGTCATTATCAATTGTGAAAGTGTGTTTCATAATTGTTGGTCTAGCAACCAAGATCAAGAAGCTCCTTGATATTCATTCGTGGTGTGGATACCGCTAGAGGGTGAAGCTCATCATCTTCATAGTTCGTATTCTTACTATTCATTGTGATCAAACTTCAAGTTCTCCACCAAGATCAAAGCTAGAATTCAAAGTCATCAAGGGTTAGTTTTTCCTCTATTCATATTGTTGTATTTGATTTAATCACATGAACGGATCTATGGGCTTTGGGTTTCATAAATTTTAAATGCTATATTCCGCTGCGCATGTTACATCGAAACCCAACAGTGGTATCAGAGCCCCGTTCATGTTGATTATTTCAATACCTAGATCATGTTATGTGTATATAAATTGTTTATGTGCCTTGCATGATATGAATATTGGAATATATGATGTTTATGTGTTATGTGATTTTATGTGGTTTATTGTTTTGCAACTTTAATCGCACGATTCAATCGCAATAAATAAATTATGGTGGATTCAGAATTGCTGATTATTAATTTTTGATTGGATCAAAGTTTTAATAATCGGGGAAAAACAATTTTGAGACAAAATTTTCGAACCTTGAAAATTCTGCACATTCTGATGGCACCGGGCGACCGCACAAAACGCCTTGGGCGGCCGCACAGTTTTGGGCGACCGCACAAGGGTTTTTGGGCGGCCGCACAAGGGGATCAGAAGGTCTGATTTTGGTCAAAAAACCGAATCTAGAATTTTTCGAAAATTCAACAAAACCAGTAACAGAACCAGTCCAGACTTGCTGATCTGGAATGGGTTTTGGGTAGTTGGTTTGTGTGTGGATTTTGGGGTTTGATTTTCCTATTTGTTTTAGTCTTGTGACTCCTAGATTGGTTCAAGTTTTGGATGGCTAATCTGCGTTCATCGAGATTGTGTTTCCCAAAATTGATCGCAATCAAAGTTTCAAAGATAAAACGAAGTTAGAATTATGAAGAGTTCATAATTGCTAAAATTGAGAAACAAAGTTCTTGATTCAAAGATTGGAGATCCATGTGGAATTGTGAATGCAATTGGCCTACGTTCATCGAGACCATCTATTGCTTAGTTTCTGCCACATGGACTACTTTCTTGGTTTCTTGAATTAGTGCGGGATTGTGGTTTCCTAATGGCTTAGTTCGACCGCACTTCTTGTTGTCTTGATTTGGAGATAATAACCAAAGTTGAAATAGTCTCATCCTCATAATTATAGAGAAACTAATGATACATAAATATCATGCTTAAATTAATGGAGATTAATTTAGTGGCTAAACTTGATGTGTAACATGTTTATATTATGTGCTAATAAATGTGTTATATGCTATATGTGATGAACCTTCATAGAAAGTTTTAAGTCCTTCATTGCCATGCCATGATTAAAACACTTATTTATACATGTGTAATCTTGATGTGGGTTCGCCTCCGCGAAGTGCATTAATTTTATTCATGTATGAGCAAGATGAGGTTCATTAATTTTAATGTGGGCTTGCCTCCGCAAGGTGCATTAAATTAAATGGTTCCTATGCGTTTAAAGTGGTTGGACTTAATTAGGCGTCAAAACAGTTTTGGGCCTAGGCAAAAGATGAGATTAAACATGCCTTTTGAAATTGGATTTCTCAAAGAATCTCATAAAAGGATCTAAGAATCATATGGGATATGATTGACATGATTGTCTACCTAATTAATTTAATTTTGAGCGGTCCGCCTCCGTGGACTCAAAAGTTAAATTAAAGTTGGATCTTAGCCCAATTAAATTATATTATACATTGGATGTATATGAAGGTTATATAATTTAGTGGGAGTATTTTGTTTGAAAAATACATTATTTATCTCTTTAATGAAAAATTGGTACTTATTAAATTTTGAAAATTTTGCATATTTGTAGATAATGACTAATAACACTCAATCAATGTCGTTGCGATCGATCATTGAGAAGGATAAGCTCGAAGAGAATGGTACTAACTTTATGGATTGGATCCGTAGCATAAGAATCGTTCTTAGGCAAGAAGATAAGTTGTACATTCTCGATGGGCCTCTCCCCGCTGAACCACCGCCTACTGCCCCTAGGGCAGAAAGAGACAATTACAAGAAACATCGTAATGATTCTAGAGATGTAAGTTGTCTCATGCTTGCTGCTCTGTGCTCAAAACTCCAACAAAGTTTGGAACATTTGGAAGCCTATAAGATAGGCGTGGAGTTGAGAACCATGTTTCAAGAGCAAGCTAGGCAAGAGAGGTACAAGACCATTGTTGCATTCACTACTTGTAAAATGAATGAAGGGCAACAAGTGAGTCCTCACTTTCTTAAAATGAAAGGTTATGTAGAGCACCTTGAGAAACTTGGCTATCCAATCCCATTGGAGCTAGCCACGGATCTCATTCTTAATTCATTGCCTAAAAGTTGTAATCAGTTTGTGATGAATTATAACATGCATGGAGTGGATAAGAATCTCTCTGAGTTGCATGGGATGCTCAAAACTGCAGAGATGAAAATAGTGGAGAAAGGTTCTCCCGTGCTCTTGGTTCATGATGGGAAGAAGGCTAGTGCCAAAGGAAAGGGTAAGAAAGTTGTCAAACCCAAAATAAGCAAGGCAAAGGTTGCCAAGGCTTCTGAGGCAAAACCCGATTCACAAAAGGATGCAATCTGTTTCCATTGTCAAGAAATTGATCATTGGAAACGTAATTGCAAGGCTTTCTTGGAAGAGCAAAAGAAGAAGAAGGGCAGCAAGGCTGCGTCGACTTCAGGTATCTATATGATAGATATTCTCCTTTCTACCACTGATTCTTGGGTATTGGATACCGGATGTGGTTCTCACATTTGTCTAAATGTGCAGGGACTAAAGAATAGGAGACTGCTTAAAGAAGGTGAAGTAGATCTACGCGTGGGGAATGGAGCAAGAGTTGCTGCATTAGCCGTAGGGACTTATGAAGTCACTTTACCTTCCGGATTAATTCTTGTTTTGAACAATTGTTATTATGTTCCGGATTTAAGCAGAAATATTATTTCAATTTCTTGTTTGGATAATGAAGGTTTTAAGTTTCTTATTGAGAATAAGAAATTTTCTATTTATTTAAATGATGTGCTTTATGGTATTGCTAATTCATTTAATGGCCTTTATATCTTGGATGTCAAGAATGAAAATAATGACAATGTCTATCATGTAAATAAGAAATCTAAACCTAATGATGTAAATCATACTTATTTGTGGCATTGCCGTCTCGGTCATATTAATGAGAAGCGTATCTCAAAACTCCATGGGGACAGACTTTTGGGTTCATGTGACTTAGAATCAATGATACTTGTGAGTCGTGTCTTCTTGGAAAAATGACTAAGACACCTTTTACCAAGTTGGGTGAAAGGGCAAGCGACTTATTGGGGTTGATACATTCCGATGTATGCGGACCATTAAGTAGCAATGCTAGGGGAGGATTTCAATACTTCATAACCTTCACTGATGATTATAGTAGATTTGGGTATGTTTACCTAATGAAACATAAGAGTGAAGCATTTGAGATATTTAGAATATTTCAAAATGAAGTAGAAAAACAACTTGGCAAAAGTATCAAGGCACTTCGATCAGATCGTGGTGGAGAATACTTGAGTCAAGAATTTGATGATCATCTAAAGAATTGTGGAATAGTTTCACAATTAACTCCACCTGGAACGCCACAATGGAATGGTGTGTCCGAGAGGAGAAATCGGACTTTGTTAGACATGGTTCGATCAATGATGAGTCAAGTTGATCTTCCAATATCCTTTTGGGGTTACGCTCTAGAAACCGCTGCTTTAACACTAAATCGTGTTCCAACTAAATCGGTTCAAAAGACTCCATATGAGATGTGGATCGGAAAGAAAACTTGTTTATCTTTCATGAAGATTTGGGGTTGTGAAGCTTTTGTCAAAAGACTTGTCTCAGACAAACTTGCACACAAATCTGATAAATGTATTTTCGTGGGATATCCTAAGGAAACTAGAGGATATTACTTTTACAACCGCGAGGACAACAAAGTGTTTGTTGCCCGAACTGGTGTCTTTCTAGAGAAAGAGTTTCTCTCCAAAGAAATCAGTGGGAGTAAAATAAATCTTGAAGAAATTCAAGACCCAGAAAATAACATTGAACCAATAGTGGAACAAGAACAAGAACCACTAGGAGTTGTGGAACCTGCTCAAAATACACAAGTAACTCGCAGATCTAGTAGGTTACGATCCGAGCCCGAGAGATATGGATTTCTCGTAACGGATAGTAATGACGTGGAAATCATTGAGAATGATGAACCGTCAACCTACCAAGAGGCGATGTATTCTCCTGATTCGGACAAGTGTCTTGGAGCCATGGAATCCGAATTACAATCCATGCAAGACAATCAAGTTTGGAATTTGATTGATGCACCCGAAGGTGTAAAAACCATAGGATGCAAATGGGTCTTCAAGAAGAAGACTGACATGGATGGGAAGGTGTATACTTACAAAGCTAGACTTGTAGCGAAAGGTTATAGGCAAGTTCATGGTATTGACTATGATGAGACCTTTTCACCCGTAGCAATGATCAAGTCTATAAGAATTTTGCTTGCCATTGCCGCATATCATGACTATGAAATATGGCAGATGGACGTCAAAATCGCATTCCTGAATGGAAAACTCCAAGAGGATGTGTATATGACACAACCAGAAGGTTTTGAACAAGATTCTAAGGTATGCAAGTTGCAGAGATCCATCTATGGATTGAAGCAAGCTTCTAGGAGTTGGAATCTCCGTTTTGATGAATCGGTCAAAGAGTTTGGTTTCATCAAGAACGAAGATGAGCCTTGTGTATACAAGAAGATTAGTGGGAGCATAGTGCTATTCCTTATTTTATACGTGGATGACATATTGCTCATTGGAAACGATATTCCTACACTTCAGTCTGTGAAGACTTGGTTAGGAAAATGTTTAAAGATATGGGTGAAGCCGCATATATTCTCGGCATTAAGATCTATAGAGATAGATCAAGGAGGCTACTTGGTTTAAGCCAAAGTACATACATTGACAAGGTCATTAGAAGATTCCGTATGGAAAATTCTAAGAGAGGCACCTTGCCCGTGTTACATGGAGTTTCTCTAAGCAAGACTCAATGTCCTAAGACAAACGATGAGCGTGAGAAAATGAATGATGTTTCATATGCTTCGGTAATTGGGTCCATCATGTATGCCATGATTTGTACTAGGCCGGATGTATCTTATGCTTTGAGCATGACAACTAGATACCAATCCGACCCTGGCGAAAATCACTGGATAGCTGTAAAAGCGATTCTTAAGTACTTGAGAAGAACTAAAGACTCGTTTTTGGTCTATGGAGGAATGGAAGATGATCTCGTTGTAAATGCTTACACGGATGCAAGCTTCCAAACCGACAAAGATGATAGCCGGTCGCAATCGGGTTTTGTGTTTATGTTAAATGGTGGAGCTGTAAGCTGGAAGAGTTCCAAGCAAAGTATAACCGCTGATTCTACAACAGAAGCTGAGTACATTGCTGCATCGGATGCTGCAAAGGAAGCTGTTTGGATTAAGAAGTTCATCACTGAACTTGAAGTGGTTCCTAGTATTGCTAATCCAATAGACATTTATTGCGATAATAATGGTGCTATTGCTCAAGCAAAGGAACCAAGAGCACATCAGAAATCCAAACACATACTTAGGCGTTTTCATATCATTCGAGAGATCGTTGATAGGGGAGACGTAAATATATGCAGAGTACCTACTGATGACAATGTTGCGGACCCGCTAACAAAGGGACTTCCACAAGCTAAACATGATAGTCATGTTAGGTCCATGGGTATTAGATACATGGGAGATTGGGCCTAGGGCAAGTGGGAGATTGTTGGTATTGGTGCCCTAGGCACGTTTAATAAACGTTGTAATTGTTATCATTTATTTCATATTAATAAAGAGATGTTTTGATTATTATTGTTGTTCATGTTTACTTATAATAATCCACGTCCCTAGTACTTGTTAAGCACTAGTATAAATGCTAAATGATCATGGGATGATTATGTTAGATTTATGGGTACTTGTTTGGAACAAGGTACTGGACATGACCCGCTCTATGAGATTTATGTCATGGTCTATGTCGTACATATATCTCATATTAGTTATGTCATTTGAATCCTTGGACATGAAGTTATTGTAGTCTTTCACTTGATGAACATTATGTTTGACATATTCAAACGCTACCTTTAACCGGGTAGTTATAAAGGGTATGATTGGCATAATCGGATTCACGTAGGGAAGAATAATAAGCTAAATGGATTTGTCCCTCTTCGGAGAGATGTCAAGCTTGGGCCTCTCGTAGGAATGATGTTGATGAAATGTTCGGCCGGACTCAAATAAATTGATTGGATCAATGTCATTTGGATTATCAACATATTCGGAATCGAGAAAGTATTGAACAAAACAAGTTGACTTGTTGACCATGACTTGTGTTCAATGACATCGTGGACAAAGGGATTGTGACATATTCTAAAAGAATGCGAACTTGTATCTAGTTATACTATTTGGGTAGGTGTGACGGTTTGCTAGAACCTAATCATATCTTATGGTTTCATGTTTGAACCCATTGCCAACTTAGTATAATCCTAGAGGGTCACACACAATAGAACGAATTTTTAAAAGGACAAAATTGGATTTTTGGAAATTCTGGGGAAGTGGGCGACCGCACAGTGTGGACTGGGCGGCCGCACACTTAGCTCAGTTTTGTACCAGTTTGTTTCAAATAGTTGTGCGACCGCACAGTGTATTCTGGGCGGCCGCACAGTACTGTCGGCTGGCACTTTCCTAATCCGATTTGGAATATCTTTTAACACAAGGTTCCTATTTGGAATAGGTCTTGCTTGTGTATAAAAAAGGATGATTTCGGCCAGAACTTCAGTAATAGCCTTTTGTGAGTCTCAAAGAGTTTGAGAGAGGTTTTATTTTGTTCCAAGACATCTCTTGATTGAAGAACAAAATAATACACAATTAAAATTCCATATAGTCATTATCAATTGTGAAAGTGTGTTTCATAATTGTTGGTCTAGCAACCAAGATCAAGAAGCTCCTTGATATTCGTTCGTGGTGTGGATACCGCTAGAGGGTGAAGCTCATCATCTTCATAGTTCGTATTCTTACTATTCATTGTGATCAAGCTTCAAGTTCTCCACCAAGATCAAAGCTAGAATTCAAAGTCATCAAGGGTTAGTTTTTCCTCTATTCATATTGTTGTATTTGATTTAATCATATGAACGGATCTATGGGCTTTGAGTTTCATAAATTTTAAATGTTATATTCCGCTGCGCATGTTACATCGAAACCCAACACAAATTTCACTAGTTTTTTTCAAAACAACTTCACATCTATTCCAAGAACGACGTCACAATATATAAAAAAAAAAAAAAAAAAAAAAAACACACATTTTTTTCCAAGAATGAATTCATAGTTTTTCCGTTAAAAACTTCACAATTGTTCCAACAACAAGTTCACAGTTGTTCGAATAACATGTTTACTATAGTTCAAAGAACAAGTTCACAGTTGTTCCAATAACAAGTTTCAAGAACAAGTTCACAGCTGTTTCAAGAACAAGTTCGCAATTGTTTAACAAATAAATTCACATTTGTTCTAATAACAAGTTCACATTTGTTATAAGAACAAGTTCCAAGAACAAGTCCACGGTTGTTCCAAAAACAACTTCGCAACTGTTCGAATAACAACTGAGAAGTTCACAGTTTGTTTATTGTTGTTTTAAGAACAAATGAAAAGCTCATAGTTATTCCATAAAAAAAATCAGAGTCGTTCATAGAAACAATTGTGAACTTAATAAACCAACATGGTTATATGAATACAATACTCAACAAACGACTCCGGCTAACGACTAATTTCGATAACCAACAGCCGAAAACTTAGTAGTGTTCACTAATTTTGAAAATGACAACAAATACTATACAATTATTTTATGGTTTTAAATTATTTTATTTTATTAGTTGAAAATAAAATATTTTAGATATTTACCAAAAATATAAATCATTTTTACAAAAAATGATTTCTCTAATAAAAATCTATTTTAGAATAACTAAAATAAATATTTTATATTCGACTAATCAATTATCGTAAGTTACTACTCCCTCTGTCTCGAAACAACTTGCACAATTTTGAAGTTGCACGAGAATTATCGAAAGTGTATACTCTATTTATTGCTGCATGTTGTATGACTATGATATACTACTGCATAAAAACTTCCCGGACATTTCAATTTAACAGAGAACATGTGGGGAAATGGTTTATTAAAAAAAAACACTTTTGTGGCATTTCACTTACAAAAATGGCGCATTGCATTTTGAAAACATGTTATTCTAATCACTTGAAATAACGCGTTCTTTATCCTTAAGATATTTACATAATAAAATTATAAATTTTACTAAAATATTAAATTAATATATGAATTTAATCAAAATACAATTAAATTGACTGCTCAGAACATTTTTGTTATTTAACAAAACAATATACTACTACTCCCAGTGACAGAATATAATTTTAACATGAATTTGAATGTATATTAAAAATTAATTAAATAATCACACAAGTAAAACAAAGATTACAGGAGAGATAAATTTATTTGATTAGTTATAGATAGATAAAATGCAAGTATTTTGTAATTATAGAAAAGTATGAACTTATATATATTCAAAATTCTACTCATATTTATTACTTCTTCCGTCCAATATTAAAAATTTTAATTTTTAATTAAGTCATGTAACACCCCGAAAAATTCTAATTCCCATAAATATCAATTATAGTACAATTTACATCTCTAAACTACTATACAAAATCTTCACTAATAATCTCAAAATGCTCTGAATCAATTCCTCGCTGTCCCGAACCCCGATCAACTGCAAAATGTCAAACTGGAGGGGGGTGAGCTGGGGGGCTCAGTAAGAAAGGGGATACACAATATCACAGAAGCCAATGTAACACAAACACCAAATAACAATATCCATGATATTATAAAAATGGACATTCCAATGAGACTCATTTCGTAATTTCAACCAATCATACGTTACAGTCCGATGTCCTAATTATGTTCGGGTCCAGTGAGTTAACAATGATACTCAAATTCAATCGTTGGCCGCCCTCTCGGAGCCGGACCCAACAACACAAACACAATAACCAAGTCCACTGCTACCGTTACATAATTAGCTACATCGCAACTATTCCATATAACCAATCTCATATTTGAGAACCAATAACACATAAATCATGCTTTTCAAATAATCATACCATTAACCGAGCAAGTTCAATTCCAAAGCAGTAATCAAATGGGACCGAACAAATGGACTACGTATCAATAAAATGGAGTACTATGATAAAACGGGTATAAAAGAAATGACACGGAATCGATACTGCGTAGTCTCCCTTACCCAAAATTGCTAAAACGGATTATTCAAATAATCCACCAAAGAAACTGATCTAGGCTGGGCACCAAAATAATTCGGTTCACACTTTAGAAAATCACCACACGTACTAATACTGCTCTATGGAGTCAAACAAGGATATTTATACTAGTGGGAAATTCTAAATGAGTCACCATAATACGTATATTAGAATGGAACACCTCCTACTTAACCAAAGATTTGTTGTCAAATTTCTGGGAACCAAAAGGCTTGGCATAACCCAAACGTGGCCCACACTTTAAGAAAATCACCTTAATTTCCCAAAACTTATCCGTCCCATAATTATTTTATTTTTGATTTTCGGTCTGTCCCAAAACGTCGTGCTTAATTTCAAGATGTTACAAGTCATTTGTTAAGTAAAAATCTCATTTTTAAATAGCAAAAAGTGAATAATGTTTTGGATAACTTTATTAAAAGAGAATAAAACCTTATTAACCTACTTTTAGCCACTTGTTAAAGATAACTATATCCTAAATTGTCATAAAGTATTTACTCATTTCTTATAAAGTATTTACTCATTTCTTACTCTCTCTGTCCTAAGAGTATTACATAATATTTTCACATTTATTGAGAAAATAATAAAAGACGAATAAAATATAAAAATGGTTGAAGGTATAATTTTCTAAAATATTACTCCATATGTCCTTAAATGAATGTCTAAATTTCATCCTAAGGGACATCTGAAAATCTTTACATTTCGTACAATTTAGTGGCAAATATTCATATATAATTATGTAATCCTCTTTCTAAATATTTAGTTTTGTAAGTATAAAGTGACCAGTGAAAAAAATTGGTAAAAAAATAATTAGAGTCAAGGTTATTTCTAAAAATTAAATTCATTATGAGATAATTTTTTTTTTAATAAAAATAAATATTTATTTAGGGACAGAGAGATAATTCATTATGCAAGTGGGTAAAATGTACTCATTCCACTCCAAACCAATTTGCACTAATTATTTTTGTGGGTGTCTCAAGTCTCAAATTCTAAAATATTCAACTTTTATTATTGTTTACTCTCAGTCCCACTTGTTACACTCACACAATTAAATTATAGTTCTACTCTTAAATATCATACTGACAACCACTTTTTCACTCACACTACTTTTATATATATATATATATATATATAGACACACACACACACACACACACATATTCTTTCTCTCTCTCTCTCTCTTTTAATTCTCATGTCTGAAAAAAAATGTATAAGTTGTTTTGGGACGGAGGAAGTAGGTCGAAAGTATTGGTTTTTTTTTTTTTTTTTTATGTAACACAAGCATTATAAACGCCCAAAAATCTATTTATCACTTTTAGTTTAAAAATAAAATATGACTCTTATTCTAAAATGAATAGAATATTATTTTTTATATAAGCTTTAGAGAAAGTAAGTATGATTCTTACTTTGAAATGGGACGAGTATGTATTATTTTAGGAGAAAATCTTACTCATTCACTCACTTTTTTAAAATAAAAAACACATTCACTTATGAGCTGGTCTCTCATATGAGAACAACTCATACCCGTCTCATAGTAAAATGTTGACCCAGACCTGTGACCCGAAGTATCTCTTTTCTATCTTCCTCAACAAGAAATTTCATAGGACTAGGCAAAGCAGAAGCAATCCAAGACCTAGAATCTATCACAGAATGTCCCAACTTGAAGAGTCGCCTATTTCATTAAGCCAGGGGCACCTATGAAAGGAAAGTGCCCACGTAATATGAATATAAGAAAGACGAAGTCATCCATTATAGAAAGAAGGACGACAGGAATCACATTTATTCTGGAATAATCTTTTTAGGAGGGATAATTTCACATATTTTTGCCAAATCCTTCTATTATTAAGTACGGCTGGTACCATTTCGGCAATCGTTTTGCTCGACTTTGATTTCAAATAAAAAAGAACATATCATACAACAATAGTTGAAAAAATCCGACTTTTTATAGTGAACTTACTTTTTACGAGGGAAAGTCTCACTTTGTTCCATAATAGGTACAGACAATCGTCAACTAAATAGAAGATAATAAGGTCAGACAGCTTACAGTGAGGTTCTTTCATTTACTCACTTAAGTATAAAATCCTGGTTATTACTGAGCCATATAAAAAATAAATGGAAAAAAATGAAAGAGTCATTTTTTTTTTCGTATGCTAAAAGTAATACTTACTATAACTAAATGTAACAATTGTGTTATTTATATGTAATATTGTTTATAAGTAAATGTAACACATGTTTTATAAAAACAAATTCGTGCATTTTAGTCATCTTTCAACTGTAATACAAACTATAACTACGTGTAACACTAACTATAACTAAATGTAATTGTTTTTATACTGAAATATAATAGTGTTTTTGCATAATAAAAGAATTAGAGTATTTTGATTTTATTATTTTGAAAGAAAGAAATATTTGAAAAATAACATATACACATGAATGTAATTGTTAGTAAAAGTAAATATAACACTTTGATAGACAAAATTGTAACACATTTCTATAGACAATGTAATACTTTTACATGTAACATGATAAATTGAACACATGGAACTTATTATTTCAAAACATATGGATAATTTAACACATTTCTATAGGTAATTTAATACTTTTATATGTATGATAAATGTAACAAGTAAACATAACATTTTTTTTAGACAAAATGTAATACTTTTCTATTAAAAGTGTAATATACTATTTGAAAAATGTAACACTTTACACTTTGGTAGAAGAAAATAGTATTATTTTCTATATAATAGTACATTCATTTATAAAAATTGTTACTTTCTTATTTTTACAATGCTACTAAAACAAGTGTTTTTAATTCTAAAAGTATAAAGGGTTGAACTATTTTTTATTTTTTTATTTTTTAAAAAAAGAACTATTACTTTTCTATACATATGTATTACGTTTATGCATACACACTGTTACATATAAGTAACACGTTTGTTACATTTAGTTATAATAAGTAATTGTATTACTTTTGACAAACGAATAAACAAAAAAAAGTTTTTTATACCCCGGGTCACGGGTTAGTTTTTAGTTCTAAAGTGTAAGAGATTTAACTATTACTTTTCTATACATTTGTATTACATTCATGTATAAATACTGTTAAATATAAGTAACACATTTGTTACATTTAGTTATAGTACTCCCTCCGGACTCAATTATAAACAACAAAAGTGGGTTTTTTTTTTACCTAAATATAAGCAACTCTAAGGGATTTCAAGACTATTTAATACTCTCTTACCAAAATTGCCCCTATTTAATTATTCATTTTCAAATACAAGTGCACATTTATTACACATTTAATATGAGGATATATTAGTAATTTTAACATGTTTTTATTATAAAATCAAGACAATTAACTAACTTAACTACTTTCTTAATAGATGTGATTTTATTTATTTTTGCTTATATTTGGGACCGGAGGGAGTAAGTATTACTTCAGGCAAACGAAAAAAAAAATCTTTTAATTTTTTTAGACCCCTAGTCATAAGTCCAACTCAATCTGTTTTTACTATGATACGTGTTATAGTATTCCCACTTAGGGTTGTTATACGATTCGAGCAGGCTCGAGCTCGGCTCGTGAAAGCTTGAGGTGAAACTTGACTCGAGCTCGAACCGATTGTCAAACTCGTTTCGTTATCGAGCCGAAAGTGTTCGTCTCGTTTAGCTCGTTAAAAGCTCGAGTTCGACTCGATAAGCTCATGAAACTTGAATTTTTGTTTTCGACCAGCTCGAACTCGACTCGTTAAGCTCTTTTAAGTGTATATTTTTATAGAAAAAAAGCCTAAACTTGAGCTCGACTCGTTAAAACTCGAGTTTGATATCGGCTCGAGTTGTTCGCGAACAGCTCACGAGCTCGATTCGACTCGAGTTCGAACAAAAAGTGAGCTCGAGAAAGCTCGATAATTTTCAAACGAGCTCGAGCTCGACACCACAAAGTTCGACTCGACTATGCTGGTTTCCCCTTTTTTATTTTTTGGGAACACTTATTGATGAAGAAAAAACAAGGGGAAGAAGCATTAGTTTGTAGGAAATGTGTGGGGCAAATTAAATTAATTACATGGCAAACAAGCACCGCAAGAGTGAGAAAGTGGGGACCACGATTAATGGAATGAGTTTGTTGTGGTCTCTCTTCTCTCAGTGATTATTTCGGTCACACCTAACAACAATTAATTATCCCAACGAAAAGACATCATTGCCCTTCCCATACCCAACATTAAAGCAACACCACTTTACGCACAGTACTAGAAAGGTGCACTGAATTTCTTCTCCACGCGCCTTCAACTACTCGTAATCTTTCATTTCCATATCTGTACATTGTTGAAATTTCATCAAATTTACTCTAATTAAGATTAAATTTGAATAATACTTTTTAAAAAATATTTATTTAAAATAAAGGAATATAATGTATACTATTTTGGTATCTTTTTAAAATAAACTATTTATATTAAAAGAACTTGATAATGTTAACTTATTTTATCATTAGTAAATTTTATAAACAAATATTGTATTCATAACATAATAAAAATTTGATTTTATATCATCACTGATTTTCATTGCGATGGAATCGGTTCTTTAGCTTGCAAATGAGCGGTTTTAAAGAATAAAACATTTTTTTTTGAATATTTAGCAAAACGAGTTTCTTACAAGATTTTGTGCTTTAACATACTAACAACACTTGTTTTAGTAACATTGTAAAAATAAAAAAATAACAATTTTTTATAAATGAATGTAACACTATTGTAGTATAAAATCATACTATATTTTCTTTACCAAAGTGTAAAGTGTTACATTTTCAAATAATATGTTATATTTTTAATGAAAAAAATTATATTTTGTTTAAAAACAATTATGTTCACTTGTATAACAACTATATCCATATGTTTTCAAATAATAAATTACAATGAGTTCAATATGATACATGTAAAATTATTACATTATCTATAGAAATGTGTTACGATTTCATCTACTAAAGTGTTACATTTACTTGTACAAACAATTACATTCATGTATACTCCACTCGTCCCATCACAAGTAGGACTACAGGAGTGTGCACAATAATTAAGAGAAAAATAGTGTATGTGTGGTAGAAAATGAAGAGGGAGAATTAGTGGGGTAAATAGTAGTGTTGGTTTAATAAAATGAGTGGTGAAAAATGAACAAAGAGAATGAGTTGGTTTAAATGGTGAGGTTGATTGAATATAAATATATTGAAACATTTTCATTTTGGGCAGTCTCAATTTTTTGGGACAGCCTAAAAGGGATAGAAGTCCTACTTGTGCGGGACGGAGGGAGTATAAGTTGTTATTTTTCAAATGTTACTTTATTTTAAAAAATAAAATCAAAATAATCTAAGTTTTATATTTTGCAAAAACACTATCACATTTCAGTATAAAGACAATTACATTAAGTTATAGTTAGTATTACAGATTTACAGTTGAAAGATAAGTAAAAATGAACTTTTTTTTTTTTTGTAAAACAGGTGTTACATTTACTTGTAAACAATGTTATTTATAAGTAACACAGTTGCTACATTTAATTATAGTAAATATTACTTTTGGCAAACAAAAAAAAACACTAAAAAAAATAATTTAAAAATAATTTTTTAATACGCTGATCATGGATCGACCTGTCTCTACTATGAGACGGGAGACCACCTCATAAATAAAACTAAACCCAAGAACTCTCAACTAAACAAGTACCATTAATTAAGTATTTTGAATTAATATTTAATTAAAAATGATAGTAGTAACTACAGTATTTTGAATTGAACAACTTTGGTTTAGCACCAACTCGGGTCAAGTGCGAGTGGTGATGGTGATGCTGTTCTAGGCACCTTGGCCTCCCCTCAGACCATCTACAATGGTAGAAAAATGAAGTGTTGAATTGGCAATTCACAAAAAATTGGTGGTTTAATGCTTGCAATGGCTGTTGAATGGAGTGGGTGTGAATGATTTTGTTTAATGGATTAAACGAGTGTGAATGAGAGAGAGTTGTCAGCGCTGGGACACGCGGCGGCTCAAGAGAGGCTGGCCTTGGCGCGTGCGCCACACGCGCCAGACAAGGCGCGTCAAGCCGGCGATCTTTTTTTTTTTTTTTTTTTTTTCCTCTGGCTGTGACACATGTCACCTTTTGATTGGCTGACGAGTTATTTTTTTTTATCCCAATATTTGAGCTCAATTATTTCACATAATTTTTTTTTTTTTTTTTTTACACCAGAATTCCTAATTTTTTTTCCTCTTTAAATTGACATAAGTTTCATTGTATTCCGACACAAAAAAAAACCCATCTTTTTTTTTTGAAATTAATCTCAATAATAACTATTTCAACACTAATCATAAAAATAAAGAATAAAAAATAAATTTTAAGTGGTGAGGTATAGGATGATGAGTGAGAAAAGTGTTGAATGGGGGATTAAACAAACCATTGTAAGGTGTTTTGTTGAATGAGTGTTGAATGGATGAGTTGGAAGAGAGAAAAGCTGATCTAGAGTGATAAAGTGGGTGTTGAATGGTTTTTTTGGTTGAAACCAACGTGGATGGTCTCATACACCCACACTAGAAAACACACACGCACATAAACAGACTTGCCAAAAAGGCTGCCTTGCCCCAAGAACGGTCAGAATATATAAATGCCAGCACAGGAAAATATGTACAGACATTTTTTTTATTTTTTTAACTTCTTCACCTTCAGCACTTCACCCCTTTTCATCTCTCATTCTCTGCATTCAATCATTCCCCAGATCCATGCCTTCTTTCTCACCCAATTCCCAAACCCTAGATCACTCTTTCTACAGCTCCAACACTCTAATATAGGCCCTTTTTTTAATTCTCATTCGAGGTAGTACTCTTTATTTCTTTTGTATTTATCTTTAAAGCTTTCCATTTTTGGTGATATTTGTGGTTAAGTAAGCAAGTTATTGGTTCCCGAGTTAGTTGGGTAATTTGTTTCTTGAATGTGGAATGAAGCTGAGGTTTGTTTATAATGGGCATGGAGGAAGATGAATTTGTTGTAATTAAGAAATTATGGTTGAAGTGTATTGATGTTGGTAGGTAGGGTTTTTGTGGGTATGCATTGTTTTTGTGTGTGGTGGGGTTGTGTTTTGCTGAAAGCTATTTAATTGTGAAGATAATTTTGATTTTGGGAGGTGGGTTTAGGAGGGGTTTTGTTGATAATGTGGTGTATTTGTTCTCTGTTTTTTTTGGGTTTGAAGATGAATTTGATTGTTTGAGGTGGGTTTTGGAAGGTTCGTGTCAATTTTGTCTAAAATGGGATGTATTGGATATAAGCTTGTTGGTTTTGAAGACAATTTTGATTGAGGGAAGTGAAATTTGAAGGGGTTTGAATTGAATTACTGTTTTTTGGTACTATGGGTAGTAGTTGTTGTAAGCCATCTGCCATTGATAGAGAGAGCCCAAGAGAGAGATATGCAAGTAAGACTTCGTCTGATTTGCGAGTTCCTAGGGTTACTTCATCGAGGAGAGAAGAAGGGTACAGAGTGAAAAGTCGGACGGATAGTAATGATAGAAGGCAAATATTGATTGATAAGCATGTTAATGCCTCAGTCAGATTGCAAGGGGAAAGTTTTGAGAGGAAAAGGGAGAAGAGTGATGTTGTTATCTCTGCAAATCATCCTGCAATGGGAAGCATTCCTAAAGCTACTGAAGGGGAGCAGGTGGCTGCTGGATGGCCACCATGGCTGGCGGCAGTTGCTGGTGAAGCTATCAGGGGATGGGTCCCTAGGCGAGCAGATTCTTTTGAGAAATTGGACAAGGTGTGAACTTTTTCTGGCATACTTACAAATTTCATTATCTTGATGCTTGCTACAAAATTCATTTGTTCCTTATAAATAAATAAATAAATTTGTTATTGCTGTGTAAAAGTCCTTCCTTTTTCAAAATGAAACTCAACTCCGTTTACTTAGTATTTTTCATTTGGACTCTACTTATCAATGGGAGAAATATGAATGTTCTTATGGAGATTGCAGGTACCACATGTAGATTCCATTTGTAATAGAATATATTGTGGTTGATTAACTGTAAATTACATAGTTTATGGTTAGGTATCCAGTTTATTGCACACCCTCGTTAATCTTGCTGAAGTAAACTTACAACCTTCAAAATAGTGTTTGTTTCTCTGATCCGTTCGACCTCTGATCCTTTGGTTTTGGGTCTCATGCAGTATTCAACTAGTTCTTGCAAAAGGCCAACTGTTTAGGAAGAGTGTTCATAACTCTTTCAAGGCACTCTGACTTTATTTATATAGGATGATTGAGTGTATCTAGCCCAAGAACCAAACTATTTTATGGTAAAAGTTGGCCGGTGTTCATATGCTAGCCCCACGGTCTGGTCCGCAACGTGTCTCTGGAAATCGGGCCATCTTGAAGGCCCACCCATAAGTCCATGGGTGATGTTAGTTTCCCACTGATTATTCGTGATTATGTGCAATGCGATACTTCATTTCACAAATTTTAGGCACACCATGATTGACATATGGCCTTCAACAGTGCTCCTTCTTCAAACCCTTACTTCTTCTTCAGGATGTCATGCATAATGGTCCTTTTGAGAAACCATTGACTATTACCCCTCTTTTTACAGAATAGCCTTCCACTCACCAAACCACACTTTAGTTATTGCTCTTTACTACCCTTTGTCTCAAAATGATTATCCATTTTTTGACTTTGAAAGACATTTTGAAAAAAGTTGACTTTTAAGCCATTTTAGTAGCAAATACTATACATTAACATAAGCGCCCTTACTGTTCTTCTTTAAGGCTTGTGGCTTTACTAGTATTTATTGAAGGTTGGGATCCCTAGAGTTATCGTTTATTTTTATTCTTTCCAGAAGGAACACCAGATTATAGTTGATCATACTCAGATGTTTCTTTTTCATGGCTAGTACATGTTGCAACTTCTCTTGTTACATGATTATACGAGCTGAAATCCCTGGCTGACTGCTTTGGTTCGCTGTGTCATTGCTTTTCATTTTGCAGATTGGGCAGGGTACATATAGCAATGTTTATCGGGCTCGTGATCTTGATCAGGGGAAGATTGTAGCTTTGAAAAAAGTAAGGTTTGATAACTTGGAGCCTGAGAGTGTTCGGTTCATGGCAAGGGAAATTCATATACTTCGTAGGCTTGATCATCCAAATGTAATAAAACTGGAAGGTCTTGTTACATCAAGGATGTCGTGCAGTTTATACCTTGTTTTTGAGTACATGGAGCATGATCTGGCGGGGCTTGCTTCTCACCCTAACATTAAGTTTACAGAATCACAGGTACCTATGACAAACTTTTTAACTAGCTGTCTATTATTATGTTTGGATATCTATTTCATCTTATTGAAAATTATTTACTCCCTCTGTCCCAAAGTGATCTTCCCATTTGCCATTTCACATTGTCCCAAAAAGTTCTTCACGTTTCTACAATGTGGGCTTAAAAGTGCATTAAAAAAATAGGGGAAATGACAATTTAGGGTCCAAAGTTTTGGGGGTGTGTGCTAATAGGGGTCTGATGTATCAATTTTGTCAATTTAGGGTCCAAAGTTGCAAAAGTTGTGCAGGTTAGGGTTTTTTAACGATTCCGTAAACGGAATCCAGTTAAGTCACACGTGTTTTGACATGGACTTAACTGGAGTTTGTTTTGATTATTTGCATGAGCATATTGTCATTTCAGATGAAGAAAATTAATTAAAAAAATTGAAATATTAAATTTTACTTTCTTATATTAAATTAACTAATAATTAAGACATCATTTACCGAAAATATTTTTTCAAGAAATACAATAAAAATATTTTTTTCATTAGAACCACTATAAAATAAAAAGTATAATTTTTAAAAAGGAAAAAGTGTAAAAAAATTATATTCCAAAAAAAAAAAAAAAAGCACTTTATTTTTTTAGAAAGAAGAAAGTGGGGATTTGGACAATTTTTTTTTTTCCTGTGGTGGTGGTTAGTATTGTTTCATTATTAATATTAGTATTTCAATTACTTTATTTTATTCATAAAAATATTTTTTATTTTTATTATTAATTTTCCTTGTTTATAACTTCATTATTTGCGGTTTAAAAAAAACCACTTTAATTTTTTATTTGCTTATTATTTTATTTATTATTATTTTTGAATTAACTAAAATTATTCGAAAATATAATAATAAAAGTGAAAGAAAATTTAGGGTCCATTGTATAAGGGGTGTGTGAAATGGCAGCCCAGGCGAACATCCAAAACTAACTCCAGTTAAGTTTTTCTGTTACTTAACTGGATTTTCTTTGCAACTTAGTCCAAAAACCCTTAATTGACTAACATTGTTAACTTTGGACCCTAAATTGACAAAATTGATACATCAGACCCCTATTGCCACCCCCCCCAAACTTTGGACCCTAAATTGTCATTACCCCTTAAAAAAACATGGTTAGTGAAACAAGTGTTCATATCTTTGAAAAGTTTGAATAGTCAAATGGAAAGATCATTTTGGGACGGAGGGAGTATGATTTTTATAATTTGAGTGTCGTGTAAAATCTTTTGTCACATTATATTACTTGTGATGTACTACGTATCTTGTAAGATAGCACTTATCCAAGATGGGTCCTACTCCTGGTCTAGATTCTTCGTTTCCCTAGCTTCAACGGTTCCACCTGCATTTTTATAGAATCCATAGAGGTGCTCTCTTGTTTCTTTTAATGGTTCTTTTCTTTTCCCTTTTTCCTTTCTCTTAGGGCAATCGCTTATTGTTCATTTTGTTATATCTTCTTTCTCAATTTTCCTTATTGAAATTCAACATTTACTATTTTGGGAAATCTCATAAACAGGAAACAGTAAATAAAGAGCTAGAAATGGAAACACAGGATGCAAATGCCACCAAACAAACCTTAAAACTTGTGTCTTTACAAAGTTGCAATACCTGGTTAGATGTGTCGAGAGTACTTAATGGTAAATACCAATGGATTCTCATTAGTCGTAAGATTATTAATTAAGTTTTTAATTACAGAAATTAGTAATACTAATTTTGTATGTCCATACATGCTTGTCACGTTTGTGATGATTAAATTTTTACAGGTGAAGTGCTATACACAGCAACTTTTGCGTGGACTTGATCATTGTCATAGTAACAGTATTTTGCATCGCGATATTAAGGGTTCAAACCTTTTAATTGACAATAACGGGATTTTGAAGATTGCTGATTTTGGTCTGGCAAGTTTTTTCGATCCTTATCATAGTCAGCCGTTAACGAGCCGTGTCGTGACTCTCTGGTATAGACCACCTGAGCTTTTACTTGGGGCCACATATTATGGTACTGCTGTTGATTTATGGAGTGCTGGCTGTATAGTTGCTGAATTGTATGCAGGCAAGCCTATTATGCCTGGAAGAACTGAGGTAAAACTGTTGCTGTGATGTACCACCTCCGTCCCAAAATGAATGTCTAAAATAAATCAAATTTGCTCGTATCAAGAGCAAATTTGAAAATATTCCGGACATTCATTTTGGGACGGAGGGAGTATTACTTTTTCAAATATTGATAACTTGGATAGTATGAAGTTGTATTTAGAGTAAGTCTGGCTCTCTTTTGTTTATTTATCATTTGAGCAATGTATTTAAGTGTGTATCTTCGACATTTAGGTAGAGCAGCTGCATAAAATATTCAAGCTTTGTGGTTCACCCTCGGAGGATTATTGGAGGAAATCGAAGTTGCCTCATGCGACCATTTTCAAGCCACAACAACCTTATAAACGCTGTGTTGCAGAGACATTTAAGGAATTCCCTGCACCAGCTTTAGCACTCTTGGAGACTTTACTTTCCATAGATCCTGCTGATCGTGGCTCAGCTGATTCTGCTCTGAGGAGTGAGGTATGAGTTTCTTAGAATTGGACATCTTCTAGAAAGGAACCCTTAAAAGATCATTTCTTTCAATATACTCCCTCCGTCCCAAAAATGACAGTCCCATTTCCCTTTTTTGTTTGTCCCATAAAGTTAGTCTCATTTCCAAAATAAAAAAAAATCCCTGAATTTCCAAAACTTAATAATGTAATCTTAGAATGTTTGAAAAGTCAAACGGGGCTATCAATTTGGGATGGATGTAGTAATAACAAATGTGCAGTAACTACAAACCCACATTACTTGTACATATGTGCATGATATTGGGTTGGAGTTGTATATTGTCTTGTGCTTTTAGTTTCAGTTATGACTGTTATCGATTGTAAAACCATTATTGTTGATTCTTGGTAATTTTTTTCTACAAATATTTGCATATTTGTTCTTCTCATTGAGGGTTTACTTGATTGCTTCTTGTGGAGTGTTTGACATATCATCTTCTACTATTCTACAGTTCTTTACGACAAAACCACTTCCTTGTGATCCTTCAAGTTTGCCCAAGTATCCTCCCAGCAAAGAGTTTGATGCCAAAGTACGAGACGAAGAAGCTAGGAGGTACATTATATCTATATGGCCGCTCCTGGATTTCTATTTCAAATGATGAGTCCTAAGCATTTCACTTCCAAAAAATATTGCATTATAATAAGTTGCATGGTATTTATTTGCTTGATCTCTATTGACTATATTGAATTTACATTTAGTGAATGTAGCAACTCTCTCTCTCTCTGGCACGCACACACACGCACACACTCACTCATGCATTAGTACCAGCCTTTCTAGTAAGGGTGCTTTATGTACTGATGTTATTCTATGATCTCAGACAAGCAGCAAATGGAGGAAAAGGGGACAGGCGTGACCCAGAAAGAAGAGCAACAAGGGAATCTCAAGCGATGCCAGCTCCTGAAGCTAATGCTGAACTTGTAACTTCAATGCAGGTAACTTTTTATGTCAATTCACTATTTCCCTATCACTTCTGCTGTCCGTACTTTGTCAATAATGATTACTCATTTTTTTTTTAATTTTGGGCTACGTTAATGCAGAAAAGACAAGGTCAATCAAATTCCCGAAGCGAAAAATTCAACCCTCATCAGGAAGAATCAGCTTCGGGCTTCCCGATCGATCCTCCTAGACCGTCCCAAGCTATAGAAGAAACCAATAACCCCCATGGTCAACCTCACAAAAGAGCTGCTTCGCATTCCGGACCTTTGGTCAGGGCAGCTTGGGCCAAGGTTGGTAAAAAAACGGACGATGCTCCGAAATTATCAGGCGGGGCAGCTGATTTATCATCAATATCTGGTTTAGTAGCTGCAAGGAGAAGTATGTTGTGTGAAGATCGTAGGGAAAAATCTGGGTCTGCTCAACACCAGGCTCCTAAGCTAATGGGCAGGTTTCCTGGTTCCTTCAAAGAGGCTTCGTATTCTACGATGCAAGATCAGAACCCTCTTGCCCAAAGTGTCACTGTTGTTCAACCAAGTGAGGATGGAAGAACGAGTGATAAAGATCCAGTTCTTGTAAGTACTCGCAACCTTTGACTTTCTGCAGTCCAGGGTCCACCACTCTAGTGGCGGCGGACCTACCTATATTTATATGGGTGCAAGTGCACCCACAATCGTATACTCCCTCCGTCCCAAATGATCTTCACATTTGACTATTCAAACTTTTTAAGGATATGAACACTTGCTTCACTAGCCATGTTCTGTTTATGCACATTTAAGCCTAAATTGTAGAAATGGGAAGAACTTTTGGGACAATGAAAAACCGCAAATGAGATGATCATTTCGGGACGGAGCAAGTAGTTTGTCTAATTCAGTGGGTAAAGTGCTAGGTTTTTAACCCTGGGTCCTGCAATAACCCTCCTTTAAAAAAAACATATATCGGGGCTTTATAGTGTTGTTTGTGCACCCACTTTATTATGCTTGTTTTATAGTTCATGCGCTTATGATATCTGTCTTGCATAATTTCTTCAGCTCGGTTATGGGTCCAAGGGAAACAAAATCCACTACTCAGGACCATTACTAGTTCAATCAGGCAAAGTGGATCAAATGCTGAAAGACCATGATCGCCAAATCCAGGAAGCTGCAAGAAGAGCACGTCAAGATAAAGCAAAAGTAAGACGGGTTCAAGATGAACGGAACCAGTTATCAACCAATACATTATACTTTTCTGGTCGGTGAGTTCTGGTAATTTGTTGTTGGTGAATTTATCTCCTCATTTTCCTTGTATAGGGTCGGTCCGCGAATGGGGGGACTGTTGTCGCTAGGGGGATATTTGCATTAGCTTGAAAAAATATGAGACTCACTCAAACTTACTTATTTAGCAACCATTGATTTAAAAGAGGTAGTAGCACAATTTTTCCTGTTGCAGCAGCATTAAAGGTAAAAGGGGACGTTCTTTGGACTTTGGTCCCTTGATTGTCCTTGCAGCCTCACTGAACCAAAGGGCAAGGGCCTATTGAGCCAACTGCCAACTCAATCCTTTGTGATAAAAGGTAGGGTAACTTTACAAAGGTTCATAAAATTGCAATGTTTACTAGAAAAATTAGGAGATTTTGTTGTAACAATAAACTAAAGGTGTGCTGATTGTGATGACGCCTTGACTTTTTTTGGGGGTACAAGTGGGTGGATGAATGATCCGTGAACTTGGGAATACACAACAACAAATAACACCGTTAAAATTAGAGCTGAGATTGATCTCAGCTTAGACCTTCGGTGTGAGAGTAAGATCTCTGAGCGAAGTAAGAACAAGGCGTAGAATGTCTTGGAGAGAATTTGGGTTCTTTGTGTGTTGTAGCGTGTGTAGGGCTTGGACATACCTTGGAGGGGAGAGAGAGAGAGAGAGAGAGAGAGAGAGAGAGAGTGATAGTTTATATACTCTGAATTACCGTGTAAAGGCAGTCTGTTGTCTGGACAAAGTCATGGTTCGTCAAGCCACGTGGCAACTCCTGGTTGGTCCGTAGTCTAGATGGGGCAGTATGTAACTACCAGATGTCGTGATGAGACATAGAATATACGGAGGTGAGCAGGTGGTCAGGATAGCCCATCAACCATTTAATGCGATAGTACGGTTTGTACGCTTTGCACGTTACCGAGCTCGCCAAGGTCATGAGCTCAGGGTTAGCGAGCTCGGGTAATGGTCTCTCGCTGGATGCCCTTGGTGTTGTGGTATAGACCCTCCAAACCAAACTGATTGCAAGAATATAACATGCAAACCCAACAAGCAAAAACGATAAAAGAAGCAAAAACAGTAAAGAGACACAAAGAATTGTTTACCCAGTTCGCCAATATTTTTGACTACGTCTGGGGCACTACCAAGCCAAGATCTTGCACTATAATATGTAAATTTGGAGTTACAATGAGTTATCGGGCGGAACCCTGCTTATATAGCCAACCTAGAATAAGACCTAAACCTAGACACAAAAGGAATCCTTCTCTTTTTTGTCTCCTTTTTCTATTGCTTAAACTTAGACACAAAAGGAATCCTTCTCATTTTTGATCTCCCTTTTCTATTGCATCTCTACTCCAACAATCTCCCACCTAGAGATCAACCGCGTATACAAGCCCCGTATCCGTCTTCAACTCATCCTTAGTGCCTTCCTAGTGCTCACCTCGATCATGGTATTGCCATCCTCCTTCTCTATTCTCCAAGCCCCGTTGAAGCTATGCATAGCTTCAACTTATCTTTGCTTGAGAAACATAGAGCCTTACCAGCCGATCCACAATCTCGGTTAGATTTGCGCAGCGGAATATCCGGTCCTGGAGTATGTGGTTCATCTTCAGTGACCCCTCGATCTTGGTCATCATGAACCGTCCTGCTCCCACCCGAGTCTGGAATATCCGTGCGAATCTCATTCGCATCACAGTATTCCTTGAACTCCCCGAGCTCATACTCCCCACCATTATCAGACCTCAAGCATTTGACTTTGAGTCCCGTCTGTGTCTCTACCAAGGCCTTCTACTTCTTAAATACCCCGAAAGCTTCATCTTTCCCTTTTAAGAAGTAAACCCATACCTTCCTTGTAGAATCATCAATGAAGGTCATGTAATATGACGCACTACCTAGAGAAGTTACCGGGGCCGGTCCCCACAAATTCGTGTGAACCAATTCTAACTTTGCTTCCTTCAAAGCCCTACCTGTCCTCGAGAAATTACTCCTCGCCTGTTTGCCAAACATACAGTCTTTGCAAATCCCTACGTCGATTGTCTTTAAAGCCGGTAGTCTTCTCTTTGAGCAAAGTACCTGCACCCCCTTCTTACTCATGTGACCCAATCGACAGTGCCACAAATCCGTATCACCCTTAGCTGACGCTACCGCGATACTATCCTTGGTGTTGTTTGCCAAATACAATGTACCCTCCTTATTACCCCGAGCGATCTCAGAATCCTCATTGGTAATAACCCAGTTCCTGCAGCTAAAAGTTACCGTGTAACCTTCTTCATCCAGCTGCCCAACTGATAACAGGTTCTTTTTCAAACCCGGAATGTGTCTGACCCCGTGTAGATGTAGGACCTTCCCGTCCGATGCTCCTATTCTGACATCCCCCTTCCCCTTGATTTCCAAAAGCTCGCCATCTGCCAGATGTACCTTTCCGAAATCACCAGAAGTATAATTTTCCATCTCATCTGCATACCCGCATGAGTGGAATGATGCCACCGAATCCAGCACCCATGATGCTAGCGTACTACTAACACTCAGAATCAGTACACCTTCACCTTCAGTTACCACATTCACCGATTTATCCCCTCGTCTGGGACAATCCCTCTTGTAGTGTTCTAACTCCTTACAATGATAGCACTCAACCGATCCTCTTGCGACCCTTGGTATTTCTTTGTTCTCCATGGCTTTACCCTTACCACTGATTACGCTTTCCCTTGATTCCGTTCTCCCTTTGTTGCTAGAACCCGGCATTCCCCTACTAGTCGTAGCCAAAACCGATCCCGAAGTAGACGGTGTCCCCAACTTCTTCAAACGATTTTCCTCACTCAAAAGTAGATCCTTGACATCATCAAACTTCAATTTACCCGCTGAAGCACTTAACGCAGTCACTGTCCCGCTCCAACTTCCTGGTAAGGATGCTAGCAAAACCAAAGCGTGAACTTCATCACCGAAAGTAATCTTCAACGCAGCCAATGAGTCTATAACATCCATATACTCATCGATGTGTTTAGCTAATGATCCTACCTCTTGCATCTTGAGATTCCCCATCTTGCGAATCAAATCAACCTTGTTGACTGCAGATGGTGTTTCAAATCTCTCAGTAAGATAATCAAGTAGCTCCTTCGTGGTTTTAGCCTTCTTGGTGGTTTTCGCGATCCACTTCGTCAAAGTAGATCTAATCACATCCCAATCTGCCTGTTTTTGCCTTCCGGCTTGACTCCTAATAGAGGCTTATAGAGATCCTTACCATACAAGAGATCCTTTATTTGCATCCTCCAATACGCGTAGTCAGAGCCATCAAACTTTTCCACCGCTTGTTTATCCTAGCCCATTCTTGACTGTTTGAAACCCTTGGCCCGTCTAACCAAAGCTCTGATACCACTTGTAGGGACCGCGACCACCACCACTCTCCACATTAGTATGATATTGTCCTCTTTGGGCCTAGCCCGCACGGATTTGTTTTTTGGGCATCCCCCAAAAGCCCTTATACTAATGAAGTGGGTAGATACTCTTATATACCCTGCAATTGTTTGCTCAATTGCCGATATGGGACTTTGGGTTGCACCACAACAATCCTCCCCTCAAACCAAGGCCCACACCGCTATGGCCCGCAGTGTTTCCTCTGGCCCATATACAGCGAAAGCTTGTACCAACCGTCCGCGGAACACCACCGCCCTTGATTGCAAGACTCCATTCGCAAATGTCACACAAGGGAACCCCACCCTATAAAGCACACACACGGTCCACCCGGTCAGGCCCATCCGAACCATGGCTCTGAGGTTGAGTTCGTCTAGTGAGCTCGGGATGGGCCAAGATTGACTCTGGAGCTTGAGGTGAGCTTGATTCGGTATACTTGTAGATAAATCGAACCGCTTAGACCCGGTTTGGACTTCTAAGCCCGATCCCCAACAACTACCCACTACTATTCCTTCGTTCATTTGCGTGCAAATCCAAATTTGTGCATATTGTTTGGGACAGAGGGATTATTTAATAAAGATTTTTTAGGAATGTATAATAATAAGAAATTACGCCATTTTGAAAACAAACATTTTTTTTTAATAAAACAATGCGGATTTGAAATTAATCGCGACATTTTATAGCCGTTTTGCGCTTAAACGGAGCTTAGGCCTGACTTTTCTAACGAAGCTCAAAATCATTCAAACTAGCTCCTTTATTAAGAGCCAATGTGTGTGTTAATGTATGTGTGTGTTAAAAAGTGCCGACGTGTTTTAAAGAGCGCCTGTTTGTGAGTAAAAACATCAGTATTAGTGTAAAAAAAACGCCAATGTGTGTGTTAAAGAGCGTCAGCGGTAGTGATAATGAATCCCAACTGGTTCAACAAGATCAATTGATTTACGGAAATGCCATCGCGTCTTCTTAAAAATAAATTTAGGTTATTACAAAATTGTCATGGTCTATTCTAAAACAAGTTTCCGCTATTCATAAAATGTGTTTGTACATCTTGAAAAGACATTTTTTCCTAATCCATTAAGAAAAGCGCTCTCATTTCTCATATTTTCACAAGAGTATCATTTTTTATTATTATTATTTCTTTAAGCAAAGTGTACCAAATTTTTTTATTTTTTTATTTATCATTTACGATGTTTACGTTAAAAGGCGAGGAAAGAGATCAAACCTTAACGTTCGGTGGGCCAGTGTACAAATTTTTAAATAATTGAATCTTACCGCTTCAATAATGAAGAATGAGAAAGGTGAGAAGATTAGATTAGGAGTTGGTTTGGGGGGAAACCAATTCCTAAGTTATAAAAAGTCCAGTTTTTAACCCTTAAACCTTAAACTCTAAACCCAACATCCTAAATCCTAAACCCTAAACTTTAACCCTATAAAAACAAGATTTTTTATAACTTGGAAAACTAGTTTCCCTAGGGCTGGCCATTTGTACCAAACTAAACCAACCAACCGAGTACCAACCGAACCAAAGGGTTTGGTATACCGAACTTCGGTATACCGAAAGTTTGGTACGGTACTACCGTACCGAGTATGCATTTTTGGTTGATACACGGTACACAAATATGAGTTTGGTTGGTATACCGAGTACCGAGTATATTTTTATAAAAATAATTTTTATTATATATTTAATAGAAAATATATAAAATATTACTAAAATCTACAAATCTAATCTAATCTTAACCCCTAATAGTATATTTGTTGATTTTATGTGATTGGTGGAATTGTAATGAGAGAGGAATTTCAGGAATTTGATGTTGAGGAAGTTATGTTCTGTATATATGTTCACCAGGCAACTTACTTTGGATTAGAGGAAAATTGTACTGAAATGTACTCCCTCCGTCCAGCTCTATATTGCACAGTTACTGTAGATACAAATATTAAGGAAAACTATTTTTATAATGGAAAGCATACAAAGTGGTTAGAGATTAGAGTTTGAGTTTTAAGTTAAATCCCTTAATCTTTCCCTCCAAATATTTTAAGTGGGGTAGGTGGGGAATTAAGTGGGTTATTAATATTTTTTATTTAATTAGGAGTTTTAATTAGGAGGTTAGTGGGTTTTTGAGTGGGGTAGGGTTAATATTTTAATAATATAAACTTTCCATTTCGAGTAAGTTTGGAAGTGTGCAATATAGAGCTGGACGCCCAATAAGGAAAGTGTGCAATATAGAGCTGGACGGAGGGAGTATATAGGAAAAACAGTCTATATTTATATTTTCTACTTTTCTATAACTTAATAAAACGTCTTTTATGTAATTTATTAAGTTAATGTAGTGAAGTTGTTGGATTATCTTGATATAAACTTAGTAGTATAGTAATTTGTCTTCCACTTTTCCTTCTTGTGTTTGGAACAACTTTACAAAAAAATTCTTTGGTAGAGGTGTAGTACCAACCGTACTAACCGAGTACCAACCGTACCAAGAAGTTGGTATGCCGAGTTTGACGGTTGGGTACTGGTACTCATTTTCGTGTACCAACTTCATATTGGTTGGTACCGGTACAAGGAAAAAATAGTCGGTATACCTACTAGGGGTGTGCTCGGCTCGGTTTGGCTCGGTTTTAGGCCAAAACCGAGACCAAACCAATAACTATCGGTGTGAGGTTTTTGAAACCGTGAAAGATCGGTTTCTTAGCGGTTCGGTGGATTTCGGTGTCGGTTTGGTTCGGTGTCTATGGGGTTAATGTTGCTTGAATTAAATTGCTCATCGTGGAAATCAAATACCATAAAAAATAGGAAGAAAATACCCAGAAAAATGCTTCATTACAAAATACTTAAGGAAACTAATCAGAAATTAAACTGATTAATCATCCATTAAGGGGAAATCGGTTTTGAGAAAGAAATTATGTACCGTTTTGAATTTCCGGCGATGGAAGTCGGCTTCCAAAGTCCGGTTGAATCTCAAGCGACGTCGTCGATTTAGGAAGTCCAATTGAATCCCTTGCACCGTCTTTCTTCATCGGCGCTGTTGAATCACAAGCGTCGTCGGCGGTGGAAAGGAGCGACTGGAGAGGAGAAAGGAGGTGATGTAGCACCGTCGTCGACTTCTCCCTTGCGGCTTCACGGCTTGCACAGATGAGACTTGAGCGGCGGTCGATTGAGGGAGGGAGAGGGAGAGCTAGGGCAGTAGGGCGTCGAAAATGAAATGAAAGAGTGCTGGGTGAAAAGAACGAAAATGATATATATATATATATAAAACGGAAAACGACACAGTTTAATCTTATCGGTCCGGTTCGGTTTGTTAGCGGTTTCTAAAAGATTGACACCTAAACCGGACCGAAAACTTTCGGTTTTTAAAACTCAGTGAACCGGACCGGCTTAAAAGGCTTCGGTCTGGTTTTTTCGGTGTCGGTTTTTCGGTTTTTAACGGTTTGATTCGGTTTTTTCGGTTTTTTGCACACCCCTAATACCTACCATGCCAGCCCTAAGTTTCCCCAAAAATTTCTCTTAGATTAGATAGTGAGTGCTACTATTCACACCCGCACAATTGCTTAACAAACCCGCAAGTAATAGTATTTCAAAAATGCCATTAATTAAAATGTCTATACTAACCTTCTACTAAATACACCCATAACATTAACTTACTCATCCATTCACCCTAATTTTTAACCCATTTTTCTTACCTCATTGTTTTTACATTCTCAGTTAAAAAGAAAAAAAAAAATCAAAATCTCTCTATCTCTAGAATAATTATTTCAAAATTCAATTGTGTTGAAAGATTAAGAATCATGGATAGAACGGCCCAGAATTTCGACGTACATGTAAGCTTTTCTTTCATGAAACTCATTTTTTTCGTTCTCTGTGCGTTTGTACCCAAAACCCTCGTTTATGCGGTTCGACTGACATCGACCGAACAATTTCAAAATGTTCAGCCAACGCCAACCGAACATCATGTATAGAAACGGCTGCTTATAACCGAACATTTTGATATTGTTCGGTGACCATCTACCAAAAAATGGAAATTTGTTCATTCACCTTTGGCCGAGCATTGTGATATTCTTCTATTGTCTGCAGTTGAACAGTAGGTTATGTGAAGCTAAGTAATGTTTTTGTTTTTTTTAAACAATTTTCAGTACTCAAGCACAGAGCAAACCAGTGAAAGTGTTGTTCATCCACGCAATCATGCGATAGTTGAATTTGAAGATGTGTTTTAAGACTTCACAAACGTGTTCACCGTGCATTTAAACTTTATATCACGAGAGAGATTGTGTGAATGGGTGCGTACTAAAGGAAGGGAGCATGGATTTGTTATTATAATTGGTCGATCAGACAAAGGGTGCCGTAATACGATACCTCGAATGACTTTAACTTGTGAACGTAGCGGCATTTTCCGTGAATCGAAGACAATCTCCCAATTGTAGGAAGAAACGGTTGATCAGCTTTAGTACCAAACATGCACTGACTATTATTACTCCTATACTGTAACTTGCATGGTTTTTGAACTTTTATAAACCTTCATGGGTTGTTGTTTAATTAACTTACAATGTCTACAAATAACAAAATTCAACTAAAATAAATTTAAAATTAACAAGTTCAACGGCATAAGAAAACTTCAAATTCGTTCAAATTACATGAGTTTAAATACCTACCAAAAAAACAAACAAACGTCTAACAAGTTTAAACTGAAACAATGCATAATTCAACGCCTCCTATTACGACGTGGACGAGAAGTCAATGGTCCGGACCGCTCAACTATTGGTCCACCTGGAAATGGATATATAGCATCGACTTCTTCCTCTTCTTCATTACCTTGTTCTACACCATCTTGAGTAGTCACATTTTCTTCTTCATTCTGACCTTGATCATGTTCCCCGTGTTGTGATTGAAGGCGTTCTTCATCTCTCGCACTCCTAGAGGAAGCGGTTGACCTTGATCCCCTCTTCATATATGTTAACACTACATAGGAAAAATAAATAATAAGTGTGAGATAACAAAGTCATGAACTGCAAAAAAAAAACTGCTGGAATAAAACTGCACTGTTCGGCCATTGATGAATGAACAAAATCACAAAGTTCGGTCAGTTCCTAGCGAACAAATGTAGAATGTTCGGCAGGTTTTGGTCGAACAATACACATATGTTCGATCGACACCAACCGAACTTCCTCATGATTTTCGGTACACCAGAGCTGAACTTATCAGTCGGGACTCTCAAATTTTTGCCAAAAAAAAACCCATTTTGATGCATTATAATGTTAAATTACATGAAGAAACAAACATTCAATAGATTATTGAGAGAAAAATTACCTTTTTTGTCAAATCAGACATTCACTTCAAAATTGAGACTTAACCCTAAATCTTGTGTGATTTAGGGTGTTGATTTGCCTCTCAATAATGTAGAGCCTTGAATTGCACAGAAAATGTAGTGAGTTAGAAGTAATTGAGGAGGAGTGTGAGAGACTAGGCTGAAGAACTCACCTGCGCCTTCTTGCTCGCCGTCTGCGTCTGATTGTTGATGGGTGTGGGTGTTTGTGGGTGTGTTTATTCATTTAAGTGGGTACATGTTTATGAGTTTAAAAGGATATAATTGGAAAAAAGATGATACAGTGAATAATTGTTTTGAGTAAACTTAGTAATGCGGGTTTGTTAAGCAATTGTGCGGGTGTGAATAGTAGCACTCTTAGATAGGGATGCCCAACGCCGGTTCCGGTTCGCCATTTATGTGAACCTTAACCGGCCTTTGGTTACACCGGTTCCGGTCATCACAATCCGGTTCCAGTACGGTTCCGGTTCAGTTCCACACTACATTTTTTTTATTTTTTTATCATACAATAATGAATAAATATGTTAAAATTTATTGAAAAACAAGGGATTTTTATTTTTTTTAATGGAAACGCCGGTCCGGTTCCGGTTCGCCATTTATGTGAACCTTAACCGGCCCTTGGTTACACCGGTTCCAGTTACTCCGGTTCCGGTTAACTCGCCGATTCGCTCCGGTTCCGGGCTTCTCCGGTTTTCCGGTTCCTCCGGTTACGGGCCGGTTTGGTATCCCTACTCTTAGATAGTCTATCGTTATCCTCCAAAACAAGATAAAAGTAGTTTAAAAGCTTAATACACCGGACACACACCTAACTTTTTTTACAAGCTTTGATTCAAAGATAATTTTTGATTTTTTTAAACCCCATTAATTCTCAACCCTCTTCTTTCTCTTCTCCTTCTGTCTTTGTTCATTTGATTGCAAGTGCCATGAGTTAGGGTTCGCCAATTACACTCCTGGTTATTGAATTCAATTCTCGTCGGCCATTAATTCCGTCGGAAAACCATCTGCCGGAGATCGGAAACAACCATTTTGAACCCTCGCCATTTTGGGTTTATCACCCAACCAAACAAAAATGATCGATTATTATCATTCACGACGATGATGGTCAAAAAAGGTTAGTTAGTCTCTTTCATCTTCTACTTTTAATTGGGTAAATATAAAGTCAAAAAAAGAAAAAATTAAACACAAAATTGGGCTTACAAAATTACGTGTCACGATTTTTTTGGTGCTTTTTTAAGTAGAGTGTGTCGGGTCTACTATCGATGCAACCAATAAAATATCGCACCTCATTTTGTATCCTTCATTTTGTGGAATCATTTTGTGCCCCTAAGATTGCCCCTTTTAATTAATTAATTAATTAATTTAATCTTTCTTTCTCCCAGTTCATCTGCTTTGCCTTCTTTTACTACTCCTATGATCTCACTTTTTGTTGTCGAATAATTATCATTAAACTATGTACTTAACGCTAATATTTAGTACTAACTAATTGGTTGTTAATCATGATTGGAAGACCAACTAATTATCTCCTTTTCACATGTTGATCTGCTTAAAATTTCTCCCCTTTTCTAGGTATCTGTATCTACATATTGTATTCACTGTATGTATCCACTGGTCTGTATAATAAAATATTCCTACAAGATAATTTGTGCACATAATAAATGGTCTCTATTTAATACTCCCACCGTCCGTCCCAGAGTAAGAGTCGTACTTTTCATTTTGGTACGTCCCAGAGTAAGAGTCCTATTCTTAAAATGGCAAAGAATCTTTACTATTCACCCTACTCATTCTCTCTCTTATTTTACTTTTATACTCACAACACAATCAATTTACTATTCCCTCCCACTCATTCTCTCTTTTAATTTACTTTTACACTCACAACATTTACATCACTTCCAATATTTATTAATAACCGTGCAAATGAGGGGTATGACTCTTACTCAGGACCAGGACAGAGGGAGTAAATAATTTTAAATTATAAACTACAGGATGTGTGTTCATTTATCTGGTCCACGTTTGATCTTTTTTTTTTTTTTAAATTTCTTATCTCACTGTCTTTCTCTTTCCTGTTAGAAGCTTTAAAGGATGTTATAGTGCCACGTATATCGCCTGGAATAAAGCGCGAATGAGTGGGTTAGAAATGACTGGCTAGTCTAGGGTTTTCAAAACAAACACTATTATATTATCACTACATTATTTTCCCTTTTCTGAAATCTCTAAAAGAGGATTTTTTTTATAAGAAAGTACTGATCTTGGAAAGAAAAGAAGACAATTACTAATATTACCAACGGCCAAGACCTTTTTTTGGAGAGAGTTTTTGTTTGGTTTTGTTATATGTTGTACTAGCATTGTTGGGAAGAAAATAGTTTTTGCATTTTATGAGGCTGAGGTGGTTCCTTTTGGAAAAACCCACTCTCTGCCAAGAAACTTCTGATCCTTTGCCCTTTTGCTACTGCTGCTCTAGCTTCAAGCCCTCTTCTCTCTTTACACTCAGGTGATGATGGGTTCATTATTTCTTCCTTCTTTAAGTTGATTTGTATGAAGGTAGTTGCAGTTTGCATGAAAGCTTCATCTGTGATTCTGTTTTTTTTTATTTTTTTATTTTTTAATTTAGTAGTTTTGATGGTTTCTTGTTTTGTTGGCTTCTATTTGATTGTCTTATGTTGTTTTTTAATGATCTTTGAGTTGGTTAGAATAATTGCTTGCTCAAAACTTATTCCTGCCAATTTGTGTTTCAGGGTACAAGGATTTGCTTCGACTGAGGTTTAGGCCTCTTCAAGCGCAAGGGTGTTGAGTATTTGTCTAAAGATGTGTTATTGATTTGAAAATGGTGTTAAGGGAGGTGAATAATTGCAATTTAATTAGTGACAGAATTTTATCGGTTATTGGTTGTATAGGGTTCCACCTACATGGAGCTATAGGTGGATAATAATGGAGGACTCATTTAACTCTGGTTGGCAGAGATCTGATAGCTCGAGGGCTTTGAATTCTGCAGTTTCAAATAGAAACCCAGGATTGTTTTCTGCCAGCACTATTAGGTTTTCAGGTGACACGGAGCTTGATTCGGGAAACAACGTTGCAGGGCGAGAGGGAAGAGAGAGAATCCTGCTGGCTCAATCTAACCACCATAAAGCCCAATTGGGATACTTTAGGGAGGATGCGGGGCCCGTTATTCGTCCAGTAGAGCGCAAGGATGTTAGCTTGAGACAGTGGTTGGACAATCCAGATCGAGTGGTTGATGGTGCTGAATGCTTGCATATCTTTTTGCAGATTGTAGAGATTGTAAACCTGGCACATTCACAAGGGTTTGTTGTTCACAATGTACGACCTTCGTGCTTTGTCATGTCCTCGTTCAATCGGGTCTCCTTCATAGAATCTGCCTCTTGCTCAGATTCAGGTTCTGATTCAAACGAGGACGAATCAAATAGCCAAACAGCTGAATTCAAGGGTTCGTGTTCGTCTTTGCCCCCTGACTTGCATGTGCAACAAAGTGAGTTGGGGACGGCAAGTTCCCCACTTGAGATTAATACGAAAAAGAATTCTCATGTGTTGTCAGGAAGCACTTGCTTGCAGTCAAGTTCAGAGATTTTAATGCACATGTCACTTGAGACGAGCAACGTTGAACAAGCAGAAGAAAAGAAACCTTCCTTCCCAATGAAACAGATATTGCTTATGGAAACCAATTGGTACTCTAGTCCTGAAGAGGTTGCTGGTGCTTCAAGTTCTTGCGCTTCCGATGTTTATCGACTAGGAATCCTTCTTTTTGAGGTCTGTATAAATTGCATTGGAATCATAATGCTGAAATATTTAATGTTCTTTTCCTCACTAGCTTTCATGGCTCCCCCCCCCCCCCCCTCTATTTCTCCCTCAATATAGTATAAGGACTAGTTTTCTTGTATCCAAATTGACTTGGATATTTATTTCTATGAACAGTTATTTTGCAAGTGTAGCTCGGCAGAAGATAAGAGTGCAACTATGTCTAGTCTGAAACATCGTGTCCTCTCCCCTCAGTTGCTATTGAAGTGGCCTAAAGAAGCTTCATTTTGTTTATGGTTACTGCATCCTGATCCAACTTGTAGGCCAAAAATGGGGTGAGTCCTTCTATATCATATTTTTTGGAAACTAAGTGTCATTTTATCTTTAAAGCATTCCTGGCGTGAGTTCAATACCAGATTGTCTTCTCTGGTTTCCTTGCCAGTGTTAAAGGTGTGAACTTCCAACTCGGACCTTTTCGGTAGTTGTTGGGAACTTCTAATTTATTTCTTATACCAACCTTCTGATTTGTTTATAATTGCAATGTTGAACGATATTAAGTCCTTGTTCTGTTTGACATGTTCCCTAGCATAATAACCAGAGGGTAGGATCTATGAGGTTGCTCCAGGAAGCAAGACGAACTAGGAGTTCTGTGAGTGATTTAGGATCCTTTTGTTGGATGTTATGCCCTAGGCCCTTGAGAAAGGCCTATGCGTTACATCATAGCTTCATTGTTATAGAGATAACAAACCCGATTATTATATCATTTGCATGTTTATTATAATAATCATTGTCCCTAGCACTTATGAAGGGCTAGCATGAGTTTAATGGATAATCATACGATGATTATGGTGCATAGGATGCGGATTAAACTTGTGGGTACTTGTTGGAGAACAAGGTACTGGATAGACCCGTTATGAGTTTTATGTCATGTCAAATGTCATAATTAAATCTCATAATAGTTATATCATTTGATATCCTTAGACCTGAGATTATCATGGTCTTCCACATGATGAACATTATGTTTGACGTACTCAAACGCTACCCCTAACCGGGAAGTTATAAAGGCTACGATTGGCATAATCAGATTCTTGTAGGGAAAAATGATAAGTCAAGATGGGATTTGTCCCTCTCTCAAGAGAGATATCTGCTTGGCCACTCGATGAGTGAGATTGATGATAGTGTATGTCCATACCCAAATGAATTGATGTGTTTAATGTCATTTGCTCATATCAATCTACCCGGGATCGAGAAAGCATTTGACAACATAAGTTGACATGGACCATGACTTATGTCCAGTATGAGATCGCGTGACAAAGGGATTGTGATATGTTCTATAAGGTAACTTTGGACTTTCAAAGTTATACTATTTGGGTAGTCATAATGGCTTGCTAGAGTCCGCTTATGACTTACGGGTTCTGAATGGTTCGGACTCGTTGCCAACTTAGTATAATCCTATTGGGTCACACACAATAGAACGAATTGAAAAGGCCAGAAAAATCTGGGATTTTTAAACTGCGACCGTACGGCAGCAAGACTGGCGTACGGCTCCTGGTGAGCTGTGAGCCGTACGGCTGCCTTCCCGTATTTGGTCAGTTTGTTCAGATTTCTTGTGTGACAAGGAATCCCGATCCCAAAAGGAATTAGGTCAAACCCTCATATAAATATATGCAGCCGGGTTTGACACCCTCCAATGTTGATTTTTGAAATCATAACACATTGTTTGTGAAACAATAATATATAGAGAGGTATGATTATTTATTTTGAGATTCAGAATCATCAAAATACAATAATCAATGAAGCAAAATAATTCCTATGAAGAAATCGTTTCTTCACCAAGCCTTGGATCTAGCAATCAATCAAGAAGGTGTTCTTGAGTCCGTTCGACGTGTGGATATCGATAGAGGGTGTTTGCTTTAGCACCTTAAAGTCCGTGTTCATGGATGCGATCTTCAATGGTTAGTTTCTTTCATCTTGTATTTAATTTAATCAACATGCACGGATCCGGGCTCATGGGTGTTTGATCTTATGTTATTATTCCGCTGCGCATGTTTCAAAACCCAACACCTTTCCTGTTTGCAGCTTAATGCAAGCTGTTGCCGAGTATTAGTCTTGAGTATTTAGCTTTAGATCTTTGCAGTTGTTGCAAATCCAGATTCGCCTCTTACCAGTACTTAGATATACCACTACTTAGTGCCTGTTGGTCCGCAAAACTTGTGATTCCTCTCCATTTATTTGAAACTGCCTTGGGATGACAATTTTACTAAAATTGCATGAAGTGGAATGACCATTGCTGCATACCAAACAAATAGTAACTGCTGTAAATATTTTTTCTTTGATTAAGTGGGGGCTCTTGTACGGTGACTATATAGGTGGTAGTCTGAGTTGTAAAGTTTCTGAGAAGAATCCCATTGCTCAAATAGCCCATGATATATCTGTGATCATAATTTCTATTATTTGAAAGAATATCGATATTAAACTTCATGCTGCCATGTCTAAATGGACGAACTCTAAAGTATCTTTATTTATAGGTTGCTTTGTTGTGTCTAATTAGCTGTGCAAATCATTTTCATACATAATTGAAACACCAAATTTGGTAGTAGATTTTTTTTTTCTTTTTCCGAAGGACAATTTGGTAGTAGTTTAGAAACGTTCATTGTGCTTGGACATAGTTTAGTTATTCACATGAATGAGTTAGCTTAGTATTTACATTTCAGTCTTGTTAGTATGTATAATCATAGGGTCTCACGCAATCATACTTTTGGTGTGGAGCTAAGGTCGCATCATGTTTTTGTCTCTTATGAAAACTCCCAACTAGATCCCCCAAATACCCCCTTATTTTCTCATGAGCTAACAACTAAGTCACAGTATTGTCGCCATTTTGTGATGCCACAAGTCCCCAACTGTGTCAATATTCCTAGACCAAATTTGTCAAGGCAAAGTTTGGATAGTGAATCTACGGAGGCTATAAAAAGATTTAGCACAATTCCCACCCTTTTCAAATAAATTGCGGTCTTTGACTGATTGCTTGTTCATTGAGTTGGTATAGGATTACTGTTCCATGTTCTGGCTTGCTTGTAGGGTTTTGAGGAGAGCAGTTTCCCAATTTAGAATGTGGGCAAGTTATGAATAAGTAAGATATTAGTTGAACATGGATTCTGTTGTTTCACCTTTTGTCCATGAAGACACTTGATTAGACGAGATGAGCATGTTATGTAGCTTTAGGTTATTATTTGCTTATGTACGTCATGATTTTGTGATTATTATGTTCTGTTAATGCTTTTTTTTGGGATAATTCTATTTCAGATCTTGGAAAATTCGCACAGGACTCTTGATTGTCAACCAAGAGTCTTGATCACCATTTATGCAGAATTTGAGAATTTGACTGCATATAACATAGATGAGAGGGTATAGCAGTACCAGTAGACATTTGTTGAGTGAGAGAAGTTAAAAAGGCAAAGAGAACGACTTTTGGCTTTCTACATTTGTCCTTATCTTGGTTTAATTCTTCATAATTCAGGCTTTCAACTTTCATTTACCTTCAAACGAAGATGACTAGAAGACCTATGGAACCGTCCTGAAAAAATGTTGTAATTTACTCTATTTCCTTTGAATTGCACTATGATCACAACATTTTTCTTTTGTATGACACGACACTTAAGGATATCCTATTTTTCAAAAGAAGGAAGAAGATTTTGAATATTTTTGGAAATATTTGGCTTTGATTTAGAAAATGAAGGTAGGAATCTTTTTCACTGGATTACAGTACTACACTGCATTTATTGTTTTTTCTTCTCCCTTTATGTCAATTGTAACAATGAAAGCTTTCCTGAGTTATTGCCTGTTACTTTTTCTTTTCCCTTTTCCTTGGGGATTCCCACCCCCCCCCCCCCTTTTCCCGAGGCCCTATCCGCATATTTGTTGGCACTTTGACGCATTAAAGTTAATGCTTTAGTCCATAGGGACTCAGGAAGTGTTGGGCAAAGCTATCCTTTGTACCTATGGTTGTGGTGATTGAGTCAAAGTTAATGGAGGAGGAAAAGTCGAAGGATAGGACGTGATAGTCATATTTCATAATATAACATCTCTAGTGTTATGATTCAAACAAAAATATGGAGCTCAAAGTATAGCTATAAAATGCTAAATGTTCCAAGAAGAATTACCAAAACAATGAAATCCTTAACGAGTACACCAGCTTAAATATGTTGCAAATTCTTTTGTTTTTCTTTTTGTCAAGTTTCACTGTGTCCATCATTTGCTGCAAGTGATATTCGAGAATATTTGATGGTAAATAAATGCATATTAACTTCCTGACATTGTTTGAACATGTGTCCATTTATGAATCATTGGAACTTAATGTAAATTCCTGAGCTGTCAAAGTGATGCACATAAATATGGTAATTTCTATCCAATCTGTCCTCACAATAGATAGGCATGGTTTCTTGACAACCATTTGTTTGTTAATATTCCTGAAAATATTGGTCTTGCTATCTTAATTTGTAGCTGTCAAACTTCCAGTTCCACACAATCATTTTTGATCTTTTTAACCTTATTATATGTAGTGTTGATTGTTTTCCTTTTGCTATTTGAACAGTGAAATATTGCAAAGTGAGTTTCTTAATGAGCCTAGAGACAACATAGACGAACGTGAAGCGGCAATAGAGCTTAAAGAAAAAATTGAGGAGCAGGAGTTACTGCTGGAATTCCTTTTACTTCTGCAACAAAGAAAACTGGAAGCAGCAAATAACTTGCGCGAAACTGTTTCCTTTTTATCATCTGATTTACAGGAAGTTATAAAACTGCAAGCAACTCTTCGGAAAAACGTGGGGTTGACTCATGAGACGGGAGATTCAGCTTTAGGTCCTATTTCCGAGAATATTGTTCAAACTGATGATTCTGCTAGCTCAGGATCCAGAAAACGCTTCAGGCCGGGTCTTCAGGTCCATGATAATGAAGATTTTGATGGCCATGATGATGGGCATATGAAGTCTGAGCCACTTAATGAAAATCAAGAAAATTCCCTTTCTCGAAATGCTCGATTGATGAAGAACTTCAAGAAATTAGAGTCAGCTTACTTCCTAACAAGACGGAGGGCTATCAAGCCGTCAGGAAGACCTTTGCCCAGAAACAATGCAATTAGTAGTGAAGGCAGAGGATCTATTGTTCTTACAGAAAGGAGCTCTGTCAATAATTTGACTTCAAGAGATTGTAATAATAGCGACAATAGACAAAGTGGATGGATAAATTCATTCTTGGAGGGACTGTGCAAGTATATGGCTTTTAGTAAATTAAAAGTCAAGGCAGACCTAAAGCAAGGAGATCTTTTGAACTCCTCAAACCTTGTTTGCTCACTTGGGTTTGACCGGGACGGAGAGTTTTTCGCAACAGCTGGTGTAAATAAGAAAATCAAGGTTTTTGAATATGCAACAATCTCAAATGAAGATCGTGACATCCATTACCCTGTCGTGGAGATGGCTAGTAGATCGAAGCTTAGCAGTATATGTTGGAATGGCTATATCAAAAGCCAGGTTGCTTCAAGTAACTTTGATGGTGTTGTACAGGTAGTTCAACCCCTAAACTTGTCCAACTCCAACTTTAAGGTTTCCAGTTAGTGGGACAGTAACAATCCGTTTTAATTAATTATTATTATTATTATTTATTTTTTATTTTGTTAGGTATGGGATGTTACAAGAAGTCAGGTGTTCACAGAGATGAGGGAGCATGAAAGGCGTGTATGGTCTGTTGACTTTTCATTAGCAGATCCGACACTGTTAGCTAGCGGGAGTGATGATGGTTGTGTAAAACTCTGGAATATCAATCAGGCAATTATTCTTGCACTTGATGCATGTCCGCTTTCAAACTAAACGTACTGCAGTTATTTAATACAAATGCTGTGTAGATTAATTTCTTGATGTGTAATAAGATTTTCTCTTACATGTTTTGCTAATGCAGGGAGTAAGCGTTGGTACCATAAAGACAAAGGCAAATGTTTGCTGTGTTCAGTTTCCTTCTGATTCTGGGAATACTCTTGCATTTGGTTCGGCAGATCATAGGATTTATTACTATGATCTTCGTAATCCGAAAATGCCTCTTTGCACATTAATTGGCCACAACAAAACTGTTAGCTATGTCAAATTTATAGATTCGACAACTCTCGTATCTGCATCAACGGATAACACGCTGAAGCTATGGGATCTGTCAATGTGCACATCTCGAGTTCTGGATACTCCACTCCAGTCATTCACTGGCCATGCCAATGTAAAGGTATCTTTTTTTTTCTTTTCATTCTTTTAGCTGAAAATTGCTTTTCCATCCTTTTTTCTGTCCAATGTTTTTGTAAGCATTACATGGAGAATACACCATTTGGTCCAGTGACGAAGCTAGGATTTGGTTGTAAGAGGAGCCTGGATTATATGAGGTCAAATGCAAATATAGTACTCCCTCTTCCCCACTTTTTTCGTTGTTACTACGAAGGAACTTTAAGCAATAATTGAGGCTACTTTTAATTATTTTAATATGAATCTAAAAATTGATATTGATAGTATTTATAATGGTATATCAATTACAATTTTTACATTTTCATTAAAATAATTAAAAGTAGCTTTAATTATTGCTCAAAGTTACTTCGTAGTAACAACGAAAAAAAGTGGGACTATCTTTCTGGGACCGAGGGAGTAAAACTTTTAGTTGTATGATCATAACATGTCTCACTGCAAGTGTGAACTAGGGTGAGGTGACTTTAGTACTTCACCTTCGATATGTACACTCATTTAGCGGGAGCTGTTACATATATCAAACCAAAAGGGGTTAGTAAACCCAATGGGTATATGCGGCTTCCCTTCGAACCAGTTAAGATCCTATTATCTTAATATCCCCGAAAACACAAATGCATCTTTTGGAGTTCTTCTTAGCTTATTTTCCCACCTTCTTTAGGGAAGGTTTGGCTGGCAACATATGTGTCTATGTGCAATTCTGTTTCCACGAGCTATTGTTGTTTATCCTTTCTTTTCGCATTCTTATATGTGTACTCCAGTTGCATCCACCAAAGAAAAATTCCAACATTTAAGCAGGCTACTATATTAGGGTTTAGGCATATGTAAACCTTACCGAAGTCGGTTGTGTTGTGGTATAGAGGCTACCACAATTTTGGTTTCTTCGATATTAATACATTTTGCGGTTACCAAATTCTAGTTCACTTGTGAACTCCACACGCCTCCATGCAAATGTGGGATTCGCAAGTTATTTACGGATCTTCATGTATTTGTTCCTTAAGATAAAATTATTCGGCTGAACTTTGTTGGTCTCTGTGATTTGCTGAATTAGCTCCGATATTTTGTGTTTTTTCTTGGCAGAACTTTGTTGGTCTATCAGTGTCAGATGGTTACATTGCTACAGGATCTGAAACAAATGAGGTACTTTCTTAACCTTGCTCTGCTACACTTATCATAGTATATGTTCTAATCTCTCCCAAATTGACAAAAATAACACCCCCCCCAAAAAAAAAAAAATAATAAAAAAAAAAATATTATAAGCCTGATCATGCATCTCTTCACTTTTTGATTGGTTTTTTCCTACTTTGTTGGACATTCTTAATTCTGTCAGCAATACCTACGAATCTTTGCAGGTCTTCGTATACCACAAAGCTTTTCCGATGCCTGCGTTATCATTTAAATTCAACGGCACGGATCCAATGTCAGGTGACGAAGTAGATGACTCTGCACAATTCATCTCATCTGTGTGTTGGCGTAGTCAGTCTTCCACCTTAGTTGCTGCAAATTCAATGGGGAATATCAAACTCTTGGAGATGGTTTAGTTACTTTGTCCAATATACCTCAAGAAGCATTTCTGCCACCCTGGCTAACGACCCAGAATAAACGCAGGTTCAAGTAAAACCCATTTAGCCGAGAATGTTGCAAATTTGGGTAAGAAAACAATGGCGGTTTAAGCCTGACGAGTTTGAGGAGCAGAAAAGTTTACGGTAGGAAGATTTGTAGCAACAACAAAAGAAAAAAAAAAGAAAAAAAAAGAAGGAAATTTCAGACCTGACAACAAATTTTGTCATTAGATGGTAGAGTTGGACTTGAAATGGAAGATTAAGCTGGTCTTTGGACCAATTTTACTGTAGATAATTAGATACTACAATATTAGGCAAGAAAGTAAATGTAATGTGGGTGGTGGCAATATTCTTGTATATTCTGTAATTCCTTTTTAACAGTTTTAGAATTAATTGGTAAATGTATGATCAATTCCCACGTCTGCTGGAGTAGTTTTTTTGACGGAATTTGTTAGAAATTTCGTTAAATGATCATGTGCACGGCACATGATCAACGGAATGGTTACTTTGAAGTTGATATTCCTATATAAGGGGCTTAATGAAAATTCTAATTATTAAAGGGCTGGATATAACAAAAAAGAAAAGAATAATAAAAAAAAAAGGCAAAGCAAACATCCCCAACTCCCAGATTCAGCTAACCTATCCCAACCTTTCCCTTCTTTCTTCAACTCCCTTATCCCCAACACCACCAAGTCCCAGATTCTGGCCAGGACCTCCACCTTCTCCGGCCCTTTTTTCTCATCTTCTCTCACTCTAAGCTGCTCGCCTTTTCATCTCACCTTACCCTACAACTCAATCCAGCAAACTGAATTGAAAAAGAAAAAAAAAAAAAAAGCCCAGCAAACTAAACTGTAATTAACCCAGAGAAAAAGGAAAACCTCCCTCCCCCATTCACCCCTTCCATTACCTTCATGACCCACAACCCCATCGAACATCACCTTCATTACTGTTTGCAAATGCAATTTTAAACCTAATTCACCATCATAATTCGGTTCCACCTTCTTCCGCTGCTTCCTCTTTCCCTTCTCCCCTATCACTGTGCGTATGCAAGCCCAGAAATCAGACCCATCATTTCCAAAAAAGACGGTGTCGAAGGTGTAAAAAGAGTCGTTGATGGGAGTTTGGAGGTGATTTTGCGTTGGGGTCAAATTGGGTCGGTGGAATTGATTTGGGATTGTGTTATTGATTTGGAATTGGGTTAGGGAGGTGGAGATGGAGTGTTTTGGGAGAGGGGTGGCGGAGAGGAGGAGGAGGAAGGAGATTAATTGGTGGAGGGATAAGCCGGAGGAGAGGTTTACGATACCGCCGGTTAGATTTTTAGGGTGGAGATGAGGATGGGGTTGGGTGTAATATTTGAGAGAGAGAGAGGTTTCCAATTTCACCCACCTTTTTCAAATTCTTACATTTAACCCCTTAATAGTCAATATAAATTTCAAAGTAACCAATTTGTTGATCACGTGCACGGCACATGGGAAATTAACGATATTTCTAACGATTTCCGTCAAAAAGCCCTAGATGGATGAAAAAAAGACGTATTGAGCCCTGGTCTGGAGAAATAATTTGTTGGAGCCCTCCTTGGGGAACACTATGCTGAGTTCAGGGCCTAAACTGCAATTAACCCGTTGTTTTTTTGTGAAAAATCTGCTGAAGTAGTTACTGTTACTTTGATAAAATTCTAACCTTTGCTTGGTTGCAATATATTCAGACAGAAAATTCAAATTTACATGGAACCTTGAAACATCATGCAAGAATGGATTTTCGGGTCTGGAAATTTGGCAAACCCTATTCAGATAATGATAGAACACATGCGACCGCGAGGCAGATAACCAAGAAAGAAGAAAGAAGAAAAACAATTTTCTTCTTTTTCCTGATATGAGCGAAATGATGTAGTAGAAAAATTTCAATGCACCATTGCTACAAAAATAGGCCAACTGGAAATTGTTGGGCTTACAGAATACACTAACTAATTTCCAGTAAAACTCTTCCACTGACAAAAATGCTGAGATTAAGTCAACTTTCATCTATTTTCAAGATTCTTCCTACTTTCTTTGGCACCTGGAAAAACAAAAATCTATTGACACTGATTCTGACTGAACTTGGAAGACAAAACTATATTACCTAGAAGTCGAGAAAGCCTCTTAGCTCCGGGACCCGGTTTAAGCCTAGTGGTTTTCCCGACTTTTGAACAGTGCGGGTCCCCCTTGCACCATCCGCCAGGTGTAAAGCTATCATTGGTTCGCTTGAGTAAGTGCTTGTCGATTACGTCCAAAACAGGGGCATTTCTCTTGAACTTACGTGCAAATGCAGCACCACTTTGTAGCATTTTGCTCGTGTCATTGACTGTGAGAGTGTGGGGATGCTGCTGTGGGGGATCATCCCATGATATATAGTGCAGGTCGTGGTTGACTACTGTTGAGATATATTCAGGCGCGTTGCATACCACAGTATGGAAGTAGCCTTCGGGAGAGGAGACAAAGTTTGTGTAGTACATTAATAAAGTTCTTGGAAGATTATCCCAACCCCATATAAGGTACTCCACAAACGAATGGGAAAGCACCATCCATGCCGAACCTGAAATAAGTTTGGATCTCGGTAAATGATAGTACAGCAGTCCCTCCGTCCCATAACAACTGACACCATTTTGCTCCGACACGGGAATTAAGAAGAGTGTATTTTTATACCATCAAAAGTATTTTGATAGGAAAAGGGGTTGTGTCGTTGTGAGTATTATGATTTGAGAGTAGGACCCAAACTTTAGGTGTGTGAGTAAGACAAGTGGGGTACGGTATGTAAAAAAAGAATAAAAGATGGACATTTTCGGAAATGGGACTTGCCAATATGACACCCAAAAAGGAAATTGGTGCAAGTTTATATGGTGCGGAGGTAGTATATCACAATTTTCAGAAATAAGAATTAGTTTATTGAATGGAAAAATGAAGGTATGAGGTACAAGAAGAAAGCGGAACTAACCAGTAAACAACTTAAAGCTTGTGGGCAGATTTCTCTTTGGACCGACCCAAAATATATCCGACTTTTCCGACTGGTACAAGCCAGGGTCAATGATCAATGGCATAGCCCTTTGATCCCTGCATACATAAAACCAGAGACATTGTTAACATACGGTCATTGTAATCTTATAATTACATACATTTATAAGTGGAAAAAAAAAAAAAAAAAAAAAGCTTACTCCTTCCAGTCTAAATTGCTCGTGTGCTCAATAAAGTTCAGGTCTCGTTTTAAATCACGAAATGTATGGAGAAGATCTGCAGAAACAAGCTAAAAATATCAATAAATCTATCAAGAACTAATACAAGTTCAGAATACACACACACACATACATATATCCCTCCGTCTCATACTTATCGCTACTTATTTCCATTTTGAGCGTCCCATACTTATTGCTACTTACCCAAAATGTTCGCTTTTCTCTCTCCTATCCACTCACAACAACTATCCACTAACTTATTTTCTCTCTCCTACCTACTCACAATACTTGCTTTTCCAACATATTTTCTTAATCCCCGTGCACTCCCGTTTAGTAGCAATAAGTATGGGATGGAGGGAGTATATTGAAACTAACCGTCTTGTGTCACGAGAGGATAGTCAGAAGCACTGAGATTAATAAACCAATCCCATTCCTTGCTCCTCTTAAGAAGAATAGCACACGCATGAAGAGTATTCGAAACCATTGTGGGCCCCCTATAAGTGACTATATTAGCCTTGGTGATCATGTACACGTTCCCAACATTAGCATACATCGGATCCTTCTCCAACCAAGCAGCAAGCTCCAATCTCTCCTCATTTGGCGATTCCAAATCAAGATGAATAACATAGTGGTTTCGTGGATGATACAAAGCTCTAAGTGTCCTCCATAGCTTTTCCAAATCCCCTCTTGAACCAGAAATCAAATAGGCGAATCGAGGAACAGGGGGTCGAGGAGGAGGGAGGGGAGCTTGTTGAACCTTGGACTCAGAGAAAACGGGGTTGGTTGCATTCACCATGGCATGAGGAGGGAATCTCGAGAAGATTGAATTGAATTTTTGTACGTTAGAAACAAGGCCCATATTGAAGGACATTGCGAAAAAGAAGAGGAAAACAAGGGAAGTTACAACAATAGGGAAAACCCATCTCCGTTCCACATTTATAGGCCCCATTTGTATGCCTTTCATGTTTTTCACACGGAATCTTTTTAACATCCCCAATTTTTTCCTCTAATCCTTGAAGAAAATTTGTAGCATGCTAAAGAAACTCGATTCTCACTAAATGTTCAAGTATTGATCAACCCCTCTTTCATTGGCTTCCATAAACTGCATGCTGAATATAGCTGCTGAAAAAAACAACCAGGATCATATTTTCATCCCAAATGCCATCTTACTGATTAAGTACACTTGACGAAGAAATCAAATACTTCGTTATGATCAAGCTTAAGCAAATAAAAGGACACTTGATTATTCTAACGAACATTTCAGTGAGATGATCTACTACCTCCGTCCCAAAATTGATCAAGAGCAATTTTGAAAATTGAAATTTGTTTGGACATTCATTTTCGGATGGATACAGTAGATTACAATATATGTATATGCACAGGACAGAGGTGAAAACTTTAAGAAATCAAGAAATGTCAAAGAGGCTACATTAAGACAGCCAGGAACATCATAAACAAACTAAATCTACAGAATATTAAACAACAATCTGAGCTAAATTTTCCGTAATCTACAATTACATTTCATCATATCTGAAAGAATCCTCAACCATTACAAACCCAAATCACCAAACAACCTTAGAACATTAATGCATCACCAGATAGTTACTTTTTAATATTGTTAAAATTAAATCTAAATTACCTTCTTTGTGGAACCAGTGATTTCAAAAACCCACATCAAGAAAATTATAAACACCGATTTTATTTTTTATTTTTTTTCAAAAACTCATCACAAAGATCAAAACTTTACATAAAAAGAAGCACCAGAAAATATCGAAATTCAAAGAAAATTAAATCACCACTTATATATTACAGAAATGAAATCACAACAACCTCGAAATTAAAGATTATTAACGCATACATTAACCACCAATTAAATCGAAGCAAAGATCACTCTAATCACATTAATTACATCAAATTCCTGGGAAGATAAACAGAGTGACAAGAAAAAGAAAACCTTTTTTTGATAGCTGTAGTCAGATGGTGAATCCCCAGTATTGGACACGTCGATGAGAGAGAGAGAGAGAGAGAGAGAGAGAGAAAATATAAAATACTTGTAGAGAGAGAAAAAGCTCTTTATATGGGAGGAAGAACAAGAAGCCGTGTGAGTGAGATAAATTTGGTCTTCTTGTTCACGTCGGCATTTTTCTGTTACTTCTTTTTTAACAAAAAATAAAAAATAAAATAAAATTAAAATTCTTTTTTTTTGAAGATTAAAAATTTATTTTCTGTTGGTTATTGACCGAGACTACAGCATAGAATTTTACAAATCCTAAAATAATGTTTACGTAGGAGAAGAGAGTACTATATATTAAACTAATTGATATAAACCTGATGCGCTAAAATTTATTTATTTATTAATATGTGTTCTTATATGTTATTAATAGTATCATCACACCTCACACGTAGCTGATAGATGTAGCTAAGTTGGTATGTGCTAAAAAAGTACTATCACCTGTAAAATATTGAATTAAAGTTTTGTAGCAAATTCATTATCTTTTGACGTGTTGATTTTTTATTTTTTTTTTTTAATTTTTTTTATTTTTTTTTAATTTTTTTTAATTTTTTTTTTTTTTTTTTTTTATAGATTGATGTCTTGATTAAGATTTTTTTTTTTTTTTGCTAAAAAAAGATTTGACATTATTTTGTGTGAAAATATTAGATATTCGTGTGAATGTTTGCAAATTAAATTAAGACTATGTATGAAACAATGGATGCTAACAAGTTAGTATTGTGTGTTGTCAAAAACAAAAATAGTTTTTTTTTTTTTTTGACGATGTCCACGCCATAAGGAGGCGATGAGAGGGATCGAACCCTAACGCTCACGGAGGGTGAGGCTTGGCTTTACCACTGGGCCACTCCTTTGTGTGGGGGTGGGGTGGGGGGGGGGGAATAGTTAGTATTGTGAGAGTTTAGTTCTTTTATGTTATGGATGATAAATTTGGGATATGAAACAGCTCCGACCTAATTTTGCACATTTTTTTTTTTTGCTGTTGACAAACTAAATGTTATTCTTATCGAGTGAGACTTATTATTTTTCAAATCAATTTCCACCGAAAAAAAAAATAATACTCCCTCTGTCCCTAAATGATTGTCCATTTTCAAGAAATCTTTGTCCCTAAATGAGTGTCTTTTTTGAACATAACTTTCTCCCTAAACGTTTTTTTTTCAAAAATTTTTTCACCGGTTTCTTTATACGTGCAAAACTAAAGGTTTAGAAAAGAGATTACAAGATTATATATGAATCGTTGTTACCAAATTGTTCAAAAAGTTGAGATTTTCAGTGTCCATTAAAATGAAATTTGGACACTCATTTAGAGACAGAGGGAGTAAGAAAAGAGAGTTGTGACGAACTGAGCAGCGCTTGCTGGAGCACTGTAACACTAATTCGCAGGAGCAGTGTTCGGCCCATAAATTTGCAATTTGCTGTTTTTCTCACTTGTACACAACAATGACAGTATCTTCACTTCTTAATATAAAATGTTGTACTCCACTAAATTATTTGTTTCGAAAAATATATGCAATTAATTTTATTTTCTCAATTTAATAAAAAAAATTTGATCAATATGTTTACAACTGTGTACTTGTTTGAGAATATTTATTTAATTTTATTTATATCATCTCAGCAAGTGAATTTTAATCGATAAAATACATTTCATGTACATGTTAGTTAAATAATGCCCTGTGGTAATTGAACTTTCCAATCCAAGATATTGAGTATATAAATTTTTATTGAACAAAAGAAGTTCAACTACATCATTTATATTGATTAGATACATACCATTTGAGTATAAAGTTGAAGATATGTGAGAGGCTCAAACAATGATGTACTCCCTCCGGACACAAATATAAGCAAAAAATTTAAGTTTTTTTTTTTACCTAAATATAAGCAAAAAAGTTGGGTTTGAATACAAAACACATTAAATGTAACTGTATTTAATATTTTTTTTACCAAAAAACCCATAATTAATTACTCATTTTCAAATATAAATATACATTTATTACACATTCAATATGAGGATATATTAGTAATATTAATATATTTTTATTATAAAATCAAGACAATTAACTAAATTTAACTACTTTCTTAATAAGTGTGATTTTAGTTACTTTTGCTTATATTTAGGACCGGAGGGAGTATGTTGGTTAAAAAAAAAAAAAAAAAAGAAAAGAAAAAACATTGATGTATCAAAATTGTTTAAATGTGAAATTAATTTAGGCCACTTTCAATAAAGCACCCAAGAGGTTTTATTAATGGGAAATAATAAAGTTACAAAAGATAGTGACAAAATGTGGCTTATAAAATGAGGTGTCATAATTGTGTTGGTGTTTTTAATTGAAGTGTACCGGGTCCACTATCGATGTAGCCAATGAAATATCACCACCACATCTTGTATCCTTTATTTTGTAAACTTCTTTCGTAAGCCTAGCATCGCCCAATATTACTTTCATTTTCATGGAGTATAATTGAGGAAGACTAGCAAAAGTCAACGACTAGAGAGGGCCCACACTCCCATCTTTTTCTTTCTCAACCCCATTGTAAAGGCAAACCATTCATACGATGATGAGCCCATTAAGCATTTAAGAGAAGCAAATAATAATCCAAAGTCCAACTTTGCTGTTCAGGGGTGGCCCCAGCCTAAGGAGGTCCACATCTTTTACTTCTTTGTTTGTCAAAGTATTACCCCTCCGCCCCGCCCGAAATAAATAAACGTTCCGCCACTTAAATTGATAAGTTTCTTCAAATATATTTTATTATAAAATTAAAACGAATTTTTTTATTTTGAAACTAAGAAGAAAACAAAATTAACACTCAACTAAACACAAATACACCATCCTAAAATAAATATTATCATTGACTAGTTAATATTTATACAAAGTTGCGTTATTTGTTTGTATATTAATTATATTGACGTAAGATTGAATCAAAATTATTTATGGTTTTGAAAACAAAATTATTTTTCTAAAAGCAGTATACTCACTCCGATATACAGACTAAAAAAAAAATAAAACACTTACATTACAATATAGCTTGTTATATTTGTACCAAAAAAAAAAGTAAAAAACAAAAAAACTTATCATTGTTGAAATTTTGGTGGATTATACATTGTACATATATATTAAATATAGTATTTGGGCATGCACAACCGGCTAATCACATAGATCATATTATTGTATAGATATTTGGGCCTAATTAAAGTGATCTAATGAAGTTAAGGGGCCTTAAGTCATCTTTTATAAGTATGAAGTTTATTATGTAAATGTGTAGAGATCAGATTTGTATTTACAAATAAATGAGGGGCTTATTTGTAAATACTAAATAGATGCACCATTTCATCCTAACGAATGTAATTCTTCCTAACGGATGCATTATAACTATATATAGGGGTCGGGTCCCTAAATGAACGTGTTTAACTCTAAACCAGGGGCGGATCCACCAGTGTGTCTGGTGTTGCCCAGGCAATGCCAATTTTATTTATTTATATATATATTTTTTGCAAAATAACGTTGTTTTTATATAAAGAGCCTCAAATTTGAACAAGACAGCTTGTGTGGTATAGTGGTTAAGTTGCTTGTCTAAGATTTCAAGTGTGTTTGGGTTCAAACCCTTTAAGTAGTAGGTTTTTTTTTTTTTTTTTTTTTCTCATTCTTTTAAACTTGGCTTTTCACATTTAGTAAAACTTAATTAGCCTAATTTGAATTAGTAGTAGTTTTTTTTTTTTTTTTCTCTCATTCTTTTAAACGTGGCTTTTCCCATTTAGTAAAACTTAATTAGCCTAATTTGAATTTTTGTCTCTCAATATTATGAGCTTGATTAGTAACAAGTTTTTTCTCTTATTTTTATTGGCTTAATTAGTACTCCCTCTGTCCCTAAATGAGTGTCTATTTTCAAAATTTTTTGTCCCAAAATGAGTGTCTTTTTTTAACATAACTTTGTCCCAAAATGTTTTTTTTCAATTTTTTTTCACCGGTCTCTTTATACGTGCAAAACTAAATGTTTGGAAAGGAGATTGCAAGATTATATATAAATCTTTGCCACCAAATTGTACAAAGAGATGAGATTTTCAGATGTCCCTTAAAATGAAATTTGGACACTCATTTAGCGACAGAGGTAGTAGTAATATCGATTTTCTTTTTACTATTATTACAATATTTTTGAAACATATACATTTATCACTAGTTTTGGTGAATTATTTTATCGTTTTCCTGTTATATTTATGTATGTAAACGTATTGAATATTAGCTTCGCGCTATTTTTTTCCCCTTAAAGGAAAGGCAACACCAAATATTTTGGTGTAGATCCGCCACTGCTCTAAACTCTTTTATCCCTTCAATGGAGAGACCAATAACGGAGATACGGGCAACTAGAAGATCCATCCTGGTCTTATTCAAGGCTTCCGCTCGATCAATTCATCCTTGCAAAGGATTAAGGCCGTCAAGTTTTCCGTTATAACGAATTAAGGTACACTTTCGCTTATATTTTAGTATACTCATTAAATTGAATTGGATTGAAGAAAATCTCCCAACAATTATATCATTATTTGAAAGAAGCAAAACTTTAAAGTAATTTGTTAAAAAGTGAAACTCTAAGGTTTGTCATTTATAATTAGGCTGAGCATCTACTCGTAAGTTTTTTTTTTTTTTTTTTTTTTTTTTTTTTTAAATATTTTTTAAGTATGTCCACAAATTATATTACAAAATGTTAAAATGTAAATGTGTAATATTTATTTTTCGTTGTAACTCAAACTCACACTCATGGGACTAAATATCTTCTTTAACACTTTTATGTACATACCGTGTACACTATAAATTAAATTTTTATATCATTTTTATCTACTACATTTTGCAAATCAAATTACTATTTTAAATACTCTCAAGTCTGACAAATAAATTTAACGTGTTATACTCATACAGTATTTATGAAATTATTATTATGATGTCAATAATGTCAACTTATATTTGGTGAGCATTGTAATTAACCCTTCTCAGTGCCCACAAACCATTTCCACCCTTATTCTAAACTACTCCGTCCCATGACAATTTAGACAAATTTCCTTTTTTAACGTCCCATTGACAAGTTACACTTTCTTAAAATGACAAAAAATATTTACTATTCCTCTCACTCATTCTCTCTCCCACTTTACTTTTATACTCACAACACCAATCAACCTACTATTCCCTACCTCCACTTTCTTTCTCCGACTTCACTTTTGACACTCACAATAACTACCCATTACTATTTTCCCCTTAACTCTCGTACACAACCCATTTTGTCCATATAGTTACAAGACGGAGGGAGTATTTGGAACTTCCATTTTTTATTTTTACTTGTCAAATGCAAATTTCCAACAACATATGTTTGTAATTTGTGGTGTTGTTTTTGTTCATGTTTAGATTGTAATTTTGTGGATTTTTTAACACAATCAAATAAGAAACATGGTGAGGCATAATTATCGTTAATTTACTTCATCAGCCACAAGAAAAGAACGTTGGATTGTTGTCGGTCTTTTCGTACAATCAATATGTTCTCTTCGTTGTTTTATTATATTATATACATATATATTGCAATGTTCATGCGATTATTGGTTATGGTCTTCAATTGCTCGTTATTTGGAAAATCACTGTTTTACTTTACTTCTCGTTATATTACACGGTAGCTTTTACCTTCTTTGTTTCGTCGAGGGCCTTTCTATAATTTTTATTGTTTTGAGAGCCTTTGAGTGATGTTTAAATTTATTTTTGTTGCAATGTTTTGGATACTTGGTTGGACATATATTGCCGACCCAAATGTGTTACCTTTGTCGTGTATTTAACGCCAATTTTTTTTTCATGTTGGGATTATTTGAAGGTCAGTGTTGTACATTGCCCAATTTCTGCTTGAAGAATCATTTGAGCATCACAAGTCATTGTTCGTAAGAGGATTCAATGGAGATCTGATTCAAGTGTGGGCTTCAATATTCAAAATAAGTTGAGCTTTCTCGCTGCGGCGGTCAGTTTGTTGATAATTATACGAAAGACAGAGTCTTGCGTGCGACGGGCATGCCCCGCGGGTCAAACCCGCCCGACCCGTTCGTTCCAGCCTCCTTCCCTTCCCCAGATTGCGACACGTGTCACTTAAAAAAAAAAACTCGCAATAACTTTAAAATGCTATATCTTGATATTTATAACTCAGAAAAAGGAAATTTAAAAATACCGCTGTGTTCGTCTCGACGAGACGAATAAAACTACATAGGTCATGATATGGTTATTTATTTTATTTTTATTTTTTTAAATATATTTTTACACAGAAAAAGTTTGAGCTGCTTGTCAGTTGAGATGTAACATTCTGTTCTGATAAAAGTAACAGTTTCATCTTAAAAAAGTAACACTTTTTACAGTCAAATGTAACAACAATTTTACAAGAAAATTTAAATTGTTTGATAGGTTTTGTGGTTAAAAAAAGTAAAGTAATATTTGAAGTGTAACAAAGTGAATATATGATTATAATTTTTTATATAGATGAATGTAACATTTTTATTTAGTAAATGTTACTTTTCTTCTTTAAAAAAAAAAAGTAAAAATTCATATACATAATCGGGTTTGCATTTCAATTGTTACTTTCTCAATAAAAAATTGTTACATTTAAGATATAATGTTACATTTAAGAATATAAACTGTTACAATTGAGGGAAAAAAATGTAACATTCATTTTTTATAAAATGTAAAATTAGTTTAGTTTGTTATTCTTATGTTAATTTTGAAAAAAAAAGTGTTACATTTGAAAAAAAGAGTGTTACATACCTTTATAAAAAGTGTGACATTAGTTTAGTTGTCAATCTTTATGTTATCTTTAATCTATTGCAGCAAAATTGTGGTACCTTTTGAAAAAAAAAAGCGTTACATTTGAAAAAAAAGTGTTACATTTCGTTATAATAAGTGTTACTTTCGTTGGGAAGAAAAAAAGTTGGGGTGACAAAAAAAAAATAAAAATAAAAATTGGCTCGCCTGGCGCCGTCGCAAGGTGCGGCGGTTGCACATGAGACTCCCTCTATACGTAATACTCCCTCCATCCCACCTCGCTTGACACCCAAGAGGTGGACACAATAACTAAGGAGAATGAATAAAATAAGGAAAATGTGTGGTAGAAAATGAAGAGAGAGAATGAGTGGGGTAAATAGTAGTGTTGGTTGAATAAATTGAGTGGTGAAAAATGAAGAGAGAGAATGAGTGGTGGGGTAGAGTGAATAAAAAATTATAAAAAGTAGGCTATTTTGGGAAGTGTCAAGTGAGCTTGGACAAACCAAAATTAAAATAAATGTTAAAGGGAGTTGGGACGGAGGGAGTACGTCTTAAGAGAAATCCTTAATTTTGGGATGAGGTTTGTAGAGCACCGGCATTTAAAAATTTATTAATAAAAGTTGTATTGTTTGCTAAAAAATAATACTCCCTCCGTCCCACCGGAATTAGGATTTTTGGGTTCGGCACGAAGATTAAGGAAAAAGTGTTAGTGGAGTAGGTGTTGTGAGTATGAAAAGTAAAGTAAGAGAGAGAAAGTGGGGTAAAGAATAATGAGTGGAAAGTTATCGTGAGTGTGAATATGGGTCATTTTAAATAAAACATTTTACATTTTTGGGTTGTCCTAATTCAAATGAGACACCAAAAATAAAAATTTGTCCTAATTCGAGTGGGACGGATAGTGCCCACAATCACATTGTTGTTCAAATGAAGCTAAAGTGTGAGGCTTGTGGTTTTGGATTTGCAAATTGAGGCCCATCATTTTTAGTTAGGCGTAACGGACTTGAGGATATGCAAATTGAGGCCCATCATCTAATCGAAATCTAAAGGTATTTTGTTCTCCTCCATCACGTTAGTCATATTTGAGAAAATATAAAATCACAAATGCTACAAAATTTGAGTTATAAAATGCTGTATCAAATATTTATTGGTGTTTTAATTAAAATGTGTCAGGTATTCTATTAATGCAATTAATAAAATATTTTTGTATCTTTCATTTTGTAAACTTTTTTTATGCCCATATTATTACCCCGGCCCTCCTCGTATTTTAACTCCAACAAAAATCCAAATACTCCCTCCGTCCCAGAGTAAAGATTCATACTTTTTATTTTGGTACGTCCCAGAGTAAGAGACCTATTCCTAAAATGGCAAAGAATCTTTACTATTCACTCTACTCATTCTCTCTCCTATTTTACTTTTATACTCACAACACTAATCAATTCACTATTCTCTCCCATTCATTCTTTCTCCTACTTTACTTTTACACTCACAACATTTACATCACTTCCAATATTTATTAATAAGCGTGCAAATGAGGGGTATGACTCTTACTCCGGGTCGGAGGGAGTATATCATCCATGCAATCGTGACACGTTAATTTTGTTGGTATTAGTAGGATATGACGTCACTTTCAAATGGATAGATTCCGGTACGATTTCTATCTCGTAATCATCGAACTGCTTGCTACTTTTTAGAGTGCTAGACGTACGGGATCCACTCCCAAACACGTGTTCCCAAATTTTACTCTTTACATCCATCTATCTTAAGGAAAAAAAAAAAAAAAGCTCAGTATTTTTTTTTTTAAAGAATTTCCATCTATTTTTAATGATACTTATAAAAATTAAAACTGATATTTTTAATAAATATCAGTAATGCTAAAGAGTGCCGCCATTTATATGAAATTTATAAACATTGAAAACTGATAAGTGCTAGTAATAGTAGTGTTAGGAATTGTCAGTCATTCTTACTGACATTTATAAACATTAAAATTGACAATTTTAATAAGTGTCGGTAATCGTGTTAAAAAGGGTCAGTCATATTAATAATTATAAACATTGAAATTGGAAGCTGTTAATAAATGCTACTCCCTCTGTCCCAAAATGAGTGTTCGATTTCAAGAAATTTTTGTCCCAAAATGAGTGTCCATTTTTATCATAACTTTGTCCCTAAATATTTTTTTTCGAAATTTTTTTCACCGGTCTCTTTATACTAGCAAAAACTAAACGTTTGTAATGAGAATTACATGATTATATGTGAATTTTGCCATCAAATTGTACAAAAAGTTATGTCCCTTAAAATGAAATTTGGACACTCATTTATAGACAGAGGTAGTAGTAGTAGTGTTGAAGAATGTCAGGGACAATGTTAAAGAGTGTCAGTCATTTATACTGATATTTGTATCAGTAAAGATATTTATACTAATATTATTATTTTTCAAGAAATTATATATTAATATTTATTTTGAAACATATCAAAATAATTATGTCCATTTTCTATTTTGATTATACTTTTGTTTTCAACAAAAGGAGGAAAATGAAAAAGATAGAAAGAAAAAATTTATACTCCATTTTCCGTTTAATATTTAAAGAGAAATTATATTGCTCCTCCATATCTATATTTAGGCCATTCTATCTTTCAACCTCGCTGTTATTCTCATATCTAAATCGGTAAACTCCGGATCTCTCTCTCTCTCTCGGCAGAGAGATCTCTCTGATCTTTACTTTTGCCTCTCTTGGCCCGGCCGGACGCCTTTGACAAAAAGTGTTCTTCCCCTGGTTAATTTCTCCCCAATTTTCCCCATTATTTGTAAGTCTCCATTAATCTTTGTTTTCTTTCTTTTTCACCCCCTTTTCTAAATTTTCAGTTGTGCAATTCGTATTGATGCTCCCTTCTTCGATCTTTATCGATCTTGATCATTTTCGGTATTTTTCTGCTTAATTTTGAATAGATTCGTGTTCTTTGATCTGGGTTTTGTCAATCTTGTCCTTTTGTGCGAGATTTGGTACTCTGAATTTTCGTTGAATCACCTCAAATAGATAATGGATTTTTCTTGGATTTCAATAAATCAATTTAGATACTCAATGCATGTGAATTCAATTAATTGTTTGTGTACATATATGTGTCTGCATGTTTATGCTTGAAATTGGGTAAAAGGGTTTATGTATTCCTTTATTATAAGCGCATATTTTTCTGTTTGATTTTGTGGAATGATCTTTAGGGTTTTTGGTGTGGTCGGGATCCTCTGATAAAAGAAGCTTACATTATCTCAAGTAGGCTGATTGTGTGATTAATATAATGACTTACCTTTTGATTTTAATATATTGTAGACTGGTATTGGATAAGTTTTTTTTTTTTTTTTTTTTTGAGGGAATGTTGGATGAGTTTTGGGTTATACAGTTTTCATCAAGAAAAGGGTCACCTTAGATAAAATTACTGATTCAAGAAAGTCAACTTTTGTTGTGAATGTTTTAGCCTCTTCTAATAGGTTTTGAATCAAAGTGAAATCATATTATGGATTTTATGTCAGATCTCGAGAATGATATTTATATGGAGACCCATTTGTAATTCGGTATTAAGATTAATCATTTACATATCACTCCTTCATTCCCGATTCAGTGCTTTTCAAAAAAAGTTGTTTCAAAGTGGTTGCACCTTTGGTTACCAAGTTATCCCATTTTCTATCTGTCACATCCAGTGTGCATTTGCAATACTATTGCATGAATTTTATGAACATAATTGACTATGTGTTACCAATATGTCCTAATATTCAAGTTTCTTAAACTTAGCACTAGTGCATTTCTTTTGGATTCTGTGTTTTATAAAAGTTATCAGAATTCATTTCCAAAAGGCATTTCTTATGTGCTTGCTTTTGTTGTCTGTGTCTGGTTGTGGTTGTTAGAAATTAGAATCGGTGGGAAAATATTTTAAATAGTTTCATGCAGGGCCGGAGCCACTCATGGTCAAGGGGGGTCAATTGACCCCCCTGAACTTTTAATAAATACCACTTTGTCCCCCTCAATTATAGAAAAATAACATATTTATGCAATTTTGATCCTCCTGACTTTGGCAAAATTACAAATTGTATCTAAAAAGTTTAAGAAAAGTAAGAATCATATGATGAAACATGTAAAAGTTTGAAATAGTAAAGTGAAAGGGTTATAGTGTTAATTTTAATACTCCCTTCGTTCCAAAATGAATGTTAAAAAAATTAAAAATTTCTCTTATCAAGCACAAATTCGAATTCCTTTTGAACATTTGTTTTGAAACAATTTTTGTAAGACCTAGTGAATATGCTTTAGTTATATTTTGACCCCCTCGCTTCAATTCCTGGCTACGTCCATGGTTTCATGGTTTTGTATTCCTAAAATATTTGCTGCATTAAATGTAGCTGAAATCCTCTGTTGCCATCTTACTTCAGGATTTGGAATTTTTGAAGGTTGTTTTTAAGTTTCAAATCCAACAAAAACCATGGGCCTGAATGGGGTGGAAGCAGAGCTGGGACACGTTACAGTTGAGAATGGAAGTGAAGTGAACAAAGTCAATGGTGGGCTTGTTAGTGAGCCAATAAAGTTTGGCTCTCATGGTTCAGATGAGCCCACTAGAGAAGCAAATAATAATCCAGAGTCCAAATTTCCAAAGGATGCTGCTGACGAGTGGCCCGAGCCTAAGCAGGTTCACGCCTTTTATATTGTTAAGTACCGATCAATCGATGATCAAAAGCTTAAAGCCAAGTTGGATCAAGCTGATAAAGATGTTCAAAGGTTGAATCAAGCCCGTGGCCAGATCATTGAAAAGCTTAGGGCGAAAAGAGTAAGCTAATGGCATATGTTTTCTTACAGTTGTAATGTGGCATTAATTCTAACTTGATTTTTTTTTATGACTATGCATTTGATTTTTCTTGTGTAGGTTGTTCGAGGTCAGGTAATGACCCAGATAAGGTCTCTTAGTGGTGAGACGAAGCAATACAATATGATCATGGATGAGAAGAGGAAAGAAATGGAACCTTTGACCCAAGCTTTGGGAACCTTGCGGGGCCCAAACAATAGAGACAGGGGGTTTGTATGCTCATCTGAGGAAGAACTTAATCAACTCGTAAGCTTTAGTCTTGATATTTTCTCATTCTTAAATCTTGAAACAAATGCATTAGACATTAAAGTTATAAATTTATATTTTGAGCTTATTGGTAACATTTTATGCAGATTAAGAGTCTGCAATACCGCATTCAGCATGAGAGTATTCCATTGACCGAGGAGAAGCAGATACTTCGAGACATTAAGCAACTTGAAGGGACAAGGGAGCAAGTTATTGCCAAGGCTGCTGTGAGGGCAAAGATTCAGGTTTCTTTGGGTGAAAAGGAAGCAATCCAAGACCAGGTCAAAGTGAGACACCATTTAACATTACTCCTTTCTTTGGACATTATACTATCTCATAGATGTGGATTGCCATTTATTTTCCGTTTCTTGTAACATGTTGTAGATTTGATTTTGTTGCAATTCTTATGTTATTGCTAGCTCATTGGAGGTGATCTTGACGGAGTCCGCAAGGAACGTCAAGCTGTTAGGGACAAGCTTAAGCAACTTGACAATGAGAAAGAGGCCATAGATAAAGAGATTGACTCTTTACAAGATGAACTGACGATTGTGACGGATAAAAGGGAAAAGGCTTATGAAAAGATTCATGAGTTGAGAAAACAACGTGAAGAAGGGGTATGAGTTCTTTCGACTCTTGCTCAGTACCACAACTCAAATGTTATTATTTCTTTACATTAACCATGCTCACTTTTGATTTGTATCAAGTTTTATTTGAATATCAGTACAAGTGTCAATGCTCTGGCTCACTCTGAAGTCTGAAATGGCAATAATTTTTATTTTCATCCCTCTGTTTTTTTCTAATCCTCCTCCAGTTTTCATTATTTCATATTCAGTCCTTTACATGATAATTCTATTTCAATCCTCCTGTTAACAACAACAAAGTCCAAAGAAGTTGGGGTACCTTTTGGGGGGTTTTGTTGTTATGATCATATATTTGCAAGAGTAATAACGTATGCTGAAAATGTTTTGACTTTTCAATGCAGAATACTCCCTTTTACCAAAACCGTACCCTGTTGATCAAGGCAAGGGAGCTGGCAGCAAAGAAGGACGTTGAAGCGCTCAGAGAACTTTCTGATGTTGAGGTAGTTATGATGCCTCTCCTACTTCAATTACATATATTATGTTAAATTAATCCAAATTCTAGGTATCTAACATTGGTTTGGTATATTTTTAGGCTGGAAAGTTCATAGCAATGTGGAGTAGTAGCAAGGCTTTTAGTGACGATTACGAGAAAAGGATTTTGGCATCACTGGATATTCGACAGTTGAGCAAAGATGGGCGGATGAGGAACCCTGGTGAGAAGCCATTGATGGCAGCACAGGAGGTTCCAGCACCACCCGCCGAACCAGAGGTTGTGTTAGCAAAACCTAAAGCGAAACAAGTGAAGGAAGAGCTGGTCCCACCTCCACTAAATAATGCTGCAACCACCCAGAAAGCCCAGAAAGAGAAAAACAGTAAACCTGAGAAAGAAATTAAGGGCGCGGAGTTGGAAGACACAGAGGAAGTATATGGATTAAAGAAGGTAGAAAAAGATGTTCCAAAGAGGACGGAAGTTGATGAAAAGAAGCTCAAGGAGATGAAGAGGGAGGAGGAGGCAGCAAAAGCAAAGCAGGCTTTGGAAAGGAAGAAGAAGCTGGCAGAGAAAGCAGCTGCAAAAGCAGCTATTAAAGCTCAGAAAGAAGCTGAAAAGAAGATCAAGGTAAATTTTTTTCTTTCTTTAGTTGCTACTCCCTCTGTCCCAAACTAATGGGTACTAAAATTGAACGCACAGAAATAAGAAAATATGTTGGAAAAGTAAGTGTTGTAAGTGGGTAGGAGTGATAAAATAAGGTAGTGGATAGTTGTTGTGAGTGGGTAGGAGAGAAAATTTAACATTTTGGGTAAGTAGCTATTGGTATGGGATGCCCAAAACGGAAATAAGTAGCCATTAGTTTGGGACGGAGGGAGTATTTCTGTTTAGATAGTTTGGGGCGGAGGGAGTATTTCTGTTTAGATATTGTATTAATGGAAATGGTGCTTTCTTCTTACTTACTGCAGGAACAGGAGAAGAAAGCAAAAAAGAAGCAGCAGCCTTCTGCACCTGAACAAGAAGAAGTAACTGAAGAGGTTACTGAAGGAGAAAAGGCTGTTGATGAAACTGTTGAAACTGCTCCAGTTCCATTAAAGACAAAGGAGCGGAAAGAGAATACTATTATCAGGCAGAGGGGTCGAGCAAAAGGCCCACAATCAATTTCAAAAGTCATACTTAAGCGTAAAAAGTCAACGAATTATATGGTATGGGCAGCACCTGCTGCAGCTGCTGCTTGTGTATTGGCACTTCTCGTAATCGGGTACAACTCTTATCTTTGAAGGTTATGAAGCTTTAATCTTGGTGAAAGTGGGTATGAACATCTTGGATAAAAGAACGAAAGAGAGACGAGGCAATGAACAGAGGACTTTTTGATGATAATGTGATAGTAGTCAAGGGAAAGCGCTTTTGATAATCTTTGTGAGTTTTTTTTAGGAATGTGTTAGTAAACTCTTTAGTAGAACGGGTAGTTAAGTTATTTTCTGTTTGTGAAGGAATGTGCGACGAAACTGATATATGTTGGTGGTAGATCATGATGCAGTTTGAAACGTTAACCTGAGGAAATGAAGTTGCGGTTTTGATTTTGTTGGTGTAATGTAATTTTAAAGTTTTGGATTATATCCGTTTTCTGATATAATGATGTTATTTCTTGAATATTGCGAGGATGATTTCTGTTATGGATCATTTTTCAATCCCTCTGTTGAGAAAATCTTTTCGGTTATTATTTGAAAGCCAAGTCCAGTACTGCATAAGAGTAGAATGTTTCCTTTTTCCATTTCGAAGCCATTTTCATAGATAAAATGTATGAAAAACTAAAAATATCTAATTGCAGTTGTGAGAAAGAAAGTTTCATGTTGTTGCTTCATATGCACTACTTTACTAAGAGAGATCTGGCAAGTATTGCTGGCCACGGTGGAAGGACGAAAGGAGTTTCAACGAAGGACATTTTATAAATTTCTGTAATCTTGCCGCGTGCCCTAGGGATTCTATCACTCACTCTTGACTCTCCACTGCCAACATTGTAAGAAACGAGCATCCACTCTTCTTCTTCGGTTTCACCCCAAAAGTAGATAAAATCTTGTTTAGACGGATGGAACGCCATTGTAGTCATGCTTAAACATGGCTTCATCTCTTTATCCGCACAAGGCAATAGTATTTCGTATTTACAAATTTTGTGCTCCAACTGCCAAGTCCCTTGCTCGTAATCTTTCATCCTCCATACATGAATAAAACTTTCATTATCGAGTTTGATGCATCTGATGGTCGGTTCCCCTCCCGTCTGCACCATCTCACCACACGTTATGATACGACCACTTCCAGTAGTGCGGATTACACGAACCGGGTCATAGGATATGATGCAAGGCGATTCATCTTTAGAGCGGTTATCAAACCAATGGAAAATCCCTTTGAAAGTAAACCATTTGAAGAAGTTTGTAAACACAATTGGCTCGGGGAAACGAGTTGCAATATATCTCCATTTATTAGTGTTGGAAGATAATTCCTCGACCAAGTGGTCAGTTTGTGGGACACTGGAATTCATGATAAGTCGCGCCAGTTTGTAACTAACGACACCTACTTGATCAAGATGAGCGTGAAAAGCAACGGGACCACCCTCCCTTATCCAATGAGGCTTAGGAAGAACAATGTATTGCTTGGTGATAGGGTTAAATACGATATTTGGTATCAACTCCCATCGGCAAAAAAGCAAGCCATTGCTTACAGCCTCCACTGTACAGGGACTCTTGGGAGTGACAAGCATAGAGAGAGTGTAAGTATCAGTATCGAGGATGAGGGTTGAATCTAAATTTCGTTGCAGGTCGTACGCTTCTTCACAACTAGGATGATGAGAATCAACTTGAGTGTGAGCCTCTCTGGTAATGAGGGTCCATGGACGAGGTTTGGAAGCACGAGAGATGTAGATGCGAACGAAGGTTGGGTCGGAGATTAAGGTTAAAAACTGTATCGACACGCACTTGCACCTAAAGAGAGGTTTTGAAGGCAACTTACAGAGGATTTCAATCAAGAACCATTCGGGAATATTATGAGATTCATGGCTGGGTGTTGAGTTTTTTGAGGTTTCCATGTCTTTGATTTGGTTGATGATGTTTGGGAAGAAAGAGTCAATATGAGTCCGAGATAGATTGACAGTATTTATTATGCGACCGAGAGGTGTTTGTTTCCGTATGGAAATGAATACATCAAGATTTGAACAAATCTCTTTGCACATATTTATTGTTAGTTAAAACGCCTCCTTTTTGGCGTGCGTGCTTTCGCGTATTATACGCGCAGTGGCGGAGCCAGAAATCGAAGGAGGGGGGGGGGTAAAATATGCTGGAGCCAAGGAATGATGAATGGGGGTACGGGGGTATAGACATATAGTTAAGTACTAACTTTAATGGTAACAATAAAGCATACTCCCTCTGTCTTTTTAGTCTGTTCACTTTGGTAAATGGGAGTAAACTTTAACCAAACATTTAATATCAATCTAACAATCCTAATGAAATTTTAAAAATTATTATTGATAAATTGAATGATTATTTATCAATTACAATTTTTAGAATTTCATTAGGATGATTAGATTGACATTAAATGTTTGGTCAAAGTTTACTCCCGTTGACAAAAAGTGAACAGACTAAAAAGACGGAGGGAGTATACAATTCAACACATATACTCCATTTGCCCCAAAATGATATTTTTATTTGCCATTTTTCATCGTCCCAAAAAATCCTTATCATTTTTACGGTTTAGGCTTAAAAGTGCACAAACAAATTGAACAGTCAAATGTTGAAAATATTTTGAGACAAATGGAGTATAACACAAAGTATCCAAAGATTTAACATATATAGTTGTTTATTGCTCAAAAAAAACATATATAGTTGTTTAACACAAAGAGTTAACAACCAAAAAAAAAAAAAAAAAAAAAAAAATTGAAAAGCCAAGGAGGGCAGTTGCCCCCTTGTGCCTCCGCCTCTGTATACGCGTACTAAGATCATTTTGAGAAGGAGGGAGTATATATCAATAAAACTGGGCGTAATTTTAGGATATATCCTTGCACATATTATCTTTATCTTTTTTTTTTTTTTTTTTTTTTTTGAAGAAATATTATCTTTATCTTTATCGTTTTCCGTTCTGTTTTCAAAGATACGGAATTATACGCTTATTAACCGTTTTATACACGTAATTAAGGGGGATTAATTAGGAAAATTACGGGAAGATGGAAGGATGATCCTTATTTTGAAAAACCAACAAATCTATATATATATATATATAGGTAGGTGCTCAAATGAGAACCTAAATTTTGTGAGAACCATGAGAACCAATAACCACCATTAGATTAAAATTGTTGAATGGTTGAGATTAAGACACAATAATAAGGAGAAGCAATGGCATTTTCGAAATTAATTTAAACTATGAGGTAAAAAATGGAGCTATGCATTCCTTTCTTTGGTTAAGGTAAACATAATATGTGAAGCATCTCTTAAAGGCATGCCACGTCATCACCAATAATTTCTCTCAAATTTCAAAATAAAATATCTTAATATTTATAAGTCGAAAAACAATTTCGAAAACACTGATTTTTTTGTCTCGACGAGACGATTCAAACTACATCCCTGAAGATAGGGTTTTGAAACAAAATATTAAATAACAATGAAATTTTAAAAATACACTTAGATACAATATGTAAACAGCTGGTGTATCCAATATCAATGTGTATGAACATTGCTGTTGGATACAATAGGTGTTTGCCTATTGTATCTAACTGAATTGTTGTCAACATTGTATTGGATACAATAGGGAAATAGCTGGTGTATCCAATAGCAATGTGTATGAACATTGATGTTGGATACAATAGGTGTTTGCCTATTGTATCTAACTGAATTGTTATGAACTTTGCATTGGATACAATAGTGAAGTAGCTGGTGTATCCAATAGCAATGTGTATGAACATTGCTGTTGGATACAATATGTGTTTACCTATTGTATCTAACTGAATTGTTATGAACTTTGTATTGGATACAATAGGGAAGTAGCTGGTGTATCCAATAGCAATGTGTATGAACATTGTTATTGAATACAGTAGGTGTTTGCCTATTGTATCTAACTGAATTGTTATGAACATTATATATTGGATACAATAGGGATGTAGCTTGTGTATCCAATAGCAATGTGTATGAACATTGCTGTTAGATACAATAGGTGTTTGCCTATTGTATCTAACTGAATTGTTATGAACATTACATTGGATACAATAGGGAAGTAGCTGGAGTATCCAATAGCAATGTGTATGAGCATTGTTGTTGGATACAATAGGTATTTGCCTATTGTATCTAACTGAATTGTTATGAACATTGCATTGGATACAATAGGGAAGTAGCTGGTGTATCTAATAGCAATGTGTATAAACATTGCTCTTTGATACAATAGGTGTTTGCCTATTGTATGTAACTGAATTGTTATGAACATTATATTGGATACAATAGGGAAGTAGCTGGTGTATCCAATAGCAATGTGTATGAACATTGCTGTTGGATACAATAGGTGTTTGCCTATTGTATGTAACTGAATTGTTATGAACATTGTATTGGATACAATAGCTGGTGTATCCAATAGCAGTGTGTATAAACATTGTTGTTGGATACAATAGGTGTTTACCTATTGTATCTAACTGAATTGTTATGAACATTGCATTGGATACAATAGGGAAGTAGCTGGTGTATCCAAGAGCAATGTGTATGAACATTGCTGTTGGATACAATAGGTGTTTGCCTATTGTATCTAACTGAATTGTTATGAACATTGTATTGGATACAATAGGGAAGTAGTTAGTATATCCAATAGCAATGTGTATGAACATTGCTGTTGGATACAATAGGTGTTTGCCTATTGTATCTAACTGAATTGTTATGAACATTGTATATTGGATACAATAGGGAAGTAGCTGTGTATCCAATAGCAATGTGTATGAACATTGTTGTTGGATACAATAGGTGTTTGCTTATTGTATCTAACTGAATTTTTATGAACATTGTATATTGGATACAATAAGGAATTAGCTAGTGTATCCAATAGCAATGTGTATGAACATTGCTGTTGGATACAATAGGTGTTTGCCTATTGTATCTAACTGAATTGTTATGAACAGTGTATTTGATACAAAAGCTATTTAGTATTTTGCCTATTTTTTTCAGAATCCTATCTTCAGGGATGTAGTTTGATTCGTCTCGTCGAGACAAAAAAATCAGTGTTCTCGGATTATTTTTTAGATTTATAGTTTATGAGATATTTAATTTTAAAAATTTAGGGGAATTTTGGGTGATGACGTGGCAAATTCTGGAACAAACATGTATTTTGCCCTTCCCTTTGTCTGTCAACCTAATTACAAGAATGCCACCGATTTTTTAAACAAAAAAGGTAATCTAAACCCTTAATTTGTGTCTAATCCAATGATTATCCTTGATTCTCATGGTTCTCATGTAATTGAGTTCTCATAGGAGTATGACCCTATATATATATATATATATATATATATATATATATATATATATATATATATATATATAGTTGGTGAGGAGGGCTATGACTTTGACACATAGCCAAACATAGGTTGAAGCTTCATTTGTGTGAAGCCACATCATCACTATCCTAAATGTGTGTGACTTTTGATATTCTCATTATTAGCTAATACTATTAGCTCATAATAATAGTTATGGTATAAGTTAACTATTACTATTAATAGTAATAGTTACTATACAAGTTAACTATTACAATTAATAGTATTAGTTAACTATAATAGTTACTATACAAGTTAACTATTACTATTAATAGTATTACTTAACTATAATAGTTACTATAGTAGTTAGGGTTTTTCCCCTAGGGCCCTCCACACACAAGTGTTATTCCGTTTTAAGGAGAGGCTTGTTCTAATTTCCTAATAAGGAGTTCTTAACAGATCTTAATTCCCCAGACACCCCTCACCCCCATTTGACCAGTCAAAAAAAACAAAAAAAAAACAAATACCTAAACTACCCCTCCCTAAATAAAACCCTAGCCTCCCTCTCCCCCCTCCTATTTTTTTTCCAGATCCCCCCTCTCTCTCTCTAAAGGGGACACCCACTCTCTCCAGCTCCCTCCGGCGGCGACGGCGATGTCAACGGCACCAGGGATTTCAACGGCACCGGCGATTTCAGCACTCGCTCTCTGTCTCCCTCTCTCACTCTCTCTCTATATATCTCGCTGAAAACACACTTTCCGGCCAACTCCCCAGCGATTCACTATCTCCCTCCCTTTCCGCTCTCTCTCTCCCCCCACAATTTTGATGGAGGCCATGGACGTCGGCGTGACCTTCTACCTTTATTTTTTCTCCGGCCTAGATCTACAACGCCGGCGACAAGATCTACAATGCCGACGAGTAGATCTACTACTCCGGCGAGTAGATTTACTACTCCGGCGAGTAGATCTACAAGTCCGGCGATCAGATCTATAGCTCCGGTGATCAGATCTACAACTCTGACAGTAGCTCTCCGTTTAACTCCATCGTTGCCGGCGGTTAAAATTTTTTAAGCCAACGATCCTTCTTCAATTACCGCTAAGAAACTGTAATCTACATATGTTGAGGATGTTGCCAGCGAGCAGATCTGTAGGACCAAAAATATTATCTATTGCTCCCTCCGTAATGAAAAAATCAACCTTCATTATCCTGCTAAGAAACTGTAATCTACATATGTTGAGGATGTTGCCGGCGAGCAAATCTGTAGGACCAAAAAAATTATCTATTGCTCCCCCCGTAATGAAAAAAATTGACTCTTATATGTCAGTTATAAGAGTTTGACGGGGATTTGACCGAATAATATTATGTTTTTTTCTTAAAAGTTGAATTTTTTTTGAAAAAACTGACTTATATGTTAATTATTGGTCTTATATGTCAGTTATAAGAGTTTGACCGAGATTTGACCGAATAATATTATTTTTTCTTAAAAGTTGAAAAAATCGACTCTTATATGTTAATTATTGGTCTTATATGTCATTTATAAGAGTTTGACCGAGATTTGACCGAATAATATTATGTTTTTTTCTTACAAGTTGAAAAAAGTGAAAAAATCGACTCTTATATGTTAATTGTTGGTCTTATATGTCAGTTATAAGAGTTTGACCGAGATTTGATCGAACAATATTATGTTTTTTTCTTAAAAGTTGAAAAAAAGTGAAAAAATCGACTCTTATATGTTAATTGTTGGTCTTATATGTCAGTTATAAGAGTTTGAACAAGATTTGACCGAATAATATTATGTTTTTTTCATAAAAGTTGAAAAAAGTGACAAAATCGACTCTTTTATGTTAATTGTTGGTCTTATATGTCAGTTATAAGAGTTTGACCGAATAATATTATGTTTTTTTCTTAAAAGTTGAAAAAATCAACTCTTATATGTTAATTATTGGTCTTATATCTCATTTATAAGAGTTTGACCAGGATTTGACCGAATAAAATTATATATTTTTCTCAAAAATTGAAAAAAGTGAAAATATTTGACTCTTATATGTTAAATATTGGTCTTATATGCCAGTTATAAGAGTTTGACCGTGATTTAACCGAATAATATTATATATTTTTCCTCAAAAGTTGAAAAAGGTGAAAAATTTGAGTCTTATGTGTAATTATGTGTAAGTTATACGAGTTTGATTGCTGTTTGACCGATTTTGACCAAATAATATTTTTATATTTTTCTAAAAAAATGAAAAAAATTGTATATTTTCGACTCTTATATGTTAATTATGTGTAAGTTATAAGAGTTTGACTGATGTTTGACCGATTTTGACCAAATAATATTTTTATTTTGTCTTAAAAACTGAAAAAAAGTGGTTTTTTTTTTTACTCTTATATGTTAATTATGTGTAAGTTATAAGAGTTTGACTAATGTTTGACCGGGTTTGACCATATTTGACCAAATATTATTAATATTTTTTCTAAAAAAATAGAAAAATTGAAAATTTTCAACTCTTATATGTTAATTATGTGTCAGTTATAAGAGTTTGACTGTTGTTTGACCGAGTTTGACCATATTTGACCAAATAATATTATTATTTTTCTAAAAAAATGAAAAAAAAATGATTTTTTTTTTTACTCTTATATGTTAATTATGTGTCAGTTATAAGAGTTTGACTATGATTTGACCAAAAAAGTAAGGGTGAGAGGAGATATGAGGGTATTTTAGTCATCTTGCATCTTTTTGCAAGTGAGGGGTGTCTCTCGTATTAGTGATCTGTTGAGTCCTTATTTAGAATATAAGTTGGTAGTGAGGGGCCCTAGAGTCCGAAGCCTTAGTAGTTAAGTATTACTATTAATAATATTAGTCAACTATAATAGTTACTATAATATATAACTATTACTAGTAATAGTATAATTAACAATAATAGTTACTATACAAGTTAACTATAATGGTTACTTTATAAATTAACTATTACTATTAATAGTATTAGTTAATCATAACAGTTATAATATATGTTAATTTTTACTATTAATAGTATTAGTTAATCATAGTAGTTACTATATAGGTTAACATTATTATTAATACTATTAGTTAATTATAATAGTTACTATAAATATTAATAAGTATTATTAATAGTATTAGTTATTGATATTATTATATAGATTAATTTTTACTATTAATGGTTTTAGTTAAGATGATGTTTACTATTTTAGTTAACAATAATTAAAAAATTATTTTTCATATACAATATATTTATATTATAAAAAACTGTTATGCAACTTTATTAAATAAAAATACAAAAAGAGTAAAATGCAATTTTTTTTTAGCAAACTAGTTACCCGTGCTCTGCACGGGTTACCCACTAGTACTTCCGTAATTCTAAGTTTGAATAACTAACTGATGTTAAGTTATTCTAGGAAGCAATAGGACGTTTCTTCAGTTCAAAAAGTATATCATTTTTTTTTTCTTCCACTACTTTTTTGGAATACAACATAAAGGGGAGGGGGTTCGATCCCTCGACTTTTCCGTAGGAAAGCAAGGGACTATGCCAACTGAGCCAAGTCTCAGACCCGGCCCAAAAGGGGGCAGCAAGCTACGGTCTAAGGCTTGCCTCTTGGACAATAGCTCAGGGCCCGTGTCTGGTAGGGGCCCATTTTCTGGTCCTCTGTAAGACCATCTACAATGGGCAAAATTTAGGGTGTTGAATGCAAGATTCACAAAAAAGGAGGGGTTTAATCCTTGCAATGGTTGGTTGAATAGGGGTGTGTGAATGATTTTGTTTAATGGATTAAACGAGTGTGAATGGGAGAAAGTTGTCAGTGCTGGGACACGCGGCGGCGGAAGAGAGGCTGGCCAAGGCGCGTGCGCCACACGCGCCAGACAAGGCGCGTCAAGCCGGCGATTTTTTTTCCCTCTGGCTGTGACACATGTCACCTTCGGATTGGATGACGAATTATTTTTTTTATCCCAATTATTTGAGCTCAATTATTTCACATAAAATGTTTTTTTTAACACCAAAATTCCTATTTTTTTCCTCTTTAAATTGACATAAGTTTCATTGTATTCCGACACAAAAAAAAACCCATCTTTTTCTTGAAATGAATCCCAATAATAACTATTTCAACACTAATCATAAAAATAAAAAATAAAAAATAAATTTTAAGTGATGGAGTATAGGATGATGAGTGGGAAAGGTGTTGAATGGAGGATTAAACAAACCATTATAGGGTGTAAAGTTGAATGGGTGTTGAATGGATGAGTTGGAAGAGAGAGAAGCTGATGTGGAGTGATAAAGTGGTGTTGAATGGAAATTTGTGTGAAACCATTGTACATGGTCTAACATGACTCTCTCGTCCCATCCGAAATATGACGTTTTGCCATTTTGAGTATCCCACTCGAAATAGGACACCCCAAAATGGAAAGCTTTTATTACTTTTTTATTAGTAGGACCCACTTGTCATACTCACAACAACTTTTCATTTATTATTTCCCACCTACTTTCTCTCTCCTTCGTACTCACAACACCTACTTTTCAAACAAATTTTTATAATAAAAGATTATTATTCCTTAATCCCCGTGTCGAGACTAAGAATCTTATTTCGGATGAAACTGAGGGAGGGAGAATAGTCTGTTTGTTATTAAATTAAAAAAAAAAATGTAAGAGTTGCATCAAGTACTTCACCCAGCACCAACTAGAAAGTTTATTCCATGTTATTCCTCTCTACTTAACTTCTTATTTCTATACTTTAATTTTTTAATCTACAATTAAAGATCCTTGCACATTATTTTGAAGTTAAGGGCCCTTTGTTTACCAATCAGGGGCGAGGTCTATATTTAGATTTATAGTCCCGATTAAAGAAGAAAAAGAAATGGACAGATGTACTGTTGGAACAATCTTAACCTTGAATGCCTAACTCATTTTTGGAATAAGTTTGAGAAGGGAGAAGATGAAGGCGGAAGCGTATACATGATGAATCCATCTTGATGTTGTAGGGAGAAATAAGATGAAGAAAAAGATGTAGGGAAGTGGATCTTCTAAATGATGAGTGCCACTTATTCTCTCAAAGTCTTCCAATAATATGAAGTAAATTTAGATGAGAGATAGTAAGAATGGAGATATCTTTAAGGGTTGATGGATAGCCCTTTATATACAAGACAAAGAGGCACTTCATTTAGGGACCACACCTATTTATTCTTAAGCAATGTTAATTTATCATTTTGCCCATCATAAATAGATAAATTACATTTCAGGAATTCTACACATTTTATTGTTGACTACACTTTATATTAACATTATAGATATGATTTCATGTATGGAAAGACTAAATGACTTGTAATGCAAGCCATGTTCTAACAATCTCCCACTTGGGTTGCAAAACAAGTATTTCCTTTAAAAACATAAATATAACACTTTCATAATGAATATATCCATATTCTTCCAACTAGTCCAACTTAACCAAATAAGATCAAAACTTTAAATAATAGAACAATTAATGAAAGAACAACACAAACTCCCACTATACTAAATGCTATCTAAAGTTGTTACACCCATATGAGCACATGCTCGTGAAATACTGAAGATGATAATACTTTCATAAATGGATCCTCTAAAATGGAGTTTGTTTCTATAAGTTGTATTTCTTTGTTCATTTTCCTTTATAACAAGAAACTTAATGTCTATATGCTTAGACGTTGCCGAATTCTTGTTGTTATAAGACTGTCGTCCGATTGTCACCATAAAACTTAAGCGGTCTTTCGACACTTGTTGACAATTCCCAGTCTCTTTAATAAACTTATGCAGTCATATAATTTAACTAATGTCGGAATACCTAATGATCTCAAGATAATCCGACTTCATATATAGGCAAGTAGTTCTTTAATGTTTTGCAAATACTTTTATCATTCTTTTGGCTGCTACTTAATGTTTTCTTCCGGATTGCTTTGGTATTGACCAAGCATCCCAACATTAAATGCAAGATTTACGCATACATTAAGCTTCCTACTGCTGATGCAAAGAAGAGATATTTTCCATATACTTGGATTCAAAATTACTTTTAGGAAACTGTTTGAGACTAAACTTGTCTCTTTTAGAAATAAGGGTGTCAAGTGGTTTACAGTTTTGCATGCTAAACCTTTTGTAATACCTTTTTCTATATAGGCCTTTTGTGATAATCCTAAAATACCTCGTGAGTGATCACAGTGAATTTGGATTCCTAATACAAAAGATGCCTCACCAAGATCTTTCATTTCAAATAATAAATTTCTTAGTTTTCTTAAGAAGGTTCATATTATTACTAGCAAGCAAAATATCATCCACAATAAGACCAAAATTATAAATCTACTCCCACTGAACTTATGGTATACATAATCTTCACCAAGATTCGTTTCAAAACAAATAAAAGAATAACTTGATTTAGTTTTAAGTACCATTAACGAGAAGTTAGCTTAAGCCCATAAATGAATTTCTTAAATAAATCAGTCACCATTTCTGGCTTCTTTATATAAATAGTTTTCTCAATGTCTCTATTGAGAAAGCTTGACTTTATATCCATTTGATGAAACTCAAGATTATAATATGTCATATATGCCATAATGATCCTAAAAGAGTTTTTAGAAGATACTGGAAAAGGTGTTTCTTTATAATAAATGTCTTCATTTTGGGTAATATCTTTAGCAACTAGATGGACTTTATATCTTTCCATATTACCTTGTGAATCATTTTGGTCTTAAAAACTAATTTAATCCCAATAGGTTTCACATCTTTAGGTAATGGGACAAGATCCCAAACGTTGTTATACTTATAGATTTTTACCCTTCATTTATGATATTAATTCACTATATGAAAATTAGGACTATTAATGGTTTCATGAAAGGTGAGAGGCTCATCTCCCACTAAACTTAAGTGTCATTCATTCTCGGTAAGATACACTTTATAATTATCTGGAATAGCACTTCTTGTTACTCTATTGGATCTCCTTAAGGGCACCGGTTCCTCCTTATTTTGAGGTTGTTGAATTTCCTTTATGACCAACATTTTCATGTTGTTCAATATTTATGGGGAATCATTATTTTGAATTGTATGTTCTTCTTAAATATCAAGTACAAAATCATGATATCCAATTGGAACTTATGGGAAGAGGTAATGAAATGAATGTCTCTTCCTTTTTCAAATTCAAAATATTACTCCTAATCTCCCACTAAATTCAACATCCTCAAAGAACCTAGCATTTCTCGTTTTAAAATGTTCTAGTTTTCGGGTTGTAAAATTTATAGCCCCATAGATCTCTCGGCATACCACACAAATAACTACTAACAATCTTATGTACAACTTGCCCTTATTAGGTTTATAAGGCCTAGCTTCTGCTAGACAACCCCATATATGAAGACGATTTTAGGGTGGTTTCTAAATTGTCCATAATTCATAAGGGTTTTTATTAGTAATCTTTAGAGGAAGCTCTAATGAGAATTTAAGTTGCGGTTTCCAATATATCGCCTCATAATGAGTGAGGTAATGAAGTACAAGAAATCATACTTCTTATCATATCCTTAAGGATTCTATTATGTCTCTCATCTTCACTATTCATGCAAGCCGTATCCGGCATAGTGTAGTGAGGGACAATCCCACACTCTTCTAGATAGCGAGCAAAAGGGACCTGGACGTTGTTCCCCAAAATCGTTATTCCAATCATAGTATTCACCACTATGATCGGACTTAACGTTCTTAATAGTCTTCCTAAGTTGACTTTCAACTTAAGTCTTATAAGACTTGAAAAACGTCTAAAATTGAGACTTTTCATGAAGTAAATAAATGTACCCATAATGAGAGTAGTTCTCTATGAACATAATAAATTATTGTTGACCATTCTATGAAGGGGTAGTGAATGATCCACAATTATCCATATATATTAGTTCTAGAACACTTGATGCTCTCGAGGATACCTTTTCCTTTAGTGTTTGTAAATTTTAAGGCATTTAATGCAAAGGTCTTTTCCGAAATATCAAGGTGTTTTTTTTTTTTTTTTTGTAAAAAAAATAAAAAAAAAAAAAATCCCTTTTGACACAAGCTTGTCAATTCTCCTTAAGGAGATATGACCTAAATGCTTATGCCATAAGGTATAAGAATTTTCATTTGATAACTTTTGCTTTCTAGTTTGGTTTCATTATTATGGAACTCATTTATTGTTTGAATAGTGTCAAGTAAATAAAGAATACTTGACAAAGTACTAGTACGAATAACCTTGGAATTGAATAAAGATCACACTTATTATTATCAAATGAACGAAATTAACCTTCCTTGTTCAATATTGTGTATATATTAAATTCCGTTCAAATGACGGTACAACAAATGTATTATTTAATACAAAATAATACCTAGTACTCAACAATAACTGAAAAGTTCTTATGCCTATTACTTCAACCGGATTCCCAGCTCTCATATAGATGAATCTCTCATCTTTACTGGTTCTTCGGTAACTCAGGCAATCCTATATAGACACACTTATGTGAGTTGTTGCACCAAAATCAACCACCATGTATATGTAGGAATTGAAACCAAAATAGCCTTAATACAAACAAGACCAAATGACATACCTTCCTTAGCACGCCAAGCGTGATACTTAGGGCAGTCGTACTTCATGTGTGTAAGGTCCATGCAAAATAAGCATTTCTTTTCTTTATGATCATTGGATGATCCCTTAGGCTTCTTATTATTTGCAACCACAATTTCATTCCCTCTTCTCTTTGTCCCATGAGAAGAGGTAGATGCCAAACGTTCCTCTAGAATATCAAGGAATGTTTTAGCATCAACATCCTTGGAGACACCTTTCAAAATGGTCTCCGGGACAACAATATTCATGATCATTAGGCTTACGCGGTTGGATCGTTTCCACTTCTCAACATTTAAGCAATCTTCTTGAGTGCTTTCATTAGAGAGAGAGGAAGAGGAAACAGTTCCCTTAATGCGTGATCTATGTCCATATAGCCTAATATCATAATCATTTTATTTTTCCAAGTTTTAAAATTAGTCCCATTTAGCATTGGTACGGTACTTATAGCAGTAATAACAGATGCAGCAATGAGCAAATCTGTTGGAATTTAGAGAACAAGAATGAACACAAAACATAAATAAGAAACTACACAATAAATGATTAATTATATCAACGAAATCCATCAACAAGGTAATCAACATGACATCAAAACTAATCTTTGGATTGCGAGTTGACTCATAAATGATTGCCTTAGGTAACAAGCAATTTGAACAATGTTTTAATTAAATGCTTAATCTTCCTTTGGGCCGACATAAGCATCTAACAAAACCGGCTTAATGTTCATTTCTTTTGTTACCACATGAATGCCCAAATTTAGTCAAATGTCAAGATCTTCTTTGGAAAATTCATGTCATTCACATATCTACTCAAACATTCATCACTTTAACAATTTCGGGTTCAAATAACATTAATCACTTAGGCGATAATATTATTTAAACAATGAATAAAATTGTTTAAGCATATAATTAATCAAGACTTTTAGGTTTGAAATAATATATGTTTTGTTCAAAAGGGGAAACAAAATGGTGCAGAAAACTTAAAAATTTCAATCCTGATGAACAGTGTTTGCACGGCCGAGCATAGAAAAGTGCACGACCGTGCAACAATTATGGAAACCTTGTTTTTTCTCGACATGCATTGCACGACCGTGCTAATCAAAGGGCACGACCGTGCAAGTCTTGAGGTCCGCCCGGGTTGATGACAATACCCACCCGGACCGGTTCAAGAGGTCCGACCGGACTAGACCAAAGATCCGACCGGACCATGTCCTTTCAAAAACCCACCGTTTCAAACCCTAAGAGGTCCGACCGGTTTACACAAAACACCCGTCCGGACCATCTCTTTCCAGGTTGCACCGGTTCAAGTGCATGGCCGAGCAGATCATAAGACTCGGCCGTGCAGACTGAATTTCTGCATAAAACCCTAGGGGGTCCGACCGGGCTAAACGTAAGACCCGGCCGGACCACCCCACTCCAGTAGCACCGTTTCAGTCCATTTTTCTGCACTTTTCCAAATTTTTTGTCCCAAAATAATGAACAACAAGTAGATCCACATGATATGTTCTTTACAACATAAAACCATGTTATTTAGGGATAATCTTGTTTTTAAAATTAATGGAATCAAGTGAGTAGATCTACATGGTATGCACTAGACATAAAACCATGTTATGAAGGGATAGTCACACTTGAACCATTGAGTTCATTAAACAAAACTTTTCAAACCATTTCTTTAAAACTTATATGATGAATATCAGCACAATATGAAAGAATTAGTCCTTCTAAACAACATCAAAACTTGATGATTCAACAGGAAAAATGAATCAAAATTTAAAGCGTTTTAAGGCTTTCCAAAAGAACTCAAACTCAAACCAGAAAAGAGCGGGCTCTGATACCAATTGTTGGAACAATCTTAACCCTGAATGCCTAACTAATTTCTGGAATAAGTTTGAGAAGGGAGAAGATGAAGGCGGAAGCGTATACCTGATGAATCCATCTTGATGTTGTAGGGAGAAATAAGATGAAGAAGAAGATGTAGGGAAGTGGATCTTCTAAATGATGAGCGCCACTTATTCTCTCAAAGTCTTCAAACAATATGAAGTAAATTTAGATGAGAGATAGTAAGAATGGAGATATCTTTAAGGGTTGATGGATAGTCCTTTATATACAAGGCAAAGAGGCACTTCATTTAGGGACCACACCTATTCATTCTTAAGCAATGTTAATTTACCATTTTGCCCATCATAAATAGATAAATTACATTTCAGGAATTCTACACATTTTATTGTTGACTACACTTTATATTAACATTATAGGCATGATTTCATGTATGGAAATGCTAAATGACTTGTAATGCAAGCCATGTTCTAACATGTACTCCTTCCGTCCCAGGAACTGTACATGGATTAAGAAAATATGTTGAAAAAGTAAGTATTGTGGGTGAGTAGGAGAGAGAATTTAAGTTAGTGGATAGTTGTTGTGAGTAGATATGAGAGAGAAAAGTGAACATTTTGAGTAAGTAGCAATAAATTTGAACACAGGTAAATATCTCGGACTGCCTTCTATTATTGGTCGTTCCAAGAAAGCTATTTTTTTGGGTTTTTAAAGGACCGTCTTTGGAATAAATTACAAAACTGGAGAGCAAAGCGTTTTCAAAGGCCGGCAAATCAACCCTCATACAATCTGTTGCTCAAGCTATACCAGCATATTGTATGACTACTTTTCTATTACCGGATTCTCTTGTCAAAGACTTGGAAAGGATGATGAACAGTTTTTGGTGGGGAAATAACACAGAGGGGCGTCGAGGTATAAATTGGTTGAGGTGGGAAAAGCTATGTGTTTAGAAACGACAGGGAGGATTGGGTTTTCGCAGTCTACAACTTTTTAATTTGGCTATGTTGGGGAAGATCGGGTGGCGTTGCATTACCGACCCAAATGCTCTTGTATGCCGTGTCATCAAAGCAAAATATTATCCGAATAGGGATTTCTTGAATGCCTCCTTGGGGCAGTCTCCAAGCTACGTTTGGAGGAGCATTTATTCTTCTCAAGACATCGTCAAGTTAGGAGTTCGATGGAAGGTGGGAGATGGTCGATCTGTCGATATTTGGGGAGAACCATGGCTTAGGAGGGATGGTAACTTCTTTGTACAGCAGCCTACTTATGCCTTCCTCAACATTCATAAGGTGTGTCTCAACTTCTTGGAATCATAATCTGGTCTACGCTATTTTTTTTTCCCGTGGATGCCTCGGCTATCCTTTCCATTCCTTTAAACCCTATGGTTCAGTCCCCTGATCATAGAGTTTGGCACTATTCGGATAACGGTCATTATTCGGTTCGTAGTGCTTATAGACTAGCTTGTTCTCTCACTTTATCGACTTACCACAATGACTCTCCTTTATGGAGTTTGATATGGGGTCTGAAAATTCCTCCTAGGGTCCAGCATTTTTTGTGGTGTTTGGCTCGGCAATGTCTTCCACACGGGTGCAACTTGCAGGGTAAGGGGGTGGAGGTATCTGAAGATTGTAGTATTTGCAACTCGGGGCCGGAAAACAATTGGAATTTATTTCGTTCTTGCACTTTTGCTGCGGACTGTTGGATGGAAGTACATCTTAAGGATTTGATTAACCAATGTGCTGGGGAATCGAATAGCTTTGAACAATGGTTGTTCCAGATCTTTTCACATATTCTGGTAGAGAATTGATACAAAATAGCCATGACTGTTTGGGGTATTTGGAAGGAGCGAAACAATAGGTTGTGGCGCCATACTTCTCAACCTCCGTCACGGGTTTGTCGGCAGGCAATTCAAATTTGGGTGGATTGGAATGATGCCCAGAAAGTCGCGAGTTTCCAGCCTACCCGTCCCTCCCGCAATCCTCGTACATCATGCATGAACTGGCATTTGCCTCATTCAAATTTTCTAAAGTGTAATAGCGATGCTTCTTTCTTTGGAGTAGAACACTGTACTGGGCTGGGGTGTATCCTAAGAGATGACTATGGCCAGTTCCTACATGCACGAAGTGAGGTTATTCAAGGAATTTTACCCGTGGCAGATGGGGAAGCATATAGTCTTCTTCAAGCTTTAATTTGGGTTTCTTCTCTTGGCCTATCAAATGTTATCTTTGAAGTAGATAGTGCCCGAATTTTTAATGCCATTCAAACAATATCCTCCAATCTTTCTGAGTTTGGGAGCTTGATTGATACTTGTAGATTTGTGCTTAACATTAACCCAACATTTTCCCTAAGCTTAGTTAATCGTGTAGCAAACGATGCTGCAGATTGTCTTTCTCGAGCGTCTGTTTCTTTTAAGTTGCCGAGCATTTGGAATGAGCCTCCAACATTTGTGGATGGCCATCTCCTCCAATGTACTTTATGTCTTTAATCTATGCATCATTTCCTTTCAAAAAAAATAAAAAATAAAAATAAAAAAAATTAGGGCCCATAATATGAGTTCACCCCGGGCCCTTAAATCCCTAAGACCGGCCCTGCTCCAAACCATTAGCCTCTCTCTCTCTCTCTCTGTATATATACACTCCTCCGTTCCATAATAAGGGACACATTAAGTTATCTGCAGACCTGCAACAACTAACCACTTACTATTATCTCTACCCCACTTTGTCTTTCCTACCTGACTTTTTCATACTCTCAACACCTACTTTATTATTGATATTTTTAAATACATATACTCTCTCCTTAATTCTCGTGTACTTTCCATTTTGTGCCCCTTATTATTATGGGGCAGAGGAAGTGTAGACTAGAGAGAGAGAGAGAGAGAGAGAGAGAGAGAGAGAGCGCAAAAGAGAGGTGTAACTAATAGAAGTTCTTTGCAGGTTTGCTAGATAGGAAAAAGAGCAATGCTAAAGCTAGGGGCACAAAATAAGCTCACAAAATCTTGCTCACAAGGTGAGGTGACCATATTTTATTGGTTGCATCAATAATGGACCCGCCACACTCTAATTAAAAACACCAATAACATTATTACACATAGGATTTTGTGAGCAAGTTTTTGTGACTTTTTTGTGCCCCTAGTATTATTCTAAGAAAAATACTCCCTCAGTCCCAAAATGATCTTCATACTTTTTTTTTATATTTTTTCGCTGTTATTGTGAAAGAACTTTGAGCAATAATTTTAGGTTGATTTAATTGTCTTAATGGAAATCTAAAACTTATTATTGATAATATTGTTGATGGTGTATCAATACCTAGTTTTAGATTTAAGTAGGACAATTAAATCAACCTAAAATTATTGCTCAAAGTTCCTTAGCAATAACATCGAAAAAAACATAAAAATTATTTTGGGACGGGATGAGAATTAAGCAAGTTTGACACCATTAAGCCGTGGATGAACGAAGTCAATAGTAAAACTGTCAGTTATAACTCGAAGCTGGCTGAGAATTAAAATTAACAATTTAGCATTCAAGTGACATTCCCTCAGTTTCAAATTTACTAGATAATAGTAATCTAGTACTATTGTAAATACCAAGGGCCTCGTGGCCCAATGGTATCTGGGTGTGTGGGGTAAGGCTTCCACTTAGGTGGAGGTCGCAGGTTCAAAGTGGAGAACCTTTGTCAATTAGCGGGCTATAAAAATTACTTTGTTGCATAGTAAGTGTTGCAAAATAAAATAGAATACTCCCTCCGTCCCAAAATGATCTTCACATTTGACTATTCAATTTTTTTTAAAGATGTGAACACTTGCTTCACTAGTCATGTTTTGTTTATGCACCTTTAAGCCTAAATTGTAGAATTGAGAAGAATTTTTTGGGACATTGAAAGATGGCAAATGAAAAGATCATTTTTGGGACGGAGGGAGTAATTCGGAGTAAGTGTTATGGTTGACTAGCTAAAAGCCTAAAAATATATCACTTGAAATTTTTAATAAGAGCAGCTCCTCATATATTACATTGAATGTTACATGATATAATCTACCAATGTCTCTTATCTACTCACAAAATACAAGATTAAATTTATGGGCCAGGCACAAATTTGGTGGCATATACCCAAGCATTGTTAGCCACAGGGTTATCAAGGTGGTCCAACAAATTCTCAATTGGCAACGGGGCGGATACAGAGCGGGTTTACTCAATACCAAACCCGCCCCGTAGAGTGTGAAACCCGTATCCGCCCCCCCTTCCCGTATCCAACAAAAACATAACTCACAGCAAAAAGTTTGACACTAACTATTTCATAAGAGACTATTAATAATTAATTCAAACTTGAGTCTATGAACATCAATGTAGAAAATCAATAACAAGTGAGTCTATTAACATCAACATCAGAAATTAACATTAGAGAGAGAGAGAAACACAGAGAGAGAGAGAGAGAGAGAGAGAGATGTACTTACTGTCAAAGTCGAGGCGAGGAGAAGACTACCACCACCATCGCTGGTTGACCTTGACGACGGCGGAGGAAGAAGATGAGACTGGAAGGGACGGACTTGGAGGAATTGACTCAATCACCAGTGATGTCAACGCAAACGATTTATAACCTTAGAAATTGAGAAGAGGCGATGTAGATATGGAGGCAGTAAGGTAATATGTGAAGGGTTTAAGGATATAATAGTAAATAGGTAGTATACTTGCGTATACGGGGCGGGGCCCTGCGGTTGGGGTGTGCTACCAAACCCGACCCTTAACCCGCTGGGTTATATAAAATTGTTACCAAACCCGCCCCGTAGCGGGGCGGATTGTCTCGGATACGGATCGGTCGGACAAATTGCCTTCCCTATCAACTAGTCCCATCAGTACAACTTGGAACCCAAGTACTGCTAGAGTACTTTAAGCATGAACTAGGTTTGGGTTTCCCAAGTAGTCTAAACCACCTTTTGAGAATATTTGAGCAGGGAAATAATAAAGTTTTAAAAGATGGCTACAAAATGAGGTGTCATAATTGTGTTGGTGTTTTCAATTGGAGTGTGCCGGGTGCACTATCTGTGTGGCCAATGAAATATCACCACCACATCTGGTATCCTTCATTTAGCATTGCCCTATTTGAGCTCTTGCTTTGAACCATACTATCTCTTTAAAGTCAACCTTGATCCATTTTTCTAGGACTTCTGGGAACACATCCAAGCATTGCCCATCTATCATGGATAACCTGAGATCATGTTAATTAGTAATCTCCCCCCTCAATAATATGAATGTATAATTTGCATTTAAGGGATCTTCTGAAAATGTTTACCTTATGTAAAATTTAATGGCACACTACATATGCATGAATATTTTTACCATCCACTTTTCAAACTCTCAGTATTGCAAGTATGAAACGAATAGTGAATGGCAAAATGCATAAATATGGACGGATCATTGCGTCCCTAAATGAATGTACATTTTATTCTTTGATCAATCAAGAACAAAAGTGGGGTTTTTTTTTTTTGTTTTTTTTTAGTTGTAAAGTTTTCTAGGACTAGTCATCACCTCAAAGAGCTCTGTTCATGGCGAAAGTCTCGGGGTCAGTGGATAGACCAGCGGTATCCCAGCCGTAGTCACCGGGAAATTCACCGGTCAAGTATGAGTGGGTCTGAGCTGAAAAGGGTCCCAAGTACTTGACGCTGTCTGGTCCATACCACAAGCAACTGCTCTGCTCAAACCACAAAACATAACACCCAATATCAATGACTTAATCAAATTGCAGTGTGTGTGTGTGAGCGTGTGTGTTTGAGAGAGAGAGAGAGAGAGAGGTTAAGTGTATACTTTGGGGGCGTAGACATATTTTGGTCTACTGACTAGCCTGCCACGTCGCTTGCTTTCCCTCACTCTCACCTGCAAAACGACTAGTAATCTAATACCAAAGAGGCGGGAGAACACCAAAGGCATTCCTACTTTCAGACCAATAGAGCACTACACTATACTTTCTGAAGTGTCACACCATCATTCTTTTGAATCTTTCATGATCACAAACAGCTACCCATCAAATAAAAGTGTAAACCCCAACATATGTATATACATATATGCACATATACTTTTGAATTAAGAGCCATTTTACCCAAAAACACACAGATTAAAAGAAACAGCAAATTGTAGTATATATTGAATTGTATTATCAACACAAGAAAGAATAAAGTTTTGAGTGTTGTCTGAATCTTTACAGTACAGCTAGCAAATGGGCCAAAACTATCACTTTCCCTAAAAATTACAGCAAAATCTGGCCATTTCCTTTTCTATCTTCTTCTTCCTTCAACTAAATTCGAGGATCAAAACTGGGTCAAATTTGGTCGTGCAAGACTAAGACGAATTCTGATCCAGCCACCAACTTCGAAGGCACATAAAGATTCCAGCCAATTCTGGGTCAATGGTAGCTATAAAAGAGTCAACTTCCCTTGGTTTAATCATGAATGCATCCTCACCAACAACAGATGTAAAAGGAATGGCCAGGATGTCACGAGCCATCCTCGAGAGGGTAGGATACCTGGAGGAGCCTTCCAATTTCCACCAAGTCAACGCACTAAAGTCGCTGCTCAAGTCCAATACAGGTTCATCCAAATAGCTTTCCAGTTCTGACTTCGCAGCCTCCCTAGTACGGTTAATGTGCTCAGTGAAATGTTGACGCAATAGCTTGGGAGAACTATTATCAGGAACATACTCTTTTATAGGGTACTTATCTTCATAATAACCATAAAAAGTGCTCAGATCCGAGTCAAATAACTCTCCAATTTTAAGAAAATCAAGTTTTTCCCAGAGTCCAGCTATAGAATATTCAACATATTTCGTCTTCAGACGTGGATCCATAACTGAAGCAGTCACCAACAGAAACCTCATGTCCTTCACATACTGTACCAAAGTCTGCAACATTTCCATTGCCACATCTTTCTGAATGTCATCTTCACGTATAACAGTCGAATTCAAGTGAAACAGAACCTCAAAAAGATTACAGAGAAATATATTTGCAGATTGATATCCTTTCTCAAATAAAGGAAACACAAGTTCATCGATTTTTTCCAAAAGGTCATGAACATCAGAAAGCTCTTTGCAATCTTTGACATGGAAGCCAGAGTGTTTTTTTCTCTCCTCAAGAATAATTGTGTTTAGATGCCTGTTCATTTTTTTCCACGTTGACACGTCTCCTACCAGTTTCTTGCCTGAAATCTTGTCACGAATCAATCTTATTCTTTCATGTGCATCTACAAAAAGAGTTTTAACAATGTCTGCACAGCAATTCACAGGAAAAAGTTTATGATTGAGCAGAGAACTGCCAAGCTGTTGATTAACTGCACTGCGAAGCTGTTGATTAACTGCTTCGAACACCTCATTGTATGGAATTTCGTTGACCTTAGTTATAGACCATACTTTGTCTTCAATTTCCCAGTATCTCAAAGTCCTCAATATGATTTCATGTGGAGAATTCTCCTCATCCCCTAACAGACTAAAATCAAGAATAAACCTTCTCAAAGTCCACTTGTGATCAATAAAGTGAACAGTTAGGCACATGTACTGTGAACCGTTTGTGCTATCAACCTTTCCTGAACTTATCACGTCCACCGATAGGCTAAGGTACCCATCCACTTGATTCAGGACCCGTTTCGCTTTATCTCTCTCCTCGCGATAGAGTTTTAGGCATTCATCCTTAAAACTGTTATCACTATTTTGATTGTTTGCCCTCAGAATGTCTAAGAGTTTGGCTATGCGCTGATCAAGAAAATTCTTGGGTTTGGGTTGTTTAAAGCTGAAAAACTTACGAAGAGCCTTGCATATATCTGATTCTTCACTATCACCAATCTGGTAACTCATTTTCATATCTGCACCGCACACCATAGGAACAATCAGGATCTCAAGTATCCGTTCTTACAAATTGAGCAATCATGAAAATGTTTAAACAGGCTATGGCTACTAAAATTTGGGAATCCAAAAGTCCACCGCACAAGTAGTCCCATAACTTGGTAGTGAAGCGCAGACAAGTAGGCAATGAAATGCACTTAATAGCCTTTTACTAGTAACCAAGCTTTGGTAACAATTGTGTTACTTTAACAACTAAGTCGACGATAAGATGCCATATATCAGAAGAAAAACCTTTCAAGAAGAATATATAACACAAAATCAATGACTTTTGGATTCCGTGTTTGACTTTTGATAAAAATCATGGAATTATTGACCAGTTTTCGTAGCATATATACATAGGTTCATAATAGTTTTTCACCCATATATAGTTACTGAAAGTATAACTAATGCATTCAATAGAGACAAACTAAATATGCCATTACTCTTAACTTGTTAACAAGATTCCAATGATTCTTGATAAAATTCCAGATTCACATCACTAATCCCCTTTCAATTGATAAATTCGATTCTTGATAAAATTCCATATTCACATCACTGATCCCCTTTCAATTAACAACTTCACATGCTGTTAACCCATAATCATAGCCAAGTTACAATTTACATTGTGTCTCCATGGATCAAATTTAGGGATATGAAACTTCCAAGCGAATCCAATACAATAAAATTACAAGAACAGCAATGGAACACTTAATGTTGGAATCTGAATACTGTACATGTTAATCATGTATGCACAAATAATTACTAAAATCATACGCATATAAACTCACATGCACAAGAAATCAATTAGAATAACTAATAAACTATGAGTTGATTACATTGTAATCGAACAACTAACCTGTAATCGAGGGTTAGGGTTTCGATGCGTCTCGTTCTTGAGAGAGAGAAAAAGAGAGCGAGAGAGAGAGAGAGAGTGTGTTTGTGTTTGTGTTTGTGCGCAGAGTTTTGAATTTGATTATATATACCGGGTTTGGACTGAGAGGGAAAAGTGCTTACCGCCTTGCACGTGATAAGCTGCGGATAAAATTAAACAAAATCTTGCATTAATCCCCCTTCTTAAAAGAAATCATCTCTCCGTCCCAAAACGATTTTTACATTTGACTATTCAATCTTTTTAAGGATATGAACACGAGCAATACAAGAGGCACAATATGAGGTCAAAAAATCATGCTCACAAAATGAAGTGGAGATATTTTATTGGTTGCATCGATAATGGACCCTCCACACTCTAATTAAAAACACCAATAAAATCATTACACATAGGATTTTGTGATTTTTTGTGCCCCTAGTATTATTGGGCAATTTGCAATTTGGTTCCTGATATTTACAAACTTTTGCAATGTTGCTCCCAACAATTTTTTTCGCCAATTGGTTCCTAACATTTACATTTTTTTGCAATGTGGCTATAACAGTAACTGGGCGTTAGTTTTCTAACAGATTTTATGTCATGTGACTAGCACATGACGTTTTAAGATATTCCTAAAGCTACACATATCCGATTAATATGATTCTTCTTTTAAATTGAAGCTAATATTTAAATCTACAACATCTATATATATATATATATATATATATATATATATATATATTGAAATTTATTGGGTAGTTGGATTATTTTTACATTTAATCTTAATTTTAAATATTAACAAAATAGAAAACACGTAAAATATAATCTAAAAAAGATATTAGCACAAATATGTTCCATATGAAGTAAATTCTATATGTAGATTATCAGTTCGTAAAAATATTTGATAGAAGAAAAAGGGAGAAGAAGAGAACGATGAATCTAGGAAAGAGTGTATGTGAATGGGTGTTGTGGGAAGGGAAAGTGGCAGAGAGGTGGAGAAAAATAAACTTTAGGAAAAATACATATAGAAATTACTTCATATGAAATATACTTGGGCTAATATTTTTTTTAGATTATATTTCACGTGTTTTTTATTTTTTTAATATTTAAAATTAAGATTAAATGTAAAAATAATTTAGGTACCCAACAAATTTCCAAAAAAAAAAATATGTTGTAGATTTAAAATATTAGTTTCAATATAAAAAAAGAATCATATCAATCGGATATGTGTAGCTTTACGAACATTTTAAAACGTCATGTGCTAGTCACATGACATAAAATCTGTTAGAAAACTAACGCCCATTTACTTTTATAGCCACATTGCAAAAAAATGTAAATATTGGGAACCAATTGGAGAAAAAAAACTGTTGGGAGCAACATTGCAAAAGTTTGTAAATGTCAGGAACCAAATTGCAAATTGCCCTAGTATTATTCTATGAACACTTGCTACACTAGACATGTTTTATTTATGCACTTTTAAGCCTAAATTGTAGAAATAGGAAGAACTTTTTGGGACAATGAAAATTGGCAAATAGGAAGATCATTTTGGGACGGAGGGAGTATGAACTTCAAACTACTGAATTTTATTAGTCACGTACCGGAACCGGATTGTGCCAACTGAAACCGGAACCGGGGTAAGTACGGGCCGGTTCAGGGTCACATATATGCCGAACCGGAACCGGCGGTTCCGAACCGGAACCGGACCCGGAACCGGTTTTGGCCATCCATAGCTAGTTGGTGTGTGTATGGAAAAATGGTCAGTTGAATAAAGAAGTACTTCTTTTGTTCCAGTTTAAGGTTCTTGATTTTTTTGCTGTTTGTCCGATGAAACTTTGAGCAATAATTATTGGTTAATCCAATCATCGGAATGAAGATCTACAACGTTGTTATTGATAGTATTTATAATAGTTTACCAATAACAAATTTTAAAATCAAAATTACACAAAAAAATCACCCAACTTTATTGCAATTATGGTTTTTATGCCTAAACTATTTTTCGTTCCACTTTTTGCACTGACATTTTTTTTTATTGCATGGGAGGTCACTTAGGCTAACGACATCCACATTTTGACGTTAACTTGTCATGTAAATTGCACATGCCTACACCTTTAAGGGTAACATTGGAGCATCAATATGAACTTTTGCGAGTGTGAAAGTTTAGGGATTTAAAGTGTATAATGTTAAACATTTGATCTTTAAAATTATTATTATAACTCAAAAGGGTTAAAATAAAAAAACACCTTACCATTTTCAAACCATCCACCCTTGCCTTGGAAATGAAATTCTCAACTTTGGATATCCTCACACCATCACCATCCCAGTCGACCACCCCCACCTGCCAAATCCACCACCACCATGCTCATCCTCATCGTCTCTACCATCCATTTTTCAAACTCTCATTATTGCAAGTATGAAATGAATAGTGAATGCAAAAATGCATAAATAAGGACGGATCATTCCGTCCCTAAATGAATGTAGATTAGATTCTTGATCAAGAACAAAAGTGGAATTATTTTTCAGTTGCAAAATTTTCTGGGACTAGTCATCACCTCAAGAGCTCTGTTCTTGGTCGGGGTCAGCGGATAGACCAGCGGTATCTATCCCAGCCGTAGTCACCGGGGAATTCACAGGTCAAGTATGAGTGGGTCTGGGCTGAAGACTCTGTCTGGTCCATACCTGCGACGTCATTTGCTTTCCCTCGCTCTCACCTGTCAAACGACTAGTAGTCTAATACTACCAAAGAGGCGGGAGAACACCAAAGGCATTCCTACCTTCAGATCAATGGAGCACTACACTATACTTTCTGAAGTGCCACACCATCATTCTTTTGAATCTTTCATGACCACAAACAGTTACCCAGTTAACCCCAACATACGTATATACATATACACACATATACTTTTGAATTAAGTGTCATTTTACCCAAAAACACACAGATTAAAAGAAACAGCAAATGGTAGTATATATTGTATTGTATCAACAAAAGAAAGAATAAAGTTTTGAGTGTTGTCTGAATCTTTACAGTACAGCTAGCAAATGGACCAAGGCTATCACTTTCCCTAAAAGTTACAACAAAATCTGACCATTTCCTTTTCTATCTTTTCTTCCTTCAACTAAATCCGTGGAGTAACATTTGGTCGTGAAGGGCTAAGAGGAAGAGGAGAGATCCAAATTCTGATTCAGTAACCAACTGCGAAGGCACATAAGTGCATTGGCCAAGTCTGGGTCAGCGGATGCTACGCAAGAGTCATCTTTCCTTTGTTTATACAGCAAAGCATCATCATCAACAGCAGTAGTAAACGGAATGGCCAGAATGTCACGAGCCATTCTCGCGAGAATAGGATACTTGGAGGAGCCTGCAACTTTCCACCAAGTCAATGTGTCAAAATCATCGCTCCAATCCAAAACAGGTTCCGCCATATAGTTTTCCACTTCTGATTCCACAGGCTTATTGGTAGAGTGGGTTTCCTCAGCGAACTTTCGCAGTAGCTCGGATGCACATTGACCAGAAGTATTTTCTTTAATGGGATATTGTTTTGCATACCGCCCATAAATTGTGCTAAAATTCAGATCAAATTCTAACTCCATTTCTGATAACTCAGTGTCTGCCAGGATTTCACATGTAGAAAAATATCCAACATATTTCTTCTTCAAACGGGGATCCATTACTAATGCAAAAACCAATAAGCAGCGATACTTCTTCAGATACTCGACCAATGGATTCAACATTTTCTTTGCCAGAAGTTTCTTAGAGCTAAATGAAACTCTAACTGTCTCACTCAGATAAAACAGAACCTCAAGAAGACTACAAAAATATATATTTGCAGATTGATATCCCTTTCCAAATAAAGGAAACACAAGTTTATAAACTTTATCCACAAGTTGACAAACATCCCAAAGTTTACTCCACTCTACATAAGAGATGCCTCCAAAACCACGGTCTTTCTCTTTAGAAATAACAGACATTAGATAACTGTTTATCTCTTCCCAAGTCGACACGTCTCCAACCGGATACATGTGCAGAATCTTGTTACAAATATCATCTATACTCTTGACTGCTTCTTGAAAAATAGTTTTGATAACGTCATCACAGCAATCCAAACGAAAGAGCGAATGATTGAGCTGAGACCTGCGAATTTTAGGCTTAAGAACTTCAAACATCGTATCGTAAAGTTCTGTGTTGACTGAAGTTATAGTCCAGATCTTTTCTTCAATTTCCCAGTCTCTCAAAGACCTCCGTATGATGTCACTTGGGAAATAATTCCCCTCGACCCTAAAATCAAGAACAACCCTTCTCAATATCCACTTGTCATCAATGAAATGAGCAGTAAGGCACATGCAATGTGAACCATTCACATTATCAACACTTTCTGAACTAAGAAAGTCCACCACCAGGCTAATGTTGCCGTCTACATGTTTCAGGACCTCTTTCATTTTAGCTTTTTTCTCGTCATAGAGTTTTAAGAACTCGTCTTTAAGCTGGTCCAAACTGACTTGACTGTTAGGACTAAGCGTGTCTAAGACTCCGGCAATACGCTGATCAAGAACAGTCTCAGTTTTGAGCTGTTTGAATATGAAAAACTTACGAAGACCCTTGCACATTTCTGGTTCTCCCCGACAACCACCAGTAAGCATATGTGCATAGGACTTCATGATACTCCAGTATTGGCCTTTTATTACAGTTATATCTGCAGAGCATGCGGTATTAACATCAAACATCCTCATTTTCATTACAAAAACAGTATCTACCCACATGCATTCAATACAAACAGATGAAAAACAACATTACTCTTAATTTGACATGATACATTAAACATCCTCATTTTCATTACAAAAATTAGTATTTACCCACATGCAGTCAATAAAAACAGATGAAAAACAGCATTACTCTTAATTTGACGTTAGATCCATATGAATCTTGATAGTAATCCCATAATCAAATCGCTAATCCACATTAAATCAATCAATTTCCATAATGTAAACTCATTGTTAATCATAGTATCCAATTTGGGTAATGATCGTTAATCATCATAAAATGTGTCTCCATTTAAAGATCGTTATGATTTTGGAATTGGAATCTTTTGCCCAAATCTACGAGAAAAGAATTACAAGAACATTAAAGAAACTGGGATACAAGTTAATCATGTATGGAGACAGAATTTTGAATGTAAAAATATCAACACACAGACAAGAACGCAAGTAGAGTATGAGTTGATAGAATATCGTAAATGATCAAACCTGTTCTGTAGAGTTCGGGAATTAGGGTTTCAATGCTGCTGGTTCGATCGATCGTTCGAGAGAGAGAGAGAGAGGGAGAGAGAGAGATGAGTATTTTGTATGTGCGCGAGTTTTGAATTTGAGCATTCTTGTTTGGGACTTTTTATACTGAGTGGGAAAATTGTTTACGGTACAAGACTTGCACGTGACAAGCTGCGATAAGATAAAAACATTAGTAGGAGTACTATTTTGCATTAGAATAATACTAGGGGCAAAAAAAAATCACAAAATCTTGCTCACAAAATCCTAGGTGTAATGATTTTATTGATGTTTTTAATTAGAGTGTGACGGGTCCATTATCGATGCAACCAATAAAATATCGCCACCTCATGTTGTGTGCAAGATTTTGTGACCTTATTTTGCGCCCCTAGCATTGCTATTTGCATTAACATTGCTCTTTACATTAACGGGCAATGATAGGTTCATGTAAAAGTTTACAAAATATGGTGACGATAATTAATTAGTTTCATTAATTGTGGACCCTACATACTTTATTTAAAAGCACCAACAAAATCAAGATATTATTTTATAAACTAAATTTTGTGGCATTTGTTTGTTTTTATATTTACCCTTTATTAATTGTCACTTTGACAATTGATAACTCCATTTTTTTTTAAAATCAAATACTCTCTCTGTCACAGAGTATATATCAATCTTTCCTTTTTAGTCTGTTCCAGAGTATATGTCCACTTTCTAAAATGACAAAGAATATTTATTATTCCTCCCTCTGATTATCTCTCCTACTTATGTCCTCGTATCATGGAGAGCCGGCACTAAAAATTCCAAAGGAAATTATTGCAACTCTTACGAAGCCCTTTACACATTCTCTAGTTGGCAAAGTTTCCAAAGGTCGCCCTCCAATTGATGAAATACGCCATCGTTTTACTAAGTTTGGGTTGAAGGCATCAAGATTGGTCACATTGATAGTAAGCATATCCTCATCTGGCTGATGCATGAAGCAGATTTCAATCGTCTTTGGGCCAAGGAATTCTGGCATGTTGGTAGATTTCAAATGAGGGTTTCACGTTGGACACCAACTTGGAGGCCAGATCAAGATTCAACATTATTTCCGACATGGGTTGGACTCCCTGGATTACCAATACATCTTTTCAACAAGATGTGTCTCGTTTCTATAGCTCGGATTTTTGGGGAACCCTTGGCAATCGATCAGGCCACGACGAATTTATCTCGGCCTAGCATTGATAAAGTCCTCGTCCAGGTTGATCTTCTTAAGAAATTTCCTTCTAGATTTTTTTTTGGAATGTCGTGATGATGGAGGCTTTTACCAATCTCTTGAATATGATAACCTCCCATCGTATTGTCGTCATTGCTTTAGGGTCGGGCATAGTCTGGATGAATGTAGGTTTTTTAAGACAAGCAACCTGTTCAACCTAAAAACAAAGAGCAACTAATTAAACCTAAGGACAAGCAGATGGAAGTAATATTGTATAAGAGGAAAAGTATTGCCAAAAAGACTGTTTGAAAAGTGAAAAATCAGGAGACTTTAGCGTCTACAAGAAGCCACAATGATAACAGGGTCCAGGATATTGCTGGTGACCAAAATGATAGCTCGGTTTTGACACCAACAACAGATATTGAGATTTCCTTGAATAATGGATCTGGAGATTTAGGTCATGGTTAGCAGGCTTCAAAGCCAACACAAATTACAACTTCACCAAATGTTCAAACAGTTCAATTTGCAGAGAGCGCAATGTGGTGTTTTGGCCATACGAAAAGAGTCTGTTATCTCACCATCCGTCCCTACAAATGCACCTATTTGGACATAGAAGCAAAAATTAATTTGATTCGGGAAAAGGTTCGGCAAACTCAAGCCTCATCAGGTCCTAACTTACGTCCCCCAACAGCTCGTACGTCGAATCCCAAATACTTTAATATCGAGTTTATAAATCTAAAGAACCTAAAAGTAGCTCTTACTCATCAGGAAAAAGCTCGATACATCTCCTTCGGCATTTGAAGCTCGTCTCTATGGAGGTATGATTGGAGGAGTTCATGTTGATCCTTGGGCTCCAATGCCTGATAGCGGAAATTTGGAAGACTATTATGATGAAGAAGACGGTTTTCATCTAGTTAAAGGAAAACGAGGAAAATCTGCTTCCAAAGCCTGAACAAAGAATATTAAGCCTGAGGCCTTGGAATAATAAAAAGACAATTTGATTGACCTTCTTTCTTTTCCTTTTTATTTATTTATTTATTATTTTTTTTCTTTCCCTTTTGTGATGGTTTCGGTCTAGTCCCCCATCACCTTTTGTACTTTTTATTTCATTTAGGGGGCATTGCCCTTTTAGATTAAAACTCACATGTGTCGCATATATGGTGTCCATTTTGTTAATTTCTTAACTGGTTAATGAGTTTTACACCTGATTACTCATGTTCAGCAAATTGAGGAGTCGGATCGCAACTTTGACAAATTTAGTAACCAATTGCAACTTATTGTAAAACTCATGTAACTAAATTGCAATTAGCCTCTTTTTTTTATTACTTTAATTGATCGTGCTTGATGCGTTGTCGTTTTGCATGAATTGTCTTGAGATATGCTTATTTAGGTGTTGGAATTCCCAACATCACAAGCGCGGGCATCTTCAATTTTGTTTTGATTTTATGTTAGTCTTTCTCATCATTTTTTTTTGTTTTTATTATACTTTTGTAAACAAATTTTTAAATTGAAATATTCAGTATATGTTTGAATACCTAGTTAACCACATGGGCATTTAATTAGATTTTTCATAGAAAGAGTAAATAGAGGAAAACAAAAAAGGCAATTTGCATTTTACTTACCTATATTTTGCTCACTTTTGCAATTTGATTCCCTTAACCCGATTCTTAGCATTCACATTTTTTTTTTTTTTTGCAAATTTGTGTAAAACATTGCAACTCGATTCCCGACATTTATAATAATTATTTTTTTGCGCAATTTGATAACTTGTGTTTTCGTAACAAAAAAAAAAAAAAAAAACTTTTGTTAATTTTTATATCATATTACAATAAAGTGTAATTGTTAGGAATTGAGTTGCAACCTTTTCAATATCGGTCACCAAATTGCAAACATGACCAAGCACACATGTCACTAAATTGCAATTATCCCAAATAAAATATAGGACTAAGTAAGAAAATTAAGTAATGCTCTCTGTGTCTTGAAAAATTTATCCCGTTTGAGTTAAACACACATTAACTGTGATTAAACATTAATGTCGGTTTAATCATTATAGTGTAGTTCTAAAAATGTAATTGATATAAGACAAAAACTTGTGTGAGAACACTCCAACCCGTCTCATGGGTGAGACGGGTCATTTTTTTGACCCATTACCCGACCCACAACCCTGCACCAAGACCCATGGGGGACCCTGCCACGTGGCAGCCCCTCATTGGCCGCATTTTTTTTTTTTTTTTGCTTTTTTTTTTTAAATTTAAAAATTTTTTTTTGGTTTTTTTTTTCGGTTTGTGAAAAGTAATAGTTACCATCTCTTAAAGTAATAGTTACCATCTCTTAAAGTAATAGTATTTTTCCTATGTTTTCTTCGTTTGCCAAAAGTAATACTTATTATAAATAAAATGTAACAAACGTGTTATTTATATGTAATAGTATTTGTACATAATTGTAATACATATGTATAGATATCTATATGTTTTCAAACAATAAGTTACAATGGGGTCAAATTTATCATGATACATGTAAAAGTATTACATTATCTATAGAAATCTGTTACAATTTCGTCAATCAAAGTGTTACATTTACTTGTATAAACTTACTATTACATTCATATACATAAGTTATTACTTTTCAAATGTTATTTTCTTTTAAAAAATAAAATTTAAAATACACATTATATTACATTTTAGCTAAAGCACTATTATATTTCAGCATAGATGATTATTACATTTAGATATTGTTTGAGTTACATGTAATTATATTTAGTATTACATTTGGAAAAATGGGTAAAAACGAGCTTTTGTTTTTTTAAAACAAGTATTACGTTTACTTACGAACAATGTTACTTTAAGAGATGGTAACTATTATTTTTGCTAAACCACTGAAAAGCCGAAAAAAAAAATATAAAAACTAAAAAAAAAAAAAATGTTTTTTTTTTTTCCGGCCATTGGTGGGTTGCCACGTGGCGGGTTCGGGCCATGGGTCATGGGGCGACCCGTCTCATGCATGAGACGGATCCCCTTGTTCTCATGGGAGACCACCTCTTGATATAAACCACCAAATAATTTATGGGTGAGAACAAGTCACACTAAGTTTTTGTAAAAGATAAAATAGAGAAAAAAAAAAAAACTAGAAAAATAACTCGGTCCAAAACGAAAATGATAGATCACGGCCCAAGGTCTTTTTAGTGCCGTAATCCTGACATAAAACCCTAACAAATTATCACCGTAGGATTTAATGGCACACGATGGCTTAGATCATTTCCCCCCTCCACATTAGCTCTATACGAACAACTTATGTTAACCCTAATTCATCGCGCTTTGTAAAATAATCTTTCTTGGTCTTCAAATTTTCCAGCGGCGGCGCTGCAACCACGGAAGAAATCTTTCTCCGATCATAATGGCGGCAGCAGATAAAGCATCCTCCTTGTAAGATTTTCTATGTTTTTAGGCTGATTAAAGTTTTCAGCGCTATTCATTAATCTCCATTTCCTAACCAATTGTTTTTCCTTTGTGTATGCACCATTTAGTATTTTGCTTGTTTGGGAGCGCTGGAAATCAATGAATGTTAACATCAATGGATACGGATCGTTATTCGTCGAATATCAAATCGAGGTACTTACGATCATTATCAATTTCACTCTTTTGCCAGATTTAGTTATCATTTGCTTACAATTTTATATCAATAGACTACATCCATTTTGTTAAGTTTATGTAGATTTTCTCTTTTTTAAAATCTTATATCTTTTAAAATCATGATTTATGCCTCTCGGATCTTTGTTCTAATTTTTTCTTTTAATGTTCTTGATGTTTGATCATTTTTGTCTAAATCGCCTAGGGTTTTCTGTCAATATTTCTTTATTTTCTATTTATAATTTCTGTATTTGTTCCAATAAAAGTTCTATTCCTTATTCTTGGTACTATATTCTTGTTGTTCATTCAAACTTTCTTGATTCTTTGTTTGATCATTTTTGTGTTTTTGTTCTACTTTTTTCTTCTAAACTTTCTCTATTCTATGTTTGATCATTTTTGGATTATGGGACCATTAAATCATATTATTCCTTCATGTATCCAGAATACTTCCACATGAAGAAGTTTGTGGAGAGAAATGCCAATGCTATTGCTGCTGGAAGGCTTTCTGGAGTTGATCCTATACAAGAGATAGCAAAGCTTAGCATTAGAATTCTCACAAAATTATCGTGGTTGCCCAACCCGGTAAATCCGACCCACAAATTTAATGGGTATTATTATCAGGTTCCACCCGCATAAACCCGTGACACCCTCCAACCCCAATTGCCACCAGGCCTACATCAGCCTTTGAAGCATATTTACGATGGTTTGAAAGAGTTCGGGTCAACGAGTCTTGGATTAAACAGATAATGAGGAAATACATTAGTGTGTAGTTATTTTATGTGTCATGTGTGTAATTGCATCTCTAGAGTTTTTTTTTTTTTTGGAGGCTCAGCAGCTTCTTAGATATTTATAATATTCCAGTTGTAATTGATGTAAGTTGTAAGATACTATGTACTTGTGTAAAAGAATAAATCTCAATAAATGAAATGATCATTTGATATACGGATAATCTATTTTCTTTTTTTTTTCTTTTCTTGCCAAAGATCTCTTTCAACTTGCCTTCAAATTTGAACGACATGTTCTCATACTACCTTTGTCCCAGAATATATACTACCTCTGTCCCAGAATATCAATTTAAATTTATTGTTCAAAGTTCTTTCTAACGTCCAAAAACAACGTATGTGAAGATCCTTGATATTTGTGATCTAACGATCCTTGATATTGGTGATCCCACGCTAAATATACTTGTAAATATATTTTCTTTTCCTTATTAAAGGCTTGTTTCCTCAGTACGTAAGCCTTAAAGTTCAACAGGATTCACTCAAAAGGCTTATGTAAATAGGGATTATTATTATATACTCTGTATAAGAGATCAACACTGTGTGATTGATTCATAGACATATACTCTCATTTGTTCCTGTGCACAGATGGAGGTAAACATATTATCAGACAGAAGCGAAAGCCATTGTTTCGACCTCACCGTGCACTCTGGATTTGTACCAATCACTGTTCAGTGAAGAAGCTGTTTTCTAGAAGCTCTTTTATAAGCCTTATTGAAAGGCCCTGTTATACTTAATGAACAGATTAGTTAAAACTTGGACAGCTAACTGTTTGAGGTTAGCTGTTGAGAGATAATAATAAAAAGAAATGTGCAGCGGAATATAAATGAATGAATAAATGAAATGACAAGTGTAGTGTGTGTGTAAGTGTAAAGAGAAGAGTGTACACAATATTTTAAAGTGGTTCAGAGGCAAAATCCTTTTCTTACATCCACCCCCACTGTTGCAACAGTGAGACCAATTCACTATAACATTCTCTACAATTTAGAGTTACAAGAATTGATAAGGCAAGTTCCTTTGAACCCCCTCTACTTAATTGACACTTCAATTAAGGTTGCTTCTTTCAAAGCGAGAAAAAGAAAAAGAAAATAATCACAAGTTTGTTTACAAAATAGCTTAGCTGTTAGCTGGCTGGATGTGGGTTGTAACTGGGTGCAAGATGGCACAATATTTGCAGGGGATTTATGCAAATATTTAAATCTGCAGTATGAATGCATGGGAGCTTTGAAGGTTTTTCAAAAGGAGAAAGGGTTATAAAAATTAGGAAGGTCACTTGACAACATGCCAGTATATTCCTTTATATATGGGTTGGCATAAAGCCGTTGGGGACAAGAGCCGTTTGGGGGACAAAGGTACAGAGAATTAATGGTCAGTCTTTGACTTTGACTGACTGTTTATTATTCCTTTGTTTGCAGGTTGTCAGGGTAGTAGATGGTGTATTCACACTTGATCAAGCTTCAATATGAGTTATTCTAATTGTTGATAATATTGGAATAATCATTCTTCAAGGTTTTGATGACATGGAGTCTCAGCTGTTGGTGAAGAACAGTCTTAGCTGTTGGTGAAGAACAGTCTTAGCTGTTGGAGCAGGGGAGCTTAGCTGTTGGGCTTTTAAGACATAGTCTGTTGAGGCTTGATTGAACTTATCATCTTGATAATTCTTTAGGGGTGGAGGGAGTGTGTAATAGGTAGTTCTTCAGTTTGTTGGATGCATGGATGAGATAGGAAGATCATGTAATGACTTGACTGTTTGAGTCAAAACAGGATAGTCTTAGCTGTTGAGCTCTGTTCTTAGGTTGCTTGTACTCAGGTCTTGTATTCATTATATAATCAATGGATTGACTATTTATTTATCAAAACATATTTACTATGATTAATTGTGATGAAGAAGACGGTTTTCAGCTAGTTAAAGGAAAATGAGGAAAATCTGCTTCCAAAGCCCGGACAAAAAATATTAAGCCTGAGGCCTTGGAATAATAAAAAGACAATTTGATTGACCTTATTTCTTTTCCTTTTTATTTATTTATTTATTATTATTTTTTTCTTTCCCTTTTGTGATGGTTTCGGCCTAGTCCCCCATCACCTTTTGTACTTTTTTATTTCATTTAGGGGGCATTGCCCTTTTAGATTAAAAAAAAAAGGGTAAGAAATAATAAGTTGATTTGTGTTGTGAGTATTAAAGTAAACTAGGAGAGAGAATGAGTGAGAGGAATAGTAAAAATTCTTTTTTATTTTAGAAAATGGACATTTACTCTGAGACAAAATAAAAAAGAAAGGTGGACACTTACTCTGGGACGGAGGGAGTATGTATTTTTTTTTTTTTAATTCCGAACCACCTAACCTCAATCCTAACCATCAGACTTGGGTGAAATTTTTGAAATAGATCGTGCGACTTTGACATCTGACGCTATTTTTCATAGCTGTCCAATGGGTTGGTTTACTTTTGGTATCCTATCCTGACAAGACCTTCCCTACCTTGGACCGTTATAGTTACGGCCGCCATTCATCGGGACGGTTGCCATTATTGGTATCAAACCAATAGCGATTCATACAAGCTAAATCTTCTAATCGAAAATTATTCCAAACAAAAAACTTGAGTTTAATGAATTCATTTATCTTTCTATCAAAGTCTTTTCTGATACGGAGGAATTAGTATTAACCAAAGGACGAAATAGAGAAAATTAAAAACTAGAAAAATAACTCGGTCCAAACCCGAAAATGAGTGATACATTCACAACCCTAGGTCTTTTTAGTGGCATAATTCGTGACATAAAACCCTAACAAATTATCACCGTACGATATAGTGGCATACGACGGCTTAGTTTTTTTTTTTCTCGATGTTAGCTCTATAAGAACAACTTATATTAACCTAGTTTCATCGCACTTGGTACCATAATCAGTCAAATTTTCGATCGGCGGCGGCGCCAGCACAGTAGAAATCTTTGTCCGATCATGATAGCGGCTGCAGATGAAGCATCGTTCTTGTAAGTTTTTCTATGTTTATTTGGCTGATTAAAGTATTTTTCTTCAATAGTAAAAATGTTATTCATTAATCTCCATTTCCCGATCTTTTTCTTTTAGATTTAGATGTATGTTGCTGGTTTGGGAGCGATGGAAATCAATGAATGTTAACATCAATGGATACGGATCGTTATTCGTCGAATATCAAATACAACATCGTTTTTCAATCAACAAATTGTTTATTGTACCCTGATGGTGGTGGAGAAGGGTGGAAGAAGGACTATGTTATCATCAATACAGATCAGATGATGAAGAACTGGTTTTGTGTGATTCATTTGCTCAGATATGGAAGAACATTCCGCCTTTTGGGTCAGCAAGCGTTTGTTTGACGGATTTTATTTGGTTCTACCCGCCCAAACCCGTGACCCTCTCCGACCGGATATAACCCTACCCAACTGCCGCCCGGCCTACATCAGCCTTTGAAGAAGATCTGTCAGCGAAAGCAATCCAGTCAAACTTAAATCAGTGTGTAGAGTTATTTTTGTGTCATGTGTGTAATTGCATCTCTATAGAGTATTTTTTAAAGGCTCAGCAGCTGTAGATGATTTGAGTTGTTAGATATGTACTATGTATAAGAATAAATCTCAATAAATTAAATTCTTATTTTGACGATCTTCTGCCCACAACAAATAGTTCTGTACATGTCATGATATGTAGTAGAGTAACAACAATTAATAGATGATTCTTTATAATTCAATAAATTCAGTTTATAAATTGTAAGGTCCCGGTTTTCATTAAAACAATTTTAATGCGAAAATGATAGAAATATGCGTAGCGGAATTGATATTTTCTTAAGCCTTATAGTGGTTGTCTAAAATATATATTCCTAATATCTTTGTCGATTTTATCTTGTCTATGTGATCAAGCAATAATATATTAAAGCAAGAAATATCATAATTGAAATGAAAATTAAAGTGCAAGACAAAAAATTAAAAGAGACAAGAGTCGAGAATTTTTAAAGTGGTTCGGAGGCAAACCCATCTCCTACATCCACCCCCACTGTCTCTGACAAGTGAGCTCAATCCACTATAATATTCTCTTCTTACAAGAGTTATAAGAGCATCTCCAACCCATTTCTTCATTTTTTGCTTCATTTCTTCATTTTTTGCTTCAAACGTTGCTTCGTTTTTTTTTTCAACTCCAACCCATATCTTCAATTTTGACTTCAAAAAGAATATACCAAACATCTTTCTCTTCCACATCATCATTCCACTACTCATTTAATTTCACAAACACTACACAAACTTTAGTCATTTTGTATATTGAACCGCCTGTTTTATTTTAAATGATAGAATTTCAAATTAATTAGTGAAAAACTATATATTTTTTAATTATTATTTAATATAATCAAAACAATAAATATGAAATTAAACATTAAAGATAATTAAATTTATTATTTATATATTACATAGACTAAAAATAATTTAAGATTAAAATTAAAAATAAAAATAATTTCGGATTACACAATGATAATTTTTGTTTAATTACATAATTCACAAAATATGCAACTTTTAAATTTTTAGGGACCAAATTGTAACTTTGAAACATCTACTTCATTTTTGAAGTAGATGAATAGTGTTACTTCAAATTTGAAGTAACGCTATTCATCTACTTAAAAAATGAAGTAGGATTTGAAGTGGGTTGGAGAGGTGAATAGTTGGGTTTTTGAAGAAATGAAGATGGAATTGAAGTGGGTTGGAGTTCGTCTAAGGATCGAGAAGGCAAGTTCCTTTGAACCCCCTCTACTTAATTGACTCTTCAACTAAGGTTGCTTCTTCCAAAGCGAAGAAGAAAAAAAAAATCACAAGAGTGAATATCAATGTAGTTCTTCCTTGGATTGACACTTGAGTTGTCGGATGGAAGCAATGTTTTAGCTCGGTGTTCCCCCTTAATGTTTGCAAGGTTTGGTTGGGTTGATTATCAAAGGTTTAAAAGGGTGAGGGAATAAATGGTAAAGGGTTAAAAGGGTGAAGGGTTAACTGTCAAGGGTTTTAAACCTTAGTGTGTGCAATTGGTGTTTATTGCACACACTAAGTAGAAGAAATACTGAGGGAGGGTGATTTTGGTGTGGGAAACACACTTGTAAATGGGGTGGTTAAGGTGGTGCAAGCACAATAGTGGATAAATGGTGAAGGGTAAATGGTTGGGTTCTTGGGGTGTAACCCTTAGTGTGTGCAATTGGTGTTTATTGCACACACTAAGGTGGAGGCATAAAGAAAGGGTGAATGGAGTTGGTGCTGGAAAACACACTGGTAAATGGGGTGTTTGGTTTCAATTTTTAAGGGAAAAAGAGGAAGTAGCCGTTTGGATGGTCAAAAGAAAGGCTTCAATGTTGTCTTGGTCTTCAATGTTTTTGGTCTTCAAACTTGAATGCATATTGTTGGGGAAATGAAGAATAGCAGCTTCATAAACTTTTCTTCGACGTTGAATGTGTAGTCTTGAATGCGTAGGATGATGAAAAATAAACTTTCACTTTGAACCCTCAACTTTTGGCTACGTTGTTTTCACCTTTTGGTAATTTGGGTGTAACATTTCACTGGTTGGATGGATGCAAAATCTGATTGCACACTCTTGTAGCTCATTAAATTAGCTTTCGAACGAGTCTAATATTGAATATTTTGCGGTCTCGATAGGTGGTGAAAACCATTGTTGAAAAACATGGAAAACTTAGAGGGTCTTTGTGTAAGTTTGGAAACATTCCTTTCTTGACAATTTAGACCATGTAACTTTATCCCGTTAAATGATCAATTTTCACCAAAACAATAAGTTAAGACCTAACATAAATGGTTTGCACTAGTCTACTGATAGGGATCGGGAAGTATTGCTGGTCACGGTGGAAAGACGAAAGAAGTTTCAAGTACGAACATTTTATAAATATATCCAAAGTCGCCGCGTGCTCTAGGGATTGTATCACTCACTCTCGACTCGCTACTCCCAACATTAAAAGAAACGAGCATCCACTCCTCTTCTTCGGATTGACCCCAAAAGCAGATAAAATCTTGTTATGACGGATGGAACGCTATTTTACTCATTTTTCTACATGGCTTCATCTTGTTATCCGTACAATGAAATAGTATTTCGTTTCTAGTAAATTTATGGTCCAACTGCCAAGTCCCTTGCTCGTAATCTTTCATCCTCCAGACATGAATAAAGCCTTCATTATCGAGTTTGACGCATCTTATAGTCGATTGCCCTCCTGTCTGTACCATCTCACCACACCAATGGAATATTCCTTTGAAGGTAAAGGAAAGTGAAGATGTTTGAAGACACAATTGGCTCAGGAAAATGAACTGTAAGGGATGTCCATTTATTAGTTTCAGAAGGCAATTCCTCGATCAAGTGGTTAGTTGTTGGGACACCCCAATTCATCAGAAGGTGCGCCAGTTTGTAACTAACCACACCTACTTGATCGACATGAGCGTGAAAAGCAAGGGTACCGCCCTTTTGCATCCATTGAAGCTCCGGAAGTACAATGGATTGCTTCGTGATAGGGTTAAATATGGCATTTGGTATCAACTCCCCGCGGCATAAAAGCAACCCATTGCTCATAGCCTCAACTAGGCACCTTTTTTGGGGGGAGTAACAAGTTTAGAAATAGTGGGTGACTCGTAATTATTAAGGAGACTTGAATCTAAATTTTGTTCCAGGTCGAACGTTTCTTCACAAGGATCAGAATCATCTCAAGTGTGCGCGACACTGGTAATGAGAGTCCACGGACGAAGTTTGGAAGATGATGAATTAGCTCGAGAGATGTGGATGCGGACGAAGGCTGGGTCGGAGATTAAGGTTACAAATTGTTAAAAGAGAGGATTTGAAGGCAACTTACAAAGGATTTCAATCAAGAACCACTCGGGAGAATCATGAGTAGTATAGATTGATGAAAGTGTTGATTCATTGCTAGGTGTTAAGTTTTCTAAGGCTTTGATGAAAGTTTACCCTCATTAAAACTCACATGTTTTGCACATGGTGTTCATTTCGTTAATTTCTTAACTGGACAACGAGTTTTACACCTGATTACTCTGTTTCAGCAAATTGAGTAGTCGGATCGCAACTTTGACAAATTAATAACGAATTGCAACTTATTGTCAAACTTAGGTAACTAAATTGCAATTAACCCCTTTTGTTATTACTTTAATTGATCGTGCTCGCTACGTTGTCGTGTTGGAATTCCCAACATCACAAGCGCGAGCATCTTCAATTTTGTTTTGATTTTATGTTTATGTCTTTCTCATAATTTTTTATTTTTATTATTCTTTTGTAAACTAATTTTTAAATTGAAATATTCCGTATATGTTTGAATATCTAATTAACCACATAGGCATTTAATTAGATTTTTCATAGAAAGAGTAAATTGAGGAAAAAAAAAAAAGGCAATTTGCATTTTACTTACCTATATTTGCTCACTTTTGCAATTTGATTCCCTTAGTTAGTCGATAAAGTTGCAACCCGATTCCTAACATTCACATTTTTTTGCAAATTGGTGTAAAACATTGCAATTCGATTCCTGACATTTATAATTTTTATTTTGTAATTTGATAACTTGTGTTTTCGTAAAAAAAAAAAAAAAAAAAAGTTTTTGTTTGTTTTCATATCAGGTTGCAATAAAATGTAATTGTTAGGAATTGAGTTGCAACCTTTTCAATCTCCCAAATCGCAAACATGACCAAACACACAGGTCACCAAATGGCAAATATCCCAAATAAAAAAACAGGAATAAGTAAGAAAAAACAAGCAACGCTCTCTCTATCTTTGAAAATTTGTCCCATTTAACTAAAACACACATAAACTTTGGCCCAAAACGAAAATGATAGATCACGGCCCAAGTCTTTTTAGTGGCATAATCATGACATAAAACCCTAAGAAATAATCATCGTAGGATTTCATGGCATACGACGGCGTAGATTATTTTTCCTCCACATTTGCTCTATAAGAACAGCTTATGTAAACCCTTAGTCATCACACTTTGTAAAATAATCTGTCTTGGTCGGCAAATTTTCCAGCGGCGGCGCCGCAACCAGGGCAGAAATCTTTCTCCAATCATAATGGCGGCAGCAGATAAAGCATCCTCCTTGTAAGTTTTTCTATATTTTTTGGCTGATTAAAGTTTTCAGTTTTCAGTGCTATTCATTAATCTCCATTTCCTAACCAATTGTTTTTGTTTTTTGTATGCGCCATTTAGTATTTTGCTGGTTTGGGAGCGCTGGAAATCAATGAATGTTAACATCAATGGATACGGATCGTTATTCGTCGAATATCAAATCGAGGTACTTACGATCTTTATCAATCTCAGTCATTTGCTGGATTAAGTTATAAATTGCTTACAATTATATCAATACACTACATCCATTTTGTTAAGTTTATGTAGATTTTCTCTCTTTTAATGAAAATTGACATTTATTTTTGGGACGGAGGACAATATTTGATTACTACTTCATAGGACCTTAATTCTGATCTTATGATTTTCCAACAACTTTCTACACTTTGATCAATTCCTACACCACTTTTTTTTTAACTTTTGTGATATTTATTTTTAGATGGAGGGAGTATTGATTAATAGTGGTTGTGGTTCTCTTCTTGTTATGATTAGTAGTTCTGGCAGAATTTGAAAGTTGTAGAGATTACAATATGTGATTCTTTTGAAAAATAAAAATTACTATATTTCTTATTCTTCTCACCATGATTTATTCCTTTCGGGTTTTCTTTTAATTTTCTTGATGTTTGATCATTTTTGTCTAAATGTCCTAGGGGTTTCTGTCAATATTTCTCTATTTTATGTTTATAATTTCTGTATTTGTTCCAATAAATCATATTTTTTCCAATAAAAAATCAATTCCTCATTCATGGTACTCTATTCTTGTTGTTCTAGTTTTTCATTCAAACTTTCTTGATTCTTTGTATGATCAGATTGTCGAAGATGTGTTTGTGTTGGCTGCAACATGTGTCTTCCAGGACTGCACCTGTTCCATTTGTGTTGAATACTGGCGGAATCAAATCTAGGTCCCCGCTCGTTTTTCGGGTTTGTAACTGGATCTCCGGTAGACTATATTTGTGCCCAATGATTTTTTTTTTCTTATTTGGTCCTTCAATTGGATTCACACACCTTGTCTCCCCTTAGCTTTGGTAACATTCACCCGAGAATGCTTCTTTTTTAATTGGATTTTTATTTTACTAATGGTAGATAAATTGGCTTTAGCCTACATCAAATTGCTTATAAACAGGCTAGTCATGTCTTTAACAGGATGCGAACTCGCTACGTCCCGTATGAAAGCTAATTTCGGATATCATCATAACTAAATTTTTGGATCCCAAAAATGTTTTTATTATACAACGTTGTCATCAGGTAGATGTCATTACCAAATTTCCCCTAATGGCTAATCATCAAATATAAATGAAGTTGATAGAAATTTAATTTTATGGCAACCATACTAATGTCTATTTAGGTCAAAATGTAACATGTTCTCTCCTTTTTCGCACGACTTGAATGTCTTTGGACATTTTATAAATCAGGAAAAATATACTCCCTCTGTCCCGACCAATGGGCACAGTTTGATTTTTTTGGTCAACTGAGTCAATCTTTGACCATAATTTTATGAATATCTAAATATCTCTATGAAATTCTAAAAATTGTTATTGTTTCACTATTAGAAATACTATCATTAACAATTTTTAGAATTGTATAGAGATATCTAGATATTCATAAAATTATGGTCAAAGATTGACTCAGTTGACCAAAAAAGTCAAACTGTGCCCATTGGTCTGGGATGGAGGGAGTAATAAATAAGCTCGTGTGTTATGGAATTGCAAACATATACTATTATGGGTTATTTTATGTGCATAAAGTGTTGTGATCTCGTGTTCTGACAATTGTGAGTTTTCCTTAAACAGATAAGCAGATAGTTCTTTGGGGTGTTTTTACCCATGAAGAACTAAACGGCTTCCTTGGGATCATTACCATAAACGATCCTCATTATATTGAAATACAATGCGGCTGCACTTCTAGGAAATACGGCGACACTAGCGGCATTTTAAGGATATGGAAAAATGGACGCCTAGAAGTGTTGTGCCAGTGCGGCGATCCTCAATGCCAGGAAGGCAAGTTTTCATGACCATCCTAAACTCCTATTCTCGATCAAATGCTACTTTTATTATATATATACACATGTATGTGTGTGTAAAAGAATGGTGCTATAAGAGCTCTCACAATGCGTATAATAACTGATGTTGGTATTTATAAATTTTGATGACACAGAATGGATACCGGTTTCGAAGTTTGTGAAGCATAGTCGTAAGCAGGAGACTAAGTGGGGAAATGAAGTTTGGGTACTCAATAAGGAAAAGGAGAAAGTGAAGCTCCACAAAACCATATTGTTCAAGTACCATAAGCAGCCGTTCTACTCGTCAAACCGTGAGCTCCCTGTCCATGCGGACCGGATCAAAGCACCATTACATGTTTGACTCAAAATTCATATTGCCAGTTTCTGCATTAAGGTTCATTTACGAATCAAGTCAATTTCCACTCTTTGTGGTTAATTTGGTTTAGCTTAGACCAAAAATCATGTAACTTTTTGAAGAAACAGCCGAAAGACCAAAATATGCAATGTACTTTTCCATTTTTTACAATTAATGCAATGTACTATTTAGTGATAGTTTAATTCAATGTACTATCTTGTACTTTTTCATATAATGCAGTATGCGTTAAATCAACCTAACGACGTAATAGTTTCATGCTATTTTAATGAACTGAATAGTTGTTAATATTGTTTCCCATCAACACCACCACGACCGCCACCACCTTGATGGCTAAACCACCACAATCACCGGCCATAATCATCAACACCACCACCAACACATAAAATCAAAGATTCAAAATACAACAAATCAAAACCCACATTCAAAAATCCAACGAATCAAAACTGAAATTTGAAATCATCAACATCACTAACAAAAAAATTTGTCGGATCTTGTTTTCGTTTTAGAATGAATTTGACAAATCCGAGCGCTGGGAAGCTTGACCGGTACCCCATGACTCGGCTGAGGTCTGGTGGCCGGCCTTCTTGGAGGATTTCATGACGTAGGGTAAAGGGATGGAGGCTCCGTCGGTTGCCATGTCCGTTTCTAGGGCTTGGACTGTAACGAGAAGACGCGCGGCGGTGGCCATTTTCGGTGAGGGTGGAAGAGCGAAAGAAGTGTGATTCTTGGGTCTCAAGGTTTTTGATTTCTGGTGTGGATGACCACAGCCTTGGCGTGTTGTGGGATGGAGATGGGAGACGACCGGACAAGGCAGAGGAGAGGGAGACGATTTAGATTTTTATTAGTGTTTTTCATATTAAGTGCCTGAATTTTGGGGTTATTAATTTTACCCCTTGTGGTTGTTGGGTTTCGTGCAATCATGGGCAGCGGAAGATAGACATGAATAAAACCCAATAGCCTAGATCCGTTATGAACAATAATTCATAATAACAAGATGAAAGAAACTAACCCTTGTAGATCGTTATGTAAAACTTGGATTAAGCGTTAAGACAAATGCCCTCTACCGGTGATCCACACAACGAACAGATTTCAAGAACGCCTTCTTGAACTTGACTGCTAGGTCTTCGGATTGATCAACGATGTTGAAGAACGATTCTTCAAAGCTCCTAATTATTATTGTGACTTGATAATTGAGATTAATCAATCACAATAACCCAAGAATATAATGTGTGATTTCTTTCTCTAAGAAAGACTTTTGAATTGATCAAATCAACAACTAGGGAACTATTCCCGTTAGTCTGTATTTTTATATTCAAGGGGTTTCATAAACCCTTTAGGACTTAGATTTTCTTGTTCAACAAGAGTTTCCTAAAACTGATTCTGCCGGGCAAAACCATCCGTACGGATGTTTCTGGAAGCATCCAGATTCATCCGTACGGATCCTTTAGGCAGGATCCGTTTTACTTCGTTTTTCGCTCCTTTTAATTATCCGTTCTGCGTGTGTGACCCAATAGGATTATACTAAGTTGGCAACGATTTCGAACCAGTCAAACCTCGTAAGTCATAAGCGGACTCTAGCAAGCCATTATGACTACCCAATTAGTATAACTTTGAACTCCAAAGTTTCCTAAAATAGAACATAACACAATCTCTTTGTTACACGATGTCTATTGAACGTAAGCCATGGTCAATGGTCAACTTACATTTGTTCAATGCTTTCTCGATCCCGAATGTATTGATAATACAAATCTTATTTGAGCACGGCCATGCATTTCATCAATACCATTCATCGAGTGGCCAAAGCTTGACATCTCTCTTGACGAGGAACAAATCCCATCTTGGCTTATTACTCTTCCCTACATGATTCCGATTATGCCAATCATATTCTTTATAGCTATCCGGTTAGGGATAACGCTTGAATATGTCAAACGTAATGTTCATCATGTGGAAGACTGTAATAACCTCTGGTCTAGAAATTCCAGTGATATAACTATATGAGACTTAATTATGACATTGTGACCATGACATAAATCTAATAGGGGTCAGTCCAGTATTTGTTCTCCAACAAATACCCATAAGTCTAATTGTATCCTATACAACATAATCATCATATGATTATCTATTAAACTTATACTAATAATTAATCATAATTATCAGGGACGGGGATTATTATAATAAACATGCAAAAGACATAATAATCAAACATTCAATATCTTTATAAATAATAACATTAATTTTACAAACAATATGCCTAGGGCATAACACCAACAGTGGTGAGGGTCAAGATTGGTGGGTGGGTGTGTATAATTGGGGCTTTGTTAAATGAGTAACAGGTGTTACATTTTAAATGGATTTGTTACTAAAATTTAACGTGTTGCATTATTTGAAAATCTCTTAAAAGTACATTGCATTATGCTATCACTAAATAGCAAATTACCTTTTATGAAATTAGAGGTATTGTACATTGCATGATTCAATTATTTTCCCTTTAAGAAACACTCATTAAAATTGTCCTAGAATCATATTACCAAGGGAGAAACAATCCAAGCTCAGAATTGAAGAAAAAAGAAGGTACTAATATTGCCTCCGCCCCCAAAATAATTTATCAATAATAATTTTCAGAACGGATAATTAGATTAACGTTAATGTTTAATCAAAATTCACGATTGTTGATCATTAAAAATCAAAGGAGACAAATATTCCAAAATAGAGGGAGTAATATTAAGTAAAAGGATAAATTAATTGAAAAAGTGAGTCGATGGCTTAAGTCAGAAAGGAAATGATATCAAAGGTGTTGTCACTACAACGATATCACTTCTGGCAACACTTAACACACACGAACAGAAAACTGTTTCTGAAAAGAGTTTGCAGCGGAAAATCAACACAAGAATTATTTTTCTCAAGATATATAAATTATATATCTTGAGGGATGCCTCAAAAGGCGAGACCTTTCACTAATAATATGAAATGAAGTACAAGGCCGAGAGTTCCCTAATGCTATTACAATGAAAGCTTTGTGGAACGACTAAGACTATACACGAGACCCTATCCTAGCCAAGACAAACTTATAATACTCGATTACAAGAATGGAAAAAGGTTTGGGAAGACGGGGTTTGTCAGAACCAAGGAGTGTATAGCCTTTCTTGTGTGAGGAGTGTGTGTTCTTGCTTCAAGTGTTGTGTCTTCAATGCTTCACCTCCTTCACTATTTATAGGCTTCAAGAATACTTGGGAGTTACTCATAATGGCTTGGAGAGGTGATAAAAACGTGGGTAGAGAGTGGAGGTGTGCGGCCGAGCCTTGGGGGCATTATCTCCACATTTCCTATAAAATAGAAACAACTTTTCTTTGTGCCCAAGTTCTAGCTATGCCGTGTTGTACCTCCAAGCTTCAACGCCTTGTACCTTTTACTCCATCAACTCAGCCTTTGAATGGGTCAAATACCCATGTGTTAGTTGTGTAGAAAATCCCACATGCTTATGGATAAAATCCCATTTTATCCATAACTTCTTTTTAACTTCCTTGCATTATTCTAGCATAGGTTATACCTGAAAATTGACCAACATAGACAATAAAACTTGCAATAATATTAGTCATTAGTCCAGCAATTATTTATGAAGCAAATATACAAATATAATTCTTTAGCTCGTCGGCAACACTGGGAAAGTATTGGCAACACTTGTGGTAACACCACGTTCTGCACTTACATTAATGAAAAGTAAAAACTAGAAAAATAACTCGGTCCAAAACTAAAATGATAGTAGATCACAGCCCAAGGTCTTTTTAGTGGCATAATCATGACATAAAACCCTAACAAATTATCACCGTAGGATTAATGGCATACGACGGCTTAGATTATATTTTTTCATCCACATTAGCTCTATAAGAACAACTTATGTTAACCCTAATTCCGCACACTTTTTAAAATAATCTCTCTTGGTCGGAAACTTTTCCAGCGGCGGAGCCGCAACCACGGCAGAAATCTTTCTCCGATCATGATGGCGGCAGCAGATAAAGCATCCTCCCTGTAAGTTTTTCTATGTTTTTTTGGTTGATTAAAGTATTCAGTGTTATTCATTAATCTTCATTTCCTAACCAATTGTTTTTTTTCCCTTTGTGTATGCGCCATTTAGTATTATGCTGGTTTGGGAGCGCTGGAAATCAATGAATTTTAACATCAATGTATACGGATCGTTATTCGTCGAATATCAAATCGAGATACTTACGATTTTTATCAATCTCACTCATTTGCCTGATTAAGTTATAAATTGCTTACAATTACTAATAGACTACATCAATTTTGTTAAGTTTATGTAGATTTTCTCCTTTTTAAAATCATGATTTATGCCTTTTGGATCTTTGTTCTAATTTGTTAATGTACTTGATGTTTGATCATTTTTGTCTAAATGTCCTAGGTTTTTCTGTAATATTTCTCTATTTTATGTTTATAATTTCTTTATTTGTTCCAATAAATCATATTTTTCAATGAAAATTCTATTCCCTCTATTTTTGTTGTTCTAGTTTTTCCTTCAAACTTTCTTGATTCTTTGTTTGATCATTTTTGAGTTTTTGTTCTACTTTTTTCTTCTAAACTTTCTCTATTCTATGTTTGATCATTTTTGTGTTATTGGACCATAAAATCATATTTTTCCTTCATGTATCCAGAATACTTCCACATGAAAAAGTTTGTGGAGAGAAATGCCAATGCTGTTGTTGTTGGAAGGCTTTCTGGAGTTGATCCTATACAAGAGATAGCAAAGCGTTGGATTAGAATTCTCACAAAATTATTGCGGTTGCCCAACCCGGTAAATCCGACCCACAAATTTAATGGGTATTATCAGGTTCCACCTGCATAAACCCGTGACACCCTCCAACCCGACACAACCCTACCCAATTGCCACCAGGCCTACATCATCCTTTGAAGCATATCTAGGAAATAAAATAGTGTGTAGTTATTTTTTGTTGCATCTCTAGAGTTTTTTTTTTGGAGGCTCAGCAGCTTCTTAGATATTTGTAATATTCTAGCTGTAATTGATGTAAGTTGTAAGATACTATGTACTTGTGTAAAAGAATAAATCTCAATAAATGAAATGATCATTTGATATACGGATAATCTATTTTCTTTTTTTTTTCTTTTCTTGCCAAAGATCTCTTTCAACTTGCCTTCAAATTTGAACGACATGTTCTCATACTACCTTTGGCCCAGAATATATACTACCTCTGTCCCAGAATATCAATTTAAATTTATTGCTAAAAGTTCCTTCTAACGTCCAAAAACAACGTATGTGAAGATCCTTGATATTTGTGATCTAACGATCCTTGATATTGGTGATCCCACGCTCAATATACTTGTAAATATATTTTCTTTTCCTTATTAAACGCTTGTTTCCGCAGTACGTATTCAACAGGATTTACTCAAAAGGCTTACGTAAATAGGGATTATTATTATACTGGTTTACTCTGTACAAGAGATCAACACTGTGTGATTGATTCATAGACATATACTCTCATTTGTTCCTGTGCACAGATGGAGGTAACATATTATCAGACAGAAACGAAAGCCATTGTTTCGACCTCACTGTGCACTCTGGATTTGTACCAATCATTGTTCAGTGAAGAAGCTGTTTTCTAGAAGCTCTTTTATAAGCCTTATTTAAATGCTTTTTTTTTAGAACCTTGTGGTGGGACGGACAAAAGGGAAAGAAGTCTCACTTCTGCTGGGATTTAGTAGGTGCCTTTTTCAGTATTCTTGCACAATCCAAACTTGAAAACTTTCACGTAAATGCAACTTGACATATCTGTGATCTCCTACGGAACATTGATATTTTTGGACCAGTTTCAATTTTTCTTTTGAAGCAAGATGAGATGTAATTTTCAATAATCGCGAGAACTTTGCCTTCTTCAGAAAGTACCTTACCATCTGAAGCTCATCGCCGCACATATTATTAATGTTGATGAAAGAAATGTTGGTAACGCAGCACAACAAACACTTGGGTACATTCAAAGGCTCGATCCACCAAGACTCATGAGAGCTATTGCACCACCCTCCCTGACCACAAATAAAGGCAAAAATCCATAAATTATGAATCAAAGAAAGGTCAAGTATTAGATAATGGCATTGCAAATAAACCTTCATGTTGAGATGTTCCAAGTATGATGCCGGAACCAAATAATTGGTATTTGACAGTTTCAGTAAAATCAGTCCAGTTTAACAGACTTTATCTTTAAACGGCTTGTCCAAAAATTACATATAAAATATCATTGGAAATATCATTAATGTAGTTTCTACAGCACTTTTTGGATCATCATTTGGAGTTCCCTAGAGAAAGTTATGGCAGTTTTACCACAAGGCAGTCCTAAGGTCATATACATCCGAATTTTGACAAACATCTAGAGTTTCATGAATCATTGGATGTTGTTAAGTTTAATGCCTTTGAATTTTGAGACGTCAATTTTAATGGATTAAATTAACAAAGATGTTGATAATTCCTGAGACGGAGTGAATAAAATCTTCGACCTACTGATATTGTGGCTAAGGCGGGAAGCCTGCGCCATGGACCGAGGTAGTAGTCGGAATGGGCCTAGTAGACTTAATATGGGATTTGGTCTAAGGAAAAAAGTATCAGCCTCTCATATTTTGGCCAGTAGATGACAAAGTCAACAAGGACTTTCATTAAAGTGGGCAGGCTATTAGGAAAAGGACTTTAAGTGTCCTTATACGAATTAGAGTTAGGCTTTTAAGATAAGTGTATATGCATGCGTATATATACTCCATTTGTCCCTAATTTAATTTAGAAACTCAATTACTTAGATAGAGAGAGATAGAGAGAGAGATCAATAATTCTAGATCTATGGTTTTGCATAGCTATAAACTTTGTGATCAAAGTTTGTTGGGGATTTTTGTGTCATCAACGATTTTATGTAATTGTGATTTACTAGAGACCAATGCGATTTCATATTAGGCTCGGATACGAGTAAGGGAAAGTGTGGAGTACACACTCGTTTGAGTTAATATGTTTTCGACCATGATAAAGAAGCAGGGGTCAAGGGGCAGCGCCCCTTGTTGGGGTCCCGCTTTTCCCGCCAAATGTTTTACCCGTTTTTCCCGCCAAAATCAAGAGACACAACCCTAAACCCTAACAAGTATGATTGTTGCTAACAATTGTGACTTTCCAGTCAATCCTGCTCCTTCCTACCATCTGTATAAATACAGACTTTGGTTTCAGATTACATTAACGAAAAAACCCTAATAATTCTCTAAGTTTCGATCTGTTTTCTTTTGCCTAGATTCAGATTGTTTTGATTGTCTTATCCCAATAAGGATTTCGTGATACCCAGGCAATAAGGGTCGAAATACTTTATTCGGAAAGCGATTTATACGCGATTCGATCAAATATCCAGGATTATCAATTACCCTAACCCCAAATTTCTAACATACGAATAAAGTATTCTGTGATAATCATGGGTGGAGTACTGTGAAGGAGATGACGACCAACTTTGGGAAGTTGACAAGTTTGAAGGCTATGATTTCAGACGCTGGCAGAAGAAGATGCACTTCCTTCTGACAACATTGAAGGTAGTGTATGTTCAAGGTGGATTCCTTGAAGTGGTGAGTATCCTATCCGTTTTTATCTCTTTTCATTCTTCTTCTTTTCCGTTGCGTTTTCCCCGTATCAAAGTAATCCATGCTTGGAAGCACGATTTTCATTACAACCTGCCAATCAAGGCATTCACGCGTTTCTAAATCCAACCGCCTTAAATTATGAAAACTTGGTAATATGTCAACGGATGAGGTCCTGATGGCCTGCTCAATGAACAAGTTTGTGTTAAGAAAATACACTATCCTCTCAAGAATAAAATGTACGGTAACCAAAAATGAATACTCCCTCCGTCCCAAAAGTACAATGGATTAAAACAGAGTTTGCCCTTCTTTCTTTTCATGCCTAAAGTTGCAGATGTCACTGCAGTCTGGATACTCCCTCTGTCCCATAACAAAGTACTCATTTACTCTTTGCACGGGTATTAAGGAAAAATGTTGGAAAAGTAGATGTTGTGAGTGGGAAGGAGAGAGAAAGGTGGTGTTTGTTTTTTTAAGTGTTAAGTCCTGAAATCTGATTTCACATCTGAAAGTGGCTGAATTAATAAGAGGCAGCGTCTGAAGACTGAATCCTGAATTATTCAAGTTGTTTGATTTTCCCACTGAATTCATTTTCTGAATGTGTCTTTTTTACCATTTTAACCTTCTGAAACATTGAACGATAATGTTAAACATTTGCAATATCAAATGGGACGGAGAGAGTATTTCATTTAAATAATAATAATAATAATAATAATAATAAATATTGTATTTCTCAAGAAATATTGGGTGTGGTCGATTTTGGGCATATTTTCGATTGTCCATGGTAGCAGTTAACTGACGCATAAAACAAACTCAACTGGCACAATGGAGAAACCTCTTTCTACAGAAAAATCAAAAATAATAATAATAATAATAATAATAATAATAATAATAATAATAATAATAATAATAATAATAATAATAATAATAATAATAATAATAATAATAATAATAATAATAATAATAATAATAATAATAATAATAATAATAATAATAATAATAATAATAATAATAATAATAATAATAATAATAATAATAATAATAATAATAATAATAATAATAATAATAATAATAATAATAATAATAATAATAATAATAATAATAATAGGCAGAACCCTTGAGAGATCAGATCCAACTTTACATCTGACCACCATCACTCCCCTTGACTAATTTCTGACGTCAATTTTTGAGAAAGGAAAAGTTTCCTTATCAGCCCAGATTCGGTTTTTCAATTTGGAGGCCGATTTTCTTTTCGTTCTCCCTTTTTTTAACAGATTCTAATGTCGAGGCCGAGAACCATGTTGATTTTGACGACCTAAACGACTTTGTAACAACGATTTTGTTGAGGTTGCAGATCTAGGGTTTGTGGATGGTGTCTCGCAGGGAAGAGAGTGCAACGAACGAGTGAGGAAGATGCGTGGTGGCCGGAGGACTGGAAGATGATGGAGGAGACAGTGGCGGCCAGGACATGGCAACGACAGAGGAAGAGAGTGTGATGGCAGACTACACTGCAAGAGAATAGAGTTGAATTTGGAAGAGAGAGAGAGATGGGAGGTACAATTGAGAGAACCCAGTGAAACAAATGAAAGGGGAAAAAATGAGAGGGGTAGGTTGGGGATTAACAAAATATGGTATGGGTACTTTTGTCCAAAATTGAATCAGAGACAAATCAGACTTGTTTTTAGGTCTGATTAATTAAGAGGCAATTCAGAGATATTAAGTCTGAACAGAAAAAAAAAAAAAAAAAAAAAACAATCGGAAAGCTCACATGTCTGATTCAGTCAGATATAAGCCCAAATTCAGATCTGAAAATAAAAAACAAACAAGCCCAAAGTGGTGTAGATAATAGTGAGTGGATACCTGTTGGGGAAAATCACTAAAATATGCAACGTATCGGGTGTTAAAAGTCAATTAATGCAACGTAGTGCTTACTTTTGAAAATAGACAACGTACTTGCTTATTGTGTATCAAATAATGCAACGTAATAACTTTTTAGCCTCTACTACGTTGCATTAATTGATACAACGTACTTCAATTACGTTTGTCAAATTGTTCGAATTTTGCATTATTTGATACAACTACTTCAAGTACGTTTTACAATGTAAGAATTCGCTACTACGTTGCATTAATTGATATAAATCGGACACTACGTTGCATAAATTGGTCGTTTGCCCATAGTTGTTGTGAGTGAAAGGAGAGAGAAAGTGAAGGAATATTTTCCTTTTTGGGTAAGTGGTACTTTCTAATGGGATACCTAAAATGAGAAAATGGATACTTTATGGGGCGGAGGGAGTATACTTCTTTCTTTAGTTAATGATGATATAGACTATAGACTATAGAGTGCATCTCTGTCTACTACTCAATTCAAAGTGCAAAATTTATCATTTAAGTGTCCCATTAAAAATTGCAAAATCTAAAAATAGAATATTCTTTTATAATGTAGCCCACTTGTCACATCAACTAACCCACATACTATTCTTTACTCCACTTTCTATCTCCTACTCAACCATCTACACTTACAACACATCACCTTTTCCACTTTTTTTCCTTAATTCCCGTACGCAACCTTAATTTCCCAATGTGAAATGGGACCGGGGTGTATTTCTTTAATGTTCATACTTGAGTGATGTTTTCGAGGATATTTAGGAGCATTTACTTGTCTGTACAAGCTCTCAGCCTTGTTGTATGTAAAGGAAAACCGAGCATTTTAGAACTTCAACTCTTAGAATGTCTAGGCGTTTGTGACTGAATTCATTGTGGGTCTTTAGGTGTATGAGTGGTTCTTCTGTTATGCAAACCACTTACATACAAAATGGATTCCGTCGTCACAGTCTCTAGAAGTACTTGCAAACTCTGAATGTATAAAAACCACAGATGTTATCTAGTGTTGATTTCTGATCTCCAGATATCGATATTCTTGGGATTGAGTTTCTTTTAATCTGCAGTTGGTTTTTGTCAAAAGTGGAAACGAGGACTAATTGTCATGGCGAGAAGATGACTATTACTCATTTTACTGCCATTGTTCTAATTTAAGTATATGTGATAGTCTACCAACCATGTCAAGGAATGCATTGGAATAAATGAATGTGTAGTACCTTGCTTTGTAAACGTAAGTTAGTTGCAGTTTGTATTTATGTTAGATTCCTGAATGTATTCTTCAAATTGGACACTTCACGAATGTTGCATGTACGATTTGAGGGGGGACATTAAGGAGTAAATAGTAATAAATGGAAGTGTAGGGACTTAGATGTAAATGTCAGTTAGTTTGTTAAAATTGTTGTTAGTTTGTTACATAGTTTATTAGAGCAAATGGGTGAGTTAGTATATAAATCTATCTTAATGTACTGGTTAACACAAATATCAGAATACAAATACTCCCTCCGACCCAGAAAGATAGTCCACCTTTTTTCGTTGTTACTACGAGGGAACTTGGAGCAGTTATAAATGCTATTTATAATTATGTTAATGTGAATCTAAAAATTGATATTAATTGTATTTATAATGGTGTATCAAGAACAATTTCAAAAATTTCATTAGAATAATTAAAAGTAGCCTTAATTATTACTCAAAGTTCCTTCGTAAAACCCATGAAAATAGGGGGACTATCATTCTGAGACAGAGGAGTATTACGCATCTCTCTCTCTCTCTCTCTTCTCCCTTTGCGTAAACTACAGCCCTTCTCCATCTCCGGCCACAACCATAGGTGGTGGTCCGACCATCTCCACCAAATAACCTCGCCTTTATCTTCAATATAGAATCTATTAGGAATCTATACCAAATGTCGTATTAACCCTATCCCGAAGCAATCCATTGTTCTTTAGGAGCCTCATTTGATGCAGAAGGGCAGTACCTACTTGCTTTTCACACTCATGTTGATCAAGTACGTGTGGTTAGTTACAAACTATCGCGCCTTCGGATGAGTTGGGGTGTTGCAGAAGCTGACCACTTGATTGAGGAATTATTCTCATAAAACTAATAAATGGACATTTGTTGCATCTTATTTTCTCGAGCCAATTGTGTCTTCAAACTTCTTCACGTCCTTTAGTTTTAAAGGTATTTTCCATTGTTTTGATGAACGCTCTAACGATGAATCGGGTTGCAAATAATACATATCAATGGATGGAGTTAGATTTTATTAACGAAATGATAATGTGTAAGATATTTAGATTAACTATGATAATGTGGTCAAGACAACATGTTAAATAAAGTGACACCTCTTAAATATTTAACGGGTATGGTTCATCTTCTTCCTTAGAAAAAAAGGGTTCTTAACTATGGAGTTAGATTATATGTAACGAGTTGATAAAGTACATAGGATTAAGATGTCAAAACATAGTAAATTTCACTTGTGGTAAACAAAGTGAAAGTACGCTGCATGGTTTGGTCATTCACCCCTGACCGAGCACATGTATTATCCAAACATATCATGAAATGTACAGACTATATGTTTTGGGCAGGCGATTGTCAAAATAAGCATTTCATTTATTGAGATTTATTCTTATATAGCACATACTTCGTATCTTTACAAAATTCTAATATCAACTTCAGAGATGCAATTACAAACATGACATATAAAACTATTACACACTGATTCATTTCGTCATTAACTGTTTAACCCAAACTACTGTTTCCAAACCATTGTAGATGAAATTTAGGTTTCGATATTGCTTTCGCTGAGAGGTCTTCTTCAAAGGCTGATGTAGGCCTGATAATGGGGCCGGGTTATGTTGTCGGGTTGGAGAGCCAGTGACTAAGTGGAGAAATGAAGTTTGGTACTCAATAAGGAAAAGGAGAAAGTGAAGCTCCACAAAACCATATTGTTCAAGTACCATAAGCAGCCGTTCTACTCGTCGAACCGTAAGCTCGCTGTCCATGCAGACCGGCTCATGAAATGCACCCTGTGCAAAAAGCGACGTCGCTTTTCCCTGCTCACAAATGAGGGGCGCAGGGCTTATCATGATGCCGAAAATAACCCCAACTGGACTTGCTTTGACATGGAGTAAGTTCAACTATTCAAATCTCACGCATTTTTTGCGGGTCAGGGCACTCCACTCCGTAAATGGACCACCAAATTGCTGCATTAAGGTTCATTTACGAATCAAGTCAATTTCCACTCTTGGTTATTCTAATGTTTAAAGATAACATAGTACTCCTTCCGTTCGATAAAGTTAGTCCCACTTTTATTTTGTTAACTTAATTAATACAACTTTGAGCAATAATTTTATACTAGTTTTAAATATCCGAATGAAAATCTATAACTTGTTATTAATAGTATTTACAATAGTGTATCAATAACAAAGTTTTAGATTTTCACTAAGATAGTTAGAACGAACCTAAACTAATTTTCACTAAGATAGTTAGAACGAACCTAAACTATTGCTCAAAGTTGTATTAAATTAGCAACAACAAAAAGTGGAACTAACTTCTGGGACTAAAGGAGTAATGGCTATTCCTCTACGTCCATCAAGTTTATGAAGTAAAAATATAAGATAAAGAGTAATATACACTCCCACTGTCCCATAAATATGCCTCCATTTCCAATTTTTGTATGTCTAAAACAGATAGTCCTATTTCATAGAAGAGAAACACTATTGATCATTAGAACCCGTCCCAAAATAAATGTCATGACACTACACCAACCAACTAACTATTTGATACAAAATTTGCAATATATTCTATTACTATTGCGCCTAAATGAAACTAAGTGAAGAAAAAACAAGATTCTAAACCAATTTATAAAATTTTTGATTATTCCCAAAACATCAACTTTTTGTTAAAAAAAAATGAAAAACAAGATTTAAAAAAATATAAAGTATTTAAATATTTTATTAGAAAAAAATATAAAAGACCCAAAGATAAATTAAATTATAATTTTGTGCAATATCGAATTTTAATTTTTATTTTTTTTACTAGCACCCTCCAGTAAACTATTTATATAAAATGACACTATTTAAGTCTTTATTACCAAATTGTCATTATTTGCACTTATAAGACCTTTTGAGAGACTCATGAGTCTGCTATGAGACCTTGTAAATAGACCCTCATAAGTCTTATATGAGACTTTTTTTACATGTCTCATAAGAATTTACAAAGACTTTGATACAAATTATAAGACCGAAAAATTGCACTTATGAGACCTTTGAGAGACTCATGAGACTGCTATGAGACCTTGTAAATAGACCCTCATAAGTCTTATATGAGACTTTTTTACATGTCTCATAAGAATTTACAAAGACTTTGATACAAATTATAAGACTTAAAAAATGCACTTATGAGACATTTGAGAGACTCATGAGTCTGCTATGAGACCTTGTAAATAGACTTATGAGTCTGGTATGAGACAATTTACATGTCTCATAAGAATTTACAAAGCTTTGATACAAATTATAAGACTTTAAAAATCACTTATGAGACCTTTTAAGAGACTCATGAGTCTGATATGAGACCTTTGTAAATGGCTCTCATGAGTCTGATATGAGACAATTTACATGTTTAATAAGAATTTACAAGATTTTGATACAAATTATAAGACCTAATAAATCATTTTTTTTAATGTAAAATGATATTTATTTTACAAATTTAATGTTTTTGTGAATAATCAAGAATTTCATTAATTGATTGGAAAGATTTAATTTATATCATTTATTTTGGCCAGAATGATACTTCTAATATTAAATGTTGAGAAACATTAAATAAGATGTTCTGTGGTTCAGTGGTTAAGTCACACTTTCCCCTTGGAGATCATTAGTTCGAAACCTTATGGCAACTTTTTTGTTTTTCATTTACAATGGCGGGTCTGGAGCGGGTTGCTGGGGTCCGAATCCGCTTAGGCTGGGGGAATCGGGTTGGGCGGGCCTGAGTGATGGGGTTTGGGGGGTTTTATGGCATTTTGATTTCAAATTTGGGGTTAGTTGGAATTTTGCATCTCGCCTGGGGTTTTATGGAATAAGAATCTGAGAGGAGGGGCCTTGTGGAATTTTTCCTTACATTTTCTTATAGTCCCATCTCCATCAATAAATATAAAGCCAAATTAACAACACAACTATAAACGGATTTAATCCATAAACTCCATCTAAATCTAAAAGATATCAAGGTACAATTAAGTAGGGATCTGAAAGTAAATAACTCTATTTGATATACGACGAACAACGATCCGTATCCATTAATTCTAACATTCATTGATTTCCAGCGCTCCCAAACAAGCAACATACTTAATATTGCATAAAATCGAAAGGTTAGGAAATGGTGATTAATGAACAACAATTTTACGTTTGGAGGAGAAGAACTTAATTTAATCAAACAAAAAATACAGAAGAACTTACAAGGAGGATGCTTCATCTGCTGGGCAGTAACGTACGGCCGCCATTCTGATCGGAGAAAGACCTCTGCAGTGTTGGCGGCGCCGCTACAGAATTTCCCGGCCGTGACAGATTATATTTTTATAAAGAGTGATGAACTAGGTTTACCTGGGATGTTTTTTATAGAGCTAGAAATGGAGACATAACAATCTAAGCCGTCGTATGTCAGTAAATCCAATGGCCAGAATTCAGTAGGGCTGATGTCATGTATTATGCAAATAAAAGACCATGGACCTTGATTGGATATATCAGTTGTTTTCGGGCCCATTTCCATGGCCCGAGTTATTTTTTTAGTTGTTCAATTATTTATGCACATGAAAAGTTGATAAACTACTCACATGAATGATATCAACGACCTTGGAAAATACTAGTATTTTACTTTCTTCAGAATCAATTTTCCCGCTTAGAAGCATCCATCTTATGTCCAGATTTTCCGCAACTCTTTGATCCAACTTCTTCGTTATGGTTTCTAACAAGCAGCTAGAAAGCATTTCCTCACCAAGATTCGCCCGCTCCTGCAAAGTAGAATGAATATTATTGGAGTGGAGTGTGGCAAATCCTGTAGCATGAAATGAGCTGAATTTAACTGTGAAGTGTATTCGTATATAGTCAACAGTAAATAAGAGCATACTCCCTCCGTCCCTCTTTAACTTACAAATTTTGGGTTGGCCACATTATTTAAGGAAAAAGTTGACGTGTTGTGAGTGTAGATAGTTGAGTGGGAGAGAGAAAGTGGGGTAGAGAATAGTACGTGGATAGTTGTTGTGAGTATGACAAGTGGGTCCCATTATTTTAAAAGTATTAAAACATTTCCTTTTTGGGACTTCGTAGATTGAAGTGGGACAACCAAAATGGAAAATTTTGTAGATTAAAGAGGGACGGAGGGAGTATTAGTTTGTGCTTTGATACCTTTAAATCATCAATTTTGTGCTCCTTCATCTAGTCAACATGGTATATAGTCCTTCTCGCACTGAAGAAAGATATATATAACACTTCAAGTACCCTAGGGCTTGAACCCCACATATGAAAAATAAAGTGACAGAACAAATATGAAGAACCTAATCACAAATGATGGTAATAATAAGAGCATAGGCCGACCGTTTCTGTAAAAGCTCGGGAGCTGCATACATCAATATTATGTAAGTAACATACATAAGTCTCAAATCATTAATAAACATGGAATATGCTGGGAGTGGAGTTCAAAAACCGTGAGGAGACGGAGGGAGAAAAGGAGTCTAAATCATAAAAGGGTTGGGGGAGATCAAGGAGATGTCAAAACGGAGAAGGAAACCAAAAGGGCTAGAAAATAGGAGATTCGGCCGAACCTATGCCTTGAATCGGCCGAACCTTACGGGTTTTGGTCCAGATTTTATTCAAGTTTCCTATTTTGATTAGATTTCTTCCATGTATTGGTTTAGGACGTCCTTGTATATATAAGCATAATTTCATCCATAATATTGTGTGCTTGATAGGGAGAGTTAGGATATCAAGAGAGAGCCACAAAATAGTGTCAAAGAGGGGGCCGGGGGCCTAGGAAAGCCATGGAGGGGGGGGGGGGGCGATCCTACAACCCGGCCATGACCGTGTTCTGTGTTCATGGGGAGAGATAATAATATGTAAGAGAGGGTTGTTTATGGAGACTAGTCATGCTAGATCTGTGTGAGTGCATGTGCTAAGTTGTAACAACTACATATATTATTATAGTGATATCCTGGCTTAGTGCCCCCGAATGTAGCCATGTATTGGTGAACCGGGTTAACAAATCTTTGGTGTTATTTACGTTCTTTCATATTATTATTCATGTGTTGAATAACTTTCTCCATATTGATGGCTGCTATTATGGGCTAGTGGTTGTGAAGAGATCCCCTAAAATCCCCAACAACTGGTATCAGTGTTGTCACCTTGTACGCCAACTTGTACGAGTAGGGGTTGTACCCCTCACGTCCGAGATTTTTGTTACGTCGCAATGACGATTTTACGTTGGAATGACGTTTACTTGAACGTTTCATCGACTACGTCTTAATGACGATTTTATGTCTCAAAGACAAGTTTTGTTCGTTATAATGATGGGTGTGTGGTTTTGGTCGTTACAATGACATTGGGTTATGGGAAAAAGGTGGTCAAAGAGAGAGAAAAAAATTGAGAAGGGGGTTTCGGGTATTGGGTATTTCTGTGCGGCTTTAGGTTTAGGGAGAAACATTTAGCAATGGGTGAGGGTTGTAGTAGGGTTTTTTTTTTTAATAAGCAAAGAGATAGTGGAAGAGAGATGAATAGGGGATTTCTTTTGTTTGTTTCTTGGGTGGGTTTGAGAAGGGTGAAAGAGAGAAGTAAAAATCACCCACATGATTTAGAGCTTAAAGAAAAGATGAGGTGAAAAAAAAAACATTCAACGAGTTTCTAAAAAGAATGAATTCTTGAGGAGTAAAAGGGTTCTCAGTAGTCCAATGAGATTTGAAGAAGATGGCGAGGCCGAGTGAGGTGATTTAGGAGGTTTGGAGAATGTGTATTTGTATGGTTTATACATGGCTGAAGTTGAAGGAGGGTTTGAAAGAAGAAGATGCCGATTGGTTTGGGGTATGAGTTTCAGCTATTGGGAAAGTTTTTTGGTATTAATTTTTGGATAGGCGGAAGCAAGTTTAGGGTGATGAGGCGGAAGCTAGTGGTGGTTTAGGGTTTAGTAGGAGAGGCCGAAGCAAGTTAGGGTGGGCGGTTCTTGGCGGAAAAGTCCCATTATGGGATCATAGCTTTGATACCATATTGTAATAAAGATGGTAGACGGAGTCAATTCATACATGAAAAAAGAGAATTGATATGAAGGATTCAATTTTATTATGATACTAGAGATACATATTTAATTATAGGATTACAAAGAGAGTTCTAGAGTTCTAATCTAATTAGAAAAACTAATTCTAATAGGAAAGTAAATATTACATTGTTTAGGAAATATGCAAGTGTAAACCTATTAAGAAAGTAAACAATACAAACTAGAATTATATGTAGATAAGGATTTAATATCCTTAATATACTCAATCTGATACCACTGCTTTAGACATAACCATTTTATGACTACTTCAACAAAACATGCTTCATACCCAAAGCAGAAACGCACAATTGTCTGATCACACATAAAACAAAAGTAATATCATGACCATTTATATATCACGCTAGACGCTACCCAAAAATTCTTCTTCAAAGCCTTCAGTTTTTACCAAATAAAACCATTCGTTTCTATACGGAAAAATTACCACGTTATGCCATGTACCAAGCCTTTAGTTACAAAAAAAGATAATGTACTTTAGTTTGACAACATAATCCTACGTACTTTCATATTCGTTTACAATTTATGCAACCCCATTAGATGATGTTAAATTTTATTAACATAATGCTTTTGTGATCAATCCAAAACTAACCCCATTAAAGATTTAACGGGTTTTGAACCACACCACCACCAAAGCCAACCCAGATAAAAAATAAGAAAATCTCCACACCACCAACCTCCTTTGAACGACAGTGTCAGAGGCGACGACGTCGTTCATGGGATTGAGTCAGATCTTGGGAGGATGAGCTGGTTCGTTGGTGGCGGCTGAGAGTACTTCGGGTCGCCGACGGTGGAGGGGGGTCACCGGCGTTGTTCAATGTGAAGGGAGATAGTCAGATCTGGTTGAATCTGTTCAGATCTGGTCGGGGAAGATAGATGGTCGTCGGGGTTTATAGAAGGGAAAGGTCATTGTATATGGGGAAGGTAAGGGTCGCCGGAGATTTGGATGATGGGAAGCCTCTGATAGTGGAAGTATAGAGACAGAATGCGGGATAGACGAAGGAGAGAGAGAGAACAAGATGGGGTTTAATGTTTTATCGTTAGTCTATTTAATGAGAAAAAGTTCATGTTAATATTTCTGTTATTTTTTTAACGTCGTTAGGGTAAAAAAATAGTGTGTTGCATAATATGCAACCAATGGAAAAAGTACGTAGATTTAAGATGCAAGTTTGTGGTACATTGCATAAATTGTAACCAAAACCAAAGTACTTGGCATATTTTGGTAGATTGGTCGTTTCTATACGTGTCATCATGACCAATCTATCAAGAATATCTTGTTTACACTATCAGAAAATATGTTCATTATGCCCATTTTTTCTTAAACTACTGTAAATTTTTTGTGGTTAATTTGGTTTAGCTTAGACCAAAAATCCTGTAACTTTTTGAAGAAACAGGCGAAAGACCAAAATATGCAATGTACTTTTCCATTTTTTACAATTAATGCAATGTACTATTTAGTGACAGTTTAATGCAATGTACTATCTTTACTTTTTCGTACTATCTTGTACTTTTTCGGGCGAATGACCAAACGGTGCAACGCACTTTCACTTTGTTTACACCAAGTGCAACGTACTTTAAAGTTACCACATAATGCAACGTACTTTCCAATTTTGTTTCAAATAATGAAATTTTCGTTTCGAATAATGCAACGTACATTTTAGTACGTTGCATTATTTGAAACGGAAATTGCATTATTTGAAACAAAATTGGAAAGTACGTTGCATTATGTGGTAACTTTAAAGTACGTTGCATTTAGTGTAATCTAGGGTGTGGTACGTTGCATAAAAACGTATTTTTCCCGTACTTTTTCATATAATGCAATATGCGTTAAATCAACCTAACGACGTCAAAAAACTTAACAGAAATGTCGAGATTTGTTAAAAAAACTAACCCATGTTAACATTCGTTAAGTAGACTAACTCCGTCTCTATTCATCTTCCTTATCACCGATTAGAGTCTCTGCCACCCATCGTGCCGCCGGCAACCACCACCACTAGTCCGGGGCAAGCACCACCACCAACCCACCACGGCCACTCCCATCAACACCACCACGACCGCCACAACCTTGATGGCTAAACCACCATAATTCCACCACAATCACCAGCCCATAATCATCAACACCACCACCAACACATAAAATCAGAGATTCAAAATACAACAAATCAAAACCCATATTCAAAAATCCAACAAAACAAAATCCAGATTTGAAATCATCAACATCATTAACAAAAAAAAATTGTCGGATCTGGTTTTCGTTTTAGGATGAATTTGACAAATCCGAGCGCGTGGAAGCTTGACCGGTACCCCATGACTCAGCTGAGGTCTGGTGGCCGGCCTTCTTGGAGGATTTCATGACGTCAGGTAAAGGGAGGCTCCGTTGGTTGCCATGTCCGTTTCTAGGGCTTGGACGGTAACGAAAGGACGCACGCCGGCGGCCATTTTCGGTGAGGTTAAAGAGCGAAAGAAGTGTGATTCTAGGTTTCAAGGTTTTCTATTTCTGGTGTGGATGGCCACGGCCTTGGCATGTTGTGGGATGGATATGGGAGATGACCGGACGAGGCCGGGGAGAGGGAGACGATTTAGATTTTTATTAGTGTTTTTCATATTAAGTGCCTGAATTTTGGAGTTATTAAATTTTACCCCTTGTGGTGAGGGTCAAGATTGGTGGGTCTGTGGGTGTGTATAATTGGGGCTTTGTTAAATGAGTAACCGGTGTTACATTTTAAATGGATTTGTTACTAAAATTTAACGTGTTGCATTATTTGAAAAAAATCTTAAAAGTACATTGCATTATGCTGTCATTAAATAGCACATTACCTTTTATGAAATTAGAGGTATAGTACATTCCATGATTCAATTATATTCCCTTGAAGAAACACTCATTAAAATTGTCCTAGAATCATATTACCAAGGCAAAAACAACCCAAGCTCAGAATTGAAGAAAAAGAAGGAACTAATATTCCCTCTGTCCTCAAAATAATTTATCAACAATAATTTTCAGAATCACATTCAGATAATAAGATTAACATTAATGTTTAATCAAAACAAGTATAACCTCCGTGCGTTAAATGCACAGCTAAAATACTTTGATAAAATAGAACTTTAAATAAAACAATCAATCAAATACTATAAGAGGCATTAAATGAAAATATTAATATTGGCTTTAGTCACCATGATTACAAATTTTGAAAAATTTCTTTGTAAACAACATTAGTCGTTTCATCTACGGTCTTTCCCTCTTCGTCACATATTATAATCTTCAAACCAGCACGAGTAGTTACTCTAGAAAGAGCAACATACAACTAACCATGACTAAACACTTTTTTAAGAAACAACTCAACGTGCGTCAATGATTGGCCTTGACTTTTATTGATTGTCATTGCATATGAAACAATTAATGGAAATTGTCTCTTCTGTAACTTAAACGACAAGCGGGAATCAGATGGAGTTAATGACATACTCGGCACGAAAAATGGTGATTTTCGGAATTGGGAATGATTGCAGGATCGGAAATTGAGATTTGATTGAACCTAATCAAGGTAGTTGACATTTTCATTTTCTTAATAATAGTTGTGAAATGTTTTTTTTTTTTTATCGAAAATGGGATATGATAGAAGGTTCTCTGATTAATAATACATAGTACACCCCCCGTCCCAAAATATATGTAGTTTAAGGGGTTGAAATTTGTCCAAAGTGTTTGTAGTTTTGCTTTTATCTAGACATTTTTGATATTGTTTGTCAAATATACCCTTATTTATCATGGTAGTTGTCATTGTAAAAGCATTTAATTGTCTTGGTACTTGAAATATTTCAAGGGTAATTCAGTCCATTAGATATGCGTTGATTGCTTTTCTTAATTTTTGTGAAAATCCTAGAACCACAAGTATTTTGGGACGAAGGGAGTAATATATCTTTGATTAATAATATATCTTTAAGTGTAATAATAGGTTGTATCTTTTACGATTTATTTTTTTGAAAAAAAATGCTGATTTTCGGATATGATTGCAGGTTTGGTGGATTATTCTGGGTTAATCTAAGTGCTAATTCAAATGGAGATTTCATCAACAATGATTTTCAGGAGTTGAGATTTCGATTCAGTTAGATTTGATTATAGATAATTTTTTATTAGTAGATTAAAAAAATATCTAAGTTTGAAATTGTGGTAAAAAGAAAGTTTGAAATTATCCATTAATATCCCGTATTTTTGTGTAAACTCGTAAAATTCCGCCGCTATACAATAATTTCAAAGCAGCTATATACGCGTAAATTATGTGTATATATCAACTATGATCAAGAAACAATATAATCAAGGTTTCTAATTATAGAATGGTGAGTTTGAGCGGGAAACGAATTTAGAAAAGGGCTCCAATAACTTCAGCCTTTATTTGAGCGGAACCGAAAAAACCGTAACCGCCATGAACCGCCACGAAAACCGGAACCGTTTTGGATAAGGGCCGGTTAAGGTTCAACCCCCCAAAAAACCGTGAACCGGCGGCTCCGAACCGCCCAACCAAACCGTGAACCGGAACCGTCTGAACCGTCAGTAAAACCGTTAAAAAACCATCAAAATCGTTATATTTCTAATAGTTTCATCAGAATTAACCGTTACTAATGGAGGGTTGACAAGAAAAGTTGTGTTTTGACTGATTTTTTAGCCAAATTCAGTGAATGAAAATAATAAAAAATTGGTTGTCCCCCTCATTGTAAATTTGCCTTTAATTAATAAAATTTAAAGGGTCTCGTCCCTTTTTTATTTTATATACTATCATTTATTTTATTTTTTTCTATGTTTGTTTTTCAATATAATGTTGATTTAGCTTTGTTTTTTTTAAAAAAATCACTTATGAAATAATTTTTAAGTTGTTTATTCATTATTGTATGATTAAAAAAAAGGTGCCCCAGAACCGGTGTAACCAAGGGCCGGTTAAGGTTCACATAAAAGCCAAACCGGGACGGCGTTGGCCATCCCTAGTGATACGGGGGAAAAAAGGCAACGAAAATAAAAATAGAGAAAAGAGATAGAAATGGATAGGTATATTATCCACCACCGAAAGGGATACAGGATTAAGCAACTCACCACCTTTGGAATCCACCAAAAGGATACAGAGTTGGATAATGTTCACTACTCAATGGAATCCACCAAAGAGAGAAAGAACAAGAAACAAGCACTAAGCTTTATGTTTATAAATTCACTCAAAACTCAACCTGTTTTACAATGGCATCTTCTAGGGTATTTATAGATTACTTGGAACTACCCTCCAAGCTTAGGAAAACTAAAAGTACAAAAAGATAATACTAACAATAATTATTGAGAGATAAGATATCCTAGAAATATTAAAAGACATTAGAAACATGAATACTGGACAATTTTCAGATGAATCTGACTTTCAAACTGTCCTTCACCAAAACAGTCATAACTCTCACTAGAAAGCTCCAAATGGTGATCCGAAAGAAGTTGTAGAAACTAGACTCAGAGACCTATTTAATGATATTTTTCTTGTAATTTTTGGACAAAACTTAAGAGAGATACACTCCTTTAAAGTGGACTGATTTTACTGAAACTGTCAAATACCAATCACTTGGTTCCGGCATCATTCTCCCCCACTTGGAGAAAATTCGACCACAAATTTTGTGTAGTGAATGAAAGAAACTTGTGAGATTTCTCTCCCAAATACCTTGATGAATTTTAATCTTTGTAGCCCTCGTGACGACATCCATCCAATCCGTCCAACGAGTTGCGAGAAAATAATCAATAATGATTTTTTCAATGAACCAAGAGTGCGATATGCTTGACGGGTTGATATCAAAAGGACCGTTGTAAGAATGACCAATTTTGGAAGGATGAAAAACACTCTTTGAGTGACACTTTGATTTTGTTTCAAAAATACTTGTGAATGATTTTTCTCTAGTCATGTAATATGATTTTGACCCACAAATATGACAATTGTCTAAGCATCTATCATACCGTGGTGGCGAACTTTGTTCAAAATTTTCACATAAAAATCCTACTTGTTTTCTTAGATACTCATCATAGGTTGGAGGTTGAGACCGATCAACAATGGGTTGAGGGGAAACAAAATCGGTAAATGGCCAAAAAAGAGTATTCATTATGAGTCGAGAAAAAGAATTATTTGTTTATATTTTTTTTTTGATAAAAAAAAAGATGGAGATACCCACGAACTAAACAACGCTAAGAAGGTTGCTTATAACCGGGCTCTAGATACCACTTGATACGGGGAAAAAATGCAACGGAAATAAAAATAGAGAAAAGAGATAGAAATGGATAGGTATATTATCCACCACCTAAAGGAATCCACCGAAAGGATACAGGATTAAGCAACTCACCACCTTTGGAATCCACCAAAAGGATACAGAGTTGGATAATGTTCACTACTCAATGGAATCCACCAAAGAGAGAAAGAACAAGAAACAAGCACTAAGCTTTATGTTTATAAATTCACTCAAAACTCAACCTGTTTTACAATGGCATCTTCTAGGGTATTTATAGATTACTTGGAACATCCCTCCAAGCTTAGGAAAACTAAAAGTACAAAAATATAAGACTAACAATAATTATTGAGAGATAAGATAGCCTAGAAATATTAAAAGACATTAGAAACATGAATACTAGACAATTTTCGGATGAATCTGACTTTCAAACTGTCCTTCACCAAAACAGTCATAACTCTCACTAGAAAGCTCCAAATGGTGATCCGAAAGAAGTTGTAGAAACTAGACTCAGAGGCCTATTTAATGATATTTTTCTGATAATTTTTGGACTAAAATTCAGAGAGATACACTCCTTTAAAGTGGACTGATTTTACTGAAACTGTCATATACCAATCACTTGGTTCCGGCATCACCTAGTGGGACGGACTGAAAGGAAATTAGTCTCACTTGTGGTGGGACGGAGGGAGTATGTATTAATTACATGTGATTAATTAAGGGTCGATTAGTACTTTTGAAATGCTTCTTAATATGTGTGCATTTGTTTAAACCATCATGTTTTATGGAACAGAGGGAGTAAAAGGATAACTTAAGAAAAGTAAAAACTAGAAAAATAACTCGGTCCAAAACTAAAATTATAGATCACAGACCAAGGTCTTTTTAGTGGCATGTTACGTTAAATCCGCAAGTGCACGGGTTTTTATAGTATAGATAGTGCAAGAGCGGGTCGATCCCACGAGGACAACTTACTTTTAAAAAAAATGTTTTGCTTTGAAAAAGAAATAAAGAAAAGAAAATGATTGGGGGTATAGAATTTGTTTGTCACTAACTAGAAATGATTGCAAAATACTCTTAATTTAGATTAAAAACTCTTTATATTTAATAAATTCCTGGGATTGGGACTTAAACTATCATACATTCATCATTTTATTATGCTCTCTTTTAGATTAAAGGTTTCATTTTAAACAAGGGTGGTACGCTATGTTGTGTCAACTTCTTAATTAAGGCTTAAAACACATGTATTTTAATACTAATTATGCCCTATCTCTCGATGACCCATAATTAGTAAATATCCATTAAGTTCTTATAAAAATTCCACGTACTTCCATTCAAGGACCACCCCTAGGCCATTAATCTACTCTCGTGATTAATGAAACCCAGTCAGTTCATATGGTTCCGTTAATAGAGATTCATCGCTAGGTCCTTCTCTCGATTAACTGAGGTTCATACAAAACATGGAGCTCATCATGGTTGTAGGCGTTTTGATACAATATGAAAGGATTGTTTAAGATGAAGAGAAGAAGAAAGAAAGCATAAATAAAAGTGATGAACAAATGATGTAAAGTATCCAATCCCAAGGAAAGAGAAGATTACTCACTAGTCATTTTATGTAAAATAAGAACAAGCATTAAAATAAGGATAAAGGAAGAAATACTTATTCAGATTTGATATGGAAATATAAGGCATGTTGAAGAAAACCTCGAGAACTTTTATTACTTCACCCTTTGAATGTATTGAAACACTTTTGTGAATGAAAAATAACAATATAATGAGACTAAAATTTGCTAGAGTAATATTACAATGATTTCTGCCTCCTCTAACTAATGATTTTTACTTCTATTTATAAGCCTTGGAGGAGGGGGGAGGAATCTCTTCACAAAAACTGGAAATTCACGAAAAGGCATTCCTGAACAGGTGCACTGGCACGGTCGTGCCTTGTATTTTGGCACGGTCGTGCCATAATTTGATCTCAGATGATTCTTCTCGGTGGATTTGGCATGGTCGTGCCATTTTCATAGGCACGGTCGTGCCAGGCAATAATTCTGACTTTTCTTCCTTTTTCTTCCCGGCTTGATCCATATCACTCTGATTGTTCCTTTTCACCACTTAAGCATTATTCTTGCCCAAAAAGGTCCCTAAAAATCTGTTTCATCCACAAACACTACCAACAAGCATAATATCCAAAAATAAAGATAAAAAAATGAATTAAATAATTAGATTTTAACTATATTAAGATAAAAAGATGTAATATTTAGACCCTAAATGACTATAAAATAGCCATTTATCAATTCCCCCACACTTAAATCTTGCTTGTCCTTAAGCAAGTTATAATTTTAAAAATGGAGTAAAAAGGAGTATAAAAATGACAAGAGAGAAAATATAAAGACAAGGTGTATAATCAATGATCCCTCAGAATATTGTTATGTAAGTATTGCCTTCATAAAATTCCTTCCTTCTAAGTTTTCCATCCCAATAAATTTGTGAAAAAGAATGTAGGATGATTTTGAAGGGTAAAATAGAAAAGTTCGAATGCTAACATAACATGAATAAATTCCATTAAATAAGAGCATATTGAAATAACCAAATGAATTTGTGGGACATAAATTTGAATTAAGAATTATATTCACTCTTATTAGAGTGCTTTGTGAAGAAATTAATCATGCTTAGTGATACATTTCTTAAACCATGACTTTTATTCTTTGACAAAGATATCCATATTTTGTTATGCATTTTGAATCACAAAAATGATGAGAGATGGAGGAAGGTAATGGAAATAGGCTATAGATTATTATGATTGAACGTGGCAATTGAGTTCTTGTTTTTTTTTTTTGAATCGTCACACTCTATAATGATATATTCATTTAGATATTCGAGTGGACGATCAAAAGAAGAATATTATGATTTAAATAGCCTTTAAAAGTGGAAATGGAAAGATGGATTAAACTGAAATTTTTGTGATTCATGAGCATAACAAGGATGAATTTCTTTAGAAAAGATTAGAAATGAAAGTTTTTGATATGTATACACAAGAATGTTTTAAAAATCTCACAAGTATATTGTATTCAAACTTAAATGTCCACAAACCCATTAAATAAAGTAATGCTTCTATTCAATAGGATTTAGAAGTTTATATTAATTTTGAAAATTTTCTATTTATCAATCAATATAATCCTAAGTTATTTTTACCAAATTTCTCAAGAAGTAAAAATTAGAAGGAAGTAAGTTTACTTAGGCAAATGATAATAAAGATAACATTCTCATCAATGGGAGCATTGGTAATATTATTGTTTTTTTACTTTTTTTTTATTTTTTTTTTGAAGAAAATTCGGGAACATTGCCCTTACATTTTTGAAAAGAAAATAAGAAAATAATACTAATGCAACTAAATACTATCATTAACTACTTAAATGCTAAACAAAAGAAAAAAAACATGATAACTAAACAATAAAAAAAAAATGGATAAAATACTACTAATAAAAAGGATGAAATACTGCCCACTCCCCCACACTTAAACAAAACATTGTCCCTAATGTTTTTAAAAATAAGAAAGAAAATTGGGACAAAAGAAAGAAAAATGGGGACGGGGAAAAAGTTCTTTCTCAAAATGGTGATGGTGGTCTAAAATTCTCCCAATGCCCAAGCCCGTAGTTGTAGATGAAATCTACTCTTCCTTGAATGTGATTGACTTGCCCCTCAATATTAGTAACCCGACCTTCCATGTTGTTTTGAAAATTGTTGAAGTTTTGGTTCAATTGGCCGAGTTGGGTTAGGATTTGGTTGTTTTGGAGGGCCATTTGGTCAAATCTTTGGAAAAATTCCGGTGGCAACGGTGGGTTGTGGTGAATTTGCTCTTCTTCCTCCCCATCTTCTCTTATGGTTTTGGGTGTTACCCAAGTTCTGTGGTTGTTAACTAGGACTAAGGAGAGGTTGGGATTGGGTAAAGTGGTGTAGGGTTGATCATCAGGTCCAAGCAACCAAGTAAATTGACCTCTATTCTTAGTAAATTTTATCATATTCATGTTTTTCAAGGCCTCTAAATTAAGTTTTGTGGACCCAGGAACGGCTTTTAATTCAGCCGGAATTACTAGACCCAAACCTATCGCCAATATTGTTATCAAACCTCCAAAATGAATTTCCCCTCTCCAATCTTCGCTTTGAAAACCCCTTAGATGCTGAATAAAACAATGAGCCAAGTTAAAATTTGCTTCATTCCTCACTAATACCCATAAAAGGTACAACTCCCGGCTTGTGATCGTCCCCTTTTCTTTTCTTCCAAAAATTGTACAAGTGAAGAGGCGGTGGATGACCCGAAAGACTGGATGTATAATGGAAGAGGCTTTGGCCGCTCTAGGGTTGTAATTAGGTATATTGGTTAACTGACTCCAAAACACCCCATCATTGTATCTAGAGGCAACTCTATTTTCATTTCCCAAAAACATTCTCCAGCCAAAGATTTCGTTTATTCTAGAATAAGATATTGTGTGATCGTGATTGAATAAACAGAAATCGACATATGTTTCATTAAATTCATGGCCATTATTAGAAATTGCAACTGCACTTCTCGTTCTAAAGGATGATATGAATTCTAGAGTTATTTCCTCATATGTCTTGGCGTCTAATGAAAGAAACCCTACGCAAGCTTGATGATCGAATATGCTCCTTATGTTTTCATATAGCCCTAGTTGTGTGAGAGTTGGTTCATCCGGGAATTGGGTTGCCTTAACTCTACTGTGGAGTAGGTTGTTGAAAATTTTTGATTGCACGGCACTAGAACATAACACCCCAAAATTGTTTTCAGCTTCTTCTATGATGGTGGGAATTTCCTCCCTAGGCCTCTTTGAGGGGTTTTTGGCTATCCCCTTTCCCTTGCCTTTTCTACTTGTCATTGTTTAAACAAAAAGAGTCTTGAATTTGAATAACGATCACCCAACAAACAACTACAATACTAAACCAAGTTTACCCAACAGATTTTTAGTGAGATAAAGTTGAGAGATTTTGATACCCGGTTGAAAAAAAATCGAAACTTGAGGCGTGAATTGGCGTTCTTGGATCTCCAGAAGCTCCACAATGCTCAAAATATCGAAGCTTTGAACCCCAATTTGATCTATACCCGAATTTTGGAATTGGGACAAAAACTAGGGTTTGGGATTCTATGGAATTGGGTTGAGATTCGGTGATTTTGAGGTAGAGTTTGATGTTTGGATGGTGGAATAATGGTTGGGAAGGTGTTATTGAACGGAATTTATGGGGTATTTGGCCGGATTTTAGAGATTTAGGGAGAAGGGAAATTTTTTGCTCTGGTGAATTTTTGGGTGGATTGGTGAGTTTTTGATGGAGTAATAGATGTTTATGAGGTGAATGGAGGTTGGAGAAGTGCTTATTTATGGAAGGGGTACTGGATTTAGGGGTGGAGATGCAATGAATGGCGGTGGTTTTTGGAGAGGGAGTGAGGAAGATGAAGAAATTTTTGAAGAGAGGAAAAGTCCCGTCGATTACTGAAGAAGTGCGTCCACCAGATGACCGGGCACGGTCGTGCCGTTATAATTGGCATGGTCGTGCCAAAAGTCGACTCAAGTCTTGCTTCTCGTAGCAATCTGCACGGTCGTGCCATTCCCAAGAGCACGGTCGTGCCAGTCTTTTCTTCAATTTTTTTTTTTTATATATATATATATATATACATATATACATACAAAACAAACATTAGATGGAAATAATAATAATAATAATAATAATAAAATAAAAATAAATAAAAAATAAATAAATCAATAAATAAATAAATAATAATCCACCGGTTACCATCCCGATGATGCTTGTTTTACGTCATTTGCTCGACGCCTTTTTGATTAACCGGAACAATTTTCGAGTATCATTGAAGCCATTATTTCAATTGGATTACCGACTATATAGTGTTTGAGTCATTGCCCATTGACTTTAAGCTCCCCTTTTGACTCGTTCCAAATCACGATGGCTCCGTATGGATAAACTTTCTTGACTTGAAATGGGCCCGACCATCTTGACTTTAATTTTCCGGGAAAAGTCTTAACCGAGAGTTAAATAATAGAACCATGTCTCCTTCTTTGAATTATCTTCATGTGATATGAGCATCGTGCCATTTTTTCGTTTTCTCCTTATAGAGTTTGGCACTCTCATATACTTCGAATCGGAGTTCCTCAAGCTCTTGCAATTGTAATCGTCTTTTTTCACCGGCGGCCTTCATATCATAGTTTAAAGCTTTGATTGCCCAATATGCCTTATGCTCAAGTTCTACGGGCAAATGGCACGGTTTTCCATACACCAATCGGAAAGGTGTGGTTCCGATGGGTGTTTTGAAAGCGGTGCGATAAGCCCATAAAGCGTCATTTAGTTTGATTGACCAATCTTTCCTTGAGCTTGTAACCGTCTTCTCTAAGATCCATTTTAATTCTCGGTTTGATACTTCCACTTGACCGCTAGTTTGAGGGTGATATCCGGTGCCCGTTTTATGATGAACGCCATATTTCTTTAAAAGACCCTCAAATTGGCGGTGTGAGAAGTGAGAACCACCGTCGCTTATGACCACTTTTGGTACCCCGAATCTTGGAAAAATGATATTCTTGAAGAGCTTCATGACGACCTTGGAGTCTTTTGTTGGAGATGCCACGGCTTCTACCCACTTTGACACATAGTCCACCGCTACCAATATGTACTTGTTGTTGTAGGAAGATGGAAATGGTCCCATGAAATCTATTCCCCATACATCGAAGATCTCGACCTCTAAAATACTATTAAGAGGCATTTCATTCCTTCTTGAGATGTTTCCGGTACGTTGGCAACGATCACAAGAAGTCACGAAATTTCGAGCATCTTTGTAAAGTGTGGGCCAATAGAAACCTGATTGAAGAATCTTGGCGGCGGTTTTGGATGTGCTTGCATGCCCGCCATAAGGAGAAGAATGACAATGATGAAGAATGTCATTTACCTCCTCATTAGGCACACACCGCCTAATGATTCCGTCTGCGCATTGCTTAAAGAGGAGAGGGTCTTCCCAAAAATAGTTTTTGACTTCCGAAAAGAATTTCTTCCTTTGTTGATAATTCATTTCCGGAGGAACGATTTTACAGGCCAAATAATTTACAATGTCCGCAAACCAAGGGGTTTCGACATTGCTTATGGCTAATAATTGTTCATCCGGGAATGAATCATCAATTGGAATTTCTTCTTCATCGGAATCTAAAATATTTTTAGGAAGACGGGATAAGTGATCCGCTACTAAGTTCTCCGTCCCCTTTTTGTCACGGATCTCCAAATCAAACTCTTGGAGAAGAAGGATCCATCTAATGAGTCTTGGTTTGGCGTCCTTCTTTGCCAACAAGTACCTAATTGCCGCATGATCCGTGTATATTATCACTTTAGAACCCACCAAATATGACCGGAACTTGTCGATTGCAAATACCACGGCCAACAATTCTTTTTCTGTGGTGGCATAATTGACTTGTGCCTCATCTAAAGTCCGACTTGCATAGTGGATGACATGCAATTTCTTGTCCTTCCGCTGCCCCAAAACTGCTCCCACCGCATAGTCACTTGCGTCGCACATAATCTCGAAAGGGAGATCCCAATCGGGTGATTGCACTATAGGAGCGGACACCAAAGCTTCCTTTAACCTGTTGAAAGCTTCAAGACAAGCATTATCGAACACAAATGGAGCATCTTTTAAAAGTAGATTAGTTAAAGGTTTAGAAATTTTTGAAAAATCCTTTATAAATCTCTGGTAAAATCCGGCATGGCCTAAAAAGCTTCTCACACCCTTAACATTGGTGGGTGGAGGTAATTTTTCAATGACTTCAACCTTTGTCCTATCTACTTCAATCCCTTTCTCGGACACCATGTGTCCAAGAACAATTCCTTCATTGACCATGAAATGGCATTTTTCCCAATTAAGAACAAGGTTTACCTCTTCACATCTTTGTAAAACTTTAGATAAATTTTTTAAACATTCATCGAAAGAGGAACCATAAACTGAAAAATCGTCCATAAAAACTTCCATTATATTTTCTATAAAATCTGAAAATATTGCCATCATGCAACGTTGAAAGGTGGCGGGAGCATTGCAAAGTCCAAATGGCATTCTTCTATAAGCGAAGGTGCCATAAGGACAAGTAAAGGTTGTTTTTTCTTGGTCATCCGGATGTATAGGTATTTGAAAAAATCCTGAATAACCATCTAAATAACAAAAATGAGAATGCTTTGCCAACCTTTCAAGCATTTGGTCGATAAAAGGTAAGGGAAAATGATCTTTTCGGGTGGCTTTATTTAATTTTCTGTAATCTATGCACATACGCCATCCCGTGACGGTCCTAGTAGGGATTAATTCATCCTTTTCATTCCGAATGACCGTCATTCCTCCCTTTTTAGGGACAACTTGTACGGGGCTAACCCACTTACTATCCGAGATTGGATAGATAATGCCCGCGTCAAGTAATTTAAGGACTTCCTTTTTGACAACCTCTTTCATGTTAGGATTTAATCTTCTTTGGTGCTCTATGGAAGGTTTATGATCCTCCTCTAAATCAATCCTATGCATGCAAATCTTAGGGTGGATTCCTTTTAAGTCGTCAATTGTATACCCGATTGCTTTTTGATGCGACCTAAGTTCTCTTAATAATTTTTCAGTCTCAAGAGTACTTAGACTTGCATTAATAATCACCGGGTAGGTAGAGTTACATCCAAGGAATTCATACCTTAGATTTGGGGGAGAGGCTTCAATTCTACTTGATGTGCCTTACTTACCTCAAGAACTTCTCCGTTGGATGGCTCCGCTTTAGCTTCCAACTTCTCAAATTTAGTGTCTCCACTAAACTTCCCTGCATGGTTAGCATCTAGACATTTTGTATAATTTTCAATTTCATTATCATCATCATCATGCAATAACCTTTTCCAATCTATAAGACTTTTTTCAAGCGGGTCCTTAGATTGGGGTGATTCCAATTCCTTGCTTATTGATTCTAACATATTCATATCGGAGCAAGGGTTCTCAAGACTGGGATTTTTCATTAATTTTGTTAAATTAAATTCTACTTTCTCATTTCCTACATTTAAAGAAAGGTTACCATTTTTAACATCTATAATTGCCCCAGCGGTGGCAAGAAATGGTCTACCTAATATAATAGGAATGTGATGGTCCTCTTCCATCTCAAGAACAACAAAATCAACCGGGATGATTAATTTCCCGATTTTACAAGGGACATCTTCCATAATCCCTATTGGATACTTGATTGAGCGATCCGCTAATTGTAATGATATGGTGGTGGGTTTGAGTTCCCCGACACCTATTTTCTTACTAACCGAAAGCGGAATGAGGCTTACACTAGCCCCAAGATCAAGCATAGCATTATCTACATCAAATTTTCCTATATTGCAAGGAATAGAAAAAGTGCCGGGATCTTTTAATTTGGGAGGCAATTTCCTTTGCAAAACAGCACTTACTTCTTCATTTAATGCAACTGTCTCATATTCCTCTAGTTTCCTTTTATTAGAAAGAATATCTTTTAAAAACTTAGCATAAGAGGGCATTTGTTGCAAAGCATCCGTAAAAGGGACATTGATGTAAATAGATTTTAAAACTTTGCAAATTGTTTATCAAGTTTTGCCTTTACCAACCTTTGGGGGTAAGGTATTGGCGGGTCAAAATTTCAAGAAACTTTAGGGGATTCCGTCCCCTTTTCTACTACTTCATTAGTCTCAACCAACGGTGGGGTTGGACTAAAGTTCTCCTCATTAGATTTGATAATTTCTTTAGGAGGGGGATCTACTAGTTCTTTTCCACTCCTAAGCACTACCGCCTTAGCATGCTCATCGGGCCTTTGTGGTTGACCGGGAAAACTCCCTTGTGGTCTATGTGATGTCCCGGCTTGTTGGGCTTGTTGATTCTCTAACATTTTATTATGGGCGGCTGTAGATACCCCGGGGAACCACGGCTTGGCTAGAGCGGTGAATTATCCTAGGATGTCTAACTTGTTTTAGATTTGTTTAGAGTCGCCACCTATGTTTTTAAAGGAACATAAGAAAAACCTAGAAATAGCCTAATTTATGTACAAAACCAGAGATTCGGGAGAGAATGGTTCGGGGGTTAGGTGACGGAGTGGGAAGTACTTAAACACCCACTCCGCCCCGCTTATGCGGGTCTTGCTACTATTGGTGTTCTAATGCTAAATGTCCTTCAATTTATTAACAATGCTAACAATTATAATGTAAAGAAAAAAAAAAGGGAAAAGAATGATTTTATTAATTTAATGCTAAATAGTTACATGTTGGACTAGTGCTAAATGATTACATTAAGAAATGAAATATAAATTAAATGAAGTTTGGAATGTCGGGATGTAACCTTGGCCAAACTTCAATAGTGAAGTGGCCTTTTGGTTGTATCCCTTTTTATGGAGATTGCATACTAGTAAGACTAGACAAATAAAATAAGAGAAGAAAAGAGATGTTGTACCTTAGGAAAGAGGACTTCAAACTTGGACTTGAAAATGGTGTTGTTGCAGAGAAAATGTTGTGCAAACACTTTGTGTAGTGTTTTGTAGAGAAGGATTGTTGAGATGATTTGTGTAGAGTTTTTGTTCAAGTCTCAAAAATTGGGTCCCTTTCCAAGGTAGAAGATGATGGTTTTTATAGGGAAAAAGGAGAGGGAAATGATGGAGGGAAAAGATGATCATCCATGTGAAATGGAATTGACCAATCAAAAATAAGATAAATAAAATAATAAATAAAAGAAATAAAAGAAAATCAAATAAAATAAAATAAAAAGGAAATATTTTGTTTTAATGAAAAGGCTAGAAGTGTGGGATTGGGAGTTAATGAGAAAAGGGGGGATGAATGTGGATGTAAAAAGATGGTTTTTGTGATCAAGAAAAGATGTTTGTAAATAAGAAAAGTGAGGGAAATAAGGTGCAATCCGTTACTGCCAAAGTGGGAAGCGCGCGGGTCCGGCTTTTGGGGCGGGACGCGCGCGCGGCTCACTGGCAGTGCCGGAAGCGCCCGCGGGTGAAAAATGACAGAATGACAGAATGACCCTAAAAGTTAACTCTGTTATGCAGTTTAGTCCAAAACTAACGGAATCAGTTAGGAACTTAACCGAAGTAACAGAAATTAATGAAAATAAGTTAAATAAAAATACTTTGTATGCAATCGGGGTGAGAGGTCCAAGGCGGGGTGTCTACAGAGCCCCTCGGCGACGTGGATTGCGAGGCAAAACGCGTCGACGAAAGAAAGACAACCGCCGAGGACATCGACAAGAGAAAACACAGACTCGATAAAGCAGGAATTTGAAATTACAAATGATAGAAATGCGCTCCCTGTGTGAGCGACTTTTGCTGATAGAAGAGGTATGGTGATTTTAGCGGTCCACCATGGACCAAAATTGGTGCGCGGTGTGGCATATTCTGATGCGCTGTGCGGCGGTATGGTGATTTGAGCGGTCCACCATGGACCAAAATTGGTGCGCGGTGCGGCATATTCTGATGCGCTGTGCGGCGGTATGGTGATTTGAGCGGTCCACCATGGACCAAAATTGGTGCGCGGTGCGGCATATTCTGATGTGCTGTGCGGCGGTATGGTGATTTGAGCGGTCCACCATGGACCAAAATTGGTGCGCGGTGCGGCATATTCTGATGTGCTGTGCGGCACTTGTTGAATCTGGTGCGCGGTGCGGCATATTCTGATGCGCTGTGCGGCACTTGTTGATTCTGGTGCGTGGTGCGGCATATTCTGATGCGCTGTGCGGCACTTGTTGATTCTGGTGCGCGGTGCGGCATATTCTGATGCGCTGTGCGGCACTTGTTGATTCTGGTGCTTTGTGCGGCACCTGGTGCTCTGTCCGGCACCTGTTATGTGTATGCTTTGCAGATATACGTGCTTGTGTGAGATGTGAAATAGGAATTGCGAGAGAAAATTGTGATTGTGGTGTGATATGATCTTGAAAGCACCTTTGTAATGAGAGAGAAGTAAGAATGTAGAAAGTGATCTTGTGTGCGGTGTGATTTTGAGGAAAGCGTCGGATGTATTCATACCTTCACTTACCATTGCCGCTTGAGTGGAGATGGATTCTTGATGTCCGCGGAGGATGCTTTGATGGAGAATGTCCATTCTTTAGATGTTGATGAGAGAATGCCTTTGATGTTGGGTTGGCGAGATGGTATTCTGGATGATGGGTTGGTCGTGCCAAAAGGCTGCCTACGTATCCCTTTAAGAGAATCAGACCAGCGTAGTTCAAGGATGATGGAGAACGCTGGAGGAGAGGCTAGGAGCAAAGCAAAGTAAAGCACATAATTTTGCACATAGAAGGAGAAAAAGAAAGATTTTTTTTTTTTTTTTTTTTTTTTTAGTTCGTGGGTGAACCATTTTAACCATTGTGTGCTTGTGAAGCCAACCCAAGATCAAGTCATGTTCAGTCGATGTCCGGATTGCCTCGCTTGAATTCTGTTGTCGCCGGTGTGCCCAACGAAGATTGATGTCTAGCCCCAAGAGATTTGTCGATTATGGGGCTTCAAAAGGCTTTTGATGCCGAGATGAGGGGTTGCTGATTGTAAAGCCCCTAGAATGCCTTTGATGCCAAATTTTGAGGGACTTGCATAGCTCCAAGATAAATCAGCTCTTGGCCCAGTCGAGTGAATCGCCCTTTGTTGTTGTAGTGAGCAATCCCCAAGAGGAGATCGTTGATGCCAAGCTTCGAGAGATTGCAAAGCCCCAAGTGTCGTGGGCTTGTAGATGGCGGGATGTGAAGACCTTTCATTGTAAAGCCCCAAATTATCTCGTGATTGGCTCGGCATTGAGAGCGGATGTACCGTTTGGTAGAATTCTTGATAGAGATCTCCTTCTTGCTCTTGCTGGGGAGATGAATGGCCTCATTGTGGTTGATACCCAAATGGCTGAGGGCTTATGTCAAAGGATGCAGTAATGTCTTGCGGTGCCGTCGAGGTCGCGGAGGATAAGGTCTTGGCGTGATAAAGTCTCAAATGAGTATGCTTGCTTGACTCTTCTTGAGTTGAACTAATGACGGATCTTTGGATGCAACTAGTGCTGTGGCCCAACTTTATCTGAGCTGCACCTTGTGCTTTTGATCTTGGAGAAGGGGGTGCTGAATTGCAGAAACATTGGGATTGGCCGTGGCATTTCCCGCTATAACCCTGTTTTGATTAGAGTTTAGCATATTGAATCTTTTTCCTTTTCCCTAAGACTTCCTTCAAAATCTCGCTGTGAGTTCTAACAAAAATCATCAACTTCATTCATAACATCGGAGTCTTCATTTAAAACCAAGAGGCCTTTGACTTGAAGTGTTGAGAGACCCTTGAATCTTGATTGTTCTCATGGAGCCATTAGACTACTCCACATTGCATTGCTTGAGCATTGTTGTCCCCAAAAGACTGTCGGTCGCGAAGCCCTAATACTGCCCTTTTCTTGAATTACTGTAATGCCGTAGCCCAAAAGATTGTAGATTGCGAAGCCCTTGGAGACCTTCGGTGCCGAATTGAGGGAGCTTCCAATGTTGCACATGACCTGGCTGGGGATACTGCTGGGGAGTTAATTGCTCTTTGCCGAGGGAACCTTTAAGACTCGACCGTAGCCCCTAGAGTGCCATCATTGATTGCGAGAAAGGTCCATCCTTTATTGGGAGAACGAGCATGGGCACACGTGACAAGAGGGCGTTTTTGACATCCCTTTTTGAGAGACTTTGAGGATAGTCTCACACATCCTTTTTTTTTTTTTTTTCGAGCATAGCCTCAAGGGCGTATTGATTGTCAAGTGAAGCAAAAGAAGTCCTTGTTCTTGAGTCACATAGCCCCTAGGGCGTCACCATTTGTTGATTAAAGCAAGAGTGACTCGTCCTCGTGTGAGGGAATAAACATGAGAAGATATGGCAAGAGCTACTCCATTTCTCGGGAGTCTTTCGGCGTACATTAGAAGCACATACTTGAAGAAGCCTTGAAAACTGAGACACATGTTGTTGCTATTTGCTGCCCAAGCCAATTGACTAGCTAGGGATTATTTGTGCAACCTCGTGCCCTTTTATGATGGGCTTGTTCTTGGATGGATCTTGGTTACCACGGGCCTTCTTTTCATGAACCCAAAAATGCACACTGCTGGAGAATGATGCCGATAACCCAAGACAACCTTTGATGGTGCTATATCTTGTCGAGCCTTTTGCAATCCCAAAGTTGACTCGGTGGGGAATTGACTTGCTGAGGAGATTCAATGTAGAACTTGTCTTCTTTAGAGGCCGGGGATCTCCATTTCTCTTTCCCTTCTCTCTCTCACTCTCTCATTTTCTTTTTATGACGCACCCTGATTTTGCCTAGACCGCCCTTTCGGGTTTTCAATCTAGCGGGCATCTCTTTTGCGTTTTCATTTTTGACTCGATTAATGAGGAAGTGTGCATTGACTCTAGCTGAGGAGATAAGACATGTGATTTTGCGGTGGAGACCTCTTGTCACTAAAGGTGAGTGACATTGACTTGACTAGGGAAGTGTCCCTAGTATTGACATGTATTTTTTATTGAATTGAATGACTCGCGAAGGCAAGTAAGTCATTAAGAGAGAAGAGAAGGAAAGCCCCAATTTGATTGCAAGAAATTGGGAGTATGCAGAAAGAATAGAAGTCCCTAGACTCGACAAGGATCGCGAAATGATTCCAAATCTAAGAAAGTTGTTCAATCTTTTTGGTGATTAATTCGTTGGCAAATGAATCGTACAAAGATGTCTTGACAAGTTCGAGATGAAGGCCAATCACCATAACGCGGTAGGGCTAAACATATCTTCTTTCTTGCATGAGACCGGACCCGCAGGTTGCCTACGTTCCTCCAGTGTAGAGGCTCAGGTCACCGTAGTTCTTGTGAATTCTCTATTCTTCGTGATGAATTGTTGCTTCGTCCTTCGTTGGTGGATGATGATGTTGATTTTCTTTGATTGAGGGGGATTTTTTTTTTTTTTTTTTTTTTTTTTTTTTTTTTTTTTGTGCTCTAACTTTTGCCTAGGTTGATTTCAACCTAGCGAGCCTCTTTTTTTTTTTTTTTTTTTTTTTTTTTTTAATCCCCTTTTGAAACATTGCTTGATTTTTCTCCATGGTTGTTGCTTCACCTTTGATGTCTTGGCTTTGCCTTCGTCGTTGATGATGTTGCCTTCGTCACAATGTTTAGCCCCTAGGCGTTCAAGTGATGGCCTTCATTCCAAAACTCGTTTAGACATCTTTTCATCATTTTGCCAAGAATTAGATTGAACAACTTGGAAGAGTGTATAAGGACAAGAACGACTTTTATTTGATAAGAAGACTCGACACTTAACATGGGACGAGAGAAAACATTAATGCACACAAAAGAGGACTTTTGACTTTTTTTTTTTTTTTTTTTTTTTATTCCTACTACTAGGTAGAGAAAGAGAAACGGAGATTGTTGTCGTCGTCCTCTTTGTTGAAGCCCCATTTCAAAACCAAATCATTCTTCTTTGATGAGTTCTTGCATGTTGGCACTCTCTAAAGGTTGCTCTTCACCCACAGTAAATTCGCCGTTGTCGAACAAATCTTGGATGATGTTTCGGAGAAGGAAGCACCCTTCGGTAGTATGGCCACTATGCTTGTGGTAGCCGCACCATTCACCATGTGCATGATTCTTCGGTATCGTCTTCGGCTTGTACCCCTCTAAAGGCTTGACCTTTCCACTTGCCACCAAAGTTTCAAATGCTTCGGCTTGGGTTACTCCTAGGAGAGGAGTGAAAACTCGGTTGTTGGCGGTACCTTTGTAGCTTTTGAGGGACAGGCCACTTGAGCATGCTTTACCCTTAAACTTTGCTTTGCCGTCAGTGAGCTCTTGCAAACGGGCTTTGAGTTCGGAAACCTCTTCCTCGTGAATTCTTCTTTCATAATCAAGACGAGCCTTGAGTTCGGAAACCTCTTCTTTGTGAATCCTCTTGTCGATATCGAAACGGGCTTGCCACAAATTGTCTTTACGGCGGGCATCCTCGACAATCCTATCCATTTGTTCCCCCATTGATTTCATTATGTTGAGTAACCCTTCGTTGGACACGAAATCATTTCCACCGTTGTTGTTGTTGCCGTTGGAAGCCATTGGACCTATTGAAAGAGCACGGTTGATCTTAGATTGGCCCCACAAACACCTTTTGGATAAAATGAATTAACCCACAAACAAAGAAAAAGACTCAACCACATAAGGAAAAACGACTCTTTTTTTTTTTATTTATTTACAAAGTCGGAAGGACGTGGTCCTTTTTGGGGTTTCTAGAAAAATAATGGAATCGTCACACTAGTATATAGACCTTCTCGCGGTCCCATATACTCATCGGATTCCACCACGCTTGTGATACCTACATGTGACGGGATTAAACTAAATTAATGTAGTAAATCATACATGCTGGGACGGATTTTTATTTTCGTCCAAAATAACCACTTTTGGGGACGGAGTTTTTATTTCGTCCATTGCAACAAATTGGCATGTATGATTTGAAGACATTAGTTTAGGGAAACCTCGGTACATGAAAACCGACTTGAGTCACGGAGTGTTAGACCTTAAACTAGAATTGTGTGGCTTGTGCTCGGCTTGAATATGAGGCTCAAATGTCACCCCCGGCATGTAGTCATGAACTACGCCACGGGCTGAGGTTTACCGCTTCGAAAGAGCCAAGGTCGAGTGGAGCTTGAAACTTTCTAGGACGGGCCTCGACGGGTTCGGGGTTGGACTTGTGCGACTCGATAGTGAGCAGTTCATAGGAATATGTGCATGTAGTGTGAGGTCTAACATGTGACAAAACATTTTTTTTTTCAAAAGAAATAAAAAAAACAAATAAGCACATAATTACAACTTTCGAATCACCCGTGTGACCGATAAAACAAACAGAAAATAAAAGAAGTTCTGTGCAGGCCCGGTGCCCACACATTGTCATTCTGCTCTGTTTCTGTGCACTGTTCTGTTCCGGGAATGCGCCCAGAAGCGCGCGCATTGGGTTGCCTATGCGGAAGGCGCGCGCGTGAGAGGAAGAAGGGCAGAGGCGCCCGCTTCTGGGTGAGAACCTGCAAATCAGTGGGTTCAAGGGATTGCCTTGACCCTTAATTAAGAAAACTTTCCCCTGCAGAATTTGTTAGCACAGAAACATGGAATTGAAGGACAAGAACGAAGACGGGCGATTCTGGTAATAAGGGTCGGACGCGCGCGCTTTAGGCCAAGAAGGCCGGAGGCGCGCGCTTCCTACCCCTTTCACCAGAATGCCCAGAAAATAGAATAAAAGAACACCAAAAATGAAAACGCAAGTTTAACCCTCTATCGCCCCCAGCAGAGTCGCCACTGTAGATACCCCGGGGAACCACGGCTTGGCTAGAGCGGTGAATTATCCTAGGATGTCTAACTTGTTTTAGATTTGTTTAGAGTCGCCACCTATGTTTTTAAAGGAACATAAGAAAAACCTAGAAATAGCCTAATTTATGTACAAAACCAGAGATTCGGGAGAGAAGGGTTCGGGGGTTAGGTGACGGAGTGGGAAGTACTTAAACACCCACTCCGCCCCGCTTATGCGGGTCTTGCTACTATTGGTGTTCTAATGCTAAATGTCCTTCAATTTATTAACAATGCTAACAATTATAATGTAAAGAAAAAAAAAAGGGAAAAGAATGATTTTATTAATTTAATGCTAAATAGTTACATGTTGGACTAGTGCTAAATGATTACATTAAGAAATGAAATATAAATTAAATGAAGTTTGGAATGTCGGGATGTAACCTTGGCCAAACTTCAATAGTGAAGTGGCATTTTGGTTGTATCCCTTTTTATGGAGATTCCATACTAGTAAGACTAGACAAATAAAATAAGAGAAGAAAAGAAAAGAGATGTTGTACCTTAGGAAAGAGGACTTCAAACTTGGACTTGAAAATGGTGTTGTTGCAGAGAAAATGTTGTGCAAACACTTTGTGTAGTGTTTTGTAGAGAAGGATTGTTGAGATGATTTGTGTAGAGTTTTTGTTCAAGTCTCAAAAATTGGGTCCCTTTCCAAGGTAGAAGATGATGGTTTTTATAGGTAAAAAAGAGAGGGAAATGATGGAGGGAAAAGATGATCATCCATGTGAAATGGAATTGACCAATCAAAAATAAGATAAATAAAATAATAAATAAAAGAAATAAAAGAAAATCAAATAAAATAAAAAGGAAATATTTTGTTTTAATGAAAAGGCTAGAAGTGTGGGATTGAGAGTTAATGAGAAAAGGGGGGATGAATGTGGATGTAAAAAGATGGTTTTTGTGATCAAGAAAAGATGATTGTAAATAAGAAAAGGGAGGGAAATAAGGTGCAATCCGTTACTGCCAAAGTGGGAAGCGCGCGGGTCCGGCTTTTGGGGCGGGACGCGCGCGCGGCTCACTGGCAGTGCCGGAAGCGCCCGCGGGTGAAAAATGACAGAATGACAGAATGACCCTAAAAGTTAACTCTGTTATGCAGTTTAGTCCAAAACTAACGGAATCAGTTAGGAACTTAACCGAAGTAACAGAAATTAATGAAAATAAGTTAAATAAAAATACTTTGTATGCAATCGGGGTGAGAGGTCCAAGGCGGGGTGTCTACAGCGGCTAAACTATCAAACCTATTATTGATAACCTTAAAACTTTCCCTAAATTCATTATTAATCTTCTCCTGATTTTTATTTTGTTCTACAATATAGTCCATAAGAAGATCCAATTTAGAATTAGGGGGAGGGAAAGAATTATTGAAATTCTTAGGTGCAAATCCCGTTGGTTGATTAGAAGGTTGAGGGTTCAAAACGTTATTGCTTTTATGGGAAAAATTAGGGTGATTTTTCCACTCGGGATTGTATGTGTTTGAATACATACCCCCTCTTTGACCATTAGAAGCAATGAAATTGGCTTGCTCACTAGAAGTAGTGGCAAGCAAGTCACAACCTTCGGAGTTGTGTGATTTTGACCCACATAACTCACAAAAAATGTTTATATTAGCAACGGGGTTTACATTAAGGTTTTCAAATTTCTTAAGAAGCATATCTACTTTAGATGAGAGGAGGGTAACTGCATCTATATTGTACTTACCTGGGGTTCCTTGCGTTTGCTCCCTCTCATTGGACCACTGATAGTGGTTCAATGCAATGCTCTTGATCAAGTCATACGCTTCGTCCACGCCTTTGTTCATCAATGCTCCTCCCGCAGCAGCATCGATGGTCTCTCTAGTCTTGAATGTGAGACCATTGTAGAAGGTGTGGACTATCAACCACTTTTCCAGCCCGTGGTGAGGGCACATTCTCAAGAGTTCCTTATACCTCTCCCAAGCATCATAGAGTGATTCATTTCCGTTTTGACTAAAGTTGGTGATTTTAGTCCGGATTTGAGCCGTCTTTGATGGAGGGAAGAAACGCCCAAGGAAAGCTTCCTGAACTTGGTCCCATGTTGTTAATGAGTTATGAGGGACTGAGTTCAACCATTGTTTCGCCTTATCCTTAAGTGAGAAGGGGAAAAGGCGCATTCTTATTGCTTCGGGTGTGATACCGAGAATTCGGGTGGTATCACAATACTCCAAGAAGGATTGGATGTAAAGGTGGGGATCTTCAAATGCTGAGCCACTGAATTGATTGTTCATCACCATGTGTAGAAGTTGTGGCTTTATTTCAAAATGGGCTACGTCGGCATTTGGAATGACAATGGGTGTCCTAGTCCCCGGGGTACTTGGGTTGACAAAGTCCCGAAGGGTCCTAGGTGGTGGTGTAGCGGGATCTCCTTCTCCGTTCTGTGCCATGTTTTCTTCTAGTATTTCTCTTAGTCTTCTTAACCTTTCGTGAAAGGTTCTTTCAGGTTCCGGATCAAACTCTTCAAGTATGATTCGGGCTCTTTTCATATACTCCGAGAGTACCTAAAGAAAAAAATTTAAAGACACAAATTCTTCGAAGGGATGTTAAATAATCAACAAAAATTAAAAATTAAAACTAACAACAAAAAGCATAAAGCAAAAGAAAATTTTTGAAAGTAAACCGTTGTCCCCGGCAGCGGCGCCAAAAATTAGGAAATACATCTGATGTGCTGCTCCAGCAATAAAAGTATAAACAATACAACTATCAATGCACTAAAGCAATCTAAAGCAAGGGGCCACTTAACTTGTGACAGACTAAAAAGAGATGGGGACGCGTATATACGGAATGAGAGATTACTAGGTGTCAAAATATATAAGGCATGGCAAATGGAAAACCCTTGGTGGTTTCAATTCTTGAGTACCAACTGAACACAATCTTACTACCTCCGACACATAAAGATAGTCCCACTTTTAGGTGTTAATTTTAATTAACTTTGATCAATAATTTAAGGAATTATCCTAGCGAAAATTAAAATATTATAAATGATAGTAGTTTTTATAATTATGTATCGATGACGAGTTTAAGATTTTCAATAAGACAATCAAATTGCCTTTATATTATTTCTAAGAATTCATTCAAATTAACAAGTAAAAAGGTGGGACTATCTTTATGGACGGAGGAGGATTATTTTTCAATGTAAGAACACAGTCCTTACAATTACACCAAAGTTCTGTCTAGATCATTCAACACTTCCAACTTGATTTTGGAAAAAATAACAACATATGAGATCATTCAACAATCAACATGATACAACACAGAAACCAGGTCAGGTAACATCACGACTCACGGAAAACCTCTACTAAGGATAACAGGCACTCTCACACATCGGTTTTTAACTTTTCAACACTTCCATTTTGTTATTATCATCTGATATCTTAAATGTCAAAGCAACGTGAATCTGTTTGCATATTCCAAATTTCATTACTCCCCCCCCCCCCCCCCACCGTTCCCAAAATATAAATGTCCAAAAATCACATGATGTACGTTGACTTTGCTCTATGAACACTATTTAAAACTTAACTGTTTGCTTTGAATCAATTTGACAAAGTGACATTCATTTAAGAATACTCCCTCCGTCCCAAAATGATCGTCATACTTTCTCGATGTTACTAAGCAGGAACTTTGAGCAATGATTTTAGGTTGATTTAATTATCCTAATGAAAAATCTAAAACTTGTTATTCATAGTAAAGTTGATGGTGTGTTAATAACAAGTTTTAGATTTTCATTAGTACAATTGAGTCAACCTAAAATTATTGCTCAAAGATCCTTCGTGGTAACGGCGAAAAAAGTAGAAACATCATTTTGGGACGGAGCGAGTACATGACTACTCAGCCCGCGACATACCAAGGACCTGAGAATTCGTAGGCCGTCATAGTGTAAATTGTGCTGAGTAATATTTTATGAACTAATAATTTCGAGGATATCTAATGCATTATGAAGATAAACATAATTCTAAGTGAGAAAACTTGAACTTTAATGATGCACAAGGACAAGTGCGTAAGAAACTTAATACTCCCTCAGTCCCTAAATGAATGTCCATTTATTTATAAAAAAATGTCCCAAAATAAATGTCTTTTTTCGAATTAACTTTGTTTCTAATTGTTTTTTTTACCAAGTTTTTTTCACTAGTCTCTTTATACTTGCACAACTAAATGTTTGGAAAGAGGATTACATGATAATATATGAATCTTTGCCACTAAATTGTATGAAACGTACAGATTTTCAGATGTCCCTTAAAACAAAAATTTGAACATTCATTTAGGGCAAGAGATAGTAACATTTTAATCATTAAGATCCCATGTTTCCAGATTTTACCACATATCCACAATGGGAGTACTACAATTTAGCTACTCTCATTCTATTAACATAATCTTTCCGAGTCATCTCAACAATAAAACTACACTCCTGCAACCAACATACGAGTTAAATACTCTTTTAGTCCCTAACCTATTCAACTTTTTACCTTTTCGTCCTCAAGCTATTTTTTTTCCCCGATTTCATCCTTAACGTATGAACTCGTAGGACCATGTGGTCCTTCCGTCAGTGGACCGTTAATTTATCCGTTAAATGTGTTGACGTGGCACAATGACATCACCGTTTTTGATTATCTGGCACCCTACATTGATAAAAACATAGCATAAGAGGGCATTTGTTGCAAAGCATCCGTAAAAGGGACATTGATGTAAATAGATTTTAAAACTTTGCAAATTGTTTATCAAGTTTTGCCTTTACCAACCTTTGGGGGTAAGGTATTGGCGGGTCAAAATTTCAAGAAACTTTAGGGGATTCCGTCCCCTTTTCTACTACTTCATTAGTCTCAACCAACGGTGGGGTTGGACTAACGTTCTCCTCATTAGATTTGATAATTTCTTTAGGAGGGGGATCTACTAGTTCTTTTCCACTCCTAAGCACTACCGCCTTAGCATGCTCATCGGGCCTTTGTGGTTGACCGGGAAAACTCCCTTGTGGTCTATGTGATGTCCCGGCTTGTTGGGCTTGTTGATTCTCTAACATTTTATTATGGGCGGCTAAACTATCAAACCTATTATTCATAACCTTAAAACTTTCCCTAAATTCATTATTAATCTTCTCCTGATTTTTATTTTGTTCTACAATATAGTCCATAAGAAGATCCAATTTAGATTTAGGGGGAGGGAAATAATTATTGAAATTCTTAGGTGCAAATCCCGTTGGTTGATTAGAAGGTTGAGGGTTCAAAACGTTATTGCTTTTATGGGAAAAATTAGGGTGATTTTTCCACTCGGGATTGTATGTGTTTGAATACATACCCCCTCTTTGACCATTAGAAGCAATGAAATTGGCTTGCTCACTAGAAGTAGTGGCAAGCAAGTCACAACCTTCGGAGTTGTGTGAGTTTGACCCACATAACTCACAAAAAATGTTTATATTAGCAACGGGGTTTACATTAAGGTTTTCGAATTTCTTAAGAAGCATATCTACTTTAGATGAGAGGAGGGTAACTGCATCTATATTGTACTTACCTGGGGTTCCTTGCGTTTGCTCCCTCTCATTGGACCACTGATAGTGGTTCAATGCAATGCTCTCGATCAAGTCATACGCTTCATCCACGCCTTTGTTCATCAATGCTCCTCCCGCAGCAGCATCGATGGTCTCTCTAGTCTTGAATGTGAGACCATTGTAGAAGGTGTGGACTATCAACCACTTTTCCAGCCCGTGGTGAGAGCACATCCTCAAGAGTTCCTTATACCTCTCCCAAGCATCATAGAGTGATTCATATCCGTTTTGACTAAAGTTGGTGATTTTAGTCCGGATTTGAGCCGTCTTTGATGGAGGGAAGAAACGCCCAAGGAAAGCTTCCTGAACTTGGTCCCATGTTGTTAATGAGTTATGAGGGACCGAGTTCAACCATTGCTTCGCCTTATCCTTAAGTGAGAAGGGGAAAAGGCGCATTCTTATTGCTTCGGGTGTGATACCGAGAATTCGGGTGGTATCACAATACTCCAAGAAGGATTGGATGTGAAGGTGGGGATCTTCAAATGCTGAGCCACTGAATTGATTGTTCATCACCATGTGTAGAAGTTGTGGCTTTATTTCAAAATGGGCTACGTCGGCATTTGGAATGACAATGGGTGTCCTAGTCCCCGGGGTACTTGGGTTGACAAAGTCCCGAAGGGTCCTAGGTGGTGGTGTAGCGGGATCTCCTTCTCCGTTCTGTGCCATGTTTTCTTCTAGTATTTCTCTTAGTCTTCTTAACCTTTCGTGAAAGGTTCTTTCAGGTTCCGGATCAAACTTTTCAAGTATGATTCGGGCTCTTTTCATATACTCCGAGAGTACCTAAAGAAAAAAATTTAAAGACACAAATTCTTCGAAGGGATGTTAAATAATCGACAAAAATTAAAAATTAAAACTAACAACAAAAAGCAAAAAGCAAAAGAAAAATTTTGAAAGTAAACCGTTGTCCCCGGCAGCGGCGCCAAAAACTTGTTACGTTAAATCCGCAAGTGCACGGGTTTTTATAGTGTAGATAGTGCAAGAGCGGGTCGATCCCACGAGGACAACTTACTTTTAAAAAAATGTTTTGCTTTGAAAAAGAAATAAAGAAAAGAAAATGATTGGGGGTATAGAATTTGTTTGTCACTAACTAGAAATGATTGCAAAATACTCTTAATTTAGATTAAAAACTCTTTATATTTAATAAATTCCTGGGATTGGGACTTAAACTATCATACATTCATCATTTTATTATGCTCTCTTTTAGATTAAAGGTTTCATTTTAAACAAGGGTGGTACGCTATGTTGTGTCAACTTCTTAATTAAGGCTTAAACACATGTATTTTAATACTAATTATGCCCTATCTCTCGATGGCCCATAATTAGTAAAAATCCATTAAGTTCTTATAAAAATTCCACGTACTTCCACTCAAGGAGCACCCCTAGGCCATTAATCTACTCTCGTGATTAATGAAACCCAGTCAGTTCATATGGTTCCGTTAATTGAGATTCACCGCTAGGTCCTTCTCTCGATTAACTGAGGTTCATACAAAACATGGAGCTCATCATGGTTGTAGGCGTTTTGATACAATATGAAAGGATTGTTTAAGATGAAGAGAAGAAGAAAGAAAGCATAAATAAAAGTGATGAACAAATGATGTAAAGTATCCAATCCCAAGGAAAGAGAGGATTACTCACAAGTCATTTTATGTAAAATAAGAACAAGCATTAAAATAAGGATAAAGGAAGAAATACTTATTCAGATTTGATATGGAAATATAAGGCATGTTGAAGAAAACCTCGAGAACTTTTATTACTTCACCCTTTGAATGTATTGAAACACTTTTGTGAATGAAAAATAACAATATAATGAGACTAAAATTTGCTAGAGTAATATTACAATGATTTCTGCCTCCTCTAACTAATGATTTTTACTTCTACTTATAAGCCTTGGAGGAGGGGGGAGGAATCTCTTCACAAAAACTGGAAATTCACGAAAAGGCATTCCTGAACAGGTGCACTGGCACGGTCGTGCCTTGTATTTTGGCATGGTCGTGCCATAATTTGATCTCAGATGATTCTTCTCGGTGGATTTGGCATGGTCGTGCCATTTTCATAGGCACGGTCGTGCCAGGCAATAATTCTGACTTTTCTTCCTTTTTCTTCCCGGCTTGATCCATATCACTCCGATTGTTCCTTTTCACCACTTAAACATTATTCTTGCCCAAAAAGGTCCCTAAAAATCTGTTTCATCCACAAACACTACCAACAAGCAATATCCAAAAATAAAGATAAAAAATGAATTAAATAATTAGATTTTAACTATATTAAGATAAAAAGATGTAATATTTAGACCCTAAATGACTATAAAATAGCCATTTATCATGGCATAATGACATAAAACCCTAACAAATTTTATGGGCTTGCCTCGCCCCGCTCATAAAGGGTAAACCATTACGAAACTCGTTTTATGGGTGAGAACAAGTCACACAAGTTTTTGTATAAAATAAGATAGAGAAAAATAAAAAGTAGAAAAATGACTCGGTCCAAAACGAAAATGATAGATCACGGCCCAAGGTCTTTTTAGTAGTATAATCATGACAAAAAACCCTAAGAAATAATCGCCGTAGGATTTCATGGCATACGACGGCGTAGATTATTTTTTCTCCACATTGGCTCTATAAGAACAGCTTATGTTAACCCTAATTCATCACACTTTGTAAAATAATCTGTCTTGGTCGGCAAATTTTCCAGCGGCGGCGCCGCAACCACGGCATAAATCTTTCTCCGATCATAATGGCGGCAGCAGATAAAGCATCCTCCTTGTAAGTTTTTCTATGTTTTTTGGCTGATTAAAGTTTTCAGTTTTCAGTGCTATTCATTAATCTCCATTTCCTGACCAATTGTTTTTGTTTTTTGTATGCGCCATTTAGTATTTTGCTGGTTTGGGAGCGCTGGAAATCAATGAATGTTAACATCAATGGATACGGATCGTTATTCGTCGAATATCAAATCGAGGTACTTACGATCTTTATCAATCTCACTCATTTGCCGGATTAAGTTATAAATTGCTTACAATTATATCAATACACTACATCCATTTTGTTAAGTTTATGTAGATTTTCTCTCTTTTAAAATCCTCTATGCTATGTATGTATGGATAATGCTTTGGATTGAAATTTAGTACTCCATTTGTCCCAAAAAAAAAAAAAATCATATTCATCAAAAGTAAATTCGAATATTTTTCGGACATTCATTCATTTTGGGACAGAGGTACTATGTTTTAGACTTGGATTGGATGGAGTTTATGGATTATATCGGTGTAGGTCGCGCTGTTAATTTGGCTATATATTGATGGAGATGGGGAAAAATAAAATGTAAATGAGTGGCTCTTACATGTCATTTTAGTATGCCAACTGTTAGGTTTCATGGAGTATATGTTTATGTATACATAGTTTATGTATACATACGATTTTTGCTAAATGAATTTAAGGTATCATGGATTCCATGTTTATATAGTACTCCCTCCATCCCAAAATGATCTTCACAATTGACTATTCAAACTTTTTAAGGATGTGAACACTTGATTCACTAGTCATGTTTTGTTTGGGCACTTTTTAAGCCTAAGTTGTAGAAATGTGAAGAATTTTTTGGGACAATAAAAATTGCCAAATGAGAAGATCATTTTGTTGGGACGGAGGGAGTATATACATAGGATTTTGGGTAAATGAATTTGAGGCTATATATGGAGTATTCAATAGAAGATGTTTACGCAACAGGATAATTAATCTTTCTATTATTTTCCATATTTTATTATATTGTTGAAAGACAAAATCTTTAAACGTGTAATGCAAGAATATTTGTACATTTTTTCTACTAATTTCAAATATACAGTATCTTTTAATGAAAATTAACATTTATTTTTGGGACGGAGGACAATTTTAGCTAAATGAATTTAAGGTAGTCATGGATTCCATATTTATGTATATACATAGTTCCAATAAATCATACTTTTCCAATAAAAATTATATTCCTTATTCTTGGTACTCTATTATTGTTGTTCTAGTTTTTCATTCAAACTTTCTTGATTCTTTGTTTGATCATGAAAGGCCCTTGTTTGAAATGCAAATGATCAGACAGCTATGGTTTGGCTTAGCTGTCAGATATTTGAAGAGTTGTGCAGCGGAATATATATAAATGGTTTGAAATAATGATAGGACAATTTAACACAATGAAATAATGCAAGTGTGTGTGTGTGATTGCAGAAAAGGAAATAACACAGCAAGATTTAAAGTGGTTCAGAGTTCACTCCTCCTACATCCACCCCCACTGTCAAACTTTGACAAGTGAGATCAATTTATTATAATCTTAATCAACAAGAATTACACAAATTGATAGGTAAGTTCCTTGAACTTCCTCTTCCTAATTAGTACAGTCAACTAGGGATACACTTAAAGTACAGTCTTAAGTGCTTTTACAACTTGAAGTGCAGTCTCAAGATTTACAACATAAATACACTCAAAGTACAGTCTTGAGTGTTTACAAAATATTTATACACCTAAAGTACAGTCTTAGGTGTTTACAATCATACACTTAAATTACAGTCTTAAGTGCTTTTTCAACTTGAAGTACAGTATCAAGATTTGCTAATTGTGAGTCATCACACTAAGGTTGTTGTAGTAGAAACAGGGGCTGAAGGTTTGGGTTTGGAATGGTGTTTGAAGGGTAGGGATTGATGTTTAAGGTTTGAATTCCAGGAGGAGTGTAAGGGGTAAGGGAAAGGGTGTTTTTGGATTATCAAAAGGGTAGTTTGTGCAGAGGATGAAGTCTTCTATTTATACACATTAATGTAGCCGTTGGAATATGACTGTTGCAGCACCATTAATGTGTCTTTGACTGGTCTTTGCCCCATTTGTCCACTTGCAGGTCTTCATTGAGCTGGATTGAGGGAATGGCTTCCAGAAGGTCTTCAATGGTCTTCAATGGTGGTCTTGATAGCTGTGAAGATACAGGATCCATCTTGGTTGAGATTGTGATAGCAAAGGATGAGACAGAACAATGGCTATCTGATGAAGAAGCCATAGCTGTCAGATCACAACAAGGCTTAACTATCAGAGATGATCTTCAATATGGGTGGAGGAGCTGTTAAAGATCTTGATAGCTTAGAACAGATATATGATTCATGTTATTGAAGTAGTACAATCAATGTAAGAATAAGAATCATAGCTGTCAGACTCACAGCTGTCAGATAAACTGAAGCCTTAGCTGTCAGTTTATACTGTGGCTTAGATCATTAGTTAAGACATGTATTTGATTTATATAATGTAAACATGTAATTAACTTATTGTTCTCAGCCATTTTGAGTTACATAACTGTTGAGTAACAAGATGAATATGAGTGTTGATTTGGTCAGTTATTATCTTAACTGTCAGTCATGACTGATAGTTTTCATATTTTGATATAAACCCTGTTCCTTATATATTCCTTTATCAAAACCATCTAACTATGACTTTGATTAAAGTTAGGTCCTAACAGTTTCCCCTTTTTTGGTAAAGAAAGATATATTTAGAACTTGTCTTCACAGTTAATGATAAGAAAGATATGAAAGTAGATAATTCAGGGATTCTCAACATTCACAAGTACTTTTGAATGAAATTGAAATACTTGAATGTAACTCAAAGAAAAGATGTTTAGGGATTACATCCATCAATACCAAAAAAATTGTTTCAAACACCAAAATAGAACAATCGTTTCAATACACCATAAAAAATCATGCATCATGAAGTTGATCATAGAATTCTTCATGCTCTTGTCTTGCAGACAGAAGGTCATCTCTTTCTTCTTCCAGCATTCTTCTCATATCTGGTTCAACCCCTCTGTAATAGAACTCATTGTTCCATTCCCAAGTCATCCTATCATCATACTTGAAGGAGTCATCTTCCCTTGCTCTGAGCTGATCCTTCCTCAGTGGCATTTGGTCATTTCTGATTCTCATTGGACCCCACAGTGCTTTTTCTTTCTTCTTGCTGTCTTCTCTTGCTTGGGCATAGAGGATGGGCCAGGTTGGTGTTGAGTTGGTGCTTGAGGTTCAGGGGAAGTATGAGAGGATTGCTGAGGAGGGCTTTTGGTGGTAGGAGATGGAATATTGATTGGTGAGTCTGCATTTGGGCTTGTAGCATTATCATCATCATTATTTCCAGAGCTGTCATAGTCTGAAGAGACATCAATAATATCATTGACTCTGTTGTGGCTGACAGCTAAGGATTCCCTAAACTGTTTGATTTCTGGGATTGATTTCTTTCTCATGGAGCTGGAGTTGACATTGGGAGAGTTAAAAAGTAAGGGATCAACAGAGATTGGATTTGAAAGAAGTGGCTCAATTCCTGGGTGAAGGACTGGATGAAAGATATTGACTCCTCCTTTGCTTATGAAAAGCATAAGTGCAAACTTTCTCTCAAACAGATAATAATAGAATGTCTTGGCAAGATTAATGCACAAGGAGTAGACTAGTCCCAGAGGCATATAGAGGCAGGAATATAGTGATGGAGAGAGGAGTTGGCTAAAGAGTCTTTCCCAATCAACAAGTGTATTGGGAGTGATGAATTTAGGGAGAGATGGGATTTGATGGACAAAATTGGAGGTGGAGGATGTTCTGGACTTTTTCCATTCTTCATAGGCAAAGAAAACCGGTCCTGCAAGGTTTCTTGCCACTAAAATCAGTCCATTTCTGGACAATTCCCAGAATTTAGGATAAGTGAAGGGATTAGCAATTTCTGGGATGTGAACAACATCCTCTAACTTATCATTTGCCTTTTTGATGGATGAGTAAGAAAAATCAATGCCACATTTTAGCATCCAGGGTTCTCTTTTGGGAAGAAAGAATTGATTGAGAATTGGAGGGCTTGAATGAGATGGAGGAATGTCATGACTGTCAGGACTAAGAGGACTGTCATGGATGGGTTCACTGTCAGAGATATCTTGGCCATGTCCAGCCAGGTTTGGGCTATGAGAGGGTTCTTGAAAGGATTCATTTCCAGGGATTGAAGGGATGGGCTTGGAAGGAGCAGAGAGATTGGTTAAAGGTTTGGGGAGAGAGTGAGGTGTAGATCAGGATAGTTCATACGAAGTTCAGCTATGAAATGGGCTTTGAGGTAGTTCAAGGCTCCACTAACATAAGCTTTGTCTATTCTCTTTTCAAGCTCAAGAATAAGGGCTTTTTCATTTTCTGGGGTTCCATCATAAGTAAGCCCTTTACATGCTCTCAAGAACAAGTCTCCCCTTGAAACTCTTTTGGGATCAATCTCATGTCCCTCTTTGTTTAACCTTTGAATCACTTCAGGTATTTGACTAACATTCCCCCTATCACTTTGAACATTTGGGGCAAGCTCATTCACAGCCTCTTTATCAGGTATGGAAGGGATGGAATGAGTATCAGTTTCCATAGCTGTCTGACTGGGATGACTGGATGATTCTCCTGGACCACTTCTCTCTTTCATTAGCCTAATCCTGAGTTCTTCTATGGCTATCCTTATCTCACCCTCATTCAACACTTGATTAAGATGAATGAGAACAGCTTTTTCAGTATTAGGATGTCCATCCAATCTAATGGCTTCAATAGCACTTAGAATTTTGGCTGACAGCTGAGGTTGGGCAGATGGAATATTCTCATCACTATTCCCCCTTAAGGGTTGCTCTCCTAATGGTTCATTGAGATTTAGGATTGATTCTACAGCAGAATGATGGTCAGAACTAGATTGGTCCTTGGTGGTTGATAATGATTTTTCAACAGAAGGACTGGCAGTTGTTGATTTTGGAGAAAGGGGAGGGGTATTTTGTTTGGTTTTCTTGGGTTTTGGTTTTGTCTTTTCTGGTTTTCTTTTCTGAGGCAAGACAGTAGAAGGAAGGGGAGAGGAAGATGTTACCTGTGATCTTGTGACAGCTTTCCTGGTGGGGATGGCTGTCAGTGGTTGCTTGCCTTTCTGCTTTATTTTGGACAAGTCAATAGCTGCCTGGATTTCTTAGGGATCTATATCAGCATCACCAACATCAGCTTGACCTGTGGTGTCATCCTCATGACTGTCAGCAGCATCCATTTCTTCATCATCTTTTCCATGGCTGTCAGATACAGTCTTCTCACTGTCAGCTACATGATCAGCCTTTTCTTTTCCTTTCTCACCAGTTTTGGCAGGAGACACAACATTCTTCTTAAAAACTCCAGTTTCTTGATTTGTGTTTTTACAATCTTCTTTCTTCTCTTGTAAAATGCTTCTTTGTCACTTGTACCCAATGCTACCAAGTCCTTCCAGTGTGTTTTTTTAACTTGAGAGAGGATATTGAGGAGATAAGTTGGAAGTTGTGAAGGAGAACAGTGCACCAGTTTGTATCTGTTGTCATCAAGCTCAGCATCTGCTTCCATTCATTTGCTCCCATTTGGTCAAATGAAGATTGCTTCCCATCAATGGCTTTGTTGACCACATCTATGAGGGTTGATTTAAAGATGTCAGACTTGTCTTTGGTTACAGCTTTGTCCTGTACATCCTTGAACTCATGGACTTCAACACCAAAGAAATTTTCATAAACTGTCTTCAATCTTTCTGAATTTCTATTCCAAATGTTCTTCTCTGCTTCTTGTTTGTTGGGGATTCCATAGACTTCGTAAACCAAATCCTGAGTGATGATTATCTCTGTGTTGTCAATGGTGGCTGTGATTAAGTTGTCCTCCTTGTTTCTTTTTCCCACAAGGTAAATCTCTCTGCATAGCTCTTCATAGATTGGGGGTCTTGCTCCCATGAAATCAAGCAGTTCATTCGCCTCAAGTAACTTTTTAATGAGGGCCCCAACATCAGAATCATAGAAATTAGGTTTTATGAAATAGCTGTGAGCATCTGGGTAAATAGCTTTTGATTCTGCCATTGATGATTGAAAGGATTAGGGTTTGAAGGAATTTGTTGGTTGAAAGGATGAAGAACAGAAATGGATTATGAATAGAGAGGTAATGCAACAGGGGTTTTGGTTTTGAAAAAAGAGAGTGGGAGGGAATGAAGGGAGAGTGGGTTTAAATGAAATTAATGCGCATTGGGGGTTTAAAAGTTTAATAACTGTTCATTGAACAGTTACTTTTTCCCTCCCCACGTTACAACCATTAACTCCCACAAAACATGGGAAAAACATTCTCTTTTTCAAGGCTTTTTGCAGGGGAATAGACAGCTGAGTTAATGAACTTTGTGAGCTATTAACACAAATTCTTATCCACAAGTTAGAAATCCATCAGATCACCATAGCTGTCAGATATAATTTAAGAGATTTTGACAACTTAGACTACAAAGAGCTATGATGGCTGTCTAGGATAACTATGGATAATTTTGCCTATAAAACAATGAAAAACTTTGATGAAATTCATTCAGTTCAAATCACAAACATACATGGGTAGATTTGCATCAAAGTTTAATCCCATAAAAATGGCTCAGACAGCTAAGCAACTGGTTTTTGAGAAATCTCATCGTGATGACAAGGGTAAGAATAAAAGAGTGAGAGTAGATCAGGATGATGGTTCAAGAGGGATAGCTGTCAGAGAGGAGATTGATAGTGGACATGGAGAGGGGATAAGGCTTTTTGGAAAAAACATTAGGGTTGAACAGGGTGAGTCTAGCAAGACAAAAGATAAGGTAGAGAGGGTTTATACACTGGGAGAGTTGATTAGGCAGGACAGGGTTCAGACAGCTATTGACAGGGGCTTAGCTGTCAAGCAAAAAGTTGAGTCTGAGAAGAAGTACACAGCAGTGACCAGGGATTCACTATCTCCTGGAGTTGGTTTGTTGGAGGGGTAGAGGTGATAACTTTGCTGGGATGCATGTATCTCCTTCTTCAACCATATCTCATCTTTTCAACCAGTTCATAGGTTGTTTTAGCCCTGTCAGAGTTCCAGCTGAGGAAAGAGATGAGTCTAGACCTAGCCAACCATTTGCTATTGCTGGAAATGGTTCTTCTGGAGATTTCAGCTTTGTGACACCACTGGAAGGTTTGCTTCAGCCTTATGATGCAGTAGAAGAGTGGTGGCCAAGAAGAGCTAGTCCTTCTCTTCAGTACTCTGTCACATCAATTGATCCCTTTCTTGAGAGGCATCCAGTGTGGTTGCAAATGTATCATCAGACCTTGCAATCAACTCAGGAGGCAAGATGTGGTGGAATGAGTGCAGGTGGAGGATCTGGAGAGACAGTGACATTTCCAGGAGATGTCTGACAGCTGAGGAGTGAAGATTTAAGAGAGAGCTGGATTTGAAGGTTTGTGTGAGTTTTGGTTAGTTTTTGGTATGGAGTGAAGGCTTGTGTGGTATTTTTAAGGTTGTTATGTTTGTTTTTGGTTTTTCTGGTGTTTGGAATAGATAGCTGTCAGTAGTCAGCCACCAGGTTTATTTTAGGAGAATAGCTGTCATGCTTTACTGGGACAGCATTGCTCCTTTTTGTATGCTCTTTTATTAATTAATGAAAAAACTTTTATTTTGGCAAGTTTATCATTCCAAGCATAGCTCTTAAAAGCTCAGATCTTTTCTCATCCATGGCTTTGGTAAGAATATCAGCAACATTATCTTCAGTGCAGACTTTTGAAAGATTAATGTTTCCCTTTTCAACATGGTCTCTAATGAAGTGATGTCTTACTTCAATATGTTTGGTTTTGGAGTGCTGAACAGGATTTTCTGTCATGGCAATTATGCTAGAATTGTCACAGAAAATTGGTACATTTGTCAAATTTATCCCAAAGTCTTGTAATTGACTTTTGAGATATAGCATTTGAGAACAGCAAAGCCCTGCTGTAATGTATTCAGCCTCAGCTGTTGAAGTAGCAACTGAAGTTTGCTTTTTACTTGACCATGAAATAATTCTTGACCCAATGAATTGACATCCCCTACTAGTTGACTTTCTGTCAAGATTGCAACCAGCATAATCAGAATTAGTGAATCCTATAAGAGAGAAAGGTGAGCTTGAGGGATACCATAGACCATAGTCAGGGGTTCCTTTGAGATACCTCAGGATCCTTTTGACAGCTGAGAGATGGGATTCTTTTGGATCAGACTGAAATCTTGCACAGAGGCATACACTAAACATAATGTCTGGCCTGGATGCAGTGACATATAGAAGAGATCCAATGTAGCTCCTATAGAGTGTTTGGTTTACACTTTTTCCATCAGGATCAGCATGGAGCTTTGTTGTTGTTGATAGAGGAGATCTTGCAGGAGATACAGTTTGCATATCAAATTTTTTGATCATATCTCTAGTGTATTTGGCTTGGTTGATAAAAATTCCTTCCTCCATTTGCTTAACTTGAAGTCCTAGGAAGAAAGTTAATTCACCAATCATACTCATTTCAAATTTATTCTTCATGATCTCTCCAAATTCAGAACAGAGAGATTCATTGGATGATCCAAAGATGATATCATCTACATAAACTTGAATAAGTAGAAGATCTTCTCCACATTTCTTGATGAACAAAGTATTGTCAATAAGGCCTTTTGTGAATCCTTTACCAAGTAGGTATTTTGACAGTGTGTCATACCAGGCTCTAGGGGCCTGTTTATGTCCATACCAGGCTTTGTCAAGTTTATAAACATGATCTGGAAACTTTGGATGTTCAAAGCCAGGGGGTTGAGATACAAATACTTTTTCATTTAGAACTCCATTGAGGAAGGCACTTTTGACATCCATTTGAAACACCTTCATCTTTTTGTATGAAGCAAATGCAAGAAACAGCCTTATTGCTTCCAATCTTGCAACAGGTGCAAATGTTTCATCATAGTCGATTCCTTCCTCTTGCCTGTATCCTTGAGCAACAAGTCTTTCTTTGTTTCTCACAACAGTGCCATCTTCATTCATTTTGTTCCTGAAAACCCATCTTGTTCCAATGACAGTTTGATTCTTGGGTTTAGGAACTAGCTGCCATACTTTATTTCTCTCAAATTGCTCCAGTTCTTCTTCCATAGCTTCAATCCAATCAGTATCTTGTAAAGCTTCATTTATCTTTTTGGGCTCCAGTTGAGAGATGAAGGCACTCATTAAGACATCATAGAGAGGTATGTCAGAGGGGATAGGATATCTGTTGATAGGAAGGTTAATGAAGATATCATTGTTTGGAGCTATTTTATGGGTGATAACACTTGAGGAAGAGGGTTTCTCATTGATATTTGTGAAGGTTCTGTGGTCAGATGGATGATGGCTGTCAGGTATAGGATGGCTGTCAGTCACAGGATGACTGTCAGTCAAGGGTTGGCTTTGCAGTTGGGTATTTTCTTCTTCATCATCTTGATTGGTTGGGGATAAGTTGGACAAAGGCTTGGTTGAGAGGGCTGGTTGATGATGTGAGTGATGGCTGTCAGACACAGGATGACTGTCTGGCACAGGATAGCTGTCAGATGAATCTCTTGGTACCATGTAAGGAAGGTTTGATGAATCTAATTCATGATGAAGTACAGTTGAGTCAGTGATAGGAGAAACTTCAGGAAGATTGTCTGAGTTTCCTAATCCTTCATCAAAATCACACAATTCAGTCCCACTTTGATCATTGTTTTCATCAAAGTCAACATGAATTGATTCTTCCACTACAAGTCTTCTTTTGTTGTATACTCTATAGGCTTTGCTTGTATTAGAGTACCCAAGAAAGATTCCTTCATCACTTTTGGAGTCAAATTTGTCCAAATTATTCTTTCCATTATTGTGAATGAAGCATCTACTTCCAAAACCGTGAAAGTAGGAAATGGTAGGAACTTTGTCATTCCATAATTCATATGGAGTCTTCTTATGGAATTTGTTGATTAGAGTCTTGTTTTGAACATACACAGCAGTAGTGACAGCTTCACCCCAGAAGTATTTTGGAAGGTTGTGCTCTGACAGCATTGTTCTTGCTGCCTCACAAATAGTTCTGTTTTTCCTTTCAGCAACTCCATTTTGTTGGGGTGTTCTTGGGGCTGAGAAATTGTGTTCAATTCCTTTGCTGTCACAATATTCTTCTACTCCTGTGTTTTCAAATTCCTTTCCATGATCAGATCTGATTTTGATTATGGAAGTTCCTTTTTGATTTTGAATTTTATTGAACAGCTTTGTCAGACATCTAAGAGTGTCACTTTTGGATTCAAGAAGAATGATCCAAGTGAATCTTGTGTAGTCATCAACCACAACTAGGGAGTATCTTTTTCCTCCTAAAGACCTGGTTCTTATGGGTCCAAATAGATCCATATGAAGAAGTTCAATAGGTCTTGAGGTGTCCAATCTGGTCTTGGGCTTGAAAGAAGATCTCTTTTGCTTCCCACATTGGCATGCTTTGCAAAGTTTGTCCTTCTTGAATGGAATCTTTGGAAGGCCTGAAACTAGGTTGGAGTTTGCAAGCTTGGATATGGTTTTGAGGTTTAGATGAGCCAATCTTTTGTGCCATAACCATGACATATCAGATTTACTAAATGACAGAAGGCAGTGAGCAGATGAGGATTCAACAATCTCTAAGTTTAGGCAGTAGAGATTTCCTTTTCTTGAACCAGTCAGAATGACTTTATTGCTTTTGTCTTTTACAGTGCATAGATCCTTGGTGCAAACAACATGATATCCCTTATCACAGATTTGACTAATACTAATCAAATTGTGTTTGAGACCTTCTACATAAGACACATTTGTGAAAATGATGTCTTTAGTAACAAGATTTCCTGATCCTTTGACCTTAGCTTGGGAATTGTCACCAAAGGTTACATTTGGACCATTTTTAGGGATATATTGTTGCAACCAGTCTTTATTGAAGGTCATATGCCTACTACAACCACTATCTAAATACCAGAGTCCTTTCCTAGGTACCTTCAAAACAAAAAGTAAAATTTATGGTACCCTTTTTATTCCTTTTTGGGTCCAAAGGATTAGTTTTTCTTTGGTACCCTAGCTCTGTTCATTGGTCTTTTAAAGAACTGGTTTAGGGTATTGTAGTATGACATGATTTGCATCATGTAGGGGGTAAGAACATTGGTTTGGGATGGATTAAAGTAATGGTTGGGGTTATTGTATTGGGGCTGAAATTGGAAGGCATTTGGATAGGATGATCTAGGAGATTCATTTTGATAAGCATGGCCCTTTCCATTTGAGCATTGCCATTGAGGTCTTTGTTGTTTGGAGTATCTATGCTTGTTGTAGAATCTTTGTTGCCTTGTGGTTCTTTGTTGGTTGGATGACCTTGGCTATCTGTCAGGTCTTAGCTGTCTGTCAGACCTTGGCTGTCTGACAGATCTTGACTGACTAGCCCCTTTTTGCATCATAATTTCTTTCTGTATATTGGCTCCTTTTTTAACCCAAATATACTTACTTCCTTGAATTTTACTTGGTCCTTCCTTTGGATGGTTTGGACCAGTTGAGACTTCTTTTGATTTTCCTTTGGCTTGAACAGGATAGGTTTGAGCTTGATAGCTGCCAGAGCTTAGGCTTTCTAGAACCATTTTTTCAATGGCCCTTTCACCAGTGGGAGGTGTGTACATCTTTAGTGTAGGGTTGTTGGCACCAATCCCTGTTTTATCACTAGGATATCTTTGTTTGAAGGTGAACAGGGATAATGCCTTGCTTGATTTGTTCCATGAATCTATTTTCCTTTTAAGAGCATCATTTTCTTTTTCAAGATTTATGAGTCTTAGACAGTTTTCTTGAGTACTGGATGTCTCAGCTGTCAGATCCATGTTTAGTTTTTCAAGCATGTGGCATTGTTCTTTAAGCCCTTGGCAGGCTTTCTCAAGCTCAGAGTTGGTTTTAGTGAGGTTATTTATGGTTGAGGATTGGGAGAGGTTCTCATTGACCAATGAGGCAAAGCTAGTTTTATGTCTTTTGGTTTGAATTAACAGAGTACAAACTAATTGTTTAAAACCATCAATGTTTAAAGAGTTAAAATCATGTACCTCTTTTAGTTCTTCAGCAGCAGCAAGAGCTTCCATTTCTTCCTCATTGTCTGACTCTTCCTCATCTTCAGCTATAAAGCATAGCATGGCTTCCTCTCCTTCATTGTCAGAGTCATCACTGGACTCAAATTCTTCATCACTGAATTTTGATGAGTCAGCAATCATCACTTGTTCTTTGTTTTTGTCATTTTTGTTCTTGGAGCAGTTGAAGCAGTTGCACCTGGAGCTATGAATGATTTCTTTTGAGTAGGTCATTCTCTTGGCTGTCTGGTTGTCCCTAGGTTTCCTTGGTTCAGGGCATTCTGAAGAGTAATGGCCTTGCTTTCCACAGTTGAAGCAATCAACTATCTTCTTGTGATTATCTTGTTGAGGATTAGATGTGGAAGGATTGTATTTTCTGTCAAAGGATTTCTTTTGAAACTTCATGGCATTTCTGACAGCCATGGATATGAGACTTGGAAGGTCTTCTTGAAGGACAGGTTTACTCATAGGTTTGGATGAGATGTTTATCTTTTGGAGAGCATTGATGACAATGGTCTCAATGTCTTGGTGAGTGATAGGCTTGTGAGCAGTTTCTTGAGTAGTTAAAGCTAAGGTTTGTGAAATGGTTGGAACTGGTTGAATTTTAATCATTCCTTCCGGTTCATAGGCCTCAAGCTTTCCAAAATATTGCTCAACAATCATTGTGCTCCATTCAGATCCTTCCCTGATAGGTAATGCTACCTTTTCATATTCTTGAAGGAGATTGGAATATATCTTGAGGCATAGATCTTGCTGTTCAAAAGTTTTTCCATGATCAGCAATGGATCTGACAAGATTTTCAAATCTTGGTTGAGCAGCACTAACTTTTTCTCCAGGATAGAACTTGAAGTTGTCTAATTGTCTAAGCAAGTTATACAAGTTTTGAGTCCTGACACTGGTATGTTTAGTGAACTTGGTTTGAATGAGAGCCCATGCTGATCTGGCATTTGGTTCCTTAGCAATTTCTTGTGCTAGAGAGTCATTTACACTCTTTTGAAGAATGTTTTTAACTTTTAAATTTGCACTGACCAATTGCTTTTCAGCTTCAGACCATGTTTCTGGGGACTTCATCTTAATACCTCCTCCATTAGTATCTATTTGAGTTGGGTAGGTTATTTCATTATTTAGAACATACCAGTTCCATATACTGTTTGCATCAAGATATGTTTTGATTTTTGATGCATAGATCTCAAAAGATCCACAGTCATCAATGTGTGGGATGTCTTTCTCATTATTTCTTCTTGGTTGAGGCATGGTGGGTTTGAAGAGGATCTTTCACAAGTTGTTAGACTTTGAATGTGAAGACAAGCTCTGATGCCAATTGAAAGGCCCTTGTTTGAAATGCAAATGATCAGACAGCTATGGTTTGGCTTAGCTGTCAGATATTTGAAGAGTTGTGCAGCGGAATATATATATATGGTTTGAAATAATGATAGGACAATTTAACACAATGAAATAATGCAAGTGTGTGTGTGTGATTGCAGAAAAGGAAATAACACAGCAAGATTTAAAGTGGTTCAGAGTTCACTCCTCCTACATCCACCCCCACTGTCAAACTTTGACAAGTGAGATCAATTTATTATAATCTTAATCAACAAGAATTACACAAATTGATAGGTAAGTTCCTTGAACTTCCTCTTCCTAATTAGTACAGTCAACTAGGGATACACTTAAAGTACAGTCTTAAGTGCTTTTACAACTTGAAGTGCAGTCTCAAGATTTACAACATAAATACACTCAAAGTACAGTCTTGAGTGTTTACAAAATATTTATACACCTAAAGTACAGTCTTAGGTGTTTACAATCATACACTTAAATTACAGTCTTAAGTGCTTTTTCAACTTGAAGTACAGTATCAAGATTTGCTAATTGTGAGTCATCACACTAAGGTTGTTGTAGTAGAAACAGGGGCTGAAGGTTTGGGTTTGGAATGGTGTTTGAAGGGTAGGGATTGATGTTTAAGGTTTGAATTCCAGGAGGAGTGTAAGGGGTAAGGGAAAGGGTGTTTTTGGATTATCAAAAGGGTAGTTTGTGCAGAGGATGAAGTCTTCTATTTATACACATTAATGTAGCCGTTGGAATATGACTGTTGCAGCACCATTAATGTGTCTTTGACTGGTCTTTGCCCCATTTGTCCACTTGCAGGTCTTCATTGAGCTGGATTGAGGGAATGGCTTCCAGAAGGTCTTCAATGGTCTTCAATGGTGGTCTTGATAGCTGTGAAGATACAGGATCCATCTTGGTTGAGATTGTGATAGCAAAGGATGAGACAGAACAATGGCTGTCTGATGAAGAAGCCATAGCTGTCAGATCACAACAAGGCTTAGCTATCAGAGATGATCTTCAATATGGGTGGAGGAGCTGTTAAAGATCTTGATAGCTTAGAACAGATATATGATTCATGTTATTGAAGTAGTACAATCAATGTAAGAATGAGAATCATAGCTGTCAGACTCACAGCTGTCAGATAAACTGAAGCCTTAGCTGTCAGTTTATACTGTGGCTTAGATCATTAGTTAAGACATGTATTTGATTTATATAATGTAAACATGTAATTAACTTATTGTTCTCAGCCATTTTGAGTTACATAACTGTTGAGTAACAAGATGAATATGAGTGTTGATTTGGTCAGTTATTATCTTAACTGTCAGTCATGACTGACAGTTATGACTGACAGTTTTCATCTTTTGATATAAACCCTGTTCCTTATATATTCCTTTATCAAAACCATCTAACTATGACTTTGATCAAAGTTAGGTCCTAACAGATCATTTTATTGTTTTTGTTCTACTTTTTTCTTTTAAACTTTCTCTATTCTATGTTTGATCATTTTTGGATTATTGGACCATAAAATCATATTTTTCCTTCATGTATCCAGAATACTTCCACATGAAGAAGTTTGTGGATCAAAATGCAAAGCTATTGCTGCTGGAAGGCTTTCTGGAGTTGATCCTATACAAGAGATAGCAAAGCGTTGCATTAGAATTCTCACAAAATTATCAGGGTTGCCCAACCCGGTAAATCTGACCCACAAATTTAATGGGTATTATTATCAGGTTCCACCCGCATAAACCCGTGACACCCTCCAACCCCAATTGCCACCAGGCCTACATCAGCCTTTGAAGCATATTTACGATGGTTTGAAAGAGTTCGGGTCAACGAGTCTTGGATTAAACAGATAATGAGGAAATACATTAGTGTGTAGTTATTTTATGTGTCATGTGTGTAATTGCATCTCTAGAGTTTTTTTTGGAGGCTCAGCAGCTTCTTAGATATTTGTAATATTCCAGCTGTAATTGATGTAAGTTGTAAGATGCTATGTACTTGTATAAAAGAAAAAAATCTCAATAAATGAAATGATCATTTGATAAATGGATAATCTATTTTCTTTTTCTTTTCTTTTCTTGCCAAAGATCTCTTTCAACTTGCATTCAAATTTGAACGACGTGTTCTCATATTCGAATGAACCCGTCCCATATTAGTCAGCTCTCCAAGTTTTATGACCTACTGTTGCAGCTAAGTGAAGATCCTTGTTATTGGTGATCCGACACTCAATATACTTCTAAACATATACTACTATTTTCCTTATTAGACGCTCTTCTAAACATATACTACTATTTTCCTTATTAGACGCTCGTTTCCTCGGCACATTAACCTTAAAGGCTTACGTAAATTGGGAATATTAATATATACTCTGCTAGAGATCAACACTGTGCGATTGATTCATGGACATATACTCTCATTTGTTCCTGTGCACAGATGGAGGTAACATATTATCAGACAGAATTGAATGCCATTGTGTCGACTTCACCGTGCACTGTACCAATCACTGTTCAGTGAAGAAGCTGTTTTTTAGAAGCTCAAAATTTTGTTTTGGATTGGTTGGTGTTAAAACCCTATCTAGTTTATCTATTTTTGGAACTCAAGAAAAGAGTTTATATCTGTTGTTTTCTGATACGCCAGTCACTACTCAAAAGTAGTTTAGTCTTTTAGTATGATGTAGAGGAGGTATATATTAGTTTCATGCTAGCTTAACGAACTGAATCGTTGTTAATATTGTTATATGCTGTTGTCTCTGGTCATGTTTCAGATTTCTATGATTATTTCTCGTATGTGACCGTACTATATAAGAGTTGATCCGGTGCTTCAGTCCCTCCGTCCCAAGATCGTAAATATTGTTTCTGAATGTGACCTTAAGTTTGATACTAGATTAAGAGTTGATCCAGTGCGTGAGTCACCTCGTCATGTTTTGTTACAGTCTGGTGTGGTGGAGTTATTCAATGTTTTTCTGTTTCTGCTAGTTATAACCTGCATCTGTAGAGTTTAATGAATTGAAACGTTGTTATTAATGTGTATGATTATCAGCCGTATACATTGAATAGCTCTTAAAAGTCAATGTAAACTGATGTGAACTTTCGCAAATAAACACGTTTAAGTTTTTCATTCTCAACTCCAACATTTTTTGAGTTGGTGATAAAATCATACTGCTAAGAATTACATTTGGTAGTCTGTTGATCCTTTTTTCAGTATTAGTCGCAACTTGTTCATCTTTATGCTTGTTCGGTCTGAAGTGCGTACGTAAGCCTTCTGAGATATTGAACTTAATGAGAACTGGCTGTTTTTGTTAAGCATTTGATCAACAGTACAAACTTAACAGAGTCTTGGATAGTGCTCACTCTGTATCAAAATGATATTCACATTTGTCGATTTAAATTTTTTTTATAGATATGAACACTTGCTTCTCTACTTGTGTTTATGTAGGCATTCCTATATATGATGGACGAAGTCGATAAATGTTGAATCTCAACGATGAATAATAGGTAAGACCGGCAAAGTGGATAGCATTCACAGAGACGAGGGTGCAGAGCCTACCATGATGCTCTTGCTAAAGCAGCAATGCATTCAAGCATCCATAGTTAGGGGTGGATCCTGTTCATTCTGGAACTAAATCCGTCGTTGGCCAAGTCTTTTTTTCTTTTCTATGTCGAGTAAAATCGCTGACGGTTTCGATGATGCTACACACATTATGCGGATCACATCTTTTTTGATACGTATATCATTGTCTGAGAAATGACAATATCTCTTGGAGGAAAAAAAAAAAAAGCATTCCTCCATCCAAATCGTTTGACACGTCCAACTTTTTTATACATACTCCCACCGTCCCATAATTATGTGCACAAATTTCCTTTTTGGGTGTCCCATTGATAAGTCACACTTTCCTAAAATGACAAAGAATCTTTACTATTCCTCTCACTCATTCTCTCTCCTACTTTACTTTTATACTCACAACACCAATCAACCTACTATTTCCTACTCCAGTTTCTCTCTCCTATTTCAGTATCCTATTTCACTTTTCACACTCATAACAACTACCCACTACTATTCATCCCTTAATTATCGAATGCAAATGCCATGGAGGAAATGATTATCAAATTCTGAGGAGTGCTTGCAAATAGATACCATTACGGCCAAAATACATTTACCCCCCCAAAGTATCCACCGAATCCCACTTTGCCCCCCAGCGCCAAATTTGTCCCACTTTGCCCCCCAAAGCTTCAATTTGTCCCACTTTCCCCCCCAGCTCCAGAATTTGCACCCCAGCACTAACGAATGTTAGAAAATTTAACAAAATAGGTAACGATTGGACTATTTTGTAATGCTTATTAGTTTTTAAGGGTCAAAATGCAAAGTTTCAAATATTAAGTACTAAAAATTTATTTATTTTTCCAAATATTTAATATTATCTTAAATCTTAAATAATTAATAAGTCTTGAAACTAATACTAATTTTATGCTAATTTTTTTTTTTAAAAAAAAATATGAAATTATTTTTTCTAAATAAATGAAATTTATTTTTTTAATAAAACTAAAAATTAAGTCTGTTTTTTTTATTTTTTAAATAAAAATATTTAAAAGAATATTGTACTTTTTTCAACAAACAAAAAAATACAATATTTTTCTAAAATAAAAAAAAGGCTATAATGTTTTAATTTTTTTTTAAATAAAATTCTTACAAAAATTACAATTTAAAAGTTTTATTTTATATTTTTTAAAAATATAAATAAAACTTTACAATGTTTTTTTAGAAAAAAAAATATTTATTTTTTTAAATATTTTTATTTAAAAAATAAAAAAAACATACTTAATTTTTAGTTTTATTAAAAAAATAAATTTCATTTATTTAGAAAAAATAATTTCATATTTAAAAAAAAAAAAAAATTAGCATAAAATTAGTATTAGTTTCAAGACTAATTAATTATTTAAGATTTAAGATAATGTTAAATATTTGGAAAAATAAATAAATTTTTAGTACTTAATATTTGAAACTTTGCATTTTGACCCTTAAAAACTAATAAGCATTACAAAATAGTCCAATCGTTACCTATTCTGTTAAATTTTCTAACATTCGTTAGTGCTGGGGTGCAAAGTCTGGAGCTGGGGGGCAAAGTGGGACAAATTGAAGCTTTGGGGGGCAAAGTGGGACAAATTTGGCGCTGGGGGGCAAAGTGGGATTCGGTGGATACTTTGGGGGGGTAAATGTATTTTGGCCTACCATTACTGACTAACGAAAAAACCGAGAAGCCGAGACTGAACAAATACGACATATAACCATAGACTAGTTTTACTCCCGTGCGATGCACGACCTTATCATGATTTATATTTACATTTATTTTTATGAAATTAAAAAGGCGTAAAATTGTCAATTTTCCATTAGAAAATTAAATATTACCACACACATGTTTAAAAACTAAAAGATGATTGTTAACACATGAAATTATACAAAAACAAAGAACAAAAACAAAGAAACTAATACTTAATAAACCAAATATATATATATATATATATATATATATATATAGGGTCATGCTCTTATGAGAACTCAATTACATGAGAACCATGAGAACCAATGATAGCCATTGGATTAAACACAAATCAAGGGTTTAGATTATTTTTTTAGTTTAAAACTTCGGTGGCATTCTTGTAATTAGGTTGACAAACAAAGGGAAGGGCAAAATACCATGTGTGTTCCAGAATTTGCCACGTCATCACCTAAAATTTCCCAAAAATTTTAAAATTAAATATCTCATTAATTATAAATCGAAAAAATAATCCGAGAACACTGATTTTTTTGTCTCGACGAGACGAATCAAACTACATCCCTGAAGATAGGGTTTTGAAAAAATAATATTGAACAATATCAATTTTTTAAAATACGCTTAGATACAATAGGTGTTTGCCTATTGTATCTAACTGGATTGTTATAAACATTGTATTTGATACAAATGACTATTTAGCTATTGTATCTAACAGCAATGTGTCAACATTGATGTTGGATACAATAGGTGTTTGCCTATTGTATCTAACTGAATTGTTATGAACATTGCTATTGGATACATATAGCTATTTAGCTATTGTATCTAACAACAATGTGTCAATATTGCTGTTGGATACAATAGGCGTTTGCCTATTGTATCTAACTGAATTGTTATGAACAATGTATTGGATACGATAGCTATTTAGTTATTGTATCTATATAGCAATGTGTCAACATTGATGTTGGATACAATAGGTGTTTGCTATTGTATCTAACTGTATTGATATGAATATCGCATTGCATACAACAGGTGGGTAGCTAGTGTATCCAATAACAATGTGTATGAAAATTGCTGTTAGATACAAATAGTTATTTAGCTATTGTATCTAACAGCAATGTATCAACATTGTTGTTGGTTACAATAGGTGTTTGCCTATTGTATCTAACTGAATTGTTATGAACATTATATTGGATACAAATAGCTATTTAGCTATTGTATCTAACAGCAATGTATCAATATTGCTGTTGGATACAATAGGTGTTTGCCTATTGTATCTAACGGAATTGTTATGAACATTGTATTGGATACAAATAGCTATTTAGCTATTGTATCTAACAGCAATGTGTCAACATTGCTGTTGGATACATTAGGTGTTTGCCTATTGTATCTAACTGAATTGTTATGAACATTGTATTGGATACAAATAGCTATTTAGCTATTGTATCTAACAGCAATGTGTCAACATTGCTGTTGGATACAATAGGTGTTTGCCTATTGTATCTAACAAAATTGTTATGAACATTGTTGTTGGATTCAAATAGCTATTTAGCTAATGTATCTAACAGCAATGTGTCAACATTGCTGTTGGATACAATATGTGTTTGCCTATTTTATCTAACTGAATTGTTATGAACATTGATGTTGGATACAAATAGCTATTTAGCTATTGTATCTAACAGCAATGTGTCAACATTGCTGTTGGATACAATAGGTGTTTCACTATTGTATCTAACAGAATTGTTATGAACATTGTATTTGATACAAATAGCCATTTAGCTATTGTATCTAACACCAATGTGTCAACATTGTATTGGATACAATAGGTGTTTGCCTATTGTATCCAACAACAATGTTGATACATTGCTGTTAGATACAATAGCTAAATAGCTATTGTATCCAATACAATGTTCATAACAATTCAGTTAGATACAATAGGCAAACACCTATTGTATCTAACAGCAATGTTGACACATTGCTGTTAGATACAATAGCTAAATAGCTATTTGTATCCAACAACAATGTTCATAACAATTCAGTTAGATACAATAGGCAAACACCTATTGTATCCAACAACAATGTTGACACATTGCTGTTAGATACAATAGCTAAATAGCCATTTGTATCCAATACAATGTTCATAACAATGCAGTTAGATACAATAGGCAAACACATATTGTATCTAAGCGTATTTTAAAAATTAGACGTTGTTCAATATTATTTTTTCTAAACCCTATCTTCAGGGATGTAGTTTGTTTCGTCTCGTCGAGACAAAAAAATCAGTGTTCTCGGATTATTTTTTCGATTTGTAGTTAATGAGATATTTAATTTTGAAAATTTAGGGAAATTTTGGGTGATGACGTGGCAAATTCTAGAACACACATGGTATTTTGCCCTTCCCTTTGTCTGTCAACCTAATTACAAGAATGCCACCGAATTTTTAAACTAAAAAAGTAATCTAAACCCTTGATTTGTGTCTAATCCAATGGCTATCCTTGGTTCTCATGGTTCTTATGATATTTAGGTTCTCATTTGAGCACCTACCTATATATATATATACACAATGTAGCCCAATTACACATTATGAAAAACTTCCTTAAATACCACATTTTCAGTCGAAAATTTAGATTCTTCAGGTTTCTCATCATTGCAAATCAATAGTTTTAGTCCAGCAGGATTAGTAACTCTTGATAATGCAACATAAAGTTGGCCATGACAAAATACGGGACGTTTCAATATGACGCCAACTAATGACAACGATTGTCCTTGACTTTTGTTAATTGTCATTGCATAGGAAACCATTAGTGGAAATTGCCTTCTTTCAAATCGAAATGGTACTCTAGTGTCTGATGGAGTCAAAGACATTCTTGGAATCAATACTTTTCTACCTCGTGCGGATGACGAAATCACTTCACCTTCTAAAACATGATTTTCAAGCCTAGTTATAACCAAATGAGTACCATTGCAAAGACCAAGCGAAGAATCAATATTACGAATCAGCATTACCGGTGTTCCAACTATCAAAGTTAGTGAATGATTTGGAAGACCCGAAATACAAATACTGTTCATGAACTCCGGAGTATGAAGATCAGCTAAAGAATCAGCATTCCCATCAACATGACATGCAACATCAGAACTTAAATAAATCTTAGAATCCAAATTATTTAAGGACACCATGTACTCATTCACAGCATTAACTACATCTAACGTAGGCGCCAATATTGCTCTTTCTTCAAAGTATGATAAACTATGTCCACCATCTACAAACCCTTGATATATATGGCCAACCATCGCATTGATTGGATCATCAAATTTCTCTAACAACAAATTTCTTGGAATCTCAATGTCAATTACACCATCATTAGGCTCATTTACTTTTCCATCTCTAATTTTGGCTATCCAATCAGCAAATATCCTTAAATTATCAGATGTGATAGAAGAATCCAATCCTTGCAATCTCATATTCTTCGTCATCCTTAATACAACACAATTATTCCAGAGATAAGAAGAATTAATAGCGGCATGCACAATATCTTGTAGACTACCATTAGGAATAACAAGAAGAATTTGCCTAAAATCTCCCCCAAAAACAATGGTTTTTCCACCAAAGACTAATTCATTCCTCTTTGGATCAACATTTCTCATAATGTCCCTCATGCTACGATCTAATGCTTCAAAACAATGTTTATGCATCATTGGCGCTTCATCCCAAATTATCAAATGAGATTTAAAAATTAACTCAGCTAATGGGCTCCCTTGACTAATGTTACACACAGAATCTTTATTCAAATTAAAAGGGATTGCAAACCTGGAATGAGCTGTTCTGCCGCCAGGTAACAATAAGGATGCTATACCACTTGAAGCAACATTCAAAACAATATGCCCTTACGACCGTAATCGTGCGGATAGAGTCCTCCAAATATAAGTTTTCCCTGTGCCACCGTATCCATATACAAAAAACATCTTATCAATGTCTTGAAAACATGATTCCACAATTATATTATAAATTTCTCGTTGATCATCATTCAAATTATCCATAAGTTGTGATAGCTCAACGCTCAATTGATCATGGTCATAACACGTTTCATCATGGATTAACCGATTTGAGCTCATAGCAAAAAAATCGGACTTGGGATATGGCAACATAGGAAACTCCAATAAACTTCTACCTTGATCCCTTAATATTTTTTCAATCTCAGCAAGACCATAATTACGCAATTGGTCTTCGTTTAACACCATGCCTAAAAAAATAGAAGTTAAAACCATTTAATAATATTTGACGAAATAGACATAAAATTGAACTAAAAATTAAAAGTAAATAATAACATACCAGAATGGTTTAGTATACTCCTACGTTTATAAAGAATATCTTCACATAAATGACTCCAAGATTTATCCCAAACATGCTCAGGTCGACTCATGGACCCAGAAATCAATAGAGTAGCATAGAGAGACCTAAGGGATTGAGCTGTCAACCAATCGCTGGCTTCGATGATACCTTGAATATATTCTTGATCATAATTCAATAAACCTAACTCATAGCAAGCTTCACGAAATGTTTGACATACTTGACGATTAACTGTACGGATATCATTGTAACTTGTAGCACCAGCAACTTTATTCAATAAACACCGTAAGTAGTAAATCTCACCACAACCAGGAGGAACAAAAAATATTCGCCCAATTGCAAATCCTCTTTGTCTTGGAACCCACTCACGAATATCTGGTTTCCATACAAACTTCGTAGGAAATTGAGAATAAGTTAGTCCTCTAGCTTCATCATATTTCTTATTCGCTTCCATCCAACCCAAAAACATACTATGCGCAACCGAATCCCTCTGTAACACTGACTCAATATTATCACGATCATTAAACACAACAGATTGTTCATTAGGCAAATGAAAGCTCAATCTTTCAACCGCTGGATCTTTATATTGAAGTTCAAAGCCAAATATTCTCCACGCAGCTTCACATGAGGAGACATATCGACAATCATAATACATTTTAATCTCATCAACAACCTGCTCGGCATTCTCACCAACTGATGTCTCACAAAATTTTGCTGTAACTCGATCATTACTTTTGTGTACATACTTAAATAAATATTTGATTGACCGCGATTGATTGCACCATTCAACATTTATATGCGCACCATATGTAACCAACAAATATCTATTATGAGGAACAACATGTCTATTGTCCAAACACACACCATTTTTCATGATCATTCTTCCATTATCACTCCTCTTGTACACAGCATATCCATCTTCATCAACTATTGTACGTTCCGTAAACTTTTCGGATAGTTTTTAGAACATCTTCCTTTAACCTTACACGGTGAGTTACTCATGTCTTTCCCACATGGGCCATGAATCATCAATTCTTTAACAGCTTTAAAATATACTGGATCACTAACCTTATCAGGTATCTCAGCTGATATCATCCTATCAATATCTTCGGGTGACCGACTTTTATATTGGGAAGCTAGAAATAGCAAAATATGTGCATGCGGCAATCCCCTTTTTTGAAACTCAATTATATATATAACTGAAAAAAAGGGAAATTTGTTAGATAAATTAAAATTCAATAACTACAAATATAAACAATTAATATTTTAAACAAATGAGGTGTTAATATAATATTAAAAAATAAACATACCAGAGTTAACTTCTCCAAATATTTTATTCTTCCTTATATCCTTGATCATCGCATCTAGTTTCACTTTAAAAATATGACTTATGACGTCTGGACGATCCTCGGCTTTCAAACCATCCTTTTCTACACATCGAAGAATTTCAGGCCACTTTGGATTACATGTTAACGTTAAGAACAGGTCCGGATAACCAATCCATTTGCAAATAGCCATTGCATCTTGATAATTTTGAACCATATACCTTGCACCGCCGGTAAATGAGGATGGTAAAATTATTCTCTTCCCTAATTTGACAGCATCAAAATCACCAGTCAAGAAGACCTCTTGCAATCCCTTATACATTTCCGCTCGTAATTGCTTTTGATGCAATATTATATACGTCAAATGTGAAGACTCAATCATAGTATAAGCATCCACCAAATATTGCTGAAATAACCTCTTAGAACACAAAATTATTTTCGAATCAAAATCCCTCTCATGCAAATGATAACAAAAATACTCCCGCATGCTAACTGTCTTTCTTCCCATCGTACCATCTCTACTTCTGTGAAATGGAATATCTTCTCTATACCCATCTTGACCGAATGGAAACAACAAAGGATATTGTAGACCCAAATAAGAAGGATTAAGTTGATTAATGCGCTTAGGGCGACCATATCTAGATTGAATAATAATGTCTCTATCTGCTAATGAACTATCAAAATCCCCAACTATCAAAGCTGCAACTTTCGATGCAGTAGGAAAATTATACACTCTAGCATCACCAGCCCGACGACCAACCAATTTTAAAGTAACTTCACTTGCTTGTTCAGCTAATAAACTCTCCTTGGCCATTCGAAATGATTTTACCAACACATTGTTTTCATCTAACATTGATTTCAAATCTAATATTATGTCATCACTTACATTACTGTCTGCCCTGAAAATATAAAACAAATACTATTATATTAATAATCATTGGATATATAATATATGTGAATAATTACAATTCAATAATAATTTTAAAGATTATTTACCTTACTGATGATTTATGATTAGCAACTTCGTTCTTTGTATCATATATATACAACTATGCAAATTTCGGTTGCTCCCCAGGCGACGGTAATAATGTACCAATTCTGTGATAATTCTGCCCATTTAATTTAAAGACAGGAGGTGAACCACCTTGATTAACACTCCTGTCAATCTTCCCTCCCAATGATGTGAAACAAAACATATTATTGTAAGACCGAATGTTCTGCATAAAGTGTTGACTCTTTTGCGATCCGTTAAACATCAACTCACGTAAAGTAATTGGAGGATCTCGCACTACAGGGAGTTCGATTTTTCCATGAACGCAACATAGACTGTATTTCGGAGAAATTGGATTGCGACATCTTTTTAACCTTTCTTCAAACCAAAAGTATGCTCCACAAAAAGAGCAAGTATTACATGCATCTCCAATATCAATATATTCTAGAAAAAAAAAGGTAAATTAAAGGAACATTAGTATTTAATAATAACACCCCCCCCCCAACACACACCTCTTAATAAAGTTTAAAAAAAAATAATGGCAACATAAAATTAGTAAAAAAATAATATTTAATTAAAATTACCTATAGAGGAAGATCTTTCATCGTTGTTCACTCGTCGACTATACGGCACACGTTTTCTTGTCATAGCAATAGGCCGTTCCATGATATTTCTAATATCAATATCTTCCACAAATCTTGTACCTAATATAATTACAACCAAATAAGCTGTTTATTTTATTTATAGATTAATAATAAATTATATATATATATATATATATATATATATATATATATATATATATATATATATACATATATATATATACGTATATATACATGGAAAATACACTTACTTGAAGTTGAACAAATAGTAGCATTGTTAGCACTTGTAATAACTTTACTTCCATTTCCCCGAATAGTTATCCCTTCTTCAAATGTTGATGAATGAAAGAATCCTTCATTCATAACACCAGGAAGAACAAATCTATTTTTCCATAATTTAGACCTTGATAAACCCCCTAAATAAAAAAAATATATTAAAAAAATTATATATTAAAATTGAAATTTATTATAAACCTGAAGAAAAAAAAAAAAAAAAGGGAATAATGTACATACTCAACACAGTATTAGATTGGAGATTTGATGATGTATCGGTAATCTTAATACGTTTATTCGATCTACCCATCGAACCTTGAACCACATTTGTAATAGGTAATTGTCTTCGAGGTATTGATCCAACCAAATTATTAACATCCAAATTGAAATTCCTTTTTAAACCTACAAATTAAATAATAAACTTAGAGAAATAATAAATTTAAATTCAAATAAAAAAAACATGCTTTAAGTACGTATTAGTATAAATTTATAAGTTGATAAATCATATGAATATTATTAATACAATTAAAGTGTCGTGATTACCAATAGTTGGGCGTCCTAAAGTAATAGATGTAACATCTGGAGCAATATTAAATACCCTTGACCTTGTATGTACAACAACAGTCTGTTCGGAACGAAACTGTAATTGAGCCACTAAAAAAAGTGTATTAGCACAACTCCTGGAAAATTAAACACATACATATATTATGTACCTAATATTATAAAAAATAATCAAATATATTAAAACAAAGATTTACTTACAATTTCTAACATCAAAAATTAAACTGTGTTGCGATTCCGACCGTTCTTCGGGTAAAGACTGTCTAACCGCATCTTCAACTATATTAGATTGCTCTGAAATCATAAGCATAAATTAAAATAAAATGTAATCTGTAACAATTAACTGAAAAGTACAGATAAAAATTATAATATGAACATAATACAATAACACAATATAATCAATCTTAATAAAAATTAATTTAATTTAAATATTATATTATTATATAGTATTATTTAAACATTCATAGATAATAGATCTACATGTCATATGAACGTATACTTAGTATTGATTTCAACATGGTGATTACCTTCTATAGATTAAACTAAACTCACATAGATGGCAATTTCGTGTACTTAACAAAATGCAAAAACCACTTTGAAATAATTTAATTTCAATGACCATGTTATAAGAAATTTTTGAAAATACATTTATGTAGGAAAAATTAATTCAAGAACACAATTTACATTTTATAATATACTCTTATCTACAATAATATACACATGTGCTTATAATGGTAAAATGACATTTTAAATCTGATAATAAGGCAATAACTTTCAATGGGTAACTAAAGATTATTACTTAATGACTTAAGAGATTAAAATATCTCACTTTAATCTATAAACACACAGCATATCAAGTTTATAATTCGAAATCTACGTAATACAATCATACTAAGATATTGTTATATGCGATTAAAAATTTAATTCAACTAAAAATATTAAATTTGCTAACTACGTATACCTTTGCTTGATGTAAGACCCATCTCCTTGTTGTTCCCAATCATTAAAGATTTTTCAATCTTCATCTTTCTAAACTATAAAATCAGTTCATATAAGATCAAATTGTTGAGAGAGAAAGAAATGAACTTTGTTAGATAGTTAATAGACATAGAAGTAATTTTATTGTTTGGATACTACTGTATCTTTCAAAAAGTTGTAAATTTGAAATGAAAATTTGAATTTTCGAATTCCCCAATTCCAAATTGGGAATGATTCACATTCTGAATATAATATTTGTTGAAAAGATATAATTAAATAATAAAATGACAAACGAAAAAATACATAAAAAATTATCAATCTTTAAGGATTTAAAAAATTTATACTCCCTCCGTCCCAAAATGATCTTTATACTTTTTTCGAAGTTATTACGAAGGAAGTTTGAGCAATAATTTCAAGTTGATTCAATTATACTAATGACGATCTAAAATTTGTTATTAATACACCATCAACAATACTATCAATAACACGTTTTAGATTTTCATTAATATAATTGAATCAACTTGAAATTATTGCTCAAACTTCCTTCATAATAACTTCGAAAAAAGTATAAAGATCATTTTGGGACGTAGGTAATATTTTATACATAACCATAAAAAATAGTAGTCAAAAAAAAATAATAATAATAAATTGTGTGCTATATATCTTGGGTTATATTTCCCCATAATCACTTAACTAAGGGTTATATTTCTCCTAAATCAGTTAACTAAAAGTAACTATAGAAAACATGATCAGACGTATAAATTTAAAATATTATATACATGATTATCAAAAATAACAATAAAATAAATACTGATTTTGTATAATACAGTAAAAAAATGAATTCAATAAAACAATACATATATTGTATATACCTTTAAAAGATTCCCACTAATTCTCTCTTCTCTCCACTCACAACAATTTTCCACTTACTATTCCCTACCTCACTTTCTCTCTCCTTCCCACTCACACCACCTACTTTTCTTACACAGATTCCTTAATTCCCGTTCATAACATTCTATGAGAAGTTTGTTGTGGAAGGGAGGGAGTATATATATATATTTAGGGGTGGAAATGGTTCGGCTTAGCTCGGTTTGGGGTAATTTAGGAGCCAAACCGCTATACATCGGTTTGGAGAAATCCCAAACCGAGCTGAACCACAAAATAGTCCAAGCTGAGCTAAACCACCACGGTTCGGCTCGGCTCGGTTTGAACCACAGTCTGATTCTGCGGTTTAAACTGTGGCTTAAACCGCGGTTTCGAAAGAGAATCAAATGCTACCACAACTGCAAGAAAAATAAATAATTGTTTTGGGACGGAGGGAGTAATTGAACCGTAAAAAGAAGACAAGCCAAATGAGACATTTATTCCCTCTGTCTCAAACTGATCATTTTGAGACAGAGGGAGTACATGGATATGCCTTAGAAAAAGGCTAGTCATTTACTCCCTCCGTTCCAAAATGATTTCATTTTTTATCCTTCCCAATAAACTGAAGTTAAGAACTCTTTTTCATCAATGGCATTGTAAAAGGTCTCTTTTTCATTTACGAGTGATGACTATTGGACAAACCCACACAGTGACTTAAGTAAAAAAAAATGCTTCAGACATGAAAAAAAATGAGAGCCATGTCATTGCTTATTGAACACATACTAAATGTGCAATGTTACAGCCCCATCAGCATGGAAAAATTTACTTTTGTAGTGCTAAAAGCAGGGATATTCCAGCTAGACAAATGGGAATTTGACAAATAATGAGCACGGAATACATAGATTTGATAGTGTAATGTAATTTTGTTTTAAAAAAAAAAAAAAAAAAAAAAAAACATCAGTTCATATTTCTAGTTGTGCATTCAATAACAGCTGCACAATTTGCTGAAGAAGAAGAATTAATGCTTCAGACATGGAAAACAGTTCATGAATCATAATCAATGGTCTATAATATGGCTCACCGGTTCAGCTAACTCGGTTTAATGACTCGGTTCCACGGTTCAGCTAGCTCGGTTTAATGACTCGGCTCCACGGTTCAGCTCACGGTTCAGCTTAACGGTTCAGCTCTACAGTTCAGCTCAAAACGGTTCGGTTCGGTTTGGCTCGGCTCGAAGGGTCAAACCGTGAGCCAAACCGAACCGTGTGGTTTGCCAATTTTCCAAGCCGAGCTGAACCGCATAATTTTAAAAACCGAGCTAAACCGCACGGTTTGGCTCGGCTCGGTTCCGAACCGCGGTTTGAGCCAAACCATTTCCACCCCTATATATATTGTATATACCTTTAAAATAAACATATAATGGAATTAATAATTAAACAAAACAATTCATGATAATTATTAATTCTAATTGATTGTTAATTGGACCTAACTTAATATAAAATAAGACTTCTAACACAATTAATAAGTCACATATTACATCTCTACATATAAAGCCCATTTAAGTGGGCGCCTATCTTAAGTAAGGGCCAGGCTCCTGTACACCCGCCGCATGGCGTGCGGCGGGCCGGCGACCTTTTCAAATTTTTTTATTTTTTTTTTTAATGCCGTTTTTTTTTTTTTCAACTCTAACTTTTTTTTTTCCTCCCAACAAAAGTAACACTTATTATGACGAAATGTAACACTTTTTTTTTTCTTTTAAATGTAACACTTTTTTTTTCTTCAAAATGTACCACAATTTTGCTGTAATAGATTAAAGATAACATAAAGATTGACAACTACACTAATGTCACTCTTTTAAAAGGAATGTAACACTCTTTTTTTCAAATGTAACACTTTTTTTCTCCCAAAATTAACATAGGATTGACAACTAAACTAATGTTACATTTCATAAAAAATGAATGTAACATTTTTTTTCTCAATTGTAACAGTTTATATTCTTAAATGTAACATTATATTTGAAATGTAAAAAAATTTTATTGAGAAAGTAACAATTGAAATGCAAAACCAATTTTTTTTTTGTAAAACTGATGTTACCTTTAACAGTAGAAAGTGTTACTTTTTGAAGATGAAAGTGTTACTTGTACTAGAACAGAGTGTTACATCCTAGCTGATGAGCAACTCAAACTTTTTGTGTGTAAAAAAATATGTTTTTTTTTAAATCAAACCATATCATGACCTATATAGTTTTCTTCGTCTCGTCGAGACGAACACAACGGTATTTTTATTTTATTTTTTTGAGTTATAAATACCAAGATATAGCATTTTAAAGTTTTTGATTTTTTTTAGGGAGTACACGTGGCAGCGCGCGACTGGGTGAACCAGCGAGTGGCTCACAACGCGCCACGTGTCGCTCAGTGGCTGGATGAAAGACGGGCCGGGCGTGTCGGGTCGCCGGGTTTGTCCGCCGCACGGCTGTGCGGCCATTGTATCGAAGAATTTGTCCTTAAGTAAAACCAAATACTCCCTCCGTTTCAATTCAAGTGAATGTAACATTGACAAACAATTTAAACAAAACACAATAATCTTAATAAAATTTTAAAAACTCTTATTAATAATATTATTAATCAAAAAAACAATTACAATTTTTTTTTAATTTTTATAGAAATCAATTTATTTTTTACAATTATCGGTCAAAGTTATCAACTTGACCAATATTTCACACTAAGTTGAAACGGAAGGAGTATTGATTATGTGTTTAATTGATCCAACATTACGTCAAGTATAATAATAAAGCCCAATTATAATTTCATCTCCCTCCATCACATAGTCTCACTTTGACTTTTATATTGAACTTTGACCATTATTTAATGAAAATAAAATTATCCCTATGCAATTCTAAAAATTGTTATTGAAAGTATTTTTAGAGGTGAAACAATAATTTTTTTTTGAATTGCATAGGGATACTTGGATTTTCATTAAATAATAGTCAAAGTTCAACATATAAGTCAAAGTGGACTATCTTTCCGAGACGGAGTGAGTATTATAATCCACACTAATTGGATCTTATATTTCACTTCCTTCTCATAAGCCCATTACTGAAGATCCATTATTTTTAAGTTCTGGGCCGATCCATTTTTTCAGTCCATGTATTTAGAATGTTTTACCCTTGTTTTATGATCTTATTGTAATCTAAACTAAAATTGCTTCTTTAGGTTTCTTTAACATTGACACGTCGTTCATTGACGGAATAACCTAGAATCTTTATTCAAGATTAAATATTTAAATTTTAATTATGGATATCATAATATTACAATTAATTAAAAAAAAATGTTCCACACTTCTCCAACTCCGTTCATAGTTCCAACAGTTCCATTCATCATCCCGAACACCACAACCAAACTTACAATACATAAAGAAGATCAAATTAATCAACATGGCCAGTTCTTCGAACTTTAAATCAATTAGATATAGTCATATTACAAAGTATTCATCCTGAAATTCTCAGAATATTACAGTGTTATCACTGAAGAGTGATTTTAAATTATTTTCCATATTTAATAAAATTAATGAAAACAATTTTAATATTTGTGTCTCACGATAACATCTGACTATCAATGTATCAGTGACAAAATCGCCGTCGATTAACAATTACCACTACCACAAATGTAATTAATTTTCATACTTTTCACTATTTTTTGTTAAATCTGGGATACCTATCATAACGGATAGCAAACCTGGGAATATGAACCTTTGCCGCCGACTATGGTGAACGGGTGGATATTCTTGCCGAAAACCTAGATTCGCCAACCCTTATACATCACCTGAAGAAATAAGATTACTGAAATTAACATATACCACCACCACAACTCACCGAAACCACCAAAGTCTGGCCGACACCACCAACCCAGAAACCTCCGCCACCGCCACCGCCACCACCACCAAACACATCTACGAACAAAAATAAATCCAGCAACTTTGAGCTCCATCTCCACCCGTCTAATCACCAAAATCGTCAAATTCCACCCTCAAAAAACAAATAACACCAAAAATAAAACCTAATCAAACCATCACAAAACCCAGATCTAACTTAAAATCATTTTTAAAATCACTAACAATAAATTCGAATCACACTTACACACATAGATATGCACACACTAAAGAGAACGGAGTATGAGACAGAGAATGTGGCCGGCGGTGGTGGCTGTTAGTGGTCGGCGGTGATCGCCGGGGTGATTGGTGGCGGTGATGTTTGGTGGCGGTGATCGACGGAGAGAAAAATAGTTGGGAGAGAAAGATAGAAAGTGTGTGTGTGTGTGTGTGTGTGTGCTTTAAGAGAGAGAAAGATATGAGTGAAATGAAGAGGGAGGAGAGAGAGAAGAAAATAAAAATGGGGGTGAGGAGATAGATGGATGAATTGAAAGGCGTGCATCTTTGTTCAAGCCTGCCAAACGGGAAAAGAGTGTGAAAATACCATTGTACCCTCGAAAATTTAGGCGCAAACACTGGAATTTTTCATTTTGGACGCCTTTTATTATATGTAGAGATATACGAAATATGACCGGAGAATCAGATTAACAACACTTGAATTCGTTAAATACTACACAGGTTAACTAGAATGAAAACACTACGTACATACTGATACTATAACAAAACATTAAACTACATTGGAGCAATCGCCCTGTTAATACCGACTACACACTACAAAAGGGGCTTTAGTAATTGCCTTTCACATCATTCTTGCTCATCAATCCAAACTTGAAAGCTTTTACGTAAATTTAACTTGACATATCTGTGATCTCCTACTGAACATTGATATCTTCTGGACCAGTTTCAATTTTTCATTTGAAGCAGATGTAATTTTCAACAGTTTCAAGACTTTTGCCGTCTTCAGAAAATACCTTAACATCTCAAGCTCATCGCAGCAGTTATTATTTACGTTAGTGAAAGATATATAGGTAACTCGGCACAGCAAACACTTGGGTACGTTCAAAGGCTCATTCCACCAAGACTCATGAGAGCCTATGCACGTCCTTCCCTGGCCAAAATGAAAGGAAAAATCCATGAATTACGAATCAAATAATGGTCAAGTATTAGATATGGCATTACTAACAATCAACCTTCATCTTGAGATATTCCAAGTTATCCATGCTTGGAAGCACGGTTTTTATTACAACCTGCCAATCAAGGCATTCAATCTTTTCTAACTCCAACCGCGTTAACTTATGGAAACCTGGTAAGATGTCAATGGAAGCGGTCCTGATGGCCTGCTCAAGGAACAAGTTTGTGTTAAAGGAATTGAAATACACACTCTTCTCAAGAATAAAATGTATGGTAACCAAACAAGAGTAAGATACCTTTAGGGAATGGCCTAAAAGTGATAGAAACTTCACTTTATAAAGTTCTACGATAAATTTGAAAATGGTGATACTGTAGATCTTGGCATCGAACCCCATCGTTCTAATGTTTAAGTTAACCTTTGCTTCAAGCAGGGAAGAGAAGTTCTCAGCGGTCAGGAATTTACACTTTGACAACTGATCCACTAGATGTAGATAATGGAGTGCAGGGGTGTCAATCTGAAGTGTAAACAAACGAGACAAGAAACATAATGCAAGTCTTGTCAACGAAGGTATATGGACAGTAAGTCTGAGTACATTCTTCCAATCGCCTCTTTGAATGTCAAGGCTATCAAGAACAGGGCAGCTGGACAAAAGTTGGTTAACTGAATCTTCATTTGCATATATAACGGACCAAAGCTTTAGGATCTTAAGATGTGGGAAGCTTGCAGAAGAATTGCTGGCTATTTCAAATGTGATTTCAGCTAGATCAAGGTATTGTAGACTAGGGAAACATACCGTGGTAGAGGCACGAATGTTGAAATGTACATTGCCTTTCAGCTTCAAGACCGCAAGTGTCATGCAATAGAAATGAGTAAGTGGTAACTCCATAGGTTTTTCCAACGTAATATTGAGATCCAATTCTTGAACATTGTGGGCAATTGCAGCACAAATCCACGAGTTAAGATAGAAAGGGTCACATAATACATGGGTAAACTTGAGACGAAATTTCTGTATACAGGGTGGATTGAGAATGAGCAATACCCTGTTGACAAATTGGGTAAATTTAGTCTTCTTCATGTTAAGTAGTGTCTTCTTTCGATTTGTATATCCAATCTCTTCACTGTCAAAGTCAAGGTTGGTGATTGAACTCCAAAGGAACTGCCATCTGGTTGATAAAATGCTGGTTGCGACCGCATCTTTGGTTGGAAGCAACGAAAGGATTTGACCAAGTAGAGGGCCCGGCAAGCTGCTAATTCTATCCTTGGAGGGCTTGGCATATTTAGATCTTTTAATTGACGCCATCAGTAACTCTGAATTAGCAACATGAAGTGAAAATTGGGTAAGACACAGCAACGATGGAAGTTGTGTTTGGTGGAATTAAGCACTTGATGCTTGTGTAAGGTGATTTGGAGGTACTCCCTCCCTCTAGCCACAAATATAAGCAAAAATTTGGGGGGTTTTTTGGCCCTAAATATAAGCAACTTTTCTTAGTTTCAATACAAAACTCATTAAACGTAACTGTATTTAATATTTTTTTACCAAATATACCCCTAATTAATTACTCTTTATCAAATACAAGTGCACATTTAATATGAGGATGTATTAGTGATTTTAACTTGTTTTTGTTATAAAATCAAGACAATTAACTAACTTTAACTACTTTCTTAATAAGTTTGTTTTTAGTTTTTTTTTTTTTTTGCTTATATTGGTGGCCGGAGTGAGTAGTAGGGGTGACGGAGTAGTGTGTATGATTTGATTCTTCCGAGCCCTAATATGTCCAACATGCTCTGAATGGTTGAGATTCAAAATTCTTGCTTAATCAATAATAGCCCCCACTCGGCATATAACAACTAGCTCTCAATATTATCAAATGCACCATATCTCCAAAATCACACTACACTGTATGTATTAAGCATCAAGGGCTTATCGCTACTAAACACAAGAGTTTGTTTTTGGGGAAACTAGTTCACCCTCCACCATAAGTTATAAAAAGCCATTTTTTAACCCTTAACTCTTAGCCTTAAACCTTAAAGGGCCTAAACCCTAAACTTTAACCCCAATAAAAACAATAAAAGCCGGACTTTTTATCTCTTTGGAGAAACTAGTTTCCCAAAAAAAAATCTCAAACACAATCGAAGTTTCAATTTAAAGCTTTTAAAGGCAAAGATTAAGAAGATAAAAAGACGATTCTTAGGTTAGTGACATCTTTAATTTAATGTTTACCTGTCCGGATTCTCTTCGAAATAAAAACCACCGTTATCCCCTAGCTCTTGTTCTTCAAAATCCCGGCCCTAATCTCTCTCTCTCTCTCTCTCTCTAAAAATAGCTAGACTTTCATCGTCCTGACGAAATTGATTTCACCCAATGGTGGTGTTGTTCACACCCCCGTAAAATTAGTAAGTTTTAAAAGGGAAAGGAAAAAGGAATTACTTAAACACCCACTCCGCCCTGCTTACGTGGGTCTCGTTACTATTAGTGTTCTAATGCTAAATGCCTTTCTAATAATATGAGAAATGTTCTAAGAATGGCAAGGGAAAGGAAAAGGGAAAATTCTTTATATATTGATTTGTGTCAAAGATTACATATAACAACTATGCTTAGCAATTATATTAAAAGATAAAAGTGGGAAATTGAAATAGAGTTGGAATGTAGGAAGATAACAATTTGTGTAGTGTTTTTGTTGAGAGAATTGGGTATAGTGTAATTGAGGTTCAAAGTTGGGGTCCAAAAGTTCAAGTCCTTTTCTAAGGTAAAAAGAGGAGGTTTTTATAGGTGAAAATGAGAGGAAAAGAAGCTTTTCTAACCAATAAGAAAATAAAGAAAAATAAATAATAAAGAAAAAATCAAATAATAATAAAAAGAAACATTTTGTTTTAAAGCAATGGCTAGAATAATGGGATTGGAGGTTACAAAACTAGGGGGATGAACTTGGAGGTAAAAAGGAGTGTTTGTGATCAAGAAAAAGGAGGGAACAAGCTGCAATCCGTAACTGCCATTGTGGGAAGCGCGCGGATCCTGCCTTTTGGACCAAACGCGCGCGCGGCACATAGCTATTACGGGAGGCGCCCGCGGGTAAGAATGACAGAATGACCCTAAAAGTTAACTTCCAAAACTAACATAATCAATTAGGAACTTAACCGAAGTAACAGAAATCAACAAAATAAGTTAAATAAAAATACTATGTATACAATCGGGGCATGAGAGGTCCAAGGCGGGGTGTCTACAGTAACATATTATCAGACAGAAGTGAAAGCCATTGTTTTGACTTCACCGTGCACTCTGGATTTAGTATGATGTAGAGGAGGTATGTATTAGTTTCATGCTAGTTTAACGAACTGAATCGTTGTTAATATTGTTATGTGCTATCGTCTCTGGTCATGTTTCAGATTTCTATTATTAAAGTTTAATACTATATAAGAGTTGAACCGGTGAGTCAATCCCTCCGTCCCAAAATCGTTAATATTGTTTCTGAATGTGACCTTAAGTTTAATACTACTAGATTAAGAGTTGATCCAGTGCGTACAGTATGGTGTGGTGGAGTTATTCAATGTTTTTCTGTTTCTGCTAAATGCTACTCCCTCCGTCTTAAAATAGATGTCGTTTTGGGAGTTAAATTTTGTCTCAAAATACTTGTCGTTTCACAATTTTCAAAGCTTTTTTATTGCTCTATACCAATTATACCCTTAATAAATGATATTGAACCATCTCTTACCTAACCATTTAATTACCTAGGTAGTTGAATTACTTTAGGGGTATTTGGGACTTTTTCACATGCATTAATGACATTTTTTAATATGTGTGAAACACTCCAAAACGACATCTATTTTGAGACGGAGGGAGTAATTATAACGTGCATGTGTAGAGTTTAATGAATTGAAACGTTGTTATTAATGAAGATTAAAAACCTATCGTTTTAGTCACGAGCTAAAATATTTGATTAGGTGGATTCACTTGCACCCCTTATCGTAGGCATGCCTATTGGAGGAAAAATTGTACTACTGCCCAAATCGATAGTGCTGTTTGACAAGTCTGACTTCTTTTATGCAAATGATTCAATTGCTTGCAGCTTCTTGAAAACTTGGGTTATCATTCACAGATATATCAAAAAGATAAAAGAATAAATTTCTCATTTTACTCACTAAAATGAGTAAAATCCAACAAAACCATATGCATAAAAAAAAAAAAAAAAAAAAAAGCTGGGACTACTACTCGAGATAGTATCAGCAATCTACCAGATTGATATTAGATAGTACAGTCTCACTTGTTTCAACACAAGTGGCGGTAAGTACTAGTATAATTTTATTACCGAGTACTAAAAAAAAAGTAGAAGAAGAGATTGAACAAATACCACAGATAACCATAGAAATATGAAGAATCACCGGGAGAAAATAAGACATAATCGGAAACAGTATTAAACAACGCTTCAAGTCGTTAGTTGTTAGATACTACAAAGGTTAACTAGCATGAAACACTGCATAAGTCCATTACATCATACCATAACTGTAACGACCCGAACTTTCAAACAATAATAATATTTATAAACCAAGAAATCCCAAACGTCAAACATAATTCAAATCCAACGTTCAAAAGCAACGGCTAGTAAAATCTAACCATAATTCAAAATAGTGCGGAAGCGTAACTAAAAATTCTTAACATCCCATAGTAAATTTAACTAACTGCCTTATTCACCATACTCGACATAGCTTCATCTTAAGGAGAGATACCGAAAGAACTGCAAATGATATCTTCAATGAACTAAAATCGATAATCTTAACTGTCATAACGAAAGCAAAATCTTATGAATACAATGTCAGTAATTCATAATTTCATTCATCACCTTCAGGGTGTTACCCTTTTCACGGAGCGACCTTACAATTCTCACGGTAAGCTCCCTCAAGTTCGATCATGAACCTTATAAGTAGGTTGCGTCTAATTCCTCTCAAAGAACAATTTTGTTCAAGAAAATTATCCCTCAATAAAGTACTAATCATAGTGTTACAGCTTTAGGTACAAGAATATAGAAATTCACTCTTTATACCTATGAAAACACTATATTGATAGTTTCATCAAAGACGTTCAGTTGAGTTCAAATGCTACATTAGCTTCACTTGAAGAAGATTATCTCAGGATGATATTCAAATTTGGAACGTCCCTTACCTTAGCCTTGCATGATCTTAACAATTTCACGTGCACAATCTACAAACACGCAAACAAGGCTTTCTTAGAGACATGAATTACTTTAACTCCGTCCCCATTATACTTTATTTTACTTTCTTAACTTCACGAGTTCATCATCTTAAACTCTTCGTAGGGTTCGTTCTACCCGTTAGGTGTTCCCAAAATTTTCGGATTACTAAAATACCCTTAACATGGTTTTTCTTCATTGATATGTTTTAGGGCTTATCTCAACCCAAAACACTATTCACATTTACTATTCACAGCTTTTTATAGATTACTATTCACTAAACATACTATCACAAGCGAAAAATTACATTCAATTCAAGCGTAAATTCACTAACAGAAATGGGTAAGTTCCTCCAGGCTTTTCCAAAAGATTGAGATCCAAAGAACATTGTACATAGCAACACAAACCACGACAACACAGAAAGAAAACACAAAATACACACACAAACTGCATGTATATAACGCACACACACGTCACAACCCTGCATTGACAACACAACACTGTCCACACACAGACGCACTCGCACACACACACAATCTCTTCACTTCAAATTCAATCATACAATCCAAGTTCATAATTTTATAAACTAGTTCAACGGTTTAGGTTTCCCATCCGAATTCAATAATATCTAGAGAACTAAACGGAGAAGGCGGAGTTTAGGGAGTATGGTTTATCCTTTAATCGCCTTTCCTTTTCTTCTTCTTCCTTCCCGATCTCTCTCTCCTTCTCTGCGGTTCCTGCCGCCGCCTCCCCTTTCTCACATTCCCGTTTCTTTTCTTTTGTGTTATAATAACAAGGTTGAGGAATAAAGGGATATATATTATTATTTACTAGGGTTCTCCATTCCTAAAATAAAAAGGATTCCTAGTTTTATTGGGTTTTGACTAACTTGGGCCCACTACTTAACCCAAATCATACTTCCTATAAATTAATTAATCAAGCCCATCATCATAAGTAAAAGTTTAACCAAAGTAAATAAAATAATTGGCCCAAAGTGGCCGGCTATTACAAAACCAAACACTAAACTACATTGGAGCAATGACCATGTTAAATACCAAGTACAAACTACAAAAGGGGCTTTACTATGTGCCTTTCCACTTGGAAGATTTCAAGTAAATTCAACTCGACATATCTGTGATCTCCTTCCGAACATTGATATTTTCTGGACCAGTTTCAATTTTTCATTTGAAACAAGATGAGATGTAATTTTCAACAGTTGCAAGAATTTTGCCTCCTTCAGAAAGTACCTTACCATCTCAAGCTCATCGCTGCACATATTATTCATGTTGGTGAGAGAAATATTGGGTAACTCGGCACAACAAACACTTGGGTACATTCAAAGGCTCATTCCACCAAGACTCGTGAGATCCTCTGCACGCCCGTCCCTGTCCAAAATGAAAGGAAGAATCCATAAATTATGAATCAAACAATGGTCAAGTATTACATAATGGCATTACGAATCAACCTTCATCGTGACGAGATGTTCCAAGTTATCCATGCTTGGAAGCAAGATTTTCATTACAACTTGCCAATCAAGGCATTCAAGCTTTTCCAACTCCAACCACGTTAAATTATGAAAACCTGGTAATATGACTATGGATGCGGTCCTGATGGCCTGCTCAATGAACAAGTTTGTGTTAAGAAAATACCCTATCCTCTCAAGAATAAAATGTACGGTAATCAAAATGAGTGAGTTACAGTACCTTTAAGGAATGACCTAAAAGTGATAGAAACTTCACTCTATAAAGTTCTACAATAAATCTGAAAACACTCATATTGTAGCTCTTTGCATCAAACCCCACAGTTACATTGTTGGAGTTAAATGTGACATTTGCTTCAAGCAAGGAAGAAGTTTCCAGCAGCATTTAAGTATTCACAATTTGAATGGTCCTCTATATGTAGGTATTGAAGTGCAGGGGTATTGATCTTAACTTTAGACGAGCGATCACCAAAGCGAATAAAATGCAATTCAAGTCTTGTCAGAGATGGTATGCGAACAACAAGGCAGGGCACATTACCCCAATCTCCTCCATAAATGTAGAGGTTGTCAAGAACGGGGCAGCTTGAGAAAAGTTGATGAACTGAATTTTCATTCACATATTTAACAACCCAAAGGTTTAAAGTGTTAAGATGCAGGAAGCTTACAGACGAATCGCTGGCTATTTCAAAAGTGATTTTATATAGATCAAGGTATTGCAGACTGGGGAAACATACTGTGGTAGAAGAACGAATGTTGAAATGTACATTGCCTTCAATCTTCAAGACCGCAAGTGTACTAAAAAAGAAATGTGTAAGTGGCAACTCCATAGGCTTTTCCAACGTAAGATTGAGATCCAAATCTTGAACATTGCGGGCAATAGCAGCACAAATCCACGAGTTAACATATAAAGGGTCACATAATTCGTGGGTAAACTTGAGAAGAAATTTTTGTAAAAATGGTGGATTGAGAATGAGCAATACCCTGTTGACAAATTGGGTAAATTTAGTCTTCTTCATGTTAAGTACTGTCTTCTTTCGATTTGTATACCCAATCTCTTCACTGTCAAAGTCAAGGTTAGTGATTGAAGTCCAAAGGAACTTCCATCTGGTTGATAAAATGCTGGTTGCGACGGCATCTTTGGTCGGAAGAAGGGACAGGATTTGACTAAGTAAGGGGGCCGGCAAACTGCTAATCCTGTCCTTGGAGGACTTGGCAAATTTGGATCTTTCAATTGACGCCATTAATCAGCAACAGGCAGAGAAAATGGTGTATGACACGGTAACAATGGAGTCTTTCTTTTTTAAGGGCAATGACTAAGAAGATAAGAAGACGGTTGTTAGGGTTTACTGGTTACCTGTGGGGAGTCTCTCGGAAATTATGACCTAGCTCTTGTTCTTCAAAATCCCTCTATCCCTCCTATTCCCTAGCTCGAGAACCCCATGGATACAGACCTTCGTCGTCCTGACGAAATTGATTTCACCCACCGTCTGGATTGGATTAGGAGCAGTGCGGAGAAGGTATGAAAAAAATCCGAGGGGCAAAATTAGGGGGAAGGTCTCTGGTGCGGCGGCCGCACCCCATGCGGCGCGCCGACCATGGTGCGGCGGCCGCACCCCATGCGGCGCGCCGACCATGCCCCTTTTTTTTTTTTTTTTTTTTTTTTTTTTTTGCCCCCACAACCTTTTTTGCCTTCAACAAAAGTAACACTTCTTATAACGAAATGTAACACTTTTTCTATTCAAATGTAACCCTTTTTTCTAAAAAAATGTACCACAATTTTGCTACAATAGATAAAGATAACATAAAGATTGACAACTAAATTAATGTAACACTTTTATAAGGGAATGTAACACTCATTTTTTCAATGTAACACTTTTTTTCTCCGAAAATAACATAGGATTGACAACTAAACTAATGTTACATTTTAGAAAAAATGAATGTAACATTTTTTCTCAATTGTCAATTGTAACAGTTTATATTCCTTAATGTAACATTATATATGAAATGTAAACAATTTTTTATTGAGAAAGTAAACAATTGAAAATGCAAACCCATTTTTTTTTGTAAAATTGATGTTACATTTGACAGTAGAAAAAGGGGTTACTTTTTGAAGATGAAAGTGTTACTTTATCAGAACAGAGTGTTACATTTCAGCTGGCAAGCACCTCAAACTTTTTTATGTGTAAAAAAATGTTTAAAAAAAAAAATTCAAACCATATCATGAGCTATGTAGTTTTATTCGTCGAAGAGTCGAGATGACAAACGGTATTTTTAAATTTTTTTTCTGAGCTATAAATCTCAAGATATGGCATTTTAAAGTTAATTGGGTTTTTTTTTTAAAGGTGACACGTGGCAGCGATCTGGGAAGAGGGGAAGGTGGATCTCGCCGTCGGATGTAGCAATGGAGAACAAGGCGAGAAGCAGCGGAACCATTCTCACATTGAGACGGCTCGCCGCACGCCATGCGGCCGTCTCATACGAGAATTTGTCAAATTAGGGAGGGCAATTTGACCGAACCCGATCTGAACCCGAAGGTGATCCGCCCCGAAAAAGTAGGGTTTGGGTTGTAATTTTCATGACCCGAGCGGGTTAGGGTCGTTCGAGTTTTGATATTGACCCGCCGTGATCCGACCCGACCCACACCCATCATGTACAAAGTCAAGATATTATGTTAGTTAATCATATCATATGATGTTCAATTTATTTTTATAGTTGTTTTTTAGTGAGATTTGATGATTTTAAACTAATTTCTATAACTAATTAAAATTTAAGCACATAGATTGGGCCCAAGCAAATATGAGCTAAATTATTTATAATTTTGTACGCTTCGGGTCGGGTCGGGTTTCCTTGTCTTCGGGTCGGGTTCGGGTCACACTTTTTTACATTAGGGTCGGGTTCGGTTTTGACGAAACACCCGCCCCGAACCCGACCCGTTGCCATCCCTAGTCAAAATGGTGCAGGGTATAAACGTGTACTCCTTCGGTCTCGTATTTACCTGCTACTTATTTTTATTTTGAACGTTTCATACTTATTGCTACTTACTCAAAATATTCACTTTTTCTCTTCTATCCACTCACAACAACTATCATCTAACTTATTTCTCTCTCCTACCCACTTACAATACTTACTTTTCTAATATACTCCCTTTATCTCATATTTATCGCTACTTATTTCTATTTTGGGCGTCCCATAATTATTGATATTTACCCAAAATGTTCAATTTTTCTCTCCTATCACCTCACAACAACTATTCACTAACTTATTTTCTCTCTCATACCTACTCACAATACTTTTCAAACATACTCCCTCCGTCTCATACTTATCGCTACTTGTTTCTATTTTGGGCGTTTCATAATTATTACTCTCTCCGTCCCGGACTAAGGTTCTTAGTTTGACTTTACATAGAGATTAAGAAAAAATAAATGTTGTGAGTATGAAAAGTAAAGTAAAAGAAAGTAAGAGAGAAAATGGGTAGAAAGTTTTTGTTGTGAGAATGACAAGTGGGTCCCATTATCCATTTTTAGGTAATAAAGCAACTAAGAACCTTAGTCTGTTTAAGGTTTTTTTACTTTCCTTTTTGGTATGTCCCAGTTTAAGGTTCTTAGTTGTTTTATTCCATAAATGGAAAAGAATGAATAGTGCTTTGGAGGAGCTTGCCCTCAAAAAGTTCATTTAATTACAAAAAAAACCATTACTTACCTAACTTATTTTCACTCACTTGCTTCATGAATAGTGTTTTTGGACATTTATATCTTTCACTCTCTACTTTTGGTTGACTCATTTCTTTTGTTTTTTGCCTTGGTTTCTTAATAAGCGTGCATAGTCAAACTAAGAACATTAAACTGGGACGGAGGGAGTAAATGTTATGCATATGAAAAGTAAAGTAGAAATTAGAAAGTGGATATGGAGTTTTTGTTGTGAGAATGACAAGTTGGTCTCAAATCCATTTTAAGTAAGAAAGTAAAGTAAAAAAATCTTAAATTGAATCAGGCCAAAATTGAAAGTAAAAAACTAAAAACAGGACATAAAGATTTTAGCTAGGTAAAAAAATAAAAAAAAAACTGTACTCCCCCCGTCCCGCTTGAAATTGCAAAACTTGTCTTTTTGGGCGTCCCATAGAAATTGCAATTATAATATATTTATTATTTATAGTATATACTTAATTATTATAATTTTTCAAAATGGAGTATGTTTATATTTTAAAAAATTTATTTATTACAATTATAAATTTTTTTAACTATTTTTATTTTCTTTAATAACATTATAATATTATTAAAGGAATAAAGGCTACTTATATTTTTACTAAATTATAAATTAAATTTTAAAGTCTTTAATATTTTTTAAACATATTTTTTTATAAAATTATGTATTTTTTCCAGATTTAAAAAAAAAAAAAAAAAAAAAAAAAACTCGTTCAAGCCCTTTGGGTTAAACCCAAGGGCCGACGGGTGGGCCTAACAAACATTGAAGAAGCGGGCCGGGCCGGGTCCAGCCCGCGGGCTCACACGCCACGGGCGGGCTCAAGCCCGTTAACCCCGCGGTTAGTGAAAAGGAAGGGCCGGGCCGGGCGGGTTTGCCCTTATGCCCATCTCCACTTTCAATTACTTAATTTTAAAAGGTTACTCCCTCCGTCCCGATTTAAAGTTTTTACTTTGACTTTGTACATGCATTTAAAAAAAAAAAAAAAAAAAACTCCCTCCGTCCTCGTTTAAGGTTTTTTTACTTTCCTTTTTGGTATGTCCCAGTTTAAGGTTCTTAGTTGTTTTATTCCATAAATGGAAAAGAATGAATAGTGCTTTGGAGGAGCTTGCCCTCAAAAAGTTCATTTAATTACAAAAAAAACCATTACTTACCTAACTTATTTTCACTCACTTGCTTCATGAATAGTGTTTTTGGACATTTATATCTTTCACTCTCTACTTTTGGTTGACTCATTTCTTTTGTTTTTTGCCTTGGTTTCTTAATAAGCGTGCATAGTCAAACTAAGAACATTAAACTGGGACGGAGGGAGTAAATGTTATGCATATGAAAAGTAAAGTAGAAATTAGAAAGTGGATATGGAGTTTTTGTTGTGAGAATGACAAGTTGGTCTCAAATCCATTTTAAGTAAGAAAGTAAAGTAAAAAAATCTTAAATTGAATCAGGCCAAAAATTGAAAGTAAAAACCTAAAAACAGGACATAAAGAGTATTTTTTTTAGAACCAAAAAACATCAAATTCATTAATAAACTGAAATAAGATGGCGCTCCATATAAATCGGGGGCTCATCCCAAAGTTGAGAATTCTTACAAATACTTGCAATCATCCACAAACTGTTCGTCAAAATGAAAAAGTCTAACTCATCCTGTTTAATATTGAAGTCCAACCTTGTACCAAATTTCCATTGGACGCTCTTATAAACAATGACATGTGATGCGCAAGTGCTTCTGCTTCTGCAAGCATAACTTGGGCACGGCCAAACAATGGCCTTCAGAAAATCCATGTACGGATATAATTTGGCGTTGAAAATACGAAATAGTAACGCATTTTGGTCGGCAATAACTTCCCAACCAAGTATCTCAAACATTGAACCAAGAATAAATACAACATCGCATATAGAATCTCAAAATCAAATTATCACTACATTGATTATGATTTAAAACCATCAATTAATTTGTACACGAAAACTAATTAATCTCCAAATCAAATTTTTAAGTCAAACTCCAAACAATATCCAGAAAAACTAACTCAACAAAGAAAAATTCCAAATCTAAATCTGTCACTTTTATATCCCCAGTCTCGATTTAAGGTTATTACTTTCCTTTTTAGTCTGTCTCAATTTAAGGTTCTTACTTTACTTTATTACCTAAAATGGAAAATGAGACTCACTTGTCATTCTCACAACAAAAACTCCCTACCCCACTTTCTCTCTCTTAATTTCCTTTTCACACTCACAATATTTACTTTTTCTTAATCTCCGTACAAAGTTAAAGTAGTAACCTTACAGTGGGACGGAGGGAGTAGAATTTTAGTTGCAAAGTTTTAACCCATACTCAAACAAGGGACTTTAGAGGAATAAAAATTCTCACATGTGAATTGAGGGCAATAGATGAAATTATATGTCTTTATAAAGACTGTCGTTAGTTTCGAGGGGTGTAAGTGAAATTAATCCATTGAACTAGTCCATTCCCCTCGTCTAAACCCTCTCAGCTCAGAAACCCTAGGTTCTGAATTGATCGATTAGGTTCGACACTGTCAAAATCGTCAATCTTGAAGAGGTAAATTCCCTTATCTGTCTATTTCTCATACTCGCACACATTAATTTCATCAAAGGTTGTTTGATTTCATTAATTTCGGATAGTTTCAGATGATTTCCATTTCGCTTTTTTTTTTTTTTTTTTTTTTATTTGGGCACCCAGAAATCCTAATTTTGATATACGAACCTTGGATATTTTCATTGACAATGGCATTGTGGAATCTGGTTTGAGTTCATATAACTGATCTTGCTCGTAATGTTTATTTAACTTTGACCGCCTTTAATTTCAATTGCAATGAAAATGAATCAGATTTTCACTGTATGTGAAGTGGAATAAACATGTGTATATATAATAATAATACAGTCTCAATAACCCGATTCTTACTTGATGTGTTACAACTAAATACCCGTCATTGATGTCCAATTTGATTCACGAAACTAGTTCAGGTGATTCTCTAAAAATGGAAAACAACAAGTATTCAGATGTGCTATTGAGTTTTCAAATGTTTATGGTTTATGCTTAATCCGTAGTAATCCATTGTTCTTGACTTCTGTCTTTTTCATGCCTCAAGTTGCAGATTTGTCGCTGCAATCTGCATATACTTCCTTCTTTAGTTAATGATGATATTGACTATAGAGTGCATCTATGTCACTTTTCATGATTTTTTTGATGTTCATACATGAGCATGATGTTTTCGAGGATATTTAGGAGCATTTACCCGACTGTACAACCTCGCAGCTTTGACTGTTTGTAAAAGAAAAATGAGTATTGCGGAACTTCAACCCTTAGAATGTCTAGGCGTTTGTAACTGAATTCATTGTGGGTCTCTACGTGTATGAGTGGTTCTTCTGTTATGCCAACTACTTACATACAAAATGGTTTCCATCAGTCTCTAACTCTGAATGTATAAAAACCATGAATGTTATCTAGTGTTGACTTCTGGTCTCCAGATATGAACTTTCTTGTGTTTGAGCCTCTTTTAATCTGCAGTTGGTTTTCGTAAAAAGTGGAAAAGATTAATTCTTCATTACTCTCATTGTCATGGCAGAGAAGATGACTAATTACCCATCTTCTCTGCCATCATTCTAATTTAAGTGGAGTATATGTTTTAATCTTTTAGATAGTTTAAATAATAAAATCCGGCATCCGAGCAGCAGTGATATGCATCATACGTAGTATTTCTCTAATCGGTTATGGCATTTTTTTTCACAATGGCTAGAGTACGTAGAGTAGTAACATCTCCTTGTGGAAGGATGCTTGAAAGAATTTTGTCCAAGTGATGAAGCAGTGGCAGTGGGTCTCTATTGTTTTAAGCAGTGATTAAGATCGAGTTCTCGATTTAATCGGTATTCTTTTCACCTGGAGTTATGTTTCTATTGCGTTACCTTAGAAATAATTATCCAGCAATAGAAGATTTTTTATATTTATCCGACTCAATATAGTTAAAACTTTGGAAGCACAACCTTCAAAAGCAAGGTTTGAAGCCCTATAGTATGTGGTTTACCTCCTGATTCTTGACCCTAATTCCTCTGTATATTACACTTATGATCTCCAGTGTTCATTTTTATTATTGTTTTTCTTTTCTTTTTTTTACAAAAAATATTGCTGATTTTGTTTTTGATTGCAGTGTGAGATGACAACTAGAGGTGTTATTAGTGACAAATGGTCCATGAGGGTTCTGTGGCTAACCGCAATTGGAAGTGCTGTAGGTATGCAGTCCTTTCATTTTACTAAAAGTCACTCATATGAATTTCAACCATTATACTCCCTCCGTCCCAAAATGATGTCCAAAAAGTTACCTAATTTGCTGAATTTTCCGATAATCATTTTGGGACGGAGGTAGTATAAGTTTCTTACTAAGTTGTGGTGATTCTCTACTTGTTAGGTTTTTACATGGTTGCAGTAGAAAGGCAAACCCAGAACAGGGAACGAATGATGGCTGAAGCATTGAGGGCAGAGGAATCAGGTGCAAACAACAGTGAGACAGTTTGAGCAAGAATCTTCCGTGTCAAATCTCCCATATCGGTTTTACCTTTGTTTACCTCACTTGATTATTACCTGTTGTTTAGATTTTTCCTCACCTGATCACGATGAGATGATGAAATAAAAACTTGTAAATGTAAATTGTTGTTTGTCAAGTTTGCATCTTGAATCAAAATATCAAATGGAGGATTCAATACACAATGTTTTACTCTATCCGGCCTGTTTGATGAATTTTTGTTTATCTATTTATTTTTGTTATTATTGTTATTTTTACTATGAGAAATATTTTGACCTGACTCATTGTTTTTTCGACGAAATTACCTACTTATTTTATTAGAAAATTGGCCCCAGGGCCAATAAAGTGATGATGCATATTTCTAGCAAAATTAGCGTTTACATGAGCAAATTTCACAACGTTCCTATCTACCTTGAGAATTTCTATACTATTACAATTTGATATGAAAAATTGGATGTCTGAGATGATGTTGTCAAGAGAGCAGTTTCGACTTGTTCCTCCTTTGATATGGTCCCGTGCTTGAGAAGAGTCTGTCAGAATGATGATGTCTTTGAAAACTAGGTAAGATGTCTTGACCGAGTCCTTATGTTTTGATAGGGCTGCAAAATATCCAGTCTTGACCGAGTAGTTTCCATCTTTAGAGAGGTTCCAAACAAGTTGATCATCCCTAGTTCTTGGAATATGGTGAGAGAGAATGGCATCAATAATGAAGGGATGGAAGATAGTTCTCAAAAGAGGGATTCTCCAAAGTTTTGTGTTGTGGTTGAATAAGTCTGCAACAAAGAGATCAAGGAGGCTTTCAACTAGTTCAGGGGAGAGGGTAAAATGCGGGTTATATGGGATCCAGGGGTCTTTGAGAGCTCGAACTTTTGTTTCATTTTTGACAAACCAAGAGAGGTTGGGGTAAGAAGGTCCTTTCCCCAGTGAATGCTTCACCAAACCCAGGAGGCTTTGCTTGTGATACAAGATTCAAGGAAGATTTTTTGAGGGAAATATTTGGATTTAAGGGTGCGGCTAACCAAAGCCTCAGGTTCTGATAAAATTCTCCAAGCGGTTTTTGCAAGACAAGCTTGGTTGAACGCGCTAAGATCTCTAAGGCCAATGCCTCCTAGTTTTTTTGGAAGGCACAACTTGTTCCAAGCCATCTAATGGACTCCCGAATTTTTGTCAAGGCCAAACCAGAGAAACCGGTTGAAAATCCTGTGAAGTTCTTTGATATAGAAGATGGGTTGAGAGTTTTTTTGTAAAGCAATCCAACTTTATTCGAAAACGTGGTAGAGAAGTTGACTGACTGAATTTTGCATTTTAACTATATCAGTGAGATATTCATTTGCCACCACCACCCCCCTCCCTCCCCAAATGAGTGTAAATATTCAAAGTTGCTCTCGGTTAACAGTAAATTTTGAAAGAAAAAAAAATACTCCCTCCGTTCCATTTTAAGAGTCAAAAATTTCTTAAAAGGTCGTCCCATTTTAAGAGTCAAAATCCTAAAATAGAAAGTGGGTTCTACATGTCATACTCACAACAATTATCCACTAACTCTTCTCTATCCCACTTTCTCTCTCCTATCAAACTGTCAACACTCGCAACACATCACCTTTTCCTTAATTCTTGAACTCACCCATTTTTTTACTCTTAAAATGGGACGGAGGGAGTAGTAGATATTTATTTTGGGACGGGCGTTGTATCATACTCCCTCCGTCCCAAAATGATCTTCACATTTGACTATTCAAACTTTTTAAGGATAGAAACACTTGCTTCACTAGCCATGTTGTGTTTATGAACATTTAAGCTTAAATTGTAGAAATGGGAAGAACTTTTTGGGACAATGAAAAAGGGCAAAAGAGAATATCATTTTGGGACGGAGAGAGTATACTGCACAAATACATCCACAATTCCATCACACATAAACACATCCACAATTCATGACCGCGAAACCTCAGAAGAAACTTTAAATCCATGCTAAAGAGTGCCTTCCCCATCTTTCGCTTAACTTGCGCATCTCTCCCCTTCAAATTTCATATATATAGACCATGACTTTGTTGTCGAGAAGCATACAAACAAGACAACAAGTCAACAATGGCATCACAAAATCTTCGCCTTCTCTCCCTCGGCTTCATCCTAATCGCATTATGCACACACCACTGCTCTGCTCGCAAGGCCCTTACCCAAGACCTCGAAAAATCTCAACCAAAACCCGCGACAATGCCTCAAGGTAGTCACGGACTTGGTCAAAATAATGATACTACGAAGATGATGTCTAAACAAGAAGACGAAATTGATCTTCAATCGTGCGGTGAAGGTTGTGTACCACAGTGTTTTGAACTACCCTGCCCTGTAATAGAAGGCGAAGTGTGGGTGCCCACACCACCCATTGAAGTAAAGCAACCAGACCGCTATGTACCTACACCACCCATTGTCACGCGCCAATCACCCCACTGGGAGCATACACCACCCGTATATGTGCCACAACGACCCCACTTGGAACATATACCACTATATGTACCTTCAGGTCCAATATGCACAACACCATGTGAACCCTGGAATGGTCCGGGACCATGTCCGTGCCCTTGTGAAGAAAGTGCTGATGAAAAGGAAGAGATCAAAACTGAGAGTGAGCCCGATAACAAAGCACAGGAAAACGGTAAAATGAATGGCAGCCCTGTACTTTCAAGCGGAGAAAAGACGCAAAAAGACGCTGATGCCCCTATGCCTGCTATGATGGATGGTTCAAATGTTGGTGCTTAGTTTTGGCAAAGCGTTCGGATCAGGAAAACTTTATTAGAGATGGTGTTTGTCTAGTTTCATAAAATGCTGTAATTTCACTTCATACTGAATAATAACTCGATCCCATGACCATTGTTTTGAGTTTCATTCTCTCTCTCTCTCTCCCTCCCCATACAGACGCAGAAAATGAAAAATGGCTAATGATGCCAACTACACCAATTTTGATACTAACTATAGTTAAAAAAAAAAAAAAAAAAAAATCAAGTATACTTGGTTCAGAAAATGCAAGCCTTTGTTAGTTTGTCGTAAATACTCCTTCTCAAACGATAATCTCATGTGAGTTTTCAAACATTTTAAGGTTACATAATAATACTGTAATAATAGATTTTGAAAATTCAGTTATTTTAAAGCTTTAATTTAGGAAATGAGACCAACTTTCTGAAAAACAAAACAAAAAACTAGAAAATGAGAACATCATTTGGGGCGGAGGGAGCAAGTTCTATGCTGAAAAAAGTAAAAAACTTGCAAGGGCAAACAAACTGTTCAGCAGTTGAAATTCCTCTCGCATTATCTCTCCCTGCGCGCACACGCACTTGACACCCAAGGACTAAACAGATCAATATGTTCTTCAGACACAAATTTGAGCGAGTTCATCTTAGAAAAAACTATGAACAAACACGAAAGATGATACTACTGCCCGGTGTAAAATTCCAGTCAAAAAAAGGGTTATGGCAGAAAATTAAGAGATAAACGAAAATTGTAATGTTTGCACACGAGCATTAGTATTTGCAGGCAACGAAAACAATCTTGTGAACAACTCGGCCGGAAAAAAAGCCAAGGCCAAAGGAGAGACAGATCAAATGGGTGATTAATTTAGGAGCAGAAAAGAGTAATTTTAACAACTACCATCAAAGTGAAACACCAAATATTCATGACCCCAATATTCAGGAGAGATTAAGCGCAGGCAAAAATAGTGCCTTCCTCTCAACAACCTTACCTTCAGCACCCTGCACAAAACACAATAAATAGGCCCATGGGTTTTATGTTGAGATATATCAAACCATAATCGAAAAATTAATGGCTTCTCTAAACCACATCTCTTCCCTCACCTTCATCCTCCTCCTTGTGTTATGCTTACACTACTCTTGCGCTCGCAAGCTTCTCCCAGATGATGACCTCACCCGAGAAAAAGATCCTGAACTCAGTAGCAAACCCGAGTCAAAGTCAAAGTTGTCTGAGAGTGAGAGTCATGACCCAAATGAAGTGTCAATACAGGGGGGAATAGTTGTCTATCCATCATATCCCCCAGGATGTCAATCTCACGCGTGTCGAGAAAGATATCCCCCAATATGTGAAGACTGTGGAGAAATAATATATACCCCACCATATGAACCTATATGCGTCCCGTGTCAACCCTGGTATGGTGAGGGACCATGTCCGTGTCCTTGTGAAGAAGGTGCTGCTGCTGATATGGAAGGTATCAAAACTGAGTCGGATGATAAAGCAAATGAACAAGGTGAAATGACATTACTATCAGGCCGAGGAGATAAAATGCAAGACGGTGCAGCTTCTGACAGTTCCATTAGTAGGACTGCTGATGCCCCTATGCCCATGGATAGTTCAAATGTCCTTGCCTAGTTTTAGGAAAGTGTATGCTCGGATCAAGAAAACATTATTGTTAATAATGGAGAGGCTGTCTAGCTTCATAAAATGCAGACTATATATGCAGTGCAGTGAATCTCTGTAATTCTGATTCACACTAAATAAAAACTTGAGAGTCAAGTCCTGACCTGTTGTGACTTTTATGCCCGTATTATTGCTCTGTTATGTGCTAGGGCGGTAGATAATTCCATGGAAACACTAAAGATACATGACACCCAAAATTTAGGAGAGAGTAAATGCAGACAAAAAGAGCGTCTTCCTCAAGAACCTCACACAATAAATAGGCCATGGCTTTGATGTTGAAATCGAACCATCGCAAATGGCTTCCCTAAAGCATATCACCTCCCTCACTTTCATCCTCCTCCTCCTCCTCCTCCTCCTCCTCCTTATGGTATGCTTGCACTACTCTTGTGCTCGTAACCTTCTCAGCCGAGAAGAAGATCCTGAACCTTTTAGCAAAGTCAAGTCAACATCATCTCAGAGTGATGACCCAAATGATGTGTCTATACAACAGGTCGGAATAAGTGCTGGACCAGTCATTCGTCCACCATATCTTCTCCCATCCTATCCTCCACCACCCATCCCATGCCCACCATCATGCAACCTTGATCACCCATTCGATCCGTTATGCTCATCATCATGCTACAAATTCACACCATGCAATCCGTGTCCACCATGGGAGGTTTCTACACAATGCTGTCCTCCTATAATAATCCCATACGATCCACCATCTGATGGTGGTGCCGCCAAGGAACATTTCAACACTGACATCCACAAGTCCACTAACAAGGATGATAGTAAGCAGCTTCACGTCTAGCTCTGTTACACAGCTATCAGAGGAAGACAGTACTTGAAACCACGAGTCTGTACTCTGTAATTCCACTTTTACTATAAATAATAACTTTGACAGCGAAGAGCTCCAGTCTTCTTCTTTTTTTTTTTGTTCGAATCGTCATCAACAATCTCTCTCCCTCATTCTCCTCTAACTCTCTCTCTCTCTCTCTCTCTCTCTCTCACTGAACACAGACACAGGTTGAGAAAATTAAGCTTCCTACTTGACATTAAGTAAACAGCACTTATAGTGTGATATGTGAGGGAAAAGTTTAAGATGAAAAGCAAATTGAGAGAAAATTGATCTCAAATACTATGAAATAAAAAAAGGAAAGGACCTAGAGAGATAGAAACTGCTAGGAAAATATGAACTCAAGTGCTTCAGGAGACAGATATTAAAAGCCATGGTTCTAGTGAAGCTAAGCCTGTATTCTTATAATTACCTGCAATTACATTTTCACACTTCATGATGTGATTACTACTACAGAATTTACGTGTTGTATTTTCTCGTCTTTCTCCTATAAATCAAGTTAAAAAGCTAACAATCTACCTCCAAAAGAGTATAAACACAACTAAAACTTCAAGTTTTCCAAGTCGCCAGCACTTCTATTAGCAGGCATTGAAGATGATCTGGTAAAAGTCTCAGGCAAAAGACATGGCGAAGCTGAAGAAGAAACAGAAGCAGAGGGTCGAAGGAGAGGTGTACCTACACGACTTGATGTTTCATTCGCTACTGAGGGATGATGATAATTAGTAGTAGCAGGGGATTGTAGCTCAATATCCACGGTCTCGCAGGGGGGCCCACCTCTAGGACTGTCGGGCAACTGCTCATCATCATACTCTTCCAGTGATACTACTGTGCTTGTGTCCGTGTGTACAGTTGAATCATCGGTGAAAATACCTAACCGCCTTCTCCTCCGCCTTGCTTCTTTTCCCCATCCATGGATTGTTTCTCTTATTCTCTGTGGTATAAGGGCTGCTTTGTAATTTGTCCCCATCTGAAAAAAAAAATAAAATTTTAGCATTTTTTGCTTTTTTGAAAAAAAAAACAAAAACAGCAATACCCATTAGCTCAGAAAATGAAGAGGTCTACAGCAATACCTGAGTAACGAGTGCATATAATGGCAGGGTGCTATAACTGCATAGGAACTGTCCAGCAAACCTAAATGACATGGAAAAGTCAGAAAAACATCACTCCAACATGAGATCTAGTGAAGTTTAAAACGTACTCCCTCCGTCCCAAAATGAATGTCAAAAACAAAATTCCAAATTTACCATTGATCAAGAGCAAATTTGAGAAATAATAATTGGACATTCATTTGGGAGGGGGGTGGGAGTAGAACGAACTGGGGTGAATATGCTTACCCCAAAATCAGCCGTATATACACCAACGTATGGTTTTTGATAAAGCAAGAGCTGTATCCAAATTGCCACTGCATAATAAACAATTATCCACTTAAAACCAGAGATCCAACAAAGAAGATGACGAAACCTAATTAGTTGAGCAAATGAAAATACCCAGAACCAAAAGAATGACGCCAGCTCAAAGGCATTCTGCAAAAAGAATTTATAAATAATTAATAAAAACAATGAATAAAGATTGAATATAAATACATGTTAGCCACAGTTGCGAACAAATACTCCAAAATGTTTTGAAAACCAGTGAAGACGCTAGTCAGCAAGTGTAATAATTTAAAATCGTAACCCCTTCTACATTTCAGGCTACTCCTCAAGTCCCCACTAATGGCCAAGTATATGCAAGCATAGTAATGATCAAATAGATGACAGATTGAAACAAATAAATGTATAGTCTATATTTAATCACAAGTCACTTGAATAATATTAATATTGTTGAAAAGTATGTTTCAAAGAGTATATTCAGCTATCAAGCGTGCGATTAGCTTAAGCTAGAAATAAATCTTAAGTGAACCAAGCACACATTTTCAGAACAATCATGCATGAACCTATGAAAATGATGTCAACAGAATAATAAGAACAAAAAACACAAATCTGTTTCTCCAAAGAGTCCCAAGTCCAAAACAGAAAAATAGGGCTCATATAGTGCCAAATTGGGAGTCTCTTTAAGGATAGTAGCATAGATGATCAGAAATCCTTTTCTGTCCACAAGATAACCGAGGAACGTGAACAAGAAATTCTTTACAACCTTTTGACCTCTTCTGTAAAAAAAGAAGAAGCCACGACCAACTTGACAGGCGAACTTCCAGCACAATAAAGTTTTTTGACCATAGACTTTTGGGTTGACAGAAGACCTCCAAGATACAAAGCTCTAATATTGTACAAGAATTAATTCCACAATGAGGTTAAACTAAGAGAGATGATGCAGCTACACTCCAAAACAAGTGATTCTCCGGAACAGATGTAACTTTAAAGTTTAAACAGAATACCATGAAAAAAAAAAGAGGAAAAAATAATAAATGTTCTTGCAACTGCCTTAAAAAATACAGCCTACCTGGAAAAGAACAAAATGGATCAAGGATAGCAATAGTTCTGGCTTGTTGAACCAAAAAAGTTCGTCTCGAGGCTTTAACTTAGTTCCTGTGAAGTATCCAGTTATTCCAGCGCTCTCTAATGCCAATGTTGCAATAACATGTTGCAATTTCGCTCCCACAAGTAAAACAAGCTGCAGAAAGACCAAATACACATACTTCCTCTTAAAAGCAATAAAATGCATAAATAGTGAAAAAAAAATCTTCCTATTTATACTTTCATGAATTCTTAACTATTTTCTTTTATCAAGTTCCCAAGCTATTACACCATTCAATAATCCTATCTATCTCCATTATTGCACTATCACGATATATATATAGCCTAGTCAATATGCAAGTGTTTATATACAACCATATGTCCAATCAAGTTCGTTAATAGATATACTGGCATTGGGTTAGGAGCTTACGGTAACAGGAATTATTGCTATCCAGAAATAAAGGTTAGATCCTGCAAAAGACAAACCAAAACCAGTTACTAATTTCACTTAAGATATAAAATCAATCTGTCCAAAAGTTGCCTTCTTGGTGCCTCATTTTATCTATCTACAGGGGGGACCAAAACTGAGGGGAGATAGGGAAACTGAAGCACTAAAATACATTTTGCAGATTGTGCAAGAACAAACATGTCTCTCAAGCAATTAGAATGGGAGACCATACCTTTTATATTAAACAGCATAAAAGCCACAACGAACCCCCATAGTGGAGCACTGCAATAAGTAAAACAAAACAGAATTTCAGCATAGCATTCAGCGAAGCTATTTTACACTCCAAAATGATCTTCCGACTTTTTTCGTTGTTACTACAAATGTACTTTTCAGCAATAATTTTAGGTTATTTAATCATCCTAATGAACATCTATAAATAGTTAATGATAGTATTTATAATGGTGTATCAACAAGAAGTTTTAAATTTTTGTTAGGATAATTAAATTAACTTAAAATTATTGCTCAAAGTACCTTTGTAGTAATAACAAAAAAAGTGGGAAGATCATTTCGGGATGGAGGAAGTATCAACTTTAAGTAAAAGTGGAGCCATAATATACTGCCAAGATTGCCAGCTATATTAAAAACTTGCATCTTACCTCACACCAACTATCTTCTGAAATTCTTCCTCCATAGAACGGATCATATAGCTGTGAAAATCATATTTTGATGTAAGGTTGTGATTCTGCCATGAATACAAAAGAACAAGAATGTGAAATCTATAGTAGCAAGCTGACTACAGTATATCATAACAAAAAATGATAACAGAGCTGTGAAAGAGAAATAGATTCCAACCACAATAGATCCAACCATTAATGAATACAATCAATATTCATGAGATTTTAATAGCCCTACCATCTACTTAAAAATACTACAAATATGTTTTAGATCATCATAATACAACTAGATATGTCTGTGCATGGAAGTAAGTTGACGTTGGTTATTCACACTGCTAACAGTAAATTCAAGTATTGCGGTTGTATGTTCTAGGTTGAGAGAACGGGATTACTTTTATATTCAAAGTAGCAGATCTTATTACAACTACTTTCGTGAAGCGCTAGGGACACATACCATGATGAAGCCCTTACGAAGCGTGAGGTAATCAGCACGGACGACCGACTTCCCAAATTGCCGGAAGAAACAAATCTGCAACAGTATTTGACAATCCAACTTCAGTAGCAATCCCAGAGGAAACAAATCAAGTACTCCTTCCGCCCCGCTTGAAACTTTTTTGGATGGCATGGGGATTAAAGAAAATTGTTATAATATGAAAGTGTGGTGAGTATAGAAAGTGAGTGGGGGTTGTTAGTGGGGTAGGAAATATTAAGTGGGGTATTTTGTTGTGAGTATGACAAGTGGGTCCAATTAATTAAAAATTATAAAATACATTCCATTTTGTGCTTGTCTAATTTCAAATGGGACGCGCAAAATGGAAATAAGTCTGGTTACAAGCGGGAGGGAGGGAGTACATCCACATTCTAATAATATTGTATTTCTTCTAAAGGTATAAGGAAAAGTAACACAATATCAAGACAAGGAGGAATTGCATGCATGGACTTGATAATTGATATACATAGGAGGTACAATTCATATAGACTCAATACGTCTTTCTTGTAATAGTTTTAGGATAAATGCCAGCTTTGATACCATGTTAACTGTCTAAATCCTTAAGTTGTTAGAGAAGGACTCAACTATATCATACTTCAAGATTAATAATACACACACAACACATGCCTCAGAACATTATATTTAGGTCAACAACTTTTACTATTGAGATCCATTTGATTGTTGTGTGAAGCTTATGTCACAACTTCTTTTACAGAAGAATTTGTTCATCAATAGAATTTGCTCAAAGAAAGAAACCTTAACGTATGTATAAAGGCCAGAAATCTGTATGACCTCACATTAAAAGGAAAACTTAACGTAATTTACAAGGTTTAAAGCTCTGATGTTTGTGCAAGTTTTCTCTCTTTTTTGTGCCATTATTAAAAAAAGATGAAACATAAAAGAATTGTAAACTTTTAATGAACCACTTTCAAATAGCTTGCACATTTCCCACCGTCCCAAAACAACTTGCACTAATTTCCTTTTTGGGTGTCCCATTGGTAAGTCTCACTTTCCTAAAATGTTCACTTTCTATTGTTTTTTATTCACCCTACCCCACTTGTCATACTCGCACACTTAAATTGTGGTCCCAATCTTAAATCATCATACTCACAACCACTTTCCCGCTCACAATACGTTTGAATATATATACTCTCTCCTTAATTGCCGTGCATCTCCAAAATGGTGCAAGCTGTTTTGGGACGGTGGGAGTATATATATCTGCAGGGAAGAAGGACGCAAGCTGAAAGATGCAGCAGCATAGAAGGAAATGTACCTACCACCCAAGTAACAAAGCCATTCCTGACAAAGGGATTTGCTGCTTGAAATTTGACCATAGTTGACTGTCTTCGCATGGTGATCTCTCTCGTGATTTCTGCATGTGAAGCATTTTGTTACATAACCTCATCCAGAAGATATTGCGGAAGATGGACTTCGTCAGCTCACTAAAGCTTTTGACGTGAACTTAGTCAAAAAGATATATATATATATATATAAAACTATTAGATGCTAAAAGAATAGCAAGTAATTAACTTTTCCCCTTTTATTTCTTTTCCATGCTGTGCTTCTCTAACAACATCGGTTTAAGTCAAAGGGACCTACCCTATGTCTATGGGGGGCAATGGCCCCCCTTTGTTTTAAAAAAAAAAAAATTACTAGTGTAATTATTTTGAAAATTTGGAGTATTAGTGCAATATTTTAGACTTTGCCCCCCTTTGTTTAAAAAAATAAATGCATTAGTCTTTATTTTTGCCCCCTTTAAATGTGTTATGCCATTTTGCCCCCCTTGTGAAAATTCCTAGGTCCGCCACTGGTTTAAGTTACAGCATACCAGTTAGCACATCGTGCCTGTCCATATGAGCCTCGTCTTCCCACACCCTCCAACTATGTATCTGAACAGAGATTGAAATATCAATAAGTAAGAACAAGAAATATCAAGGTGCGAAATTTTTTTATAATTTTTTTGCAATTGCATTTGAAACCATAGTTCTCATCTTTTAATCACAACATTTTTTAAGATATACATATACATAAATAAGGAAAAAGTATTTAACCTTCACAATTGCCAGCAGCATTGTTAAGCAACTATACGATATATGCGTAACTGCCATGACAAAAATGAAACGATGCAGTTGCTCAAGGCCTTCATACGAGACAAACGGCTCATGATCCTGTCAATACAATCAAAATTAAAGTAGCCACAACTCATCCTGATGCAGGTACAATAAAATCAGATGAACACAATTTTTTGAGAGAATTAAACAACCAAAGAAAATGAATGGAATGAAAGAAGTGTGCTCTTTTCGTTGAAATAATTAGAAGAGGTTTAACCTACTCCCTCCGTCCTGCAAAGTTAGTCCCTCTTTTTTCATTGTTAGTTTGAACGAACTTTGAGCAATAATTTAGGTTACTTTTAATTATCCTAACGAGAATCTAAAAATTGGTATAGATAATATTTATAATGGTGTGTCAATAACATGTTTTAGATTTCATTAGGATTATTAAAAGTAACCTAAATTATTGCTCAAAGTTCACACAAACTTAAAAAATAAAAAAAGGGGAGGGACTAACTTTCCACAAGAGTGTTAAGTCGACATACAAACTATTTCTTGAATTTTTATTCCGTAAAGGCATGAAATAAGCAAAATGACACATTTTTACAAGAAGAGGCACAACTATAAAATATTTCAATGGACTGTAGGGCTCATCAAAATGGCAAAAGGTAATGGGACCATCATTTTGGAAACAGAATATTGCAATTTTATGCACAGCACTTACCTTTTGACAGGTATTTTGATTTAAGACATTCAGCACTCTCCTAAATGAGTGATGAAGAACAGCATCTGTCAGAAGCTTGCGTTCGCCAGGCTTATTATTTTCAATAGATTCATCAATCTCCTCCCTTGTGCATGGAGCAAATGCACTATTGTAGAACTTTGAAGGGATACAGATATTGGAAATAATGCTTGAGGTAGCTGTAAGAAGGAGGGATATGAAGCCAAGCAGCATCAACTCTGTAGATATCGAATCAAAGCTTGAGAATGAGTATCAAAAAGATTAAATAACCTCAGGAGGTTTTGTCATTAGATATGGCAAGTACCTTCTTTCATTTTCTCCACAGCTGCAAGCAAAGGTTTGCGATTTGTTTTATGTAACCACTGCATCGATTAAAGAACTTCAGTTCATCACAAAACAGCCTCTTGACTTTATATCTTACTACAGTATGGCAGCATATAGATCTACTATTGGCCGAAAACTGTAACAGTCAGGACACAAAGCTATGCTAAGGGAACTTTAAGTTCATGATGCGTTAACAAACGAGTGAAATTCCAATTACTGGATGTACTCAGAATCAGCTTGGTGGAGCCTAATTCCATTACTTCAGGTTTGCAACAAAATGTCTCTAGTTTCCCCAAATTCATGTAAAAGCAATCAGGAAAGTTGCACAATTTAATAGCAGTAGGTGGAAGACATATAAAAGAATATTCATCAAAAGCAATCCATGACATCAACAACCCAAATCCTCAAAAAAAAAAAAAGGAAAAAAAAAAAAAGGAAAAAAAAAAAAAAAAAGAGTTTTAATCAAGCATTTTAATCCTACTAAACTCGGCAACGTAATAATTTGTCAAAAACAAGAAACCTAGCATTTCAAACTAAGTGGATAGTTATCCAGACAATCTCTCACCAGATTAACAATGAATAAAAAAAGACCTTGAGAATGAACAGTGAAAAGCTAAACCAATATACAAAAGTTTGACTTACATTGCTTAAACGATGAATTGATCGCTCCACAAGCAACGAAACAGCAACAAAGATTGTCAAAACAGTAGCAACAGACCATGTTGGAGTCAATGCCAAAGATCGAGTTTCCTTAGTACTGTCTGAGTTCTCCGACATTTCTAACAATTCCCTTCTTCTTACAACAAATCCCACTTGAATCTCACTCCCTCATGTTGTAAACAATTATGAACTAGTGATTGCCACTCACGTGCTCCAATTTCCGTGAACCAAAAAGGGGTTTGTTTTTTTTTTTTAATTATTATTATTAAGAAAAACAGCAACTTTATTCAACCCACCCAAAAGAGAGGGATTAAAAGAAAAGTGAAGTTCAAAATCCAAACTTTAATTTGGAATCTGCAGTCACCATTCACTATTTGACTCCAAAATCCCAGCTGAATCTTGAATGTGAAACCGAAATCGAACAATGTGTGTTTTTGTAATTGCAGGTTCTTGAAAGAAGCAATTCGTCGAACAGGTTGTATGCGAAAGAAAGGGGGTTGAGATTGCGTACCAAGACTAAACCCACACGGACAGTGACAGAGGAGTCTCAGATTCAGAAAGATTCAAGGAAACAAAATTATGGGAGAGTGTATTATTGACAGCTAAATCTCGAGGGGTTTTCAAGACACCAACTCTCTGTCTACACCTATACAACACGAGTGTTAGTAAGGGGCTTCTCAGCAATTTCCCCAGATTTTGTCCCTCTTTCTCTCTCTCTCTCTCTCTCTCTCTCTTACTCCCTCCGTCCCAAACTAAGATTCTTAGTTCAACTTTACACGAAAATTAAGAAAAAGTAAATGTTGTGTGAGTAAATAAGTAATAATTAGGAAAGATAAAGTGGGTAAGGGGTTTTTGTTATAAGAATGACAAGTGGGTCTCATAGTTCATTTTAAGTAATAAAGCAACTAAAAACCTTAATCTGAGACAAACTAAAAAATAATAATAAGAACCTTAATCCGGGACGGAGGGAGTATTAATTTTTTCCAAGGGCAAAAATACTTAAAAACTACCTCTTGCCTCCTCACTCTCGTGATATACTTATACCTGTGACCGTCCACCTGGAGATACTCTCTTTCGGATTAAGAAGAGTTGTTTTCGGTCTAATAGACAATTATGCGGTCGGACTGTATAATAATATTATTTGATTGATTCATTAAGCGTATACTCGTTTTAACTCGTAAGTAGGGAACACAATCAAAGATTGAATCTGAATCGTTGATGTATTGTACATTTTAAATTTGCTTTCACCCGTTATTATCGCGCTGAAGTCAATGAACATTGTTAGTGGCGAAGCCATTTAAATATCATGGAGCTCATTAGACCCCTTTGATTTTAGAGTTGTGTTATTTTTACTAAGTTTTAGAAAAAATGATATCTTTTTACCAAAAAACAGTAATTTTTGTAATTTTGATCCCTTAAATTTAAGGACAATACCACTGTATAATAATTCCGACTCCCTTCAAGTAATTTTTTGACTTCACCACTAACCGCCGCGATTATTTATTATCTATGTCAGAATTAATTAGAATAATTCGTGCCCAGAACAACACTCTAAATCGTTATTTTATCACCCTAATAATTTGGATGAAATGTCATTCACTGTTTTCAGGAAGGTGCTTTATATTTATTACTAGTATGTAGTACATTGCTTCTACAATTATCAATTTCACTAACCCACTTTTTGTTTATGCAATGCGATATTTATTCTTTACAAAAATTAAATTCATTATATTAGGACGGAAGAAGACACTCATTTTCAAGTGTATATATATATATATACTCATTCCGTTCAGCTGAAATACAATTTTTCGTCTTAATACTGGATTTGAGTATGGAGTAATATTTTACTAGAAAAAAATAGTTTAAAAAGTAAGTTTGTGAGCATGAAGGACATAAAAAAGTGGGTGGGGGTCGGAATGTTAATGAAAAGTTCTTGTGAGTATGATAATAAAAGAGAAAATGGGTAGAGTGTTGGAAATGCTCTTCACATTGAGAACAAAGTGGGATGGACTTGCATTGATTTTATCAATACATGCACTAAGGATAATGAGTACATTTATTCTTGGTAGTACATGTATGGAGAGGATAAATGTATGTGTGGATAAGCATGTACATTTATTATTTAATCTAGTCTCTTGGGATATGTGAATGGTCAATTCTCAAGTATAAAAAGGGAGAATGGGTCATTGTTGAAAGGATGAAGAAAACCACAAATAAGAGAGAAATCTAGATTGTGGATGAATGCAAGGTAATCCATTCAAGGGGGAGAGAGTGATAGAGGAGTGAGAGGTATTATTTCACTAGGATATATTGAGAGTGGGGTGTACAAATAATTCGGGTTGGGGATAAACACGAGTGTTATAATTGTACGGTGTAATTTCTCTCAATTAGTGAAATTGGTTCTCTCCGTGGACGTAGGCGTGTTTTGCCGAACCACGTAAATCTCTTTGTTTATTTCCTTGTTATTTTTTGGCTTCATTTATTTTCCCGTGCCCCCATCACTTAATTTCGTGAAGTTCCAGTGTTATTCTTTCGTTCCGCTGCGCCACTTTCCCAACATAGAGATCGGAACCGTAAGTGAAAATTTGTGGTGTGTATGACTCTTAAGAGACTCTACGACAGACAGACCTCTTGAAAGCATTAGCTCACAGATGATGACATATAGCCAAAAGAAAAAGGAGAAAGTCTTGTGTGAGACCGTCTTACACATGATACGGATCTCAATGAGAGAGAAAATGGGCTTGCCCCGCCTCGCCAATAGGGGGCAAACCATTTACTCCCTCAACGAGATCCGTCTCACGTGTGAGACCGTATCACACAAGTTTTTGTCAAGAAAAAGGCAGGAAAGAAGTTAAAATGCAAGTGCTGAAATGACGAAATAAGGCATGTTGGTAGTTGCATTTTTTGGTCCATCTTTACTATTTCTCTCACTCATTCTCTCTCCTACTTATTTTATACTCACAATACCAATTAACTTACTATTTCCTTCCACTCATTCTCTCTCCTACTTTACTTTTACACTCACATCACTTCTTCCATTTCTTAATCTCCGTGCAAATGGGAGGGTGGACATATACTCTGGAACAGAGGAGTAAGCCATTTACTCACTTGAAGAAAAATGTGGTTGACGACTTCACTACTAGTAGTGACTTGGTAATGTAACCACCAGCATTTAAGTAAAACTTCACCAATAAAAAGCCTATACCTAAAGTGATGAATATAATAAATAAATAGAAAAAAACATTTCTTTTTCACTTTCGGTACCAAAATCAACCTATCGTTTTGAATATGAGGATCGGAACCTATCTCAGTTTTTCATTTGCTACGTCAATCGCTAAAAAAAAGTCACTAGAAGTTTATCCTATTTATTTTTTAGATCAAAATAAACAAATATTGATCAAATATTGATGTCTAATTAATCATTTTAGTGAAATTTTAAAAATTGTAATTGACAAATGATTAAGTAATTTATTAATAACAAGTTTTAAAATTTCATTATGATTTCATTGACGTTATGTTGACTATAAAAAGTGAAAATTAAAGTATTATAATTTCAACCCTTAAAAGCCTTACCAATGATCATTCACTTTTTGATTAATCTTTTTGGTGATAGAACTCTAAAACAAGCTTTTCTTGAAAATAATGCAAATAAGTTTAAATGAAAAAATCAAATAAATTTATATAAAACCGGAAACAATTTTGAAAAACAATTTTATCAAAATAGTAAAGTTGAATCCATTATCAATATTGTCTCTATAAGACAAACTTGCGACCGATGCGTACAAAGTGCAAAGTGCGTCCTACATCACCCCTTCGCGGGTCGTGTGTCAGTTTTGACAATGGTCCATTAGGTTGGTCCCAGGAGGAAACCACTTAATGACTCCTCTTCAAACGGCAACATTAATATGCTTGGTGTCTTGAATCTCCCTTTCTAAGCAATGTGGGATAAAAGCTTCTCATTTCTCATTTACTCTTCAACTATTAATTTAAATTGCTTATTTAAGCATTAACTTCTCATTCACCCGAAATTGGTTTTGAGAAAATAAATATACCATGTTAATCTCTTCCAAAAGTAGATTAATTATTTGCAACTTAAATTCATTTTCCATAAAATGAAAACTCTTGAAATTTTGTTCAAAGTTAGGTCAAACTTAACTTTCTATACCAATTTCCAACAAATATTACTTTCATTACGTGGCACAGCCGTGAATTTTTGTCAATAAGAGCAAAAATTGCACAACATTAAAAAATTAACTTTTTTTTTATAGGAGGCAAAAAATAAAATAAAAAAATTTAGTATAGTAGTATTACTTTTATCTCAAAGAGACATACTCCCTCAGTCCTAGCTCACTTGACACATTTTGACCAAAACTGATCAACTTAAGGTCGGTTTGACCAACACTTTATAGAAATATTTATGATCCGAATAAAAATTAAAAAAATGTAAAATGATCACCATTAAAAACCCTCTCAATAACAATTTTTGATTTTTTTTTTTGGAACATAAATATTTTTATAAAGTGTTGGTCAAAATGACCCTAAGTTGACCAGTTTTAATCAAAATGTGTCAAGTGAGTTGGGACGGAGGGAGTATTTCAACATATTGCATCAAACTCCCAAATTTTTATAGTAATTTTTTATGTTTAAAAAACTAAACGAGGGAAATTACTCCCTCTCCTTCCATAGTGGCTCCGCCACTGCTTCCATTTAATGTTGAGTTGGTTTTGGGGGAAACTAGTTCCTCCATAAATTATAAAAAAATCCACTTTTTAACCCTTATAATTTAAAAAATAAATCCTAAATTCTAAACCTTAAACCTTAAACCTTAAACATTAACCCCTATAAAAACAGAACTTTTTATAACTTATGAATGGAGAAACTAGTTTCTCCCAAAAATTCTCTTTAATATTAGTTGCATTTCCATCCAAATAAGCTTTTATTTTGTCTTTGAGTGGGGGTTAAAATTGTTAAATTGCGGTTGTCAAGGCGGGATTATTGCCACCGCTGTAAACCTGCCTCCAAATCAAAATGGGTCCCACCGCTTCCTTATTCAATTCTTTTTTTTTTGTTTTTTTTTTGGATAGTGATTCAATCATTCAAATAATCAACGGTATGGCCCCCATAACGTTAAGCAGTTTACATCCATGCAAAAGTTTACTGCCGTCTTGACAAAAAACAAAAATTAATTACCCTGCCAATACGAGTACTTACTTTTACATGATTTAATAAGAAAACAATTAACACCTTTGATATTCTTTTCTTTACGTTGAGACAATAACAATTTTTAGAATCGCATTAAAATAATTGATCATATATAGAAATCAAAGTGAGACTATGTATTTAAAACACTTTGATTTTTAAAAAAAAAATTGATCAAAATTCAATTGAAGTGCATAAAAATCAAAGTGTAACTACCTCTTTCGAAACAGATGAAGTATTAAGCTCTTATTATACTGCAGCTATGTACTTCCTCCGTCCTAAAATGATCTCATATTTTTTTCGCGGTTATTCAGAATGAACTTTGAGTAATAATTTTAAGTTGATTTAATTGTCCTAATGAAAATCTAAAACTTGTTATTGTTATAAATAATATTATTGATAATGTATCAATAACAAAGTTTAGATTCTCAATAATATAATTAAAAAAGCTTATAATTATTGCTCAAAGTTCATTTGTAATAACGGTAAGAAAAAAAATATGAAAATCATTTTGGGAGTGAGGTATTAGTATGTACTACTGAGAAAATAATCAAACTTTAGTTTTGATGTGTAACTCTAAACTGCGAAGCCAAACTTCACAATGCGTGAGGTCCTGGGTTCGATCACTTCCTATGCCTCCTAGGACATTATTATTATAAGGGGGTAAGTGGGGAACTACTATCGATCCTCTTCAATATATATATATATATATATATATATATATATATATATATATATATATATTGTTCATGAATCAGATCCTTCAAAAATTAATCATATTATTTTTAATATAGTGAAGGAACTTTTTTGACTGTTGACTTTTATAATTGTTATTTTATGCTGAATCTCTTAAAGTTGCCCATTAGGAGGGGACCTATCAATTAATCAAAGATAAAATAGTGAACGGATGTGTTTCAAAAAGTGTTGTGCTTTTTTTTTTCCTCATAAGAAAATTATTTAATTTTAAATTTAGTTATTAGTATACCACTTTTATAAAAGTATTTAGTTATGATGAATATGATAGAGTGCAGTGGCTAAGCCACCCTAGGGTGATGGGGTCATCCGACCCCCTTGATTTTGAAGATGTGTCAATTTTACCCTTTTTAAATTTAGAAAAATAACAGTTTTACCATTAGAAATATCATTTTTTGCAATTTTGACCCCCCTTAAATTTAAGAAAAATTAACACTATATCATAATTTCGACCCCCTTCCACTACTTTTCTGGCTTCGCCACTGATAGAGTGAGGATTAAAAGGTTTAATAATCACATAAGTATATAATTAGGCAAAAGGTTAACATCAAGAGGAACACATCATGAAACTTTGCATGTGCTCCCAACTTATTTGTCTTGTAGGCTATATCCTTTTCCTTGATTTTGTTATTGTTTGAAATGACTATCTCCACTTTTTTAGGCTAAAGTCCCAAAATCAGATACTCCCTCCGTCTCATACTTATTGCTATCAAATGAGATTGCATGGGATTGCTCAAAATTCAAAATGAAAATAAGTAGTGATAAGTATGAGACGGAGGGAACACTTTAATACTCCTCTTTGTCCAGAAATGACATTTTTTTTAGTCAATTGAATTATCATAATAAAAATATAAAACTTACGTATTTTTTAGTTATCTATTCCAACACTTGATTTACAAATGATATGCACCGCAAATCTTAAGGGGCACGGTACGTCTACGTGTCAGGAATGATGATGTATCCGCTTTTCTTTTTCACACAAGCATATGCTTTTCTTCCCTTTTACGTAAAAACTAATGCAATAATATGCGGGGATCAATTTTGAATGAAATTTTATTTTTTGTCACCATTGAAAATGTTCAATGAACGTTCATCCAAGAATTAAGGACAAATAGAGTAATATGACCAGTGGCGGACTCAAGATAAAATTAAATTGGGTTTACAAATTAAAAACAGTAAAGTGTATTGAACTTTGATTACTCAATCGATAAATTAAACAACAACACTTAACATTACACTAGAATGATTTTTGTTATTGCGTTCACCGCCACCGGACCGAATACATTAGGCTTGTGTCCGTTTCTGATAATATCTTAAATTAACTTCGTTAGTTTCAACTAAAAGATGGGTCTATTTATGTTTTTTAGCTAGATCAGTCAAAATGTGAAATAGACAAGTAAAATGAGAGCAACATTTCACCAGTAGAAATAAACGTAACCATTGATGGAGGGCTAGATCCATTGCATTAGAGTAAATATTTATATGGTTCGTCACATCTTGTTATTGTTATTAGAAGGGGTCCTAATTTATTATTTGGTCGTGGGTACTTGTCTAGCAACCATTATTATTAACTATGCCATTTATTGTATGCACATGCCTTAATAACCTTCCTCTTAATTGTAATGCCCACTTTTATCAACCTAGTCTTATTTTTATTACCTACATAATGCCGCGTCTCCTAAATTTAGCAATGCAACTTTAATTCATTTACATTTTCTACTCTTCCTTCGTCTTTCTCAAAACAAATTTCAAATAATTTCCGTCCCACCTAAAATTAATTTAGTAGAGCGGTGCGTTCAAAATTGGTTGAAAAATAATCATCTTTTTGCTAATTAAACGTATCAATGAAGAGTTTTTAAATCGAGCTTTCTAAAAATCTTAGCATTTTTTAACTGCTCCAAATAAATAGTAGCGTCCAAAAAGAAGCTTCGTTTTTAAAACTATGCACCAGACAAGCTAGAGATTGTTGAAATATCTTTACCGCAAATAATAGGTACCATATAGGTAACTCTGCAGTCAAAGGTTCCCTATTCTCAGTTTGTAAAGCATCTACTACACTTTCTTTTTAGTCAATAAACAAATTAAGCCTTCTAAAAGGGAAATAATTGAGTTCCTTCTCCGTCCTGAGCTGGAGCTTTCAGGCGACATAGAGTACAATCAGTATACAAACAAGTAAAGCACACTTTTTAAAAACAGACGCCGAAAATGAATATTGACACCAATACTCAAAAGGTTTAATAAAGCAACTACCAATGAAAACTTGGTCTTATGATAACGTAAACTAAACTATATAAACTTGTAACAAAAAATAACTTAGGGTTGAATAACAAATGAGATTCCAACTATTGTGCCAGTAACACGAGAGAAATTTAAGATTCGGCCTCTGGAAGTTGCTCTGATGTTTCACCCTTCAACTCAGTCTCAGAAAAGAGATCAGATTGTACTGGAACCTCTTTTAGCTGCTGTGATAAAATAACATCTGCAATCGCTTTTTTAGCTGCCAGTGCCTTTTCATCCTCTACAGCATCACCCTCTTCAGGTTTCTCTGACGGCTCTTCTTCTTGCTTGGGAGGTGGGACAAAGAAAGGTATCTTACCTCTTTGCCAATCATGTAGAATCATCTTTGCAACTGTCATCAAATCAGGTTCGCCTCCCTGTATATAATGACCATTGGATATGTAACAAATTATTGTTTACCACTGAAAACTAGAAATGAAACGAGGCTTTAAAACATCATACATGTATTTAGCGCCAAGTTGAGAGAAGTCGGAAAAATAAAAAATGGCTATAAGAAAATACTCCCTCCGTCCCAAAAAAAAAAAGATGGTCCTACTTTTTTTGTTGTTACTTTGGATGAACTTCAAGCAATAATTTAGGTCACTTTTAATTATCCTAATAAAGTCTGGAAATATTTTTATGCAACTTATAATGGTTTATCAATAACAAAGTTCCAGATTTTCATTAGAATAACTAAAAGTAACCTAAGTTATTGCTCTGAGTTTATTTGAAGCAACATCAAAAAATGTGTGGGACTAATTTTCCGGAGAGAGGGAGTACAATTTGTTTCAATACCATAATCCGAGAGAAATGAGAGAAGAATTCAAACATAAATTTACCCTCAAAAGTTTGCCAGTTATTTTGCACATCTGAACAAGGAAGTCATTCTCATCTTCCCTGATAACAAGAAAAAGAAAGTTAGTACTAGTTCTTAAGACATCACACATGGATCAATAAATTGAGTGAAAATGCATGCGAGAGAAGTGAGAACTTATCAGCACTGAAGATGAAAGTAACCATTAAAAAAATGTGAAACATATTACTCATAGCAAAATAAACAGTAGAAGTGATTAGGATGCAGTGCTCGGTTCCCGATTAAATCACAAGACTATACATAAGTTGCCAAACTTAGAGATTCTAGGCATACCAGTCCTTTATCTTATACGCTCTTTCCAAATGCTCCTTCTTCACACGTTTCAGCACTTCACCAATGTGCTCTGTTGCGTCACGTAAATTTGTGACACGCACCTGCAAGCAGATCAAACAATGTCTTGATGAATAATAATGTGTGGTGACAACTGAAAGTTAGAATTTCTTCATAGAATTAATAATAATTTGGTCACTCAAATTGTCACTTTTTATTAGTTTGTCCTCTATGGCTTTCTTTGCTAGATGCAAGAATATGAAATAAGCAGAAATTAGCAGAAATCATTTCCCATATATTGTGAGAACCATTATCATATAAAATAATCCAGAAATAAAGAAACACAAGAGGCAGAGAAGATAACTTACCACTCCCTTCAACACAACGTCTGTTTCCGAGTCACGATTCCCATAGACAACACCAGGACAGTCAATCAAGAAGATCTTCTTTGTGAGCGTTATGTATTGCCACACTTTAGTCTCTCCTGGAATAGGAGCAACCTTGCAGACCTATATCAAATGAAAGTAAAGCTTATCAGCTAATTCAATTTAAATGTGTCAAATAAGTACTAATCCGTAGTATATCACATAAGATTACTAAGATCAGATGGTGCAATATCAGCAATCTCTGCACTTACCGAGAGAAAACACTAACAAACAATATGACAAAACAGTTCTTTCAATTAGACACCAAAACAGCACACAAGTAGAACTTCATACCATATCTCTAATCAGAAAATGGCACAGGGTATGTTTGGTGTAGTCAATAAATGTTGAATGGCACATACATGATGGTCAGCTTCATCTAAAATGGTCTTATTTAAAAGTCTAGGATAAAATTCATCTCTTCTATTACCTACAAGTGCGATTGGTATTTGGGTTTTTCCTATAACAAGACGATTAACTACGCAATTGGAGCTCAGCCTATAAAGGGTATAGTTATCATATAAAAAGAAAAGAAATTACAAACAGCCCTACATCTGTTTGTTAATTAACAAGAAAAGAACTCCATACAAGCTGTTCTGTCGCAAGCCCAGCAATGACCACACATGTAAACTCGGCATCTAATATTTGTGAAAATTTTAAATTAGACAACAGATACCCAGGCCTGAAAGTAGGTTTACACGTGTACTCACTGCCATAATGAATATGCACTTCTCGACAGGTACATGCAATAATATAGCAACAAATTTTTAGTCCTACAATAAGCATTAGCATAAACAAGATGCATGCAGCTAGTCAAAGTATATTCTTGCATATAGCTTGCAAAGGAATCACAAGGTACAAAATAAGATGTCAAGTACTAGTATATCCTGTCAGTGTTCGAAGCCTACTTACACCCTTGCAATAAACAAATACATATGAAGTAAGAGCTTAATAAAGAAAGTACAAAGGGGAAGATAAAGTGCATTACATTCTTCGTCCGCAGAGTGTTGATAACTGATGACTTTCCGACATTGGGATACCCCACGAATCCCACAGATATTGCTTGCTTGTCACTTTTCAAGCGGGAAAATTGTCTCAATACAGACAGGAGAGAACCCTAAAGGAAAAAAAAAATTGTTACATTGATACAGCATTCACAAAGTTATCTTCAAATGAAGAACAAATTAAAATGAATAACAGTGTAGATGCTGCACTTCTACATTTCTCACACTTGGAGACTAACAAAAGATTGGCTAGACTAAGCTTACATGTTGGCAGATCCTTATTCCATAGACCCCCATCCCCATTCCAAAAACAAAAAGAAGTGAAAAATAGAGAAAGAACCAATCTTCTCATACTAATAGACTAACAGAAAGATTAACAAAGCTTCTATAAACTCATGTTTGCACTTCCTACTTGGAAGGCCGAGCTAGCTGGAGTAAAAAGGATATCAAAATTTTCATGTTATGAATTTTTACTTCTAGGAATATTTGGTTAATTCTACAATCAGGGTTGGCCTATTAGCCTATTTTTATTTTTAGGGGCATGTAGTTATGTTCTACAATCAGGGTTTCACTGGTAGCCGCGTCTGAGTGGTTGTAGACTTTTACTACATAAGGTTACCACTGACATTTGGCTTCAAGTGTGGGATCTTAAAGTGGTTGAACATCTCTATGACAGTATCAAAAAAATTCAAGACCACTAATTAAAAATAATTAATGTTTTAGCTGATAAAAGTCGCTAGTTAAAACAATATTAATATACTAACTTTAGCCAGTATACGAAATATCCAGAGACACCAGGACAAGATGTTTCTTTAAGAAAAAAACATGGTCAAAGTTATTGCAGTTAACTAAATAACAGCAAAGTAAGAATACTATTCAGGAACATAGGGAGTATCACAAGGTTTACATCAGTAGCAAATAGACATAGACTCTGCGTCAAAATTATATGTAGAAGCCAAACCTTGCCAAAAGACTTGTTGATGCTTGCATGGAATGCTAAAGTTGGATATTCCCTTGATAGTACTCTGAGCCAACCTTTTGTCACCCAGGCAGGGACCAGATCACACTGAGAGAAGTCCAGCATTTTGTCGTTAGGTTAGATCAACTAATTAGAAGACAAAAAAAGGGAGGAGCATAATCTCCCATGAAATTTTTAACTACAAAACAACAAACCTTGTTTACTAATAAAATCATATGTTTATGTCTGCAATTCTCTTTCAAATGCTTCTCTAGATGATAGCACCTCGTTCCTTGAGGATCCCTAGCATCCAAAACCTGCATCCAAAGAGGTAATCACAATCATTCTTATTTAGCTTTTATTGAAACATAAAAGGATCCAAGTATTTTCATGTTGCCAAAAACACATCTCAAATTAAGTAACTGACCTGTATAACAACATCTGACGAATCTATCACTTTGTAAAGTTCACCCCATATTCGTTTGCTTTGACCTTTCTCAAACATTGAATGACGAACCAAATCTCTGAATCCATCTTCATTTCCTTCTGCAGATGTTGTGGCACCATATTTTTCCTCAAATGCATCTAGGGAGTCAGCAAACACATATATTCGTTACAAAGAAAGACGGTAACTCGACATTTAGCAAAGGGGTCTGCAAAATAATGTATTTGCAAAGTAAACTCAATAACATGAATCAGTTTGTTTACCCTGAGAACCTTCAGCCTTTTTAACCAATGATTCATAATCAGATACCATCAGCTTTGGACGAATCCTCTTCTTCTTGGATCCAAAAGCATCAGCAAAAGGCTCTGTATCAAGAAGATGAACTCTTGCTTGCTTCAATGAGAAAAAGAAAGGACAACAGTTAGACGCGGGAATATATATATATATAATACACTCAAAAGTCAGACAAGATCTTTTCATTCAATGGGAGCAAAAGAATACAAGCAAAAGCTGAAAGAAAAATGGAAGGATGTATTGCCCAGTCACGGTTCCTAATGGAAATTAGAATTTCTATATATGTATCGCCCAGTCACGGTTCCTTATGGAAATTAGAATTTCTATTCAGGGAAATAAAGTACCTTCTGGTGGTCATTTAAGAGAGACATAGGAAGCTTCCTCTCCTTCAAGATTACATTGTAGTTACTTGAAAGTCGACTTTGAAGCTCTTCACGGAAAAATTCGAGTTCTTTCTGATTAACAACTCTGGTGTTACCTACAAAATGGAAAGCAAGCACAGTTTAATCTTTGATCTCTGAGTGACAAACAAGTATCTTTTGAGGGGTAAAGAATGGATCTTTGATAAAAAAAAAAATAGAAATGATAGGGGCACATATTTGCAAAAGACATGTGACTAGCTTAGAATCCTTTAGAGAGACTGTCTGATTGGAACAGTTTAAGGTTTGCATACTATATGAGATTAAACCCCTATTGGTAGTGAACCTGGACCTCTATGAAAGTTAACGAAAAGAAGATCGATCTCAGTTAACCATTTCTACAATTCTACGATTTGTAGTGAAAAGCGATGGTTTTACGGGGACAAAAGAAAATAAATTAAGATCAAAAGGCAGAGTGGCTTTTCTAGTTTAGTCGGCAGCATGGAAATACTCGGACTTCAAATAATTACTGAAAAGAGGGAAATTCTCGGTTAACTGGCGCTGCATGTGCAGAAAGGATGATAAGTTCATAATGTCCAGTGCTCCATTAGTACTTGTTCTAGAGACGACCCCACCCCACCCCCGAAAAAAAAAAAAAAAAAAAAAAAAAAAAAACTTGCAGGCATTTTTTATACTCCCTCCCCATCTCAAAATATTAGTGCCCTTTGACTATTCAAACATATTAAGTACACAATTTCATTTCCATCATCATCCTCTTCTCTTCTTCTTTTGTCTTTCGTACTCCCCTCACCTTCTCACTTACTCACCTCCCGTCCTTAATTCTCACAAGGGTAACTATTTAAGCTCAACAAATTTAACCCCTTAAATATGAAAATGGGACTATCTTTTATGGGACAAACAGAAATGGTAAATGGGACTCTCTTTCCGGGACAAAGGGAGTACAAAACTATGATCCATTTTAGCTAATAAAAAGCAGCATCTTATAGAAGTGTACTTTACCTAATAACCACATACAGCTTGGGATGCAAAAAACATCCAAAGAGTGCCAAACTACTCAATCAAACCAACATCTACACACGCTGACATCTATTAATACCCACCAAACAATCACATTTCTCGCAATCAACAATTTAAGCGACTAAAAAAAATTCTACCAAATGCAGAACTGTACTAAAGGCTGACTCAAGCAGGCTAAGATAGATCAAACTGCAATATTAACGAAAATCAAAATGCATAGTCCCCAAAAATAAAAAATCAATGCCTAAACATGTGATAATTGCCGAATTAGACAGTGAATTCCATGAATACATATAATAAGTTCCAAGTGAGTAACAGAGTATGAGAAGAGCTATATGACTACATACCAAACCAGCGGCGATCGGGTTGAATACGAGTATTAGGCAAATCCTGGGACTGCAAATCATACTTGAGAATCTTTCCTTTAGCGTCACGCTTGGGCCTGTTATTGTACATCTTGAGACGGCGGACGGTGGCGGAGGTACGGCCGCCTTTGGTTTTGGCGGTGTCCCGGTTGACATCAAGGGAATGCTTCGGCTTTCCCGATACATTGACGGACCTCTCTTTCTTCTTCGCCATCGCGAATTAAATTGACGAATCCCTGCAAATGAATTGAGGATGCTTAACCCTTAGCAAGAGCTAGGGTTTTTAGAGAGAGAATAAGGCGAATGCGGTGTTGTATTATTTATACTCTGCCGTCTTCAAGAGTACTAGCATATAAGCCCATTATAAATATTCTAGGCCCAATTTTTGGTGAGTCAAGGCCCTTTTAAAAAAGGTGGATTGGCCCAGTGGTCAAACTTTAAAGGTGCTTTGCAACCCGACCCGAGGCCCGAGAGCAGGTAAACATTTGGTTCCATCTTCTTCCTGGCGCCTGGTATGAAGTGACTGACTGACAAAGATCTGTCAGCTAAAGAAAGGGAAATGGATCGGATCCTCAAGGCTGCTCGTACTTCTGGCTCTCTCAATCTCTCAAATCGCTCCCTCAAGTCAGTTCCTTTCCCTTCCCCCGATTTCTTCTCTCTCTCTCTCTCACACACACACTACATTTCAAATGTGTAGATATTCATTTTAGATTTCAATTTATGACAATGAATTACGTATGATTTTTAATAATTGGACAGGGATTTAGATCATCACTACAGATTGCGTGTGTATCAATCTGCAGATTTCTTTTTGATAGTGAAACATAAATGTAAATCGTTGGTGGAAATTGATTAAGAAATTGCAAGTGCATTTTGTTGACTACTGGAGTGTTCTGTTGGAACAATTTTAATCCTGAATGCCTAACTCATTTCTGGAATAGATTTGAGGAAGAGAAGATGAAGCCGGAAGCGTATACCTGATGAATCCATCTTGATGTTGCAGGGAGAATGAGAAGAAGAAGAATTAAGGGGACGGAGTTCTTCTAAATGATGAGTGTCTTTTCTATCTAATGTCTCTAGCAATATGAAGATTATTTAGGAGAGAAATAATGAATGGAGTGATTTCTAGGGTTGATGGAGAACCCTTTATATATGAAACCAATAGGCACCTCATTTAGGGACTACACCCTTTCAACCTAAGTGATGTGAAATTACCACTTTACCCGTCAAAAATAGGTAATATTACATCCAGGAATTCTACACATTATTTTAATTCACTACACTTTATATTAACATTATAGGTATGATTTCATTATGGAATTACTAGATGACTTGTGTTGCAAGCCATGTTCTAACAATCTCCCACTTGGGTTGCAAAACAAAGTCTTTCCTTTAACCATAAATATAACACAAATGACAACCCTTATGTGCGCACTTTATTGTCATTTATAACAATCTCGTCCATTAGTCATCCAAGTATAAGGACTAAAGGGACAGTCGTTGTAATTGATTCGCAACTAAACCCACAATAATCACGTATACAAATCCAACTAAATGACATAGATCAAAAGTGTAGATATGTAGCATGGAATCATAATGAATATATACATATTTTCCAACTAGTCCAACTTAACCAAATGAGATCAAAACTTTAAATAATAAAACAATCATTGAAAGCACAACTTAAACTCCCATTATATTAAATGTTATCAAGATTGTTACACCCATGTGAAACACTGAAGATGATAACGCTTTCATAAATGGATCCTTTAATATGGAGTTTGATCCTACAAGTTGCATTTTTATTTGTTCAATTTCTTTCACAACAAGAAACTTAATGTCTATATGCTTAGACTTTGACAAACGCTTGTTGTTACAAGACTGCTGCCTGATAGTCACAATAAAACTTAAGTGGTCTTTCGACACCTGTTGACAATTCACAGTCCCTCAATAAACTTATGCAGCCATATAATTTAACTAATGTCGGAATACCTAATGATCTCAAGATGATCCGACTTAAAATATAAGCAAGTAGTTCTTTAGTGTTTTGCAAATACTTTTATTATTCTTTTGGCTGCTACTTAATGTTCTCTCCCGGATTGCTTTGGTATTGACCAAGCATCCCAACAATAAATACAAGATTTACGCATACATTAAGCTCCCTACTGCTGATGCAAAAATGATCTTTTCCATATACTTGGATTCAAAATTACCTTTAGGACACTGTTTGAGACTAAAATTTGTCTCCTTTAAAAATAGGGGTGTCAAGTGGTTTACAGTTTTGCATGCTAAACTTATTGTAATACCTTTTCCATATGGGCCCTTTTTTTGTGATAATCCTAAGACACCTCGTGAGCGATCACGGTGGATTTGGATCCCTAATACAAAAGATGCCTCACCAAGATCTTTCATTTCAAACAAGAAATTTCTTAGTTTCCTTAAAAAGGTTCATATCATTACTAGCAAGCAAAATATCATCCCCACATAAGAACAAATTTATAAATTTACTCCCACTGAACTTATGGTATACAAAATTTTCACCAAGATTTATTTCAAAACCAAATGAAATAACAACTTGATTAAATTTTTAAGTACCACTTTCGAGAAGCTTGTTTGAGCCCATAAATGGATTTCTTAAGTTTACAAACTAATTGATTAGTTTGATCCAAATCAGTTACCATTAATGTCTCTATTAAGGAAAACTGTCTTTATATCCATTTAATGAAGCTCAAAAAGATGCTACTAGTGCCATAATGATCCTAAAAACTTTTTAGAAGATACCGGAAAAGATGTTTCTTTATGATCAATGCCTTTCTTTTGAGTAAAACATTTAGTGACAAGACGAGTCTTATATCTTTATACATTACTTTGTGAATCTTTTTTGGTCTTTAAAGAACAATTTGCACCCAATAGGTTTCACATCTTTAGGTAATGGAACAAGATCTCAAACGTCGTTGTCTTTTATAGATTTTAACTCTTCACTTATGGCATTAATCCACTTATGAGAATTAGGACTTATTAACGGTTTCATGGAAGGTGAGTGGCTCATCTCCCACTAAACCTAAGTGTCCTTCATTCTCGGCAAGATACACCTCATAATTATCCGGAATTCATTCCTTCTTACTCTATTGGATCTCCTTAAGGGCACCCGTTCTTCCTCATTTTGAGGTTGTTGAATTTCCTCCTTATGATCAACATTTTCATGTTGTTCAATATTTATGGGGAAGTCATTATTTTGAATTGTATGTTCTTCTTGAATGTCAAGTACAAAACCTTGATATCCAATCGTAACTATGGGAAGAGGTAAAGAGATGGATGCCTCTTCCTCTTCAAATTCAAAAAATTACTCCTTATCTCCCACTAAATTCAACATTCTCAAAGAACCTAGCAAATTCAAAAAGTTCTAGTTTTCGGGTTGTAAAATTTATATCCCCTAGATCTCTCGGCATACCCCACAAAATAGTTACTAAGAGTCTTAGCGTCCAGTTTGCCCTTATTAGGCTTACAAAGCCTAGCTTCTGGACAACCCCATACATAAAATGATTTAAGGACGGTTTCTAAATTGTCCATAATTCAAAAGGGTTTTTATTAGTAACTTCAGAGGAAGCTCTATTGAGAATTTAAGTTGCGGTTTTCAATGTATCTCCCATAATGAGTGAGGTAAGAAAGTATAAAAAATTATACTTCTTACCATATCCTTAAGGATTCTATTACGTCTCACACCTACACTATTCATGGAAGCCGTACCCGGCATAGTGTAGTGAGGGACAATCCCACACTCTTCAAGATAGGGAGCAAAAAGGACCCGGACGTTGTTCCTCAAACTGTTATTCCGATCATAGTATTCACCACTACGATCGGACCTAATGTTCTTAATAGTCTTCCTAAGTTGACTTTCAACTTCGGCCTTATAAGACTTAAAAACATCCAAAATTGAGACTTTTCATGAAGTAAATAAATATACCCATAATGAGAGTAGTTCTCTATGAACGTAATAAATTATTGTTGACCATTCTATGAAGGGGTAGTGAATGGTCTACAATTATCCATATATATTAGTTCTAGAACACTTGATGCTCTCGAGGATATTTTTTCTTTTAGTGTTTGTAAATTTTAAGGCATTTAATGCAAAAGTCTTTTCCGAAATATCAAGCTGTTTTAAAAGAATCCCTTTTGACACAAGTTTGTCAATTCTCCTTAAGGAGATATGACCCAAATGCTTATGTCATGAGGTATAAAAATTTAACTTGATAACTTTTGCTTTCTAGTTTGGTTTCATTATTATGGAACTCATTTATTGTTTGAATAGTGTCAAGTAAATAAAGATTACTTTGACAAAGTACTAGTATGAATAACCTTGGAATTGAATAAAGATCACACTTATTATTATCAAATGAACAAAATTTAACCTTCCTTGTTCAATATTGTGATATATATTAAATTCCGTACAAATGACGGTACAACAAATGTATTATTTAATACAAAATAATACCTAGTACTTAACAATAACTGAAAAGTCCTTATGCCTACAACTTCAACCGGATTTCCAGCTCTCATATAGATGAATCACTTCATCTTCACTGGTTCTTCGGTAATTCAGGCAATCCTACATAGACACACTTATGTGAGTTGTTGCACCAAAATCAACCACCATTTATATGTAGGAATTGAAACCAAAATAGCCTTAATACAAAACAAGACCAAATGACATACATTTCTTAGCACGCCAAGCGTGATACTTAGGGCAGTCGAACTTCATGTGAGTGAGGTCCTTGCAAAAGAAGCATTTCTTTTCCTTTTGATCATTAGCTGATCCTTTAGGCTTCTTATTTCTTGCAACCACAATTTCTTTCCCTCTTCTCTTTGTCCTATGAGAAGAGGTAGATGCAAAACGTTCCTCAAGAATATCAAGGAATGTTTTAGCATCAACATCCTTGGAGACACCTTTCAAAATAGTCTCCGGGACAACAATATTCATGATCATTAGGCTCACGCGGTTGGAGCGTTCCCACTTCTCAGTATTTAAGCAATCTTCTTGAGTGCTTATATCAGAAAGAGGAAGAGGAAACGGTTCTCTTAATGCGTGATCTATGTCCATATAGCCTAAGATCATTATCAATTTATTTTTCCAAGTTTTTAAAATTAGTCCAATTTAGCATCGGTACGGTACTCATAGCAGTAATTACGGATGAAGCAATAAGCAAATCTGTTGGAATTTAGAGAACAAGAATGAATACAAAACATAAATAAGAAACTACACAATGAATAAATGATTAATTATATCAACGAAATCCATCAACAAGGTAATCAACATGACATCAAAACTAATCTTTGGATTGCAAGTTGACTCATAAATGATTGTCTTAGGTAACAAGCAATTTGAACAATGTTTTAATCAAATGCTTAATCTTCCTTTGGGCCGACATAAGCATCTAACAAAACCGGCTTAATGTTCATTTCATTTGTTACCATATGAATGCCCAAGTTTAGTCAAATGTCAAGATCTTCTTTGGAAAATTCATGTCATTCACATATCAACTCAAACATTCAACACTTTAACAATTTTGGGTTTAAATAACGTTAATCACTTAGGCGACAATATTATTTAAACGAATAAAATTGTTTAAGCATATAATTAATCAATACTTTAAGGTTTGAAAAAATGTATGTTTTGTTGTTTCAAAAATGGGAACAAAATAAACTTTAAAACCAAAACCTTATAAACAGTACAACCAATGTGATTTGGCATAATTAAAATAAAGCCAAAAAAAATCCTTAAGATTTGATGACAATATGCTAGAGTGGTTATGTTGCCCTTTCAAAATTTGACCAATGTCATTTCCCTTTTTTTTTTTTTTTTTTTTTTTTTAAAGTCAAAAGGGAAACAGTATCCATGCTATACCAGGCAACAAGTAATGCCCGACCGGGTAAAGCCTAACACCCGACCGGGCTAAAGACTAATGTCCGACCGGACCGTTCATCATACCCGCCCGGACCAAGCATTAACAAAAGGCACCTGTTCAAAAAAATTGGGGGGTCCGACCGGACATACCAAAAGACCCGGCCGGACCACACACTTCCAGTAGCACCGTTTCAGTCAACTTTTCTGCACTTTTTCCAAATTTTGTCCCAAAATCAATGAACAACAAGTAGATCCACATGGTATGTTCTTTACAACATAAAAACATGTTATTTAGGGATAATCTTGTTTTTTTTTTTTTTTTTAATAATGGAATCAAGTGAGTAGATCCACTTGGTATGCACTAGACATAAAACCATGTTAAGAAGGGATAGTCAAACTTGAACCATTGTGTTCATCAAACAAAACTTTTCAAACCATTTCTTTAAAACTTATATGATGAATATCAGCACTATTTGAATGAATTAATGCTTCTAAACAACATCAAAACTTGATGATTCAACAGGGAAAAATGAATCAAATTAAAGCGTTTTAAGGCTTTCTAAAGAACTCAAACCCAAAACAGAAAAAACCAGGCTCTGATACCAATTGTTGGAACAATTTTAATCCTGAATGCCTAACTCATTTCTGGAATAGATTTGAGGAAGAGAAGATGAAGGCGGAAGCGTATACCTGATGAATCCATCCTGATGTTGTAGGGAGAATGAGAAGATGAAGAATTAAGGGGACGGAGTTCTTCTAAATGATGAGTGTCTTTTCTCTCTAATGTCTCTAGCAATATGAAGATTATTTAGGAGAGAAATAATGAATGGAGTGATTTCTAGGGTTGATGGAGAACCCTTTATATATGAAACCAATAGGCACCTCATTTAGGGACTACACCCTTTCAACCTAAGTGATGTGAAATTACCACTTTACCCATCAAAAATAGGTAATATTACATCCAGGAATTCTACACATTATTTTAATTCACTACACTTTATATTAACATTATAGGTGTGATTTCATTATGGAATTACTAGACGACTTGTGTTGCAAGCCATGCTCTAACATGTTCATGTATCGTGTGTCAAAATCAAATGCGCGAGAAGCAAAAAGCACTTTACTTTTTTGTCCGTCCCCAAACAAGTCTCATTTTTTAATAAACAAAGTCCTAGGCAATTTTATCATTGACAGCTAATCTACAAAGCACATTTTTTTTAAAAAAAAATATTGATAAGTCCAATGTGACACTTATTATGAGACGGATGGAGAATGTTAGTAGTGGAGCTACAATCGTGGAACTTGTAATGTGATATTCTAAAAGAGAACGAGGGAATCTTAGTGGGATAATCTGACTCTTTACTGAGCCCTAACTTTTCTTATGAATGCCCGATGAATAGGAATGGTTGGTCTTGTAGGAGCGTTGTTAGTGAAGCCAGCAGACATACTTAGTTTCTTCATTATTTTGTGCTTCGAATAGTAAATTATTTCTTGTGTAAGTCATTAATAAGTTAAGTGATCTTAAATCACTCTCTGCTTCTATATCTGATTATTTAAATAATTTTACTCCAGAGAAGTGCCCGAGGAGGTTTACAAAAGCTTAGATGCGATCGGTGAGGGTGAAAATTGGTGGGAGGTATAATACTACCAAAAGTTTCTTTTTTATGCTCCCTGTTTTTGTTATGTACTTGCTTCGGTTCTGATATCATAGATCATGTTACAGGCGGTGGAGCTGCAGAAACTGATTTTGGCGCATAACGATATTGAATCATTAAAAGAAGACTTAAGAAATTTACCTCTTCTATCTGTGCTCAATATTAGCCACAACAAGCTTTCCCACCTTCCAGCTGCTATTGGAGAGTATGACACTTCTATCCCTACTGCTACTAAACATTCAAATGTGCTCTTCTTTATGGTCTTAATTTGTCTAGCTTGTGCACGTTGTAATGAATTTTATGTTTCACTTGACAGGCTTCAAACGCTTAAGTCGTTAGATGTTTCATTTAACTCAATAGTCAAGATTCCTGAAGAAATTGGATCCGCAACGGCTCTTGTCAAGTAGGGTTTCTTTGTCATCATTTTTACACTTTAAGCAGCTGGATAAGCATATGGAAATTGATCATGCATTTCATCGCTGAACGTTTCATTTATACATAATTATCAGGTTTGATTGTTCCAACAACCAGTTAAATGATCTTCCCAGCTCTCTTGGGAAATGCGTCAATCTATCTGACCTCAAGGTACGCCTTTATAATGCTTTAGATTATGTATCGAGATTTTGACTTTTTTGGGATATGCCATTTTCTCGCATTTGCATGTGAGCACAAACATTAGACCTCTAATGGTGTGAACTTGTGGTTTCTCAAGGGTGTCATTATGCTGGATTGTGTCTGGCCCCTGCGACTTTACCATAGCCATGCAGAGCGATCTCTTGTTACATTGCTTAATTTTATGCTTAGGATATCTTCGGTGTACATTTGTTAGCATATTTTACCTGCTTATTATCCTATGTCACCTGAACTCGTTTGCACGGGTATGTAAAGAGTATGTAAATGACATGCTTACCTTGAAATGCTTGATATGCTGATGTCAGAAACCTGGCTAGAGATCCTTTTTCATAGCATGTTTTGACATAAATTTCCTCAGGCATCGAATAACGTAATCACCAGCTTGCCTGAAGATCTAGCGAGCTGTTCAAAGTTGACAAAGTTTGATGTAGAGGTATCAAAGAGCGCTCATATTAGAAATGTCATTCACTCATACTGTATTTCACATTTTTCTGCAATATTGTGTTTACAGTGGGCAATTGTGGTGGTTGAAGCATTTCATTTACTTTGTTATGTGTTTTAGGGAAACAAGCTAACAGTGCTGTCTGAGAATCTGATTGCATCCTGGACTTTGCTTTCTGAACTCAATGCATGTAAGTATTCATTCTTTTTGAGTATTTTATCTTGGGACATATGTATGCTAGTCTATTTGGGGTCTTTCGTATTTAAGTGGCTTCAACTTTCTATAAAACTTCAGCAAGAAATTCTCTGAATGGCATTCCACAAAATATCGGAAACCTTTCACGTCTGATTCGCCTTGACCTTCATCAGAACAGTGAGTAACTTTCATTCCTTTGCTATTAGCTCAACTGTTTGGATGCCTAAAAACGTAGATGCGTTCATGTCTTCATTTCCTTGTCATCTGAAATCATGTCTCTGCCTAACTTAACATTGAACGTGCATGCATTTGCAGGAATTTCTTCAATTCCATCGTCAATAGTGGGCTGCACGTCCCTTGCTGAATTTTACATGGGGTCATTTCCTTCCCATTGCTGAAGGCAAAATTAGCCTGTCAATCTTTCAAAATTTAAATTTATGTTTTTGATTTTTGTCTTGCTTTATTCCTGCTTCGAATAACAGGAACAACGCCCTGGTTTCATTACCGGCAGAGATAGGAGGACTTAATCAGTTAGGGACATTTGATCTTCACTCAAATCAGGTAGTTCCATCATCCATGAGCTTTATTTTATTTTGCGAGGTAACCTGTTCATTCTGTTTATTTATTTATTATATGGGATGAAGCGAACTATATAAATGATTATTGCAGTGAATCAGATATATTACTTTTCGCTCAGAACCTTAATTTTTTTCTCATATTTAAACCATTTTTCAGTTTTCAAATTAAACTTTCTTTGAATCCTTTATAATTTTTGGTATTGGCACTAATTATTTCATTTTTAATGCAGTTGAAGGAGTATCCGGTGGAGGGGTGCAAATTGCGTCTCTCAGTTTTAGATCTATCAAATAATTCATTGTCTGGGTTACCCCCTGAGATTGGTAAAGTTATCAATGTATAACACAAGTATAAGCCATAGCTCATGTTGCACTGTATGGAAACGATCTAAATGGAGAAAGTGCAATTAGAAACTCCACCCTTGTTCACTTATTTCCTAGGGCTTATAGATAACTCATTTTCGTATGTTTCCACTTTCAAAATTAATGTAACGGGAATGATGCATCAACTTTTTTTTTTTTTTTTTTTTGGGGGGTGGGGGGAGGGTCTTACTCTTGAAGATTTTGATTAATACAACTCCAGTACGTCTTTTTACTGAGCTCAGAAACATGACTGGGCAATACTTCCGTCCATTTTTCTTTCAGCTTTTGCGAATGCCATCAGACAGCTGTTCCCTCATTACTCAGCTTAGCAAACAGTTTGCATGTATTTTTGTTTGCAATGATGTTTGCTACTCCATGATGTCTTTGGAGTCTTATAAGTTAAAATTGTTTTTGCCTAGGCTTGATGACAACTTTGCGGAAGCTTTTGCTAACTGGCAATCCTATAAGGACTCTTAGAAGGTTTGAAAGCCGAAGATTGTTAATACTTGAAGTTCAAAGTTGCCTTTGCTACATAGCTATTCACCAGAGTTATTATTTTTATGTTCAGCACGCTTGTAAATGGACCCACACCTGCACTATTGAAGTTTCTTCGAAGTAGACTCCCCTCTGATGAAGGTACGTCCTTAACACTTCCTCTATCCCATAGTAAGTGCCTCTTGACTTTACATAACATGGAGTTTGATACATCGCTTTATCTTAAATGATTTTCTTTCTAACTTAAAACACCCTTTCGTGGTATTAAATCTATGGCCCCCTTGCTTTTCCTGTCTCGCAACTACAAAGGTATTATATGACATTTGCTGTAAAGAAACTATGCAGAAAGGGAAATGAGACACTTATTTGGAAAGTCCCATGGGGTACCATTTGGGCGCGTTTTGATTCTATGACCTCCCTATGGCTATGATATTTTTGTCATTATTTCAATCAGTTCTGTAAACTCTATATTTTCAGTGTGATCCTTAACCAATTTATCATGTTTCTCATGAATTTATTCTTATCCATGTTAAATACCTCATGCAGAGAGTGGGGGAACATCTGAGATTAAAGAGGTTGTGATTTTTAAGGTTGCACGGTTATCACTGACGTCAAAGGTTTTCTCTCTGTTTAGTATCCAGCAATGCTCCTTTTTAATCATTTCATTGCCTCCCTCTCCCCTCTCCTGCTCTTGTAGGCTAAGATAGGGAGGACATTATAGTGTTTATAGGCATATATCCTATATTGAATTCCTGATCTACTGAATGTGGTGATGCCTCAACAGGCCTTGTTCATCTCATGTGTCAGTTTATCAACCAAAGCTCCGTCTTTTGGAGTCACTAGTACATTCTTTTATTGTATTTAAAAATTAGTTTAATGTTTTGTATCATCTTTTGTTTCTACTTCCCAGGAACTTTCTTTAGGGGGACTGGGCTTGAGTGCTGTTCCATCAGAAGTATGGGAGACTAGTGAAATCACAAAAGTTGATCTTTCGAGGAACTCGATTGAAGTGCTACCTAATGAACTATCTGCATGTACTTCTCTTGAGGTAAAGTTTTCATTATTTTGTTTTTCATTCTAGTTTAGTCAGGACGGAAGTGCAATTAGAGGTGATAGTTCATACTCTAGACCCACTCTCATGTGAGTTAGAGGCTGCCTCAAGGATCTATTCAACAATAGACTTTCAAAATGATTTGATCTTACTCCCTTCTTCTCAAAATGATCTTCATACCTTCAAAACATCGCGCTAGACTTTCGAAAAATGTATTTCAAATTTCTAAGAAGGCCAAGTCCATTCCCTAAGATTGGAACTCCAGTAAGCAAGATTGGTAACTAACTTGAAGTCTCATTTTGCAGCCTTTGATTTTTTCCCAAAGATTAAAGAGTGACCTGACCTACTGCAGTTTTGAAGTCATTGTCTAATCTTTCGTATCTAAAGTTGAAGTTTAAATCGTTCTGCAGGCTTTGATTTTATCCAAGAACAAGATTAAAGAGTGGCCTAGTGCAATATTGAAGTCATTGTCTAATATTTCGTGTTTGAAGCTGGATAGCAATCCACTTGGACAGGTAAATCAGATTCACGCTAGACATGGTCTGTATTTTTGAAGCAAGCAACTGTGTTTAAGTTATGGTTGTAAGATCTGTTTCACTGTTTTGTTAATTGTTAACTCTTTTCTACATATTGTAACTCATCAGAACATAGGCCAACTATGTTATGGTTGGTAGATTGATTCTTTTCCGCCATACAACTTATTTTTCAAAATCCAGTTGTAAGCGACAAAAAAAAAATATAAAAAAAATCGCATACTGATCTGAAAGAAAGGTAAGAGTCAGTAGGGTGGTTAACATCCTTCGACTCTCTCCACCCCCCTACCCACTTATCTGCCTAACATGTACGAAGAAAGGAAATGGCTGCAATGTGTATATATACTGTCTACAGTATCAATTGAGAGGAAGCAAATTAAGAGGACATCCTCGTGTGGCTACAACATAACTGGATCTCATTCGTAAAATAAAATAAAATAAAATTGGAGGGTCCATTTCAATTATTGGGCAAGAATTAAGCCAGTGATTCAAGTCCATACTAGGTTAATAGACACTTAATTGTATCCCAGTAGGTTTACGTTTTTGGCATCTGGGTTGCTTGACTTGCAGATTCCGCCAGATGGATTTGAAGCTGCTTCCAAGCTCCAAATTCTGGATTTGAGTGGTTGTGCAGGTTCCTTGTCAAAACATCCCGTGTTTTCTTGTTTGTCACTGTTGGAGGAGCTTTACCTGAGGTCTGTCAGTTAGATTTTTTTTTTTTTTTTTTTTTTAACATTTAGTAGCTTGTACTTTCTCCTAAACTTTTCCGTTGATGGAGCAGAGGGGTGCAGATAACAGAAGTCCCATCAGATTTAGTGAGCTTACAGAAATTACGGATTCTTGATTTGAGTCGAAATTCCCTTCACTCGATTCCTAAGGTAATTCTTTGCTCCATCAGAAAACCATTACATTCCGAATTCTTGCCAATCAACTGAAAAAAAAAATATGTTGTCATTATGCATTTTATTCAGGCCTAGTCTGCTGATGCATTTGACATCGTTATGCTCTATGGTATAGTGATTAGTTTTGCAAGCTAGTGACAATTTTAATGGACCTCAATCGATGTGATGGGATTTATTTTCATTGTGATTTTGGGCAGCTTTGAAAATTGGGTTTGCGCAATATAAACAAAATTGTACAATGAGTCGAATTTTAAAACCTTATTTGTGGAAACTACGGCCTTTATATATACTTCAACAGATGGAGGCGTTTGTTACAAGGAAAATTGCATATTTAGTGTCTTTTTCTGTGTACCATAGAACTATTGTTCTGAGCAGATGGATATGGCTTTGATAGTCATTTGCGAAAGCTGATTTTTTTAGTACTTTTAATAGCATTAATAATAAACAACCTTACTAATCTCACTATATAACACCATTACTGTAAGTGTGGATTACAACATGATGATGGATGAGGTAGATTTTTGTAACTTCTCCCAAAAAAGGGGGGGGGGGGGGACATTCATTTAGGGGCAAATATTTTGAAAAATGGACATTCGTTTAGGGATGGAGCAAGTATAATTCTTACAAAATCTGTTTCTTCATCTTTACCTCTCTTTTCTCTCAGCTGGAATCCTAATCATTTCTCTCCATTCGCATTTCTGGTTGAACAAATTGTATTTGTCAATGTAATATCACCACTGACGGTTATTATCTTTTTCTCATGTCCTCGATACATGAAAGTTTGTTTGCAGGTAAAAATATGAGTTATCTAACTAGACGTTATAATGTCGACTTTCAGAACCTATCATTTAAAATACTTCACAACTACAATTTTATTCTTCAACTACATATTAGATCAAAACTCTTAATTTTCAATTAATATATTATGGCTTTGGCATGCAGGGTTTCAAGAATTTCACTTCTCTTATAGAACTTGATCTTTCAGACAATAACATTGCTGTACTTCCGCCTGAACTGGTTAGATTACAAACCAACTTTGACTTAAAAACGACTAAAGTTTGTACAAGTCAATAAACTGATTTAGTGATTGTTAGCATTCAATCTGAGCTCGGATTTTGGTTTTGCAGGGTTTGTTAGAGGACAGCCTACAAGTGTTACGACTTGGTGGAAACCCATTGAGAAGGTATGCTGTCTTCTATTTCCTTTATTCTAACTTGTGAACCTTTTCGTGGAAATAAACTCTTCGACATAGTCCCTCCGTCCCAAAATGATCTTCACATTTGACTATTCAACCAGTTAGTTAGCAGTTAGAAGTTAGAACTGGAGCACTTCATTTCCCACTTTAACCTCTTCAGTTACAATCCCTAAATCAATCTTGTATCTACCATGAACTGAACGAGTGTACACTGGCAATGAGATTCGTAATTTCCATGTTTTAAATGGAAAGCTAGCTGAAAATACGCGTGACTAGTCATCAAAAACCAACTTTTGTGCTCCAAAAATATCATCTGGATGTGTGAAATAAATGAAAAATCTTTCAATGCAACATGACTGACAAAAAGTAAGGATTTATTGGCCTGCAGACTAATAACGTTCCTCCCTTTTTCCAGCATTCGCAGGACAATTTTGGATAGAGGAACCAAAGGTGTTTTGACTTACTTGAAAGACAGAATTGTGGACCAGTAATATCCGTCAATATGGGTATTAACTATTAAGTGTGTATTACGACGTCTTTTTTTGTGTGTGTACGTGTGTGTGTTTGTGTTTTGTGTTGTGGATTTTGAAGGGAAGCAGAGAAACAACAAAAGTTCGAAACTCCAGAAACAGCCGCTGCATTCGCGTCTTCTCCATCTCTTAATCAGAAAGAAACCCTTCACTTGTCTTGTAACGTTATGAATATTTGGTCAAAGTTTATTTGTAGTTTATGATTTGTAACTCTTCATAAATTTCCCTTTTATTCATTCAAGTCATTGGAAGAGTATATGGTCCTCACTCGCTGTAATCTTAAATATACCCTTCTATCTATTTCTGATATTTTAACAAATATTACAGTATACCCTAATTTATTGAAGATGCACATTTTATGTTGCTTCATTTCACAATTTCGCCATTTATTCTGTTCATTTGTATAATCTCCAACGGCCTTTTGCCATGATATTTCAATCTCATATGCTACAAGCGAGTTCATGGTAACATTCATCGCAATTAAGAGATGGAAAACATAAGGGCCCCAAAGACCTTTGTGTCGGGAGAGAGAGAGGGGTCGCTACAGAAAATAAAGAAGCAAACAACAATCTCATGAGCACTACTAGATTATGCACAACCGCCTATATGGGCCAAGAGTCTGTTTGTTTGGACTGAATGAGACATCTGAACAGGCCAAAAGTATTGTTAGCCCAAATAAACAGACCCCAAGTCTCCTCTTCATTTAGTCATGGACGATTGGTCAAAGAATCATCCACTTGCATAGTACTTTGCCGCGCTCTTTCATCTTAAAAGTCACCTTCAGATAACAATCTGAACCTAAGGACTTTATGAAGGCTGGCAATAGGTTTGACCTGCTTGATTGGAGTCTGATTTGAATCCATTATGCATGTGCCTGAAAAAAGATTTTCTTCAGAAGGTCCGTTCTCTTCATGAACCGCAGGAGTGGCATCTGCAGAAACCATCTTACTTCAGTTTTCATACAGATGTTAATCTAACAAAACGAAAAATCTACTGTATAAAAGACAAACAATTGAACACACATTTTATATTTAAACAAGTCGAATAGAGTTTCTCATCCAACAATCAGTACTTGAGCTCGAGAGAGAGATACAGAGACAGGCAGTGCACAAATGAAACGACATTCAGAATTGTAGGTACGATAAACTGTTTGAACACATTAACACCACCTTAAAGAAAAAGTGTCACTGATGCTCCATTTGTTAAAGATTCAGTTTCATGTTAAGGTTGCTAGCCTACAGGCCTATCTTCTTCGTGAAAAAGACTTGCAAACGATGAAGAGGAAACGACTAACCATTTTCGCTGAAAACAATACATGTCCCAATTGTTTCCTCGTATTCTCCAACCTGCAAATTGCAGGAGCGCTATTAAACGACAATGCGATTGTCACAAGGTGAGCGTAGCATTATAGTTGCAAAGTGTACTGAAAACCCAATACAACCAACTTGACTTGACTAGAAGATTTAAGGCAATTCATTTCATGAAATATTAAGACCAACTTGGAAACATGATGGAAATGCATGCAAGCGAATTCAAGTTCTATAGTAGCCAGATTTACGTCAGGCACAAAAATGATTTTTCTGCTTCAACATTCTATGTCAAAAGCTGGGCTTCAGACACATCATGTCAAACAAGTGAACAAATGGTGCAATCACAATGAGGAAAAACCATAAGAACAAGATAACAAATAAGAAAACGAAGAGTTGCAGAAATCAAAGACTAGACAAAGAATGTAAACTACAAACTGCTAAATTGAAAACTCGCGATTGTTACGCGTATAGACTTACAATTATAAAAAGTACCCACACAGAGTTATTGAAATGCAACAGACGAATGCAGACGTACCAGCTTTATTTTGTCATCAATGATCATAATCGGGTTCAAAGTATCCAAGCCCTGCATACTTGCAACAAATTGCAGAAAATTAGAAGTTATAGAACAAAAACTTTCTTAGAGTACAGCAATCAAACAAGATTGTTCTTTTCAAATCTTGATACATATACTCCCTCTGTCCCGAAAATTTGTCTCATTGACTTTTAATGGTCAACACACGTTAACTTTGACCATACAATGTGTCAATTTACTAATATTAGATCACAACGTACCAATTACAATTTTTAAAATCTCACCACGACGATTAGATCGACATTAATGTTTGGTTGAAGTTGTTGACTTTAAAAAGTCAAATGAGACAAACTTTCTAGGACGGAGGGAGTAAAAGATTGCTCCATTAACTTACAGATAGAACATAAGGAGCATTAGGTGGGATGTGAACTGATCCAGACATGTTATCGAGATCAATGAGCACATACTCTTCTTCATTCTCCACGCCATTAGAGGGCACCGAATTGGTCTCCATTTCCTTCAAGAACTACAAATTGAAAAATACAAGAGGCAATTCAACTTTAATAAAAATTAAAATCGTAATGCAGGTTACGCAGCTGGGATTCGGTACTGAAAACTCTGGAAAAAAAAAAAAAAAAAAAAAAAAAAAAAAAAAAAATATATATATATATATATATATATATATATATATATATTTCTTCTTTCAAATTAGGGTTTCCACAATCCTAATAGTTATCTATCTATTTTTAGATGTATGATTCAAATTTCATTAAGTTAAAACAAAATTGGTAACCTGAACTTTTGAGAGCTCCATTCGTCTAATTGATCAAGTTTTAGGGTTTAGCTGATTGCGACAATAAAGAATACTCCTTGGTGAGTGAGAAATTGATTTAGAGATGAGGGGAAAGGGCGGATTCGGGGGAAATGACGAAAGTTAGAGGTCGGGCTTCTGAGGCAGTTTGGCCCGTTTGACAACTAATGGGTCTCTGCCAAAATTGCTACATTTAGATGACCGAACATCTATAGCAACTCAGATGGTGCGGGCCGTCTATAAGCGATTTCTGAGGGCGCATATATCATTCGCTATAATAGGTTCACATACATTGTGGTGAAACTCCACAGTAATTTGTACTAAACTAGACAATAGATTTGTAATAGACTCAATAGGGGTTTGTAAGACGGGGACAATTGCCTTGAATGAATGATATAGAAATCAAATCGATAGTTTTTTTTATTATTATTATTATGTAAACTGGGCAATAGATTTGTAATAGACTCAATAGGGATTTGTAATAGACTCAATAATTAAATTTTAGGACTTATTAAGGCCAAATCACAAATTACGGTCTAAACTTTGAGGATCGTACATAGAAAATAGTCTGAAGTTAACAAAAGTTAGCAAATAGAAGTCGCACGTGCGGAGCATGTGCGACTTCTATTTAGGTATTTTGGTAATTTTTCACTCATTTTTAAGTTTGATTGTTAAGCTTAACCCTCATAATTTATATTAAATTAAAACACCCTTTTACCTTTATTATATTTTCAGAAGCAACAACCAACATCACTACTCGTTACCATCACCACTACTAATACCATCACCACCACCATCATAACCACCAATACCACATCATCACAACTAACAACACCATAACCACCCCTACTGGCACCATATATCCACCACCACCAGCAACAACAATGAATCAATACAAAACATGGCACCACAACACATATATATATATGGAGCTTAAGAAGTGTAATTTCAATCCAAATTCAAAACACATGAACCAAATATCATTACTTAAGAAACTTCTAGTTCAAAGTTCTAAAATCAAAGCCAATAAACTTGTTAAAAAGGTCTCTAGAAAAACAAAATTGCTGAAGCGAAATCGAAAATTGGTTTCACTTTACCACCAATCAAAATCAAGATCTGCTGAAATAAATGGTTTCTAAATATATGGTAAAATAAATAATGGGTGATAGGTCCTGAAAGAACGGAGGGGAGACGGGAGGAAAAAGGTGGGGGTGGGGGCAATGGTGTGGTGGTGTTTGAGAGAGATGAGAGAGTGTGAAAGGGTGAATGACTATCTGAGTGAGAGAGAAGTGAGGGGGATGGCGAAGGAGGAGTCAGAGTAGGGAGGGAGGCGATGGTACTGCAGTGGTTGACAATTGTAGATTATTGGGAGGAGACGATGATGGTTGAGGGGAAAGGGAGGCGGTGTGAGGTGGTGATGGAATGGTTGGGGTTGGATTTGTATATTATCATGGAAGAAGGGGATGTGGGTTAATTGTTTTTTATATTGATAATTTGGAATATAATTTTAAACTTTTAGCTCTTCAAATTTTAAAACGTTCATTTGACCACTCAATAGTTAATAGCAATTTCAAATTAACCTCGGTTATATTGCATGTGCTCAACGGGTAATGACTTAATCAAAATTTCTAAAATTCCTTCAAAAAAAAAAAAAAAATAAGAAAGGAAAAAAAAATTGGAAAATTTTGTGAGTTTTGTCATTGACATTACTAACCTTGAGACATTAGCACCGGCAAGATACGTAGAATGTGAGGTTGATAGAGAGATGGTGTGTGTTGAGAGAGGGAAAGAGAAAAGTTAAATTGAGAGAGATGAGAGAGTATTTTAGGTGGAGTGGGACGTGACCAAAAAAAACCGGCAACCGGCTAACCGCCGGTTGATAACCGGTCAAAACCGGGTCAAAACCGGGAAACCGGTTAACCGGAAACCGGCTCAACCGTCAACCGTAATTCCCCGGTTCGGTTTCGGTTAGGCCTTTCTCAAAACCGGTAAACCGCCGGTTATAACCGGATAACCGCCAACCGGATAACCGGCGGTTAAACCGGTTATAAAACCGGAGGTTAACCGCCTAACGGCTACTTTTCAAAAATTTGCACCGGGCCCCCCCCCATTTCCCCATGTCTGACTGACCACCACTGTCCAAAAACGGCTAGTTTTCCAACTAGCCGTTAGTTCAGTTAACTTTCGGCCTTAAATGAAAAAAAAAAAAAAAAAAAAACCAAAAATTGCTTACATATAAATACCCCCTCCCTCCTACCATTTTAGTTCCACATCTTCTCTATACTCTTTCTCTCTCTACTAATTCTCACACTCTCTCATATTTCCAGTTAGATTGCATAATTCCAGTCAGTTTTTTAACGCTTTCCAGTTAGTTTTTTAACGAAATCACTTTTTTAATTTATTTAGAAAATTCCAGTCACTTTGTTAACCATTTCCAGTCAGTTTCAAATCATTTTCCAGTTAGTTTTCAGAATTCCAGTCAGTTTTTGAGAGTTTCAGTCAGTTTTTTGACAGTTTCAGTCAGTTTTTTAACAAAATCTGTGTTTTTCATCATTTTCAGTCAGTTTTTTAGCGAGTTTCAGTCAGTTTCTAAACAGTTTCAGTTAGTTTGTTAACAAAATGGCCTCATCTCGAAGGAGCGGCAAGGAACATGTTGGTTCTTCCTCACTTAACCCGGAAATTGAGTCACATTTTGAGGAAAGTGAGCAAAATGTTGAAGAAAATGTTCCTCAAAGTGGTAGGGCCGGGGCCGGCCGAGCTCGAGGCGTGGGAAGAGGTGGTCGGGGGCAACGTCAAGCACGAGAATCCAAATCCGACACTTTCACGATCCATTTCCGAAAAGTACAAATTGACCCCAACGACTTTGTACATTTTCGAGCGTGTTGCAACTATTGCACCAAATCTTACCCGTTCGCAAAAGGTAATGGGCATGGAACATTGAACCATCACTTGAGATCAACACATCCTGAAAAACTTGGGATTGATAGTGATCAAGCTCAATTACAATTTGCTCAACCTAACACCCAAGGTACGTCTTCGGTCTTATTTAAGTTTAATAATGTCGTTTATAGGAAAGAATTGTGCAAATTTGTGTGTGTTAAAGGGCTTGCTTTTAACTTTGCGGATGATGACTTTTATGAACGGTTTATTAGACTTTCTTTAAATCCGGCCGCCTCCAAAGTACCACGTACGACTCTCGTACGCGATATTAAAAAAGTGGTTTTGGAATATAAACATTTTTTAATTGATGTTTTATCAAAATTAGATCAAAGAGTTTCAATTTGTGCCGATGGTTGGAGTGATCATTGGCAAAGAAATAGTTATTTGGGTGTTACATGCCATTGGATCGATAATTCGTGGACTTTACAAAAAAGACTACTTGCATATGATAGTTTTGAACCACCTCATTCCGCGGAAAATATTTGTAGAAAGTTGCACGCCATTTTGGCAAAATATGGTCTTTTGCAAAAAATATTTTCTATTTCATTCGACAATGCTAGTGCTAATACCGCTAGTATACCGGAATTGATGCTCATTTGTCAACCGTCACTTGGGGGTAAGTATTTTCATATTAGATGTTTATGTCATATCATAAATTTATGTGTTAAAGATGGTTTGGATGCTTTAGATCAATATGTTAAACCCATTAGAGAGGCTCTTTATTTTATTGCAAAAAAAAATAAAATTACAAGAAAATGGATAAAATATTTACTAAATAAGGGTCTTCCCGAAAAATATTTTTCTATGGATGTTCCGACTAGGTGGAATTCTACCTACAAAATGTTAATTGATGGTTTTGAGTATAAAGAGCATATCATGGATTTTTTTATTAGTATGGGCTATGAAATTCCTTTATTTGCGTATCAATGGAACGCTTGCACTAATTTATGTCAATTATTAAAGATTTTCAATACCGCTACTTTGGCTTTGTCGGGAGTTTATTATCCAACTTCCGTTTTGGTACTTGATCAATGTATTGCAATAGTTCTAAGTTTTAAAAATTTGCAAAATTGCACCATTTTAAACGAAAGCATTGCTTCCATGAGGCAAAAGTGGGTCAAATATTTTGATAACATTCCGTCTCTATTTTTGCTTGCAAAGATGTTGGATCCCCGTATTAAATTGAAAGATCTAGTCCGCATAATAACGTTTTATTATGCAAATTTATACCCCAATGGGGACGGATTACACGAAAACCCGGCGATTATTGTTGAAAATACAAAAAAAGATTTGGTGACTCTTTATAATGAGTATAATGCAATTCATGGAAATGTTTCTCAATATGGCTCAAGTCCTAATGAAGAAGATATTGATACACAATATGATGTGAATAACGATCCATATAGTTTTGTTAATGATATTTATTTTTCAAAACGTCCTAGAACGTCTCCTTCTTCTTCTTCTACCTCTAGCATTCCGTACGAGTTGGAAGCATATTTCTCTACTAGACATGAAGTTGTACAAAACACTTCAAATCCAATTTCTTTTGATATTTTGAGGTGGTGGTCACAAAGGCAAGAAACTTATCCCATACTCTCTTTAATTGCAAAAGAAGTCTTAGCTTCTCCCGCTTCAACCGTGGCCGTCGAATCGGCATTTAGTGTGGGAGGAAATGTTTTGGATGCAAGACGTTCCCAACTAACTTGTGAAAATTTGGAAAATCAACTCTTGCTTGGTGATTGGGTTAGAGCGGAAAAGAGGGAGCAAGATATGCCTTATGAAGAGGATTTAGTAAATGTAGATCCACAATATCAATACGACTTGGAAGATTCTACGGGAAGTTCGGAAGGGGACGGAATGTAGATAGTTTTTATTTTAATTTTTAGAATAGGTTTATTTTTATTTCATTGTAATAGTTTAGTTGAGGTAATAAGGCTCCATTTTTTCCTCCCTTAATTATAAAAGGGCAAGGATTGGTTGTCCCCCTCTTTGTAATTTTAATTTTAATTAATAAAATTTAAGGGTACCGTCCCTTTTTTACTTAAAAAATTTGTGTTATACATTATAGTTATACACTTATACATTTTAAGTTTTTAACTTAAAAACAAAAAAAAACAAAAGAAAACTGTTTAATATATGTATGACTCATACATATACTCCCGTTTTTTTTTTTTTTATAAAAACTGTTTAAAAAAAAAAAAAAGTTAAAAAATCTGTTAATAAAACTGTTAAAAAAATCTGTTAAGAAAACTGTTTAAAAAAACAGTTAAATTTTTTTTTTTACTTGAAAAAAAAAAACTTTACTTGAAAAAAAAAACCCTTTAAAAAAATGAAGTGTTTTTTTATTTTATCTTTTTTTTTTAACAAAAAACTGTTAATAAAACTGTTTTGAAAAAAAAAAAAAAAAAAAAAAAAGGTAACCGGTTTAACCGGTTTAACCGCATTAACCGGTTAACCGGTTAACCGGTTAACCGTAACCGGACATAACGGTTAGACGGTTAGGTTACGGTTAGCATTTAACGAAAAACATAACCGGCGGTTATAACCGTCAACCGCCGGTTATAACCGGATGGACACGTCTAGAGTGGGGGAAGGGTAATGAGCTAAATTTTCTAATTTAAATGATCTTTTTCAATGACAAATAGAAAATGTGACACAAAAAATCTTTCTTAATCCTATGTTGTAAAAATAAAGGATACCATGTGTAAACACTTTACTAAATCCATTTTCTTGATGATCTGAAAAAGCATACTATAGAGGAAACCAGACATGAAGCTTCATATTGAGATACCATGTGCAATTTTTTTAATAACATCAATTATGTTTGGGCAATATAACAAAATGTGAGTGGTGGCCCTCCTCCCTTCCTTCCTTCCTTCCTCTTGGTCATGCTAATGCCTTAACCGCTAATTAAACACTCCTTTTGAAATTTGAATTTTAAATTTTCAACAACAAACATTTCATTGACTTCAAAAAAAAAAAAAAAAAAAAAAAAAAACAACAACAACAAAACAATTGAATAAAATAAACCCATAGTAGTTGTCATCTGACACTAAAATCCCACATTCTTCCATCACCAGTTTCACTAAAATCCCTCCACGTCACCTACAACCATTAAACTACTCTACATTTTGAAAAATAATGTCTGACTAAACCAAGGTTCTTACTTTTTTTTTTTTTTTTTAATCTCAAACTAAGGTTCTTAATTACTTTATTATTTAAAATGGACTATGAGACCCACTTGTCATTCTCACAACAAAAACTCCCTACCCACTTTATCTCTCCTACTTTCTCTTACTTACTTTTTCATACTCACAACATTTATTTTTTCTTAATCTCCGTGTTAAGTCAAACTAAGAACTTTAGTCCGGGATGGGGGAGTACCCTCTTTTCCCATTTCAAATTGCACAAAACCGTTTTTGCATAAATTTTTTTTAAAAAAAAATTAGAAAAAATGATGTGTTGTGAGTGTAGATAGTTCGGTAGGAGAGAGAAACTGGGGTAGAGAATAGTTAGTGGGTTAGTTGACGTGAGTATGCAAGTGAGTAAAAAGTTTCGATTATATTTCGCAATTTCTATAAGATAACCAAAAAATGATAAATTTTGCAACTTAAAATAGAACGGAACACTAACAAAATAATTAAACTACTCTGAAAACTAACTGGTCAGGCAGGCCAATATATAATGGGGCTCCCCAGCAAATTTCTGAAATCAAGAAATACTTCTCTCTCCACTATCTTTGTCACCCATTGTAGAGAGGGATGGGCATTTGAAAGTGAGAAAATGTCGCCATAAAGATTTCTGATCACCCCAACTTTAGCTTTCCAACTTGCAAAATTAGTCATCAAGATCCCTTATTTTCCCTTACTTTACAAGCTGCCATCTTTCGGTCATCTCTCTTATTTCTTTATGTAGAAATGGGTTCATCATTAATTCCCTTTCCTTCATCTGCTCAATTGTATTTATACCCATTTCTGATCTAATTCAATAGAACCCTAATTTTATCTCTTTCCTTTCTTTGAATTCATTCTGATCGCGGATTTTCAGCTCCAGCTTCCGTTTCTGTTGTCACTGAGTTTCGAATTTTAGTTGTCTGATGTTTAATTCCCTCTCTGTTCATCAATTACTCGTCAATTTCTCTTCAAAACCTCGTTTCAAGCACTCCATCTCCTCCAATTTTCGTCACCCTCTTTCTTATTTAAATTCTCTACATTTCCGCCCCAAAAATTGACTTTTCCCCAATTCCCATTTCAGTTTTTTTTTAAAGTTCTAATGGCGGATCGGTTTAGGCCAATTTCGATGGATGACTTGCCTTTGCATTTGATTCTCGAAATCTTGACATCGGGTAAGTTGAGCGCAATCGATCTAGTGTGTTTGGAGCTGACTTCTCGATCTTTTCGATCGAGTCATGGGTTGTTTTCGCAAAAGTTGAGGTCTTTGGTTGACTTTGCTGCCTTCCAACTTTGTGGGTCGCATCCTATCTTTAGTTCTATGAGTCATAATGCTCAGAATGAGCTTTTGAATAGGTGTGGTGGCAACTGGAAGAGGGCTCTCAGATTCTTGCAGTCAGTGCAGCAGTCGTCCGATGTTGTCGAAACCTCTGCTGGCAATGTACTATTTCTTGAACTTGTCTTTCCTAGGTTCTAAATTTATTTTTAATTTTGTATGTGTTTTCCTGTTTGTTTTGGGGTTTTTTTTTCCGGTCATTTTCTTATGCTCTAAGTTTGGAAATGTGCCACGTTGATCCCTTACAATCATTAGGAAGTGTGATTTTATAAAAATAGACGTGGCTTGTGATGATCTTGCATTGGGTTGAGTGGCAAGAAATGATTCATTTAGCCAACTTCAATTGGTAGTGTGGTCAATAACGTGTTGAGTTCAGTTAATTCTCAAGTTTTTGGGGATTATACTCCTGGTTTATAATCTGGGTATGTCTAGTTTATGATGTTGTTCTATTTGTAGTATGACTTCATTGGCTAATAGCTAGAAACATGCATTTCCTTTTTTGCGGAGTTCACGTTTGGCTTGTGCATTTGAGGATGGTTATTGTTATTACTTTCATGTCATTTGGATAGTTTTCACTGCACTGGTTCATATTTCAATTTATTTTATGTTTTGCTCTTGATTTTCCTTTTGGTTGGATGTACATGATCTTGGTTATGTGCTAATTGTTGGTTTTTCGGTATCCGAATTGGCGAAACAAAAGTAATAATAATAACACTATTATTATTACTTTAACAATACTTACACAAAGACAAGGTACAAGTGCTTAAAGCACACACTAATATAAGACTCACACAATATAACAACTCACGCTAGGAGCCTAGTCACAGCTCACAATCTGGATTCACACTTCCAGCTTACACAAAATGGGAAACCCAATGTGGGTTGAGGAGCTCCTCACTCCTTCCAGATTATTCCGTCCAAGTCGGTTTCATCTCCCAAGTCTAGAAGCTTCGTCCCGTTCTTCAATGGCGGTGGTTTTCCAGGTTCTTCAAGAGCTTTGCACATGGACCGGATCAATCGAGAATTCTTCGGAAAGTTCCGGACAATTGAGTCGGTGTTGATTTCAACACTCCCCTCAACGCCGACTCATACTTCTTCTTGAACTTCACAAATCGTTTTCTTTCATGAGCTTCCATCTCGAGGTTTTCTTTTGCATTGCCGTATGGCTTCTCAAGTGAGCCATTTCGACCTCTATAGTCTTGAGCAACTTCTTTATCATTATGTTGGCAAGACCCAAGTTCTTCCTCAAATTCGGTTGTTGCCTTCGTGCTTTTTGGCATCTCGGATGAGCTTAAGTGAAACACATCATATCTTGATGAGAGCTTTAGTGTCGTGGACTTACCACGCTCAACGGTTGAGTCTTTTTCATAATGCTCCCCCTTAATCTTTGACGTCCTTTCATCCACAAGCTTCGGAGTATCCAAATCTGCATCGTTTATCCCACCGATCACTTCTTCTACGTCGGCTTCGACCAAGCTCGTTAACGCTCTAACTGCGTCATAGTCGTCTAGACTATTCTTACATCCAACATTAAGATTTGCAGCTAAATCTTCAAACCATCGACCTTCATCGAAGTCGATCTCTTCTTCACTGTCCATTTCATCCATCCAGTTCTCCTCAATGACTGGATATGCATGGTCTTCAAACCATTCTTCTTCTTCTGGATCGTCTTTATGAAGCTTTATATCCGTGAATGATGCTTCCATGTCCCACTCATCTTCACTATTGTATGGACTTCAACAATGACTCCATTACCTTCGACAACCTTTTTTTCGAAAGGGACAGTCTTTTAGAAAATGCCCTTTGTGACCGCAGTTGTAGCATTCATTGTTACCCCTCCAACTGTCTAGTCGAGCATCGTCTTCATCTCGTGGTCTCGCTCCCCCTGCACGAGAAAATCCTTTATACCTCAGACCTTCCTAGTCATATTGGTTCTCGTTCTTTCTCCATCTTGCCGCATGTCCTTGTTGTCTTCCTCGACCTCGGTTACTAAACAATGCCTCCTCCGTTTCCACTGACTTCGGAGTTGACGACCTAGATGTATGCTTGTCTAGCGTTTCTTGGCTGGCCAACAAGCTCTCTAATTCCAGTAGAGATGGTTGTGTGGCCCAACCACGAATCGCAGTAACTAACCCCTTAAACTCGGGCCTCAATCCATGTATGATTATCCTTTTCATCCTTTGCTCGTTGATCTTTGAGTCTAGATCTAACTTCGAGATTTCATGGCATAGAGATTTAACTTTATGAAAGTATTCACTCACAGTTAAATCCTTCTGGGTAGTCGCCATTAACTCATTTTCGAGCATCTGTAGCCGAGCCTCGTTTGTCCTCGAAAATAGTGCGGCATAAGTGTCCCAAATCTCTTTTGGGGTTTGCGCATCTTCGACGTGCTCCAAAAGTTCGTCCTCCACGCTGATCTTTAGTGCATACATAGCCTTCCCGGCTTTGGCTTCCCATCTACGGAATGCTTGAGCATCTTCTTTCTCCGGTGGCGTGGTCTCGCTACCACCCACAATATTCCACAACTCTTGTCCTTGTAAGTATGACTGCATACAAGTTCGCCAATACTTGTAATTACCATTGTTGAGTCTCCGGACTCCTCCAAATGCGCTTGCCGGATCTGCCATCGTGACTTGGTACTGCTTCCTTGCACGTCACCAAGTAAGCTTGGTCTCCCACCACGAGCTTCACAGTCTCCTACTGTGCACCTTCAATGATCCCGAACAACGTCTCAAACAATACCTCAGCAGCGGTTACCACAATCCTGGGTCGTACCGCTCTGATACCAAATTGTTGGTTTTTCGGTATCCGAATTGGCGAAACAAAAGTAATAATAATAACACTATTATTATTACTTTAACAATACTTACACAAAGACAAGGTACAAGTGCTTAAAGCACACACTAATATAAGACTCACAATATAACAACTCACGCTAGGAGCCTAGTCACAGCTCACAATCTGGATTCACACTTCCAGCCACAAAATGGGAAACCCAATTCCCTTATTTATAGGCAGTCCAATGTCGGTTGAGGAGCTCCTCACTCCTTCCAGATTATTCCGTCCAAGTCGGTTTCATGTCCCAAGTCTAGAAGCTTCGTCCCGTTCTTCAATGGCGGTGGTTTTCTATGTTCTTCAAGAGCTTTGCACATGGACCGGATCAATCGAGAATTCTCCGAAAGTTCCGGACAATTGAGTCGGTGTTGATTTCAACAACTACACGCATAGTACGCCTTTCCTTGAAAGACTATTCTGATATTCGTTCTACACTGACTCATGTTCTTGTATTTTAACATGTCTATTTATGCATGATGGGAATACACAAATTTGTGATTTTTTAGTTTTAATATGATTGACTATCTTTTTAATTATTTGTAGTTACTTATTCTTATTGATGTTATAAACAGATGCAGATAAGGTGCGGAAGGTATCACACATTATTGATCAAGGATTTTGATGTGTACTCTTGTGGTTCCAGTCTGTGTGGTGTTCTTGGCCATGGCCCTGAAACTACCCAATGTGTATCATTTACGCGAATCAATTTCCCATCTCCTGCTCAAGTCACCCAGGTCTCTGCCTGCCACAATCATGCTGCCTTTGTCACACAATCTGGAGAGGTTTGTTACTGTCTGTACTTGATTCATTTCTTTGCTTTAGATCGAAATAAATGTCCCTGTCAGATAATCGTAATACCAACATTTTTCCTTTTATAATCCCTTTGTGGCAATTCAATGTGACGTATTATTGACATTAGTAAGAAGTATATGCTTAACCTTGTGAGCTGAGCTCATACACAACTAGTACTTGTTCTATTTTATAGATCCGTCAAGTCAGACCCAATATATTTTCTCCCTTCTGTGCAGAACTATTTTTTTAGCCACCTTAATGCCAAGGGGCTCACTTTACCCCCTTAATTTCAGGAAAATATCATTTTAGTACCTACAACATTTTAAAAGGGTACTCCAAAAAAACTAATTTGCCAATTCCGACCCCCTTTATCTGTCGTATGCAGGGGCGTATCTAGTATATGTCTAGGGTGGGCAGCCGCACACCCTGACATTTTGAATTTTTTTTACCGAGTATTAATAAAATTAAAAAAAGGTGCAAAGTCATATATTCTGATATATAATAAAGAAACTGTGATAAGTCAATGAATAGAAGTTGTTCCAGTGGTTAAGACTTGCTGTTTCTTTGTGTTTTTTTTACTCTATTCTATTAGTAGCTTGGGCTTTAAATTAGATGAGCTCTTTTTTTTGGGCTTGTCTTCCAATCTTCAAAGTTTACTTAATGGACTTTCGTTGTTAAATTAGTAGCAAGTTTTTTTTTTTTTTTTTAAAATGTTGCACACCCTAAGTCTAAATCCTGGATACGCCACTGGTCGTATGATGTGTATATTCTTTATGCAGGTTTTCACATGTGGTGATAATTCATCCTTTTGCTGCGGACATAGTGATACAGCTCGGCCAATACACAGACCCAGGCTTGTTGAAGCACTGAGGGATGTTCCATGCAAGCAGGTAAACTACATGACATTTAAGTTTTTTTGGGGTTTCCATTTTTTTCTTTTGGTTTTATCCAACCTTGTTATCTTTCGTTTCTGATTCAATCAAATCGTACTGTTATAGGTTGCTGCAGGGCTTAGTTTTACTGTATTTCTTACAAGAGACGGACATGTATATACATGTGGGACAAATACTCAAGGACAGCTCGGTCACGGAGACAATCTAGATAGTTCAACTCCAAAACTTGTGGAATCACTTGCAAGTGTTTGGTACTGTAGTGCAGATTTCTGCTGGTCCAAATTATGCCTTAGCAGTGACTAAGGATGGAATAGTTTACTCATGGGGCTCGGTCACCAACTTCTGTCTTGGTCATGGGGAACAGCACAATGGACTTCAGCCACGTCCAGTTCAGTCGTTTATGAGAAAGGGTATTCATGTGGTTCGCGTTTCTGCTGGTGATGAACATGTGGTTGCACTTGATTCTAATGGATATGTAAGACTTTTTACTTGTGTAGCTAATGGTATATGTTCATAATTTCTTTCGGGTATTTCATAATTCATGCAAGCGTTTTATTTTTTTTGTATCTGTAGGTTTACACATGGGGAAAAGGTTACTGTGGGGCCCTTGGTCACGGAGATGAGATTGACAAGACTACCCCTGTTCCCTTGACTTGCCTCAAGGGCCACCTGGCTGTTCAGGTTTGTCTTTCTAGTGTTGGAAATCATTGAAATTGAAATTTTGAATTTTAAAAATATTTCTGAGTAGAGTTTCTAATTTTGGAACCGATTATATTATTATTAATATTACAAAAAACCTATAGAAACTTATTTTTCCTAAACAATAGAAAAATCGGGTTTTTTGGCTTTAAACCCTCCCCCCCACCCCCCCCAACCCCAAGTTGGCAAGTTAAAAACCCTCCGTTTTCTACTTACAAGTTAACTGGTTGTTTCAAGTCGTAAAACTGAGGGTTTAAAATCTTAGTTTACAATGCAACTCCCCTAGTTGATCAGTTGAAATTCGCAGCTTACTACTTAGAGCATTCACATAACCATGTGCCCTGAACCAATGCTATAAAAATCGGTTTTCTATAGTGTTATGGAAAAAACTAGTTTTCCACAATACTTTTATTATCAATTATTATTATTATTATTATTTAATATTATTTCTCTCCTTTAACTTCAGTTTTTGAGATTTCAGACTGTTAATGTTCAGTCGGTCCTGAATTTTTGCATGTGATCATGTATAGGTCTGTGCAAGTAAGCGGAAAACATTTGTCTTGATTGATGATGGTTCTTTATATGGATTTGGTTGGATGGGATTTGGCAGTCTCGGTTTCCCAGATAGGGGAATATCTGACAAGATTCTCAAACCTCGCGTTCTTGTTAGTCTAAGGCCTCATAGTATAACTCAGGTTAGCACAGGTTTATACCACAGTGTTGCAATCACAAACCGGGGACGGATGTTTGGATTTGGAGACAATGAGAGAGCACAACTCGCCCATGACACATTAAGAGGATGTCTTGTACCTAAAGAAATTTTTGTCGAAGAAGAAGTAATGGATGTTTCATCAGAAAGCTAAATAAGCTCGGGATCGTAGCGGGTATGTTGTGATGACTAGTGGACAGTGTGAAGATTTTATAGAGTTTTTTTTTTTTTTTTTTTTTTGGGTGGTGGGGGGTGATGGTTTGGAAGAAGAAGTGTTTGGTTATGTATTATTGCTGCTAATTTATTGTAAGTTGCTGTGTAGTAGAGATTGTACATGCTTCATTAAACAAATTGTTGTCCCTTTTTTTTTTTTTTTTTTTTTGTAAGTTGTAAGATTGCGAGCTATTTCTAATGTTAGTCAAACTTATTAAAAGTTTCGGAGTCTTAATACTCCCTCTGTTCCTGTCCCAGAAAGATAGTTTCATTTTGAATTTAATAGTCAACAAAAATAAACTTTGACCAAATATTGATATCAATTTAATGATCACAATGAAATTATAAAAATTATTATTAATAAATCACTTAATGATTTATCAATTACAAATTTTAGATATTCAATAGAATTATTAGATTCTCACCAATGGGCACAAAAAAGACACAAAATTTTACTTACAAAATCCTAAGTGTAATAATGTTATTGGCGTTTTTAATTAGAGTGTGACGGATTCATTATCGTGCAACCAATAAAATATCATCACCTCACTTTGAGGGCAATATTTTATAACTTTATTTTGTGCTACTAGCATTGCTCTAAAAAAATTATTCTATCAACAATTCAACATCAATAGAAAAAATGCGTATATATTTTGGATAGATAGGGAGTGATTGTTTTTCATAGTATTGTGATTTTTGAGGAAGAAATTTTGTTTGTTCAACAAAGTGGCCAAGTTTCAAGAGTTTTATGGTTGTATAATAATCTTCATGTATAGAATGAGTCTCCGATATTTGTGAAGAAAAGCTCCTTTTTATATCTTAACGCAATTGATTCTCTTGTTTGATTTAAAAAAAAAAAAAAAAAAAAACAAAGTGGCCCAGTGACTGAGGACCTCAATATGAAGCCCATTATATTTAACTGATAATCAAACTGGATTATGAATTCAAGTATTGGTAGCTACAACTATGAAGTTTGGCCCATCTGTGTCAAATTAATCCACTTTAGTTACCCTTCACCGAAAAAAAAACCGGCTTAGTTTGAGAAAAAAAAAGAAAAGAAAAAAAAGTATCATTGTTTGTAGTATAGGTAAATTAAAAGAAATAAAATATTATTTTTATTTTCAAATAAATATTCAAAGTTATTATTGATCAAGAGTGAAATTAAGATAATCATTTGAGTTATTTTGTTACGGAGTAACAAGTTTGACAAATAAAATTAGGATGACAAAGTCTCATATGCGGACGTTGTACAACGTGCGGCAACCCTTGAATTGTTCCGCTGCTTCTCGCAGCCACTTGCTTCGCTAAAGCCGACCGTTGGATTCAGCCCTCACTCTTCCCAGATCGCGACATGTGTCTTCCTAAAAAAACCTAATAACTTTAAAATGCTATATCTTGAGATTTATAACTCAGAAAAATAAAAATAAAAATACTGTTGTGTTCATCTCGATAAGACAAATAAAACTACATAGGTCATGATATGGTTTGATTTTTAAAAAAAAAAAAAAAAAATTTACACACAAAAAGTTTGAGTTACTTGTCAGCTTTGTAACACTCTGTTCTAATAAAAATAACAGTTTCATATTTAAAAAGTAACACTTTTACAGTCAAATGTAACAGCAATTTTACAAAAAAATTTAAATTGTTTTGATAGTTTTTGTGGTTAAAAAGTAATATTTGAAGTGTAACAAAGAGAATATATAATTATAATTTTTTATATAGATGAATGTAACATTTTTATTTAGTAAATGTTACTTTTCTTCTTTAAAAAAAGAGTAAAAATTCATATATATAATCGGGTTTGCATTTTAATTGTTACTTTCTCAATAAAATTGTTACATTTTCAGATATAATGTTGCATTTAAGAATATAATCTGTTACAATTGAGGAAAAAATATTACATTCATTTTTTTATAAAATGTAACATTAGTTAAGTTTGTTAATCTTATGTTAATTTTAAAAAGAAAAAAATGTTACATTTGAAAAAAAAAAGTGTTACATTCTTTTATAAAAAGCGTGACATTATTTTAGTTGTCAATTTTTATGTTATCTTAATCTATTACTGCAAAATTGTGGTACAATTAAAAAAAAGTGGTACATTTGAAAAAAAAGAGTGTTACATTCGAACGACATACACCCGCCGCATTTGAGAATTCGTCCAAATAAAATTAGGATTGCCTAAAGTAAGTAAAGGATTTTGGGCAGCGGATATCCACATACAATATATTTTTAAAACTTGAGAACAAAATGACCCAAAATCCCAAGTTCATTGTACTTGTACTAAGATCCGTGGGTTGGAGGATAAAATGTTACTCCCTCTGTCCCTAAATGAGTGTCCATTTTCAAGAAATATTTGTCTCAAAATAAATGTCTTTTTTGAACATAACTTTTTCCCTAAATGTTTTTGTTCGAAATTTTTTTCACCGGTCTCTTTATACATGCAAAACTAAATGTTTGGAAAGGAGACTACAAGATTATATATAAATCTTTGCCATCAAATTGTATAAAAAGTTGAGATTTTTAGATGTTCCTTAAAATGAAATTTGGACACTCATTTAGGGACAGAGGTAGTATTTATTTTTAGCAAGGATAAATATGTTGTTCAAGAAGGGATGAATAGATAATGATATTTTCATTAGTTATATACCTGAATCAGTCCTTAACCCAATCGAGGAGTATCTTAGTCGAGTTAACCTGAAATCACGAACACACATTTAATCGAAATGGTCTCTGTCGAGGACCCTCTGGTGTGAGAATCAGTATTATGAGAGAAAATGCGTAAACAATTGACAATAAATTTACCAAAAATTTAGCAGTTAGTTACGTGCAACATATGGACAGTGTGATGTGTGATGTCACGTGCTTCAAATCACGTGTTTAGGATCACGCGCCTTTGGATGTAGAGGTGAATCCACATATAAGACTAACAAACTTGCAAGTAAGTCGTTAGGGGGGCAATCGAGTCATCCTTGGAGAGGTGGTAAAGGTCGACCATTGAGATGGTGACTTGTAGATTTGAGATCATACAAGTGATTGATAATATGCCGAGCCATAGGAGGTCGGGATAGATAGATCGTCACTTAAAGTGAGTCTTAGATATGAGCTTCTCAGCTTTGAGCCTAGTCTTAATTCGGCTAATTGGGCTTAGATTGTTTTATTCGGTTCACCCTCCCTTCTTTTAAAAGTTCTACTTTTACATGAGAGAAAAGGAGTGATCTCTATTACCGCACCCTTAACATAATTATTGCCACTATCCACTTCTAGTCGGCAGCTTCCATGCATGTTCATTTACATGTCATATCTATATATGGTGCCTGGGATAGGGGGAGAGGAATGGATAAGTGGCGGAGCCAGGAAATTTTGTCGGCAAAAATTGCACAACATAAATATTTTAACTATATGTTAGTCAATGGAGGCAAAAAAAATAAAAAATCCAGTGTATTATTATTTGTATCGTAAAAGGGGTAAATTTCAACAAATTGCACTAAATTTCAAAACTATTGTAAATTTTGCACTAGTAAATTTTTATTTTTAAAAAACCAATGGGGGCAATTGCCCCTTTGCTCACATATAACTCCGCCTCTGGAATGGATGACCCTAAAACAAATGAAGAAATGTAATTTACCGGTTTTGTGTCAGGAAAAGTACAAATGACAAAACATTACAACATTATAAAGATTAAATTAATGAATGTGGTTAAACAATTGCCTTGATCATCGTCATTCCCTTCGTCATAACTAACACTTCCTCCGTCTCTGTCTCAGACTAACTAAGAATTCTACTTTCTATTTTCTATTTTGATAAGTTTTAAGTCTTTACGTGAGACATAATGAATAGTATTTTAGACAACTTTGTCCATGTGATTCTTATATAATTACAAAAAAAACCCCACTTTACTAGCCTACTTATACGCACTTGTATTGTGAATAGTTTTTTGAACAATTAATAATGCGGGTAATCCACTTAAAATATTTACCCATTATTAATTTTCTTAATAAAAAAAAAAAACTCAAAGTAATAAGTCTCATATTCTGAAACAGTGAAAGTATCATTGAAGGCGAACATCCATGGTGCCGCCAACGTGATTGATTTGATTGGTTAATTCTCCATGCAACTTGTTGTTTTGATTTACATTGACCATTGATCATAAAGTTAATACAAACAACAATTATACTTACGTTAATCTCTAACTACCCCATGTTTTTTCCCCAGATTTAAGGTTGTTTGCAGACGTTATACAATGACGGGGGAAAATATAGAAATATACTTCTGTACTTAGCTTAAGAATGCAGATATGCCCTTATACAAGTTAATTGTCATATTAACCTCTGTACTCAAGAATAATGTGTGGAAATTAAGCCTCCTTCATTTTTCTGTCAAAAAATTAACGGAATATCTGACTAGGTGTATGAGCTGGATATTTGAATTGGCTACGTGGAAAAAAATAGCCCAGTTGGAATTTGCTGACTAGGTAGAATTGCTGATATAGAAATTTAGGGATATCAAAATAGAGTTTGTTAAAATAAAAGGGGTAAATTGAAAATATATAAAACCCTAATACTAATACTTACACAGCCGCCGCTCCAAAATCATGAGACATTTAAATTTATCTTCCCTCCTCCCCCACCTCCATTTCGGTCAGCCGTCCCACCACTGCCGGTCAAAACCTTACAAATCCTCTTTCCCGGCACCTCCTCCCCTCTTTTCCGATCTCCCTTTCCTTTCTGTTTCTTCCCCAATCGGCCGGTCGAACTCCCCCAATTCCGGCAAACTCCATCCCTCCGGCTACCGTTCATATTCAAACGAGCACCATCTCCCTCAACAAGATCTGGGCACGAAAATCTTGTTCGGGAGGAAATGGAAAGGAATTATCCCTGGTTATTCGATTCGTTTGGTGAGTTACCCTAAAATTCGGGAAGAATTTTCTTTAAGGGAGAGTGATTGTAATGACCCCAAAACCCGTCCCTATTTATTTTATATTTTTGGGAATTTTAAAATGGAAATTATGTGTGCATTTTATGTGTTAGAGAGTATTTTCTTGATTTGCATATATTGTTTGAGCATATGTGTTAGTTTAATTGTTAGTAGTAAATTGGTTAAAAAGGAATAAATGAGTTAATTGAAACCTTAGGGTCCTTAATGTAATTTAAAGTATAGGGGCTTAATTGTTCAACTTGAAAGTAGAAGGAACAAAGTAGAAATTTTATAAAAATCTTTATACACTTATCCTCCTATCTCTCTCGCTCTGCGGTTACATTATACACACACACACTAAAATTGAAATTTCTCTGGTTCAAGTAGAAGAAAGAAAAAGGTAAGTTTCATCCTATTTTAATTTCAATCTTTTTAATTACTTATCCGTTTTGAAAACTAATTATATAAAAATGATCAGGGCGTTGAGTAGGTCATTTCTACCCGATCAAATATTATTTCTACGATACTTTTTTCAGAAATAGATAAGTTACTAATCCCCCTTTAAATGTTAAAATGGTCATATATGTTATTCTTGATACTTGTGATTGTTATTTCTGAGATTTGGATAATATTTGTGATACTTGTAATTTTGGGACAAAGGGAGTATTAACATACTGTGAAGAAAAACAATGGTTTAGGCTTGAAAGCGGTGTCTTGGGCATGTATTGCACTTCTAGGTAGTGATAGTAATGTTATAATGTTATTGAAAGTATACTCCTACGTTTGGGACGGTGAAACGAATGGAGTAAAATTTAGTGCATTTTGGCCTGTCGAGTGTGTTGGGCGGCCGCCCAAATAGGGCGTGCGACCGCCCATCTATCTGGAAGGTTTTTGTCTTGGAGCATGGCATTTTGGGCGGCCGCACAGTCTGGTGTGGGCGACCGCCCAGGGCTGCTGAAAAGTTTGAGTTGTTTCTCCAAGTGATTTAGATTTCAATTTTGGTCTAGGTCTTAGGTGATATCCTAGAGTACCTAGAGAGTTGTTGTGGAACATTCGAGTATTGGAAACGGTTCCTTTGTGAACATATGTGTTGTGGAATTGAACTAAATATTAATTGGATATTGTTGAATATCTCTTGATGTGGTTTGGATTTGTTCATCTTTGTGATGTGTTTGGCTTGGTTCCCTACTTTGAAATCATTGCCCCCGGTTGTTCTTTAGCAAGTATTCATTACTATGCTCGTGTTTAAAGTCCAGCTGGTACTTGTTGTTGAGTCAGGCAGTGGGAGAATTATAGTGGCACAAGTTAAGTTCACTATAAGGTTTTCCATTGGTACCTTGAGTCAGATAGTGGGAGAATTATAGTGGCACACGAAGGTTTTCCACTGTTGCCTTTTCTGTTTTCCCTAGTCCAGATTGGCCTTGGATGGGATGAATCACTCCCTTGCGTGAGCCTTGGGTTATGACTTTGTGTCATATTCCCCCCGTTGTTACTTTGGTTCTTATGGTTATGGTTTGGTTTTCGGGATCCCGGCTTCAGCTATTTATGCTGCTCAGATGGTTTTCTCAGTTGGTTTTCTCAGATGGTATTCTCAGACAGTTATGTTTATTGGGTAAACCTTGGCTTGGTATCCACCTGAGTGTGGCATTTGTGGTATTTGTGGTATATGAGTTGGTTTTACCTATCATACTATGTGCTATGTGATGCTTATGATATTGTTCGTTATGCTTATCATTTTAGCATGAAACGTAGTTGCATTTTAGTAGCTTACTGAGATTCATTCTCACCCCTTATTTGTTTACTGTTTTAGATAAAGGCGGGTCCAGGGGATAGGACACTTTGGCACGGGAGGACGTTGGAGTGGTAAGAGTTGGGACTTGTTTTGTTAAGGTTACATTATGTAAATATAAAACCTTTTGGGTAGAGTACCCGTACTTCCTATGGGAACACCTATTTTGGATAGGATTGGTGTTTGTAAATTTGTAAATGATGTTTGACAACCTTATGGTTAAACCTTTCTTTTGAAGTGGTTTGTAAAGTTTGTTTAAAGTTAAATGAAGTCATTGAACTTCAAGTGTGAATTTGTTTTTATGAAAGTACATTTCAAAAAAAATTTAAAAGTGTTTTATAACGTCTTCCACTCGTGTCCCGAGCGTGGGGCCAAGTAGGACCACGGGTCTGGGGCGCGACACCTTTATTGTGACAATAATGGTTATTTCACAAGCTAAGGTGCCAAGGACTCATCAATGATCTAGACACACATGCTCGGACGTCTTCATCTCTACGAGAAATCGTTGACATGGGAAGAGTCAAAATATGCAAGATACCTTATGATAATAACAAAGGGTAATCTTCTAAACATAATGATTTTCCATATGCTGTTATGATGGTCATAAACTAAGCTCAATGGGTATTGGATACACGTTGATTGGGCCTAGTGCAAGTGGGAGATTGTTGGAGATTATGCCCTAGGCCCTTGAGAAATGCCTTACGTTATAGGATGTTCTCATTTAGAGATAACAAAGATTATTATATGTTTTGCATGTTTACTATAATAATCACCGTCCCTGTGTCTTTAAACTAGTATAAGGGTTGATAGATAATCATGAGATGATTATGTGTATGAGATACATATCAAACTTATAGGTATGAGTTGAGAAACATATACTGGACATGACTCACCTATGAGATTTAATTCATGGTCAAATGTCATAATTAAATCTCATATAGTTACTATAATTGATATCCTTAGACCTGAGGTTATCATCGTCTTCCACATGATGAACATTATGTTTGACGTATTCTAACGTTATCTTTAACCAGGTAATCATAAGGGGTACGATTGGCATGATCGGATTCTTGTAGGGAAGAATGATAAGTCAAGATGAGATTTGTCCCTCCTCAAGAGAGATATCTGCTTTAGGCCACTCGAATAGTGAGATTGATGAAATGTGTGGCCACACTAAAATAAATTGATGAGATCAATGTCATTTGCTCATATCAATCTACTCAGGATCGAGAAAGCATTTGTCAAGATAAGTTGACATGGACCATGACTTATGTCCAATAAAAGATATCGTGTGACAAAGGGATTGTGATATATAAATATATGTGTAACTATAAAAGGATTCACGAACTTTGACAAGTTATATTATTTGGGTAGTCATGATGGCTTGCTAGAGTCCGCTCATGATTTATGAGAACCAAATGGTTTTGATCTCATTGCCAACATAATATAATCCTATGGGGTCACACACGCAGAATCGGATAAAAGGCTGAAGAAAAAGTACATGGAAAATCATGGCCACGCGGCCACTTTTTCTCTTAGAGAGAAAAGTGGCCACGCGGCCACATTTGCCTAGGGGAATAAAAGATGGCCACGCGGCCACTTTCGCCGCCGACATTAATTTTGGCAGTTTGTCTTTTCTTGTACGAAAAGCAGTCCAAAACCTACCAGAATTAAGTCCCTATTCACTATAAAAGGAGGCATCTGGGTTGGAGAAGCTATGACCTTGATTTTGGAAATCAAAACTCTTTGTTTGAGAGTAAATAACATATAGTGAGTTAGGGTTATGAATTTTATTATTTGGAATCCTGAAAATTCAATAATCTTATGAGGCAAATTAATTCCAAGGAAGAAATCGTTTCTTCAAGTTCTTCAAGCCTAGATCTAGCAGTCATATCAAGAAGGTGTTCTTGAGTCCGATTCGATGTGTGGATACCAATAGAGGGTGTTTGCTTTAGCATCTTCAAGTTCGTACTCTTATGATCGAAAGCGTGTTCCTGAGATCGTGATTCGAAGAACGCAAGGATGAAGATTCAAATGCAAGTTTGAATATTCGAAGATCCGGAATTTTAAAGCATCAAGGTTAGTAATCTAAATTCATTGAGTATTAATTTAATCATCTTGAACGGATCCATAGGCTCATGGGTTTCGACATTTTCATATGTTTGTTTCCGCTGTGCATGATTGCTCAAAACCCAACATGCCATTGTAGAGTCTGGCACCCATAAATTTCCAGAAATAAGGCTGTCGTGGGTGGGTGGAGTAAATGAGATTTATAGGGTTTTGATTATAATGACGGTGGTGGAAGGTTGGGGCGGTGGCGGTGAAGCTACTGGTAGCCATGGCGGTTACTGTGAGGCTATAACTTGGCCCTATTCACACCTTGAAAACGACGTAGTTTTGAGGCAATTAAATGTTCTCATACTCAGCAATTCCACTTTGGCATTTTCTATCCCCATAATAAATCATAATTTCCACCTAGGCTGCCTAGTCAGATATTCCGTTAATTTTTGGATGAAAAAATGACGGATGCTTAATTTCCACACATTATTCTTGAGTACAGGGGTTAATATGACAATTAACTTGTATAAGGGCATATCTGCATCCTTAAGCTAAGTACAGGGATATATTTTTATATTTTCCCCATTGACTGGTAAATGAAACTCAGTCTTTACGATCGAGAAGCGAAGACATGGGACTATTCTAGGGTAAAATTCATATTACTATGTGAAACAATGACACCTTACAAACTTTTTACATTTCTATGTTTTGTATAGTACGCAGTAATGAAATACACCCTCCAATTAGAGCCGTCATTATAGTTAAAAAGATAATTTAAATATTTTATACCTAAGGAAGACAGAAAATTGAAACTAAAAAAGTACTATTTCTTTTTAGTTCACACTCAATTAAATTTATATAATCTCAATTGAGATGTAAGAGTATATATAGGGGAAGATGCGACCAAGAAAGACAGCTTGGGAGCACATCAAACTACTCTTTCAGTCCCATAATTATCGCTACTTATTTTTATTTTGAGCGTCTCATACTTATTGTTATTGTTATTTATCTAAAATGTTCACTTTTTTTCTCTCCTATCCACTCACACCAACTATCTACTAATTTATTTTCTCTCTCATACCCACTCACAATACTTACTTTTCTAACATATTTTCTTAATCTTCGTGCACTCTCATTTAATAGTAATAAGTATGAGACGGGGGAGTATATAGCATATTATAGTGATGTCAAGTTTTGTTAAAAATTAACTTGAGAGAGACATCAGACAAGTTGTTCAAAGTGTCCTATGGCTGGAAAATGGTCAATTTCTGTTCAGAAAAGTGAGAGCAGGTAATTAGCTAGTGAGCTGTTTCCCATTTAATTTAACATGTAAACCAAAATTTGTTTCACACTTTCACCTTAAAAAAAATAATAAAAAAAAATAAATAAATAAAGTGGCAGATAACGTTAACAAAACGTGAGATTCTAGAATTACTGAGTCATGTTATTTGGAGTTAACATTTTTTTCCCTCAGTCTTATTCAGTATAGTTGTCATATGAACACACAGAACTAGTTGACCCACCTCCTCTTCATACCATTCGAAATAATATTTTTTTTCTCAATTTAATTATACTTTAATCAATACTCCCTCCGTCTCAAAATAGATGTCGTTTCAACCACTTTACACATATTAAGAAATACAATTAATGTATGTGAAAAAGTCTTATATACCCCTAAGTAATGCAATTACCTAGGCAATTAAATAATTGTTTAAGAGATAGTCCACTATCATTAATAAGGGTAGAGTTGGTATACAACAACAAAATAGCATTGAAAATAGTAAAACGGCATGTATTTTGAGACAAAAAATAACTCTCAAAACGACATCTATTTTGAGACGGAGGGAGTAATTTGAAGAACAATAATAATCTTAATGAAAATCTAAAATAGTTATTGATTTTATTATTAATTATGATATAATAACAATTTTTAAAATTTTATTAACATTATTATTTTTCCTTAAATTATTGATAAAAAATTATTTTAATTGACCAAAAATTTTATTTCGACCGAGACAGAAGGAGTATATAGTTTGATCAACAAAGCCAAACCCCTATGTTTTGGGGTCAACCACCAGCTTTTTTTTCCTGAATTCTAGTTAAGAAAAAGGACCTTTCAAAAAAAAAGTTAAGAAAAAGGACAGTCCAAATCCTATATACCATTTTATGTGTCACTTTATGTGCCACAAGTGATCTAATGGCTCATAATTGTTAAGAGTGGTATTATTGTAATATTATGCAAATATGTGAACGGTTAGATTAAAAGTGGTACATGAAGTGATGCACAAAAGTGGTACATGAGATCTCGACTCGAAAAAATAACCCTTAATTTGACCACCGTTTATTGATATGTAGCTAGTTGTCACATATTCAAACTAAAATTATTAAACCACATGCATCTCACATTAAAACACTCTTTTCGTCTATATTAATTGTTGCAGTTGCTTTTCAATCTTTCAAACATTGTAATTTATTTATTTATTTGTACATTGTTTGTATAATAATAAAATTTCATTAAAAGTACATTAATTAAAAAGAATTAGGAGAAAAAAATATGGCATTTATTATTATGGGACAAAGCAAGGAAGTGTATACTAGTAAACAAGAAAAAACTAAAGTATTATACTCCTTATGAGATTTTTTATGATGCTATAAACGATCAATAAGGAAAAATAAAATGTCATATGTATTACTCCCTCCGCCCCGGAGTAAGAGTCTCACCCCTCATTTGCACGCTTATTAATAAATATTGGATGTGATGTAAATGTTGTGAGTGTAAAAGTAAAGTATGAGAGAGAATGAGTGGGAGAGAATAGTGAATTGATTGGTGTTGTGAGTATAAAAGTAAAATAGGAGAGAGAATGAGTGGGGTGAATAGTAATGATTCTTTGCCATTTTAAGAATGAGACTCTTACTCTGGGACAGACAAAAAAGGAAAATGAAATTCTTAGTCCGGACCCGAGGGAGTATGTTATAACCTTATAGGTTACGTAGAGGATTCATGTCATAGAACAACCAATTTTAAAATAGATCAAAAACCTAAAAGTGAGTACAAAAAGAGTCAATAAAAATATGCTAATCCCAACATCATGTCAAACAAGTGACGGTGCCAATTAACTTGGTTTCTGTCACTTTCTTAGCTCATCAACAATACTCCCCCCGTTCTACCAAAAAAAAAAAAAAAAAAACAATACTCCCCCCGTTTTTTTAGTCCAGTCACTTTTCGTCGACGAGAGTAAATTTTGATCAAACAATACTCCCTCCGTCTTTTTAGTCTGGTCACTTTTGGTCGATGAGAGTAAATTTTGACCAAACATTTAATGTCAATCTAATCATTATAATGAAATTTTAATTGATAAATAATCATTTAATTTATCAATAATTATATTTAAAATTTCATTAGAATTGCTAGATTGATATTAAATGTTTGATCCAAGTTTATTCCCTATGATCAAAAGTGAACAGATTTTGCTATCAATGTAGGTGGGATCATAAAGATCAATGGTGGGATCTTTAAGAAATAATATTGGTGTCTTTTTTTGTATGGTTTGATACTTTGATTATCAAGACAAAGACCAAGATACAACAAAAGGCAAAACCAAAGAAATTAAGAAATCTCAGAAAGACACTTTTGAGAACTAGATATCATTGAGAAGTAGACACATTTACCACTTTTTATTAGGAAAAATACAAAAAGTACACACAGCATTCAAAATCAAAATCAAAACCGAAACAAACAAATCTTATCAGCCAGCCAAAGATCAGCATTCCTCAATTTCACATGATCATACACAAAATTCCCCAAAAAACTAGCTCATATTAACAATATTTTTCCTCATTACATCTCTTCATTTTTCTACATCATGTCCTGCAAATTTTCCCGGAAAACTTCCAACATATTCGAAAACGTCACAATCCCAACTAACCTACAATCATCTTCGATCACCCAAACATAATTTACCCGGTGAGCAATGGCCTGAATCATTACAGCCACCAAAGAACTGCCCGGATGACACACTATTGCTTCAGCCCTCTTCATCAACCTGGCCGAGTAACTACTCGACCTGCTATGCCTCCCCAACTTTCTCAGTGGATTTGTTGGGGACAGCATAGACTCTTCGTCTGATGATGAAGATGAGGACGAAGAGTTAGGAGAAGGAATGTCAGAAGAATAGATAGAGAATTCTTCTAACATTCCTTCCAATTTATTTTCTTTTAACCTCTCCTCCACGACCCTAATCATATCCTCTTGGGGACCACCACAATCAATATAAGCCATCAGGTCCCCTGCAGAGAGGGTCGCGATGGCAGCTGCGACCATCTCGTCGCAATAGGCGAGGGTAAAAGGAGAGATCTCGCCAATCAAAGTTCCGTCATCATCCAGTACTGCAACGGAAGTTTGGTTGGCGAGGGAGCTCGAGATTGCTCCCAATGCTGCAGAAGCAGGGGAGTGGTAATCGATTGCCAGAATTTCGTGGCTGATGATCCCCAATGACTTGATGGAGTAAGCCGGAATGGGTGAAAAAAGACCAATTGAGCTGAGGAGGAACCTAATCACATCTTCTTGAGTCAACCAACAGAATTCACGTCCATTGTGAATTGTTGGACAAATTGAAGACTGTTGGAGCAGCTTCCTCTTTGAGTAGTTAGAGATTCTACTCTTGATTGGCACAACAAGATTTTGTGCACCTTGAAGGATTAGTTCAATCACTTCCAATAAACTGCATAAACAAACAAGGGAAATTAAATCAGTTTAAGATCTACACCAAAGGAAACCTAAAAATGAAGCACAATTTCAGCTCTAAATTGGTAAATAATCCCTCCGTCCCGAAATGATCTTCATATTTGACTATTCAAATTTTTTAATGTTGTAGAACTGTGAAGAATTTTTCGGGACAATGAAACATGCCAAAAAATCATTTTGGGACGGAGGGAGTAAATTGTAAGAATGTAAGCATTTAATATAGTTCTCCCTCCGTCCCAAAGTAATCTTTACATTTTTTTGGTGCAAGGATTTTTTAGCAATAACTCTAAATTGATTGAATTAGCGTAATGAAAATCTGAAACTAGTTATTGATAATATCGTTGATGGTCTATTTGGTCTATCAATTACAAGTTTTAAATTTTCATTAATATAACTAAATCAATCTAAAATTAATGTTCAAACTTACTTCGCGAAAAAAAAAAAAGAAGTGTGAATATCATTTGGGACGGAGGGAGTAAAAGTTAAATACTCCATTAATAAAATTCTGGTGAATACAGAGGTGTTTAATGCAGAATGGAGCCTGCCAGCTGAGAAAACCTCCATGAAACCTCCTAATGTGCTTACACACGTAATTGATGAAGAAGACGACAATGAAGATAGTAATATTATAGATAAGCATGAGAAGAAGTAAAAAAACAAAGAGAGCAGAGAAATCAAGGAACGGCCAAAAAAAAAAAAAAAAAAATACCTCGAAGAGGGTTCCACGTGCCTGACAAGGCCAGGAGCGTTTGACAGCAAAACGGAGACGGAGGATTTGAGAGCAATTGAAGGAGAGGAGATGTTCTCTGGTTTGGAGAGGTAGCAGATGATGTCAACCATGGATACTTTTCCGATACACCGGCAATTTTCGTCGGAGGTGGTGGTGGCGGAATGGTTGCAGGACCAGACACTGATGTGATTGTCGTCGGATGATTTGAGAGCGGACAAGGCGTCGGAGACGGTGGCGGAGATGGAGAGTGACCTGAGTGGGGGTTTGCCGAGGCAGAGGTCAGCTACCTCATAGGATAACAGGCGAACTGCCATACAATTTTGGGAAGGGGAAATGGAAAGAGGGTGAGAAATGTGTGTGTGTTTTAGTGTGTGTGTAGAGGAGGGAGGAGAATGGTGTGTATATAAATAGAGGCGGTTGCAGAAATGGCACAGTGTGTTGGACTTTATTTGGACGGAAGTGGTACGAAAAAACAATTACTCTTCCGTGTCCCTACAAAATAAAATGGTGTGGGACCCGCGTTATTTAGCCCCATAAGGCTGGTTAGGATACATAAAATATGCTGGTACCTCCATTTCAAAACGAATAATTAATTATTATTTTTTCTTGTTTACTCTTAATTAAATATATATTTATAAAAATTATATTGTTTGAACCACGATTTTAACAATAATTTGTATGGTTGATTAAAAAAAAAACAATAATTGTATGGTTCTTCAAAAAAAAAAAAAAATGTATTGTAAAGTTGGTTTGATTCGAACTAAAAACTACAGTATCTTTTAGTAATAAATAAACCAAAACCAAAATAAACCAAACTTTACCTCCCTAGTAATTTGATTAACGGAAAAATTCTAAGGGCTCCTATTATACTCAGAGTTTATTCTAAAAAAAAAAAAAAAAAACCTTTCTAAATGCCAAATAAGTTCACCTCAAATCAAAATTGCCCAACCACCCCTAACATCTGTTGACCAGTCATATTAAAGACCTAAATACCGAAATTACCACCACCCCTCTAACAAAACCCTAACCACCTCACCCCTCCCCTCATTCACGACCCGCACGCTCGCGCGCACACCCACGCTCTCTCTCTCTCTCTCTCAACGCCCTCTCCGGCGACTGAAAACACATACATATTCTCTCTCTCTCTCAACCTTCTCCATTTTTCTCTCAACTTATTCTTCTGTTCACGAGCATATGACGGTTGTTGCGATCTTCCTCGTCTTCGATTTGGCTGATCTAGTCCGAATGTTCAAGATCCGGCTTCGTTTCCATCTACCTCATCATCGTCGCAGCTCCAACGAGCTTTCTCGTATCAGATCGGCCATATTTGGTGGGAATGATTGTTTGGGGTAAAAAATCTCAGGTCAGCATGGTCACACTGTGACGTCTTGACGATCACGACAAACTGACTTCTTAAAAACGGTTTCATTTTTCCTATTTTTCCGAGTCAAAGATTATTCACCTATCATCAATAGATATTCACAAGGGCTGATCTTCAACAAACTCCAAGATTCTCCGAGATATTAGGGATTTTTACTTAGTTTGTTATTTCATTTTTAGTATAAAAGAGAGATTATAACACTTGTAAACACACACGCACACCTACTGTAATACTCTCTCTGAATTCTCATTGTACTCAAACTTAAACATCAATAAAATTGTTTAGTCAAGGCAGGTTACCAAACCTCCCGAGGTTTTATGCTGGAGGACGATTGATCCAAGAGATTTCCTCGTTACATCCCGCGTCATTACATTTTGAATTCCTAAACTCTATATTCCATATGTACCCAACATCTTTTGTTTGTTAAATTGTTGAAATTTGACCAAAACAATTTGGCGCCGTCCGTGGGAACTTTGGTCTTTTTGTTTCTTAAAAATTCAAGATGAGCAATTAAACCACCGGGGTGAAATTACTTCAAGAGTTCAAGCTGCAACCGGGGGAAGACCAGACCTGGCTTCACTCACATCTGGAGGACAATCATCAACGCATAATGTAATAACTGCCACTGCAGCCAGCAAAATGCAAATACAAGCTGGCACCTCTACGATGAGTGTTGGATAAATCTTATTAATAGAAAGGAAAACGATTACAATATTTTGAAAAAACAATTACATAAATATTAAAGGATGAAAAGGAAATGTTACAACCGTATTTGATCTCTTATATTTGAGTCGTGTGTGACACACTCTCCTTAACACTAATTCATCCCCCTCTCTACGAGTGCTTGAGGTTTCAACTGGCGTTAGTCTCCCAGGATAAAACGGATTAACCGGATGCAACTCCGCACTGGAGCCACCGGCGAAATGAACTATGCTTGGACAATATCACCATTCCAATTATTCAAGGAGGCCAAAGGAAAAAGAAGAACAAATTGCAAGAGGGATGAAGAAGATTGATGAAAATTCTTTTATTCTTTGTTGTGAGTTCTCTCACTTATAGCAACCAGATGAATACCCAATTAATCTTTGTATAAATAGGGGATTCATAACTTTGTGTTCATGGAGTTTAAATCCACAATTTGTAACTCCAAATACCAAAGCAGTGATACCTATTAATCCTTCAATTAATCCAAGAATCGTGGCACATCAATGGTTTGGTTAAATTCTAAAGTTACAATTTTAACCCATCAACTTTGAGCTATCATATCTGTCTCATCCAATCTTAAATTGGACATATAGATGTATACCATTTCAATGTTCACACGGAGTGAAGCATGAACCCACAATAATCTTTGCCAAACGACAAACGATTCATGTAAGGAAACCAAAGAGCTTTAGCTCAAACGGTATCCGGTGCTAGCTTCCCATATAGAGGTCACGAGTTCGAATCCCGTCAGGGAGATTTGTGTGTGTTAGCCTATTTATAGGCCTAGTTGTAGCCTTCATGGCATTTGTGTTAGTAGCCTAGTTATAGGCGGCATTATCAATTAATAAAAAAAAAAGATTCATGTAAGGAAAATACACAATTTCCTTCACACACAACATATTTTTTTCAACAATGGAATCGTTTTAAATCCCATTGGATATCGCTAGTTACCTCACAAGCATGATACATCAGTTGAGACAACAATTGGCGGTTCAGTATATAAGCATAGGGGTTATCTAGACAAAAGAAGGAAACACAAGGGTGTTTTCTTTTTATTTTTTTAAACAAAGACAATCTTACCTTAAGGAATGAATTATACACTAATACCACCGAATTCTAGAAATTATCCTATTATAAAGAAAGATTTTGAAAATTGAAATTAGTCAATTGCTTGCACTCAACCTGAGCCAGAATCGCGTATCTACAATGATAATGATCCATTGTAAATGAACGCACTAAACAATATTGCCACGCGGTTCTTTATATGGAGTATAAAACATTTATAGATAGAATGTGCAAATACGATGGATCCTCAAGAATCACTAGAAATACTAAGCAACAAGATCAGATGTTGCTACACAATTCCATAATAAAACTAAATACAACAAAAACAAATGAACAAATAATGCAAAAGATTTTGATTGATTGCGAGAGTGACATCGATCTCAACGCCTAAATTTGCAATAATTGTATTATAGAAATGACTAACTATTATCACAATCCGATGGGACCATCAAAAGTCAAATGTGACCAAACATAGTGAGATGGAGAGAGTAATTTTTTAATCTGGCTCATTTGTCATACTCACAACAACAATCCACTACTCCCTCCGTCCCGGAGTAAGAGTCCTACCCCTCATTTGCACGCTTATTAATAAATATTGGATGTGATGTAAATGTTGTGAGTGTAAAAGTAAAGTAGGAGAGAGAATGAGTGGGAGAGAATAGTGAATTGATTGGTGTTGTGAGTATAAAAGTAAAATAGGAGAGAGAGTGAGTGGGGTGAATAGTAAAGATTCTTTGCCATTTTAGGAATAGGACTCTTACTTTGGGACGTACCAAAATGGAAAGTAGGACTCTTACACTGGGACGGAGGGAGTACTATTTTCTACCCGACTTTCTCTCTCATACCTTACTTTTTATACTCACAACAAGTATCCACTACTATTCCTCCTCAATTCTCGTGCACTCACATTTTTGTTCACATTATTATGGGACGGGTGGAGTATATTAGAAGTTTCACTTTAAAATTAATTGGTGACAAGTAGAGTAGCCCCTAAAGTCTATATATTGTCCATTGTCCATGCTTAATAATTTATTAGATGTGAAATGGAGTATATGTTATAAACAATGTAAAAAATGGAGATTTGTTGCAAAAGTTTTTTTTTTTTTTTTTAAATGGTATATTCTCAATACTAGGTGAAAGGAGTTGGTTTTGGGGGAAACTAGTTCCTCCGTAAGTTATAAAAAATCCTATTTTTTTAACCCTTCTTAAACCCTTAAAGGCCTAAACCCTAAACTTTAACCCCTATAAAAACATAACTTTTTTTATAACTTATGGAGAAACTAGTTTCCCCCAAAATTTTCTCAATCTTTAATATTTAGCAATGACACAAAGAGTGCTAGTAGGGATGGCAACGGGGCGGGTTTCGCCAAAACTGAACCCGACCCTAAACTTAAAGAGGGTGACCTGAACCCGACCCGACCCGCAGAGAGTGGAACCCGAACCCGCCCCAACCCGGGGTGTATAAATATCTAATTTTTTCAGCTCATATTTGCTTGGGCACAATATATGTTTAAGCCTAAATTTGAACCAGTTGCATAAATTTGTCTTAAATCATCAAACATCACCCACAAACAACTATAAAAATAAATTTCACAACACTTATAATATGGTTAACTAACATAATATGTTAAGTTTGTATATAGTGGTGCGGGTCGGGTCGGATCACAGCGGGGCAACATCAAAACCCGAACCCGCTCGGGTCATGAAAATTGCTACCCGAACCCTACTTTTTCGGAGCGGGTATTCGGATCTGGTTCGGGCAAATTACCATCTCTAATCGCTGGATTTAGGTTCTGTGATAAGTTGTATACTTGCATCTGAGAACACATCTTCTGTTGTTATTCAAGTTCTATTTTTGTCTTTCTATTTTCAGCTTTCTGTCAATTAGAAGTTGAATCTTTAAGTCATGATTAGGTTTAGAACTTGCTTGAGTAATTTTAGTACTATTTTCTTAATTTACTAGTTAGGTTTTTATTTTGTAATCAGGTCTTCTAATAGTGAAATTATTTTTGGTTGTAAGACTTGTTTAATGGAGTTGAACAAGTAAATATTTTACATTTGTGATAATTATTTTTCTCTTTTTAATTGTGGATCTGTAATCAGTTGTAAGTTTACATCTTATCATACATTTGTGTCTCTGAATATTTGTGATTTGAATTCCATTATTGATGGTTACACAAATCCTTCACTAGGTAATAAAGCAAAAGTTGCACTGAAATTGATAAGAACATAATCTTGGTTACATAATTTATTCAAGTTATTATATATTTAATGTAAAGTGTCTACTCCCTCCGGTCACAAATATAAGCAAAAGTAATTAAAATCACATTTATTAAAAAAGTAGTTAAATTTAGTTAATTATCTTGATTTTATAATAAAAATATATTAAAATTACTAATATATTCTCATATTAAATGTGTAATAAATGTACACTTGTATTTGAAAATGAGTAATTAATAAGGGGTATTTTTGGTAAAAGAGTATTAAATACAATTACATTTAATGAGTTTTGTATTGAAACCCAACTTTTATGCTTATATATAAGTCCAAAATTTTTTGTTTTTTTTTCTTATATTTGTGTCCGGAGGGAGTATGTCTTAAAAGCAAAATGTAACAAATAAAGAGAGTTGTGGTTGGGTATAATTTTTCATATAAAGCGTTGTATGTATATTACAAGTATGATATCTCATAATCTAACTTTACAAATAGAGTTATGGTTGGGTATAAGATTAATTGGTTTGGTCTTGTTTGATATAGAGAAGTTAGACCATATTTTAGATCGAACTATCTTGTTTTTTTTTGTTTTTTTTTTAGACCGAAGCAAACTACTTTTTTACACATAAAGAGACTTATAGGTATAATATGGATTAGGGGTGTCAGCGGTTCGGTCTGAACCGCGGTTCGGAACCGAACCGAACCGAACCATGCGGTTTGGTTCGGTTTTTGAACATGAATGGTTCAGTTCGGTTTGAAAATTTCGCAAACCGCGTGGTTCGGTTCGGTCTGACCCTCCAAACCGACCAAACCGAACCGAACCAAACCGTTATGAACCAAACCGAGGTCTGAACCGCGAGACCGAACCACGGTGACCGAACCACAGTCTAAACTGGCAAACCGAACCATATATAAACTATTTGTATACATCTCCTTACTCTCCCCCTTACTTTCCTTCTCAATGTGGGAAAATTGTTCATCAATAACCACTCTACCTAATACCTATCCAGAAATCAGTCTATCCCCCAATCACAACCTTTTCAAATTCTTCACCAAATTGAAAATCTAAAGTCAACCCATTTCAGAAACCTGGATTTCAAAATAAAGGGTACTTTTCAGTTTTGAATTTTGATTGCCATTTTCGTATTTTTAAGGTGTATGCACAAAACAAAGACCGGATAACCCATCTTCAAGAATCTTTGAGAGATGTTCGACCGATGGAAGCCGGAGTTTGTGAAGATCGCCGGCCAGAATACATTTGATTACCGCCGTGTTCTTCCTCCGTAACGTCGGCGACTCTGCCTCCCTTATGTGCTTCCAATCTCAAACCCAGCAGCTCGAAACAATCCATTTCCCCCTTTTCTAATTCGTCTTGTTTGAGGTTTAATGCGTGTCTATGCTTCAGTTCTGGAGTTTGAGAGTTCAAGAATTGTTCACTCATCAAATGACAGAATTGTGCAATGAATGGGAGGAAATATGGTGAATTGAGAAACCCAGAAAGGGGTTTTGGGAATTTGATCATTGTTAATGGGATTGTTGAGAATTGATGGGGATTAGGAAGTACAGATAGAGATAAAGCACATTCATGGAGTGAAGGAAAGAGGGAAGACGTTGGTTCTTGGTTGGGGTGTATTTTTCCCACATCGAAAATGAAAGAAAAGGAAGGGGAGAAAGTGGATATAAACATGAGGTGGGGTGTTGCTGTTTAAACTTGAGTCAATTGGCTTAAACGTTTGGGCTTTGGTTTGGGCCTTGGTTTGGGCTTTGGTTTAAACCGCGGTTTGAACTGAGTTTTGAACCGAGTTTTGAACTGCGGTTTGAACTGCGGTTTGAACCGAACCGTGCAGTTTGGTTTAGTTCGGTTTGGAGGTTGCTCTGGTTCAGTTCGGTTTGGTAAAAGGCCAAACTGATGACTAGCGGTTTGGTCTTTAAACACCCCCAAACCGAACCAAACCGAACCGTTTACACCCCTAATATGAATTGGTTTGGTCTGGTTTGGTATGGAAAAACTATAGACCATGCATATTATAGATCGAATTGTTTGTTAAATTTTTAGACTGAAGCAAACCACTCTTAATAATGTTTGAAACAACACATCCAACTTATTTATTTTTGCATCCGTAGTCACTATTACTAACCCCGTCAGTTTTTTCCCGTTAAATGGTCATGTGCATCGCATGTGACTAAATTTGTAAGGGTATTTTAGGTAATCAAATCTAAAAAACGAAAAACCAAACTGTAGGGTTAAATTTTTAAAATCAAAATCTATGCTTTTGTAATTGACCAAATACAACAGTTTAGAAAGAAAAAAAAAAAAAAAAAAAACTATACATCAATCAAACGGGTCAAAGGGCAACAAATCATGAAAATCCATCTCCTTCAAGCAATCAGGTGCTAAGCCCAGAACTATGAACATCGAAAACAATGGCAGCCTACTACTCCACTGCCCAAGTGCTAGCACCACCGCATCAGTTCAATCACGCGCCCCTTGTAACACCACTGCCTTCACTCCTCCCTCCAACACCACCCTCTCCAATTTCCCGATCTCAAATTCCGCCCCGTACTCCGCTACCGCCCTTGATATTATAGCATCCGAGTGAACAACTGAGGATGCACTTGCACCGTCGTCTCTGTGGTTCCGATTGTTCTTGGGCTTCATGCTGGACCGTTGACCCATTTAGGAAATGACGGTGACCGGATCAGATCTGAGGACTACTCAGTTGAAGTAGCCATTGATGAGGAAATTCCCGGAACAATTAAACCCAATCGAAATTCCGGCGATCGTCTAATCAATAAACCCATCAACCCATCTCACATTTCCTACCGTTTCTGTACAAAAATCTCCGGCTCCGATTCCGATTCCGATACCTCCTCCGACGATTCCAGTCTTGATCTCGAACACCCCGACACTGACCCGCCTCCTCCTTCCTCATCATCACCGGACAATAACAATCAACACCAAGTCTTTGATCGCACCCTCCAGGATGGTCTAGACTTGGGCATTTACAGGGTCCTTTCCTCAAATTTAATTTTTACAGATATGAATTTATTTGTTATTATTCCTAAACCATCAAATGTGCGAGTAAAAATGATTGAATTTTGATTTTGAAGATTCAACAAACACTGAAATTGTGTCTCCCTCAAAGAAGAAGAAGAAGAAGAAAGAAGAAGAAGAAAGAAGAAGGGGGAGTTGTCAGAGAAGAAGAAGGGGCGGAGGAATGGGAGGGGGAGTTGCAGAATGAAGAAGAAAGGGGAGGGGTGTTTTAGATATTGGGTGTTTTTTTTTTCATTTTAAACCCTAAACTTTGTTTTTTCACTCATTTAGCCGGACAATTTGTTTCCCATTCTTTTGACCAAACTACCTAAAATACCCTTAAAAAAAAGTCATGTGCATTGGCACATGGCTATTTAACGCCAAAAAACTAACGGGGTTAGTGATATTGACTATGGATGCAAAAATAAATAAGTTGAATGTGTTGTTTCAAAAGGAAATTAGTTTAGTGACCAAATACCCAAAGTGGTTATAGTTGAGTGATTTTTGGTGCAGTTTTGCCAATATTTATAATAGAAAGATTAGAGAGTATATTTTTCAGAAATAATAAAAGCAACAAATTAACAAATAAAGAACCTCGACAAGTTGCATTGCCTTTTCATGAGTTATAAGGACACATAATTTGGGTATGAACTGAAAATGCAGGTAACTGATCATATACTATATGGTATCAAAACAAAAACAAATTATCAACAAAACCTGCCACATAAAAAAGTACGGAATCTAGAAAACAAAGTTTTTTCCAGTCATAATGAGCACATTATCGTTTTTGTCATTTATTTATTGGAGTCTCATGTTTTAGTCGTTTGACAGATCAACCAACGTGTGACGGATCTATACCTTCTTGAATTTTTCTTTTTAGATAGGTTAATAAGTTTAAAAATTATAAATAGTAAATTTGTAAAAATTATAACAGTCAAGGAGTTTATGTACCCTTCTCAAAAGGCCTAAGTCCGTCCGTGATATTTAAAGCTTTTTTGTTTTATTAATAAATATATAATAATATTGTAACTTGTCTTTTTAATAAATTGATTGTAGTTGGAAGTGTTGATTCTATACCGTTGTGACTCGGTTCTAAAGATCAAAAAGCTACCCACTCAATCTCTTTGTCGTTGTCTTCTTGTTTGGGTTAAAGTACAATTCAATTTGGGGTTGATTTGATATTTTTGTCTGCCCTTTTTCTAACTTGAAAATTTCTCATATTTATTTACTCCTTCTGTCCCAAATTAATATTTTTAGTTTGATTTTATACAAAGATTAAGTAAAAATAAATGTTATGAGTATAAAAAGTAAAGTAGAAAAGATAAAGTGGGTGAGGGGTTTTGTTGTGAGAATGACAAATGGGTAATATTATCTATTTTAGGTAATAAAGTAAAGTAAAAACCTTAAATTAGAACAGACAAAACAGAAAGTAAGAACCTTAAAGCGAGACAGGGGAGTATTTGTTTTATAAATATATACTGTATCTTTCTTTTATAACTAGGTAGTTAGATTGTTTTAAAAGTGCATAAATTTTTATTATATATATTAATTACATTTCTTGATTAATATATGTGGGGAAAAAAAATTAAAACGTGTATTTTAAAACGGGGAGTAATTGAGAAGGAGTCGTGATTCATGCAGGAGTGGGGATTATCAGACTATAAGTGATCATGTGCCAATGAGTGTTCATTCTCTAACTACAATATTTCACAAGTCATTTTCTATACCATAAAATTAAATAATTTAAGAAATGAAGAAAAATAAATAAATACATCTAAGTCATTAATTAGTATAATTAATATTTTATTTGTCTCAGGTTAATGATTTAATTTTTTTTATTTTTTTTTTGTATGTCTCAATTTTAAAATTTTTAGTTGCTTTATTCCTTAAGCAGCTTTTGAACAGTGTTTTAGACAATTATTTCTTCATTAAACCTATCACTTACCTATCTATTTTTAACTCATTTGATTTATGAATAGACAATTCTATCCTCGACATTATTATTCTTGACTCTACGGTGTCTTAATTCTTGCGTGCAAAATCAAACTAGGAACATGAAACTGCGACGGAATAAATAAAAACAAGTTAACATATCCTTTAAAATCTAAATAAAATTTAAACATCATATAACAATGAAAAATACTATGTCTCAGAGTATATATCTACATTTCCTTTTTAGTATGTCTCATAGTATATATTCACTTCTTAAAATGGCATAAAAACTTTACTATTTCTACCACACATTCTCGCTTCTACTTATTTTTATACTCACAACACCAATAAACTTACTATTCTCTCCCTATTTCTCATACTTTACTTTTATACTCATAACACTTACTCCCTCCGTTTCACGTCACTTGAGACTTTTGGTCAACTTAATATCGTTTTGACGAAGACTTTATAAAAATTGATGATCTTAATAACAATTTAAAAAATGTGATTGAGAGTGTTTTTTTATGGTGAATCATTTTATAGTTTTTAAATTTTTATTAGTATAATAAAATTTTCTATAAAGTCTTCGTCAAAACGATATTAAATTGACCAAAAGTCTGTGACGTGAAACGGAGGAAGTACATCACTTTCACTATTTTTTAATCTACGTGCAAATGAGAGGATGGACATATACTTTGAGACGAATAGAGTAATAACTTTCCGCCTCCCGTCCTGTTTTTCCTCTCTGCATGCGGAGTATTTGTGTCCCAAGCATTGATTAAAAAAAATAATGTGTACTCCCTCCGTCCCTCTTTAATCTACAAAATTTACCATTTTAGTTGTCACACTTTAATCTATAAAGTCCCAAAAAGGAAATGTTTAACTCCCTCCGTCCCAGAGTAAGAGTCATACTTTCTATTTTGGTACGTTCCAGAGTAAGAGCTTCTTTCCTAAAATGACAAAGAATCTTTACTATTCTTCTCACTCATTCTCTCTCATATTTTACTTTTATACTCACAACACCAATCAATCAACTTACTATTCTCTTTCATACTTTACTTTTACACTCACAACACTTACTCCTTTACTTCCACAATTTCTTAATCTCCGTGCAAATGAGAGGTAAGACTCTTAATCAGGGATGGAGGGAGTAATACTTTTAAAAAAATCGGATCCACTTGTCATACTCACAACAACTATCCACTTAATATTCTCTACCCGGCTTTCTTTCTCTCACTCAACTATCTACACTCAAGAGTCACAACACATCAACTTTTTTATTATTTCCTTAAATAATGTGCTCAACCCAAATTTTATACTCCCTCCGTCCCGGCCTAAGAGTCTGAGCTTGACTTTACACGGAGATTAAGAAAAAGTAAATGTTGTGAGTATGAAAAAGTAAGTAAGAGAAAGTAGGAGAGATAAAGTGGGTAGAGAGTTTTTGTTGTGAGAATGACAAATGGGTCCCATAGTCCATTTTAGATAATAAAGCAACTAAAAACTTTAGGCTGAGACATACCAAAAAGGAAAGTAAGAACCTTAAGCTGGGACGGAGGGAGCAAGTTAAAGAGAGACGATAGTTATAGGGGCGCACATGACAGAGAAGTACAGCGGGTTGTTATGGGGTTCAGTGATTGTGAGCTGTCAACCTCCTCCGTACTTTCTTTTCGATAAACGTATTCAAGCAATCAAGAAAGGGTGGTCCATTTTGTAGATTAATGAGGAACGGAGGGAAGTTTTATGTGAGACGGTTTCGTATGTGGGACGGATTTTGATATGAAAGTGAAATGAGTTTGTCCTGTTTCGTTTATAAGGGCAAACTATTTACTATTTCAATGTATTATATAATCATTTTTATATTTAATTGATTGATCTGAATTAATATTCTTCTTGTTAGACTTTTGTCCACAAGATTTTTGATGTCATACGTAAAATTCCTGTATTTTTTTTAATTGTATTATGTAATCATTTTTATTTGAGGTATGAAATAAATTAAAAATAATATTGTTTTAGAAAAGAATTTAATTGAAAATACAAATATTATAGTAGTATACAATAAAAGACAGTACTCCTCCGTCTCCAACTAATCGTTAGTTATTTCGGTTTTGGACGTCACATATTAATTGTTATTTAATCAAAATGTTCAATTTTCTCTCTCCTAGTTATTCACAACAACTATTCATTAACTTATTTAGTCTCTTTTACTCACTGACGACCCTTATTTTTTTTTAATATATATTTTATTCTCTACTCCCTCCATTCCAAAAAAGTAGTAACATTTATTTTGGAGTTGGGAAATTAAGGATATACTTAATACTCCCTCTGTTCCAGAAAGATGGTTTCATTTTGACTTTTTATGGTAAACAAAAATAAACTTTGACCAAACATTGGTATCAATTTAATGATTACAATGAAATTTTAAAAATTGTTATTGATAAATCACTTAATGATTTATCAATTACAAATTCTAAAATTTTACTAGAATGATTAGATAGTCACAATAGTTGGTCAAAGTTCATTTTTGTTGACTATAAAAAGTCAACATGAGACTATCTTTCTGGGATAGAGGGAGTAATATTATATTAAGAATGAAAGGTAGAGAGGAATAAAGAGAATTAGTGGCGGTGGAAAGAGAATGAGGGGAGAATAATGAATGGTTGAGAGGAGGAGAAAGAATGAGTGGAATATTATAAAAGTAATAAAATGCTTCCATTTTTAGATTGTTGCAACTTTTGTAAAATACTCTAAATGGCAAAATGTTGCAAACTCTTTAGAACAAACAGAGGGAGGGAGTATACATTTATTTTTAATAGCGATTAATTTGAGATAGAGAGAAGGTTTATTGTTTTGAGATGTGGTTTTGCTTATCTTATCTCTTTCTCTTTTCCCTGTTTCTACTCCTGTTTTTTTTTTTTGCCGAAATAAATGTTCTCCCGTGACTCGCTCACCTCATCTCTGACAATTTACGCCCATCATCTTTACTTTTCTTCCATACTTGATCTTGATTACATTTTTAGTCAGTTTTTCTTTTTCTTATTCTTTTCTTACAAAAATTCTCTCTCAATTTTTTTTCTCTTTTCGTCCAAAATGATCATAACATTTATCATTTTTCATAATTTTTTTTTAAAAAAATTCTATTTCAATAATTAAAAACAATGTTAATAAAAAAAAAATGTTCATATCCTTAAAATGTTAGTATAGTCAAATGAGAAGATCATTTTAAAATAGCAAAATGAAAAAAATTTATTTTAAAACATCAGGAGTAATAATTACTCCGTATTTTTTATTTTACTCTTAATTAAATAGCAATACATACTCCTTTTGTCTCAGCTCACTTGACACTTATTTCCATGTTGGTCCGTCTCAGCTCACCTGACACTTCCCAAACTAGCCTACTTTTTATAATTTTATATTCACTCCACCTCACCACTCATTCTCTCTCTTCATCTTCCACCTACCCGTAACCTAACCTTATAACCGTGATGTCCGGTTACGGTTAATCCGGTTATGTGGATTTTTTTATTTTATTTTTTTTTTTAAAAAAAAGAAGAGTTTTTAGCAGTTTTTGTTAGAAAACTAACTGAAAATCGTCAAAAACTGACAGAAAATGAGGGAAAACACTAATTTTGTTAAAAACTAACTGTAATTCTGAAAACTAACTCAAAATGTTAGGAATCTGACGGTTAATATAGACGGTTGAACTGGCGGTTAGCTTATCGGTTATAACCGGTGGTTAATCGGTTACTAAATGGCCTAACATTAACCGAACCGTGTAACCGACGGTTGACGGTTGAAACAGTTGGCGGTTGGCCGGTTATGCCGGTTAAAAACCGACGGTTAGCCGGTTACGGTTGAAAAATGGACACGTCTTCTTCCACCATTTAATTTATTCATCCAACACTACTATTTACCCCCTCATTCTCTCTCTTCATTTTCTACAACATATTTTCTTTATTTTATTCTTTTTTCTTAATTATTGTGCCCACCTCTTGAGTGTCAAGTGTGGTGGGACGGAGTGAGTATATCTTCTAAAAGCAATTTTTTACGGAAATATATATTTTAGAATATTATTTTTTTACTTAAATGTTCAAAGCAAATGATGTGTTACTTCAAACAATTATTGAGAAAAATTTACGTTGTGCCGGATATAGGTGGATCCGGGGCGGATGTTACACTTAAGGTGTGGTGCACTTAAATCTCAACTCCAGTGCAAGTTCCAATAAATTCTTTTTTTACAAAACTATTTTTAATAAGTTGCTTACCATATGTTGTATTATGTATTATTTAATAATTGTAATGCATCCCTTTCAAAAAAAAAAAAAAAAAATTGTAATGCGTCACATAACAATAACACTGCAGTTTGCATACCAAATACTTCCTCCGTCCCAGCACAAGTAGGACTAGAGGGGTTTGCACACTAATTAAGACAAGCTTGTAAATGTGTGGTAAAAAAAATGAAGAGAGAGAATGAGTGGAGTAAATAGTACTGTTAGTTGGATAAATTGAGTGGTGGAAATGAAGATAGAGAATGAGTGGGATAAATAGTAGTGTTGGTTGAATAAATTGAGTGGTGAAAAATGAAGAGAGAGAATGAGTGGGATTGAAACATTTCCATTTTGGGCAGTCTAACTTTTAGTGGGACGGCCTATAAGAGAAAGAAGTCTCACTTGTGCTGGAACGGAGGGAGTATTGTTTACATGAAGGCGGCAGTGGTGAACGGCAGCAGCCGGAAACCGATGAACAGCAGCGGACGCTGGCGGATGGCGGGCGACAAGATGCTGAATGCAGTATCAATATTTTTTAGGATGGAGAGAGTATATTATTGTGGTTTTGGGTTTTAAGCCCGTAATTTTTTTATTTTATTATTATTGTTGATCCGCAACTGCATATACTCCCTCTGTTCCTTTTTAACTTACAAATTTTGGGTTTGGCACATTATTTAAGGAAAAAGTAAAAAATTTGATGTGTTATGAATGTAGATAGTTGAGTGGGGGAGAGAAAGTGTGGTAAAGAATAGTTAGACCATCTACAATGTTTTCAACACACATTCTCATTCAACACCCACTTTAACACTCAACATCACCTTCTCTCTCTTCCACCTAATAATTCAACACTCATTCAACTTTTACACCCGACAATGGTTTGTTTAATTAAAATTCAACACTCTTCCAACTCATCATCATATACCCCACCACTTAAATTTTATTTTATATTCTTTATTTTTATGATTAGTAAAATAATAATAATAATAATAATAATAATAAATTATAAATAAAAAAATACTTCACACTTAATTAATTTTTTGTAATTGCAATGAAAAAAATTCTGAGAAATGACGATAAATATTATTAAAACAAAGAAAAGTTATAATAAGCTTAGTTCGCGACACATTTAATGAAATACAAATAATTCAATGACACAATAGACTCGACTCACAATACAATAAAAATAATCTTTTGGTTCACGCATTTTCGAACTTTGCATATATGTGCTTGATTAGATCCGCCTGCAATTCGTGATGAGCTTTGGATCACACATTTCTGTGTTGGAACAAATTGATGAAACCCTGATTGCCACGCTCAGTTTAGAATGAGATAGAGAAAGAGATGAAGCGGAAGCGTTAGGAATAAATACCTGTTGAATCCATCGACTTGATCTTGAAGAGAGAAACGAGATGAAGAACAACTATTTAGGGAAGTGCTCTTCTAAATGATGAATGCCTTTTATTTTCTCAAGCACTTCTTAACAATAATGAAGAGAATATTTAGAGAGAGAAATAAAAAAAAATGTAGTGTCTAAAATAGGGATGACCAAAACCGGTTCCGGGCCCGGTTCCGGTTCGGAACCGCCGGTTCCGGTTCAGCATATATGTGACCCTGAACCGGCCCGCGCTTACACCAGTTCCGGTTCCGGTCATCACAATCCGGTTCCGGTACGGTTCCGGTCCGGTTCCGGTTCAGTCCACGCTACCTTTTTTTATTTTTATTTTATCATACAATAATGAATAAACATGTTAAAATTTATTAAAAGACAAGAGATTTTTATTTTATAATACATTAATGAATAAACATGTTAAAATTTATTGAAAAATAAGGGATTTTTATTTTTTTTTAATGGAAATGCCGATCCGGTTCCGGTTCCGGTCCGGTTCCGGTTCGCCATATATGTGACCCTGAACCGGCCCGCGCTTACCACCGTTCCGGTTACTCCGGTTCCGGTTTACTCCCCGGTTTGCTACGGTTCCGGGCTTTTCCGGTCCGGTTCCGGTCCGGTTTTCCGGTTCCGGTCCGGTTCCGGTCCGGTTTGGCCATCCCTAGTCTAAAAGGGATGATGGTGATCCCTTTATATACTAGACAAAGAGGCACTTCATTTAGGGACCACACATATTCAATTCCTAAGCAATGTTAATTTACCATTTTGCCCATCAAAAATAGATAAATTACATTTCAGGGATTCTACACATTGACTATTGTTGACTACACTTTATATTAAAATTATAGACATGATTTTATATATGGAATTGACAAATAACTTGTGTTGCAATCCACAAAAGGTCTAACAATCTCCCACTTGGGTTGCAAAACAAATATCTTCCTTTTAAATCATGAATATAACATAAATGACAACCCGAATGTGCACTTTGTTATCATCTACAACAATCTCGTCCATTAGTCATATAAGTAAAGGACTAAAGGGGCAGTCGTTGTAATTGATTCGCAACTAAACCCACTATAATCACATATACAAATCTAACTAAATGACATAGATCAAAAGTATAGATGTGTAGCATGGAACTTAATGAATATATACATATTCTTTCAACTAGTCCAACTTAACCAAATGAGATCAAACTTTAATAATAATATAACAATAAAATTGAAGAAAACAACATAAACTCCCACTATATTAAATGTTATCAAAAGTTGTTACACCCATATGAGCAACATGCTCGTGAAACACTAGAGGTGACAACGCCTTAGTAAACGGATCCGCTAACATAGAGTTTGTACCAATAAGTTGTATTTCTATTTGTTCCTTTTGTACTCTTTCTCTTACAACAAGAAATTTAATGTCTATATGCTTAGACTTTGACGAACTCTTGTTATTATTGGAGTACAAAACCGCTGCCCTATTGTCACAATATAGCTTAATAGGTCTTTCGACGCTATCGACAATACGCAGTCCCTTAATGAATTTACGCAGCCAAATAGCTTGATTGGATGCCTCGAAACATGCAACAAACTCGGCTTTCATGGTAGAGGAAGTAACGAGTGTCTGTTTGGCACTTCTCCAAGAAACTGCTCCACCGGCTAATGTGAAGACATACCCAGACGTTGATTTATGGCTGTCTTGGCATCCAGCAAAGTCGGAATCGGAATACCCAACGATCTCAAGATGATCCAACTTTGAATATGTAAGTATGTAGTCCTTTGTGTTTTGTAAATACCGCATCACTCTTTTGGCTGCGACCCAATGTTCTCTCCCCGGATTGCTTTGGTATCTACCAAGAATCCCAACAATAAAAGCTAAGTCTGGACGAGTACAGACTTGAGCATACATTAAGCTTTCTACTGCTGATGCATAAGGGATATTTTCCATATACTTAGTTTCAAAATTGTTTTTGGGACATTAACTTAGACTGAATTTATCTCCTTTAGAAACAGGGGTGTCATGTGGTTTACAGTTTTGCATGCTAAACCTTTGTAATACCTTCTCTATATAGGCCTTTTGAGATAATCCTAAAATACCTCGTGAGCGATCACGGTGTATTTGGATTCCTAATACAAAAGATGCCTTACCAAGATCTTTCATTTTAAATTTGTTTGAAAGAAATTTCTTAGTTTCCTTAAGAAGGTTCATGTCATTACTAGCAAGTAAAATATCATCCACATATAAGACTAAGAATATAAATTTACTCCCACTGAACTTATGGTATATACAATCTTCACCAAGATTCGTTTCAAATCCGAATGAAAGAATTACTTTGTTAAATTTTAAATACCATTGACGAGAAGCTTGCTTGAGCCCATAAATGGATTTCTTAAGTTTACAAACTAATTGATTAGTTTGTTCCAAATCATCCACCATTTCTGGTTTCTTCATATAGATGGTTTCCTTAATGTCTCCATTGAGAAAAGCAGTCTTTACATCCATTTGATGAAGCTCAAGGTCATAATGTGCTACTAATGCCATAATGATCCTAAAAGAGTTTTTAGAAGATACTGGAGAGAGTGTTTCTTTATAATCAATGCCTTCTTTTTGAGTGAAACCTTTAGCAACAAGACGAGCCTTATGTCTTTCCACATTACCTTGTGAATCCCTTTTGGTTTTAAATATCCATTTACAACCAATAGGTTTTACATCTTTAGGTAATGTGACAAGATCCCAAACGTCATTGTCTTTCATAGATTTCAATTCTTCATTAATGGCATTGATCCACTTATGAGAGTTAGGACTATTAATGGCTTCATGGAAGGTGAGAGGCTCATCTCCCACTAAACCTAAGTGTCCTTCACTCTCGGCAAGATACACCTCATAATCATCCGAAATGGCACTTCTTCGTGCTCCATTGGATCTCCTTAAAGGCATCGGTTCTTCCTCATTTTGAGGTTGTTGAATTTCCTCATTATGTTCAACATTTTCATGTTGTTCATTATTTATAGGGGGGTTAATATTTTGAATTTGTTCCTCTTGAATTTCAGGTACAAGTACTTGATTTTCAATTAGAACCACAATGGGAAGAGGTATGGAAATGGATTCCTCTTCCTTAAATTCAAATTTATTATTCCTAATTTCTCCTCTAAATTCAACATCCTCAAAGAACCTAGCATTTCCCGTTTCAAAAAACGTTCTAGTTTTCGGGTTGTAAAATTTATAGCCCCTTGATCTCTCGGCATACCCTACAAAGTAGCAACTAACTGTCTAAGCGTCCAGTTTTCCTTCGTTAGGCCTATAAGGCCTAGCTTCTGCTGGACAACCCCAAACATGAAGATGATTTAAGGACGATTTCTTATTCGTCCATAATTCATAAGGGATTTTATTGTTAGTAGCCTTAGAGGGAGCCCTATTGAGAAGATAAGTAGCGGTTTTTAAAGCATCGCCCCATAATGAGTGAGGTAAAGAAGTACAAGAAACCATACTCCTTACCATATCCTTAAGGGTTCTATTACGTCTCTAAGCTACACCATTCATGCTAGGCGTACCCGGCATAGTGTAGTGATGGACAATCCCACACTCTTCAAGATAGCGAGCAAAAGGACCCGGACGTTGTTCTCCCGAACCGTCATTCCGACCATAGTACTCCCCACCACGATCGGATCTAACGTTCTTAATAGTCTTACCTAGTTGATTTTCAACTTCGCCCTTAAAAGACTTGAAAACGTCCAATGATTGAGACTTTTCATGAAGTAAATAAATGTATCCATATCGAGAGTAGTAGTCTATAAACGTAATAAAGTATTGTTGACCATTCCAAGAAGGAGTAGGAAATGGCCCAAAAATATCCGTATGTATTAGTTCTAAGACGCTTGATGTTCTCGATGATACTTTTCTTTTCGAGTTTGTAAACTTTCCTTTTAGGCATTCAATGCAAAAGTCCTTTTCAGGAACATCAAGTTTATTTATGATTCCTTCTGACACAAGCTTATCAATTCTCCTTTTGGAGATATGACCCAAACGCCTATGCTATAAGGTATAATAATTTTCACTTGAAAACTTTCGCTTTTTAGATTTAGTTTCATTATTTTGGGACTCATTTATTGTTTGAATAGTGTCAAGCAAATAGAGATTGTCACTACTCGATAAAGTACTAGTACCAACAATAACGGAATTAAAATAAAGATCACATCTTTTATTACCAAACGAACAAGAATAACCTTCTTTGTCCAAAATAGTGATAGATATCAAATTCCTTCTAAACGAAGGTACAATAAAAGTATTATTCAATACAAAATAATATCCAGTACTCAATAATAACCTAAAAGTCCCTATGCCTATTACTTCAACCGGGTTCCCAGCTCCCATATAGATAAATCTTTCATCTTTACTGGGTCTTCGGTAATTCAGGCAACCCTGCATAGACATACTAATGTGAGTTGTTGCACCAGAATCCAACCACCATGTATATGTAGGAATTGAAACTAAATTAGCCTCAGTACAAACAAGACCAAACGACATACCTTTCTTAGCACGCCATGCGTGATACTTAGGGCAGTCATACTTCATGTGCGTAGGGTCCTTGCAAAAGAAGCACTTCTTTTCCTTACGATCATCAGATGATCCTTTAGGCTTCTTATTGCTTGTTACCGCAATTTCCTTCCCTCTTCTCTTAGTCCCATGAGAAGAGGTGGATGCTAAATGAGCACCTTCAATTTTAGGTTGCTTCAACCTATCTTCCTCTTGTGTCACATGTGAGATTAATTCATTAATATCCCACTTGTCTTTCTGACAATTATAGGTCACCTCAAAGTGACCAAATTGAGGAGGAAGAGAAATCAACACTAAATGGACGAGAAGATCTTCCGATATCTCTAACTTAAGTCCTTTTAGTTTAGTTGATAAGTGAAGCATTTCTAAAATATACTCCCTTAAGTTCCCGGTACCCTTGTACTTCATGGAAACAAGCTTTCTTAAACAAGAACTTGTTTCCGACTTTTCGCTTTTGGCAAAGCGCCGTTCAAGGGTCTCAAGAAAGGTTTTAGCATCAACGTCCTCGGGGACACTGTTAAGAAATGCCTCCGGGATGACATTTTTCATGATCTTAGACTTACGCGATTAGAGCGTTTCCACGTCTCAGAGTTCAAGCGGTCCTCAGCGGTGCTATCTTCACTAAGAGGAAGAGGAATAGGCTCCCTAAATGCGAGGTCTATGTCCATGCAGCCCAAGACCATAGTTATTTTATTTTTCCAAGTTTTAAAGTTTGTCCCATTAAGCATCGGAATTGTACTCATCGCAGCGGTAATTGACGAAGCATTAAGTAAATCTGTTGGTAGTTTAGAGAACAAGAATGAATACAAAACAATAATAAGTAACTACATTAAGAATAAAAAGATTAATTATATCAAATGAAATCCATCACAAGACAATTAACATGACATCAAGACTAATCTTTGGATTGCGAATTGATTCATAAATAATTGACTTAGATGACAAGTAATTTGAACAATATTTTAATCAAATGCTTAATCTTCCTTTGGGTAGTCTTAAGCATTTGAGAAAACAACTTAATGTTCATCTTATTTGTCATCACATGAATACTTAAGTCTAGTCAAATATCAAGACCTTCTTTGGAAAATTCAAGACATTTACATATTAACTCAAATATTCAACACTTTACAATTTTTGGGTTTAAATAACGTTAATCACTTAAGCGATAATATTATTTAAACAATGAATAAAATTGTCAAAGCATATAATTAATCCAAAAAAAAAAAGTTTGAAAAATGTATGTTTTGTTAAAAAAAAAATAAAAAAATATGACCCAAATAGCATAATATGCCCAAACGGCACATCTTAAATTGATGTCTTTTAATAGCCAAAAAGCAACGGACATGACAATCATTGTACCAAGTTCATTAAATTAATGAACCGACACATGATTTCTATCAATTCCATGTTCCAAAAAAAAATAAAAAAAAAATCATTTTAATGGAGTAATTCGGCAAAGACTAATCCACAAAAAAATGCCAATAATTACGGGTCAAGCAAGTAGATCGACATGGTATGTACTTAAAACATAAAACCATGCTATTTAGGATAATCTTGCCAAAAAAAAAAAATAGAATCAAGTAAGTAGATCCACATGGTATGTACTTAAAACATAAAACCATGTTATGAAGGGATAGTCAAACTTGAACCATTGAGTTTAATTAACAAAACATTTTTCAAACCATTTTCTTAAATTCAGATGATGATTATCAGTATTCTAGAATGAATTAGAGTCCCTAATCAACATCAAAAATTAATGATTCAACAGGAAAAAAAATGAATCAAAAGAAGCGTTTTAAGGCTTTCTTAAAGAACTCAATCTCAAACAAAATGAGCGGGGCTCTGATACCAATTGTTGGAACAAATTGATGAAACCCTGATTGCCACGCTCAGTTTAGAATGAGATAGAGGAAGAGATGAAGCGGAAGCGTTAGGAATAAATACCTGTTGAATCCATCGTCTTGATCTTGAAGAGAGAAACGAGATGAAGAACAACTATTTAGGGAAGTGCTCTTCTAAATGATGAATGCCTTTTATTTTCTCAAGCACTTCTTAACAATAATGAAGAGAATATTTAGAGAGAGAAATAAAAAAAATGTAGTGTCTAAAAGGGATGATGGTGATCCCTTTATATACTAGACAAAGAGGCACTTCTTTTAGGGACCACACATATTCAATTCCTAAGCAATGTTAATTTACCATTTTGCCCATCAAAAATAGATAAATTACATTTCAGGGATTCTACACATTGACTATTGTTGACTACACTTTATATTAAAATTATAGACATGATTTTATATATGGAATTGACAAATAACTTGTGTTGCAATCCACAAAAGGTCTAACATTCTGATCTAGCACGCACATGATTTGCAATTGCATCCCATAATATGGATTCCAATTTGGCACAGATGAAGGCATGAAACTTGGTGGAAAACAAGGATTTGATATATTCTGAGGACGTGGTTGGTTGAAAGATTGATTTTCATACTGAAAATTATTAGGATTGTTGTAGGGAAAAGGAAAATTACTTGAATTTTGAGTGTTGAAACGGTTATTATTGGGATCTCTTTCACTAAAAAGAGGTTGTTGTTTTTTTTTTTTTGTTGCTACTATTTATAGGGGGAAAATTATGAATTTTGGTGGGAAAAAAATTTAAAAAAATCATTTACTGTAAAATAATTGAGCTCAAATATTTGGGATGAAAAATTAATCTGAAAATCTCAAGAACCAATCATGTGCTGCCAAGTGTCCCAATCAGGAAAAAAAAAAGGTTGGCTCTCTGCGCCAGACGCGCCCTTGTCTGCGCGTGTAATGCACGCGCCATGTCGGCCCAATGGAGAGGCGTCGCGTGTCTGATTCGCCGGCCCACTCACTCCATTCAACCGTGTTGAATTAATTCAATATCAACCCAAATTCAACACCCTTTTCAACTCTCATTGTAGCCATTAAACACCCTCCACTATGTTTAATCCCCCATTAAACACCCAATTCAACTCCCGTTGTACATGGTCTTAGTAGATAGTTCTTGTGAGTATGACAAGTGGGTCTCATTATTTTAAAAGTATTAAAACATTTCATTTTTGAGATTTTGTAGATTAAAATGTGAAAACTAAAATAGTACAATAAATTTTATAGATTAAAGAGTGACGGAGTGAGTATGAGGTAGGGGCGTAGGGTGAGTATTCCATGTTGTATTTGAATCTCTTTCATAATCTTACCCAGTCCTTTTCAATAGTACTGGGAGTACTTTTTTGTAGGTGAGGTTAGTTATTGTCATTTTAATTTCCTCTATTAAAGTACTTCAAGTACTCTTTTATCTTTGCTTCAAAATCAAAACGTACTCGATCAATAAAGTGCTCTTATCCTTATACTACATCCGTCCCAGAGTAAAAGTCCTACTTTCCATTTTGGTACGTCCCAGAGTAAGAGTCATATTCTTAAAATGGCAAACAATCTTTACTATTCACCCAACTCATTCTCTCTCCTATTTTACTTTTATACTCACAACACCAATCAATTCACTATTCTCTCCCACTCATTCTCTCTCCTATTTTACTTTTACACTCACAACATTTACATCACTTTCAATATTTATTAATAAGCATGCAAATGAGGGGTGAGACTCTTTCTCCGGGACGGAGGGAGTACCTCTTTCAGCTTGTCCTTCCGTACCAGTTTAAAGTTTTTATTTTATCTACTTTTAACCCATTTACTTTATGAATGAATAATTATATCCTTCACTCACTACTATCTTAACCAAGGTTTGCTTTGATTCCTTAATAAGCGTGCAAAGTCAAACTAAAAACCTTAAACCGGGAATGAGTGAGTATAACAAATTAACTACCCATTCCATTTGGGGAATGAAAATTAACAAAAAAATATATTTTAAAAGTAAGTTTTGTAAGTATAAAAAGGTGAGAAAGTGGGTAGAAAATAGTAAGTGAAAAGTTATTGTAAACATGACAAATGAGTCTAAGCGTTTATTTGATAGAACCGTATATACGTTCAAAATAATAAAAAATGATTTGTTATGAGCCGAAGGGAAGGGAACATGGAGTTGGAGTTACCTTATCTTCATTTTCCACTCCAGAGTGTCTTGGTAAAAATTAACCATGTCAGTATCCTAAAGTTAAATTGATTTAAATGATGCCTTTTTAGCCTACTATCATACAAATAATAATTAAAATAAAAAGGTCGGAGGTTCAAGCCCTCCTTCTAGCGTAATTTTTTCTTACTTTTTTGAATTAATTTTTGTATCAAAATACTTGTCGTTTTACTCTAGTTTCAAGTTTTGAATTAATTTTTGTATCAAAATACTTGTCGTTTTACTATTTTCAAGGCTTTTTGAATGTTGTATATCAATTATACCCTTATTAATGATAGTGAACTATCACTTGCACAAACATTTAATTGCCTAGTTAAGTTGAACCTCCTTCTAGCGTATTTTTTTCTTACTCCCTCCCAATAATGCAATACTTATCGTTTTGGGAATTAATTTTTGTATCAAAATACTTGTCGTTTTACTATTTTCAAGGCTTTTTTATTGTTGTATACCTTATTAATGATAATGAACGAGTATCACTTTATCACTTGCACAAACATTTAATTGCCTAGTTAATTGGCTTAATTTAAGGGTATATGAGACTTTTTTTTACATACATTAATTGTATGTACTCCCTCCGTCCCAAAATGGTCTTCACATTTGACTATTCAAATTTTTTAAGGATATGAACACATCCTTCACTAGCCATGTTGTGTTTATGATCATTTAAGCCTAAATTGTCGAAATGAGAAGAACTTTTTGGGAAATTGAAAAATGGCAAAAACAGAAGATCATTTTGGGACGAAGGTAGTATTTCTTAAGAAATTATGCAAATGCTTAAAACGACATCTATTTTGAAACCGATGGAGAGTAATCAAGCTCGGAATAAAATGTATTTGTAAAAATATGCTTTTCTAAAAACACACCCAAAAACTCTAGCCCCATCTTCATCCCATTCAAACTCATTACTGTTTTGGTCAAATTTCTCAATTTAACTTTAAATAAGATAATTGGGCACAATGGAATGTAATCGTTAAGGAATCAAAGAAACAAATGAACACAAGAATTTTAACGAGGAAAGCCCTTGAACAAGTGTTCGCCGGCACAAAACTTCGGGGAAGAAACTTCGTTAGTATTGAATATGAGATCCGAAGAATACAAAGTTAATGCAAAAGTTGAAGTACTGCGTGAGTGTGTGTTTACAAGTGTGTTATCACTCTACTTATACTATGAATTAAGCTGAAGAGTGGAGGATTGAGTGCCCATAATTTTCGGCCTGGATGCCCATGATTCTCGGCCTGGTGGTTATTCTTCTTATCACTTCGGTTTTGTGATAGGCTTGACTTAGTCTCTTTGGAGTAAATCGTGGTATATTATTGTTTTCCCGTTGATAAGTGTTGGCCCTGAAAAATAGGATTAACAATAATACATAAAATGCGTGTAATTAACTGATACCTTAACGGGCAGCAACCTGTAGACTCAAGGTATTCTGACATGTTGATCACGATCAAGATGCTAAAATTTCCACCCCAAACAATTGCCCCTGGTTTTTTGAAAATTTGAAGAAGGTAATTTTAAGTTTTTGGAAAATCATCTCCTTAGATTACGAGTAGTGGGGGACTCTTCAGCGGTTGAGATAGGCGGTTTTTAGAGCAGTTGAGTGTATATAGGAGTCTAGTTTTGAGGGAGTCTTGTCAAAAATAAATATCCATCATAGACTTCATTTACTTCATCAGTGCCAGAGGGAGAAAAGATATTGCTCTTTAGTTTTCCGGTGAGTTCCAAAAAAACCCCTAAAACTTCTCCCTTTTTCCGGCAAAAATCTCCATGGCCGCCGCACTACCACAAGGTTTTCTCTGTCTACAGTTAATAGAAAGCCATGAAACCGAAAAATGCATCTTGGAGGCTGCGCAAATCGAAGCCCTAAAACCCAAATTCCCCAACACTGCCTTGTTCATGCCCCCAAATCCAGATTTGGCCGCCGATTGTGTCTCTACTGAATGGATTGCCTTTCCTGAATATCCTTTTGAAATAGGTTTGTCATTCCCTTTTTCGACTTTGATTTCCCGCTTCTTTCAAGTCACCGGCCTTGCTTTTACCCAACTTATGCCAGTAGGATGGAGAAATCTGGTAACTCTTGACAGGTTGAGTGCTGATCTCAAGTTGAAAGTGGGTTTGGAAGAGCTTGCTTTTTGTTATTTTCTCAGATCTCATGGTCCCCATATATATGGTTTTAGGGCCAAGACTAAGGTTTATAGTTTGGTAACAGAATCTACTGACCAAGACAGGGATTGAAAAAGGAGATTTTTCTATGTAAGGAGGGACAGCTTGCAAGGAGTGGATGGCTTCTTTTCGATTTGGAAACAAGATGGTAGGGTCTACTTCTTCAAGTGGTAATTTTCTTTTGATTTGCTCTTTATACTTACTTTATCATACCCCTGTTTTGTAGTTGGTAGGCTTGATGACTTATTCCCAAAACGAGATGACACTTTGAGGAATGTTGAAGTTGTTTGTTTAGAATCTGCTGATAAGAGAAAGTTTGTGCGTCCCGGAGTTTTTGGCAAGGTTGAAAGCGCCAAAGAAGAAGTTGCGCAAACTATGTCATCTGGTAAGACCCTCTTACCTGCAAAGTAGTTATTTGAAAATAGCTCATACTCACAATATATTAATAAAATTGTTTTTGTCACAGCTACTCAGTCTGATAACCCTTTTGGCGCGAGCAGCCTGTTAGCGAGGTTCAAGAAGCCCAAGGTTGAAGAGGTCAAACAAGCTGTTGGCTCGTCAAAGCCCAAGTTGTTTATTGGTGACCCGATTTTGTTTAAGAAGAGGAAGGCAGAGGTTGTGAATGTGGACGACTCCGATTCCATAGTAGCAGGGTTATTGACTAAGGTATGAGTATTTAAATAAAAAGTTTTGAGAGTTCGTAATTATGAAGTGATAATATATCTTGTATTTCGATAGATTCAGGATGCCTCTAGCATGTTGGCCAAAGAAGTTGAGTTATGAAAGATAAAAGTTGCTGAGATCAAAGCTGAGAATGGTAAGATTTTAAAGGAAAAAGATGATGTAATTAAGAGTAGGGAAAATAAGATTAAGGACTTGGAGATGGAGATTGTGGGTTTAAAGGCTGAGCTGGATGATGTTGACAAGAAGAAGATGGAGGAATTACACATGCAGAAGGAATACTATGTTAAAGAAGCTGGGCGCACACTCTTTGAAGCCAAGATCCAGATGATAGAAGAGTATCTTGCTGGCAAGGCAGTCGAATGGAACCTAGAAGAGGAAAGGGATTCTTTGAGAGGAATTGATGGGCCCACATTTGAAGCCGGTGAAGTGAGCTCCAAGCTTCAAGATGTTGATCATGTGGATCAGGCTGAAGAGAAGGCTGACAAGGACCCAGATGTCGAAGGTAAGTAACCCCACTATCTGCAAGATGTTAGCACTATAAACAATTTCTTTCTCTGTTTTTATGGTCTTTGTTTTAAAATAGAGGGGGTGTCCTCTAAGACAATTAGTATCTTCTTAGGATGTAATGGTGTTTGTTATTTCGGACATGTTTCTAGTTGTAATGCGGTCTACTCATGCTTGGTGATAGCATGGGTTAGGCTTTTCTGGATATTTTATGTTTTAAAATAGCTTGGTTAGTTGAACTATTGGTGCAATGGTTATGTAAATCTTAAAGTGATGCTAAGAGTTGCATCAAAAAGTGTTCTTAGAGAAGTAGCATTTTAGGAAAGAACATTAGTATTGTTCTAACGTTAAAAATTGGAAAGATGTTTAAACTCTTTGTCTTTGGTAACATGTGAATGCTACAACCAATTGTAAACGACTTGAGTTCACAAGTTGTTTAAGTGCAAGAAGGAAATCAGTACGTAATAAATAATTACGGTGGCCATCTTCCTACTTAAACAAATGCGAAAAACGTGCGCACGGGCGAAGGTGTATGAACCTTAAACTTATGAAAGATGCATAATCTTTTAACCTTTGAAAGGTGAAAACCTTTACAACTTGAGTGCAAAGTTCTAGGAAAAGATGCATAAAATTCACCATTAAAATACTTACTTGTTTATTTGAACTATTCAAACTTTCATCCAGCATTTTGCGAACAGGTTAACGACCTTCATCCTGAATAACTCAAGTTGTTAACATATTGAACACGTTGACCATGTTGCCCTAAGTCGAAGTTTTGAGTATCCTTGCAAAACAAGCATATGTTAGGGGTGGGTGTTAGCTTAGCTAACACCCCTCCGATGCTTAAGTTAGTAAGTGTTCAAAAAAAAAAGAAAATAAATAAATTGAAAATAATAGAATTGAAATAAAGCTTAATTAAATCATACCTGATTCTTTGGAATTGAATGAACAAGCTACAACTTACATATAATATGCTTTAAGATGGATTGCATTCCAGCTTCTTGGTATTCTGGAACCATCCAAGGTAGAGAGCCAATATGCACCCTTATCAGCTTCTGCATCAACTAGATAGGGACCTTCCCACTTGGCCGCAAGTTTGCCAGCATTCAGCTCCCTTATGTTTTGGAAAACTTTTCTGAGCACCATGTCTCCAACTTGGAATCTTCTAACACGGACATTCTTGTTGTAGGAGTTAGCAATTCTTTGCTGATATGCCGCCATCCTGATCTTGGCTAAGTCTCTTAGTTCATCAATAGTATCAAGATCTTCTGCAAGTATAATCTGGTTGTCCTCTGGAGTTATTAAGCCATATCTGGCTGTTGGGATAGAGAATTCAGCTGGAATTACAGCTTCAGTTCCATAGACCAAGGAGAAGGGGGTCTGGCCAGTTGCATTCTTAGGGGTTGTCCTATCTTCCCATAATACAAGCGGCAACTCTTCAGCCCATCTTCCTTTCTTTTGATCAAGACGTTTTTTCAGGTTGTTCACGATCAACTTGTTGCTTGATTCTGCTTGACCATTGGCTTGAGGATGTACTGGTGTAGAAGTAATCAACTTGATTCCCCATCTTGTACAGAAATCTTGCGTCTTCTTGCTAATGAACTGGGAACCATTATCACAAACAATTTCGGACGGGACTCCAAACCTGCTGATGATGTTTCTCTTCAAGAATGAGATCACTTCTTTATCTCTAACTTGAACAAAAGCTTCCGCTTCTATCCATTTTGAGAAGTAATCAGTCATGGCCAACATGAACACTTTGCCCCCTGGTGCCTTGGGAAATTTCCCAACAATGTCCATTCCCCACTGCATGAAAAGCCAAGGTGAAAATATAGGGTGAAGAGGTTCGGCAGGTTGGTGCAAGATGTTGCTATGTCTCTGACAAGCATCACATTTCTGAGCATAACTGATGGCATCCTGATGCATAGTTGGCCAATAGTATCCAGTTCTCAATGCTTTAGAAGATAGGGACTTGCCCCCAGAATGATTGCTGCATTCGCCTTCATGTAGTTCTCTTAAAATTTATTCAGCTTGTTGGGGATGTAAGCATCTCATGTACAAACCTGTAAATGACTTACGAAATAGTACATTATCAATTAATACAAATCTTGATACCTTCATCCTGAAAGCTTTCGTATTTTTGACATCTTGTGGCACTGTTCCCTCCTGCAAATATGTTATTATGGGCAGTGTCCAAGATGTCTCTTTTGTCGAGGGGCCAACCGATGCATCTGGTTGATCATCAACTTGGTTCGTCTCAGTCTGGTCAATCGCAGGATGTAGGATGTGAATTATAGGTATGGCATTATTCAACATGCTTCTGCAACTTGATCCCAAATTGGCTAGTGCGTCAGCCTCAGCATTCTCATCCCTTGGAATTTGTTGGAAAGTAAATTCTGCAAATTGTTCAGCTAAGGACTTAACATGTTGTAGATAAGTCAACATCCTGCTATGCTTCCCTGTATAAGACCCATTGAAATGGTTAACCAACAACAAGGAATCACTATAAACATTGAGATATTTAACATTTAAACTTAAAGCAGTAACCAAACCCATGATGAGGGCTTCATATTCAGCCTCATTATTTGTAGCCTGGAACTCACAAGCTACAGCTTGAGGGATCAACTCCCCATGAGGGGATCTCAAGACAATGCCCAAGCCTGTGCCTCTTGCATTTGATGCTCCATCTGTATAAAGCGTCCAAAATCTAGGAGAGTCTGAACCTTCAAGTTGTTGGACTTCGAGTTCAACTTCAGGTTGAAGGTCAGGGCTGAAGTCTGCCACGAAGTCGGCCAAGGCTTGTGACTTGATTGTGGTCCTTGCCTCATAGTGAATATCATATGTACTAAGTTGAACAGACCATTTTGCCATCCTGCCTGACATCTCGGGTTTTCTTATCACGTTCCTGATAGGATAGTTAGTCCTCACAATAATAGGATGAACTTCAAAATAATGGCGCAATTTAATTGAAGCAGTTATTAAAGCAAGAACAAGTTTCTCAAGATGGGAATACCTGGTTTCAGCATCTAATAGGGACTTACTTACATAGTAGACAGGAAGTTGTGTACCACCTTGTTCTCTTGCCAAGACCGTGCTGACGGCATTTTCTGATACTGAGAGGTACAGGTGCAAAGGCTTCACCAGTTTCTAGCTTGGAAAGTAGAGGAGGAGTTGCCAAATAATCTTTAAGCTGGTTGAAGGCTGCTTCGTGTTCTTCTGTCCACTGGAATGATTTGTTCTTCCTTAACACATCATAGAATAACCTGCACTTGTCGGGTGATTTGGAGATGAACCTGGTCAGGGCCGCCACCTTGCCTGTGAGCTTTTGCACTTCTTTAATATTCCTTGGAGACTTCAAGTTGATAATTGTTGTTATCTGTTCAGGACTTGCTTCTATGCCTCTTTTGGTTACCATGTAGCCCAAGAATTTCCCAGCATTAACACCGAAGTTGCATTTTGATGGGTTCAGCTTCATGTTGAATGCTTCCAGGATGTCAAAAGCTTCTTTCAGATCTCGTGCATGATCTTCAATACACTTAGACTTCACCACCATGTCGTCAATGTATACTTCCATAGTTCTCCCAAGCTGGTTCTTGAACATCATGTTGACTAGTCTTTGGTAGGTTGCCCCTGCATTCCTTAACCCAAAAGGCATGACAATGAAGCAATATATACCATCTGGAGTGATGAATGCCGTATCTTCCTGGTCTGAGGTTTCCATCTGAATCTGCTGAAATCCTGAATAAGCATCCATAAAGGTTAAGACCTCATGGCCGGCTGTTGCATCAACTAGGGCGTCAATGTGAGGCAAAGGAAACGGATCTTTAGGGCACGCCTTATTCAAGTCCGTGAAGTCCACACAGACTCGCCACTTCCCATTCTTCTTTTCAACAACCACCACGTTGGCCAACCATCTTGGGTAATCAACCTCTCTGATCATGTTGGACTTCAACAACCTTTCTACCTCTTCTCTAATGATCTGATTGCGTTCATGAGCGAATTTCCTTCTTTTCTGGTGGACAGGTTTGGCATTTGGGTCAATGTTAAACTTGTGGGTGATGACATCCTTGCTGATTCCGGTCATATATTCATGCTTCCAAGCAAAGCACTTCATCCTGCTTCTCAAAAACTCAATGATCTCTGCTTCTATTTCGGGAGGTAAATCTGCGCCTATAAGAACTTTGACATCGGGATTAGAGGAATCCAATTGCACCTCCTTAATATCAAACTCTGCAGCGTCAAGTACATCCCGTGCTTTTCTCTGTAATTGTTATGCTTGCCTAGGACTGCTTGCTGCCTTCATGGACACCTTGTAACATTCTTTAGCAGTCTGCTGATCTCCTGACACCTTGACTACCCCCCAAGGTGTTGGCAACTTGAGACACTGATGGTAAGTTGAAGGGACAGCTTTCACATTATGAATCCAGGGTCTACCCAGGATGATGTTATAAGAAGACTGACATTCTATCACGCAAAAACTTTCCATGGAGTTAATCCCTTCCACATAGACTGGGAAAGTGATCTCCCCAAAGGTATGCTTCGTCTCCCCACTGAATCCAACCAAGACAGATGAGCTCTTAGTTACATTCTCAAGTGGGATCCCCATTCCTTTCAAGCCATCAGTTGTTACTATGTTAACTGAACTTCCATTATCAATCAGGATGCGCCTCTCCAAACAGTTTGCAACTTGTAGGCTTACAACCAAAGCATCGTGATGTGGATCCTGGATGGTAGCCTTGTCATCTTCATCGAAAGAGATTTCTAGTCCCCCATCCTTTCTGGCTGATCTTGAGGGTAAATAGGATCTGTCCTCCTTTGCTTCTGCAGCATGACGCTTGGCTGCTGAATAGGTGGTACCACATATGTCTGAGCCTCCACTGATCATGTTGACCACTCTGGTTGGAGGTGGATGAGGCGGTGGATTCTCAGTTTGCTTCTCCTGGTCGCCCGTATGATCTTCAGTACGTCCACGCCTTCTACCAAGGAGCTCTTTGAGGAGACCCTTGGACAACAAGTGGCTGATCTCCTTCCTGAGTGCGATACAATTTTCAGTAGTGTGCCCAAAATCTTCATGATAAGCGCACCACTTGGATTTGTCTTTCCAAATTGAAGGCTTGTCTGCTTTCTTGGGCCATCTTACTTTTTCACCCAGATTGTCCATGGCATTGATCAACCCTGGAATATCAACAGAGAAACAATAGTCATCAATTCTAAGATAGGACGAATCATCATCTTCATTATTATCATCAACAACTTGAACTTTAGAAGAGTCGGGTTTAGAGTAGGGTTTGCCCCTATTAGATCTGGCATGAGATGTTTCCATCTTGCCACCAGAATGGGGTGAGTCAGTTCTGCCAGTGGAGGGCCCTGAGGTTGCATTCTTCTTGTTTGACTTGTCTTGAAGCAACTTGTCCTCTTCTAGCCTGATGAACTTGGAGGCTCTGGTCCTGATCTCGTCCAACCTCCTGCATGGTGTCATTACTAGATCATCGTAATAAGGGGAGTCCTTCTTAAGTCCCATCCTGAATGCTTCGATTGCTGTTATAGTGTCCAGGTTGGGGATATTCACCGCCTCTCTGTTGAACCTGCTCAGGTAGTCTTTAAGTGTCTCGTCAGGTTGCTGGATCACCCTGTAAAGGTCACTGGTCAGTTTTTCAAATACCCTGTTGCATGAAAACTGATTAGTGAACAGGTTGATAAGTTGAGCATATGATCCAATGGAACCCAATGGCTGACTAATAAGCCATCTCAAAGCTGCTCCCGTAAGAGTCGAACCAAAACCCCTGCAAAAGCAAGCTTCCTTGTACTGAGGTGGAATATGGACGACATCCATCTTTTCCTGATACAATGCAACATGTTCGGCTGGATCCGTAGTCCCATCATATTGCTTCATGTGGGGTGGACTGAACTTCTTCGGTATGACCACGTTGGCTATGGCTGGAGCGAAGCGAGACTCATTGTAGCATGTTGGAGATGCATGGTTGTGTGGCATAGTCATCCCTAGTACACTCATGACTAATTCTTTCAGCTCCTGCATTTGACGGCTTAGCTGACTACCTGCAACATTGTTAGCAGTAGCAAATTGACAATTATTAAGATAATCAAATTCAAATTGAGGGTTAAGACTCCCTGTCTCCACTGAAGTAGGAGTTACGAGTGTAGTTGAGGCAGGAGTAATAGTCTCAGGATTGACTATCGTGCTGTTGGTGGTCAGGTTGGTTGTCGGCGTGAATCCAGCAAGTCCGGATGATCCAGCAACATTGCTCCCAAAGGTAAGTCTTCTGGGCTGATATGGAGAGTACAGGCTGGAAGGTGCATCTGGTGCAATGGATTGGAAGATGCTAGGCAAGCCAGTCTGTTGTACTGCCGACGCCCCACCTTGAAGAGAGGTCACCTCACGCTGCAATCTGGAAACTTGATTCATCAGCATGGTGGAAGTATCATTCTGAACTTGAATCTGGTTCCTCACTTCCCGCAGCATGGAAGTCAAGTTGGAGGCTCTGTCAATAGGGATCTCTTGATTTGCGGCAGTGGATAATCCATCCTGACTCTGGATCGTTGACGAAGCTGGGATTGTTTCCACCGTCGACCTCAAACCAACTGAAGACATGGCCGAGGACATAGCAGTCGACATCTCAGATTCTTTAAACAATTATAAGACCAAAGTTTTCCACAGACGGCGCCAAATTGTTTTGGTCAAATTTCTCAATTTAACTTTAAATAAGATAATTGGGCACAATGGAATGTAATCGTTAAGGAATCAAAGAAACAAATGAACACAAGAATTTTAACGAGGAAAGCCCTTGAACAAGTGTTCGCCGGCACAAAACCTCGGGAAAGAAACTTCGTTAGTATTGAATATGAGATCCGAAGAATACAAAGTAAATGCAAAAGTTGAAGTACTGCGTGAGTGTGTGTTTACAAGTGTGTTATCACTCTACTTATACTATGAATTTAGCTGAAGAGTGGAGGATTGAGTGCCCATAATTTTCGGCCTGGATGCCCATGATTCTCGGCCTGGTGGTTATTCTTCTTATCACTTCGGTTTTGTGATAGGCTTGACTTGGTCTCTTTGGAGTAAATCGTGGTATATTATTGTTTTCCCGTTGATAAGTGTTGGCCCTGAAAAATAGGATTAACAATAATACATAAAATGCGTGTAATTAACTAATACCTTAACGGGCAGCAACCTGTAGACTCAAGGTATTCTGACATGTTGATCACGATCAAGATGCTAAAATTTCCACCCCGAACAATTACTATCTCCATTGTTATTTGCAGAAACTATGTTTTTGCAACCTTGCTACAGCAAGTTGAGAAACACATTTTTTATCCGGGTTTAGTAGTAATTTTACGGGTGCAAATAACAAACTCTCAAGAATAAAACATATCTCATAACAAGAAGTCGCACTAAATTTGGAGTTGAAACACCAAGAGTGAATAAGTCAAAATCAGTCAAAACTTTTTTATAGCATACAGTATACAACGCGATCAATAAGCCATTAAACTTTTTTATAGCACACAGACATGTTTTGGTTGAGCAAATCCATCCGTCATTTCTTCCACATATCTGCAAACTCATCCTGCTCCATTGGATTCGATAGCTCGTGCATCTTTCTTCTCGTCTTTGCTTTCACTTTCTTCGCATACTTGCCTGCCTTCTGCCTTTTCTCCAGTGATCGAATCTAGAAGCAATATAAAATAAAAGCAATTTATAGGATTCTAGTTAATGGGAGATGTGAATACAAATGAATCATGTTGTAGCATAATGTATTTCACAAAATAATATGCTCAAAATGGAGATGTTGCTAACCTGATTTGGTGAGACGTAGAATGGATTCTCATATAGAGTTGGTCCGCCAAAGCTGCCACCAAATATTTTGATGGGATTTAAACAAAATCTCGGGCCAACCTGTTAATGAAACAGTCACTTAGCAAGCTGTAGTAGTAACTTTTATGTGACTTTTTAATGTCTGGATGAAGAATTTATGAATGCTAACCTCAATCAGGGTCAATTTATCAAGGGCCCCTCGATCTAATTTATCTGTTGCATTATGAGGGCAAGATATCTGTTTCATAAAGTAAAGCACCGAGATCAGTATCAACTTTTGGACATAAGAATGTAACCCATGCTCACAAGGAAAGAAAGAACAAGACAGCCCCACATGACCCTATTTGATGGCTGTCGGCATCAGCCTTATGAAACTGATTTCTACGAGGAAAAATGAATTTCCAATAAAACTTTTAGTCCCTCCGTCCCAAAATGATTTTCACATTTGACTATTCAAACTTTTTAAGGATATGAACACTTGCTTCACTACCCATGTTGTGTTTATGCACATTTGACTATTCAGAAGTCAAGGAACCATGGAGCATTGACCAAGTAACTCGCAAATGCTGATTGCAAGTTGCGACAGTATACAAGCATAGAAACTTAACTGACAAAACCGTAGACTTTATTAAAGGCTTTCAGTAAAAACACCTTCAATGAAACCAACACTTCTATTTTAGTGTTTTCAGTTCCATATCAAACTCATATAGATTATACATGAACATTTCCATACCTATTGAGAAAGATAAGATAATATTATCTGTGTTACCACCAACCTGGTAATTCCGGAACCATATATGGTCATCAGCGATAGAGAAGACAAATACATGGTCATGGTATGGCTTTGATTTTCTGTGCTCCTTGGGAACTCCAAATATCTGTTGAATGCACATACAAAATGCAAAACATATAAGTATGACGGGTAAAGTTTTTAGGGGCATGCCAATCAAACTTCACCGATATCGTGAATAGCAGATATAGATTCTGGACTAACAATTAGAATTACTAGTTCTAACGTGGTGCGGAATAAAAAAAGTGAAACAAGTTCATTCGATTGACAGAGGACAACATTTAAGCATAAATTGCAGTCTACATTAAGTTGGAGCAATGTGAGTAAGCTTATGGACCTCATCAACCTTTCTAAATTAAATTTGTGAGATTGCCTCCACAAGATCAGGATGCCCCTTATTGGACATGTGTTCTATCTACTGGAAATCTCCCATCCCATCGAGCAACCTGCCATTACGACCCTACCCTTTACTCTCTACAGTTGTAATATCTTCTTCCTTTTCGATTGTAAGTGGAAAAAAAAAATCTCAAATTTATTATGCCTAGCGGGACGTATCATCTTCTTGCCTCATGTTAATATGCCTAGCAGGACGTATCAATCCAGTTCTTTTAGCATATCCAAAAGCTTCTCTAGTCAACTCTAATTAATATTAAAATCATGCACATCAAAATATAATAAAGCAGTACTTTCAGTTTTCCAATGGCTCCTCTTTTCAGATTCCAAACTAAAGTACTCCCTCTGTCTTTAGATACCATTTCCAAGAAACTTTTGTCCCACAATGAATGTCTTTTTTTGGACAGACTTTGTCCCTAAATGTTTTTTTTACCAATTTTTTTCACTAGTCTCTTTATACTTGCAAAACTAAATGTTTGGAAAGAGGATTACAATAATATATACTCCAGAATCTTTAACTTAATTGTAGATATTCAGAATGACCCTTAAAATGAAATTTGGACATTCATTTAGGGACAGGGGGTAGTATAAAAGATCTTAATTTGGTGAAATGCATTTGCAACTTGCTTCTTTCATAAAGAGACTAGACCAACATACCTGCATGATCATTTCTTTCAGAAGTTTCCAGTGCGGATCTTTATCAAAATTGGCTGAGAAACTCAATATAGGACGTGAACCTTTGAGATGATTTCCAGTGAGTTTCAACTCTTCCATTGTGTGAACTGAAGAAACAAAAGGAAGTTTGATCAATATAAGATTGCTACCAAGTATTTGCAGATTGATAAATAAAAGCAAATAGATCAATACTAAACAGCATATGGAATAATAAACAAGGAACCAGCTCGTTGGTTCGAAAAGTCAATATACAAGCACGACGCATCTTAAGAACTTTCAAAACTCAACATACTCAGAAACATGATATACCTGCATTGACTAAGAACTTCACAGATGGGCCATTAGGGCACTTGGCCATCCATAAGTAAAGGTCTTTTTGCTTTCTGCACTGAAATATAGATGAAAGCATAAGATGTTAAGCTAAGAATAAAACAGAGTCCTGATAGATTCCGCTGCTTTTACAACCAAACAAGTTTATTACACCAAAAGTCCACTGGCCAAATTAAATCCTCCATTCCATTAAAGAGTCTTACAACCTCCGTCCCAAAATGAATAACCCGAAAATTTTATAACTTACTCTTGATCAAGAGCAAAATTGGCAAAATATTGTTCATTCATTTTTGGACAGGAAAGTAATACTTTATTATGAAGTCCCTCCAAATGATTCTTGTTAAAAATTTAGGAACAAGTTTCTTGAGGCATTTCAACTTTAACCTAATCTTACGTCACGTTTGATGCAACTACAATGTTTGCTATTATAAAGAGTCCAGTGAGAGTCATCTACCTTGCAAATATTTATGATTTCAAATAGATTCTTTGATTGATATCGGACAAGAGTAGATCCCATTTTTCGATGAAAATAAAATCCAATGTAACAAGAATAATGCATGAATCTTTCTACAAACACGGAGTGTGCAATCCTGAAGGATTACTATTGGAATGTTTACATTTGAATTCCTACCTACGACATAATTTTAGGATCTCAACTAAAACACCATATTATTCTCAAACATGTGAAACATAGTGGAAGCAGGGGAATCCAATGAATCGTTGTAGGTTTTACAGAAGCTTAACAAACAGGGGTTTAAGTACCTAATTTGTAAAGCAAGAGGGGGATGAGCAATTCGCAATTCTACAGTTTTATTCTAGCTAGAGTTTACCTTTACCTTTATCTTATCTCTATGATTTTTATTCAGTATTTAGTGTTTTCAATGATTATCTTGAGCGTATTCCTATATCATTTTCATTACTTGAAGTAGATTATTTGAACCGAAAATCAATGTCAAAATATGCTTTTGATCAAGAGAAAATTTGAACAAAATTTAGTCATTCATTTCGGGAGGTGCGACTAGTTTATTAAAACAAACAAGTACTAGGAATCCCTCTCCAACAATCTGCAAACAAAAAATCAGACACAAATGAAGAAGATAAAGAACCCACCTCAAAGAAGAGACAAGAAGAACAGCTCCTGAGCTCAACAAGCTCATTTAGAGTTCCCCCTTTACTGGACTTGGACTCAACCTTGTTATCCTTCTTACAATGCGGTAAAATAGACACCAAGTTCATCATCAAATGCCGATACCTAAAAAAAAAATCACAAAAACCCATTTGAAATTAAACATCAAAATACTCGAAAAACAATCAAAGATTGATTTTTTTTTTTTTTTTTTTACCAAACCTATAACTAATGCGGCGGGAACAAGTGACCAAAAGCTTTTCTTTGTTTCGAAAAACTTTAGAATCTTCATCTTTGGTTTCTTCAACCTTGTCTTTCCAGCCCAAGAGTGTGCGTTTGGGTCTCTCCGGAGCAATATCGTCCTTCTTTACGGCGGGAACGACTTCCGTATCACTGTGTTTTCGCTTCTTCCCCATTGAGGTTTTGGCTCAACTGCAGATGAAGGGTGGTGAATTTAGGGTTTAAGCTAAAGATAAACGCCGGGCCGAAGAAACACGCCCTAGTTGTTTTGGGTGTACCTAGCTTAGCACCCCCCTGAACTATTTCTAATGAACCTACCACCCCCTGCAAATCTAATTATAGGACCGATTTCAAGCATTAAATTAATTTGGAAGTTTAAATAATTTATGCATTATAAGTATGTAATTTAGTAAATAAATATATTAAAATTGCGTCAATATTATATATTGATTCGTTAAGAATAGGAGAAAAAAACATGGGAGAGAATAAGAAAAGATAAGCCAAGGGAGGGAGGGAGGGAAAAAAATAGTAAAGTCTCTTTTTGAATAAAATGAGTGGTGGAAATGAAGAGAGAGAATGAGTGAGGTTAAATAGTTGAGTTGGTTGAATATAACATTTCTATTTTGGGCAGTGTCACTTGTGTTGGGTGTTGGGACTGACAAAAAAAGAAATAAATGTCACTTGTGCTGGAACGGAGGGAGTATATGTACTGATTTATAATAAAAATATAAACATAATTTTTGTCTTAGACTTAGTTCTATTATTATTTAATTATTCATCAAAAGGATAAAAATGTAATGTTGATTTTTGAATGGATAAAATGGAGAACTATAAAAGGAGACACATTATTGTTACTCCGTCTCAAAATACATGTCATTTTAAGTTAAATTTTGTGAGTATGATATGTAGGACCCACTTTCTATTTTAAGATTTTGACTTTTAAAATAGGACGTCTTTTTAGGAAATTTTTGACTCTTAAAATGAGACAGAGGAAGTATAGTATAAATCTGTACCAACCAACTCGTGTACCAACTATACCAATTATAATTAGTACGGTCAAATCGGTATACCGACATTGTTGGTAGGTATTACCGTACCAATTATGTATAATTGGTTGGTACACGGTACGGATATTTTTTGTTAGTTGGTATACCAAGTACCAATTGTAATTTTTAATAATATTAAAAAAAAAATACTACTCCCTCCGTCCCCGTTTAAGGTTCTTACTTTCTTTTTTGGTTTGTCCCAGTTTAAGGTTCTTAGTTGCTTTATTCCATAAATGGAAAAAAAATGAATAGTGCTTTGTAGAATCTTGCCCTCAAAAAGTTCTTTTAATTACAAAAAAAACACTACTTACCTAACTTACTTTCACCCACTTGCTTTATGAATAGTATTTTGGACAATTATATCCTTAACTCTCTACTTTTGGTTGACTCATTTCTATTGTTTTTTCCTTGGATTCTTAATAAGCGTGCATAGTCAAACTAACAACCTTAAATCGGGACGGAGGGAGTATTATGTATTACTCCCTCTGTCCCGATTTAAGGTTCTTACTTTCCTTTTTAGTCTGTCCCAATTTAAGGTTCTTACTTTACTTTATTACCTAAAATGGAAAATGGAACCAACTTATCATTCTCACAACAAAAACTCCCTACCCATTTTCTCTCTCTTACTTTACTTTCCACACTCACAACATTTACTTTTTCTTAATCTCCGTGTAAAGTCAAACTAAGAACCTTATAGTGGGACGAACGGAGTAAAAAATAAAGTATCTTTCAATATTTTATCCCTATTCTATTCCCGAAATAAAGTTGAATGCATAATTTCTTTCAAAGATAATTTGTATGTTTATAAATATTTGGCTTTTTATATATGGGACCATTCAATGGCTTGGATGAACAAATTTAACATGTTTTAAAAGAATATATACAGTTACACTTCTCCGTAATTCTTTTAATACTATTATTCTTACCCGTGCCACTGGCACGGTGACTGTATGAAAAGAAATAAATAATCCCATTTAATTTTGTCCTCTCACATAAAACCCCTTAACCTCAACTCAATTTCCTCTTTTTCATAACCCAAAATCACATTAACTTTTAAGTCGAGTAGTGGTGGGGGGGAGAAAAGATACACTGTAAGTTAACAAAGGTGAGAAAGTTACTTGAGGGAGTTAACTGTCTGACGGTTTTCATGGGAGTGGGTTATTAGGATCAACTTAGGCTGTCCGATCAAATTTTGAGAAGCAATCTCAGCCTCTCTTTGTAAAACGGTTATTCTTTCTTTGTTTTGTATTGTAATATTGATATTAGTTAGAAAAAAAATCTCTTGTTCTTATATACTCCCTCCGTCCCGGCACAAGTGACCAACTTTTGGGACACGGAGATTAAGAAACTTGTAGATATGTGTGGTTGAAAATGAAGAAAGAGAATGGGTGGAGTAAATATTAGTGTTGGATGAATAAATTAAGTCGTGGAAAATGAAGAGAGTGAAATGAGTGGGTTTAAATAGTAGGGTTGGTTAAATATACATTTGGTATTTTTTTATTTTTTTTTTAACATTACATTATACATTTGGTATAGGCTAGTACCAACCGTACCAACTAAGTTGGTATACTGACTTAGTTGGTTGGTAGTGGTACATACTTTTATGTACCAAAGTTAAACTTGGTTGGTACATGGTATAAGCAAAATGTAAATGATATACTCCCTCCGGACTCAATTATAAGCAATAAAAGTGGGTTTTTTTTTTTACCTAAATATAAGCAACTCTAAGGGATTTCAAGACCATTTAATACTCTCTTACCAAAACTGCCCTTATTTAATTATTCATTTTCAAATATAAGTGCACATTTATTACACATTTAATATGAAGATATATCAGTAATTTTAACATATTTTTATTATAAAATCAAGACAATTAACTAAATTAACTACTTTCTTAATAGGTGTGATTTTAGTTATTTTTGCTTATATTTGAGACCGGAGGGAGTAGTTACCAATCCAGCCCTAACAAAAACAAAATAAAAAATAAAAAAAAATGTCCCAGAGTGTCCGCAACTCTACAAACTTCCATGGTAGAAGCTCTAAGAAAAACAGCCTTTCACAGCCTCGAAGCCGATTGAAATCACAACACAGAGATGGCAGACCGTTTCTTCCCCAACGAAATACCTGATTTCATCCCCCATGCTCCGGCCGACGCCGACCAACCCTCAGTTGAACAACAACATCCCGGAGTTATTTCACTTACAAACCTTCTCTCCCTTCCCTACGACACAGTCTCCGAAAGACTCAAACGAGCAGCTTTGGACCTCAAAGATTCTGTACTTTCTTAATTCCCACCATTTCCTTTTCCATTTTCAATCCTACTGCTTTAGTTTTTGTGTCGGAAGACACGACGAAATGCCCATTGCCCACCAAGTGTTTGTATTATTGCTTTTGTTTACAGATTTTAAAGGAGACATGGGAAACAACCGGAAAACGTGTGAGTGATTATACGTTGTATACAGGGGCTCTTGGGACGGCCTTCTTGCTCTTCAAATCTCACCAAGTTACTAACAACAAAAACGATCTTACTTTGTGCACTGATATTGTTAGAGCCTGTCAATCGGCCGCTATTGATTCCAGGTAAATAAGTTAGTAAAGTTCGTATGCATCTTAGTAACTAGTAGTATTTGCTAAAGATTGTTTTCCGTCCGGATGGATTTATGAATAAGAAGCTGATTTGAATTTCGGTGAACCTTTGGAAGAATGCAGGTGATTTTGGGTCTAATATTGGTATTTTCGGAAATAAGCAACTGTCTAATTCAGGCTTTGTCAGGCCAAATTTTATGGCATGTTGTTATGCGATTTGTCATTTGAGATGTGTTGGGGTTCCTGTATTGCTGATTGTGCTACAAGTTTTGTTTGGCTAGTGTTGCAACTCACTTGCGTACTAGTTCAGAGAGTCTTGTCTTGCTCATTATGCTAAATATTTCTTTTCGTAGTTTGTGAATTTCAAGGCTCAAGTTCCTGAAATTGTACACACAATTTGTTGTATTCACATCTGTTTGCTCTTGGTGTGTAATAAAATAGCTTAACCTGCATATCAACAAAAATGGAAAGAAAAACTGAGGAATTAGGCTTTAGCTTAATTGATATTGTGTGGTTAGAGAGGCACTTGGGGAAGCACTTATTATGGACCAATTGTATGCCTACTCATAGCAAACATGCTTTGGAAAAATGTTGCAATGAGCTTGACCCGTTTGTAATTTATGGGATTTCAGCCGTGTGACCTTCCTATGCGGACAGGCTGGTGTACATGCTCTTGGTGCTGTTGCAGCAATGAGAAGTGGCAATGAGCGCTTGTGTGACCACTATTTGACCAAATTTAAACAGGTAAATGGTCAAATTTACATGCATAGATCTTTTCATCCCGTGTCTCATTGGTATCTTGAATTGATCTTGTTCTTTGCCATGCAGATTAAGCTTCCTAAAGATATTCCAAATGAGTTACTATATGGGAGAGCAGGTTACTTATGGGCATGTTTGTTCTTAAACAAGAATCTTGGCAGAAACACAGTTTCTTCTTCCCAAATGGTAAGTCATAGACATTTCTATGGTCACTCATATTTAGTCTTTACCCTTTATACGATGGCTTTATGTTGTACAGCGAGCAGTTACAGAGGATATTATCAAGGCCGGTCGACAACTATCTACAGGAGAATGCCCATTGATGTACGAGTGGCATGGGAAAAAATACTGGGGAGCTGCACATGGACTTGCGGGGATAATGCATGTATTGATGGACATGGATCTGACTGCAGATGAGTTTGATGCTGTCAAGGGTACACTTCGATACATGATCAGGAATCATTTTCCTAGTGGAAATTATCCTTCAAGTGAAGGAAGCTCATCAGACCGTCTGGTTCACTGGTGTCATGGTGCTCCAGGAGTTGCTCTTACCCTTGAAAAGGCGGCAAAGGTAAAGTGCGAATGTATTCCCTTTTCCAAGACTGTCCATATTTATAAATTTTCTCACCCTCTCAACTGATATGTTTCCAGGTCTTTGGAGGTGAAGAGTTTACTCAGGCAGCTGTGGATGCAGGGGAAGTTATATGGGACCGGGGTTTACTTAAACGAGTTGGAATTTGTCATGGAATCAGTGGGAATGCCTACGTCTTTCTTTCACTTTACCGATTAACAGGTGATGCGAAATACTTATATCGAGCCAAAGCATTTGCTAGCTTCCTACATGCTAGAGGTCAAAATCTTTTATCAGAGGGGATAATGCATGGAGGTGATCGCCCCTATTCCCTATTTGAAGGCATTGGAGGAATGGCTTATCTCTTCCTAGACATGACTGATCCATCAGAGGCTAGGTTCCCAGCTTATGAACTTTAAGCTTCTTTCTGTAAACTAATCTTCGAGTACGCTTGTAGCATCTTATGTATGAGTAGTTGAGTACACCAACTTTTGTGCATATATGAAATAAACGTCTTCGGTGTTTGTCCACTCCAAGTTCTCTTACTTTGAAGCCTGACTATTTGAATGTCGACCAATTGTTGTTTATGAATAGTGTGCATAACTGCTCAATGTTTTGACTTCAAGAGACTTGCATAATATGGGCGGATTCAAGCTAAAGCCAACACAGGATCGCAATATGAAAAATGAGGTGAGTGATTTTATTGTCAAGTCTAATTTAAGCTAGCCTATTTTACAAGAGAAAAATGTTACAACTTTGCATCTGAATCCAAACTCTACACTCACTTATGGAACCGAAACTTCTTTCCCATATCAGCTTGATTAGTCGACAGAGAAGAAGCTCAAGGCACCAGCTTAAGCCAAACCAACAAGTTTCTCGCTTACTTCCCACACCTTACGGGCCTTGGCAGAGTCACTTGCTTCTTCAGACAATTGGTTCTCAAATGACGCTGCAGCCTGGTTCCAGCTCCAGTACACTCCCGATTTAGTCAAGCTTGGATCACTCACAACCTATAGTGATATCCAAAAATATATGTAAGTTATGTGTATTCATTTTCTCACTTGCTTCATCGTTATAAATGCTACTACCTCTGTCCCAAAATGAATGTCTGAATTTTTTTTCACATTTACTCTTGATCAAAGGCAAATTTTTAAAAAAAATCGGACATTAATTTTGGGACGGAGGGAGTAAATATTTTACCTGTGCAAGACGCTTCCCGGATTCTTCCTCGGATACAAAGCCCTTGGTGATGTACTTTTGGAATGGAGGGAAGAGAATTCTGAAGAGAGGAATGTGCTCCCTAAACAATCCTGTAGTGGCAATGCAACCAGGGTACAAGGAAGCAAATGTGATGCCGGTGTCCTCGTGATAACGGCGGTGGAACTCTTGCATAGTGAGCATGTTGCAGACCTTACTGTCCTTGTATGCCTTTGCACCATCAAAATCACCACCGTCGATCATGGCTGAGCTGTTGAGGCCATTCAAGCCCCCTGCAAGACCCCTCATATCCCCAAGGTTCGCCTTTGGAGGTACGTTTCCAGCCAAAGTGTTTGTATTTCCTAAAAAAATTAATTTTTTTTAGTATCATAAACAGATAATGTGATTTAATCATTTTATTATTTTCAAATACCTGTGATTGAACCGACAATGATGTGTCTCTTTGATGGGTAATCAGACTTCTGCAAATCCTCAAGCAACAATCTAGAAAGGAGAAAATGTCCGAGATGATTAGTCCCCACACTAAGTTCAAACCCGTCTGCTGTAAATGTTGGTTCTTTAGCAGTTGGAAAATACACAGCTGCATTACAAACCAACACATCAAGTGGTCGGCCCGACCGCCTGAAATTATCGACAAATTGCCTGACACTGTCTAACGAAGCGAGGTCCAAATGCATGACTGTGTAATTCTCTTTAGACATTCCAGCTGATTTGGCTGCCCTTTCTGCCTTGAGAAAATCCCTACAAGCCATGATTACATGCCATTTGCCTGTCTCAGCTAAAGCCTTAGCTGCTGCCAGACCCAAACCGGAGGAGGCTCCAGTTACAATAACACTGCCCTTTCTCAAAGTCTTCTTCCCGTCCGTTGATGCCCGGTTCATCGCCGGAGTTGTAGCTACAGCCTGCACTTTTAGCGTTCCACGGGATACCTTCTGCACCAACAAGTTGTAAGTTTGTTTTGTATTCATTTTTCAAATTATACTCAACTAAGCAGGATAATTGTACTAGCTCCGTCCCAGAAAAATAGTCCCGTTTGACTTTTGATGATGATCAACGATGGTTGACCAAATATTACATTCACTCTAATATCATCCTAGTGTAACTCTAAAAATCGATATTGATAAATCATTAACTGATTTGTCAATATCAATTTTGAGAATTTCATTGGAGGATTATATTGACATTAATGTTTAGTCAAAGTTTACTTGCATTAACCATTCAAAGTCAAATGCGACTATGTTTCCTAGACTAGGGAGTATATACAGTAGTACCTTGGTCTTTAATGCAGAAGAACTGAAGTCACTTTTATGGTGGTGTGCTAGTGAAGCTCCAAAAAAGCTGGATTCCTTCATAGATGGGCATGCCTTCCCCTGCAAATATGAGTAAATGTCACAGTTGACTAGTCAAATTTTAGTTAAAAAAAAAAAAAAAAAAAACATATTTTTTTTTCTCGGTAAATTAGGGAAATGAGAACAAACCTCCTTGTGGATGGTGGTGAAGGAGGAGGAGGAAAGCAAAGAAGTTGCTTGAAGTGGCATTAGGAATTGAATAGGGGAGATGGTTAATATCTTGGTTGATGAATTTGTTGGATGTTTATATAGAGGGTGGGAGGGATGGGTGTTTTCTTGTGACAAATAAAAGATGGGGGTTAATTATTAAATGCTGGATATTGTAGGAGTAGGACAGACAGAGTGGATAAGATAAATGTTTTTGTCAAATTAATTCAAACTAGCCAATCAAAGTTTTAGGTTTGGATTTCGTGGTATGATAGTATTTGTTTGTTAAGGTGCACTGTTCCCAGAGTCATGGGTTGGGAATGGAGTGTTAAAAGATGGATAGGATTGGATTTTTGGGCACATGTAATGTGCTAGCAATTTGCAATTTGCAATTTGCTAGTATGCCACTTTTTAGTCTCATGTATTGTTATTGTGAGGTACTCCCTACTCTCTTACTCTCATAAAAAGATAGTATCTCACCTTAAGATTCTTAGTTTGTATAGAAAGTAATGTAGGAGAAAGAAAGTGGGTAGAAAGTTTTTGTTGTGAGAATGACAAATGTGTTATGTTGTCTATTTAATAAAACAGCTAAGAGCATCCACAATGGTAGAGTTTTCTTAAGAAGTTTTTTGTGATTGCTGATTGACTTATAGCTGATGAGGTGAATACTGTTTGTTTTAACTTTTCTTAAACAACTTATGAGATGTTTAGGCAAGTTATATGTTTGTTAAAAAAAAAGCTGAAAAGTGATGAATTTTAATAAGAAGACTAATATGCCCCTAATATATAAATTAACTCATGTGCATGCCAATCTACCTAATAATTAAATCATATTCATATTTTTAATTAAATTGAATAATGTCTTATACATTGATTAACATAATTAAATTGAACATTTTATTCGTTCTTACTTTCATAATTCAATAATAATACACTTTCCGTCTTGAAATAAATGTCACCCATTTTTGTACTTTATTTCGAAAGAACATATTTATTCCGAGACAGAGGAAATGAATTCATAATATTTTATAACACGTACCCAACTCCTTCCCTATTTTATTTTCATTTTTTCTTTGGAATATCCACCCTATTTTCTCAATAAGTTGATCAACAAACTAATATAATAAAAAAATTGTATATAAACCTTTAAAGAAAAATAAAAATTAATGAAATCTACAAGAAAAAATAAATCACAAATCTTCCCCTAAATGCGTTAATATGAGCTAGAAATAAAAACATTTTGGCCTAAAACCATGATACACACAAATGATAGTATATGGAAAGGGTGGGTAATTTGGGGGTATAAAATTTTAATCAAAAGTGATTATAGGCATGTTTCCAAATAAGTGAGGAAAAGTAACATTTTCTTGGCTTTTTGGCTTTTACTTATTCATGCTATAGATAGGTTGTACATTGCTTATGAGCTTTTGACTTATAAGTCAAAACAAACACTACATTTATTACTTATTTTAAGCCAAAAGTCATTGAAAATAAGTGAAAACATACAAGCACTAACAATGGTAGAGCTCTTTTTCTAACATGGGGAATTGAAGAAAATTAATGTTTGTGTTTATAAAAAACACTTTCTAAGAGCTCTGTTTAGTAAAGAATTTTTTAAATAACTCCACAATAAGAAAAAGTTTTAGAGATGTTTTTCACAAAAACAAATAGCTTTCAGAAAGCTCTCATTGTGGATACTCTAAGAAACTTGTGAACCTTAAGCTGAGACAAGACAGACCAAAAAGGAAAGTAAGAACATTAGGTTGGGACGGAAGGAGTATTAGTTGTAAGAAATGACTTTTTATTATTAAAAATAATAAATATAATTTTGACCTCTTTATTTTTATTTTCATGTAAAATTAGCACTGAGTTATTATATTGACATCTTTTTATGCTAATCTATGTACATGAATTATGATATTTATTCTTAAAGCAACTTCCACCAATTTCGAAAATTTCTGGCTTTTGTTTTGTTAGACAAATATTCTACATGTACTAAAGAACTAATCATGGACCGATATTGACTTGAGAGACTACTCTCCTTACCGGTCAAGTCCAGCTTATGCTCACATTTGAGTTTCTCTTTATTTCTTACTCAATTCTGATCCTAAGACGGTACTAGAGACTTGATGTACTAATCTTTGAAACCTTCAATATAGTCCATTACCACTAAGTTATTGAATGAACCTCCTTTTATGTTGATTTATATACATGAATTATGATATTCTTAAGAACTTCGACCCATTAAAAAAAAATTGGCTTCTCTCCCGTGTATGCTCTTGATTGATCAGGAGCAAATTTGAACATCGATTTTAGATGGAGTGATTAATACTTAGGCTCCGTTCGTAAAATAACTTCCGGAAAATATTTTCCCCATTTTTCGGTGTTTGTTACGCACCGGAAAATAAGGAAAATATTTTCCGGAAAATGGTTTTCCCTCTTTTCTAAGTAAAATGACTTACGGATTTTTACTAAGTAAATCATTTTCCGGAAAATGTTAACTCTCTCACTCACACCCAACTCTCCATAAAACCCCACCCTACCCACTACACCTCTAACACCACCCTCTTCATCCATTCTATCCACCACCCCCAACTACCCCACCCCCACCCTACCCCACAACCCCACCCCACCCCCACCCTACCCCCCACCCCACCAAAAAAAAAAAAAAAAAACTTTTCACTCATATTAAAAAAAAATATGAATATCTCCACCACTCCCAACTACCCCAGCACCCACCCCACCACCCCACCAAAAAAAAAAAAATCTTTTCACTCATATTAAAAAAAATTGAACATCTCCACCACCCCCAACTACCCCAGCACCCACCCCACCAAAAAAAAAAAAAAAAAAAAAAAAAGAACACCTCCACCCCCTACTACCCCCACCCCCCAAAAAAAATCACTCATATTAAAATTATTTTTGAACACCTCCCCCTCTCCCCACTACCCCACCCCTACCCCCACCACCCACCCACCCACCCACCCCCACCAATTTATTTTTTTACTCTTATTAAACTTATTTTCTAACAACTCCCACATTCGCGCTCCCTACCCCCACTACCCCATCACCCCTACCACCAACCCACACCCCACCCACCCCACCCCCACCCCCACCCCCAAAAAATAAAAAAATAAAATAAAATATATAACTCATATTAAAATTATTTTTGAACACCTCCCCCACCCCCACCCACCCCCTATCCCACCCCCCCCCCCACCCCACCACAACCACCCATCCCACCCCAACCCAAAATCTCCACCCACATTCAATTTTTTTCTCATAATTATTCTTTTTCTCATATTAAATTATTATTATTTTCACATGAAAATATTTTTCGGAAAACATTTTCCTTAGATTTACCAAACAACCAAAAACATGTTTATGTCATTTTCCGGAAAACATTTTCATTTTCCGGAAAACATTTTACGGGAAATCATTTTCCGGAAATGGTTTTACGCGAAACAAACGGAGCCTTAATTTATAAGCCCAAATGGTCAGTCACACACTATGTATTGACATTATACCGACAGATACAATAGAACTGCAAAAATTTGTAGATCTTCTTTCTTATTTTGTTCTTTTTTTTCAAGGTCGAAATTATTCCATCTCTCTGACAATCGGCATTGTCGATTGACATCATTTGCGTCAGTCATTAGCCAGATTAGACCGCCACAGGCCGCCATTTTTCCCGAAAGAGACCGCCTTCAGCAATAGTAAATTTGTACATTCATTTTCGGACGATTTCTTCTTTTAAACACCGACTAATTTGTTGTTCCATGAATAACAAGCGATGACTAATTTTGTTCTAAATAAACTCATTGTACAATCTTTCCTGTTTCCATGCTGCATTGTCTTGTCAATTAGGGCATAAGATGGCTAAGGTACAGCGATTTTACGTGGAAAACAGTTCCATTGGAGGTCGTCGAAAGTCGCAGTTCAATCAGCTTTCAAAACAAGTGCTATTAATTTGAATTCTCCATAATAGAAACTTTAAATTCAAATCAGAACTTAATCATTGAAAGACTAGTAATAAGCTTAGTACTTCAAAAAAAAAAATAAAAAAAAAAATGAATAGAATTCTGTGGCATATATATACTCTAGGGGGCAACATTTTCTACTTGTTCCTCATTCGGGAGCTTAACAATAGCCATAGCAAGCTTCATCTCTTTGCCCAAACGAAACGACCATACCTGAATTGCGTCTCCTTTCCTAAGCCCATTCGTCAAAACTACGTCGTTCCAAGGTTTGACCAATGCATACATCCTACTCGTCCGTCCCCATTTTTTCTTCATCTCCCACTCCCTCAAATTAATATCAATCTCTTCAAGGTTCGGTTGTATGAGCATGACACCTATTTCATTCTTTCTGTCAAATTCTTTCCTTCCCAAAAGATGAACCTTCTCACCCTCCTCCAAAAAGTCAGCGGTTTTGGTCAACGGCATTGACAGCCGATGCTCGCTTTTATTACAATCAGTCTTCGACAATCTCTTTGTTATCACCAACTGTAAGTTTGTATGATTCCCCATTGCTGATATTCTCCTCTTGATAATATCCGGCAATTCCCGGGACGGATTTGGAATCTCAATTTTACATACATTCTTCTTCTTCTTCTTCTTCATCGTTCTCCTATTCCGCGCCATCCTTGATGATCTCTTTCGCTTTCTAACCGAAAATTCTTTTTCTTTTTTACCATCCAAATTCTCAGACTCTCTCTTTAACTTTTTCCTCTGCATATTATTTTCCTCTAGTTCTTGAAATTTCGCGGGCCTTTTTTGAACCCTCTCTCTTTTCCTTACACAACATTCCTCAGTTGTTTGTTTCATAGTAGAAACAAATAACTGCTGCTGTTTTTCTCTGACATATTCAGCACTCATAAACTCAGCAGCGTCTAACAACGCATACCATCTCTTCATCTTTGTTGTTTCTTCTTCTTTCTTCATCATCTCCATTGCTGTTATTATTTGTGTATGTATCTATATATATATATATATATATATATATTGTACTATAATTTAAGAATCAGACAAGGAAAATGAATGCTTAGTTTGTTAAGGTTTCCTGGACTGCGGCAAAGAGTTGGTGTTTGAGAAGTTTAGTATTGTACGTAGTTAAGGATTCCTAAACTGAGTACAATATTGGGAAATGAGAAAATAGCATTAGATGGACTATTATACCCCTCAATTGGAAATTTTATTAACCTTTTTAACACCGTAATAATTTCAATGCATTAGTGACTCACTTGACCTTGAGATATTTAACGGAAAGTGAATCCTAGTTAATTAAGGAAACTAGATTTTGATGTCAGAGTTTCCTAATTACTCTAATGAAAACTTGGGGCATAATTAACATACTATCAAATCTTCTGGTTTTTCTTTCATCTCATAATTTTCAAAATATCATGCAGTATACTCCTTCCATCCAAAATGATCTTCGCGTTCGATTATTCAAAATTTTTAAGGATATGAACTCTTGGTTCACTAAGCATGTTTATTTTATGTATGCATTTTTAAGCCTAAATTATAGAAATGGGAACTTTTTTGGACAATGAAAAATGGCAAAAGAGATGATCATTTTGGGACAGAGGGAGTATATTGTCTAATTCAAATATTATTTTTAAAATCAAAATACTTATCACATTATCTAATTCTCATTCTTTTATTGAAACAGGCTTATTTTAACATTAGTTTTTTTTTTTTTTTTTTTTTTTTTCTCAAGCTCAATCGGTTATGCCTTTAAGAGTTCAAGTACTCATGAAATAGTGATATTCCAAAAGAAAACAGAACATATTCAAAAAAAAAAAAAAAGACTAATTTTGCTCATGTTTCAAAGCTGACATTATTCTCTCCGACTTTGCCGGATTGACATCATTTGACATTATTCTCTCCGACTTTGCCGGATTGATATCATTTATCAAATGTTGTACGCGTTTTTGTGTCAGTGTATCACCAGTGATTCTACACCTACGCATAAATAATGAAATCATGACGATATAAGCCCTAATAATACAACCAACAAGTTGGTTCCACTATCACATAATTGTGTCACAAGACAAAAAAAAATAAAATCCATTCATTCATTTCCAGAACCACAGATAAATAAAACCAATAGTAGATACAAAGAGAAGGGTTACAGGTGAATGAAATGGTAAGATATACCCAATACACTTTCTGCCATTCTCACAACTCAACAATTCCCGATTACACAAAATAAATTCATCGGTTTCTTTCTAATCTCAAACTCTATTCTTCTTCCTTCTTCTTTCTTCTCCTGAAAAAAAAAAAAACATATACATCCATTTTGTACCTCACTCATACAATTATATACGAACTGGCAATCCAAAATTCTGGAAAGTTCTAATTTCCCCTCGAAGTCCAGCTGTCACAATCACCATTCCCCAGGCCGACTTACTTGGATTCACCCCATTGGACAAATCCACGCTGGCATGAGGACTACGGTGCTTGGTAACCAAGAGAAGTTTCTCCTCGGGCCAAGTTGCTGAAATTCTATCAAAGAAATAACTGTTTGTTGCATTAGAGATAATCCCATGAAGAGGGCTACCACAAGTTAACGGAGAATTGACTTCTCCATTAACTTCCTCCGGTGTTGGGGGGTGATTTGCCATAGAAACTTCTTCCATGGGGTCCAGAGAAACCCCATTGGGTTGTCCAGAAATATTATCTTGAAATCCGCATGATGATGTGTCACTCATGCCGGGCCAAGGGATAGCTGCTGATACATCTTGACAATGGAAATGCTCATAAGAATGGGTGACTGTAACGCCTTTGCTTCTACTAGGTCGAGAATCACCTTCATGTTTCCAGACATAGACATGGGAATCCTCACTCGCACATACCACATATCTTCCATTGGCTGTTAGGGATGCTGAAATTTGGCTGTTCGTGTTGCGGAAACCTGTAATAAAATCACACTATTTCATCATCCAATTTTTGACTATCCAAGACAAATAGACAGAAAAGAAAAAAATAACAGTATGAGTTTCGTACGATTAGATACTAACTCATAATTCAAATACTCTGTTTGCAAATGGTTATAGCTCATCAATTCATAAGCACGCGAGTGCCATTAAGAACATTCATCTAAACGGTTAAAAATCCAGTTGTACAAAGGCATCTAAGACTCTGCTCATATGATACTTATACTCATCTTAAACCATGATATGAAACAGATTTCAAAAGGCGACGGGGTAGTGGCCGGAAGAGAATGTCTGACAACTAATTGACGCCGCATGTGCAGAACAAGGTTAAAAATTAAGTAAAACAAGGGCTCCTACAACTCATGACATGTACATATCTTGATCTACATGTATCAGTACGAGTCGAAGACAATGTATATATATATATATATATATATATATATATATATATACAGGGGCGGACGCACGTATAGAGGGGGGGGTTAATTGACCCCCCTGACTTCTGCGTTTATACTAGTTTAGCCTTCTATATATTTTGAAATTATCACTTTAACCCCCCTAAAAAAAATACTTGACCCCCCTCAAACCCCTACATATATAAACTTAATTTTTACACAATCCACCCACGCTTATTTCTTTAGTTCGCCGTTAGCGGGTTTGGGAGATTGAGATTGAGATTGCGACTGCGAAGAACGGAAGGAACGAAGGAGAGATTGCGATTGCGATTGCGAAGAAGTGGCTTCGAACTCAGGCGCTTCCGTTCAGGTAATATTTCTTCCTTGTCGCCGTCTAAAATTCCGAATTTTCGATCCCTAAAATCCAAAAAAAAAAAAAAAAAAAAAAATAAAAATAGGTTTCGAGCTTTTTTCAATCGGATTCAAAAAAAAATAAAAAAAAATTTGTTTCACCCTTTCTTAGTTTCTTTCAATCGGTTTTTCTATTTAAATCTCATTGATATCCTATTGAAATATACAATATTAAATCTCAAATCAATGCCACTATGATTTTATGCCTTATTTGTATTGCAATATTAAGAGTACAGGAATTTGGGATTTATTAATAGCACAAGAAATTGCTGGTAAGACAGACTATTATTTTTTTCTTTCTTTCTTTAAATTCATTTGGGATTTCAACTCCAGCTTATTTTTTCTACAGAAAAAATGGGTCCTCCTCGAAGTTTGAAAAGATCATGTGGGTCGTCTACTTCTGACTCTAAATCAAATGAGGCTCCCCGTCCCGGAGGTTATAAATTAACTCTAGTCTTGTTATGTGTTTGTGTATGGCCAGTGGCCTTTTAGTTGTTGCCTTGTTGGCGTGTTTATGGCCAGTGGCCTTGTTGTTGTGGTTTTATGGCCAGTGGCCCTGTTGTTGTGGTTTTATGGCCAGTGGCCCTGTTGTTGTGGTCTAGTGGCCTTGTTGTTGTGGTTTTATGGCCAGTGGCCCCGTTGTTGTGGTTTTATGGCCAGTGGCCCTGTTGTTGTGGTCTAGTGGCCTTGTTGTTGTGGTTTTATGGCCTGTGGCCCTGTTGATTTGTTTGTTAATTTGTTTTGTACGCATTTTGAAACAGTGCTCGAAAACTATTTCAAGAAATTGAAACATTCACAAAGTAATGGAGAGCCTCAAGTTCAATAGTCTAACGTCCTAGACCATAATTCCCAAAATCCAAATTCTGAAGTGCCTAATGTTCAGTTTGCTGAATTTTATCCTTCGGACTTTACAGAAAAAGAGCGTAGTGATCTTTCAAATGAACTTGAGACATACACTATGGATGTGCGTAGCGATGTTGAGTTTGCCAATGTGAAGGGGATTGGTGAACTTGGTGAATTGATGGTTGCAAAGAAAAAGGATATTGTTTATCCTTCAGTTTATTCACTTCTCAAATTTGCTTTACTTTTGCCTGTTGCAACGGCAAGTGTTGAGAGACTATTTCCAGGGATGAAACTCATCAAGACGCCGTTATGCAATAAAATGGGAGATGCTTGGTTGAATGATTGTTTGGTAATCTACGTAGAGGGTGAGATTTTTAGGAAAATTGAAAATGAAGATATTATGGAGTACTTTAAAAAGATGAAGAATAGGAAACCACTTATGTAACACTTTTCTTATTATATCATCAAACTTTGAATTCATGTGGAAAAAAATGCTTTATACGTGAGTTTTTATCGTCATTTTTTATAGTGTAATTTTTCTATCTTTTTTATATAATTTTTTGACCCCCCTCACTGTAAATCCTGGATACGCCACTGTATATATATATATATAGGTAGGTAGGTAGGTGCTCAAATGAGAACCTAAATATCGTGAGAACTGTGAGAACTTAATGTATCCAATGATGTATCCAAGTGCACATTCCAAGTTCTCACGGTTCCCACGATATTTAGGTTCTCACAGGAGCACGACCCCTTAAATATATAGAATTCGCTCATTTTTTTCGCAGCCTAATTAAGTTTGATAATAAATAATCCCATGAAACCAATCGTTGATCCAGACTTAAGTAGCAACTTTTAGAAGCGACTAAACAATCTACCCGTATTACCTTTAAACTTGTGGACCAAATCAATACCATCAACAACACGGACTCGTGAATCTGCGGATGTGATAAGCACTTCTGAGGAGCTTCCCGGGGCAAACTGTTAAAGGAAATCAATCAGTACGTATTAACCTTAAAAAGCCATGCTAAATAAGGGACAATAAAGTTAAAATCAATTTAAGGTGAAAGGAGTAGAAAACCCCCATCCCCCACCCCAACCAACCAAACACCCATGAGATAATAAGTTTGGCAAAGGCAGATGAAGGAAACCCCAAATTTCTAGTTACCTGGAAGCCAGTAATTTTTTTGTGGTGAGCCTTCTTCTTCTTATTCTGCAGATTAATTTGACTTTTCTGCTGCAGATTGTTTTCTGCAGTTTGAAAGATTAAGGAGTAAATAAATGGACAAGAAGCTGAGAATTCGAAGAAAAAGGATACACGAGGAAGAGAGAGAGAAGAGAGAGATTCATCGGGTCCTACCAGCAGTATTGTACAAACGGCAACTCCCCTTGTATGAACCAACTAATGCAGCCTTCAGAAATCAACAAAAATTCCTTCAGCCACAATGAAATTTTGCAGAATAGTAGGGGGAAAAATTAAAAGTAGGTGGTCGGAAAAGCTGATGACCCAACCTGACCGTCTGGTGTATAGCAAGCGGCAGTGACCATTTCGTGTAGATCATTCCAATCAACAACTTGTCGATCAGGAATGCTCCATATGCGAACTTTGGCATCTAGTGATCCGCTGATGAAGTATCTATCATCAACAGGATTAAACTGGATGCAAGTTACTGTATCAAAGGAAATCCAGAAAAACAGCGTAATTAGCCGCAGGTGACAGGCCAGCAATTAAAGAATGAAGAACCCTTTGGTTTTAATTATGTGCCACTTGATACTTTTATACTCCATATATAGGAAAATAATGATTTATACCACTAGAAATAATAATTTACTAATTTTGACCCCTTTATCATAGGTGAAAATTGTAAGAAAATTTCCATCACAAGAGTAATCTTGAACCCCATACGGTAAAATCCTGGTTTCACCACTGATATAAATGCATACTAAAATAAAATAAACCCAAAAGTACAAGAAGATCATTATTTTTAAGCAAAAATATACACGTGTGTATGTGTAAATGCAATGCATTAGCTACAAGGAATACATCATCCCGCAGCCTTCTACCACTAGAAAAAGCAGTTAAGAAAAATGCAGATATAGGGATTGCGAAAGGCAGATAGAGAAGCATGGAGATTTCAAAATTCTTACCATAGTCGCTGTGCGAAAAAATCTTCAAACATGACTGGCTAGACAACTGCCACAACCGCACTGTTTTGTCCATTGAAGATGAAAGCAAATGCTGAAGTAGATTTTTTTGTCAGTAAGCGAAAGAAATACTCTGTTCCAAAATAATAGTTCCACTTGCTATATTTAAAAGTTAAACATGGGACTAAATCAAATCAATATTCAGCATACATGTTGCTCAACTTTGGGTAATAAATTTCAAATCACTGGAAAATTAATTGAAATACGATCAACTGCAACTTTCGACATTGTGTAAATACAACCGTTTTTGTTAATCTTTTGGATGGAGGGGTATCTAAATGAATTTAATGGCTTCAAGTATGAAGTGGCCACATTAACCGTGCCTATGGAAGGATTCTAGATCTTTTTGAACATCTATCCTGAGAGGCATCAACCCATCTACTTAATTAACCTTCTGCTAACGCAAAGTAGAATAAACTATCTATAAATTAGAAAAAAAAGCAAATTTTTTTTTTTTTTTTTTGAATTACTCTTCCCAAGCTGTTGTTGCACTATTAAAAGCAATAGCAGCTCTGAAATATACTACTACATACGATAACACGTTAGCTACAAGTAACACGAAGAAATCGTTTTGTAGCACATCCACAACCCATTTTGATATTTCTGTAAGGATGATGATTATCTGTCTTTAAGACATATAGAAGATTCACAGAGAGTTTTACTTACCAAAAAAAAAAAAAATTCACAGAGAAAATTTTAAATTTTGTGAATACTCCAGTGGGTGCTGGAGAACTTAATAGAGTTAAAATATGATGTTCTTTGTGTTAGCTTTTGTGTGAGAATCTATGTTACTCGGACTCTTCAAATATGCTGACGTACCGATGTCCAACACGACACGACACCGACATTGGTATGAAACCCGTACCCGACACCCGGTTTATCAGTCGGACACGACAATAAAAATTGAAAAAAAAAAAAAAAGGAGTGAGTTGACTTCTTTATTAAAAAATTGCATGTTTTAGTGTTAATTTGTACTTAATTGTACATTATATCTTAGCCAAATGAGCGAAGGAATTCAATCATGTTGTAATCCAACTTTTGGTAAATCAGACAATTTTGTTGATAAGTAAATAAATAGACTCAATATATTTTGTTATTAATGTATCCCCGCACCCGTGCCCAAATTTAAGACAGAGTCCCCGTGTCCAATATTTTTAGGAGCAATGAATCCAACACTCGGATCCGTACCCGTGTCGGATACTCGTACCCGAGTCTAGGTAAGATAGGTGAGAATATAGGTAGCAAAAAATTCTTAAAAAGTTTGAATAGTCAAATGTGAAGATCATTTTGGGACGGAGGGAGTAAAAAGCTAATAGGAGATGGAGATGGGGATGCAGAAGAATGAGATCCTTTTAAGAATACCTTTTGAGATATAACAAAAAAGCAGTAGCATCACATCATGTAGTTTTTTTTTTCCCTTTCTATGATGACAGTAAAACTTTTCTACCATATTAATAGATGTTATTATGAATGCTTTCCTATACGGGTGACTTGGTCTTTTCATATATGACTAATCGAGCATATACAACCTCATATATTGTTTGCTGCATCGCTGAAGAAGAGGGAGGTAAGAAAATAGATGTCCTATTGATGGAGAGGGAGAATAAGAGGAAAAAATCTTGGTGATTACTTGAAGATAGTAATGATAGCTTTCCTTTAGAAAAAAGATGTTTATGAATTTTCTCTGTTAGTTTGATGTTTCTAATTTGGATAATGAGCTGTGCTTCACAACAATATCATGTACCATGACATGTATAACCAGAACTGAGATGCTAACTTTAATGGATCCATATTCTGCAGATACGGACATTTATGCATAAAACAAACTCATACTATGATGCTTTACTTGTTCTGTATACCTGATACATACAACTAGAAATAAACTCATACTATGATGCTTGTTAACGCGTTACTTAATTGATTAGTTAAGCAATGAGACGATGATAGCAAAGCTGTCACTTCACTGAAGTCAAAAGTGAATACAATGCAATTGCTTAGACTGCCTTGCAAATCATCAGAAATATTGTTTGCCTCTCTATTTTTGTTAATTAGGAAACATGTTGTAAGAGCTCTGTGTACTTTTGCAAAGTATCTCTATGGTCATTATTTAATATTCCTAGTTATTCCGGATTCCTGATCCTTGCTAATACTCCCTCCGTCCCAAAATGATCTTCACGTTTGACTATTCAAACATTTTAAGGATATGAGCACTTGCTTCACTAGCCATGTTGTGTTTATGCATATTTAAGCTTAAATTGTAGACCTGTGAAGAACTTTTTGGGACAATGAGAAATGCCAAATGAGAAGATCATTTCGGGACGGAGGGAGTATTTGTTTAAAACTTTAGAAGGTAAGATAGATTGCATGATTTCAATAACAAGAGACTTCTCAACGCTCATTATGTGAGATATCTCTCAAACTATGACAACCATTTCAGATGACCTTGTAATCTGCATTGACCTCCATGATCCAGATGGATTAAGTAAAATGAAAATATATAAATAGCGACCTCTTAAAAGGTACATTCATGCAGTGAAGTCAAAATTTTCATTACATGCCATATGAAACTAGTAACAAAAATAAATTTTGATCTTGACAAGCATTATTTCCCAATAGACTTTGAATCAATGAAAATGTAAGGTGAACAACAGATTAATATCAAATGCTTAAAGGGAACTACGAGAAATAAATTTCAATAGTTGATAGGAAGCATCAAATATTACTCTCCTAGTTACAATGGAGTATTGTCACTTTTTAGCTTTCCACATTAAAATGTCATACTCTTAAGAGATTACTAGTAAGAAATTTTGCTTATGCAAAATATTACACTCCGAGCAACGTATACTAACACAATAATAAGTTGCACTTTCTATGTCCTAGAGACACTTTTATCCAGCCTTAAACACCAATCTAATCAGTTTCAAATCATTCTGGTGCGAAAAAAAAAATAAAAAAAATCTAATTCACGTCCTTAAGCAGAACTCTACTAATTCTCATGGCAACAACCCAAATTTACAAGACAGAAAGAGACAGGTTGCAAATTTAATAATTAGTCATCATCTGATTAAGCGTAAGGTGATCGACATGTCTGAAGTGCAGTAACAATCACAAAAGTCACTTTGGCAATAATGGAATAACAACTCAAAGATACATAACCAGCCATAGCAGTTGAGAAATTTTCTTCATAAGGCACAAAAGATGATAAGAGCTAACAGGGAAATGAATATAAATTAGACTATCATATATAAAAACACTTGGAATAGGAAAATGTCCCCTAACCTGAGACTTAGACCATGAGAGGTCAAGTACATCATCCAGATGGCCTTCGAACGAACACACAGGCTTCTCTGAAAGTGAAAAAACTGTCTCCGGCATAACAATATGGTCCAAGCACACCGACTTTCGGCTTATAGATAACCTTCCTCTTCTCTTCTTCTCAGGGAGGCCGTCCAAATTTGGAGACAATGAATTAGGTTCTGGTGACCCATTAGCCAGCAATAGTAAATTCAAATTTCCATCTTCCGGCTTATCAAATATCAAATCACCCTTCCTTTCAGAACTTCCAACCTGCCACACATGAATGACACAGTCTTCACCAGCGCTAGCTAGAAATTTGCCGTCTAAGCTAAATTTGATGGTCCAAATAGACCCTGTGTGACCTTGTATCTCCTGGCTCTTATAAAGAGCTGTGAGATCCTTACACGACTTCCCATATTGTCGAACACGAACTCTCTCTGGCCCGTGAAAAGAACCATCCTGGCTATCATCAGTAGCAGAACTAGATCTCCTCCCACCTTTTTCCGATGAAGTGTCTTTGTCATCGCTGCTTCGTCTCTCCTTTTGACCTGTCACAGAACTAGCAACGTTTTTTATACTCCTTAACCAGCCCCCTTTCTTTTTCAACTTTGATCCGCTCCCGCTATTGCCATTTACATTCAAATCAAGAGTTTCCTTATTGCCAGACTCCACATTTTGCCTCCTCATCAATTCTTGAACAATGGGTGATTGTCCAACGCACATCTCGAATTCTTCCATTGTCAAATGTCTTCCTGTACCGACTTCCTTCACCTTGTCCCAAGTTCCATCCTCACGGACCTGATCGACCACAAACTCTTTCCCATTATCAAGATTCTTGATTGTGCATGCAGGATCGCTATCTGTACCAATCGCAATGCAATCAATACCAAGCGTCTCTACTTCATTGGCACCATTACCATGAGAATTAACAACATCAGGATTCACAATTGTGGAATCAATTCTGATGATCTCCTTACTGTGTTTCCCAGTAGGCGGTTTATTAGGCAAAACAGCATTAGCATGAGTGACAATGTTGTTCCCATTACCGTTGAAACTAAGGGATTTATCTACTATAACATGGTGGTTTTGATTAGGGTTATTTACAATTGATACGGCAGTCTCATCGACGGCCGTGGACCCTGACGTTGACGAAATTGAATTAATTGAAAGAATTTCAGAAGGAGAACAATACGGAACAGAAGAAGAAGAAGAAGAAGGATTAGAAATACACAGTTCCTGATCAGCGGACTTCGATCGAACTATCCCAGAGTTGTTCAAAGAAACGCTCAAGTAATCCGCAGAAACCAACTTAGCAAACTTACCTCCACCGCCGCCGCCGATGTTGAGTGAGGATTTTTGGCGGGCAAGGGAAGGGTCGCCATTGAGTCCCATCTGACGGAGCAACCGCATACGGCGTTCTTCGACGGACGAGGGTTGAGAGATCCAGACGTCGTAGTTATTAGAAACCCCCATTGGGAATTTAGGGACTGGCAATGTAGGGAGTGGCGACACCGGAGCATCATAATCGGGCGAACGGCAATAATTCGGATCCTTCAATACGTCGCCTTTTAATTCGTCGTCGTCGGAATTAGAAGAAGAGGAAGAGCAAGAGGAGTTTGTAGAAGAAATAATACGATCAAGGGACTCGTAGAAACACTCATTGTCTTCGTCTTCTTCGTCGCCGGCTTTGCTCATCGTTGGGGCATTCCCATCGGTAAATGAAAATGCCCGCTCCGGCTCCGACTCCGATGCAAATCCTCTCTCTCTCTCTTCTTGTACTGGTGGGGTTGTGGGTTCTGTGAGTGGAGTGAGAGAGAGGGTTTTAGAGAGAGATTGGAATTCGGACGAAGGATCGGACAAATATTGATCGTCAAACAATGTTGGGTGGGTTCTTGGGACTCAGATCCGATGATGGTTGTGTGTGTGTGTGTGTGTGTGTGTGTGTGTGTGGAACGAAGCCCTATGCGGGGGTCGTGAGAAAGGACAGACGAGGGAAAGAACGGTGTCGTTGTTTGGGTCGAGAGGATGAGAGAGAGAGAGAGAGAGAGGTTGGGTATTATTTGTTTTTACTAGCGGGTAACCCGTGCTCTGCACGGGAAACTAATACTATGTCTTAAAAAATATTTTAATTATAGTTAACTAATATAGTAATCATCATTTTAACTAATACTATTAATAATAAAAATTAATCTATATGATTACTATTATTATAATAACTATTATAATTAATTAATACCATTGATAGTAATAGTTAATATATATATATTAATAGCAATGATTAGTCTATATAATAATAATTATTAATATAATTATTATAATAAAATAATATTATTAATAGTAATAGTTAATTGATATAGTAAGTATTATGATTAATTAATATTAAAAATTAATAATCTAACTTATATAATAACTATTATAATTAACTAACACTAATAATAGTAATAGTTAATGTATGTAGCCTATTATAGTTAACCAATACTATTAATATTAATAATTAACTATATAGTAACTATTATAGTTAACTAATACTATTAATAGTAATAGTTAACTAATATAGTAATTATTATAGTTAACTAATACTATTAATAGTAATATTTAGCTTGTATTGTAACTAATATTGTTAACTAATACTATTAAGAGTAATAGTTAACTAATATAGTTAACTATAATAGTAACTATTATAGTTAACTAATACTATTAATAGTAATATTTAACTTGTATTGTAACTAATATTGTTAACTAATACTATTAATAGTAATAGTTAACTATAATAGTAACTATTACTAATAAGAGTAATAGTTAACTATAATGGTTAACTATTATCGTTAACTATTACTAATAATAGTAATAGTTACTATAATAGTTAACTATTATAGTTACCCTTTTTAGTAACTATTATTATTAGCTAATAGTATTAGCTAATGAAAAGAAAATGAAAAGTCACTTATTTATTAGTATGTTGTTGATGTGGCTTCTCCAAATGCAAGTTTTATCAATTGTTTGTCCACATGTCAATACCATAGCTCTTTTGGCCAACTTTAATATATATATATATATATAGATTTGTGCGTGTGAAAATTAATTACTACAAAAAATGGTTTTGGAATTAGGTGAAATTTTTTATTGCTTTTATTCATATCAAGTATTTTGTGTGACTTGTTTATTTATTTTTAGTGAGGTTATCAAAAGTAATTCAAAAATTTTTTATACATGATATTGATATTTTATAATTAAATTTTTATTTGATACTTCATACTCTTTCTTTCTCATAGTATATATACACTCTTCTTTTTTAGTCTGTCCCATAGTATATGTTCACTTACTAAAATGGCAAGAAATCTTTACTATTCCTAACACTCATTCGCTCTCCTACTTTATTTTTCATACTCATAACATTTACATTACTTTCACCATTTCTTAATCTCCATGCAAATTAAAAGAGATGGTGAACATATACTCTAGGACTGAAGGAGTACTCCATTCGTTTCAAAATACTTCTCATTTATGAAATTATTCTGTTTCTTCAAAAATTCAAGATTTATTCTAAATTATTTAACACTTTACTATTGATTGGAAATTGTATTTCTTTTTTTATGGTGATCATATTTTTATTTATGCATGTGAAATATTATATTTATTTAGCTAAGTAATTGAATCACTTTTATTGACTCTGAGTCTTGTTACATTATATGATACTCTCTTTGTTTTCAAATAAATGCATAGAATGTGAATAGTAAAAATATTTATGCACATTTTCCATTAAATTTAATAAAAGTTAAATATTTTTAGAGTATTCTAAATAAAATTTAGATAGTCATTTAAAATGTTTATGATGAACTGTAGTCTTCTTAATTAGGAAAAAATCCAATATAAATAGAAATAAATTTTGAAAATAAAATAGTAATTAATTATAACATAATAAGTAAAAAAGGAGACACAAAAAGGATAGAAGTCTCCATATAATATAGTGGTACCATGGAAGAGGAAAAGGAGAAATGTGACCGAGTAATACTCATCGAGTAAACGACGAAAATGACCCGCGTACTGTACGAGTTCAACCAATTTGACCTACGTACTATCTAAACTACCGAATCAACCTGCGTACTATGCATAAATCAATCAAATCAACCCAAATCGTTAGTATATATTAATGGATGTTAGCGATCGTTAAAAACATAACGGATATTACAAACATAATTTTCAAAATTGACCCTAGTACACATTAATTTACTCCACCCTCCTCCTTAATATGAATATTTGGAGAAAAAGTAAGGAAAAAGAAAACCTATCAACCATCAAAATCAACCAACACCACCTCCCACCATCTCTGCCTTCTCTGGCCACCATCCCAACACCACCTCCCACCATCTCTGGCCATCATCCATTATCATTCGAGTATATATTTACACCAACCACCACCACATGCCACCTCCAGCCAATTAGCTACCATCAAATTACCACCACCAAATCCCACCATAGCAGCAACAATCATCACCAACTGTGACAACCACCACCAGATTTACAGATTTGAAATTCAAATCAACAAATCATCTACTACGCTCAGATCCGGAAAATTTATAACAAGCCTAGGACTAAATTGCAGATTTAAAAAAGAAAACGAAAGAGATCTAGAGAGAGAGAAAAATGAGGGGCCGGGAAACTCCATTATTCGAGCTCATCCTGCAGAAGAATTGAATGTGAGGCAAAAGGCGGCGGCGGCGGAAAAGGACGACGCTGGAGGAAAGGGTGAACGGGAGAGAGAAAGGTGGACCTGGGTTTGTTGACCGATTCAACAATTCCAATAGCAAGCTTCACAAGGTCTGAAAGAGATGAATTTTGGATCGAAGGATGAAGATGTGAGTTGGGGGCGACGGGAACGGCGGAGGTGGAACCTTGGTGGGTGGAGTACGCCGGGAGAGGGAGGAGTGGGGGTGGGAGTTGGTGCGGCGGCAAAGGGAATGAGAAAAGCCGTAGTTTTTTTTTTTCTTCTCTTCTTTTGAAATATGGAGTATGTAGGGTTAAATGGGTTTTCTAATTAAAAAAGTAGTCCCTTTTATTTATTAGAATTTGTTTTAAGGTTATTAGTTTATCATTAACACAATAAGCTCCTTATACTTTCACGTAATTGTTTGTTATGTGTCAATTGAAAGTTTTATTATAATATCCGTTAAATTACTAACGATAGTTAATGTCTACTAACTTTTACCAACTATTTGGGTTGATTTATGCTTAGTACGCAGGTTGATTCGGTAGTTTAAATAGTACGCAGGTCAAATTGGTTGAATTCGTATAGTACGCGGGTCATTTTGGTCGTTTACTCAATACTCATCACAATAATTCGTTAAGTTTTCTTTGTGGGGGAGCTATTTATGTTCTTTTCTTTGAACTCAATTCAATACTCTTGTTCAATTTGAAGCTACCCGTGGTCTTGGTTTGTACTTAGGTTCTTTGTTTTGTTTTTTGTTTTTTTTTTTTTTTTTAAGTTGTAACATATCATTCATTTTAAGGCAATTGTCATCGTTTATAAATTCCTATAGAATCTATTACAGATCTATGGCCCTGACTATTACAAGTTCCTACCCCTATTGGGCATAGTAACACAAGTTCTTTGATGAATCTTTGTTATAATTACCTTTATACTTCTCTGGTTTGTACTTAGGGTTCTTTTATACTCACTCCGTCTTATTTTAAGAGTAAAAAAAATGGGTGGGTTCAATAATTAAGAAAAAAGTGATGTGTTGTGAGTGTTGATAGTTGGGTAGGAGAGAGAAAGTGGGGTAGAGAAGAGTTAGTGAATAATTGTTGTGAGTATGACATGTAAGACCCACTTTCCATTTAGGATTTTGACTCTTAAAATGGGACAGTGGGAGTAAGTCTTTGTTAAAATTACAACTTTATACTCCTTTTGACATGAAAGAAATTTAAGAAATTGCGCGCGTTTCTTAAATAAAAATCATTTGTTGATTAAATAATGACTCCTACATGTTAGTAATAAATTTGTGTGTCCAATTTATGTAATGGAAAGTAGAAGTTGAAATGCTCAACAATGAATGGGTAAGTTGGGAAGTGGGTTAGTATCCCACATGGAAAGGGAAGGAAAAATTCCCTAGGATCCTTCCTTGTAAAAGGGTATCCCAAATGGGATAAAGAGGGAAATAATGTTCTAAGACTTTTTGTGGGTAAAGTCAAGTGAACTTGTCCCACATTGGTTTAGAATAAAAATATGAGCTAGTTTAAATACAATTGACCATTTGTATGGGTTAAGATTGTGTAGACTAGAGGCTCTCTCTTGCGCCCGGGTGCGCAGGGGGGTGCAAATTTAGTTGGAAATTTGTCGATTTATGCCTTGGACCACCGGACTCATGCGTGCACGGATGCAGCTCCGAAATGGCCTAGGCGTAACAAGCTCACTTTTTGATTATTTTTCCGTCCCCAAAGTTTTGAATTCGGCTGGAACAAGTTTGTAACAGTCAAATAAGCCATTCATTACAGAATTGATTTCGTTGATTACCAGTTTAATTGTGTGATTAAAAGTGATATTTTGAGCAGTTTAAAATGGTGTTTTGGACAACCATTTTCGAAAACACAATTCAACAATCTCTCACCCTCTTGCTTCAGCGTTTTCCTTGGCCCTCATGCTCTTCTCGTGGTGACTCTTTCCAGGCACGTCGAAGTTCGCCGGAGGCACTATTGTGCAGTCGTCGTTCGGTCCGTCCGTTGTATCCTGGGAGACAGGCGTCCAACGTATCCTCAAGCACAACACCGGTGAGGGGGCGAATTTGTCTTAAGGACAGTGTTGGTTTACAGGACTCGGACAAACCCAACATCAAATTTCGTTTCCAATTTCTGTTTTCTGTTTTGATTATAATATGTAATTTTATTTTCTGTTTCTGATTCAATATTGGTGTAATATTTCTAACAATTACGAGTATAAAAGTAACCTTTATACATTTGATTTCACTCTATGTAAGCATACAGTACATACAATCAGACTACTTACCCCTATATGCAAGTAGCTTCGTCCTTTGCCCTCGAAAAAAATTTAGCCGCATTTACCATAAACATAATACTTGATGTAGGCAACGGAAGCATAAAAGAGATAAATAATCGAATACGGTAGAATTAAATCGATACTCGTAAACGATGGGATAGATAATCGAAACTAGTAGAATTTAATCGATACTAGTAAACGATCTTCAACCTAGCAGAATTTAATCAATACTAAAGTTGGCATCCAAAAGGAATTCAATCACTTTTAGGAAATAGAGAGTAAACATTCAATATCAAAAGTTTATTAATAATCAATCAATTTTCGGAATTACATAAAGACCTATTTTTATAAGGCTCCTAAGACTTGGAAATCAAGTCAACTACTTCTAAAAACAACTCTAACCTATATAGTAACCTAATAGAACTTTAATTCATCAAAATAAAGTCCTAAAATACTTCAAATCATCAAAATATTACCTATCTAATAATAAATCCGAAAATAACAATAATAATTAAAATAAATCCTTAAATACATCTCTATATTGATCTCCATCAATACTCCTACTTACCAAATTCACAACTCATTTACTAACTCTTTCTCAATCACTTTTTTTTTCTTCTTATTTTCTTCAAAGCTCAATCAACTTTTTTTTTCTTATTTTCTTCAAAGAGGATCGATAGTGATTCCTCACTTACCCCCTTATAATAATGATGTCCTAGGAGGGATGGAAAGGGATCGAACCGAGACCTCACACATTGTGAAGTTTGGCTCTACCACTGAGCCACTCCTTATGGACTCTCAATCACTATTCACCACCAGGTCGTTGGCCCTCTTTGTTGGTTTTTTGTACTGCATTTAATCATAATAAATTGGACTTGTGCAAATACTTCTACTTACAACCACAACCATTAAACACTTTATTCCTTCAAAATTAATCTTCCACAACATATTATGGAAAGACTAGTTAATAGTATAAAATTAGGGCGAACTACATTTTAGGCCCCAAAGTTTGGGGGTCGTTCCTATGATGGGCTCTAAAGAATCTCTGTTAGCATTTTGAGCCCCAAAGTTGTCATTCTGTTAGCATTTTAGGTCTTTTAACCAGTTTTGTTAGAAAAACTCGTTAAATAGGCACGTGCCACACACATGCCACCTAACGGAGGATAGTTTGAAATTGATTTAACTTATAGGGGGTTTACTGCACATTCTTAAATTTAATGGGCTTAAATATTAAAATTTCTTTTCCAAATAATTAACAAATATGGGCTTAAATATTAATAATTATTTTTTAAATGTAAATTTTAGATTAGGTGTTCTCTGACCTTTTGAGGTTTTCTTTTTCTTTTAAAAAAAAAAACACAAATGAGTTCTAAAAAAATAAAAATAAAAAAATTATTATACTTATTTTTTAGACATTTTTATAGTTTTCTTAGTAGAAAATGTTTTTTTTTTAATTAATATCTTTAATTAATGTGTCCAACCCAATTTTTGTAAGTTAAAGAGGGACGGAGGAGTATTAACTTTTCAAGCAAATCAGCTCCACCATCTTTCAAAACAAAAAAAAAAAAAAAAAAATCTGCTCAAGCAAATCATCACCTCCATACTACCACCATCTCACAACCACCACCGCCACCACCACCGCCGCTGCCCTCCCACCACAGCACCACCAATCAAAATCATCCAAGAAAATCCCACAGAAAATGGGGGTAATCAAACCCGTTCAACCCCTTCTTCCTCTGGCCAACTCACCCTCACCCTCGTACGAACCAACTCACCCTCCTATGCCTGCCTAAAACCCACCCAGAAATCCCCAATTCACTACTATAAACTAAACAAAAACCCTAGAATTTCAGAGCAGCTCCTCCTGATGGGGACATCAATGGGGGAATGCGGAGGAGCCGGAGGATTAGTATGGGTTCAGAGGAAGAACGGCACATGGTGGCCGGGAATAGTTTTGGGTCCTAACGAGCTCCGATGTAGCTACCGGAGTAAAAATGGAGGGATTCCTGTCAAGCTCCTTGGCAAGTCAGAAATAAGTAGCCATTAGTTTGGGAGGGAGGGAGAAATATTTTAACATTTTAGGAAAGTGGGACGTAGCAACAGGATAACCAAAAAAGATATTGGTGCAAGTTGTTATAAGACTGAGGGAGTAATTCATAAAGTTATCCAAAAAAGTTATTGATTACAAAAAAAGATATTGTGTATATGTTACATATATGGCCATGTCATGATATTTGAAGCAACGAGTCTGACAACACATTGTGTACATTTTCAAAAAAAAATAAAATAATAACTTCATTTACACAAGCTGAATCTTTCTAGCACATTCAAACATCTTTTAACATTAAGGACCCAATCAGAAAGTATGAAGCCTAATTAACGAGATCAGAACAGATTAAAGAACAAACTAAAAGTAAGACTATTCAGAAACAAGACTGAACATTCAGTGGCTGGAACTTCCCTGAATGAACTGCATCAATGAAACTGACAATCTAATGATTATCTGGCCATAAACACAAAAAAAAAAAAAAAAAAAAAAAAAAAAAAAAAAAAAAAAAACATTTATTAAGTCTTCTGATTGTTCTAAAAATTCAGGCAGATCCTAAGAAAAACGAACCTTTGGTTAGGTCTTCTGATATTTTCCAGCATTTTTGTGCCTAGAGCAGTGTCATAAGTGCAAAGTCACGTGATCAGTAACTATCTTTAACAACAGTGATGATATAGATGGTACTGAGTACACAGTACACACCATCTCAGATTCAATGGGGCTCTTGATTCATTCAGACATTTAAAACAGCAACGGTGAATCACAACTTAAACAGACTCAAAATTTCAGGCCCTTACTAGTATAAAACAAATATTCAATAACTATCACTAGAAAAACAAAATCAACACCAAAAGAATCAGTATAAAGATGACTAGAATCTGTAACAAAGCTTTACGGAAAACAGGTCACAACTGATTCTCTTCGACTGGAATGCAAAACATGATTGACATAGTGAGAAAGGTTAGGTTGATTAAAGAAAATAACACCAAAAGAATCATTATAAAGATGACTAGAATTTTGCTAGTAATATACTCTCCACCAGTGCTATAATCACCAAGAAATGTCCAGATTTCACAACTTTACTAATTACAGAGGCGGACTAAGCAACGAGGTGAACAAATACTTTTTTTATCCTTCCACAGTTAAAAATTACCAATCCTAACTTAATAAATCAGCAACAAAACCATAATCATTAATTTTCCCTGAAAGAACACACAGATCCGCACAATTGAAGCTCATGGCCCACTGAGGTACACAAACCTCCAAGCTTAATATTGAAAGGAAGCAGAGGCATACCAAATTGAGGAGTGTCGCGAGAGTTTCAGGAGGGATATTTGGAGAAGAAAATGCCATCTCTAAGCTGCGAACAAGCGATTTTTGACTAGTCTCATTCAGTTCTGCCCAACAGCTAACAAATCCAGCTGCAAACAACTCTCGCCCAACAAAAGGCTGCAAAAACTTGAGTTACATTCTAGATTCCAGAAGCATTTGAGATTAAATAAAGTTAGCCTTACCTGCAATTGTGCAAAAGCCTCATCCATTCTACCCAATCTTCTCTTGTACTTCGCTGAGATGCCTCTCCAGCAGAGCATAATCGACTATCATCAACCTGTATAGAACTTTGATAAGCTGGATATATTTAAAGGAGTACTTTGCAGAAAGTAGGAATGCATGAGTGGATCATTACCTTTAACGGGAATACATGAGTGGTATTTTTTTCCCTTCCCCCTCCTCCTTTATCCGGGCTTGGGACCGGCAATGCAATTCTATATAGCAATCGCATTGGCGGAGTTAAAAAGGGGTTTGTATCTCCCAAAATCAATTACATAATAATAACCAAGTAATATCAAGTTCTCATATCATCATAGCAATAACCCAAAACAGTAGAAATAAATCAAAACAGGAAACATACATGTCCAAAATAAAAGATCCAAAGTACACCAAAGCAGTAGGATCAAAGGGTACATCCAAAATAAACCAAAACAGGAAACATAAATATCCAAAATAAACCAAAACAGGAAACATAGATGTCCAAAATCAGATTGTTAGGACAGATTTAATCAAAAGATATGAAATCCTTATGCCATGCGACCGTACTCTGAACTGCGTCTTTAATGATTGACATGTCTGAGTTAGGCCTCCACAATGGAGCAGTAGGTTCTATGGCTACATCAACCCAAACCTTCCAAACATCCTTTCCGAGGCGAACGTGGTGCACTAAAGCATTCGGATCCATGGAAGCAACTCTACCCTCAGCAACAACCGTCTTTTGCCAATTCATGTACATCATTAATTTGCATTTACGCTCAACATTGACATTAACAGGAGTATCTTTTGAGTTTGCTTTGTCCACTCCCGCTCGCACGAGGCAATCACGAACATTAGAGCTACCATTATGTGAAGAGGGAGAGGGTGTCTTTCCACTCAGATTATCCCTAGAACCAACACTAGGCATCCGCGAAGAGGACATGATTGTATTTGATGAATTCCCCTTTGAAACCAAATCCTAGTAAAAAAAAAACAAGTTAACATGTAAGTGGGAAATGTAAATCCAAAACAATGTGATTTACTAAACAATACTTGCCTGCACTAATTTCTTCAACACATCCACTTCATTTGTCAAATCTGAAACTGTTTTTTCAAGTGCTTGAACCTTCTTTGAACTATGTGCGTGAACACCTAATTGAGATGGGGTAATACCAAATCCCATCCCTCTAACTCTTCCATTTCGCTCGGGTCCAATTGCTTGAGATAATGCATCCTCGCTAATTGATAATGATGACAAAGGAGTGGTTTGAGAGGAATTGAACTCTTGGATTTTACTCTTGAAAGTTCATAAAAATAAGTATTAATAATAGATAGTGACAACAATTAAAGAAAGTATGATTACATTGAAATGTCACTTACCACACAATCAGCAATAAATGGCGTCGGAGCGTCCCCATTCTTCTTAGTGTGAGCTTTAATCCAAACATATGCTCTCCTTATAGGTACTTCTGGATTCTCTTTTCTCTAGAAAAGATAAAAGGCTATTTAAATTAAAAGACATAAACTAAAACATGCATTAATGTTTTAGTAAGTTTATGAAACAATACCATTTCATCCTCTAGTCGAGCATACCCCTTCCTACTCATTGTATGTGGAGTTTGATTATTTGCCCTAATGTCCTTATACTTTTCACTCTTCACCTACACCATTTTTTATGTAAACAAGAGTATACATAACTAATTTTTTATGTAAAAAAGAGTATACATTACTAAATAATTATAAAAAATAAAGTGTACCTCAAATTCTGGAGATAACTTTTCTGCTATAAATTAGTTCCACTCTTCAGGATTTTCAATGTTACTTGGTTTAAGTGCTGCAAATTTGGCCTCCTTATCTCGCATTTTTGATGCATTTCTAATAGATGTTATCAGTCTTGATTTACACTCCCTCCAACGAAGGCCCATTACTTGAATAAAAAGCTTCTTATATAAGTCATCAACATTGAATCTTGCCTGTACAATAGATAGACGAGTTCACAAATAATGTAACATGTACAGTTGACTTTTTGTACACTCATTTAGGGACAGGAGTAAATAAAGATTACCTTTACGCATGTCCACAAATCATCCTTTTTTTTCTGCTCAACATTCCTCCAATCATCATAAGTGACCGGCACAAGCTCTCGTGCCAACGTACCCAGGTATGAAGATAACCACTTAGAGTGCAGACCGATAGGTTGTCCCCTTTCATTAAATTCCACCTCTACGCGTTCTTTAGCATTTAAGCTTAATGTTCTCATCTTTGTAGGACCTCTTTTTCTCTTTGCCAATCGTTCCTCATCTTCAATTTGTTGATCAACAGGAACTTCAGGAGAAGGCATCCTTTGCACATTAGAATGTTGGACAGGAGAGGGATTTGATCCTCTTTCAGAATCCCGAAGGCCTTCATTTCCTTGTTGCGAGATTGAAATTGCTACTAATCTTAATTTATTCGTGTGCTTCTTCCCAGGTTTTGAACTCTGTATAATTATTATTAAATCAGATTAATACAAAATATATACATAACAGGTGAAAAAATTACAAATATATGAACATTGTTACACCCTGGATATGAAGCACCTTTCTAACACTAAAAGAAACAAATAAAAGTCCCCAAAAAAATATACTCCTTCCATCCCAAAACAAACTTCTCATTTTTCCAATGCAAGCAGCTTTTTGGGACAGAAGGAGTATCTATTTTTTGATGATGATAAAATTTAAGTCTTACCTCTACATTGTCATTAACCATTATGATGATATTAACAATTAACTTAGGTCCAGTGTTCACAAGCTCTCAAGATCCACCTGTCATGATAAGAGTATACCATAAGAAATATGTTAGTACAAGCAATAAAATAATACATATGCTACACAATAAATAAATAAATATAAACAAATATGCATGTAAAAGTAAATAAGTAAACACTATCTGCTAGTACAAGTAATGAAATATACAAATATGCTATATTTTCAAAGTTCATTCATTTTCCAAACCCCACAACTATAAACTGCTGTAAAAGCTAAAGTTATGAGACAAATATGCACTCTTTCTAATTCTGAAACTTTTTCCATTCAAACGCTCTCCGAAAATTAGTCAGAATGGACTCAAAAATCATGTCATTCCGATTAATAACGAACAAGTTATGATTTATTAAACTTTAACTAGATTTGTTAACTAGCAGGGACCAATCTGAATATTTTCGCAACTCACCTTCTTCAACCTTAGGAACTTGTACAGCAACATGATTTTTCTTTTAACATTGCATTCCAACTATTACTACTTCATAACCCCAATTAAAATCTCAATCATTTAATTTACATGTAACTTTGTTTCATTCAATTCTATAACAAAACCAAATTACCTCTATTTAAAACCATATCACAATTCTAGTAAACAATATTAACAATTTAAGATATATACGAAGCACATGAACACACACACAGTTAAAAACGCATAAACACTGGTTTTATTTATCGTAACACATCTGATTCCAAGTAGCCTCTTTCGCAAAATGGTTCCACCATAGTAATGAAATAAACATATATACCACAAGTAATGAAATGAATAAGTATGGGAGTACAAGTAATAAATAAAAAGTATACTCATACCAATTTTCCATCACAACCCACTCTTGCGCAACTACTATCTTGGGGGTCACTGGTTTTATCAAGAAAAGATACATCCATTGGGTTATACGACAATTTATCGCTCTCATCCTCGTTGTTATCATAGATTTCCATATCATTATAACCTCTAGGTGGTGGTCTCACAACAACTTGCCAATTTGATGTATTGCTTTCTTTCCAGCAGAATACTTGTGAGGCTTGTGTTGCTAGTATAAAAGGATCTCCTTTAAATTGATCTTGAAATTGATTGAAGTTAACTAATGTAAATCCATCATCAACTTTCACTCCACGATAAATATTCGCCCAGTCGCACTTAAATAAAGGAATCTGAAAAATGTGATAGTCCAACACTATAATGTCACGCAAGATCCCATAGTGACCTATTGTGCTGCTACTACGTACTGTAGTTGCTTCAAGTGAAACACCACTATTCTGTGTGGACTTTTCAGTATCCTTGGTGCGAAATCGACGGCCATTTATTATAAAGCCAGAATAAGAGATTGCTTGCCTACTAGGCCCATATGCTAACCACTTTATTGTTTCAGAAACTTCACATGTGGCCCTTTGCTCTTTAACCTTATTTTTGAACCAATTAGAGAAAGTCTCCGAATGCAACTTTGCAAGATCATCATCATACAGATTGGCATGTAACATCTTCAACTCTTCCATGCGCATCCTAAAATAAAGAATTAGTGAAAAACATTCTTAAGGTATAATGTGGACAAAATTTCATTGAACTTAAACTTACTCTTCATATGGTTCAACTTTTGCCGTATTAAACAACACATAACGATGACCATTCAGCATGTCTTCCTCAGACAATATAGTATGCTCTCCTTTAGAAATTGGTCGCCCCTCAAATGTTTTTTCATCTTCATAATCTTCATTACGATCGTGGGTTTCACCAAGTGCACAAGCTTTCTTAATGTACTCACTACAAAATCTCATGGACTCTTCCGCAAGATAGTTTTCACATATGCATCCTTCAGGACGAGCAGGATTTCTAACATATTCCTTGCATATCTTCATAAATCTAAAAAGAATGAATACAAAATGTGAAGGACGAATATATTTTAAGGATACATAATCTCAAAGAAAGGTTTAAAATACCTTTCAAACGGATACATCCAATGAAATGTATTTGGTCCACAAATACGTGTTTCTCGTCCTAAATGCATTGTCAAGTGAATCATAATATCGAAGAATGAAGGAGGAAAATATCTTTCAAGCATACACAACGTCTCAACTATGTCTTCTTCCGAGCCTTCAATTTTTTCGACATCAACCACTCTTTGGCTTATATCATAGAAAAATGAACACAAACGAAGTGATGCATTTCTTGGCCCTTTCGGTAAAATTCCTCTCAGTGCGACCGGCAATAATTGTTGCATCAATACATGGTAATCATGGGACTTGAGTCCAAGTATCTTGTCATCTTGTGCAAAACAAGTTGCAATATTTGAACTGTACCCGTCCGGAACCTTCAAATTTCTTAGTCGCCAATAAAATGTCTCAATCTCAGCATCTGTTAGCGTATGTTGGGCTGCTGGAAGAAATACTTTCCCATTGCTTTCAACCCTTGCGTGCAACTCAGGTCGAATTCCCATTTCTTCCAAATCTTTACGAGCACTAGGACCATCTTTTGATTTTCCTTTAATATCAATCGAAGTGCAAACTACACTCTCACCACAATTCTTTTCAACGTGCATCAAATCTAAACAGTGGCGAACTGGCAGATGCTGAAAAGAAGAAGATTATATAACATTATTAACTAATAACTACATTATTATATTGAACGTATTATTGAAATTTAAAATTTATCATACCTCGTAATAAGGCAACTCAAAAAAGATTGTTTTTTTCTTCCACATGATGACCTTTACTTTCTTCTTTTTATTTTCCTTCTTCCTTTTCTTTCGTCCCTTACCCTTTCCCCGTCTATGTCTTGTTTCTTCATCATTACTCATTTCATCTCATTTTCCAAAATCATTTTCAATCCCATTAACAACTTCTAAAACTTCCGAGCCAGTCAATAAGGGAGGTTTCTCTCTCTTCTCATGGGTTCCATCAAACCAACTCTTATTCTTTCGATAAGGATGATTGGGTGCAAGGAACCGCCGATGGCCCATATATGCACATTTGCCGCTATGACGTAGCCATATTGAACTAGTGTCAACACCACAAATAGGACATGCCTTCTTACCTTTCGTCGTACACCCAGCTAGATTTCCATAAGCTGGAAAATTATTAATTGTCCACATGAGAATGACCCTCAAATTAAACATGCTTTTCGTATAAGCATCGTACACCTCAACCCCACTTATCCATAACTCTTTTAAATCTTCAATCAATGGCCTCAAATATACATCGATATCATTTCCTGGTTGCTTTGGTCCAGGGATTAACAAAGTTAGCATCAAATTTTCCCTTTTCATGCATAACCAAGGGGGGAGGTTGTAGTTAACAAGCATCACAGGCCAGCAACTATGTGTAGAACTTAGATTACGGTAAGGATTAAATCCATCCGTAGAAAGTCCAAGCCTAAGGTTCCGAGGATCAGATGAAAAACTAGGCCATTTACTATCAATAAACTGCCACTGAGGCGAGTCAACCGGATGTCGCATCTTGTTACCCTTACTACGATGACTGTTATGCCACAAAATTTGCTCAGAATTCCCAGCTGATCTGAACATCCTTCTAAATCTGGGAATTATAGGGAAGTATCTCAAGACCTTGGCTGGTACCCCCTCCTTGATTTTACGCTCATCTCCTTTTCCTACAATTTTCCACCTGGATTTTCCACACCTCGGGCAGTTGTCTAGATATGCGAAGTCTTTTCTAAATAGACAACAATCATTAGGACATGCATGTATTTTTTCATAACCCAAGTCAAAAGTCTTAAGTAACTTTTTAGCAGCATATGTAGAACTAGGAAGTTCATTCTTCTGTGGAAGCATGTCACCTAAGATTTTGAGAAGCTCGGTAAATGCTTTATCAGAAATACCATTAATAGCTTTATGTTTGAAAAGCACAACTGTGGCTGTCAACTTTGTATAGTCACTACAACCCGTATACAAGGGAGTTTCTGCATCTTCTAATAATTTTGAAAACTCATCATCGCCCATTGCTCCATTATAATTTGGAATCTCTTCCTCGTCACGTGCATCAATGAACATCTTGTATGTATCCGATAATTCATCGCGATCACATGTCATTTTGGAGGAAGTGCTAGGACATTCTTCCCCGTGAAAAATCCATACGTCGTATGTCTTATCCATCCCATACATCACCAAGTGTGAAACTACTTCATCACTAGTTTGATAATCCATATTTCTGCATCGAGTACAAGGACATCGAATTTTGGAAGGATTTCCTAGCTTTCCCAAACTTACTGCTACAAATTTTATTACTCCTTCCATGTATGCCGGACTTGGCCTACAAACAAAAGTATATATATTACGTACATAGCTAGAACAAGACGACCTCTAAGTACCAAACCACTTTTGAGCTTAGAATAAAACCTTGGCATATTCACCCACGCTTTATCCATCGAATAAGAATTACGAGTTCACCTAGAGTATCAAGAGCATTACAAAAGTTGATAAGATTAGTGTAGTTTGACAAGAGAGGGTCGGGAACATATCACAAAAACAACAGAAAGAATTAACTTATTGTGAAAAACAGAATCAAATCCAATATTATAAGAAATAGTGGTAGTTATCAAATTAGGGGGAAAAACAGATTTTCAGCTCTGTCAGTATTTCAATTGAGCACCATATGCACCAACTCTAATTGGAAAAATAAATACATGTAATTCGCAGAAAAATAAAGTAGAAACCTAGATCATATACTCACGTTTCTACCTGACTGAATATACAAACACAAAGAATACCAAGAAATTCCTAAAACACTAAAATTGAGGCTTGAATAACCGAAAACTTAGTTCTAGTTCACAGTACAGTACAGTCCCATTTGACCAAAACAGACTATATGTGTTCGTTTGTGCTGTAAAAAGGAACATAGTGGGGAATAACCTGGAGTCTTGGAGCTTGACGGTGGACTTCTTCTCGACGCCGAGTACAACGGTGTCGGTACCATGAACACCGACGGCGGCGTTTCCCTTCCAGATGGCTTCAAGGGCGTACTCGACCTGGAAGAGATGACCGTCAGGGGAGAAAGACTGTAATGGCTCGTTGTCGTTGTGCAGAGCCCGAGTGTCGAGTGCAACTCCCAACCTCCGACGCCTAAATCGACGCCGGATTTGAGTGTAATTGATGCGCAGCTCCAACGGACCGGTAATCGTCGATTCAGATTAGTATTTGGGAGAATCAATTTGGTGGAACGGTGAAGGGTTAGGGCGCAAGAGATAGAGAGAGAGGGGGGTGGTGTTTTGCAGTAGTGTTGATTTCTTTTTTTGGGAAAAGGGTTTAGTTTATTTGATATTTGCGGGAAGTGAAATTTTCGGCGGGTCCGTTTAACTTTTTCATTTTTAATTGTTTTTTTTTTCTCTCTATCTCTCTCTAATTTAAGCCAATTCAATAGAAACCTTGTACTTAATTAAATTTACAACATTTAATATAAACGTTGTAATATGAATTTTTACAACGTTTAATTTTGCAAAACGTTGTAAAATTTACAATGTTTGGTAAGAAACGTTGTCTTTTTACCAATATTACAACGTTTAGTAAGCAAAACGTTGTTATTTAGAAAATTCAACAACGTTTAACAAAAAAACGTTGTAGTAGGACCCTATTACAACGTTTTTCCATAAATGTTGTAGAAAAAAACGTTGTAAATGACTGTTTTTGTTGTAGTGCGTGTATGTCAAACCCTTTTTCCCCTTTCTCCTCTTTACTAGTAGTAAGCTCATCATCGGAGAAATTGATCGGCGTCGGAGGAGATCGGAGAAATTGATCGGAGTTTGTTCGAGGGAAGGGGGCGGAGAACGGTTGTCGGAGGGAGAGGAAACGCCGGAGTGGGGAGGGGAAGGTCGCCGGAGTGGTGTGTGGAAGGTCGCCGTCTGTATGCGTGTGTGTGGGTGTCGATTGAGAGGAGTGGGAGAGGGGAGGGGTGTAGTTAAAATATTTTGGAAAAGAATTTTTAATATTTAAGCCCATTAAATTTAAGAATGTGCAGTAAACTCCCTATAAGTTAAATCAATTTCAAACTATCCTCCGTTAGGTGGCATGTGCGTGGCACGTGCCTATTTAACTGATTTTTGTAACAAAATTAGTTAAAAACCCTAACTCGACAAAAAATGACAACTTTGGGGCCCAAAATGCTAACGGAGATACTTTAGTGCCCATCATAGGAACGACCCCCAAACTTTGGGGCCTAAAATGTAATTCGCCCATAAAATTATAACCGAATTTTTAAACATTGAAATTGATTTTCAACTTGTAAATGAGCATTTTAAAACAAAGGCTACTTTTTTTTTCTTCCTATTATAACCTTGATCACGCATTGAATTGTTTGTCATAAATACTAAATAAATTATTAACGACATTGATAATCTTTTCTCGATATAGTTAACACTTAAAATTTTATAAATGATCACCATTCAACTTTATTGATTATCATAATTAAATTGTTATACCCTTTCCGTTTCAGAGTAAAAATTTTACTTTTTTTTTTTTTTTTGCATGTCTCACAGTAAAAGTCTCATTCTCAAAATGACAAATGACGAATAATGTTTTGAATAACTTTATATTTAACGGTGTGGGGAGAGTCACGGAGATTTAAGGAAAAATATGTCACGGTCCAATGTTAGAGGCAGTCTCCTGTGCAACCGTCGCACAGGTGCGACGGCGTCAGGCGCGCCATATTTTTATATATATATATATTTTTATTATTTTTTATTTTTTTTTACCGAGATTTTTTTGCCACCTCCAACTTTTTTTCTTCCCAACAAAAGTAACACTTATTATAACGAAATGTAACATTTTTTTTTCAAATATAACATTTTTCCCCCAAAATGTACCACAATTTTGCTGCAATAGATTAAAGATTACATAAAGATTGACAAACTAAACCAATGTCACACTTTTTATAAAGGAATGTAACACTTTTTTTTCTTCAAATGTAACACTTTTTTTCTAAATGTACCACAATTTTTCTGCAATAGATTAAAGATAACATAAAGATTGACAACTAAACTAATGTCACACTTTTTATAAAGGAATGTAACACTCTTTTTTTCAAATGTAACACTTTTTTTTTCCAAAATTAACATAAGATTGACAAACTAAACTAATGTTACATTTTATAAAAAATGAATGTAACATTTTTTTTCTCAATTGTAACAGTTTATATTCTTAAATGTAACATTATATCTGAAATGTAACAATTATTTATTAAGAAATTAACAATTGAAATGCAACTCGATTATATATATGAATTTTTACTCTTTTTTTAAAGAAGAAAAGTAACATTTACCAAATAAAAATGTTACATTCATCTATATAAAAAATTATAATTATATATTCACTTTGTTACACTTCAAATATTACTTTTTCTAACCACAAAAACTATCAAACTATTTAAATTTTCTTGTAAAATTGCTGTTACATTTGACTGTAAAAAGTGTTAATTTTTGAACATGAAACTGTTACTTTTATCAGAACAGAGTGTTACATTTCAGCTGACAAGCAGCTCAAACTTTTTGTGTGTAAAAAAATATGTTTTTTTTTTAAAAAAATAAAACCATATCATGACCTATGTAGTTTTATTCGTCTCATCGAGACGAACACAACGATATTTTTTTTTAAAAAAAACGACTTATAAATTTCAAATATAGCATTTTAAAGTTATTGTTTTTTTTTTTTTAAGGAAGACACGTGTCGCGATTTAGGAAGAGGGAGGGCTGGATCTGACGGTCGGCGGTAGCGGAGCGGGCGGCTGCGAGAAGCGGAACAAATCAGCTTGCCGCACATTGTGCAGGGGATGCACGCAAGAATTTGTCCCAATGTCAAGGTCTTTTAGCAAAGTCCAACTTATATTGGTGGTGGGTTATTGATTTGGGTTGTTACCTTATTGGTGCTGATAAAAGTCTCGACCGGTTGACCAATGAAATTCCAAAAGACAAAGTCAAAAGGTCATATCATTGACCGATTATTAATATCGTATTAATCGACAAAAGAAAAAAAAATCCACTTTCGGCAACTAAAACGTCTTTTCATTGAAAGGCAGGATCTGTTTGCAAGGCTTTATATTTAGATTATTTATTTTCGTTTATGCTATCCACTCACTACAGTATGTTTTACAACTGGTGCTTATTGAATATTGCGATTTTTGCTTTGCCGTATTATTCAGAAAATGACATTCTAAAAGGGGTATTGAGATATTCCCTCTGTCCGTGTCAATTTTCAAAAAAAATTTGTCCCTAAATGAGTGTTTTTTTTTAACATAACTTTCTTCCTAAACGTTTTTTTTCGAATTTTCTTTCACCAATTTCTTTATACGTGCAAAACTAAAGGTTTGGAAAGGAGATTAAGAGATTATATATGAATCGTTGTTACCAAATTGTTCAAAAAGTTGAGATTTTCAGTGTCCCTTAAAATGAAATTTGGACACTCATTTAAGGGCAGAGGTAGTAAATTTTAATTGAAAATTTAAGTTTAAACATAAATATTGCCAAAAAAAAAAAAAAAAAAGTAAGACGGCCAAATGACATTGGATGATATCTCTACAACTTTGAAGCAAGTTGTCAAAATGTTTGAATTTCGATCTCAATGTAAGATACTCACTATGACAAATTATTTTATACTAACAAAACGAGATTTGGACGGCCAAAACCAATGGTACAGCAGTGTATTGGGATTGGGAGGCAGGATCGCATGAGTATTACAATTTGGTGCAAAATTGCACCAATTTTTTTTCTCTTCAGTGTATGCACGTAAGACCATGCACACCCGTGACCATCTTTTGGTTCATGAAGAGTAAACTTGTGAACCAATTTTGGTTCATGCCAATTAGTGGTGATCCAAATTTGGTTCATAGCCATGAACGAAAATTTTCGTTCATTTCGTGAACGAATTCGTGAACGAAAATTGGTTTGAGCTATATGTGTATTTTGTAATTTTGTCTTTATTAAAAAATTATTATTTACATAAAAATATTAAAAATGTTTATAATTTTTTTTTTCTATAAATAGAGTCTAATTTCGTAATATTTGACATTATTTTAATATTTTATTATTTAAAAAATATTATTTATTTTTTTCTATAAATTTGACACATTTTAATTTTTCATATATTTTAATTTTCTTTTGGGTCAAACGAAGTCGTTTATGTCAAAAATAAAAAAACGCTCACTTTCCTTTTTCCCCTATAAATAGAGGTGAAGGTTGAGTAGGTTATGTACACCTTTTCTTCCTTACTTCTTCTCTCTATAGTTAGCAAAAGCATTCAAGATTTCATAATATGATAGTTGAAGATGAACGAGATCGATATAAAAATTATGACGATGCGAGTGAATTCTGGGCAGACAAACCAAAAAATAAAAGAAAAAGTAAGTCCACCAGGGTTGCGCAAGACGAGACATTCACATATACAAGAGAAAATTCACAAGTTGGAAATAGTATCGCGGAATATATAGGGCGCAAGCGGAATGTTCAAAGCAAAGCTACACATCTAGCTCTCAAAGCAGACCTAATTGAGCATATTTATGCAAGGAACAACGCTTGAGATCATATGCATTATAATATTTATTATCGTTGTTGCTTTTGGTTTGTTTGTTTGTGATTTGCGTTTTTAATTTTCTAATTTTCATGATTGTAATGTTTTAAATTATTGTAATTTGATGTTCATTTATGAGGTTTAAGTCTTTTAAATTATGCAATTACTAAAAATAATAAAATATATTTTATTTTCAAAATGAATAAAATAAATATTTTCGTTTTTATTTTTAATGAAATTAATAAAACATAATATTTAGTAATGTAAATTATTAATTTCATAACATAAAATTAATATTAAAATAATATGTATGTGAACGAAAATTCGTTCACCACTACAACATATAGGTTTTTGTGAACGAAATTTCGTTCACAGGGCAGTTTCGTTCACGTGGTGAACGAAATTTTCGTTCACCACTGTGCATGCTCTAACATGCCTATTTAACTGAGAAAAATGGATATCGTTAGCCTCAGGTACCTTGGATGCAATAAAAAATTAGTACATGTACCTTCAATGCAAAAAAAATGACTTTAGGTATCAAATTCATAATACCCAATAATTTAGTTATTTTTTTGCAATTTTTCCTAGGGTTAATTGCAATTTAGACCCTGAAGTACCATACCACCCTTCCAAGCGAACCCTGGGTGTCTTTTTTTGTCAAATCGGGTCTTCATGATTTAAAAACTCGCCAAATAAGGTCTTTTTGACGGATTTCGTTAGAAAGTCAGTTAAAAAGCATGTGCCATGCACGTGACTAACGGAATTGGGTAGTTTGAAGTTGATATTTCTGTTGAGGGGCTTAATGAATATTTCAAATTTAGTAGGGTTGAAAATCAAAACAATTATCTTTTTTTTTTAAAAAAAAAATCGCCAATATTTGTGCACCTATTAAAAATGGTAGAAAAAGTAATTTTTATTCTAAATAAGAGAATTAATTTTTTATTAGAAAAATTATAATAATTATAAAAATGAAACAAAAAAAAAATAATTAAAAACATAAGAACTTAATTATTTGAGGAGTATATGTAATTCTTATTTCCATTTTTTTATTATCAATGTTTATATTAATTTATTAATTTTTGAGACAATTGAGTATATGTAATACTCCATCCGTCCCACCCGACTTAAGATTCTTGGTCAAACAATTTATACTTTGACCAAATATTTGAAGAAATATAATGATGCTAATAAAAAGTTAAAACGTGTTATTGTATCACGATTAATAATAAACTAAATAACTATTTTTAGATTTTCATTAAGATAATTATTTTTGTTGAAATTGTTGGTCAAAGTATAAATTGCTTGACCAAGAATCCTAAGTCGGGCGGGACAGAGGGAGTATATTTTTAGCAAATGCCTAATCCAAATCATTTTTTACGTTTACCAAAGAAAATTATCATTAAATACTCTGATGCTCGGACTCTTTGATTTACTCCGTCGTACTCGTGTCGGACACACGTATTTTAGTTTTGTCGAGACGAGTCCGGCGAGATAAACAAAAGAGTCTAGTATCTTTGATTAAATAAATATGCAATATTTTATATTTTGTAATAGGAATTAAAATAAGTTACAATCATTTATTTTAGAAAGAAAAAAAATCTTAAAATAGCAATTCAATTTTAGACAAAGGCAGCCACCATCATCTTTAACAAAAATTTCTTAAACATTTCTTTATTAATTATTAATGTAAAATTAACTAAATATCCATCCTTCTTACTTCCAGTCAGTTCATCCTCCATAACCACCACCTTCTCCCTTCCTCCGGTGACCACCCCTTTCCCACCATCCTTCCAGCTTCTACCCACCATTACCTGCACAGCCATTATTGATATCACTACCCTTCTTCAACAAATCCGACCAAACCCCCAACCCCTTCAACCAACCCGGCCAAACCCCCACCCCTTTCTTCAACAAATCCGGCCAAACCCCTATCCAATTTATTAAACAAATTCGCTTGAAATTCACAAAATTACATAAATCACCCAACCCAGATTTCACAAATTAAAGCTCCGACAACTTTCACAAACTCAACAATCCCAAATCAACAATTTCAAAATCAAAGTTTGGAAAATTTGCATCTTGAAAACAATAAACATCAATTTACCTTCAGAGCCTTCTTTTCATCTCTCCCCCCTCCAATATCAACCTCCCAGTCTCTATTCTCGTCAATCACACCTCTCAAATCACAAACCTTAATCAATCCTTTATCCTCAAATCCGAAAACCTAAAAAATCAAGACCTCGTGAAATCCAAGTCCTGTTCGTGAATGGTGGCGAGTAGACTTCTGCATAATTGTGAATGGTGGCGGAGTGGATGAGTGGTGGAAGACGATGACAGGAGACGGCGATGGAGACGGAGACGGCGACGGCGAGGCAACGATTGTGGAGGCGTTGTTGTTAGGAAGATGGGGGAATATTGGAACAAGGAAGGGGGAAGGGAAGGTTTATAAATATTGAGTGTTTTTTTAACCCTCCCCTCAGTTTTTAGATATGTTAAAAAACACTCTTAATAGTTAGTTTGAACTTCAAACTACCCAATTTCGTTAGTCACGTGCTTGTCACATGCTTTTTAACTGAATTTCTAACGAAATCCGTCAAAAAGGCCTAATTTGGCGAGTTTTTAAATCATGAAGACCCGATTTGACAAAAAAAGACACCCAAGGTTCGCTTGGAAGAGTGGTATGGTACTTCAGGGTCTAAATTGTCATCAACCCTTTTTCCTAAGAATAATATAAACGACTTTAAATGGTTTTTTTTTTTTTTTTTTTACAGAAGTAAGTAAGTAAGTAGAATAAAACTTAGTTGAATTGCCAAAGTAAGGTTGTACCCATCATCCAAATGGAGCAATTTGACCTAAAATATCTCTTTTCAAATTTGATACCTTTCCGTTGCCAGGTCAACCAACAAACCCTCCACCTCTTACTCATTTCCTTTTAATATCTTCTTCCAAAACAAAATAAAAAAAGGTTTCCAAGTTTTTGATATTAGTATGAAGAATTTTTAAAAATAATTTAATTTAATTATTATAATAAAAGTATAAAATCTGTTTTTATACAAAATTACAAATAAAATATCTTTTTGAGACTGAATATGTTCTCAATTTTTTTATTTTTTTTTCCAATTTAGAGAGTAATCAGTGACATCACAACTTGCTTTTCTTTTGCACTTTGCAAATATCCTAATTAATTATTATTATTATTATTAATAATAATAATAAAGTTGTTGTTAGTAGTTCCTATAGCTATTTTCATTGCAAAACGTGGTTATGAGTACACTACACCACGTGGCTTGATTCCCCACAGCCTGTTCTTAAGCATAAAAGTGATTGGTTAATTATTTGATGAAACCGGAAAATGGATGTGTGAAGACGGATTTCGAACCGCTCCACCCGCTCTCCACTCAATGGCTCCGATTAAAGCTACCTCATTGGATTTTATGTTCGACGGATGAGATGTGTCGGAGCTCGGTAGGACCTACAAAAAATTGAAATCATCTTAGCCGCACAGATGATGAGCTGATTTCGCCTATGTGGCCTTGATCGGAGCCGTTGGGTGGAGGAGTGAAGCTAAAATGAGTGAAGTGGTTCCGGGTCCGTGTGAAGACGGGATAATTTAGGCTGTAAATATATTATTTTTTAGACTCTTTAAATTCGACATTACTCTCAATCTCTTAATAAATATCATAATTGGCAAATTAATATTTTTATTTTTGTTTTGATGCTTTTTATTTTGGGTCCAGAGTAGTAATGGTTCATATTGATCATACTTGTGTATTACTCCCTTCGTCCCACCTCAATTGAGACCCAAGAGGTGGGCACAATAACTAAAGAAAAACAATAAAATAAGGAAAATAGGTGGTAGAAAATGAAGATAGAGAATGAGTGGAAAATAAAGAGCGAGAATGAGTGAGTGAGGTAGATTGAATATAAAATTATAAAAAGATTACCATTTTGGGGAGTCTCAAATAAGTGAAATAAACCAAAATGAAAATAAGTTTCAAGTGAGGTGAGACGGATGGAGCATATTGTGTGTCTAGAGCCCAGTCCTTTCTTCTTCTTTTTTCTTTCTTTCTTTCTTTCTTTTTTTTTTTTTTAAAGGCCAGTTTATGAAAATCACCATATTTTGTATTTTCCTTTTGGAAATGTGACGTGTGTTTTGGGGTAATTAAAGTAAAAAATGCAACATTTATTTCGAGCGAAAGAAATATTATTTTCAATTATGATCTGAATGATATTTAATTGTCGGCAATTGGCTTTTAAAAGTACTACTATTGCTTCAAAAAAAAAATAATAATAATAAAAATACTACTATTGAATGATTCTTTTCTGTATTTGTAGGAACATGAAACATGCAAATATGCAATAGTTGGAAAGGGGATCAAAATCTTAATAAGGAAGAACAATACGGCCCATGGATATGCACAATTCTGGATTGGAAGCCCATCCAGGAACGGATCATGTAACCATTGATATACTCCCTCCGTCCCACCTTACTTTACACTTAAGAAATTAAGAAGTGAGTAAAAGAATTACTCCCTCCGTCTCAGTTTAAGATTCTTACTTTCTTTTTTGGTATATCCCAATTTAAGATTCTTAATTGCTTTATTTCTTAAACGGAAAAAGATAAATAGTGTTTTGGACATCCTTATCCTCATAAAGTTCATATATTACAAAAAAACCATCACTTACCCATCTATTTTTCACTCACTTGCTTAATGAATATACAAATATATCCTCCACACACTACTATTCTTGCCTCAAATTTGTCTTAGTACCTCAATAAGCATGTAAAGTCAAACTAAGAACCTTAAACCGGGGCGGAGGGGAGTAAGAAAAAGTGATTTATGTGTGGTAGAAAGAAAATAAAGATAAAGAATGAGTGGGGTAAATAGTATTGTTGGTTGAATAAATTGAATGGTGAAAAATGAAGAGAAAAAAAATATGAGTGGTTGATTAGAGTGAATATAGAATTATTAAAAGTATGCTATTTTGATGACTGTCAACTAAGCTAGGACTGATCAAAATGGAAATAAGTGAGTTGAGACGGAGGGAGACTCTGACCCCCTTAACTATTAAAAACTGTCAACGTTTTTTTTTTCTTTTTTACAAGGGCATTAAAATTAGAATTTTTATCAATATGAAAGCGTTGATGCTTAGAAAATTTCCCTTTCAATTTTCTTTTATGCTAAATTTTGCTTGATATACAAAATTGACCGTCTAAAAAAAAAAAACACTGAGAAATGAGTCATAATTTTAAGGCGAAGATAAGTAGAGGCATTCTCCTGTACACCCGTCGCACGCTGTGCGGCGGGCCTTTACCATTTTTATTTATTTTTTTGTCGAGATTTTTTTTTTTTTTTTTGCCACCACCAACTTTTTTCCTCTCAACAAAAGTAACACTTATTATAACGAAATATAACATTTTTTCTTTTTTAAATGTAACATTTTTTTTTCCAAAATGTACCACAATTTTGCTGCAATACATTAAAGATTGACAAGTAAACTAATGTCACATTTTTTATAAATGAATGTAACACTCTTTTTTTCAAATGTAACACTTTTTTTTTCAAAATGTACCACAATTTTGCTGCAATAGATAAAAAGAACATAGATTGACAACTAAACTAATGTAACACTTTTTATAAAGGAATGTAACACTTTTTTTTTCAAATGTAACACTTTTTTTTTCCCAAAATTAACATAAGATTGACAAACTAAACTAATGTTACATTTTATAAAAAATGAATGTAACATTTTTTTTGTCAATTGTAACATTTTATATTCTTAAATGTAACATTATATCTGAAATGTAACAATTTTTTATGGAGAAAGTAACATTTGAAATGCAAACCCAATTTTTTTTTTTGTAAAAACTGCTGTTACCTTTAACAGTAGAAGGTGTTACTTTTTGAGGATGAAACTGTTACTTTTATTAGAACAGAGTGTTACATCTCAGCTGACAAAGCAGCTCAAACTTTTTGTGTGTAAAAAATATGTTTTTTTTAAAAAAAAAATCAAACCATATCATGACCTATGTAGTTTTATTCGTCTCGTCGAGACGAACACAACAGTATTTTTTTTTTTTTTTTCAAGTTATAAATCTCAAGATATAACATTTTAAAATTAATGGAGGTTTTTTTTTTTAGACTTGCCACATGTCGCAATCTGGGAGGGTGGGAGAGGCTACGCTGGGCGGGTTGACCCATGGGTTTGGCCCGTTGCACCATGGTGCAACGGTTGTATATAAGAATTTGTCAGATAAGTATACCTCTAAACATTGAAGTCTTGTGTGAGACGGTCTCACACATGAGTTGTATTTTAGACGGTCAATAAGTTATATTCAGTCGGAGCTAGATCTTATAGTTTCAATTTTCTTTCATATTACTATAAAATTAGCATAAAATAATTACATCCTATAGTAGCACGTGTGTTACATTTTATCAGGAAAGCGTAAAATTAAGTTACATCTTTATCTTTTATTAACATGAGTTAGATCTTATAGTTTCATGAGTTGTATTTTATATAAAATAAGATGAATTACATCTAATTTTGATTGATATTCAGTCTGATTGTACAGACTCTAAATTTATGTAAAACTAGGGGAAAACCCGTGCTATGCACGGACAAGAGAAAATTTTGGGGGAAACTAGTTTCTCAATAAGTTATAAAAAGTTCTATTTTTATAAGGGTTAAAGTTTAGTGTTTAGAGTTTAAAGTTTAGGGTTTAGGCCTTTTAGGGTTTAAGAAGGGTTAAAAAACAGGACTTTTTATAACTTATGGAGGAACTAGTTTCCCCCAAAACCAACTCCACGGAAAATTGTTTACAATTTTTTTTTTTTTATGTTAAATAGTCAAGCAAAATTTATCATAATAAGTAAAAATTTACTACAATCAAGAAAATAATTGAAGGTTTAAGTATCATAAAAGTACACTCGAAAGAAAAGACATGTAAAATAATTTCAATTGGATAAATCGAGTGGATAAATTAAAGAGAAATTTATTTTCTATCTTTTGATTTAAAACTAAGATGATAGTTTTTTGTGACTTTTCATTTGTTTAACGGATTAATTATAAGTTGGCTCAACATAATTCTTATTTGACTTAGTTAAACCAATTAATTTGTTTAAAGACTTTTTGTATATTTCAAAAGATAAATCAAATATTTAGTTTTGTGACTTAACATTTCAAAGTAAATATTGTATTAAATTTTTATGACTTTTCATTTCTTACAACGGAGATGTTAAAGTCATTTTATCATGATTATTATTAATGTATTAAGTTATATTGAGACTTTTCATATTTGAGTAACCATTGCAGTTAAATGAAAGCATATAATTATTTTCTTCACAAATGAATGTAGATAGAAATTTCATATTGAACAAATTTGTAATATTAATTAATAAAATTATAATAATTGATGTAATAATTTCAAATTAATGTAGACTCTTCACCTATCTTACATCTTATATACTCCCTCCATCCCACCTCACTTGAGACCTAAGAGGTGGGCACAATAAATAAGGAAAAATAATAAATTAAAGAAGATGTATGGTAGAAAATGAAGAAAGAGAATGAGTGGAGTTAATAGTAGGTTGGTTGAATGAATTGTGTGGTGGAAAATGAAGAGAGAAAATGAGTGGGGTTAATAGTAGGTTGGTTATTATAATAGTTAACTATAATAGTTACCATGTATAGTAACTAATATTATTAGCTAATACTGTATTATTAAAGCATCTATAATGGTGGAGCTCTTTCAAATAGCTTTTTTGTGTTTTCAATATGCTACATCATCTCATAGTCAACAAATAAAAACCTCAAGCATTTTCTACAGTGGTAGAGCTTTTTCACCAACTTTTTTATGGCCCCCCACATCCAACATTAAAGTTTTATTTGGAAATAGAAACAATTTCACATAAGGGAGTTAGTGAAATTATATGCAAAATAAAAGGAATAAATAAATAATATTTGTTTAATATTTAATGGCCACAATGGGGATTTGGTTAAATTTAATGGAAAGAGCATCCACAATGGTAGAACTCATTATGAGTTTTATAACATAACACCTCAATGCCACATCATTAAAATAATAAAATCAAAAATTTTCTTTTCTCTCCACAATGGTTAATTTCTTGAATAGCTTCTACATTAGGCCCACAAAGAAAAAGAAAAAAAAATAAAAATGCAAAAAGTAAAGAGAAACGGTGATAAAGGAGAGAGAAAAAACTTGAATTTGATTGTGGCTCCACAAAGAAATGGTATCCATTTCTTGTCCCTTGGTATCGGCACTATGCACACAATGGGGGGAATTTTTTCTGGGGGGGTCGACACTCATTTTTTCATCCATTGTGGATGCCCTTAGAGAGAGCTCCTTGTAGAGGAGTTGCTTTTTACTAAGGAGTTTTTTAAGATCCTCCACAATAGCAAAAAACTAATAGGAAAAAAAAAATGAAAAAGTCACTTATTAATTAGTAAGGTGATGAGGTGGCTTCACCAAAAGCTAGATTTAGCCAACACTTGTGCACGTGGCGATTCCGTAGTTCGCCAAGTCGAATTTTAATTTGTCATTGCAGTAATGTTGGCCTAGAGGCCAAAGGAAATGGAAAGAGACATGCCAATGAAAAACATCTTCTGGCTTTGCACAAAGGTTAGCATGTGCATTGTACTATGTCGTACTCACTCAGTTACAGAAAAATAGTCTCATTTTGATTTTTTACGGTCAACAATAATGAACTTTGACCAACCATTGGTGACAATCTAATCATTCTAGTGAATTTCTAAAATTTGTAATTGATAAATCACATTGTGATCATTAAATTGACACCAATGTTTGGTCAAACTTTATTTTTTATGACCATAAAAAGTCAAAATGAGACTATCTTTCCGGGACAGAGAGGGAGTATCTCTCAACTGAGATATAAAATGGGGGCAAACAATAACATTCAAACCTTTAAGGTCACTTCACTTGTTGGCTACATGGCCCCATGACATCTTTCAAAGGGTAAAGAAGCAAAGACATGAACATGGTTTTCGAATCAATAAAGTACACATTACAGTTATCTTAAAACAAACAAACAAACAAACATCTTCAATTTGTTCAATAATTAATAAACTGGAAAAACAGGAAGTAGAAAAAAGTTAACCTTCTAGTATAAGTATTTTCATAGTATAATTTTGTAGGCTGTGTTCTAAATCAAAGGCTAGAACAATCCCAATGTAATAATATACGGGCAAAACCAAATTTCAGATGGGGGCGCGGAAAGAATTTAGGCCCAATATTAGGCCCGTCCGTCAGTTAGTCAGTCAGTCATCTTGCTGAAAGAAGGTTGAAGCCAAAGTTTGTTGCTGAGTTGGGACTGAGCCCTCATGAAGGGTGGTGCTGTCATCCCAAACCATGGTTCCAGTTTGAAGGCCAATATTAAACCATGGGTCTTCAACACCACCCCAAGCTGGTTCAGAGAATTCCAACACCCTTTCTGTTTCATTCTTGCATGTAATATCATTTGGCAGAAATTCACCATGATGAAAAGTACTGGCATATATATTTGAGTTTTCGAATGGAGGGTTATAATTCTGTACTAAACCAGATGGGAGTTGGAGCGTATGAGAAGCGAGTAAAATATCAGACGGCTGTGTATTTCCAAGATTGTTGGGAACGGATGAAGTTGCAGAGATAGTTTCTTTTTTTCCATGGAAGAGGTGCGGGAAATTGAGGCGTGCTTTATCTCCTCTCAATTTAAAGGCTTCATGATCATAGGCCAAAGCAGCTTCTTCTGCACTTTCAAACGTTCCTAACCAAAGTCGTTTCCTATTGTTTGGGAGACGGATTTCTGCTACCCATTTCCCCCAATGACGTTGTCTTACTCCTCTATATACCTTGGCATTGGAAGTCGTGTCCATCTGGTTTTGAGGCGCAAAAGAGATGAGCTGTTGATTATTCATCAATGGTGATTGATGCTGTGGCTGTGGCAAATTTATGCTAGTTTGATCATCATCAAGAGAAAATGGAAAGACAAATCTTGAAGGAGGACAGGGAGAAACTTGGGACGGAGAAGGCTTTTTTGTTCGGCTTTGTTTTTTGGGGGTTCGGGTTATTCTAAGAGGCTGTTTGGATGGATTCTTACCCTCATTTTTAACGAAGTAGGGGTTTGATGCAACATAATCAGGCATAGCTTGATCATCACCATTCCCTCGTTCCATGCCTCAACACAGTTTGAGTTGAATGACGGGAGATGATGGGGGTGTTGGCTTATAAGAAGCACCAGGGATTACGGCGAGTTGACTTAGAGACAGGAAAGTGTATATGTATATGTATATGATGTCTTTTGCTAAGAGTGAATGGGTTTATAAGAGTTTTTCTCCCTCTTTCCATCTTGAGTTTTCAACTGCTTTCCCCACCAAATTTAACAAACTAGGTCTGCCCCTTGCCTAATTAAGTCAGGAATGAACAACAAAACTGCATGCAGCATGACCTTTCACCTTAGGTGAAAGTCAATTTTGCTCTACACATTTACAGATTGAATAATATTAATAAATTTCGGAGACTCAAAGGGGTATGTATGCAAACAAATTCAGGATTCTTCTACAATGTCCCAAAATGAGCATTCATTTCATTTCTTTTTGTCGATCAAGAATAAAAATGAACATTTATTATTGGGAGTAAAAGTCGCAAGAAAAGACTTGATCAAAAGCTATGTTTTTGTGTCTTTTTTGCAACAGATGGTTACGCAACATGTTGTATTGTGCCATTGGTCTAGGCCGGGCCGGGCCCACACGAATTTTGTGTCGACAGTCTCCCCCCCAAGACACAAAATTACAGAAAAAATTGCAATGTTTTATTTAGGGAGGTTTGGCTACAGCTTTTATTGTACAGTATCATCAGATATTTAAAAGTCCTGCGCATGCCTATACAGTTGGTGAAGGAGTCTCTCTCAGTTAGCATGCTTGGTGCTTGCTTACGCCTTTGACTAAGCACCAGGTGAGGACTCATCACCCAAATAAACATTGTTTATTATCAACATATATACTATTGTATTTTATTTTATATTGCAAAGTCAATGTCAAATTTTCTCACACATTTTCTTTCTTACAGCCTTTCTACCTTGCATTCCATAAAAACTGATTACATAGAAAATAAAATAAAATATAAAAGGATAATCTTCAGTCTGACATAAGACATCAGATGGATAGATACAAGTATGATGATCAACTTACAAGGTAAAAGAATTAAGAAAAAAAGTAATGTTATAACTTTTCTAAGACATAGTATAAGGAAAACCTCAGTAGCATTGAGAGTACAAAATATTGTGAAACACGAAACTGAATACGAACAAACAAATAGAAAAATCATATCAGAGCATAAAGTCCAAGCCATGGGGCGCTACATCACAGGCAATTGAAAATTTGAATACCTTTATCTCAGGCTGCTCATTTGTAACTAGCTAGACCTACACCAGCTTCTTGATCATAGGGTTGAAAGCTTCCCCTGGCCTTGGAAAACGAAACATAGTACAACTCTGAGAGTATGGCAGTGAAGAAAACAAAAGCTGCTCCTGCTGCAAACATACCTTTTCTCACTGTCTCGCAAGTGGGTGGATCGTCAACGAACAAAGTCCTGTATTTGGTGTGATATGCATTCCTCACTGAACTGGCTAGCAAGCATACTTCCGCGATGATAAATGTCACCCTGATATACATGATTGTAAGGATTTTTCTTTTTTTTGGTATGCGTACAATAATATGCAATATCAATACTAACTTGGCTAAATATTGGCCTACAACTTGGCAACAGATAGAAGGGTTTTCCTCTAAATTTGTCCATGTTTTTAGCTCTATTTTTTGAAAAGGGCAATAATTTTAGAGCAATTCCAAGAAGGTACATGCAATTAAAGTATCATTCATGAGAAGTTTGACTTGTAAAATAAGACTGTTTCAGTTTTTTGCCTTTTTGGCATGTGTATAAGAGAGAAAAGCATAAATATAACAAAGTTAGAGAAAAGTGAACTTTAGAACTTATGTGCGATTTATAGATCTGTCACTGATACTTAAGATGATGACAGTGCTATGGTATGGATCCCCATAACAGATGTTCTGAAACTTGTCGTTTAAGTTGAAAAGTATATTGTAGTTGCATGCTAATAGACTTCGGTAAAAGATCATACCAGCACATAATGAAAAGAAGAATTGCACAAGCTCTTGAACCTCCAGGGCTCAAAGCCTTTCCACAGCAGAAGCATCGGCTTGCAACCATTATAAGTACTTGACTAGCCATGAGCAATACAAAAGCACCAACCCCAAATCCAGTTGAAATGTCAGAATCATAGACACAGTAGTTATAATCGGCATTAGCATCCACTTGTGTCTTGCCCTGTAAACAAAAGACACCATCCTATTAGTAATTCATTCTGAAGAATGGCATTCAGCAATCAGAGAGAAAATTTGTACAGCAGTAACAGCAAAACTGGCACTTGGAGGATCAAAATTGTATCCAATACATTCTGAAAAATACACCAACAAATGATTCAAATCGTTTGCAAGCAACGTTGACATTAGATGGGAATAACATGCACGAAATATCAAATCTAAGGTTTTTTATCTCAATTTCACGTGTTTAAAGTTAAACAGAAAACTGTACCGAGTAGTAACAAATAAAAAGAAACATGAACCAGACAATAGGATAACAGGAGATAACTTTTGGACTATAAACATGCCAAAAGCTTTGGATGTAATGCAGCGAAATGTACCAGTCGTAGCTTATAACAAAAGATTTGTCATAGAGCAGCCTGCATCAAGACTGGACTTCTATTCACTGAGTCCTACCCAAAAGAAGATTGAGGTAATTGTATAAACAGGTCATCACATTATACTGCTGTGATATGTAAACCAGCAGTCCCAAGTGTGTCAAAAGCAAAATGGAACAATGAATAAACTTATAATTAGACCTATATGAACTTGAGGTAAAATTGTATAGCCACAGGCTGTAGCCTTAATCTAAATATCTGCTAGTCATCATCCTGTTAATGCACCAAAATCAGGCGCGTATTACCAACTGTCCAGACCATCCAAAGAACTACTTACGGGAAAAATATTAGTGTGCATGTCTCTCTAGATTTAAACAAGACGTAACCAACATGGTTAGTCTTAGAAGAACATATCGAAGTAGATAGCTGAACATGAAAACTTAGTAAGGAAGCATCAATTGAAATCCAAAATCAAACGGTCAAGGTATGAAGCCTAGTATCAAATCAGCAATGCATGCCTCAAGCTAGCATAGTGCCTATCACATTTTGGCATGCTTTTCTGAAAAGACTATGTTTGGTGTCTTTCACTATGTTGAACAATAATTATGAATTAATATTGAGGAAAAACACTGGATGCTTTCTCTTAAATAGAAATGAGAAGCACATTTAAACTTGAGACCATAATTTTCTATATATACGATCAAAACCTTTTCGAGGAATGGTACAGATTATGAGCTTCTTGTAAAAAGTGCAATAGCACTGCCAAAACCAAAAGCACTTCACTGGATTCATATGTCCAATGGTCAGTTTAAATCTAAGAAAAACAACAATAACCAAGCAAAATGAAGCCAAAACATTTTACAGCCCTGCACTTTCTATCTGTTCATCACTAAGCTTAATAACTAGTCCTGTGAAAACATGAATTAGTATTTTCCGTCTAAATTCACTTTCCTTACACATCCATCACCCAGGCTCGTAGAAGCAAACAATATATTATATGTGCTTGCAGGAATCTAGATCACATGAATCTGTTCACCGAATTCTGACTAAATTAATAATATTATCCGAAAAAAACAAATACACACACACGTGGAGAAGTTTGCACCAACTACAAAACAACCGAGCACAATGACAAACAGCAGACAAATTAACCAGGAAATGATCGAAAAAATCACATGAATCTGATCACTGAATTCTGACTGAATTCATTTAAGACTAAAAAATAATAAGAAAACACAAAGCAAAACACACGATTAAAGAACAACCGAACGCATCGACAAACAGTAGACAAATTAAATCAGAAATGAACGATAATTCAAATGAAAATGATCACCTGATTCTAATTGAAATTACTTTAAGACCAAATTTTTTTTTAATCAGAAAACATAAATTAAAACACGCAATAACAAAACAATGAAACGCATTAACAAACAGTAGACATATTAAGCAGGAAATCAACGAAAATTCAGGCAATATTGAAACAAAGAGGAAGAGAGAAAGAGTAATTACAGTGCTTCGCCTCTGCTCAGCAGCAACAGCCAAACCGAAAGCGATGATATCGAAAATGGCGACCAAAATGAGCAATAATTTGGAAGCTGCCATTGAAGCGAAACTGCAAGCTGCTGATTCAGTTTTCAGTTCACACAGAAAAATCGATCTAGATCTACCACCTCTTTCTCTCTATTCATATAATAAGAGCAGTTGATTATTAATGAAGTTCAACTTGCTTTGCGAAATTAAAAGAATTTACAGCTTTGAATATGACGTTCCATCAGCTTCTGGTACAATGAATTATGCGTAGTGTACTACGGAAGGAAGGAAGGGGTTTTTGTTTTTTGGTGCAGGTTGGAGTGTCGGTGACGGAAATATAGGGAATGGCCCAGGTGTCGAAGACGGCGTAGTTTGGAAGCTAATGCGATGCGGGTGGGAGGGAGATTAGATCTGACGGTTGGATATGAAGGAACACATACTCCCTCCGTTTCGTAATACTTAGACGTTTTAACCTTCTTCACTTAGATTAAGAAAATCAATTATTACATGTAAAAAAAGACTCAAACACCCCTATAACAATTCATATACTTAGATAATTAAATGCATTTATAAATGGTGTGTCAATTATTAAATAAGGGTATAATTGGTAAGTAATGGCAAAAGATCCCAGATACCCCTTCCGTTTCATAATACATGACGTTTTAGAAGCAATTTTTTGTTCCAAAATACTTGACGTTTTACTATTACCAAGAAAGAATTACTCTTGTTTACCTATTATACCCTTATTCATTAATTGTGAACTATTTCTTGTATATGCATTTAAATGCCTAGGTAATTGGATATTTTTAGGAACACATATGTCTTTTTAATATGTATTAATTGCATTTCTTAATATGTGTGAAGGAGTCTAAAATGACATGCATTATGAAACGGAAGGAGTAATTGAAAAGTGTCAAATATTTTGAAACAAAATTAAACACCTAAAATGACATGTTTTGCGAAACGGAGGGAGTAATTGACATGTAAGGCGAAAGGATTTGGTGGCATAAAACGCAACAAGTCAACTTTCGCAGTTTTTCATTTTCAGCCCATTTTATCGTAAAAAATAAACCCATTTAGGGTGATTATTTAAATATTAATATATTATTAATAACATAATTACTGAAATTTCAAAATTATTAATAATATTTTTTATTTTAAAGGTTATTCAAAGTTCAATTAAATTAACAAAAAAAATTCAATTATATTAGTATTTTATGAGATATGAAAATTGTCTCTATTTTTTAGTTCTTGAAATAATTGTGATAAGCTAAATCGCACACCTACAAATTAAACCTGGACAAGGTTCTAAAAATATAGCTAGGGCAAGTCCAGAGTCGATCCACGAAGAACGGTTATTTATTTACGAACAGTCACTTGACCAGATTGGGGGAAAATTATAATTATGAAATCCTAAGAACATAAATTAAACTAAATATGAGCAAAAACAATAATTAAAGAATACTTCAGATTTGTTTCCGTCCCCACCTTTTTAATCAATTATCATCGGTACATCAATTCACTTTTAACTCTATTCACTTGATCCGAGATTTATTTCAATCTCTGTTTCTTCTTTCAGATTAGTTACTAGCAGTGGCACGCTCACTAGAAACCCTAATTAATGAATTAATCTAACTGGCACAGTCTAGATCGCAAAATTAATTGATTCAAGATTTAAGAAACTAAGATCAAGAACACTTTCTATTTATTAAAATAGATAATTGCTTAATTTTACCCTAATCACAATTTACCATGGCACATGCATAAATCATGAAATTGCTACAGTAAAAACCCTAATTCTGGCACAGAACTGAGAATTCTAGCAAAGATCCAATCACAAAGATAAATAAATTTATCAGGTTTATAAATCCTAGTAACGAATCTAGAATTAAGAAGAAGCAAAATTATGAATAGAAATCAAATTGTGAAAGAAAAATACCTCAAATTGATAAAAGATGGTTCAAGATTCAAACCCAAAGCTTGGGTTTTAGTTCCTCATATGGAGCTTTGAAATCTCCATTAAAAAATATAAAACCTAGATCTAAAATTATTGTTCTAAAGTTCTCTCCCCCAAAACAAAATAAAAACCTAGTTTTTATACCTAGGATAAGTCCTAAAACAATAAGGAATAATAAAGATATAAAAATAAAGCAAAAATAACCGAAAATTAGCCTTTCCAGCCGGCACACGCGCTATCACGCGCCCCCACTCTCGGTCCAGCCTCGTTCACGCGCCAGGAACCGTCGATCACGCGCCAGACACGCTGAAAACGCACCTGGTACATGCGTTTTGTCCAAGCCGTTCACGACTCGCGCTTCCGCGCACGACTCGTGCCGTTCTCCTCCAGGCGTGCGCACGACTTCAGCATACGTGCTGTATTTTGGGCCGCTCCTGGGCTGACTGATTGGGCCTCGCCTTGTTGGATTGATGGTTTGGGCCGCCGCCTTGCAATTGGACTGCTGTAACTTAGTGTGTCTGGGCTGCCCCTCTTTCCTCTTTGCTTGGGCTCGTCATCTTTATTTAATTGTTGATCCATCACTTCTCCTCTCTCATATAAAATTGGGCTTTGATTTTCTCATCATATTTTGGGATTTCTTTTACATCATAAATTATTAAATTCGGGCAAAAATAATAAAAATACTAAAATACTCCAGAATTACAATTAAACCCCAAAATTACATAATTGCCCCAAATTACATAAAACTAAACTAAAATACATCAAAATAATTATTTTAAGCTCATAAAATCCTAGGAATTAATGGTGTAAAATCCGTCTCATCAAATTCCCCCACGCTTAGACCTTTACTCGTCCCTGAGTAAAATCCTAACTCCCCTCTAAACACCGGTCTAATTAGCATAGCATGGAGAAAAATGATTCCTAGTCCCCTCTCTAAACCACCAATCATACATCAATAAACAAAATCCGGAGTGTAGAAACTCCGTCCCCTTATAACTCCTCAAAGAAATAATAAAAATGACATTAGCTTGATACCAACACCATAATTAACGGTATCCAAACTAAATGTCCACTCAAAAACCAAGGGGAACTAAAAATGTCCTAAATTTCCCCACGCTTATCTCACACTACAATCTCCCTCATAAATTAAAGTTTTTGTGTGAGTTATAATTAAGCACAAAACTTTACCTCGTAACAAAACACCAACACCCCCCTTATATCTCCAAGAAAAGAACGAAGATTTCTAACCTAAACTCCACTATCCGAACCTCCTACTCCAATAGTGTATATCCTACCCGAAAACTCCAAACCCCCCTTATGTCTTCTCTCCGGTGGATGTAAGATATTTTATTACTCAATCTCACCTTTTGCCTAAGTGCCCTTTCGGGTTTTCACTTAGCCACTCATTTTTTTTTTTTTTTTTTTTATGCACACCCTAGTTTTTGCCTAGACTGCCCTTTCGGGTTTTCAATCTAGCGGGCTTCTTTTCTTGTGCGTTTTTTTTTTTTAAAGAAAAACTAACTAACTAGAAATAAAATGCGTACTATACAACTACAAACCCTTCCCCCACGCTTAAACTACACAGTGTCCTCAGTGTGTAAAACTGAATAAAAATAAATAAGGACAGTTTAAACGTAAGGGAATAAATGGTACCTCATTAGTGCACACTCCACCCCGTTTGAGCTCGAATTGTGTTCATGAATCCTTTCTTCTTTTTATTCATCGTGCTCAAACCTCCATGCTTCTCTATCGAACCACTAACCATCATCACTTCTTCCTCACCTCCAAATGCATGCTTTCGGTGCTCAGGAAGATTCTTCACCTTTCTTGGTCCATGTTTTACCGCAGGAATCTCCAAACCAATCTTTATATCATCATCCCCACTGCAAATAGTGGACACATCCTCTACCTTTGGCTCAACTACACCCATGAAACATAAACCACGAACATCCTCAGGGTCTTTCTTGGAGTCAAATATATTGAACTCCATCACATCCCCATCAAACTCCATGGTCAAAGAACCGTTGGAAACATCCAACTTAGTATGAGCCGTAGACATAAATGGTCTCCCCAACAGAATGGGAGCCTTAGGATCCGTATCCATCTCCAAAACATAAAAATCAGCAGGGAATATGAATTTACCAACGCGGACCAAAACATCCTCAACCTTCCCCTTAGGATATGCATTAGATCTATCCGCCAACTGGATCACAACCCTAGTATCCTGTAATGGTCCCAACTTGAGTTTTTCAAACAATGCATAAGTCATGACATTGATTGAAGCACCCAAGTCAAGCATCGCCATATGCTCAGAATTATCACCCAAAGACACAGGAATAACGAACATACCCGGATCACTACACTTCTTGGGCATCTTCTCATGATAGACTGCAGACACATGCTCTTTCATCTTTACCTTTTTCTGACTCCTTACCTTCTGATCCCTCTCAATCCTCTTGAAAGTGTCAAAGATAGCCTTGTCAGGCTCATGTTCTCGCGATCTTTTCCATGCCTCAGGAAATGGAACATCCGGCTCAAAAACTGTGGGCTCTGGTGTAGCTTTCTTCTCCTCCTCCGGGGTCTTCTCAGTAGGCACAACCTCCTCAACCTCAATCACTGGCTCCTCGGGTACAACTTCCTTCTCAATCTCCTTACCACTACGCAAAGTCATGGCACATGCACTCTGCTTAGGGTTCGGTTCTGATCTAGAATGTACCTTCTCTACCTCTCTAGCCTCTAGTCTCCCAACCGCATCAGCTATTTGCCCAATCTGGCTCTCTAGATTACCAATACTCACATCGGTCTTCTGTTGATACTGTTGGAAATTGCTATTCATCATGCTCACCGACTGTGCTAAGGAATGAATCATGTCATCTGTAGACTGTCTCGGAGGGGTACTCTGATACTGCTGTTGCTGCCCATATGGTGGTCTGTACTGATTATAATGATTAGTCTGATACTGCTGACTCTGTGGTGGACCCATCAACAATTGTCTCATCATCCCCTTAAGGTCCTCAACATCTGTCTCAAGCTTATTTGGCACCCCACTACTAGAATTCGCAACACTGACCTGTTTGAAACTCGACCTCCTGCCATGTGTGTCCGAGTGCTCTTAGCCAACTCCTCAATGATCTCATTAGCCTCCTCAGTGGTCTTCTTCAGAATACTACCTCCACAGCAAGAATCCACTAACCGCTTATCCATTACTGTCAAACCCCCATAGAAGTATACTATCAACTGATCATCATCAAATCCATGATACGGGCAACTTCTGCACAACTTATGGAACCTGTAATAATAATCATATAGCGTCTCATCTACCTTCTGCTCCATGTTGCTAATGTCCTGCTTCATCACATTGATCTGATCTGGAGGAAAAAACTCATAAAGAAACACCTCCTTCATCTGCTGCCATGTGGTAATGCTGTTAGGCGGCAGATGGTAATACCATGCACTAGCATCATCTTTCAGAGTGAAGGAAAACGCTCTAAGGAGGAGATGCTCAAGCGGAAGTGCTGCTGGCTTCATGCTCTGGCAAATCTGCACAAACTGGGATATATGTTGATTCGGGTTCTCATCGGGCATCCCAGTAAAGTGCGGTAACTGGATCAACAAACCCGGCTTCAACTCAAATGTAACCCCAGTAGGCAGAGTGGGGAACTGAACTGTATGAGGTTGCTCGCTCCAATTCGGGGCAGTTTTCTGCCTCAATGTCTGATCTGCCATCTGTTTACTAATTCAAGACTTCCAAGCAGATTGTCAGTAGAAAAGGTGTGGACCTTACAAGGTTCCACACTAAAAACAAATAACAAAATTAAAAATAACTAAAAAGAAAATTAAATTAACTAAACTAAACCAACTAAAAAAAATAAATACAAAGAAAATAAAAAGAACAAGAACAAGAATTAAAATAAGAACGTAAACAAATAAACACCGTTCCCCGACAGCGGCGCCAAAATTTGATAAGCTAAATCGCACACCTACAAATTAAACCTGGACAAGGTTCTAAAAATATAGCTAGGGCAAGTCCAGAGTCGATCCACGAAGAACGGTTATTTATTTACGAACAGTCACTTGACCAGATTGGGGGAAAATTATAATTATTAAATCCTAAGAACATAAATTAAACTAAATATGAGCAAAACAAATAATTAAAGAATACTTCAGATTTGTTTCCGTCCCCACCTTTTTAATCAATTATCATCGGTATATCAATTCACTTTTAACTCTATTCACTTGATCCGAGATTTATTTCAATCTCTGTTTCTTCTTTCAGATTAGTTACTAGCAGTGGCACACTCACTAGAAACCCTAATTAATGAATTAATCTAACTGGCACAGTCTAGATCAAAATTAATTGATTCAAGATTTAAGAAACTAAGATCAAGAACACTTTCTATTTATTAAAATAGATAATTTCTTAATTTTACCCTAATCACAATTTACCATGGCACATGCATAAATCATGAAATTGCTACAGTGAAAACCCTAATTCTGGCACAGAACAGAGAATTCTAGCAAAGATCCAATCACAAAGATAAATAAATTGATCAGGTTTATAAATCCTAGTAACGGATCTAGAATTAAGAACAAGCAAAATTATGAATAGAAATCAAATTGTAAAAGAAAAATACCTCAAATTGACAAAAGATGGTTCAAGATTAAAACCCAAAGCTTGGGTTTTAGTTCCTCATATGGAGCTTTGAAATCTCCATGAAAAAAATATAAAACCTAGATCTAAAATTATTGTTCTAAAGTTCTCTCCCCCAAAACAAAATAAAAACCTAGTTTTTATACCTAGGATAAGTCCTAAAACAATAAGGAATAATAAAGATATAAAAATAAAGCAAAAATAACCGAAAATTAGCCTTTCCAGCCGGCACACGCGCTATCACGCGCCCCCACTCTCGGTCCAGCCTCGTTCACGCGCCAGGAACCGTCGATCACGCGCCAGACACGCTGAAAACGCACCTGGTACATGCGTTTTGTCCAAGCCGTTCACGACTCGCGCTTCCGCGCACGACTCGTGTCGTTCTCCTCCAGGCGTGCGCACGACTTCAGCATACGTGCTGTATTTTGGGCCGCTCCTGGGCTGACTGATTGGGCCTCGCCTTGTTGGATTGATGGTTTGGGCCGCCGCCTTGCAATTGGACTGCTGTAACTTAGTGTGTCTTGGCTGCCCCTCTTCCTCTTTGCTTGGGCTCGTCATCTTTATTTAATTGTTGATCCATTACTTCTCCTCTCTCATATAAAATTGGGCTTTGATTTTCTCATCATATTTTGGGATTTCTTTTACATCATAAATTATAAAATTCGGGCAAAAATAATAAAAATACTAAAATACTCCCGAATTACAATTAAACCCCAAAATTATATAATTGCCCCAAATTACATATAACTAAACTAAAATATATCAAAATAATTATTTTAAGCTCATAAAATCCTAGGAATTAATGGTGTAAAATCCGTCTCATCAAATTGTCCACATCGAGTTTAATTATCTCACTGATCTTACCATAAAATACCCCTATCTCAAAAAGAAAAAAAAAACTCACATTATTATTTGGTTTATCTCAAACCAATAATTTCATTTTCATTATAAGAGAATATTGTTTTTTAATTGTGACTCACAATTAAAAATTAAGAAAGTACATGCACATGAAAATATTATCCTTGGGCGATTCATGGCCATTTATTTATTTTTTTGGTAGAAAGTGGGCACTAGGGATGGCCCACGCCGGTTCCGGTTCGCCATTTATGTGAACCTTAACCGGCCCTTGGTTACACCTGTTCCGGTTCCGGTTACCACAATCCGGTTCCGGTACGGTTCCACGCCCCCCCCCCTTTTATCATACAATAATGAATAAACAGGTTAAAAATTATTGAAAAACAAGGGATTTCCGGTCCGGTTCGCCATTTATGTGAACCGAACCGGTCCGGATGAATGACGGTTCCGGTTATTCCGATTCCGGTTTATTCGCCGGTTTGCTCCGGTTCCGTGCTTCTCCGGTTCCGGTCCGGTTTGGCCATCCCTAGTGGGCACTGCTCAAAAATTTCTAATATATAAAAATATAAAAGAAAACAAACCATTTGGATCGATACTAAGTTACCTTGTCCCCCAAAAAGAAAGTGGGCTTGCAGTAGGGATGACCAAATCGGATCTAATGAAGCGGTCCAGAACTGGAATCGGTTTAACCAGAACTGCAAGAACCATGCTAAAAACAGTAACCATAAATAATTCGGTCCGGTTTAGATTCAAGGCTCAAGAAACCGTTGAACCATCGGTTCCGAAGCGGATGGACGAAATCGTAACCGAAACCGTTAGAACCATCAGAAAAAACGTCAGACCCATCAGATTTCTGACGATTTGGTCAGAATTTTCCGTTACTAACAGGAAGGTGACCAAAAATAGCCGTTTTGACTGTATTTCAACATTTTATAACTTTTTAAAAAAATCAATAATAAAAGAATTTTTATTTTATTTTTGTTATGCAAAAAAAAAAAAAAAAAAACCGTGAACGGCCTGAACCGGAACCGGAAACCGTCTAAACACGGTTCGGTTAAGGTTCATCATTTTCCAGAACCGGAACCGTAACCATTTTTGGTACGGGCTTGCGATTTCTAAAGCAGCCAAATGGGGTAGCACCAAGCTCTAAAAGCTTACTCATCTGTCCCAAACTAGTTGCTACTTATTTTCGTTTTCAGCGTCCCATATTTATTGCAACTTATCTAAAATGTTTAATTATCTCTCCTACTAATTCACAAAACCTATCCACTTATTTATTTTCTATCTCTTACTCCTTCCGGTCCAAAATAATTGTCTTTTTTTGCATTTGCACAATTCTTAAGAAATGTAATAATTATCATGATTTAGTGACAAAAGTTCCAACTTTACCCCTATTAAGTGTGCAACTTTCTTACATTAATGTCCCACACTAAGATAATTAATAAAAGATAACAAGTTTCAATGCAAGGATAAGAGAGACATTTAGCTCAAAAGTGATAATTATTTTGGACCAAAATTTTAGTCCAAAAGTGACAGTTATTTTGGACCGGAGGGAGTACTCACTTACAACACTCACTTCTAACATATTTTCTTAATATCCGCGCATTGAACTTTAGTAGGGGCTTTAGACAAAATATCCCTCCAGACTTAGGTTTAATATAATTTAGGACTCAATAGACTTTAAATACCAGAGATACCACTCGCTGGCAAAAAGATCGAACTGCCCCTCCTATCCCTTAAGAGTTCAATTAGGCGCCCACATTCACTTTTTTGGTCAAATCCCTCTCAACTCTTATAACTGACATATAAGACACGTTCGCATCTTATAATTAAAGTATAAGAGTAAAAAAATCTCTTTTTTCCATTTTTTAATAAATATATTCTTATTTGGTTAAATTTCGGTCTCACTCTTATATTTGGTGTATAAGACCAATTTTCCTCTTATAGATGAAGTATAAGAGCCATTGTTTCACAAAAGAATTTTTTTTTAATATTTTATTAATGTTGAGTTTCATATTTGGTCAAACACAATCAACTCTTATAGCTGACATAGAAAACCAATTCGCCTCTTAAAATTAAAGTATAATAGTCATTTTTTTCACTTTTTTTTATTTTTTAATAAAAAAAAAACAAAAAACTAATACTATTATTTGGTCAAATCTAGGTCAAACTCTTGTAATTGGTGTATAAGACCAATTCGCCTCTTACAGTTAAAGTACAAAAGTCATTTTTTTTCAATAAAATAAAAAATTTAATATTTAACAAATGTTGACTTTCATATTCGGTCAAACTCTTATTATTGTACTCCTTCCGTCCCAGAGTTAGAGTCCTATTTTCCTTTTTAGTCCGTCCCAGAGTAAGAGTCATATTCCTAAAATAGCAAAATTTGAATAGTGTCTTTTATACATATGCCATTATAAAGTTGATATATTTACAGAAAAACCTCTCCTTGTGTGTCTTGGCCTATAGGAGTAGAATGTAATTTTACACTCTCTCTCTCCTGATTTCTACCCACTTGCAATTGTTTATTCATCTTTAAGCACTTTTCTTAATAAGCGTGAGATTTGGGGGGTAGGACTCTTATTCTGGGACGGAGGGAGTATAAGACCAACACAAAATTTTGGGAGAAACTAGTTTCCCCCTAATGTTAAAAAAAGACCGGTTTTGGACAACCAGCAAACCAACTCCTACTTTTTTTGAACCGGTTCTCGCTCATTAAAAAAATTCGATCAATTTTTTTGTAAACCGGCCTTTTATACGGCTTTGGATGTACGACTCTTTCTCTCTCCCATCTCTAACCGTGCTCTCTCCATCTCTCTCAGACCTAGCCGCCTCCATCTCTCTCACTCTTCGACCTAATCTCCATCTCTCTCACTCCCCAACTAACCGTCGCCGTCACTATCTCCATCTCACTCTCTCTCAGACCTAACGACGGTCATACTCACTCTATTTCACTCGATTGCACTCGATTTCAAGCAGAATGAGGTTGATTTCAAATCCAAAAGCAAAGAAATATGTAATGAAGAAGAGGACGGGCGTGATGGGGGATGTGTTGATTTCAATCTTTTTCCGCTTGATTCTCACTCTATTTTGTTCGCTTATTGTGTTGATTTCAAGCATTTTTTGTTATGTTTTTGTGATGCTTGTTTAGTTATGTTGAGTTTGGTACTTGTTACTAAGTGATTTAAACAATCAAAGGAGTCTTTGTTGAATAAAGTTGAAGACTTTCCGGCAATCAAACATGATCACATTGACAAGGTTGTTGGGAGCAAAGACAACGAGGAGAAGAAGAGGAAGAAAGCTGATGGTTCGACTGCAGCATATGTCAGCAAACTAGGTCTAGAAAGGGTGTTAGTCAGTGAAATTGTAACTTATTGTTTTTAAGTCCAAACTTATTATTTTAACTTATTAACTTGCTGTTTTTTATGATTAAACATATGTATTAAGTTGTATTATAAGCTCATGTTCAAACTGCTTGTTTCAAAAGAAATTGCACGGTTATTATAATATCAAGTTTGTCTGTTAAATTACGAAGTTATACTAATAAAACACCAAGTGTAGATCCGATACTGCATAACTTGATTAACCACCAGGCTGCACTAATTAAACACAAAGTTACTGTACTAAAACATAAAGTTAAAATAGTAAAACACCAAGTTACTAAACTAAAACAACACCAATTTATATATAACTCGATATTCAAAATGCTTTATTTCAATGTTATTATAATATCAAGTTTGTCTGCTCAAACACCAAGTTACGCTACTAAAATACTAAGTATAGATCTGATATAACATAGCTTGATTAACCACCATGCTGTACTAATAAAAAATCAAGTTATTGTAATAAAATATCAAGTTACAATACTAAAACTCCAAGTTACTATACTAAATAACAAGTTACACCAAATCAATTATATTTCAATTTGAGCAGCTTGAACATCTCCATTTCAATTTGAGCAGCAAACGACTACATGATTCAAATTAAGTGTAGATTTGGTGTTTTTGAGCCAAATGAAGATATCCATCTCTTCAAATTGATCTTCATTGTCTTTTTCAATCTCACTCTCCTCTGGTTCAAGGACATTGTGATCTACTATCTCCATCTCCATCTCCATATCCATCTTCTATAAGGAGAAAATCAATTTCAATTAGATCAGTTAGAGAATTCGAATATCAATTTCAATTTCAAATTAAAAAAAATGTGACAATTGATGAACAAATTTGTAAAGATTCATACATTTTCAATCGTTTTTTTGAAGCTCATCTCGTCTGCAATGGCGGTAGAGAGATGGAGAGAGAGAAAAAGAGAGAGATTCCGGAAGAAGGGAACAGTCGGCGGCTACTAGTGTTTTCCACGTTTTATGCCCTAATTTTTGTTAATGAGCGAGATGTTGGACCGAACCGGTTTAAAAAAGGTTGAAGTTTGGTTCATTATTGCTTGTCAAAACCGGTCTTTTTTTAACATTAGGGGGAAACTAACTTCCCCCCAAACCAACTCTAAGACCAATTCTCCTTTTATAATTGAAGCATACGAGGCTTTTTTTTTTTTTTCTCATTTTTCACAATAAATTAAGAATTTTAATATTCTATTAATGTTGACTCTCATATTCGGTCAAACAGTAGTCCGCTCATATAGCTAACTTATAAGACTACTTCACCTCTTATACATCAAGTATAAGAAAGGTTTTTTTTTTCACAATTTTTTTCAGTTTTAAGAAAAAAAACTAATATTTTTCACCGGAGAATCAAGCCAGATCTGGATCGATGCTCCTTTTAAAAAATACAAATCGAGAATAAAAGACAAAAACTTGTATGAGAACACCATGACCCGTCTCATAGTAGAGACGGGTCATTTTTTGACCCATGACCCACAGTTTTTTTTTTGGGTTTTTATATTATTTTTTTAATTTTTTTTTTCCGGTTTGCCAAAAGTAATAGTTACTATAACTAAATGTAACAAATGTGTTACTTATATGTAACAGTTTGTATATATAAAAGTAATATATATATACAGAAAAGTAACAATGTTTTTTTTTTTTTTCGTTTGCCAAAAGCAATATTTATTATAACTAAAATCTAACGAACGTGTTACTTATATGTAACAGTGTTTATACATATGTATAGAAAAATAATAATTCAACCATTTACACTTTAGAACTAAAAACACTTGTGTTAGTAACATTGTAAAAATAAGAAAGTAACAATTTTTAGGAAAAAATGCAAAAAAAGTACCCCAATTGGTCACTTTGTGCAGGTTTGGTATCTAATGTCATTTTTTATTGCGAGTATAGTACCTCAAATGGTCATTTTGTGAAGCGAAGGTCACTATTGCTAACACCGTCAATATTTAGACGTTAAATATCTATGTGCCTGGCCATGTGCCATTTATTGAAGGGTAAAATAGGAAATCTATAAGTAGAAAAAATCTCCACCCACCCTCCTTCATCTTCTTCCCTCCTCCTTCATCTTCACCTTCAATGGCCATTTTCTCCATCCACCACAATATCCACAAACCCATCTCCTCCCCCCCCCGCCCCCATCTGCACTCCAACCGCCGCTCCACCACTTTGTCTCCCCCTCCCTACATTTTTCCGTCGCCGCCGCTGGATCCACCTTTATCACCAGCCTCCTCTTCTCCCCTTCGTTCTCCACCTCCAGTCGCCTCACCCACAAAGAATCGGCAATGGAGTTTCGAGTCCGAGAGTTAGCAATTACAATTTTCAAGAACGAACTCAGATCTGGCGTTGTTGGGATTTTTTTCAAGTTTTTGGATCTATGATTTTTGTTTTGAAATCAAAGATTTTTAGTCAAACCAGGCTCCTCTTTCTCCCCTTGTTGTTGATTCTTAAAATTGCATCTCTAAGGCCATCTCCAACAGAGGCCGCCAACGCCAAATTAACGCCATCTTTGGCGTTTTTCTCGGTGGAAGCGGCTCCAACAGCCCGCCATATCTTCCGCCATCTTAGCGGAGGGGTTGCCGGCTCTTCATATTTGGCGTGAGACCTGGTACGCCATCCTCCTTTTCCTTTTTTTTTTTTTTTTTTTTTTTTGTTTTTCATGGTAAAGCCCAATTTGTAGTTGGAAAAAAAAAAAAAGATAAGGCCCAAATTGACTCAACTCAAATCCATGTTAATTTTTCATTTTTTTAATAAAAATAAAAAATATTACAATAATTAATTGGATAATCTCACAAACAATATCTTAGAAGTGCAAATACAAATTAAAAAAGTGCAAATTACAAATACAAATAAAAAAGTGCAACTACAATTAAAAATAACAATAACGGAATACAAATACAAATAAAACATAGTTGGAATTATTTTAATAATCCCCTAGATTGTTATCACTTGGTCCAAGATTATTAAAGTAGCCTCCAAATCCATCACTTATATTGTTTGAAGCTGCTTGATCAACTCTTTTTTGCATATATTTTGCCCGTTCGCTTTCGATATAAGTCCGTGCAACTGGATCTGAAATAGTGTTGATGTCCATCATCATTATTTTACGTTCATCTTGCAATTCTCTCCTCTCAGCTTTTCTTCTCATCATTGCCATCAGTTCTTCATTTTGACGTGTTAGTACTTCAATAGCTGCCGTGGAGTCGTCATTTTGTTTTCTCTTTAATTTTGCTTTTTTTTTATCCCAATTGGTCTTTGGGATGAAGTAGGACTAGGACTAGGGCTACTATCATCGCTTAAATTGATAGAAAATGATGACAAATTGGGAGATGATGAATCTTGTGAATTCAGTTGGGACGAACTATCACCATGGTGTGGCGCAAATTTTTCAATATCTTTCATCTTCTCCCATACATGATGAAATTTGAACCCTGCCTTAAATTCTTTCTCTTGACATAAGAGGGAGATTGCTCGATCATACTGCATCAAATAATGAAGGTATTTCATTTTCACCTAACGTTGCTGACGTTGAAAGGCTATTGAAAATTGGAGAGAAGCGTGGCTTTCCAGGCATGTTAGGGAGCTTAGATTGTATGCATTGGCGTTGGAAAAATTGTCCAACTGCATGGGCTGGATAATATGCTGGAAGGAGCGGATGTCCAACCATCATTCCGAGGCCGTAGCCGATTATGATCTTTGGATTTGGCATGCATATTTGGTATGCCTGGATCTAATAATGACATAAATGTGTTAGAATCATCTAACCTCTTTTGCAATCTTGCTGAAGGTATTTCACCTCCTGCTAATTATATCATTCAAGGAAAGGAATATAACATGGGCTATTATTTAGCCGATGGTATATATCCAAAATGGGCAACTCTTGTGCAAAGTATCCATAATCCAATTGGTCCTAAAAAGAAATATTTCGCAATGAAACAAGAATCATGTAGAAAGGACGTCGAACGTGCATTTGGAGTTCTACAATCACGATTTGCAATACTAGCAGGACCAGTTCGCTATTGGAATAAAAAGGACTTGCATGCTATAATGACTGCATGTATTATAATGCACAACATGATAATTGAGGATGAGCGTGATGTGAATGCGGAAATTCTAGATGCAAGGGATGCACCGGCCCCCGAGGTCGAAATGATGAATGAAAATATTCGCTTTCAACAATTTCTTGAGCGACACAAACAAATCAAGAATAAAGAAGCTCACTTTGAACTACGAGATGCATTGATCAACCATTTATGGAATGAATATGGGTCAGGAAATTAAATGATAATCTATCACTCTCATGTATTTTAATATTTTGTTTTAATTGTAATTCCAATCATTTTATTTTAATTATCTATTTTAATATGTCTTCTTTAATATATTTATATATATTTACTCATTTTTACTTAATATAATGTTCTTTAAATCATATTAATACAAATAATTAATGGTCTATGGAAACTGTTTATTTGTAATTAGTAATAAAGAATATTCTGAGAATATTCTGATTTAGTGTAAAATTTGAAGTGTGCTGTTGGAGATGGTGGAAGAAATTTGGTGCTGAACACACTCTATTTTAGAGTTTTGGTGTAAAATTTGAAGTGTGTTGTTGGAGATGCTCTAATGTACTGCATTTATTGGGAGTTTTTTATTTCCATGAACCCAAATTCAAAATGAAACACACACAATAATGAATCAAATATGAAACTTTTAGATCTCTAAGAATGTGGGTGAAGACCTATAAAACAAATAAAGAAAAAATCTTGAGGTAGATCTGAACTGGAAGGAAGGGGATGGCCTGTCACGGTGGGGACCGGTGGTGGATTAGGGGAGTCTTTGGATGGAATAAAGACGGCGGCGGAGATGAAGGATGGCGCTAGAGAGAGTTGGGTGGAAGCTGCTCTGGGATATATGAATATTCGGCGGCGCCGTCGCCGGAGAAAAAGGCAATGGAAAAGCACCAGAGTGGGTAGGTTTCACGCTGAACGGCTCTCTGGAGAAATAGAGAGACTAGGTTTTCCAGATTGCGTTGATGAAGATGGGTGGGGAGAGTTTTGTTTTGATTTGCCAGTTTTACCCTTATAAAATTAGTCATGTGTATCTCACATGGGTATTTAACGGTGTTAGTCAAAGTGACCTCCATTGCACAAAGTGCCAATTGAGGTACTTTGCTTGCAACAAAAATGACATTATGTACCAAAGTCGCACAAAGTGACCAATTGAGGTAATTTTTTTTTTTTTTTTTGCATTTTTTTTTTGCATTTTTTCCCAATTTTTATAAACGAATGTTACATTTTACTTGTATAATAACATTATAAAACAGTTACGTTTACTTGTATAATAATATCTCTATATATTTTCAAATAATAAGTTACAATAGGTTCAATTTATCATGATACATGTAAAAGTATTACATTATCTATAGAAATCTGTTACAATTTCATCTACTAAAGTGTTACATTTACTTGTACAAATAATTACATTCATGTATATAAGTTGTTATTTTTCAAATGTTACTTTCTTTTAAAAAATAAAATCAAAATACTCAAAAATAAAAAATATTTAGGAAAAACACTATTACATTTCAGTATAACGACAATTACATTTAGTTATTGTTAGTGTTACACGTATTTATAGTTAGTATTACAGTTGAAAGATGAGCAAAATGAGTTTTTTTTGTGTGTGTGTGAAACTGGTGTTACGTTTACTTATAAACAATGTTACTTTATAAGTAACACAGTTGTTACATTTAGTTATACTAAGTATTACTTTTGGCAAACGAAAAAAAAGTAAAAAAAAAAAAGGGGGGGGGGGAGGAAATTGGAAAAAAAAAATTATTTTGGGGCCAATGGGTCGCTGCCACGTGACAGATTTCACGGAAAATATTGTACACGGGTCATGGGTAGGGATCAAATTTTATCATTACTAAAACATGCATTATACTGCCACAGCAATAATATAAAGTTCGATAAGTATTTCACTTATTAGTTATTGACTCTAAAGGTTCGAAATTGTTTCTAGACACACCAAAATATTGTCTACATCCGAGCAATTTGCTAGCCCTGTTTGCCACATTTGAGCAATTTGCTATTCGACTCTTTCTCATTGAAAAAAAATTGTTCCAAAAATTATCTTTTTGGCATTATCATGCAACTTACTCCATCCGACTCAAAATAATCATCAGATATCTCCTTTTTGTTTATCTAAAAAAGTTTAAGACTTTTTTGGATTAAAGCTTCAAAAACCTTAAAAAAAAAGATCACATATAAAACAAAATCGACGAGAGATAAAATGGGCTTGCCCCGCCCCATCCATAGGGAAGCAAACCATTTACTGTCTCAGTAAGACCCATCTCGCACAAGTTTTTTTTGTCATAGGACAATAAGACAATGTCTTTTAAGTTAGCCAAAAATTAGAAGTATGACATTTTTTTTAAAATATTCTTTTTCTATTTTCTAACTAATGGTCAATGAGTGTAAATATCTCTTATCACATGGAAATTTTATCACGTGGCAATTTCAATGATGCAATGAACAATTATATAGAATCACAGATTATAAAGCAAATTATCGATCAAAACTGGATTTGGATAAGATCTAAAAGAAATTGATTTTCTAAGAATTAGGAGTAACCTAAAAAGTGTGAGGTGCCTAAAACAAGGAAAGAGTGTGTCAAAAATGAGATAAGGAAGACATAAGCATTCCAGGTAAGATGAAATTTTAGTTTTATGGGCATGCCAAACACTAATGCAAACAAATTAATTTAGCATGTATTTTATTGAGCTCATTATTAGTTTACCTGATACAAAAAATTAGTATTTTTCAGAAAGATCAATTCTTCGATATCTTGATTATTATTTTTTTAATTATTATTTCTTCAATTCTAATATGAATGTTTAAAATATTTTATTTTTTTCAACATTATTTAATTTTAAAAAAAGAAAAAGAAATTAAGCACTGCATTTTGAGATAAAGTTGATATCATGGATTTTTTTCTCAAATAATTCTTTTTTTTATAAGTATTTACCAAAATAACAACTTTGGCAAAGTATGTACCAGAATGACCAAGTTTGATGTAATTCGCCACTGGGAAAAGCGAATTAGGGTAATTCGCTTCTTGTAGTAGCGAATTAGGCTTTGACTTGATTAGGCCCATTTTTTCAGTACATACTCAATTAACCCTAATCTAATTCGCTTCTTGTAATAGAGAATTACCTAATTCGCTTCTTGTAGTAGCGAATTGTGATCCATTTGTTTGAGTTTTCGGTGAAATATTTTTTTTTACTTTTCGATTGACTTTTTGTTGTTATCGTTAATTTTAGAGTTTGTGTTTCATTTTGGTGGCAACAACTTGACTGATGATATATGCCCTTATGAATGGGTTCCGGTTGGTTAATTTGTGTGAATTACTTACAAACTCAAAATGATCAACAACCAATTCAATTCAACAAAGACCATTTACCAACAGAAGAAGATCATGCCTCTTCTAAATACTTTTTCCTAAGTGTGAAGATTATTTTGGGACGTAGAGAGTTTGTAAAATACTACTCCCTCTGTCCCGAAATGATCTTCTGACTTGCCAAGTTTCATTGTCCCAAAAAGTTCATGCCGTTTCTACAATTTGGGCTTAAATGTATGTAAACACAACATGTCTAGTGAAGAAAGTGTTCACATCCTTAAAATGTTTCAATAGTCAAATGCGAAGATCATTTTGGGACGGAGGGAGTATTTCAAACTAAATGCAAACATGAAGAGGAAAAATTACAGTCTAACTCAATTTCTCTGTCACTACGAACTCCATTAAACCTTACATTTCAACAATTAACCAACCGGAACCCATTCACAAGGGCATATATCATCAGTCAATTTGTTGCCACCAAAATGAAACACAAACTCTAAAATTAATGATAACAACAAAAAGTCAATCGAAAAGTCAAAAAATATTTCACCGACAAAACTCAAACAAACGGATCAACACAATTCGCTACTACTACAAGAAGCGAATTAGATTATGGTTAATTGAGTATGTACTGAAAAATGGACCTAATCAAGTCAAAGCTTAATTCGCTACTACAAGAAGCGAATTACCCTAATTCGCTTTTCCCAGTGGCGAATTACATCAAACTTGGTCATTCTGGAACATACTTTGCCAAAGTTGTTATTTTGGTAAATGCTTATAAAAAAAAGAATTATTCGAGAAAAAATTCTGATATCATGCATACATGTTTCAAATACTCAATTATTGAAAAAAAAAATGGATCGGATTAGAAAGATGCGAACATAATCCTTTTTGACGACGGGACGTCGTCGTTGGATGCATTGTGTTGTGGATTTAAAGTTGCGGAAACTTGTACATGCAAATAACCTGTAGCACTAAACAACAAAAGCACCTGACCTCCCCCAGTTGTTACTCCCTTCCTTCGTTCCTTTTTAATCTATAAAAATTATTATTTTTATTATTTTATTTTAATATATAAAATTTTAAATAAAAATATTTTAATATTTTTTAAATAATGAAATATATTTATCATACTCTCACTTAACTATTTACTCTCATAATACATACTCCTTCCGTCCCAGCAAAAGTAAAACTTCTTTCCTTTTTAGGACGTCCCAAAACATTTGAAACTGCCCAAAATGAAAATGTTTTAATATATTTATATTCAACCAACCTCACTATTTAACCCCACTCATTCTTTCTCTTCATTTTCCACCACTCATTTTATTCAACTAACACTACTATTTACATCACTCATTCACTATCTTCATTTTCTACCACACATTCACTACTTTCTCTTAATTATTGTGCCCATTTTATAGTTTTACTTGTGCTGGAACGGAAGAATAATCGTTTTAATTATTTTCTTAATATTTATATCGAAACTCATTTTCGTAAATGAAGAGAACGGAAAAAATATTTTCTTAAAAAAAATATCTGCTCTTCCCCCTGAAAAGTGAAAACTTCAAGCACTCAAATACTTTCTACGTGTCCATTTGACCCACCAAATATTTCACTTTGATTCCACGCACTAAAAAACACATAGCTCACAGACTACCACGTGTGCGTTAACCCAATCTGAACAACAAACTTTGGACCCCTCCTCTTTGACTCAACCTACAAGTTCTACACTCCTCCCTCAAAACACACTTCTCACAAAAATTTTAAAAGGGTAATGACAATTTACGGTCCAAAGTTTAGGGGTGTGTGCCAATAGGGGTCTGATGTATCAATTTTATCAATTTAGGGTTCAAAGTTGACAACGTTAGTCAATTAAGGGTTTTTGGACTAAATTGTAAAGAAAATCCAGTTAAGTAACAGAAGCACTTAACTGAAGTTTGTTTTGGATGTTCGTCTGGGCTTTGTGTCATTTCACACATCCCTTGCACAGTAGAACCTAAATTGTCATTTACTCTTATTATTATTTTTTGAATAATTTTAATTAATTTTAAAAATACTAATAAATCAAAAAAAAAAAAAAACAAATAAAATTAAATTGTTTTTTTTTTGGAAACACAAAAAATGAAGTTATAAACAAGGAAAATTATTAATAAATTTAAAAATAATTTTATGAAAAAATGAAATAATTAGAATACTAATATTAATAATGAACAATACTAACCAATATCACAAAAAAAAAATAAAAAAATTGTCCGATCCCCACTTTCTTATTTTTTTTAAAAAAAAAATTAAGTGTTTTTTTAATATATTTTTTTTTTTAAATTATTAGTTGATTTAATAATGTTTTAATTATTAGTTGATTTAATATAAGAAACTAAAATTTAATATTTCAAAAAAAAATATTAATTTTCTTTGTATCATCCAAATATTCAAACAAACTCCAGTTAAGTCCACGTGCAAAACACGTTTGATTTAACTGGATTCTGTTAACAGAATCGTTAAAAAATCCTAACCTGCACAACTTTTGCAACTTTGGACCCTAAATTGACAAAATTGATACATCATACCCGTATTAGCACACACCCCCTAAACTTTGGATCCTAAATTGTCATTTCCCCAATTTAAAAAATCAAAACTATTTTTTTTAATAAAATATGTGGTGTGAGTGAGAAGGAGAGACATTAGAGTAAAAAATAATAAGTGGATAGTTGTTATGCGTGAGAAGGAGAGAAAAAGTGATGAGAATCTTTTTCTTTTTGAGTAAGTGGGAATTTTCTAATAAGACACCTAAAACGACAAAACTGGAAGTTTGCTTTGAGATATATAAAAATTGAGTCGTTCTTGTGAAAAACGCGTTTTATAAAAGCCTTAGTGTAAAACGTGTTTTCCACACAGAAGGGTTCTTGGGCAGGCACTTTCCAATACTATAGGAGGCACTTTTCAATATTTTTATAGCAGACACTCTTTTTACCCTAAAACAGACACTTTTTTGGGACTTTCACAGTAGGCACTTTTTTACCTTAGAGTAGGCACTTTTTTTGGCACTTGTAAAAAAAAAAAAAAAAAAAAAAAACTCATCATGCATGTTTTAAAATTAAAGCAGGCACTTCTAATATTCAGCAGACATTTTTATATGTGCCTGCTTGAATTTTAAAACATGCCTGTTGAGTTTTTTTTTTTTTTTTTTTTTTTTTATACTTTTATAAGTGCCTGCTGAGAAGTGCCTCTTGGAATATTGAAGAATGCCTCCTACATTGTCAACAAGTGTTTGGTGAGTTTTAAAAATTTTCAAAACAAGTGCCTGCCCTAGTATTAAAAAGTGTCTTCTACAGTGTAAAAAAGTGTCTGGTGAGTTTTTGTAAGTAGCATGCAAGTTTTTTTAAGTTCTAAAACAAGTGCTTGCTCTAGTAATAAAAAGTGCCTCCTGTAGTATTACAAAATGCCCCCTGTAGCGTTAAAAAGTGCCTGTTGAGTTTTATAACTTCCAGTTATTTACAACAATGCCACCGCGTCTTTTAAGTAACGTTCCGCTTATTTACAAAAATGCCACTCCGCATAGAAAAAACACGTTTTACACTAAAACGCGTGTAAAACACGTTTTTCCCAAGATTTTCTGTAAAAATTTAGTTTTTTTTTTTTTTTTGTTAGGAGATTGAGAGATATAATCAATCTCCAAGTCAAATAAAGAATATTTACTTACCTAATGAACTTAGGATACTTACCTATGTTAGGAGTATTTATATTTAGAATTAGATTGGTATTAGAATTGGTAGAACTTCTACCAATTCTAATACCAATCTAATTCTAAATATAAATACTCCTAACATAGGTAAGTATCCTAAGTTCATTAGGTAAGTAAATATTCTTTATTTGACTTGGAGATTGATTATATCTCTCAATCTCCTAACACGTTTAGATCTGAATGCCACTTAATACCCTCTTATGTACAAGTGAAAATTATTTTCCACTGAATTATTTTTTTTATGTAAAAATTTAATTTTCTTTTTCAAATAAAGTACTTTCCTTGTCACAAAACAACTTTTGCATTAAATACATTTTTGGGTGTCCTTTTTTTAGGTCCTATTTCCTAAAATGTCCAACTTCTGCTCATTTTTTATTTTTGCTAACCCACTTCCACTTGTCATGCTTACACATTTAAATTGTGAATCTTCATTTTAATCATTATAGTCACAATCATTTTTTCATTTACAATACTTTTAAATATATATTCCTTTCGTCCCATTTTAATGGGCACAAAGTGGTTTTAGCATGTGAATTAAGGAAAATATATAGTGGAGTAAGTGTTGTGACTTGTGAGTATGAAAAGTGACGTAGAAGATAGAATGTGGGGGTAAGGAATAGTAAGTTGATTGGGATTGTGAGTATAAAAGTTAAATACGAGGAGTTAGTCTTATGAAAAACATGTTTTACACTTGCATGAGTTTGAAATATGTTTTCATCTCTTAATGTAAAGACAAGTTTTACACTAAAGCGAGTGTAAAATGAGTTTTTTTCTTCTAGATTTTCACTAGAAAAAATGAAAAAAAATAATAAAGATATTTTTTAATTTTTTATATGTGACTCCCAAAAGAAAATTTTGTCTCCATTAAAACGAGTAAACCCTAAAATGGACCCGCGTACTATTGTCCCAACATCATTTTGACATGCGTACTACCAACTCAGCAAATGTGTCATACATACTATAGTTTTATTATCAATTTTCCTGAGATTTGTAACGCTAGTTAAAAAGTCAACGGGTCCGTTAATAACTTAACAAAAAGTTAGATTTAAATACTTAAAATTGACACAAAACTTTAAAATAAACCCCCTTATTAAACTTTAAGGGCTTAATTGAAAAAAAAAAACATTAAAAACAAATACCCAAACCCGTTCTTCCTCACCAATTCAAACTCCACCATCATCAACTTCCATACCCACCTCTCCTCCCCTATCGCCTTCAGCCTCCAACAACGCCCTCCACCATCCATGTCGCCGCTCCCCCTTCCTCTTACGTCTCTGTTTTCATCTCCCGTCCCACTCCTCTCTCTCTCTCTCTCTCTCTTCGTTTTTTGCCCCACTATGCCGCCACCGCCACCACCACCACCACCACCACCTTCTTCCTGTCGCACCCTTACCTCTGTAAATTAGATTTCTATGTCAAGATATGATTGTTGTTGATGCTAAATCGAAAAATGGGTGGATGTATTCAGATCTGGGTCTTGTGTGTGCAATTGTGCAGTGGCATTTTTTTTTTTTTTTTTTTTACATATTGGATCTTTTCTGAACAAATTGAACTCAATTGAAGCAGATTAAAGAAACCCAGGTGGGACTTCTTAGGAATTGAGGATGTGTTCATATCATTTGTAATTTAGTTACTAACTCGTTTGCTTTCTTCGGATGTACTCCCCCCGTCTCAAAATAAATGTCGTTTTGAGCATTTGCACAGTTCTTAAGAAATACAATTAATGCATATGAAAAAGTCTCATATACCCCTAAAGTTATACAATTACGTAGGTAATTAAATGCTTGTGCAAGAGATACTCCACTATCATTAATAAGGGTATAATTGGTATACAACAATAAAAGATCCTTAGAAATAGTGAAACGACAAGGGTGGTGGGGGTAAAGGGTTGGGGGTGTGGGGGTGGGGTGAATGGGTAAGGGTGGTGGGGGTTTAATTTGTAATTTATAAATTTATACTTTTTAGCTAGTTTTCTAACTTTTGTGCTAAGATTAAGGGGGGGAAGTGGAATAATTTGAACATCAAAGTCACATTTATAAATTAGAGTCATACTTTGCTAAAAAAAATATTAATAAGAGTCTTAGTTTTTGCTAAATTATTAGCAGTCCCGTCAGTGGCGGATTTACACCAAAATATTTGGTGTTGCCTCTTCTTTAAGGAAAAAAATATATCGCGAAACTAATATTCAATACGTTTACATACATAAATATAACAGGAAAACGATAAAATAATTCACCAAAACTAGTGATAAATGTCTATGTTTCAAAATATTGTAATAATAGTAAAAAGAAAATCGATATTACTGCTACCTCTGTCCCTAAATAAGTGTTCAAATTTCATTTTAAGGAACATCTGAAAATCTTATCTCTTTATACAATTTGGTGGCAATGATTCATGTATAATCTTGTAATCTCCTTTCCAAACATTTAGGGCTCGTTTGGTAGCCTGATAGGATTAGCCCGTTTTAATAGTCGGATGATTATTAATCGGGGGGATTAATTACACCACCTTTTTTTATGGGTAGATATGAAAAGGGTTACAGGGGATAAGATTGGATAAAAAGCTTATTTGAATTGTACCTAGGATTATTAATCGGATTGCATTTAGTCTACCAAACACCAAAATTATTGGGCTAATAATCATATCCAGCTCTAATCATGCTACCAAACGAGCCCTAAGTTTTGCACGTATAAAGAAACCGGTGAAAAAAAATTCGAAAAAAACATTTAGGGACAAAGTTATGTTAAAAAAAAGACACTCATTTTGGGACAAATATTTTTTGAAAATAGACACTCATTTAGGGACAAAGGGAGTACTAATTAAGCCAATAAAAATAAGGAAAAAAATCTTGTTACTAATCAAGCTCATAATATTGAGAGACGAAAATTCAAATTAGGTTAATTAAGTTTTAATAAATGGTAAAAGCCACGTTTAAAAGAATGAGGGGAAAGCTAGGAGTGTAGAGAAAGAAAAAAAATCTACTAAAGGGGTTTGTACCCAAACAAACTTGGAATCTTAGACAAACAATAACCACTATGCCACACAAGTTGTCTTATTCAAGTCTGAGGCTCTTTATATAAAAACAATATTATTATTTTTTTATTTTTTTTTATTTTTATTTTGTGGCATTGTCTGGGCAACACCAGCACACTGGTGGGTCCTAGAGGTGGTCAACCCGTAGCCGCACCCGGCCCAACCCGTGAAACCGGAACCGCAAATAAACCGTGAACCGTGGGCGAACCGCGAACCGGTTAACCCGTAACCGTTAAATGGGCGGTCCGGTTGCGGGTTATGTTCTTAAAAAACCGTGACCCGGCGGGTATAACCCGTGTAACCCGCAACCCGTCTAACCCGTTGGCCCGTACCCGTGTAACCCGCAAGTCTGAACTGTGAAACCCGTCCCCAACCCGCTTTTTTGGACCCATAAGGAAAGCCTCACCTCTCACTTACTGTCTCACACAGCCTCACAAGTCACACTCACTCACAAAAGCCCACGCCTATCCTATGCCTTGTTGTCTTGTCTTGTCGCCTCAAGCCTACTGCCCCCCCCCCCCCTAGCCCACTGCACTGCTGCGGCACCAGAGAGCCCAGAGCCAGATCAGTCCAAGAGTCTTGGTCCACCCAGTTAAATATTTGAAATGTAGCCGTTAAGTCCCGTTAATTAACGGGACCTTGACCAAAAAAATATCCGTTTGACTGAGCTTTTAACCCATTTTCAGCCTTTAAAAAAAATGTAATCCTAATAAAATTTTCTAACTATAAATAGCATTTTCCACTCCAAATAAATTAGTTCACAAAAACTCAGTTATCTCTCTCAACTCTTTGTTACGAAAATTCTTGATTCAAAGATGAATATGCTTAAAAATCTTACTAGCAAGAAGGGTAGCAAGGGGAAGTCACCATCATCCTCCCAAGTACCACCACCACCACCACCACCGTTCAACGAAGAGGGCCCTTATCATTATGATGGGGGAATTTCGGGCCAAAATGTATGGCAACATGGGGAAGATCAAGATGATGAAGTGCGAGAGCTTCCTAATATGGGTACTCCAAGTCCAAATACTCAAGAAAGTGACGCCAATACTATGGACGTGGAGGCCACAAGAGAAGGAGGTCGAGGAGGGCGTCGTCGTAAAGCACCAAGCGACGCTCCGAGACCCATCAACTTGTTGATTCCGTTAGTTTTTTAACAAAATTCGTTTGAAATTTAACAGTTAAATTAAAAAAAATGTGGGAGGAAACCCGTGGACCCGTAGAACCGTACCCGCTCAACCCGGTGCGTACCCGCACCCGTACCCGTGCCATACACGGTTCGGGTTCGGGTCCTTCATATTGAGTTCCGTACCCGTACAACCCGTCCCGTACCCGTATTTGGCCATGTCTAGTGGGTCCGCCCCTGAGTCCCGTTAACTTTTTAATTGGCGTTACAAATCTCAGGGAAATTGATAATAAAATTCTAGTACGCATGTCATATTTACCAGGGGCGGACCTCCTATATAAGGAGGGGGTGCAAGTGCACCTGCTCAACTTTTATTTATAAAAGGAAAAAAAAATTGTATTCAGGATATATAATAAAAGTGCACCTGGTGAACAAAGTATCATGTAGCTCAGGTGGTTGAAAGGCAGGTTTATGTACAAAGAGGTAGTGGGTTTGAACCGCACAGCAATTTTTCCTTACTTCCATTTTTATATGGGTTTTTTCCTTCTCAATCAAATAAGGGTTAAAACTAAATAACATTGACAGTTAATAAAATAAATTTTACACAAAAAATCTTATCTTTTGATTTCTCTTTCTTTTTCTATTTATAATTGTTTTTTTTTGTGTTTTTTTTTTTACTTTAATGGTTGAGAAATAAATTTAAAAATTTAGTGTTATTGTGCACCCGGTGAGTAAAAGTTCTAGGTCCGCCACTGATATTTACTGAGTTGGTAATACGCATGTTAAAATGATATTGAGGCAATAGCACGCGGGTCCATTTTATGGTTTAGTTTACTCCCATTAAAACCTCTCTTACTCTCAACTCATTAGTACTTCTTTGATACAAGAGAAATTGTATCATCGAGAAAATGAATTAGAGAGAGAAAAAGTAAACTTGTGTATTGATTTCTGTTATTACACAGAATGAGCTGTTTTTCTATATATACAAAGAATTCTCTAATCCTATTGGTTGAGATTCTAACAAACATAACAAACATAACAAACTAACTGCTCTACTTTCTATCTTTACACAAGCTAACCTTTATCTTTTGTAATATTACACTCAGCACCCTTGATATTTTCGTTGACTACCTCTGTGTCATCTCTAATATCCCCCCTCAAGCTTAAGGGGCGAAAAAGATTGAAGACATTAAGCTTGGATAACAAAGACTGAAGAACAGTAGAACACAAAGCCTTAGTGAGGAGATCGGCTAATTGAACTTTGGTAGAAACATAGGTAGGAATGATAAGGCCAGCTGATATTCTATCACGAATAATGTGACAATCAATCTCAATATGTTTGGTGCGCTCATGAAAGACAAGATTGGAGGCTAGATTAAGAGCTGCTTGATTGTCACAGTACATTGAAACAGGGGTTAAATTGAATAAACCAAAGTCAGATAATAGAGCCAGTAACCAAACCACCTCAGAAGAAGCATTTGCCATACTCCTATATTCAGCCTCACATGAAGATTTGGAGACAGTACCCTGTTTCTTAGCCTTCCAAGAAATAAGAGAAGTCCCCAATAAGACACAGTAACCTGATAATGATTTTCTAGAATCAGGACAAGAAGCCCAGTCTGCATCACAGAAGATAGATAGCTGAGGAGGACTATTGGAGGCAAACAAAAGACCTTGACCAATAGATCCTTTGAGATATCGAACAAGCTTTAAGGCAGCATTCCAATGAGATGTTCGTGGTTGAGAGAGAAACTGACTCAAAATATGGACAGCATAAGAGATATCAGGCCTTGTGATAGTAAGGTAAACCAACCTACCAATTAGTTTTCTGTACTGCTGGGGATTAGATAAGAGATCCCCACTATCACAGGAGAGATGATGATTTTGTTGCATAGGCACCTTAGAATACTTTGCAGCCATAAGCCCAGTGTCAGAGACAATTTCAAGGGTATACTTCCTTTGATGAATACAAATGCCATCAGTAGCTCTGGCAATTTCAATGCCAAGAAAGAACTTGAGAGGACCAAGATCTTTGATATGAAACTGACTATGAAGATAGGTTTTAACAGCTGCTATAGTAGTGGAATCAGAGCCAGCAATAAGAATATCATCAACATATATTAGCAGAGCAGTGAAGGAAGAGCTGGAGGTGAGAGTAAACAAAGAATGATCATTCTGAGATTCCTTGAAGCCAAACTTAACAAGTGCTGAGGCAAGTTTACTATACCATTGCCGTGGTGCTTGTTTGAGGCCATAAAGGGATTTTTGAAGTTTACAAACAATCTTCTGAGAGGAAGAAGAAGAATGTTTACACTTAGAAGGAAGCTCAAGACCTAGAGGTAGTTGCATAAAAACTTCTTCATCCAAGTCACCATGTAAAAAAGCATTGGCGACATCCATTTGACTCAAATTCCAACCTTTCATTGCTGTTATGGCTAAGAAAACTCTCACAGTAGTCATTTTGGCTACTGGAGCAAAAGTTTCAAAGTAATCATCTCCCTCAGTCTGAGTGAACCCTTTGGCTACCAATCTGGCTTTATATTTGTCCAAAGATCCATCAGCCTTGTATTTGATTCTATATACCCACTTACAACCCACACACTTCTTGTTTGAGGGCAATTCAACCAAGGTCCAAGTTTGATTTTGTTCAAGATCTTGAAGCTCAAAAGACATAGCTTGGCACCAGTTAGGATCCTTGAGTGCTTGAGAGTAAGTGTGAGGTTCAACAAGGGAGGAAATATTGCAGATATAAGAGAAGTAAGAAGGTTTGATAGAGGAATAAGTAAATTCAGTAGAATGAGAGAAAGAACTTACATTGCTAACAGTAGATGTGGAAGGAAAAATGGAAGGTAACTCTGTATAATCATTGTATTTACTAGGTAGAATTCTAGGTCTAGTGGGTCTTGAAGGAGGAACAAGAGGAACAGGAGAAGGGGAAGAAGAACTAGAAGAAGAAGGAGAAGAAGAAGGAAACGTAGGAATATCAGGAGAAGTAGAAACAGAAGAGGAAGGAGAAGAAGGAATGGAGGACTGTAAAAAAGGTACAGGATCAGAAGACTCATGAGAAGTGGAAATAGAACAGTCCTGAAACATGGGAATATGAGAGCTGGGAGATTGATAGGAAGAGAGATGATAGGGAAACACTTGTTCATGAAAGGAAACATCTCTGGAATAGATAATCTTGTGAGTATCAAGGACATAAAGTTTATAGGCCTTTTTGCCAAGAGGATACCCAAGAAAAAGACACTTGAAAGATCTAGGAGAAAATTTGTCTCTTTGAGACACAAGTGTGGATGCAAAAGCAAGACATCCAAAGACTTTAAGATGAGAATAAGTGGGAGGCTTTTTGAGAAGAACCTCAAAAGGTGTTTTATTGTGCAGAATAGGAGTTGGTGTTCTATTAATCAAGTATGTGGCTGTAAGAACACATTCACCCCAAAAGGAAATAGGCAAATGTGCTTGAAACCTTAAAGCCCTAGCCACATTTAAAAGGTGTCTGTGTTTTCTCTCCACTCTACCATTTTGTTGAGGAGTGGAGACACAAGAACTTTGCTGCTCAATTCCTTTGGAAGTGAGAAAAGAAGAGATTGCTGAGTTAAAAAACTCAGTACCATTGTCTGATCTCACAGATTTTACATGAGTATCAAACTGAGTAATGACCATTTAAAGAAAATTTTCAATAAGAGTAAGAACTTGAGTTTTGGAAGATATAAGAAATGTCCATGTGGTTCTAGTGAAATAATCCACAATGGTAAGAAAAGAATTGAAACCATTATAGGTTAAGTGCCTATAAGGGCCCCAAACATCACAGTGTATAAGTGAAAAAGGTGAGGAAGCGTGACTGAGGCTTAAGGGAAAAGGAACTCTACATTGCTTAGCAAAGTAACAAGGTTCACACAGAAAATCTTTAACAGAAGCAGAATTACAAGGAATATCAAAGTATTTCATGGAAACAATAGGTACATGACCTAATCTATGATGCCACAACTGACTATCACTAGAAACAGAAGCACACAGAGAACCTTTATTTGAAACATAATTACATTTAGTAAAAGCAATCCTATATAGACCACCTTCCATTTTACCAATCCCCATCACCATCTTGCAAGTAGAGTCCTGAATAAGACAATGATCAGAGGATAAGATCAAAGAACAATGATTATCCTTGGTGAGTTTTGAAACAGATATGAGATTAATAGATAAATTTGGAGCAAAAAGAACATTATGGAGCACCAAATTAGTAGATAAAATAACTGTGCCTTTGTGAGTAATAGAGCAGGTCTGACCATTTGGGAGATGAATGAAGGAATTTATTGAAATAGGATTAGTGAGTAAATGAAAAGAGGAGGTAATATGATCAGTAGCACCAGAATCAATGATCCATGTGCTGATATTAGGAGATTGAGAAACAGCACACACAAAACCAGATACACAAGAGTGAGAAAAAGGAATACCTGTCTCAGTGGAGGATGAAGGAGTACTGGAGTTAATCATGCCAAGTAGATGATTATACTCACTGGATGTCATAGAAACATACTTGTCTGAAATCGTATCTGAAGAAGCTTCAGCTGGAGCTTGAACACAGTTGGAGGTAGCAGACTGCACAAAGTTCACTTTGCCCTTGCCTTTCAAATTCTTAGGCATTTTGGATGGATCTGGTGTAACACCAAACAATTTGTGCCATTCTGGAAATCCTAAGATGAAGAAGCAATGATCCTTGTCATGACCTAGCCCTCCACAGTGAGTACAGACCAGATTAGACTTGAGAACAGGCTTCTTATTGTCATATGTGGATGGAGGTTTGCCTTTGTAGGAGTCATTTTTGACAAATAAGGCTGTAGTGTGGTCATTTGAAGAAGAAATACCAAAGGAGCATTCACGAACCTTTTCATCTTGCATGAGCAAGGCAGAACCATACTAATGGTAGGAAGAGGTGTTTTGGCAAGGAGCGTGCTTCGAATTCCAGAAAATTGATCATTTAAGCCAAGTAAAAATTGAGTTACCTTCGGTAGATTCTTCTAATCAGCCAATTTTTGAGAAACACCACAAGAGCACGCACAGAGACACTTAGGCATGTTATTAATGTTTTCGAACTCATCCCAAACAGATCTAAATTTTGTGTAGTACTCATCAACACTCATTCCTCCTTGCTGCAAAGACATCAACTCCTTTTTGATATGAAAAACCTGAGGACAATTTCCCTGACTATACCGACACTCCAAATCGTCCCAAATATCCTTCGCAGTTGGCAAATAGACTAAACTTGAGGCAATATTGGGAGAAACAGCATTCAAAATCCAGGAAGTAACCATATCATTACAACGACACTAATGAGAAAGATATTTGGACTGAGAATTTGGCCGTTTGTGTAAACCAGTAACAAGCCCTAATTTGTTTTTGGAAGACAAAGCAATTGACATAGCACGTTTCCACTGATTGTAATTAGAATTAGAAAGAATCTGAGTAACAAGGATCATGCCGGGATGATCATTTGGATGTAAAAACAACGGATGAGAAGGAGGAAGAAGAAGATTTACCTCAACCGACTCATATTCATCAAGTACAGTATCATTGCGTACAGTCTCCGAGCGAGCATTCGAAGAATCGTCAAGGTCCGGCATGATCAAAATCGAAGATATTGAATAGAAATTTGAAGAAAAAGGCGAGAATCAATCGGTGAAACAACTCAATTGAAGCTCAAAATCAGATGCGCGGAAGCAAGAAAAAGCGACTGATACCATGATACAAGAGAAATTGTATCATCGAGAAGATGAATTAGAGAGAGAAAAAGTAAACTTGTGTATTGATTTCTGTTATTACACAGAATGAGCTGTTTTTCTATATATACAAAGAATTCTCTAATCCTATTGGTTGAGATTCTAACAAACATAACAAACATAACAAACTAACTGCTCTACTTTCTATCTTTACACAAGCTAACCTTTATCTTTTGTAATATTACACTCAGCACCCTTGATATTTTCGTTGACTGCCTCTGTGTCGTCTCTAATATTCTTGATTATACACGTGTGCGAGGCACTTGTCGACAGACTTGGTGATGAGGTTCGTTATTTTGGTCTTGTTCGGCCGATGGTTCATGAATCTGTCTTTGGGGCTTTAAGCACAAGATAAGGTCGACCTCTCCATCATCTTTTCACGTGTCGACATAATAAACGGCTGATTAACTCACGTGGTCCCTTTCTTTCACCAGTAAGAAAATATCTCTCTGTAACTCTTCTCCTCCTCCTCTCCAATATAAATAACCGCCAAATCTTCCTGTTTTTAAAAAAAGAAAATTAAAAATACAGAATTTACTTGATTATTCAAACTCTTTTCCTTGCACTATCTATCTGAAAATGGTTGTGCCGCAGATGGATCCTCTATCACAGTTGAGTTTGCCGCCGGGATTCCGTTTCTATCCGACGGACGAAGAACTGCTTGTGCAGTATCTTTGCCGGAAAGTTGCCGGCCATTATTTTTCTCTCCCAATAATTGGAGATATTGATTTGTACAAATGCGACCCGTGGGTTTTGCCCAGTAAGTCCGTCCATTACAAAATAAACCTCAACTCTTGAATTTATTTACATTTTCTTGCATTGATATTGAATATTGGTCGGTTTTAATTCAGGTAAGGCATTGTTTGGGGAGAAAGAATGGTATTTTTTCAGCCCAAGAGACCGAAAATACCCCAACGGTTCTCGACCCAACAGAGTAGCCGGGTCAGGTTACTGGAAAGCCACCGGAACCGATAAAATCATCACGACCGAAGGCCGGAAAGTTGGAATCAAGAAATCTCTAGTGTTTTACATTGGTAAAGCTCCGAAAGGAACCAAGACTAATTGGATTATGCACGAGTACAGACTTTGTCAACACCACCGCAAAAATGGAAGCACCAGAGTAAGTTCAATTCTTTTAATTCTTTCAATTCTCATTCCATTTTATTTAAAATTATTTCTAAAAATTGGTTCTGGGTTTTCAACAGTTGGACGATTGGGTGCTCTGTCGGATTTACAAGAAGAATTCAAGCGCACAGAAACCGATTTTGGATGTTCAAAGCATGGAACAGAGCCAGAGCCACGGTTCTTCTTCTTCATCGTCTTCTCAGTTCGACGACGTTTTGGAGCCGTCGCCGGAGATTGATCAAGAACGGAACTTTAATTTGCCGCGAATGAATTCAATCAAGACTAGTTATCAAGTAGAAGAGGATCAAAGATGAACCTTCAGAAATTCGATTCTGGGAATTTCGATTGGGCTACTCTTGCTGGGCTCACTTCGGTTGTGGATCCCGTTCCTAGTGTTCAACAATCAATGAATAACAACAACAATGATAATGACATTTATGTCCCTTCAATGCCGCCTCCGTTCCAGGTGGATTACAGGATTGGGAGGACGGTTGATGATGAGGTACAGAGTGGACTCAGACTCAGCGGGTTGACAACTCGGCTAACTCAAATTCGTTTATGCAAAGATTTTCAAACTCGTGTGACCCGTTTGGGGGTTGGGTGTAAATTCCAGGTTGTTCCCTTTTAGTTGTTAACATTCTCGTTAAAAAATTAACATTCTTGTTAAAAAAATTAACAGTTTGTAACGGTTTAAGTGGGGACGAGGGGTAGTCATTTGGCAAAAGTCAATTAAGTGTGCAAATATGAGATATATGTATATACAGTTCGGTACAAAACATAATGTACTCCATGTATATCCAGTTCGGGATTGACCAGCTTCCTAATTCACACGTGATGAAAATTATAACGCCGTCATCCTATCTGCCTAACATTCTTTTTGGGCGCAATTGAACCATATTTCTACCTACAAACTTTTGCATTCACATTAAGCCTGTGCAAATAACAAAAGGATACATAATACTCCCTTTTAATTTTCAGTAGGTACCAATTAACTTTCTAGTATTAATTATCTTTATCTCTTTGATGGGATCTGATTTTTCTGTACAGTGGAACATTATGGTAATTCAATTTTTGTAATACACTGATTCTAAGACAAAGACTCATGTGAGAACAAGGGGATCCGTCTCATGGTGAGACGGGTCGGATCCTTGCCCATGACCCGGTCCATGAACAACTTCCAATGCCCATGCGGCATAACCTGCCACGTGGCACCCTTTCATAGGTCCTTTTTTTTTTTTTTTTTTTTTTTTTTTGCTGCTGCTCCGGGCCCATGGGCGACCCTGCCACGTGGCAGTCTCTCATAGGCCCGAAAAAAAAAAAAATCTTTTTTGAATTTTTATATTTTCATTTTTGGTTTTTTCGGTTTTTGAAAAGTAATAGTTACTATAACTAAAAGTAACAAACGTGTTACTTATAGTAATAGTTGTACACAGAAAAGTAATACATATATACAGAAAAGTAACAGTGTTTTTTTCTATGTTTTCTTCGTTTGCCAAAAGTAATACTTATTACAACTAAAATGTAACGAACGTGTTACTTATATGTAATAGTGTTTATACATAATTTGTAATACATATGTATAGAAAAGTAATATTATATCTATATGTTTTCATAAGTTACAATGGGGTTCAATTTATCATGATACATGTAAAAGTATTACATTATCTATAGAAAACCAGTTACAATTTTTCATCTATCAAAGTGTTACATTTACTTGTATAAACAATTACATTCATATACATATTATTTTTCAAATGTTACTTTTTCCTAAAAAATAAAATCAAAATATACAATATTTTACATTTTTTCAAAAGCACTATTATATTTCAGTATAAATTATAATTACATTTAGATATTATTTGGGTTACATGTAATTATAGTTTACTATTACATTTGAAAAAATGGGTAAAAACGAGCTTTTGTTTTTTTAAAAACAGGTATTACGTTTACTTATGAACAATGTTACTTTATATGTATACAGTCATTACTTAAGAGATGGTAACTATTACTTTTGGTAAACCACTGAAAAGCCGAAAAAAAGATATAAAAACTGGAAAAAAAAAAGTTTTTTTTTTTTTTTTGCTGCCACGTGGCGGGTTATGCCCATGGGTCAGGATCCGACCCGTCTCACCCATGAGACGGATCCCTTGTTCTCATGGGAGACCACCTCTGATTCTAAAAACGTGTACTCCCTTTTTCAGAAAAGTTGAAACATTTACTTTGGAGTTGATAAATTAAAGATTTAATATTATATTAAGAATGAAATGTAGAGAGGAAGAGAGAGAATTAGTGGGGTGAAAAGAGAATGAGTAGAGAATAATGAGTGGTTGGGAGGAAGAGAGAGAATGAGTGGAGGATTATAAAAGTAATACTCCTTCCGTCCGAAAATGATCTTCATACTTTTTCAACGTTATTTGCGAAGGATTTTTGAGCAATAATTTTAGGTTGACTCAATTGTAGTAATGAAAATCTAAAAACTTGTTATTGACACATCATCATCAATACTATCAATAACGAGTTTTAAATTTTCAATAAGATAAATTAATAAACCTAAAATCATTGCTCAAAATTCTTTCGTGATAATGTTGAAAAAAGTATGAAGATCATTTTGGGTCGGAGGGAGTAAAAAGCTTCTATTTTTGTGGATTGTTGCAACTTTTGCAAAATACCTTAAATATTGCTCAATAGTTATCGGTTTATGTAATTCAAAACCATTAAGCTTCGGTTTCTTAATGGTTCGGTTTTTTCGGTTTCAGTGTGATATCAGTTTGGTTCGGTGTCAAACCAATAGAATGGACTGTTGGGTTGTGGGTTTGTTGGGTCGCCTTAATGGGCTACATTCAAATGAGGCCCAATTTGCACATAATAAATAATAAGGTCAAATAAGGCACATTTTCTGATTGAAGTATGAATTAGGCCATACTACTTGGGCAAAAAACTACAAATTAAAGTTTACAACTATTAATTCAAATAATAAGCTAGGAATATGATGTGGTGGATTTTGTATACATTATTTCCCTGTTTCCCATATATTTTGGTTCATTTTGATGTACTTTAGACTAGATTTGATGTAATTGGGGCATTATTTATAATTTGGGCTTTTATTGTAATCCGGGGTAGAATAGTTGTTTTTATTTATTTTCCGGATGTAATTTTTGGTGAGCTTCAACGTCTGTCTCGATGGTCAAGTAGTCAAAGTCAAGTCAAAGTTAACTGGAGGAAAGGACTGCATGGACCAAACTGCAAAAAACTGGGAATTTAGGGGCTTTTCTGCATTTCTGAAAGATGGAGGGACTTAACTGCAAATAACTAAAACTCCAGGGACTGAATTGCAAATATTTAAAAGTCAGCCTTTTGGATCCGTACATCCATTCCGGCGGTTTGCGGAGAAGGATTTATTTTAATCTTTTTCCTTTTTCCTTTTTATTTTAGTATTTGATTTTATTTTTAATGGGAGTTGTTATTTTGGATGGGATTTTTTGGGGGAACAATCTATATAATATATAAAAGCAGGAACATTTCCAGGCCTCACAGCGCGCCACATCATAAAGCCACGTCATAAAGCCACGTGGCGCCATTCGATTGGTCAACACATTTTTGATGATCTCAAAAAAAAATGAAAAAAATATAATATCCTTAATATTAACTTGATTCACGGAATTATAACAGAAAAAAACTTGATTCACGGAAAGTTAGTCAAATTGCCATGTTTATAATTTCCACTAATAATTACTACCTTCTTCCAAAATTAATATCTAAATATTTTCAAATTTCCTTTCAAATACTAGCATATTTAAATTGCATACTTCAGTAATAAAGTGAAACGATTAGATATATCATATCAAATCAAATCAAATCCCAACCATTTAGATGAATATGGCTTAAATTATAACGAGCCTTAATGGAAAAATGTATTTATAATTTGAATTTGGATTAGTTGATAAACATATTGCACATAATAAAATCACATAAAAATTGGTAACATCCATCAAAAATTCTAATACCCAGCCTATGTTCTTAAATCTCACATGTAACTATATTGTTCATTTAGGAGTGTTGGTGCGAACGCAGATCTTTCATAACCAAGACTATGATATTGAATCAAGTTAGTTGCATCTAATTTGATTACTCGCATATACAATTTATACTATGAATATGATCCACGGCCTAGGAGAAAAAGAAGGGAAAAGATCCTCAAGTATTTGCAATGAACGTGCACCATAGACATAGAAAGGTAATTTTGATATATTAAATGTTTCATATTAGTTTTGATACATTCTATAATCTTACAGAACAATCATATTTTTTTAGTTCGTTAGATATATTAGTTACTTTTGATATTGATTAGTTTCCAGTTTGATTTGTTTGAATAAGCCGTGTCTCACAAAATTTTATCCTTAATTACTGCAAAAGGAGTTATGCTATTACGTTTTGAATTCATAAAATTTCCATATTACCAATTGGCTCAGCTCATCCTAAAACTAAGCAAATTTTTATTTACTTTCCTAATTATTTTTTTGAGCAATTTACTTTCCTAATTTAGTTAACATAGAAACTCAAATTTCGTATTTTTCTTTTCTTAGATTAAACAAGTCAACCAAACTTTTCCTAACTTTAAGCGCAAAGTGTTTTTTTTTTTCAAAGTTTTTAATTGAATTACTTTGGATGATAAATAACTATTAGAGGAAGTAAAAACGAAATTTTAAGTTTTTTGATATAGATTGATCTATTCTCGGTATCTTATTTTGGATGATTAATAACAAACTTTAATAGATCAATTCAAGATACAAAAGTACAAGTTAAATGAATATCATCATTATCTTAATTTAAGCTCAAATTTAAACATAATATATCTACTGAAGACTGAACTACAGCTAAATTAAAAAATAATGTAACAGTAACTCAATTTCTTTCAAATTTCATATAGTAAATATCAAGTTTATCTATAAACATTTTAAATTCTATATATATTTAAAATTATGATAAGTTGTAATTGTATTTATTTTTTAATTTTTGATTCACAATCTCTTTCAGTTATGCCTTTTTAAATCCATGAAAAAATCAACCATCAAAGTTGCCACTTTCTTTTTACTATGTGAAGAAAAAAAAATCTCAGCAACAATGAAAGTGATACAGTTATCCAGGCAAGTAACTTCTTAATGGGAAAGGTAAATTTCTCATTTGCTCTTCTGAGTTGCAATTTTTCTTTTCAGTAGAAAAAATTATGTTATCTTTACAATTGTCTTTACCCATTTTGTACTTCACTAATTGTGAAAATACAACCTTTACAAGTACAAATGCCTTACAAATTCAATTGTTGAATAGCGCATTGACATTTTTGCTTGGCATTTTAGCTGCTTCTACTTGTGATAAGACCTAATTTCAGCCTCATTTAGCTTATTGTGCTCATCAAATAACAGTTTTTACAAAAGGAACATTTGTACAATTTCCTTGCATTGTTCATCCAAAAAAGGATATTAGCATGCGGAATCAAAGATTTTGTGGTGATTTTGCGGATGACTTTATTGATGATGATGATGCGCACGAGCAAGAGGCAATGTTTATAGTTAGTTTTAGTTTTAGTTTTTTTCTTTGTAAATTAAGTTATATACTCCTTTCGTCTCAAAATGAATGATCGGATTTGCTTTAATCAAGAGTAAGTTAGATTATCCATTTGAGACAGAGGTAGTTACTAGGTAAGTATTTTGTGCATAATTTATGAGAATGATATATTTTGTCTTCATTTTTGAATTCAAATATAGTATATATACTGTTATTCTTTGCAAGTAATACTCCCCCGTCCCGCTCTTTATAAATGATGTTTTTGAAGTATAAAATAGAACGAAGGGAGTATTTGTTTTCAATTTTGTAGGAAGGAGCCATGCACTAAGATGAGTTGTTTCCTCCCAAGTTTTGTGTACAGTAGCCATGTAGTTGTATTTAAAGAGTATTTATTCCCCTGCTCCTCCAGTCGTGGTGAGCATATTTACAGACATTTGATTTTGAACACATTGACATGTACAACAAAATTTGACTTGCAGTTCAATTTTTTTCCTTTCAATTCTACCCATTTTATTGTGGGTAGAGGTGGGTTCAAATTTGCATGTAAGTATAAATTAAAAAGGGGTGGGAGTGTAAGAATATCATTTCTTAAAAATACATGCCTCAATTCCTAAGAAGAAAAAAACATAGGCCTCAATTGACCCATGCCCCCTAATCCGTGGGTCCCTAAGCCTATCAACTTTTTAGAAATTATCATGTACACTATGAAAATTACTATTATCACTAAAAATAAATAAATTCATTAGTATAGTTGTATTTATATTATTTGATCAAAATTCAACAAAGATGACACATAAAAATAAGATTATTTTTCTGTGGGATGAAGGGAGTACTTAGGTTCTAAATTGACTTATTTGGGTATTATTGGAATAGTCATTTTACAAACTAGATAAAAAAATTCTAAATCTAAACTGATTTCCAAATATAATGGGTAAATTAAATTTGGAAATAATTACAAAAAAAGGGATAGATAAGAGATGAAAATATTATTTTTAGCAAATTATTGACATGACTTATTATAAGAGGGTTACTTAAATGGTGAAATATCTAACATGTTTATGTATATATGGAGTATATATTATCATAAATTAAAATTTATATGTGTAGAAAATTAAAACAATAGAAAATGCATAATCTTTGCAGGTGGGTTGAAGTAGTGACAAATCTAAAATTTACTGTGAAGGGGGTTAAATACCTAAAAATATAAAGTCATACTGTAATGGACATAGAAAATTTCGTGAGGCGTATATTACTTTTTTCTTTTAGTCCAAATTTCAAGTAATAATAACTATAAAAGTTTCTACGTAAATATATACTCCTTTTTGTCTCTTAAAATATATAGTGATTTTCTTCATGTCGTCTTAAAATGAAATATGTATTTCTGAAATAAGATAAATTATTTGTGCAATGCACCATGTTACAAGTAACCTACAGACAAGACAAGTGCGTTCTTTAAAATATTTGTTGCCAATATAAATCGGGATAAATGAGAGTTTTTTTTTAAAAAAAAATTAGTAGATAAATTATATTATAAATATATATTCATTTGTTTATGAAAAAAAATACCAAGATTGATTTCGAGAAAATATTATTTTAAATAAATATATCTCCTCCATCTCATAATTAAGGTCACACTTTCCTTTTTTGTTTGTCATAAACTAAATGTCTCCTTTTCATATAAAAAAGATAAACAACGTTAGAGCATTTATTTTTTATAGTACAATCACTATACAAACATGTAAAGAACATTCCTTAAAGGCGCTGACAAATCAAATACGGTATTATTTTAAGACTAGGAGTAATAAATCATTTACTATTCATCATATAACTTTTACTTTTACAAATATAAATTAGAAGATAAACTGTTAAAATTGAAATTTAAATTGGACATTTATTATGGACAAGCATTTTTAGATTGAATTTATTAGGGCATCTCCAACGGTTTGGTGCAGAAATTGTACCAAAACTCTAAAATAGTGCAATTTCAGCACCAAATATATTCCACCATCTCTAACCGTTTAATTAAAATCTTGCATCAAATAAGAATACTCGCAGAATATTCCTTACTACTTATGTATTTTAATATTTTATGATTCAAATTACATTATACTAATAAATATTAAAATAATTAACTTACCAAACAATGCAATTAATATATATAAAAATTAATGTTTACATTTTCTTAAAATTGTTAATATAAATAAAATTGAGTTTTACATTTTTCGTCTCAAAATGAATGTCTAAAGTTTTGTTTAAATTTATTTTGAATAATAGAATTAAAAAGGAAATTGAGAATTTATTTTGAAACGAAGGAAATATTATACTTTAAATGTAAAAAAAAATATTTTAAAGGAAGGTAAAAGAGAATGGCGCAAGGCTAAATCTGTGTCAAATTTGACGCATACGTCTGCTTGCTTCATAATAGTGCATAACATAGAGTAATTGTTGCAGATGTATTTACGCCAAACATATAAAAATATAGGGGTAATTGCAATTTGGTTCCTGACATTTCCCAAAATTCGCAATGTTGATGCTGTCATTTCAATTTCGCCAATTGGTACATCCACTTTGTCTTTTTGTTGCAATCTGACTACAAAAGTAACTGGATGTTAGTTTTTTAACAGATTTTATGTCATGCGACTAGCACATGACGTTTTAAAGGAGGTTTTAAGATGTTTTTGGAGTTACACATATCCGATTAGTATTATTATTTTTTAATTGAAGCTAATATTTAAATATACAACATTTATTTTTTGGACAATTTTTTTGTTTACCAGATTATTTTAAATTAAATTTTAATATAAAATAAAAAAAATAGAAAGCCGCATGAAAAAAAAAATCTAAAAAAGAAATTAACCTCAAATATGTTTTATATGAAGTAAATGTTGCATGTGGAGAATCATTTCATGATAATATTGTATAGAGTAAAAAAGGAGAGGAAGAGGAGGATGGATTAGGGAAGGGTGTATGTGTAAGGAGTGATTCAGGAAGGTGGCAGAGTGGTGGTGGAAAGTAAAGGAGAGGAAAAAAGATATAGCATGGTGGAAAGTTGTAATTTTTCAGATTATTTTCACATATTCTTTTATTTTAAAATATTTCATTTATTATATTACAAATTAAGATAATTTAATTAATTCAAACAAAAAAATAAAAAAAATGTTGTAGATTTAAATACTAGTTTCGATTTAAAAAGAATCATATCAATCGGATATATGTAACTCCAAAAACATCTTAAAACGTCCCTTTAAACGTCTTGTGCAAGTCACATGACATAAAACCAGATAGAAAAGTAACACCCAGTTAGATTTGTAGTCGGATTGCAACAAAATGACAAAGTAAATATACTAATTGGCGAAATTAAAATGACAGCATCAACATTGCAAATTTTAGGAAATGTCAGGAACCAAATTACAATTAACCCAAAAATATAGAGTAATAAAGTTTAGTTGAATTGGTCTTAGGAGTGGAGAGAGTTATAATTTAAATAAACTATTCCGTCTTAAAATAAAAATGAATGTCATGCAACGTTTTTTTTATTAAAATGTGAAAATGATATTTATTTAGACAGAAATAGTATAAACAAAAATCTATAGTTTAAGGGATAAGTTCAAAATACAAAATTGCAAGGGTAATTTCAAAATTTAGGGGGTCAGGCTGAAATTTCTAGGGGGGGGGGGTAATGCATATATACTCAATAAATTCAAAAGCTAAAAAAATTAAATAAAAATAAAAAAAATAAACTCAAGTGTCTGTTGAGCTTCCTCTCCACAGTGTACATCCGCTACTGGTGAAGGTACATTTGTTCAAATACTATTCATGGCTAGCACTAGACCCGTAAATTAAACGTACAAACAACTAAATTTGATAAAAATAAAAATAAAAAAATAAAATTGAAAGGAGATTGTAAGATTATATATGAATTTTATTAAAATGTGAAAATGATATTTAATTTTTTTTCACCGGTCTCTTTGTACGTGCAAAACTAAATGTTTAGAAAGGAGATTATAAGATTATATATGAATTTTTGCCACCAAATTGTACAAAAAGTTGAGATTTTAAGGTGTCCCTTAAAATAAAATTTGGACACTCATTTAGTGACAGAGGTAGTACTACCTATGTCCTAAAATAATGTAAAAGAAAACGAAATTTACTCTTGATCAATAGTAAATTTGAAAACTTTTCGAATATTCATTTCAGCACAAAGGTAGTAGTTCTTTAGATGATCCATTATCAGCGTCTATTAGAATACAATCAAGAGTAACACTTTGGGACCTGACAAAGTACTACCCGTGTAAATTCAACTGTGATTCAGCTTTAAATTTTATGACCTAGGGTTAGTGCGCATATGAACTATGATCAAAGAAATGATTCAAGTTGAGTCAAACATATACTACCCCATCCAATATGAAGTTTTACAACTCATATAAATGGTTATTTTTTTCTTACTCAAATACAATAAACACGTGCATGCATTTGCAATTTATGTTAGCTAACTTTAAATTTGACAAAGATGTTACTCCCTTTCCCAACATAAAGAACCTTAATTTGTTTAAACATCATTTTGAAATAGAGGTGGTAGTAAAAGGAGACTTATTATATTTATTTGTGTCATCCTTTCTTTCTCTTTCTTTGTATGTTTGACTAATAAAATTAGTTGCATCACTTTTTTTTAAAGTGGACAATTATTAATAGTGAGAATAAAATACAATTTATTCATAATCTTATATCTTTTAATTATATAACTTCAATTATATTAAATAAAAATATTCTCAGCATTACTATGCTCCCGTCGAATCTCGACGGGTTACTCACTAGTTATTTAATTAAGGAGAGAATTAGATTAGGGATCTCTCTCCACTTTTAAACGTACGTTCTTTCTTTTTCTCGCTAGAGCTTTTGTAAACCATTAATGGAGAACTAAACTCCATTGCTTTGGGTTGTGATCTTGAACCTACTTTGATTCAATTGAGGTAATTTTTCTTATTCTTTTGTTAATCTATTTATAATTTTGTCTGTTCTGATTTTAGATTAATATTTAGGGTTTGTGGATTTGGCTAATCCATTAGTTCTATTTCTTGATCTGTGCTAGAATTCTCTGTTCTGTGCCAGAATTAGGGTTTTCACCGTAGCATCTTCACGAATTGTGTATGTGCCATAGCAATTCGGGGAGTAGGCAAAATTAAACGATTATCTAGTAACCTAGAAAGCGTTCTTGATCTTAGTCTCTTAAATTGAATCAATTAATTCTGCGATCTAGACTGTGCCAGTTAGATTAATTTATTAATTAGAGTTATAGTGAGTGTGCCACTGCTATAGACTAATCTGTAAGACGAGACAGAGATTGCAATATATCTCGTGATCAAGTGAATATGATTACAAGAAATAGAAGTACCAATGAAATTGAATTAGAGGACGGGGATAGTAATCAACCTGAAGTGCTTTTAAATCATTGTTTTAATCACATTTAGTTTATTTTCCCGTCTTAGGAATTAATTAAAATCTCAATTAAACCCCCAATCTGGTCAAGTGACTGTTCGCAATAATCACTGTTCTTCGTGGATCGACCCTGACTTACCCTAATTACATTATTAGTGGCCGAGTTTAGGTCTAATTTAGTAGGTGTGCGTTAAGCCTACCAAATGGCGCCGCTGCCGGGGAACGGTGTTTATTGTTTGCGTTCTTTTTTTTTTTTTTTTTTTAGTTATTTATTCGCTTTCTTTTTAGTTATCATTATTACTTGTTATCTTGTAGTAGTGTGGAACCGTGTATGGTCCACACCCGTTCTACTAACGATTTGATTGTACCATTTGATCCAGAAATCGAAAGGTCTTTCAGGAAAGGACGACAGCAAAGTAGGAGATACAAGGCAATTTTGTTGGCTGAAGATATGGCGCGACAAGGTCAGGGTAACGATGGTGTCAATAATAATGACAATGCAGATGGTGCCGGCGGTGGGGGGTGCAGGAGGAAATAACGCTGGTGGTGGTGGAGCAGGAGGTAGACAAGCAGTTCCACCACAGACATTGAGGCAAAGGACTGCACCGAATTGGAATGAGCAACCACATGCCGTCCAATTCCCTGCCTTACCTGCCGGGGTGACGTTTGAGTTGAAGCCGGGGCTACTGAATCAGCTACCGCACTTCACAGGATGCCCGGAGAGGATCCTAATCAGTACATCTCACAGTTTGTGCAAATCTGTCAGAGTATGAAGCCGGCAGCGCTTCCGATCGAGCATCTGCTACTGAGGGCGTTTTCTTTCACTCTGAAGGACAACGCGAACGGGTGGTACTATCATTTGCCACCCAACAGCATCACGACATGGCAGCAGATGAAAGAGGTATTCTTGGAAGAGTTCTTCCTCAGGATCAGATTAATGTGATGAAGAGGGACATCAGCAATATGGAGCAAAGAGCAGATGAAACCCTATACGACTACTACAATCGCTTCCACAAGCTTTGTAGGAGTTGTCCGTATCATGGGTTTACTGAGGACCAGCTGATAGTCTACTTTCATGGGGGGCTTACGATTCAGGATAAGAGATTAGTGGATTAGTGCTGTGGGGGAAGCATTCTGAACAAGACTACCGAGGAAGCTAAGAGGTTGATCGAGGAGCTAGCTAAGAGCACGAGGACCCATGGCAAGAGGTCTAATGTGAGACAGGTCAGTGCAGCAGGTTCGAACAGTGGGGTGTCTAATAAGTTCGAGACAGATATGGAGGATCTTAAGGGTATGGTGAAACAGTTGGTTTTGGGGCAGACACCGAAACCGTGTGGGATTTGTTATGACATTACGCACCCTACAGATTCGTGTCCGTCTCTGCAGACGGGCAAGATGGAGGATGTCAATGCAGTTGGGTTTGCGCAGCAGGGACAGAGACCGATGGGTAACACCTATAACCCCAACTGGAGAAATCATCCTAATTTCAGATGGGGTACAGGTCAGCAGCAAAATCAGCCGGGTGGTCAGGGAAAGCAGTTTGGTAATCAGCAGGGTTATCAGCAGCAGCAGTACCAGGGCAATCGGTTCAACTCTTATAGACCACCATATGGGAAGCAGCAGCAGCCACAACAACAGCAGCAGCAGCTGCAGCAGCAGAATGCTCCGGGACAGTCTACAGAGGCATTACTGAATTCATTGGCTCTGAGTGTTAGCACCATGAACCAGAACTTTCAGCAGTATCAGCAGCGCCAGATGCGAGCATTGGTAACTTGGATAAACAGATGGGTCAGGTAGCTGATGCCATGGGACGGATAGAGGCTAGGGATTCGAGGAAGTTGCCATCACAGACTGAACCGAATCCTAAGCAGAATGCATCTGCGATGACTCTTCGCAATGGTAAGGAGCTGCAGGATAAGGTTGTAGATGAGGAACCGGAGGCAAAGGTTGAGATTGCAGAGCCAGTACAGAAGGCACCAGTTCAGACAGAGACTACACCATAGGTTAAGGCTCCTATATATGAGCCTGAAGTTCCATTCCCGGAGGCATTGAAAGAACATCGAAAGCCAGAGCCTGACAAGGCTATTTACGATACTTTCAAAAGGTTGGAGGTGAATATTCCTTTCTTGGACCTTCTTCAGACTGTTCCGAGGTATGCGAAGTTTTTGAAGGAGTTGTGTACTCTGAAGAGGAATCAGAAGGAAAGGAGTAAAAGAAGGTTAAGGTTAGTGAGCATGTGTCTGCAGTGTATCAGAGGACAATGCCTAAGAAATGCAGTGACCCAGGGATGTTCGTGACGCAGCACGGAAGCGATAAGTTTCGTGATTTAGCGCACTAATCACAAGATCTCATCCAGCGATGAAACCTCAAACACAAAACCTTGGAATCCACCAAGAAAACCTGGAATCCACCATATAAAGAGAAAAATCTATTTGAATAAAAATTCAATAATCAAAATAAAAGTTAACCCTAACACAATGAACTAAAGAGTATTTATACTACTAACAACTAACAAACCCTAGTCTAATAAAATATCTCAACTAAACAATTAATACCAAACTAACCCTAATTCTGCGCGTAAAACAGTCAAAAACGTAAACTGGTACTATTGTGCCCGGCAAGCGAGCGGGCGCTTGCTATCACCGAGGCGGCCGCTCGCAGTGAACAGAAACAATCAGCCGTGTTGAACAAATTCCAGGCGGGCGCTTGAACTCTAGCGGGCGGGCGCCTGGTGGTTCGCCTGGCCTATGCGCTGCTGCACTGAAGTGGTCTTGGTCCGGGCGGATTGCTCGTCTGGTATCCTACATCAGTTCGTGATTCCAGTTACTTTGGGGGATGCTTCTGAGCATAAGGCGATGTTAGACTTGGGGGCTTCAATCAACGTCATGCCCTATGCGTTGTTCGAAACTCTTAAGTTGGGGCCACTGCAGGATACCAGAGTTGTGATACAGTTGGCGGATAGGTCTAATGCCTACCCGAAGGGATTTGTCGCGCCCCAGACCCGTGGTCCTACTTGGCCCCACGCTCGGGACACGATTGGAAGACGTCATAAAACATTTTAGGAAAAAAATTCGAAATGTACTTTCATAAAGGTTTAATATAACCAAACACCTTTACTTGAAACTTGATTTCATTCACACAAACAACTTTCACAACTCAAAAAATTTAGCCACAAGGCTTACACACTTTACTTACAAATTTACAAATCACCGATATTTTCCAAAATATAATTTTAAAGGATGATGAAGTCACAGATGCTCTACCCCAAAAGGTTATACATTATATAATGTAGCCTTTACAAAACTCATATCCCAACTCTTACCACCACGACGTCCTCCCGTGCAAGTGTCCTATTCCTGGACTTGCCTTTATCTAAAACAGTAAACAAATAAGGGGTGAGAATGAATCTCAGTAAGCTACTAAAATGCAACTACGTTACATGCTGATATGATAATCATAAAGAAACAATATCAACAAATAATCATATAGCATATAGCACATAACATGAGAGGCTCCCTATCGCCAACCGTCCCATACCGGTTGGAAATAACGACCAACTCATCATACAACACATAAGGCGGAAATAAACACTCATACATGGATACTGTGAGCAAAGGTTCTCGAAACAAACATAGCCATCTGAGAATACCATATGAGAAAACCAGTTGAGTAGCATAATTAGCTGAAGCCGGGATCCCGAAAACCAAACCATAACCATAAGGACCAAAGTTCTCGAATCAACATAACCATCTGAGAGGTATCAACAAAGTAGCACAATGGCTGAAGCAGGTTCCGGAACCAAACAATCACAACAATCACAAGAGGGGGAAATGACACCAAGTCATAACCCAGAGTGCCCAACCTTTGGCCAAAAGGAACGGGGTTTAAAAATGGGAAACCAATGATAGAAGCCTTACAATGAACTTGGCTCGTGTTCCGTTGTAATCCCTATCACTGCCCGATATCATAAACAATGGGAAACCAATGATAGAAGCCTTACAATGATGTAATCCCTACCACTGTCCCGACACCACCACAAGAAGTACCAGCTGGACTTTTACACGAGAGCACAGTAAATAATACTTGCTTAAACAACAACCGGGGGCAATGATTCCAAAGTAAGGAACCAAGCCAAACACATCACAAGATGCACACAAAAGAAACACTCATAAGAGTTCACAACATTGACATTAAGTCACAACAATCTTACACACACTAGAACACGATCCTCAACAACCAAGTACGTTAAATCCATTTCTCACACAAGGGATTTCAAAATAAGAAACCTCACGAAAGCATCATAAATATGTACAACACCAAAAATGGACCTAAACGGTTACATCAATTCAAACTCGATCACAAAGGACCAACTCTACCACAACGGACCATTAATATTTTTTTTTCTATTAAACACCTACTGGATTTCCGTAATATAGAAATCATAACCCAACTAAATAAACCAACCCATCGTGTAGTACTCGAGAAGAGCTTTCCAACGATAGTTTACACGACCAAAACGGAGTCCGGATGACGAAGTTATGGCCAAAACCAAAATAAATTATACTCCCTTCGTTTCACCGTTCCACAAGTATAAGTATAATTTTTCTAATATACTAATATACCCACTTTGAGATACTTTCATTCATTTCCCCATCACACGAATAATAGTATAATTTTTATAATATACTTATTTAACATTTAACTCAAGTTAATATTTTTCTGTCCCACGAGTAGGAGTATACTTTCAAACACTTATACTAACATTCTCAGGTATATAAACATACTCCATATACTCATTGCATACAAACCAAGTCACTTACCCAGTATAATTATATTCCCTTTGTCCCAAATAAACAAGTACCACAAATAAATTCTTTTCACAATAATTTCACAACATATCACACATATAGCAAATATATGACCATTTTACTATTTAAGAGGAATTAGTAACTTACCTGCTACGGAAATAATATTGAAAAAATTATATTTTGATCGGATACAAATGCTCTACTCGACTCCCGTAACGTTGCTTTGAAGTCGGTTCGCGAAACAGAAGGCAAAATCAGAACCTATGACGATTTTTGTTTTTAGTTTCTCTCTAAGCTCTCGGTTAACCTTCTCTGGTATAGCTCCCTGACTTATACAGATGACTTAATGAAGAAAATGGTTGATGAAATTGTAGGCCTTGGTGAGTCGGTTGGTTTTAATACGTGGCTTCAATTCAAGCAAAATTGACTTCAAGTGGAATACTAGGCCATTCTCTAAGAAACTAAAATCATGAGGTTAATAATAAAATAATTAAATAATGAAACCAATAGTTTCCAGCCCACTACATGGATATTTACATGTACACGGTCAATTTGACTTACATTTTATGATGTGGAAATATCTCATTTGCTGATCAAGAATTCAAACTAAGAAGTATTAATATAATTGGCCAAACTTTAATCATTTAACTCCTTTAACCATTATTACTACTAACTGAGTAAATAACACATATAATCAAGTAAGATGTGCAAATCATAAAATATGATGCAACACATAAAATGCACACATATGTCAAATTAAAATTCCCAAAAATATAAAATAAATAGTGACGGGTTTTGGGGTCGTAACAATCACTCACCCTTAAAGAAAATTCGTCCCGATTTTAGGGTTTACTTACCTCGACCCTCAAACAACCAAGGATATTACCTTTCAATTCAATCTTGAAGCTTCCAATTAGATTCTTCCACATTATGGTTTCTCTATACAGCTCGAGCAAAAGGAATACTCTCATTTCTCAATTCTTGAACTCTAGAATCAATCACTTGAACTGAATGTTCCTCCTAAGACTTACTCGATTCAATATCCTCTAAAACTTTAGACATACATGAGAAAATCATAAACAGATTTCCGTAGCATCGACACATGGAACACATTATAAACCTTGTCAAGAGAAGGAAGTAACACAAGATGATAAGCCCAATCTCCAACTCTTCCCAAAATCTCTAAAGAACTGATATATTAAGCAAACTCCACGAGAAGTAAAGGTATATCCCACGAATTCTAAGAATAAACTGAACAAGTTCTCAACATATCCTCGAGAATCTGAATGGTTCTTTCTGACTGACCATCTATCTGACGATGAAAACCCGTACTAAATCCCACTTTTAAATATTCGCAGCTCAAGGACTTAGTTGAATGCTTAGAATTTCTCGTGTCAAACAAATCAAATTTAACTCTTCAAATTTATCTCAATACTCTACATTTACTTGGATTCATAATTAAATTGGTCTTGTGTATCTCTTCAAGTACCTCTAATTGAATTCCGTTATGCATGTTGGTTCCACTAAGTGTCGACTACATACTTTACTACGAAAGTTAAAGCTCCATCACTAGTAACGAACAAAATCGTGTTGTCTATCATCGTTCATTCCACTAGAAATTTTCTATAGTTGAAATCATTCAATAGAGTAGAAACTTAAAGCTTTCACAATCGCAAAATCATCACATGTCTCGACTCATAAGGACTCCAAGATATTAATTCCTCTAACATTCCCCATTTAGTTTTATCAAACATGAACTATAAGTCAATGTATCTTCTCACACATTACATTTCCCGGATGATATAACATGGTACTCTACCTGCATTATCTCATGTGTAACTCTCTTTGAAAAAAAAACCAATACTATAATTCTCATGGTTGGTAAACACTTCAATAGGATTTATAAAGGTCAGTCACTAATGCAATGAATGTATAATCGCAATCAACCTCAAGTTATGGTGAGGATAACTTTGTTCATAAGGAATCAATCTTCTCGAAGCATACATAACTGCCATACAATTCTGAATGGATAAACATCTCAATCACTTTTTGAGGCATCACCATGAACAATGAGTTGATTAGATCCACTATAATGGTAAAACTCGACATATCCATTAGAAAATAGTAACACGGTCATACCCCCTTGACAATTGTAATACTAATCAATCCACTAAGCAATATAATGCTGAAGTTGTTATTAACCCTTGTTTCAATAATCAAAACTCATTACACACTTATCAATCCATCGAGGAAGTATATCTTCCTGTGTCATATAGTTAACTGTGTAGCTACCTTAGAAATCCATCAATGAATCTCTAACCATATGCCAATCTCAACAAGTTACATACCTCTGCTACTGAAGTAGGATTTTTCCAATTACTGTTGCTTCCATATTTAAAGAATCAATAACCATGCCTGAATTGAAACTTCCTCAAATAATATATCCTCTAATAAGAAGACATAATGCCTTGATTTCACAACTATTGCCTCTCACAAAGCAATCCAATTACGGCTACAGATACAACTCAGCATATCCAACAATTCCACTGAAGTAGTTTTTAATTCAAGTGGAATGACTAGTCATTCTCTAAGAAACTAAAATCATGAGGTTAATAATAAAATAATTAAATAATGAAACCAATAGTTTCCAGCCCACTACATGGATATTTACATGTACACGGTCAATTTGACTTACATTTTATGATGTGGAAATATCTCATTTGCTGATCAAGAATTCAAACTAAGAAGTATTAATATAATTGGCCAAACTTTAATCATTTAACTCCTTTAACCATTATTACTACTAACTGATTAAAATAGCACATATAATCAAGTAAGATGTGCAAATCATAAAATATGATGCAACATATAAAATGCATACATAATGTCAAATTAAAATTCCCAAAAATATAAAATAAATAGGGACGGGTTTTTGGGGTCGTTACAGGATTGGTGGAGGATGTTCTAGTCCGGGTTGGTAAGATGATTTCCCGGCGGATTTTTATGTTCTTGAGATGGAGACGGATCCAAAGGCTCCATATTGTTGGGGAGGCCTTTTATGTCGACTGCTCGGACCAAGCTCGATGTGGCTAACGGTTCACTTACCATGGAGTTTGATGGGCAAGTAATGGAGTTCAATATCTTTGACTCTATGAAATACCCTAAGGACTCAGAGTCATTGTGTTTCATCGATGTGATCGAGCCATTGGTAGAAGAGGTGTTTGAGGTGTCTAGTGGAGATGATGATCTCAAGACTGCGTTAGAGACGCTTTGGGTATGCAAATTTAGAGTTTGACATCTCAGATTCGATGAAGGAAGCAGTGATGGTCTTACAGAGAGTGCTATGTTTGCTACCGCGCCGGGTCATGGTCAGATGAAGCTAGAGGTTCCGTTGGAGAAGCTTGTGCCATCTATAGAGAAGGCACCGGAGCTTGAGTTGAAGGTCCTCCCTGAGCACCTTAAGTATGTCTATTTAGTGAGGGAGAGACGCTTCCGGTGGTGATTTCTAGTAGTTTGACAGCGGATCAAGAGAAGAGGTTGATTGAGGTGATCCGGGAGCAAAAATCTGTGATTGGTTGGACTATTGCCGATCTCAAGGGCATTAGTCCATCTTTGTATGCACCGGATCAACCTAGAGGAGGGTGCGAAGCCGGTGAGGCAACCACAGAGGAGGCTTAACCCACCAATGATAGAGGCGGTGAAGAAGGAGGCCCTGAAGCTACTACAGATGGGGATCATCTATCCCATCTCCGACAGCAAGTGGTGAGCCCCACACAGTGTGTGCCCAAGAGGGGCGGGATCACGGTCTCCCGTAATCAAAAGGGAGAGATGGTTCCAACCCGGGAGCAAACGGGTATTTGCGTGTGCATTGATCTACGGAGGCTAAATGAGGTAACTCGTAAAGACCACTTCCCCCTTCCCTTTATTGATAAGATGTTGGAAAGGTTAGCCGGAAAGGCGTATTTTTGTTTTCTTGATGGTTTTTTCGGGTATTTTCAAATACCTATTGCCCCGGAAGACCAAAAGAAAACTACATTTACTTGCCCTTCGGCACCTTTGCCTATCGGAGAATGCGTTTGGTTTGTGTAATGCACCTGAGACTTTTCAAAGGTGTATGATGAGCATTTTCTCCGATTTTGTGGAAATGTTTATGGAAGTTTTCATGGATGACTTCACTGTCCATGGAGACTCGTTTGATGAATGCCTTGCTCATTTAGGACTAGTGTTGGATAGGTGCATTGAAACCAATTTGGTCTTAAATTTTGAAAAATGTCACTTTATGGTCGAGCAAGGCATTGTGTTGGGTCATGTTGTGTCGAAAAAGGGTATTGAAGTTGATAAAGCTAAGATTGATGTCATTTCTTCACTTCCTTACCCGACCAATGTGCGTGAAGTCCGGTCTTTCCTTGGTCATGCCGAGTTTTACCGGAGGTTCATTAAGGACTTTTCAAAGATTGCTTCACCTCTATGCACCCTGTTGCAAAAAGAGGTTGATTTTAATTTTGATAATAATTGCAAGCAATCTTTTAATGAGTTGAAGTCTAGGTTGACAACCACCCCCATTATTCAAGCACCTGATTGGTCTCGTCCCTTTGAGATCATGTGTGATGCTAGTGATTATGCCGTGGGGGCGGTTTTGGGTCAAAAAGTGGAGCATGCCTCGCATGTGATTTATTATGCATCTATGACCTTGAATGGGGCACAAATAAATTACTCCACTACTGAAAAAGAGATGTTGGCGGTGGTATTTGCTCTAGAGAAATTTAGGTCCTATTTGTTGGGCACTAAAATCATTGTTTACACCGACCACGCTGCTCTTAAATATTTAATGTCTAAGAAAGAGGCTAAACCGAGGCTCATTCGGTGGATTCTCTTGTTGAGTGAGTTTGACATAGAGGTTAAGGACAAAAAGGGGGCTGAAAATCTAGTTGCCGACCATTTAAGTCGCCTTGTAATGGAGGAGGACAAGCCTTATAAACAAGCCCCAATCCGGGGTGATTTTCCTGATGAGGTTCTTTGGGCAGTTAATTCAGTGGCCCCTTGGTATGCGGACTTGGTCAATTTCTTGTCTCAAATAAATTCCCTCCGGGGATGTCAAAATCGAAAAGAGACAAAGTCCGTAGTGATGCCAAATATTATGTGTGGGATGAACCCAACTTGTGGAGGCATTGTGCCGACCAAGTCATTCGGAGGTGTATTCCCGACAGTGAGGTGTCCTCTATTCTCAAATTCTGTCATGAGTATGCGTGTGGTGGTCATTTTGGTGCGAAAAAGACCGCTAGGAAAGTCTTGGATTGTGGCTTCTTTTGGCCAACTTTGTTACGGGATGCGGTCACTTTTTGTCAGACTTGTGATAGGTGCCAAAGGGTTGGTAATATTGGGCGCCGTGATGAAATGCCACAAACCCTCATTGTGAATTGTGAAATTTTTGATGTGTGGGGGATAGACTTTATGGGTCTGTTCCCTAATTCTTGTGGGTTTGTGTATATTTTACTTGCGGTGGACTATGTGTCCAAATGGGTGGAAGCCATCCCTACCCGCACCGATGATTCAAAAGTAGTGGTCAACTTCCTTAGGAGCAACATTCTGTGTCGGTTTGGGATGCCAAGGGCCATTATTAGTGATAGGGGGACTCATTTTTGCAATAAGACAGTCGAAGCTCTAGTTAAGAGATATCATATCACCCATAAGGTGTCGACTGCTTATCATCCCCAAACAAATGGCCAAGCTGAGGTGTCCAATAGAGAGATAAAATCCATCCTTGAAAAAACTGTGAACCCGAATAGGAAGGATTGGAGCCAAAGGCTTGATGATGTGTTGTGGGCTTACCGGACGGCATATAAGACACCGATTGGTATGTCACCATATCGGTTCGTGTTTGGTAAACCTTGCCATTTACCGGTGGAGCTTGAACACAAAGCCTATTGGGCGGTCAAAAAGTTCAACTTGGACTTAGAGGGTTCCGGTGAGGAGCGAAAATTGCACTTGAGTGAGTTGGATGAGATTAGGAGAGATGCCTATGAGAATAATCTTCTTTACAAGGAACGAGCGAAGATATGGCATGATAAAATGATCATTAGAAAGGACTTTAAGGTTGGTCAAAAGGTCCTTCTTTTTAATTCCCGTCTTCGTTTGTTTTCGGGCAAGTTGAGGTCTCGGTGGACCGGCCCTTATGTGGTGAGGGAGGTCCCCGCTTGGGACGGTGGTAATCTCTAGCCCTAATGAGGACAAAGGATTCAAAGTCAATGGTCAACGGTTAAAACCGTATTTTGAGAACGAAGTCGTGAATACCGCGGATTTGGAGGTGATTGATCTCCAAGACCCGGTATATGTTTGATAGCTTTGGGTCCGAGTCTTGTCAAAGACTTTAAACTATGATGCATGCCGGGTGCTTTCCCGGCATTTGGTCTAGCTAAAGACGGTAAAGAAGGGCGGCTAAGCGGGAGGCAACCCGGAAGTTATTTGCTTATTTTGTTGGTTTTTGTGTACATTATGCTTTTGATTTTAATTTTTATATCGAATTGGTGCTACAGAAGGGTATCTTTTTGTTTTTGTTGGTGCAGGAAATCATGGCATGGGGGTACACTTGGTCAAAGCGGGGCAGGCCTAAAGCGGGGCAGGCCTAAAAAAAATAAAAATGCAGGCCTTGTCACGACTCGTGCCACATGGCACGACTCGTGACATATGAAGACCCAACTATTTGCCCGTGTGATGCACTAGTGATCACGAGTCCCCCTTGAGAAGAAAATTGTATCTGCACGTATGCTTCAGCCGTGCTCACGAGTGCTTCATATCGGCACGACTCGTGCCATGTGTAAACGACTCGTGAAGGGAAAAAAAAATTGGCGACTGACTGTGTAAAAAAATATAAAAAAAAACCTCACAGTGACATCGCCTCCCTATCTCACCTCTCTCTCTCTCTCTGATCCAATTCCTTCTCTCTTCCCACCCCCCTCCATTGTAGCCGCACCAACACCTTCCCGGACCACTATCTTTCCCCACCACAAATCCGCAATTCCCCCATTAAACCAACTCCCTTCTCATCTTCGTTCTCTCTCTCACACCCCACTCCTCAATTCGGGTAATTACACCCTATTTATTACCCTCTAATGTCGCGACCCCGAACCCCGCGGGCCCGAGACCACGATCTGGACGTCGACTTAAACAATAAACTCTAAAATAATTGAGATAAAATTTCCTTTTATACCCAAAAGATGATAACACGAGGTTTTGTAAATCAACTTGAACAACAAAGCTTATACACCAAAGTTACAAAATACACAAATCCTAGTGACGTCAATGTTTGGTACAAATATCCCCAAAAGGTTACACATTGATATAATGTTAAACCAACCTATAACAACTTTCCCCAAAAGAATGTATCCACACTCGACGTCCTCTTCTCGTGATCAGCAGACTAATCCTTAGCACCTGGGGGGGGGGGTAAGGAAAAACAAATATAAAAAGAAAGGGGGTGGAGATAATCTCAATAAGTTACTCATGCACTACATGACATGCTATGATGCAATAAGCAATAAACAATATAAATATCACATAGCATTATCACATATCAGATAGCAGCGGAAATAAACACATAACAAAGGATATAGCAAGGTTTTCCAAACCGTACATCCAAATAAAGATCGCTGCGCAGCTTCAATAATCAACAAATCATCATCTTCATAATAGCATGAAGCTGAAGAGAATTCCCCGGTACCGGAACCAATAACCATAAGAGTGTCACAAAGGATAAGAGCCATGCCACAAAGTCATGCTCGGTAGCTAGATACATTCACAAAGGAAGCTAACTTGTCTTTTCCAAGGCCAAATCTGGAAAAGGGTATAGAAGGGGGAAAACAATGGTCAACATTATAATGGACTTGGCTTTGCCATTATAATCTTTACCATCGCCCGATGCAACAAATATGCCAGCTGGGCTTCTAATTAAATGCTAAGTAATAATATTTTAGCATGAATAAACAACTTAAGGTTCCAAAGTAGGGAACCATACCAAGAAGTCACCAAGAAAGTGAAATGTACCAACCACGCACAATTAAAGTGTTCCAACAATCTCAATTAACACTTAATTAATTCAAACACAAACTTGATCACAAAGGACCCAATTCTATCACTAGAGTGTACTAAAAATGTTCACTAAGGTCAACTAGAGGACACCCAAGATTGGATCAAAACGCATTCTTCAACCACACAAATAACAAATGAAAACTTTCAGAGGTTCTGTGCGGCCGCCCAATATGGTCTGTGCGGTCGCCCAAAAAGGCCCTCAAACAAGAACAAAAGCTTTCAGATAGATGTGCGGTCGCCCAGACATTTTGGGTGGTCGCCCAATCTTCTGAACTGCTGAAAATCGGGAAGAACAAACTGGGTTCTTCCATTTTCATACCAAACACATTTCAACAAAATTCACCCTCTAACTAGCATACTAATGTACCAAAACAACTTATAAGTCAAAAAGACTCATACAACAACATTTAACAACCAATATCAAGATCAAATCCCAACATTCATACAATCACAATTTGTTTAACCAAAAACCCAATAAATTCCAAACAAATGCAACTCATCCAAACTTCAAATATAACAACAAAAGCATTATATGAACATGATATAAACATTTTAACATCAAAATGGGGGAAAAGTAACTTACTTGAAAATAATGAAAGTTGACGGAATTCGAATATTTTTTATTCTACGCGATCCTATCGACGATCTAGATTATGAGAGGAAGATGAAGAAAATGAAGAGAGAAGGAAGAGAAGAAAAACTCACCTTTTGCTTGGAGAGAGAGAGAAAAGAGCTGGGAAATGAATTTGTGAGGGAGAAGGAGAAGAAGGAAGGAGGTGAATAAAATCGAAGTTACACTCAGGCCCCTTCCCCATCTACTAAAACAATTACTTACACTCCCTACTAACAATTAAGACTCAACATTTTCAACACTAGCACAAATGACCCAAATAAAATGCTAGGAATAAATATTATGAAACATAAAATGCACTTATAAATATTTAGGTAAATAATGATTTAGATAAAAAATAGGCAAATAAATAAATAATAATTATTTATTACTAATAAAATAGAGCCTAGATTTCGGGTCGTGACATCTAAATCCTAAATCCCAAATTCAACAATTTTCATCAAATTCCTCCATCTTCCACCTTAAACCACCATCTCTACACTAGATACGACCCCACCCACCACCATTGATAATCAATTCCGAGTTTAAACCAAAATTCAAGAACCCTAAATTTTAATTTTTCGGGCTTTTTGGTTTTTCATATTGGTGCAAATTTGGAGGAACAGGGATAGTTTTTTGGCACTAATAGAGCATTGGAAGGTAAATTCTCATCTTCCTTCGAATTTTAAATTGTGGATTGTGGCGTGGTGGCTATTGTGGGATTGTTGAAGGAATCTCATTGTGTGATTTGGTTGATTGAGATTGTGATGTTTATAATTTTGTTGAACTGTTGATTGGTGAGTGATTGTGAGCGTTGATAGTGTGGGTGTAATTGTGTATTGTGTGGTGATAAGTTATGGTTGGGAAATATGGGAAGGAATAAGGTCGAGCGAGAAGTAGTGGGTGAGAGTAGTAAAGCCGTGAAGAAGCCTAAAAAGAGCGTTCTTATACCACCTCCTCCCGAGAGATATCTTCTTAGGACTGAAAAAATTGAATGAAACACAAAAGAATAAATGGAGAAGCTTAGATAAGTACAACCGTAGACTTCAAGTCACAAAATTTTGATAGATCGGGTGTGCTTGATTTAATTGGTTTGGAAATCAAGTCCGAGGATTGTTGATGGAGACCGGGCTTGAACTATTCTTGGGAAAGAAGGCGGCAGTTTACAAGCGCTACACGCTTGAATTTCTTTCGACTTTTGAGCGGGTGCAAGTAAGGGGGGGTGCCGAGTGTGAAGTTTCACCTTAATGATCAGGTGAAAACCTTGACCTACTCTGAAATTAGGAATATATTTGGGGTGTCGGAGCCGAGAGGGAAGTTCGAGGAGATGATCAACTAGCACACCCATTTCTTTGTGGATTGACAGGGGTCACTTTTTCCAAGCCCACAATGTAGCCACCAGTCTAACCCACCCGGCTTGGAGCTTATCTATAGAGGCTTATCAATGACTTTTCTGGCAAAAGGGGAGCCGGCTCAACTGAACACACATGGATGTTGCGTTATTGAGGACGGCACTGCCCAAGGCTTCGAGAACATTCCCGGATTGGGTGATATCTTTTTGGGGTTAGGTGGGAACTTTGTGTGGTAGGGGTGTGGTAACATCTCGATGGGGGGCATGATCACTCTATTGGTGGAACATTTTGTCAAGATCATCCCCGATTGCGCTGTGTATGTTGGGGTCCCAACTTTTATGACCAGGACTATTTGAGCCGGTATGATGACTTCACACTTGTGGGCCCTGTGCTGAAGTTCCATTATGGTGACAAGCTTTCTGTGATGTGTGAGCGTGGGGCTGTTTTCCCGTCGGGCTCGACGGCTATGGAGTGGAGAATGCCCGGTGTACTTGACGTCGGGAGTAAACTGTGGTTAAGAGAGGTGATAATAATGATGATGATGATGAGCAGGATGATGGTGATGATGAGGAGAATGCACCAGATGATGAGGAGATGCAGGAGATGCCACAGCAGCAGGGCGGTTCTGATTCTTTTGGGGACTGGTCATAGATGCGGTCCTTCTTAGAGGGCCAGCAGCAGGAGATGCTATCCATTGTACAGTCCCGGCACACATTTGAAGATCAGATGCATCAGAACAGATATGCCTTTGAGGATAGGCGCTGGGAGGATTTTTCAGATATACTAGAGGGATCGAGGACCAGCAGGCTATTATGTCCAGAAGACATCAGCAGATGGAGTCCTGGATGATGCAGCAGCAGGGGCCCCCACAGTATGTACCGGTGGAGGATGAGTACTACGCCATGATGGCATCCGGTCAGAGGCTCGGGAACAGCGGCGTGCATCCAGACGTCCCCGACATCAGGGAGAGGGCTCCAGTTCACAGTCTCAGGAGCCGCTGCAGCCTCAGTATCCACCGCAGACTCAGTATTATTACTCCCAGGCCCATTGGCAGTGGCAGTGGCCACAGTGAGGGAACACCTTTTCCTTACGCTTTTACTGTCCTTTATTTTTACTGTTCACACACACTGAGGACACTGTGTAGTTTAAGCATGGGGGAGGGTTTGTATGATGTAAAGTACGCATTTTATGTTAATTTTTCTTAAAAAAAAATATATAAAAAAATAATAGAGAGGCTAAGTGAAAACCCGAAAGGGCGCTTAGGCAAAAGGTGAGATATTGAGTGTTTTATCATTTATTCACCGGAGAGAAGTCATAAGGGGGGTAAGGAGTCTCGGGTTAGGATATTTTGATGTTGGAGGTTCGGTTAGTGGGTAATAGGATAGAAATCCTCGTTTTGCTTTTGGCGTTATAAGGGGGAGTAGGTGCTAAATACGAGGTGAGTTTTACGCGGGACCACTACCCGGCTAAAAACTTATTTTTATGAGGGAGACTTGTAGTGTGAGACTAGCGTGGGGGAAATTTAGGATATTTTAGTTCCCCGTGGCTTTTATGAGTGGGCCTTAGTCCGGATACGGTTTTTCACTATTTTGGAGTTTGTATCGGGCTAAGGCCATTGATTTATATTTGTTTGTTCTTGGTGTTATATGGGGACGGAGTTTCGTAAACTCCACGTTTTTGTGTTTGTTGACTTGTGACTGAGGAGGTTAGAGGAGACTAGGGTCATTTTCTCCCATGCTACGATGATTAGACCGGAGTTTAGAGTGGGTTAGGATGTTACTCAGGGACGAGTAATGGTCTAAGCGTGGGGGAATTTGATGTGGTGGATTTTGTATACATTATTTCCCTTGTTTTCCCATATATTTTGGTTCATTTTGATGTACTTTAGACTAGATTTGATGTAATTGGGGTATTATTTATAATTTGGGCTTTTATTGTAATCCGGTGTAGAATAGTTGTTTTTATTTATTTTCGGATGTAATTTTTGGTGAGCTTCAACGTCTGTCTCGATGGTCAAGTAGTCAAAGTCAAGTCAAAGTTAACTGGAGAAAAGACTGCAGGGACCAAACTGCAAAAAACTGGAAATTTAGGGACTTTTCTGCATTTCTGAAAGATGGAGGACTTAACTGCAAATAACTAAAACTCCAGGAACTGAATTGCAAATATTTAAAAGTCAGCCTTTTGGATCCGTACATCCATTCCGGCGGTTTGCGCAGAAGGGATTTATTTTTAATCTTTTTCCTTTTTCCTTTTATTTAGTATTTGATTTTATTTTTAATGGGAGTTGTTATTTTGGATGGGATTTTTGGGGGAACAATTATTTAATTAAGCAGAGAATTAGATTAGGGATCTCTCTCCACTTTTAAACGTACGTTCTTTCTTTTTCTCGCTAGAGCTTTTGTAAACCATTAATGGAGAACTAAATTCCATTGCTTTGGGTTGTGATCTTGAACCTACTTTAATTCAATTGAGGTAATTTTTCTTATTCTTTTGTTGATCTATTTATAATTTTGTCTGTTCTGATTTTAGATTAATATTTAGGGTTTGCGGATTTGGCCAATCCATTAGTTCTATTTCTTGATCTGTGCTAGAATTCTCTGTTCTATGCCAGAATTAGGGTTTTCACCGTAGCATCTTCACGAATTGTGTATGTGTCATAGCAATTCGGGGAGTAGGCAAAATTAAACGATTATCTAGTAACCTAAAAAGCGTTCTTGATCTAGTCTCTTAAATTGAATCAATTAATTTTGCGATCTAGACTGTGCCAGTTAGATTAATTTATTAATTAGGGTTTATAGTGAATGTGCCACTGCTATAGACTAATATGTAAGAAGAGACAGAGATTGCAATATATCTCGTGATCAAGTGAATAGGATTAACAGAGAAATAGAAGTACCAATGAAAATTGAATTAGAGGACGGGGATAGTAATCAACCTGAAGTGCTTTTAAATCATTGTTTAATCACATTTAGTTTATTTTCCCGTCTTAGGAATTAATTAAAATCTCAATTAAACCCCCAATCTGGTCAAGTGACTGTTCGCAAATAATCACTGTTCTTCGTGGATCGACCCTGACTTACCCTAATTACATTATTAGTGGGCCGAGTTTAGGTCTAATTTAGTAGGTGTGCGATTAAGCCTACCAGAATAAAAACGATATATTTTTAGGTTATCAGTTCGTTCGGTTTCTTATCTGTTCTAACAGGCTGGAAACTTAAACCGAACCACTAATTTCGATTTTCTAATTTTTAGAAACCGGTCCTAACCAATAGCTTATTAGACTGGTTTTTCGGTTTGGTGTTTTTTTTTTCAGTTTTATTGGTTTTTTCGGTTTTTTTCTCAACCCTAGCAAAATGTACTTCTTTGGAACGGAGGGAGTATTATTTTTTAATAGTGCGCGAGTAGTTACAGTAATATGACACAATCTGTGGTAAAATTTCCATACCGGTATAATTGGGCATAACAATGAGTTCCTTTGACAACAAGTAATCAATATCCAGATTTCGTGAACAAAGTAGTCAAAGGAGATCTCACGAACTTGATAGGAAGTAATATACTATTCAGTTTTTTTTTTTTTTTCTTTTTTTTTTTTTTACCAACGTCATTAAGATTATAAAACAAAATCTCTTAATGAAAAATTTATATTTTACATCTCTTAGTGTAAAATAATTTTTTTATAAGACTTAACTCTATAGAAAGTGGTAAGCATAAATTTAAAATATCAAATACTCCCTCCGTCCCACTCGAATTAGGACAAATTTTCATTTTGGGTGTTCCATTCGAATTAGGACAACCCAAAAATGGAAGTGTTTCATTTAATGGGACCCACATTCACACTCACAACAACTTTTCACTCATTATTCTCTACCCCACTTTCTCTCTCATATTTCATTTTTTATACTTATAACACCTACTTCACTAACACTTTTTCCTTAATCCCCGTGCCTAACCCAAAAATCCTAATTCGGGTGGGACGGAGAGAGGGAGTAGGTCTCTGTCAAACCGCATCGGCTATCGCTTTTTATATGAAAGATCGTAAATCCAGTTCTCACCAAAAACATTTTCAATGATAGTCCATATGAAAACTAGGTTGGAAAACTGATGAATGGGCCTACACTTGGGTCCTTACGCTCGATTCCAATTCAAATCCAAAAAAAAAAAATCCAAAGTAAAAGAAAAACAGTACTCTAGTATAAACATTTAAATCCACAAGTATTAACTCTTACAAATTCGGTTAGAAGCCCATTTCTTCATAGCAATGCCACGGGAACAAAATAAGCTCACAAAATCTTCCTCACAACATGAGGTGGTGATATTTTATTGATTGCATCGATAATGGACCCGCCACACTCTAATTAAAAACACCAATTAAATCATTACATCTAGGATTTTGTGAGCAAGATTTTGTGATTTTTTTGTGCCCCTAATATTATTCTTTCTTCGGTACCGGTCTACGTTGAGTCAGCCAATTTGTCCTCAATTATTTACTCCCTCCGTCCCACCCGAATTAAGAATTTCTCTCCCGGCACGGGGATTAAGGAATAACATTATAAAAATGAAAAAAAAGCAAAATCAGTCAAGATTAAGGAATTGTCCCCCTTTTTAATTAACCCTTAATCCTTTTCACACACAAACAATAAAGTACAATAGATTTATCATTTACAAAAAGTACAACACTGTATATTACATCATCAAAATAAACCCACCTCAAAAGAAAACCCAGTAAACAAAATTCTCCACCCAGTCCACTTTTTTCACCCGGATCACGGTCTTCCCTCCCAAATTTGCACCTGGATCACACTCTTCCCTCCCAAAATTTCACATGGATCACCATTTTTCCCTCCAACTTTTTCAAAACAAAGTTTCCAATTTTTCCTAAACCCACCTATAAATACAAACTTCCAGGTATGTTTATCTAAATAAACAAACTAAACAAAAATCAAAAAAGAGATGAGGGCTAATCTAACTTCAGATGAGAGGGTTTTGTTGGGGCAGTTCTTGCTTCGGTCCACTATTGGGAGGATTCTTCCAAAGGGGAAGATTGCTGAGGCTGCGGTGAGATTTGAGGTGTCTTGCTCGACTGTCTACTTGATGTGGCTAACAACCCGACGTCAAATGGCAGAAAATGCACCAATATCTTTGACTTCAAAGATGAAAGGTGTTATAAGAAAAAAAAACGGTAGAGTTAGATTAACAAAAAATGTCACAAATTCAGTTTCATATAAGAGGCACTATAAGAGATTTAGGGGCAAGCTTAGGGGTTAGTAAGAGCACAGTTTGGAGATAGAAAAAAGAGGGTGTGATCAGGGCTCACACAAATGCAATCAAGCCGTCATTAACTCAAGCCAACAAGGTAGCAAGACTGAAATTCAGTCTTAGAGCACTCAAATGGGATTTCACTTTAGAAAAAAAACATTGTTTAAAATCATGTCTCATGTCATACATGCTGATGAAAAATGGTTCTACATGACAAAAGCAATGGAAAGATACTACATGTGCCTTGGAGAAGAAGAACCAACCCGATCATGCCAAAGTAAAAGGTTTATCCCAAAGGTAATGTTCATAAGTCTAGCGAGTAGACCCATTTACTCAAATGAGGGTGAACTGTTATTTGATGGGAAAATAGGAATGTGGGCATTTACAAAAGAGAGCAAGCAAAGAGGCATAGCAGGAACAGAGAAGCAGGTAGTTGGGTCACAAAACATTTGGACTCGATCAACAAAGAAGTAACAAAAGGCATGCTCATAAATCAAGTAAGTGTATTCAATTTTTTTTAAGCTACCATCAACTTTCATTTTCAAAGTAATAGTGCAACATTTTTTATTTTTTTTTTACTGCAGGTCATTCTTGCAATCAAAGCCAAATGGCCAGCAACAATGTCAAAAAATATCATCATCCAATGGGACAATGCCCTCCACATATCAACACCTCAGATCCAGATTTCAAGGAAGCAGCAACAGCAGATGGGTGGACATTCAACTAATATTTCAACCACCAAACTCCACAGATACCAATATCAATGACCTTGGATGGTTCAGATCAATAGACTCAATCAAAACAGACATTCAAGCCACAACAGTTGAACAGTTGGTAGATGCAGTCGACATAGCATACCAAAATATTTCTCATGAAACCCTTAACAAAAATTTTATTAGCTTGCAGCTGTGTTTGATTTAAATAATGAAGAACAAGGGGAACAACAACTATAAAATTCCCCATATGAGTAAAGATTATTTGCAGAGAATGGGACAACTACCAACAGACTTGGAAGTGATGTGGAGATAGTGAAAGATTGCATAAAGTATTTACAAGATGAAGGGCAAGCTGATGGCCTAGAAGGCATAATATCCCAATTGGAACTTGGTGGAGTGGTGCTTTGAATCAACAGGACAAAACTAAAAAAAAAAGAGCTTTTGTTTTTTTGAAAATTGTACTCTCAGATAAAAATCACCATTAAGTATCCTGTCTAGCATTTTGATCAAAATCCAATGTAAATATTTGTTCTTATTATTTCAATACACTCAGAAAAAATCATCATAGAGAGGGACATTTTTTCCAATTCAAATCATCTCATAAAAAAATCATCATAGAAGGGACATTTCACCCATTCCAAGCACATCAGATACCAACAACAACCATTTATCAGAAAAAATCAAGGCAACATCTGTTCAAATTAGTTTAAATATCGAATAAATTAGGCACATAACATGAGAAAGCTAAGAAAACAGTTCACACAAGTATGTTCATCATTTCAAAAGCCCCAAAAATCCAAACCAAAAAGTTGCTCTTACATGTAAACAAGCCCAGAAAATGAAATAAGCAGATCCAGAGAAGATGAAGAGAACAAGAACAGAGAGGAACAGAGTAAAGGAACGAATTAACCTTTGGTTTCGCCATTATCTCAAGCATTCGTTCAATGGCTTCCGTGTTCGGATAATATGGACTCAGATCTGGATTCGGGCCTTTGGACCAAGGATGTATTATCGCCAACAACTCCAAACAAGAACGATGACGAGAAGCCTTCCAATATTTGTCCCGTATCTCCGGATCTTTCGAATCTGGGCTCAAACCTTCAAAAGCTTCACCAACCAAGGTCTTCCCTGCCATAGCCAACCCACTTATCTCCTCTTCCGGTGTCTCAGGCACAAAAGTGTCGAGTAAAGACCCAAACTCAGCAACGGGGTCGGAACAAAGAGAATCAACATCGTATGAACCAGAATCGGTAAGAATACTTGGGGGAATTTCATCCAAAGGCGAGGAGACCCAAAGATCGTTGCCGGAAACCATAATCGCCGACGGATTCACAAGCTCGATCTAGGGTTTGTGAGGGCGGCGGAGAGAGAGAAATAGGAAAGAGAGAGAACTCGTTTGTGATAATAACTGAGGAGTGAGGTGAGGTGAGTCAGGTTTGGTCTAGGGTTAATGGAAATGGGTTTGTGTTAGTGATTGGGCCAACCCAAATTAGAATAGGTAATCAACTTAATTGGGTTGGGTTGAGTTTAATTTTGGTTAATTAAGGGGAAGTGAGTGGGTAGGCCCATTTTTTATTAGTATAAAGTTTCCATTTTGGGTTGTTCTAATTCTGATGGGACGCCCAAAAAGGAAATTCGTCCTAATTCGGACGGAACGGAGGGAGTATTTGCATTCCATACTTGGTTTCACTTATTGTCTTGTAGATAACTCTAATCTTGACCTTAACAATCTTCTCTTCTCTCTTTTTTTTTTTTTTTTTTTTTTTTTTTTGGGCGTGCTAAGGATTAATCATGAGGCAAGGTGCGAAATCGAATTATAAACATTGTAGATTGTATGTGAGATCGTGAGACTTGACTTTTACCACTAAACCAAACCACTCTTTTGAGGACACCTTGGACTTAACTTTAAGGACTGACAATAATTTCAAGAACACCAATCAACGTCTCAATTTTGACAAGTTAATTTTTGGACGTGGTACGTTTTCAATGTGAGGTGTGATTGATTTAGTCCCTCCATTCCATAATTAGTTTTTTTTTTTTTTTTTTTTTTAGGGAAATAAGATTATAATTAGTATAGTTGACTTGTCAATTTTTTTAGAAAAATATATTTTACTTATTTGTCCATTTCATCTTAAATCCAAAATCTTTTACCAAAGAGTGTTTATTTGTTCCTTTAGAAAAAAAAGTGCTCTGTCCCATTTTAATTTACAAAGTCAAAGTCAATGCAAAAATTTTCAATTTAATTGTACTTGACTAAAACATTAAAAAAAAAAAAAATCCTAAAATAAAATAAAATTAATAATATACTTATTAATAATTTTTAGTGGGCCATTTATTAAATGAGTGGCTGAATACATGATTGGATTATTCATAAGCCTCTAACCTGAAATTATTTTCAAAGACACTAATTAAAAGCTTCAAACCAGAAATGTTATAATTTTCGTTAAGAAACATTAAAGAGGGGTGATTGAATGGTTGTTGGTGAGCAATTAGTATCCTTTTCTTGCAAGTATTTCTTCATCTAGCACTTCTCTAAAACACCTTAATCCAGAATAAGAAAAATAATACTCCCTCTGTCCCGAACGATAGTCCCCCTATTTTTATGAGTTTTACGAAGGAACTTTGAGTAATAATTAAGGCTACTTTTAATTATTCTAATGAAATTTTTGAAATTGTTCTTGATACACCATTATAAATACTATTAATATCAATTTTTAGATTCACATTAACATAATTATAAGCAGCATTTATAACTGCTCAAAGTTCCCTGGTAGTAACAACGAAAAAAGGTGGACTATCTTTCTGAGACGGGGAGGGAGTAGTATGCCTCAATAATCAATATATATCCCATTTTAATTATAAACATTTTTGTGTTTATGTAAGGACATGTATACTCCCTCTTTCCCAGAAAGATAATCCCTCTTTTTTCGTTGTTACTACGAAAGAACTTTGAGCAATAATTAAAGTTACTTTTAATTATTCTAATAAAAATTCAAAAATTGTTATTGATACACCATTATAAATACTATTAATACCAAATTTAAATTCACATTAAGATAACTAAAAGAAGACTTAATTATTTCTCAAAGTTCATTTGTAGTAACAACGAAAAAAGAAGGACTATCTTTCCGGGATAGAGGAAGTATATTATTATAACTCCCTACGACAAAATCCAACCAATGACTAGTAATACTGGCATGGCTTAAATCGAATATCGATCTGAAAACACTTAAACATGGCCGTCAATTCTCAACTTTGTGTCATTAGCTCCAAAAACAAGATTCCAGTTTTCTTTTTATCATAATTATCAAAAAGTATTAACGAACGAATTAAAATAAACTTAATCAGCATCTCTTTTCCTTTTTTCTATCTTTTACCATAATTAGATAAGCGTTTAAGATATTTACATTAAGGTGATGTTTAATCAGACCATACTGGTCAATTATGTACTTGTCAAAAAGCATAAGCAGGCATCAAGACTCACAAAACGCACACCCACACACAGATGAAAATGAGAAAATAATTTTCCCTATGTCCCGGAAAGATAGTCTCTCTTTTTTCTCGGTCAGCAAAAATTGTACATATCTCGCCTATTATAACAGCGAAGTAGTGACCAAAAATTTTTCACATGAAAAAAACAACAACAAATACTGATTTTATTTGTAGGTTGCTAATACTAGGGTTTTCAAGACATAAAAAACCTCGTTTCCGTGTCATAAGTAGCTAGCAATATGTGGTATTTATCAGGGCTAAAAGAAAACTTGTGCCATATAACTTTTTATTTTGGCTTTTAATTTCCGAGAAATCTGCTTGATCAATTCAGGAGTACTTATAGGAAGATTTGCCTGACATGAAACATGATTTTGGAGTTCGATAAAATATAATCTAAAGTAGCAGACACAAGTCTAATTATCGTGTTTATGTTTCACAAGCAACTAAAAAAGTGATAATTAATTAAATTATCAATCAATATTCATAAGAGAGACATAAATATTTTCGCAAAAGTGCGCCACAAAATATTTGAAAGAATTGATCGACGAATGGACAATATACTCCCTCTGTCCCGGAAAGATAGTCTCATTTTAACTTTTTATGGTCAATATAAATGAATTTTGACCGACCAATGGTGACCATTTAATCATTCTAGTGAAATTCTAAAATTTGTACTAATTGATAAATCATTAAGTGATTTATCAACAACAATTTTTAAAATTTCATTGTGATCATTAAATTGACACTAATGCTTAGTAGTTTATTTTTGTTGACCATAAAAAGTCAAAATGAGACTATCTTTTTGGGACAGAGGGAGTATATCTCTGTCAAGAAATTGATACATTGCATTTAAGCAAATAAGGTACTCCCTCCGTCTCAGTTGAAGATTCTTACTTTCCTTTTTGGTATGTCCCAGTTTAAGGTTCCTAGTTGCTTTATTCCTTAAATGGCAAAGTATGAATAGTATTTTGGACAATCTTATCCTCATAAAGTTCATATATTACAAAAAACCATCACTCACCCATCTACTTTTCACCCAATTGCTTTATGAATGGACAATTATATCCTTCACACATTACTATTGTTGACTCAAAATTACATTGTTTCTTAATAAGCGTTTAAAGTCAAACTAAGAACCTTAAACTGGGACGGAGGGAGTATTATATATTGACAAAAGAGAAAATTTTGGGGGAAACTAGTTTCTCCATAAGTTATAAAAAGTGTTGTTTTTATAGGGGTTAAGGTTTAGGGTTTAATGTTTAGGGTTTAAGACTTAGGGTTTAGGGTTTAAGGTCTAGGGTTAAAAAGTAAACTTTTTATGAGGAACTAGTTTCCCCCCAAACCAACTCTCGACAAAAATGATTGCGTGCGACGAATGTTAATTATGTGAAACTGATTAGTCATGTTTACTGGTCATGCAATCGTGACCGCCTGAATTCGTTACGAGAGAGAGAGAGAGAGAGAGAGAGAGAGAGAGAGAGAGAGAGAGAGAGAGAGGGCATTCACATTATTTGTGGCATGAAACCTGAGCCTTGTCTTTGGAAACTTGTTTGGCGACAATGTAGTAGAGAATGGAAATTATAAGAATGGATTTTATTTTTTTCAAATAAAAATCAATGGAAAATAGGTCTTATCGAGAAAGATAATGTGTGAAAGTACCTCAGCCTTGCAACCAAAAGAAACTCCCCCCTCCCCCTATGCTTTCCAGGAAAATGATATGTTAGAGATCGCGCCTAATTAAACTTTAATTTCAAGATTAATCTTATTATTGGTAGTCATGCACATGCCTAACTGAGTTTTGTTTTGTTATTAATGAACTTTAAGAATAACATGATCAGCGTGCCAAACCCTAATAATAATTTCCTAATCTTTGATAGGGGACAAAAAGAAAAATAGAAATGAAATAAAATTTGTGATACCAATAATAGACATGGAAATGGGTTTCCCTCAATGGCAAGATCATTCGCTTGTGTTAGTGCAAAAGATCAATACATAGAAACCCTAAAATAGTCACGAGGCCATGAAACTCTAGTACTATTTGTTGGAAAAATGTGAAGGAAATGAGTATTTTCCTTAATTTTGTGTATTGATTAATTGAGAAATAATTTGTCGAATGACAAAGTTGTTTTTGTGGGTTTGTGTTCTACTCCATGAGAACATTGAGATAATGTATTCATTTGTCCAATTTAGTGTTGGGATGAATGAGATACAAAGGCTTAAAGTTGGTGGGTTGAAATGGGGATATGGAAGTTATCCCAGATTGGAAAGAAATGTAAAAGGAAGCTAGTTTAAAGGCTTGGGCACTTTAGTAGTGTTTAAGCTTGTAGGGCATAGAGTCTCTCTCTCTCTCTCGCAGGGGGTGCAAATCATGGACCCAATTTGGCTTGCGAGTGTGCGCGTCCTGCGGACACGAATGTAGCACCTATTTGTCTTGTCCGTGTGAGCTCACCTTTTGCTAGTATAAATTGTGCTGCAAACCACTTCAAGAATACACACGAAAAATACAGAAAAGAAACACATTTTCCAGCAACATCCACAACATCTTTTTTGTTGCATTTTTGTTCATTCCTCCTTTGGCCTCCTGCATTTGCATTTGTGGTGATACTGTCCAAGCACAACCTCAATTCGTCGGAGTCTCTTAGTGCAGGGAAGCATCCGGTTCGTGCGAGTTATCCTGGGAGACTAGCGTCCAAACGCAACCTCAAGCACTCACAGTGAGGGGGCGAATAAGTCTTAAGGACAGTGTGTTCAACACACGACTCGGCACAAAAACATTCGGTCTACTTTCTGTTTATCTATTCTCCAGTTTATTAATTTTTTATTTATTCTGTAATTCGAGTTCCTTTTTGTAGAATTTTCCTAACACTATGCTCACATGCACATATTCCTTTTCTATTTCTCTTTCTGTTGAGAAAATGATATGTACATTGGGTCAGTTTACGTTCATCTCAACTAATCAACTTTCTAAGTCAATATAACGTGGATTTTTGAAAGTCGAATTTGTGTTACTATAAAATATAACTCGTGTACTTAATAAAACATGTACTAACTCATTTTATTCGCGATAAAAAGTGACACGCATACTATAAAATATAATTCAATTATATAATAAAAATTTTATTTCTTGCAGTCGAATTACACGTGCCAAAATATGGTAAAAGATAGTCTATCTAAACATGTCCTAAACTAAGTTCTCTTACATCGGCCCATATCGAAATGAATAATGCTAGGGACACAAAAAAAGTCACAAAATCCTAGGTGTAATGATTTCATTGGTGTTTTTAATTAGAGTGTGGCGGGTCCACTATCGATGCAACCAATAAAATATCGCCGCCTCATTTTGTAAGTAAGATTTTGTGACCATATTTTGTACCCCTAGCATTGCTCTATCGAAATACTTGAACATGCCCAGTCACTTCATATGAAGCCACTTAGCTAATGTTGTGTAAAAGGGCATAAATTGGGGGAAAATGCTACATTTACACTAAGTGTATAGAATCTTCCTATACACTACAAATACCATAGTGTCATGTGTCTTAGATGGACCCCATAGAAAAATCTATTCTAAAATAAAAATTTGAAAGGCTAATATGATATTTTTTTAATTTGAAATTCAAATCTAAACAACTTAATTAAGGGAAGGGATATCTCCACTACAAAATATACTAATCCACTACATTCAATATTTTTTTAGTGAATTAATTAACATATTGACACAATTACCCATAAATCAATCTAAATTCAATATGGAAATAGGTTTGAAATCGTAATTATTTATTTTGCTTTCCTTTTTTAAGGTTGCCCCAAATCAATACATTGAACCACACTTTTTATTGAGCAGTACATTAAGCCACACTTAATAATTAATCTTAACGCATACAATTAAAAAACAACTCAAAGAAAACAATCTTGAGTAATATTTTCCTTGCCGCTAAAATATCAGAAAATTTTGTAGGTAAAGGCTTGATCATATTTTTTAAATTAATTGTTTAAACTGCACATCTTAGTGGCTTCTCATTGAAATTGAATGAATATTCTTCATTTAAAAATATATTTTTGATTAGAGTCCGCATTTGGAGCGGACTACCCGTTTAATAAGTTGTAAAAATGGACTCATCTGAATGTTTGACACGTGGTCAAAGGAAGTGAAATTCGTGGTGGAAGAGAGATGCTTTGTGAAATGTTCTTTTCAGTAATAGTTTACCTCCCAGTCCTTTTAAACTCATAGAAGTTACATTTGAGTACACAAGATATAATCATTAACATTATTATATACTCTCTCCGTCCCACTCAAAATAAAATCTTTGGTCAACTAAATTATATTTTGACTAATTATTTAAGGAAGAATAATGATGCTTATAATTTTTTTTTATTGTATCACGGTTAATAATAAACTCAATAACTATTTTTAGATTTTCATTGGACTTATTATTTTTCGTTAAATTATTGGTTAAAATATAATTAAATTGAGCAAAAAGCATATTTTAAGTGGCTGACGGAGGAAGTATTTTTTTTTTACACTAACAATATTATTCTCTTAACGTCTTAAAATGCTAGTCTCATTTTCTCATTTTTACTTCTTTCATAAAGTTAGTCTCATTTCTAAAATTAATACTTCAAAATTACTTAATATTCACAATTTATAATATGACTTTGATATATTTTAAAAGTAAAAAAATAAGAATAACATTTTGATATGAACGAGTATTATATAAACTTCCATAAAAAAATACTTTAAGGACTAATAAATATTTTTATTCAAGTGACACAAGTACAATTTCATAGAATACATTTTATTTTTATTTTTAAATTTTATTTTTTGTTGAAATAACTGTACTTATTTGAGTGGATAGATCTTTAATGAGATATTTTTAAAGAAAAACTTATAACATAACATTTTTTTGAAAAGATAAGTTAAGCTAGCTATTACAACTCCTAAAGTAATGAAAATATTATAGTATACTCTCTCCGTCCCATTTTAAACTTCAAAAATTTAAATTTTTGGGTGTCCCATTTTAAACTTCAAAACTTAAAAAAGAAAAGTTTTTTATATTTCTTTATTTGTGGACTTCATATGCTATACTCACAACAATTACCCACTAACCATTCCCTACCCCACTTTTTCTCTCCTACCAAACTATCAACACTCACAACATATCACATGTTTCTTAATTCTTGAACCCAATTTTTTTAAAAGTTTAAATTGGGACGGAGGGAGTACTTTTTTGGAAAAAAAAAAGCAAAAGTCAATTATATGAGAAGATGGAGTAATGCGTGGGTATGAATTAGAGGGTGACAGACATCAATTAATTGGATTTTTGTTTTTTATTTACTTGTTTCATATTTTTTTTTTTTAGTTTTTAATATGTGTTTAAAATAAAAAGAAATTAAAAAGTTTTTCTTTTTTAAAACCAAAAAGAAACTTAAAAGTTAAGAGTAGAAGTGTAAGGGTTTTCAATTGAAATCACTTAATACTCCCTCTAGTCCAAAATAAATGTCGCTTTGGTAAATCAGATGTAACTTTAACCAATAATTTAAATAAAAAAATAATAATGTTAATAAAAATCTAAAATTTGTCATTGTATTATAATTAATAATACTTTTAATAATAATTTTTTAATTTTTATTTGGATCATTAATTTTAGTTTAAATTTATTGGTCAAACTTACATTTGTTTGACCAAAGTGACAGTTATTTAGGGACCAGAGGGAGTAATATAAAGGGCTTATAAGAAACTATGCAGATAGTCAATGAAAAGACTGATTTTGATGAGGTGACAATCAATGGGAGGGATCCCTTTTTTGGGCTTAAACAGCCCATTCGTTTTAGAGGTGGTCTCCCATGAGAACAAGGGGATCCGTCTCATGCATGAGACGGGTCGCCCCATGACCCATGGGCCGAACCCGCCACGTGGCAACCCACCATTGGCCGGAAAAAAAAAAAAAAAATTATTATTATTTTTTTTTTTTGGTTTTTTTTTGTTTTTTTTTGAGTTTTTATATTTTTTTTTTCGGCTTTTCAGTGGTTTAGCAAAAAATAATAGTTACCATCTCTTAAAGTAAAATTGTTCATAAGTAAACGTAATACTTGTTTTAAAAAAACAAAAGCTCGTTTTTACCCATTTGAAAAGTAATAACTTATGTATATGAATGTAATAGTAAGTTTATACAAGTAAATGTAACACTTTGATTGACGAAATTGTAACAGATTTCTATAGATAATGTAATACTTTTACATGTATCATGATAAATTTGACCCCATCGTAACTTATTGTTTGAAAACAAATAGATATCTATACATATATATTACAATTATTTACAAATACTATTACATATAAATAACACGTTTGTTACATTTTAGTTATAATAAGTATTACTTTTGGCAAACGAAGAAAACATAGGAATAACACTATTACTTTAAGAGATGGTAACTATTACTTTAAGAGATGGTAACTATTACTTTTCACAAACCGAAAAAAAACCAAAATAAAAATATAAATTTTTTTTAAAAAAAAAAAAAAAATAAAAAAAATTGGGCCAATGAGGGGCTGACACGTGGCAGGGTCCCCCCCATGGGTCCTGGAGCAGGGTTGTGGGTCGGGTAATGGGTCAAAAAAATGACCCGTCTCACCCATGAGACGGGTTGGAGTGTTCTCACACAAGTTTTTGTCTTCGTTTTATATTTAATCTCTTGTAATTAATTAAACCAAGATTACTCTTTATTATCCAAGTAGTTTCCCTCCTAACCTAAGATTTTCCCTCCTAACCTCAAATTTTTCCTCCTAATCCGAAAATTATCCAATCTCAAAATTCCTTCCTTATATATTTAAAAATCTGCCACGTGTCATGATTAAATTTGTGGTGTATAGAAATATTCTAAACACTGAGGGTAAGTGTATAAGCTTCCCTGGGCAAGATATTCATCAAAAGTTTGTCTGAATCAAACATGGGAAACTAATGAATACGGAGTAGTTAAACCGAAAGGACATAACTGAACCGAAGACTTCTACAAATAAATACGGACACACTTCCGTTTTAAATTTATTTCCCTCTGTCATTAAATTAATGTCCAAAGTAAAATAAAAAATAAAAAATGTCCTTAAACGCTTTTTTACCAAATATTTTCTCACTATTAATTTTATATATGTTTATGAAATTAAAAGCAAAAAACTGATATTTTGATGAAATGAATTTATATGATTAGATTTAAATCTTATTGTATGTGAGGATTTTAAGCATGGCTTTCCAAAACACAGGCTTATGCATGCAATGCAGGGCTGCAATAATACTAATTCAACAAATATAGGGTCTGATCATGGCCTCTACATATTACACTTTAACCAATTTACACATAATATTGTTCTTTTTGTGGGTTCCACATAATCACATATATTATCTATCAATGTAGATTTATTTTTTTAGACAAGACTATCAATCAGGGGGACTTACCCTATGTCTACGGGGCAATTGCCCCCCCCCCCCCTTTGTTTAAAAAAAATAAAAATTTACTAGTGTAATTTTTTTTTTGAAAATTTAGAGTATTAGTGCAATATTTTAGACTTTTCCCCCCTTTGTTTAAAAAAATAAATGCATTAGTATTTATTTTTGCCCCCTTTAAATGTGTTATGCCATTTTGCCCCTGTGTGAAAAATTCTTGGGTCCGCCACTGCTATCAATGGAGAGTGTACATTGTGGTGGCAGGTTACCTTTGGTTGCAATACATAGGTTGACTTGTTTTTCTTTCTGTTATTCCCTCCGTTTTAATTTTTTTTTTTTATATTTCTTCACATATATTAATAAAAAATATAATTGAAACATATAAAAAAATTAAGAATCACTACAAAAATTCAGTTACTTACGTAATTATATATACTTACACAAAAGATAGTTCACAATTAATGTCCAGTATTTTTAAATAAAATTTAACTCTTGAAACGACATATATTTTGAAACAAGAGATTATTTAGTTTACATATATTTATTTTGTTGAAATTTATTTTTCAAGTTACTCCTACCTGTTCAAATTATCCGTCTACAGCATGCTTTTGACCAAATAATTTTTTTTTTTTTGAATTACTCTTATACTCTTACATTGAAAATTATTACTATAGTTTATTGATTGTTTATTGTAAGTAGTAATGTAACTGAGAGAAACTATTAATAATAATAAATTGATACTTTATTCTTTAAATTGTAATAATGAATGATTAATTTTCTTTAGACTTGTAAAAAAATGCTAAACAATCGCTAATTTTATATCTGAGAAAGTATGCTACTAGAGTCAGTCTTATGAAAAATATTTATGTTTTACATTAAGAGATGAAAAACTTGTTTTACACTAAAAATGGAAAACACATTTTACACCAAAACAATTGTTTTTCACGAGATTTTACATGTTACCAAGTATAAAGTTTAATACATCCACCTAATACCAAATAAAAAAATTAGTTACAAATTCTGAAGTTTAATACATCCACATAATACCAAATAAATAAAAAAGGCTCTTTATATTAATAGGTCCCACCGTCCAAGGAGTTTGCTAAGAGAAAATTTTGGGGGAAACTAGTTTCTCCATAAGTTATAAAAAATCCTTTTTTTATAGGGGTTAATGTTTAGGGTTTAAGATTTAGGGTTTAGAATTTAGGTTTAGTGTTTAAGGTTTAAGGGTTAAAAAGTGGACTTTTTATAATTTATGGATGAACTAGTTTCTCCCAAAACCAACTCGTTTACTAATGTTATCTTGCTCGCTTCCTCTTATAAAATTATAAATATAGCGCTTTTTGTTTCTGTTTCCAAATAACTATTTAAAACACACAAATATTTTTAAATTAATTTTATTTTAATTTGGTAAAATAAAGTAACAATTAAATTATTATCATTTAAAGAAATTAACAATTAACTATCAAATTTATTAGCGTGTAAAGGGATATGTATATATTATTACATTTGATGAAAATGATGTGTAGACATAATAATCCTCGTGCAATTAAGTGTGTTGTGGAACATCAAAGTACTCTCATGAATAATGATCACCACCACCACGACCTTTATCTTTAGTCTTGATCATTCTTTTAATATCGAAAATGAAATGATTGTTGATGACGCCAAAATGTGAGAGATCAGTCACAAGCTCAATTATATCGAAGTGGAATATCCAGCTGCTCAATGATCCGAAAATTACGAACAAACGACTAGTCGGGATGGTCTCCAAGGACCCTTCGAAGTAAGAGTAAGTGTTTGTGTGTGAGAGAGAGTCAATTGAATGCGTAAATAATGACTAGAGAATTTAACCAAGAATTTAGCAGATACCTTTAACGTACAAATTGTGTGAGGTATATATAGTTGATGTCACATGGTCTTGAATCGTTATGTGCCCTTGATTTAGGAGGAAAAAAATAGTTTGAATAGTTGTTGTACCTAAATCCACGTTGGATATAACAGCTTTAACCACATAGGTTTTCGTTAGGTGAGACACTTGAGTCGTCGCTTAGTAGAGGCCGAGATTGACGGATAAGTCCTTGTAAAGTTGAATCGTACAAGTATTAGATGGTAAGTCGGACCATAAAAGATCGAGTTTTCATATGGCTGAGCCAGAGAGACCATCACTTTATGAGAGACTTAGATATGAGCCTCTTAGCTTTAGGCTGTATAAGCTTTACAAATTAGTGAATTACACTTGAGCTCGACCTGTTAGGCACTAACTGATTTATTCAGTTCACCTACTATTAGTCCGTAATGTCGGCCGGGGAGGGGAAATTAGGGATCTCAAATTGTGCTTTCAATTACTAAGATAAGTAATTAATCTCATTTATCTCTTGATAGTTAATCCCACCACAAAATGATTGTTCAGTATTCATTCACTTAGTTATGTGTATTCTAAATTTGAGAATATGAAATTTGTGTATCGTTTTGTATATTATAAATGATTCAACCATATAAATTATTATGGTTAACATATTATGATGATATTATAAATAACGTATACTTTATTAAATCATTGATAGTTATGTGTGGTACAAATTGTTCCAAACATATATACTCCCTCTATCCCACCTTACTTGACACCTAAGAGGTGGGCACAATTATTAAGAAAAATGAATAAAAAAAAAAATGTGTGATAGAAAATGAAGAGAGAGAATGGGTCGGTTAAATAGTAGTGTTGGTTGAATAATTGAGTGGTGAAAAATGAAGAGAGAGAATGAGTGGTGAGGTAGAGTGAATATAAAATTATAAAAAGTATGCTATTTTGGGAAGTGTCAAGTGAGCTGGGACAGACCAAAATGGAAATAAGTGTCAAGTGACCTGGGACGGAGGGAGTATATCATAAATGATAGACTTAATTTGCACTTTCTGCTACAAATGGGAAAATATAGAAATATGCCCATATATTTAGGTAAAGGATGCAGATCTACCATTTTACAAGTTAATTGTCACATATGCTATTGTACTTAAAAAAAAATTGTGTGGATATTTGGACAGTGTCATCTTTCTGTCTTAATTTCAATGGAATGGCTGACTATGTGTCTTAGTTAGCATATAAAATTTACTACGTGGAAAAAATATTTCCCAACTGCAATTTGTTGAGTTCAAAACTACATCGTTTCGATTGACAAATTAGAAGGCCAATGTTCGTTAAGTAGTTAACAGATTTGTTAAATAATTGATAAAATAACATTTTATTTGCTACTTCAATTAGTAAGTATGTTAAAAATATCGATTCTCTTAATCATCCTCATCATCTCCAACACCAGCACCACCGTCACCCACCCATTACTCACAAGTCACAACCATCATCCACCATCACCATCAAATTCACACTACCATCAGTAAAAAAACTTACAACACAAAATCACAACCAAATCAACACCACCGAAATCACAAAACAAATTCAATAAACTGACAGATAAAGATACTCCCTCCGTCTTTTTAGTTTGTTCACTTTTGGTTAACGGGAGTAAACTTTGACCAAACATTTAACGTCAATCTAACAATACTAATGAAATTTAAAAAATTATTATTGACAAATTAAATGATTATTTATCAATTACAATTTTTGGAATTTCATTAGAAATGATTAGATTGACATAAATGTTTGGTCAAAGTTTACTTCCGTTGACCAAAAGTGAACAGACTAAAAAAACAGAGAGAGTAGATAAGAAGAAGAAGAATCAGACCTCTCCACAAGTCCTTCTCACTCACCCCGGCAACTGTTCATATACCCCATCTCTTTTTTCCCTTTGGCAAACGGATGTCATCGAAGAAAGATCAAGAGTTTTCTCAAATTGCCACAAACCGGATGCAGGAAAAGAAGAAAATCTGATAGAAACCGTTTGAATTTAACCTAACTACGACTACCTAAGAGCGAGCTTAGGCACTTGACATTAGAGCTTAGCCACTTGACATTAGAGAAAGAGAGAGAGAAGCATACATGATGCAAGAAACTACAAAGTTTTAGTTTAGATCTGGTTAGATCTTTTTCGGATCTGGTTTGAGCAAATATGTTTCAGATCTGGTTTATAATCTCAAACTTCTTCTGAACTTGGTGAAGAGATTTATTAAATTCACATTTGTGTGGGTTATGGATGATGAGAGATAAATTATTAGGGTTTTTAATTGTAAATAAGTTCTTTAAATTTAACCCATCACTATAGTAAAATACTTTTTTGAATGATAGTTTAACATTTCACATTTTACCTCCTTCAATTAAAATGACGTAGTTTAGCCTTAACAAGTACAAAATGACGTAGTTTTGGACCCAGTTTAGCCTTAACAAGTACAAAATGACGTAGTTTTGGACCCAGTATATTTAGCAAATTTCACTTGGGCAATTTTTTTCCAAATAAAAAATTTTACATGCAAATAAGAAGCTTAGTCAGTCATTCTGTTAAAATTTGGACGGAAATTTAACAGTGTCCGAATATCCACACATTTTTCTTAAGGACATGGGCATATGTGGCAATTAACTTATATAAGGGTAAATCTACACCTTTGACTTGACTTACGTACATGGTTTTTATATTTCTCCGCTACAAAACGACGAATGGTTATAAAATTTTGATCAATTAGCAATTTCTGATAAAATAATTTTCGTTCAGTGCATTGGCGTTTCTCTTTGAAACTAAGGCTCCGTTTGTTTCGCGGAAAATAACTTCCGGAAAACGATTTTTTGGAAAATGTTTTCCGGAAAACGATTTCTTGGAAAATGTTTTCCGGAAAATGTAATTTCAACTGTTTGGTGAATTTTAAGAAAATGCTTTCCGAAAACTTTTTTAGATACATTAATTTTGATCACCTAGAGTATATATTAAAAGAAATAATCAATAAATTAGTTATTATCTCCAATTTCAATTATAAAGTAAAATGGAAATGTAGTTTTGTAATTATAATGGACTAAAGTTAATAATTTAACATATTGCAAATTTAGCATACGACCCCTACAATTATTGAGACGGGCCTGAGAAGAAGATAGGAAAGATTTTCATACATCCTTAATTTTTTTCTGTGGCAAGAAGTCTAATCAGATGGCGCAAGGACGTCTATAGCAAAATGACTACCAAATGGCGCGAAATGTGATCCGTAGTAGACTTAATAGAGATTTGTAAAATGATGAATTACTTTGAATGAATAATGAATGATACTCCCTCCGTTTCATGTCACTTGAGACTTATTTCCTTTTTCGTCGGTTCCACGTGATTTGAGACTGCCCAAAATGGTAAAGAATCTTTACAATTCTTCCCACTCATTCTCTCTCCTACTTTACTTTTATACTCACAACACCAATCAACTTACTATTCCTCACACTCATTATATCTCCTATTTATTTTTCATACTCACAAACACCTCCTCCCACTATTTCTCTCTCTTACTTATCCTTAATTTGTGTGCCAAAATTTTTGGTCTCAAATCACATGAAACAGAGGGAGTATAATATAAAGCGGTAAAAAGAAATAAAAATCAGTTAAAGTTGGAGGGTGTTAAGTGAGCGAAGTTAATTATGAAGGTGGGGGTAAGATGATAATAGATGTGATTGGATGAGGTCAATGTGGGGTCCTTGGCCTATCATGATCCCGGCAAACTGGCCCCTCCACGGATTTGGATTTCCAGCAGTTCTCCTGTTTGACATTAACGCATCTTGGTAGTTTATCTGAAATTTTGGTGATCCAAATTTATTTGGAGTGAAATAATTGAAGTCGTTTGTGAGTAGAGCAGCTCAACTCGTAATCGAATTTGAGTCCTACCAAGCTTAATGAGCTGAGTTCGAATTAAAGATTGAGCTATAACGAGTTTATCCAATCGAGTTTGAGTATGAGCAAAGCAAATCGCGAATAATGAAATATTGGAGTATTTGAAAAGCATATCGAGTCAAACTTATACAGCTTCGTCGAGCAAAGAGCCAAGCACGGATTGACTCGTTAACCAAACAAGTTTGAAAATATTGTTCGAGCTCGAGTCATGTTTATACTCGAGCTCATCCTCCGAGTTTATAATCGAACTCCCTTGAGTTCGAATTTTCTCGAGTCGAGTTTGGACAGTTCACGACGAATAATAACCCTGAAAATATTCAAATCTTCAATGAATACCAGTTTAAATTAAAATGAACAAATAAAATGTGAACTGCCAAGCAATCGATACTGTTGGAAATTTGGCTTGAAATGGTCAACTTTGAGTGGGTCCCATTGGTGGGTCCCGTTGACTTGACCTTGGTCAATGTTTATACTTGTAGTATGTTATACCATGAACAATATTGGTGTTTTGGTGAAAGCCAAATGATGGATTAAATTCATAGTTCTAAGACTTCAAAGATGAGCTTTTGAAAGAGACTTTTTGGCTTCCAAGGATGAGATGGGTTGGTTGCCATCCCACATGGCAAAGGAAAGGCAAACCTTCCCTTTGCTTGGAAGTATAAAAGGCTTTTGGGCCATCCCACATGGAATTGGAATGGGTAGTTGATGTGCCATCAATTACTTGGCATATCATAGTCTCATGTTCAAGTTACATGTGAGGTGGACTTGAACCATTCCCCACACGCTCGCTCGGCCGGGCCGGGCACGGGCTAAGGGCGAATGGTTCGGTTCGTGGGTGTATCTTTTTGGACAAAGTTTATTTGAAGTTTCCAATATTTGCAGAATGGTCCCTGACGAAACTGTTAGGTCAGTTAGTTTCCTAACTGGACTCTAACAGTGCAGTTTCTTTTCCTTTAGGAATAAGTCACTGTAAATTGAGTAGGTTTTGGAGTCCTCCTAGAATACCTAAACCGACTATATACCAGTATAAATATACGATCCCTACATCAGTTTTACACACGCAATTAAAATTGCTAAGAAACTGTTCTCTCTAAATTCGAAATCTGTGGTTGATCTGAGAAGTAAGATTCCGGCGAAGTGGGACAGCAGTCGCAAGTGGTTCGGTACCTGTTCGTGCGAAGATTTCCTGGTACGTTCCTGTGATCGTTTCATCCTCGGAGGAATTTGCCGCAACCCTCAGCCGCACCAGTAGGGGCCAATAGTTTCTCTTAGGAGAGTCTATTATAGGCGACTCGATCTAAACTGATAAGTTTTTCTAACTCTCTTTTGTTTCTGTCTTTCCTGGATCCTGTTCTTGTGGGTACGTTTCTGCTTTTGGCTTAATCTGATATTGTTATATGCTTACGTGATTGCCCTACTAATCTGATCGTTGCATATTAAATTCCAACAGATACTCCAACTCATGTCATTATACCATAATGCGCCCGACTCCTATAGGGAGTTTGCTGCAGTTTCTAACGCTTGCGGCTGTTAATTAGCTGGGTAGTCAGTTAAGATCAATTTGATGCTTGCGACATTCACATGTAATTTATTAATTATTTTATCATGAAAAGTAATTTAAGTGAGAAAGACATTAATTAAGTTACAATTCATTCTTTGTCCATCGAATTATAGTAGTAATTATATTTCTTAATTAATTGTACTGAAATGAGAATTAAATATTACTTTCCTCATCCATAGAAGTTAGTCATTTTTTTCATTATTATTACAAATGAACTTTGACTAATAATTTAAATTATTTTTAATTATTTTAATAAAAATTTATAATAACTTATTATTGATACACCATTATAAATATCATCATTTCAAAATAAATGAGTAAAATAACTTTAAAGTCCAATTATATTATACCCCACCAGCACACAACCTCCCCTCATTAAGATTCTTGCCACACTCAACGGTTCTAGTGAGTAAACTATTTCAGTTTGCCACGGGCCCCACTCTAAAGTCACAACTCCATTTTCAATATCTCAACACAAAAACCTTTCTGTTCAGCTTAACGTAAAGATTTCCAAGTGTTCTCTTTGAGATTCTTATTATTACGCAACCATCTTTTGTAATTTTAATATTTTTTTTCATTTGGGTAATGTTAAACTTACAAAAGAAGTTGGGCAATGCTAGGGGCACAAAAGAATTTTATAAAATAAGTTGACGATATTTTATTAGTCGTATCGATAGTGGACCCGACACACTCTAATTAAAGACACCAACAAAATCATGACACATCATTTTGTAACCCAAATTTTGTGACTTTATATTTACACAAAGAAGTTTAGTAAATGAATACAAGAGTGGTGGCGATATTTCATTGGCCACATCGATGGTAATCTGACACACTCCAATTAAAAACTCAAACACAATCATGACACCTCATTTTGTAGAACACACTCACAACAAATATACATTAACTATTATTCACCCCGCTTTCTGTTTTCTATGTACTTTTTATACTCACAACACCTTACCCATATTCTGTATTTTATAATAAAAATATACCTCTCCTTATTTCTTTCCCTTTTTAAAGTTAAATCCGGGACGGAAAAAGTATGCTCTCTCTGTTCCATACCAATGGGCACTTTTGGTCAAACTAACTTGAGTTTTGACAAACATTTTATGCTAAATTATTAATCTCTTTAATTTTTTTTAAAAAAGTTACTAAATTAGTAATAAAAACTTATCAATTTATGGAGAATAATAATTTTGCGTAAAATGTTACTCAAAGTTCAAGTAGGTTTGACTAAAAATGTCAATTGATGTGAGAGTATGTAATTTTTTTGACAAATGATCGAGAATATGTAAGAATTTTCAGCTAACGAGAATCTAAACTACTTTGGATCATATTCCATCTGTCCAGAGAGATAGTCATGTATTGACTTTTTATGGCCAACATATATGAAATTTGACCAAACATTGGTGTCAATCAATTGTTCACAATGAAATTATAAAAATTGTTATTGATAAATCACTTAATGATTTGTCAATTACAATTTTTAGAATTTCACTAGAATGAGTAGAGATCAACATCAATATTTGTTCAAAGTTCATTTATATTGACCATAAAAAGTCAATATGAGACTATCTTTCTGAGACAGGGGGAGTCTTTCATTTGCGGACGCAAAAATAAAAGAGAAAATCTTGAGAAAAACGTGTTCTACACTAACGCTAGTGTAGAACGTGTTTTCCCCAAAGAAGGGTTCTGGGGCAAAAGAACGGTTCTGGGGAAGGCACATTTTTAAACTGTAGGAGACATTTTGTGATATTTTCACAGCAGACACTTTTTAAACCTAGAGCAGGCACTTTTTGGAAACTTGTTAAAAAAAAAAAAAAAAAAAAAAAAACTCAACAGGCATAATTTAACATTAGAGCAGGCATTTATTTGGACTTGTTAAAAAAGAAAAAAAAATCTCAACAAACACTTATAAAAGTGTATGCTTTGAACTTAGAAGTGCTTGCTTGAATTTTAAGAAGTGCCTGTTTTGAATTTTACATTTGTTAGACCATGTGCAATGGCAAAATGTTTGGGGTGTTGAATAGCCATTCACACTAAAAAGATGGTTTAATGGCTACAACGGTTGGGTGAATGGGGGGGGGGGATTTTGCAATTGTGTTGAATGGGTTAAACACCCGTGAATGGAAGAAGTTGTCGGCCGAAAATGCCACGTGGCGAGCCAGGATTGGGCCAACATCGCGGTTGACCCACACGCGCCAGAAATTGGGCGTGAAGCCATGCTGAACGCCTTTTTTTTTTGTTGGAGGCCGCCACGTGTTGGCACCTGGTTGGCTTACCATATTTTTTAGTTTTATCCCAATTGTTTGAGCTCAATTATTTCACAAAAAATGTTTTTATTAATTTTTTTTTTTTACACCAAAATTCCTAAAAAAAAATCTCTTTAAATTGACGTAAGTTTCATTGTATTCCGACAAAAAAAAAAAAAAAAACCATTTAAGTGGTGGGGTATAGGATGATGAGTGAGAAAAGTGTTGAATGGGGGATTAAACAAACCATTGTAGGGTGTTTTGTTGAATGAGTGTTGAATGGATGAGTTGGATGAGAGAGAAGATGAGGTGGAGTGATAAAGTGGTGTTGAATGGGAAAATGGTGTTGAACCACTGTACATGGTCTTATAATACAAGAGGCATTTTCTAAAGCTATAAGAGGCACAAAATAATTCAGAGCTTGCAATTGTTTGGAACTTGTAAAAAAAAAAAAAAAAAAAAAACTCAACAGACATGTTTTAGAAGTGTCTGCTTGAATTTTAAAAATGCTTGCTGGGTTTTTTTTTTACAAGTGCCAAAAAAGTGCCTCATCTATGGTAAAAAAGTGTCTGCTTTAAGGTAAAAAAAAAAGTGTCTGCTTTAGGGTAAAAAAAATGCATGCTGTAAAAATATTGAAAAGTGTCTGCCCAAGAACCCTTCTTTGAGGAAAACACGTTCTACACTAAGGCGTTCTACGCAAGAACAACTAAAAATAAAAAATCAACATAACATTGTCATACCCTAAAAAAAAAAAAAAAAAAAAAAAATTGTCCCGCTGCACTAAAATAGCAACTTTACAACCACAATTGATCTAATATATAAAAACTCATTCTTTAATAACGGAACTATAAAAATGGCATAGTCATTTACATTACGTAATAATTAGTCACAGTTTTCTTGTCTATGATCATCAAAAAGTAAAATAAGATTAAAAAAAAAAAACTTAATAAAAAGTGTATCTAAAAATACAAATATTTTGAAATTAATAGGAGTAGGGGTGTCAGTGGTTCGGTCCAAACCGCGGTTTGGGACCGAACCGAACTAAACCATACAGTTTGGTTCGGTTTTTAAACACAAGTAGTTCGGTTCGGTCTCAAAAATTGGTAAACCGCGTGGTTCGGTTTGGTTTGTAGTCTGACCCCTCCAGACCAAACCAGACCGAACCAAACCAAACCAAACCGTCAGACCGAACCGCCAGACCGAACCACCAGACCAAACCGCCAGCCACATATAATAGTCATATATTTGTATGTTAAGTAACATTCACCTTTAAATTATTAAAGTAATTTACATTACATTACAACATTCTTAACTCTCGTTTTGCATCTTATTCAATATTCATTTCATCGAATATTATATTCATTGAGGCATATAGTTAACAAAGTTCTTTAGTGTATTCACTTCCTTCGGCTTCTTTATTCGTTTGATATTTTCATTCTTCCGAATTTTCTCATTTAAACAGAGTGTAAATTATAATTTGAATCGTGATATGAACCTCGGTGTGAATGGTGGTTTAAACCACGATCTAAACCATATTCTAGACCACGGTCTAAACCGCAGTCTGGACCACATTACTGAACCGCGGTCTGAACCAAACCGAACCAAACCGTGGCGGTTTGGTTTAGGTTCGGGTTGCAATTTTTCATAGTTCGGTTTGGAATTTTCTCAAACCGATGACTAGTGGTTTGGTCTCTAAAACGGCCGAGACCGAACCAAATGAACCATTTACCCCTAAATAGGAGTACCAAGTTTATCTCCAACTAAGAATTATCCTAGATATTTAGCCTTGTTTTTTTTTCTTTTATATACTCCATATGTCCCAAAATGATTTTCTCATTTGTTATAATTATTGTCCCAAAAGTTCTTTATATTACTACATTTTAGACTTAAACAAAGCATGGCTAGTGAAGCAAGTGTTCATATCTTTAAAAAGTTTGAATAGTCAAACGCGAATATCATTTTGAGACGGGAAGAGTATTTTGAAGGAAGATATTTAGCCTTATCTTCTTCTTTTTTTGGTACAAAGATTTTTTTTTTTTTTTTTTGAAAGTTTGTATCATATCATTTAAAGCAATTGCCATCGTGTTACAAACTCTTAAGAATATATCATAGTGTTACTTACCGCTCTAGAAACACCTAGGATACCCTCTCTGGGCTGAGCAATATTGGAATATATCATAATGATACTTGCCGCTCTAAAAACACCTAAGCTGCCCTCTCTGGGCTGAGCAGAAGGGGAATGGGGATGGGGAATCGAACATGGGACCTCCGAAAGAAATCCCAAGCCCATACCACTCGGCCAGGCTTGGGTCGGTACAAAGATATTTAGCCTTATCATGAATGTGAAAGTGGAGAAAGCTGACGGTCAACCATAGGGTCCAACCAGTGGGTGCGAGCCGTCAGTCCATTCGCAGAAACCTTAATTGGTGTCTGTTTTGTCGAATGAAAGCGTGACGTTTTGTTGCCTTGTGTCTGCACCGTGGTCCCCACCTCCTCCCTTCCACGTGTCAACTTCTGGTTAGAACTGGAATGACGTGTGTGTTTGTTAACCATGGGCCTAATTTTCAGTTCCTAAACTCTTATCTCCACGTCATCATCGTCTACTCCTCACCTCCGCTTCAGTAACAAATGCTCCTATGGCTGAAACTTATTACTCCCCCTTGTCTCATTTATTTTGAAGTATTTCTATTTTTTTTTATCAACACAAATTAATTTTGAGCTTATGAATAGTGAAACAAGCGTTTCTATACGTACAAAGTTTGAAATAACCAATGAAAAGATTATTTTGGGGCAAATGGAGTAATTGAACCAGCTAAATGAAAATTTAAAATTATGATTGACACATCACTTAATAACTTATGATAAAAAAATGTTAAAATTTTTGTGATTAAATTGATATTAATATTAAATATAAAATTATGTATTTGTACTATTTACAATTAAATGAGACAATTTTTTTTAAAAAGAAAGCATTTTTGTTGGTGTACGTTTACCGCATGGAAATACTGTCGCCGTATATGACCATATAAGCAAAGAAATGAGCCGCTTTGCCCACTCTAAACAGCATTGCTCTCTCTCTCTCTAGCTTTCTCTCTCTAACATGTTCAATTTTCAAGTTTATCATCAAAGTGATTGACTACACGAAAAGTGATATTTAATCGGATTAAAGTAAAAATGGAGAGCACGGATTCATCGACGGCAGCATCACAGCAGCCTCAGCTGCCGCCGGGATTCCGCTTCCACCCCACCGACGAAGAACTAGTGGTTCATTACCTCAAGCAAAAGGTTGCCTCAATTCCTCTCCCAGCTTCAATCGTCTCCGAAATCGATCTCTACAAGTTTGATCCATGGGAACTCCCCGGTAACTAATTCATTTCTTATTGTTTTTTTTTATTTCAATTTTTTTTTGGTGTTATTATCATCATCATATGGTGATGATTTGATTTAATCAACAGCTAAGGCGACGTTCGGCGAGCAGGAATGGTATTTCTTCAGTCCGAGGGACAGGAAGTATCCAAACGGAGCTAGGCCTAATCGGGCGGCGACGTCGGGTTACTGGAAGGCTACTGGTACTGATAAGCCGGTGGTGACTTCCGGCGGGAGTCAGAAGGTTGGTGTAAAGAAGGCTTTGGTATTCTATAGAGGAAAACCCCCAAAAGGGGTCAAGACTAATTGGATCATGCATGAATATCGTCTTGTTGATAATAAAACAAATTCCAAACCTCCTGGTTGTGACCCCGCCAACAAAAAAGGATCATTAAGGGTACTTATTAATCATTCTCTAATCATGTTTATTGATCGATTAGTGTTTGTTTTAGGAGAATTGAGTTTTGATTATGATGTGTTTGATTATATATCTAGCTGGATGATTGGGTTCTGTGTCGAATCTACAAGAAGAATAATGCCCAGAGACCGATGGATCATGATAGTAATGATCAGAGCATGAGTGATATTATGCTCAGATCGATCCCGCCATCGTTTTCCGTTGGCCAACACAATTCGAAGCTGCTGGGGCTTAAACACACAACCTATGGTGCAATGCTGGAGAATGAACAAAACATGTTCGATGGAATGCTCAGCTCAAACGACGGTATGAACAATATGTCCGGTTCAGCATCCCATCTCCTTCCGGTCAAGAGAACACTCCCAAATATTTACTGGAACGAAGAGCCAAATGGGGCGGCCGGGGATTCATCTTCAACCTACACGAAAAGATTCCTCACAGAAAATAGCGATGGGAGCAGAGGAGTGGTTACAAGAACAGATGATCAGAACAGTTCTATCGCGAGTTTGCTGAGCCAGCTTCCACAAACAGTACCACAACAGCACCAACAAGCAATGTTGGGATCTCTTGGTGATGGGGTTTTTCGACAACCCTATTCGCTGCCTGCCATGAATTGGTATTCTTAGACTAGTTTTGGGATATGGGTATGCACCAAAACAAAAATCACACACTATTATTCATTTACATTGTCGCGAATATTATACTGATGGTACGTATATATACACATATTTATAATGAGACAGATAAGAGATTGATATGATTGATTAAGTAGATGCTACGTATTAATTAATCACATGTCGATAGATTAAATTAGCACAATTAGAGATAGATTGAAAATGGATTTGGGGGCGTTAGAGTTTTCTTAGTTCTAAGATCGCGGCCAGGCCAACATGATCTGGAGTTCCTAGCTAGCTGCCAATTTTGGGTGAGGCCATATATTTACATAATCAGTTAATATTATTTATAAGTACATCTACTTGTTTGGTTGTTTATATATGTAGAGTTGATAGATAATTTTACTAGCATACATTTTCTTCTGTTATTTTTTTTTTCTTTTGACGATGTCCACGCCAGAAGGAAGCGAAGAGAGGGATCGAACCCTAGCGCTCACCGAACCTGAAGTTGAATTTACAGCAAAATACTATTTAATGAAGGCATGGTTTGAGGTTGCTTTTCATGAATCAGCTGCGGAAACCCTAAAAGGTAAGAACATCTGCATCTTTTCAAATAACTCCCTTTTTTTTCTTATTCTTTTTTCAGTTTTTTGTTGTACAACTTGCATTATTGCCAGTACGTATTAGTCTAAATAAAGTAAGGGAAAATTACCGATCTATGGAATGTATCAGGTCTTAATATTCAATTAATGCAACGTATTGCTTACTTTTGAAAACTTGCTTATTATGTATCAAATAATGCAACGTAATAACTTTTAGCCGCTACTACGTTGCATTAATTGATACAACTTACTTCAAGTACGTTTGTCAAATTGTGTCGAACTTTGCATTATTTGATACAACTACTTCAAGTACGTTTCACAATGTAAGAAGTCGCTACTACGTTGCATTAATAGATATAAATCGGACACTACGTTGCATAAATAGGTCGTTTGCCCAGTCTCCCCCGCTTCATAGTATGCTCATACTTTTTTTTTTTTTAGTTTGTGCAATAATTTTAAATAATTGATTTATTAAAATGAAATTAAAAAAAAAATTATTATTTGTATTTATAATGGTAACGTTAATAACACGTTTTAATGTACTAAAACAATTGATAAGTTATAATTTTTTATTATAAATAAATTAACTCAAAATTATTTTAAACCAAAAAAGTGAGAAAAATTATTACGAGGCGGAGGTATTATAATTTTGACTATAAGTTTATCTGAGGAAAACCAGCTATGTTCTCTCTCTCTATTGATATCTTTTTTAGTAATTTGATTTTCCACACATTCTAAATAATGCACTACAAAGTAATGATCATTAAATGAATACTATAGCATTCGTATATTTATTATCATTGATTTATTTTTTCTGTTTCCTTGATGTGAATTGTCAAAATTTCTATACTCTTTCTTCATCTGAGAAGCAAATGTTGCATTTCTTGAACACCCTGCCTAATTAAAAAAAAATAATACAGTATATATTTCTCCTGACTGATAAAACTACTCTCTCCTTCTCAAAATGAATACCCAAATTTTTTCTTGTTCAAGAGAAATTTCGATCATTCATTTTAAGACAAATGTAGTATGCGATAGCGAATGTACTGGAAATTGGATGAGTGTCATTTTGTTTTGTTTTTTTAACTGTATCCTTATGTTCCGAACTTTTTATAAATAAAAATATAAAACAAAAATAGTTCTTATAACAGGTATTTTCAAGCGTCAATTGCTTGTTACTCCCTCAATCCCAGAAAGTTAATCCCTTTTCTTTCTTTTTTTTTCGTTGTTCCTACGAATGAACTTTGAGCAATAATATAGACTATTTTTTATTATCAAAAAAGTCCACCAAAGATAAACCTAGTACAAGTAAGCACAAAAGTTGAAACAAAACCCTCCATATCTTATAATAATAATAATAATAATAATAATAATAATAATAATAATAATAATAATAATAATAATAATAATAATAATACTCATATTTTTTCGTCCCAAAATAAGAACCTGAGTTTTTACATAAAAAAAGTTTTATAAGAGGTAAAAATAATACAAGTAATATATAAAATATCTACTTAACATTTTATTAAAAAAATATTGATAAATCAGCTGCAACACTTATTATAACGAGATTCTCATCATTAGACCATGCTTGACCTCATCTCCCAATTGATAACATTAATTAAATTATAATTTCTATCTCAAAAGTTAATCTCCATGACTATTTTTGAAGTAAAAGTTGGAGTCATTATCAAGCTTTTAAGTTGTGATAAGTTTTTTTTTTTTTGGGTAGATAAGTTGTGATAAGTTATGGCTAAGTATATTCCATTATTGTTAACCTTCAATTTGTTGACAACAAAATGCTACCTCACTTATGACTTTTCCTTCTTGTTGCTGACTAAGTTACTCTTTTGGGGACCATTTTTGCAATGGGAACATTGTCATGAAAACGAATCATTATCTTAAGCCACACAAATTAAATATCTCCATAATTAATTGCATGCATTCCTTATTTAGTAAAGTGTCTAAATCAACTTTATTTTCTTTCGTATCATTAATGACTTATTTTGGTAATTGATCGATAATTTTAATTCACATTATCATATTTTTCTTTATACTTGTCTTGTGGAGGCGAAGGAACGTTTAATCAACATCATGGATTTAATGCATGGACTTATTTGTGTATACTCCCTCCGTTTTAAAATATATGCCGCTTTAAGCTTTTTTCACACATATTAAGAAATGCAATGAATGCATGTTATAAAGACTCAATTGTCTTTAAAATAATTCAATTTTCTAGGTGAGTAAATGCTTGTAAAGAGATGATTCACAGTCATTAATAAGAGTATAATTGAGACAAATGAGTAAAAATGTCTTGATAATAGTAAAACGACAAATATTTTGAAACAAAATTTTACTTCTAAAGCGAAAGATATTTTGAAACAGAAGGAGTATTTAAGTGATTTCACATGCATATATGTGTAGATATTTGTAAAAATAGATGTATATGTACAAAATGTGATTGGAGAAGATTAAGCAAGACTTGGCCATCAGTTTTCATGAAATTTAATAAGGGCAAAAGGAAGATGTTGATATATATGATGCTTAAATAGTTAGTCTTTCTTACCGTGTTGTGTGTGTGTTAAAAAAGAGAGGGGGTTCGTCTTTGAATAGTAGTATGTTTTCACTATTGATACTTGCTTCCTAGTCAAGCAGTCAAATCTCTTGTATTACTACTTTTACGTCAATCCAACGGTTATAAATTATTAAAACACGTAATGATATCTATTAGATCATTTATAGTAAGAAAAAAGATGTAGAGGAGCCTTGATCACTTAATGAAGTCCCAACTGACTCAAATCTGGAGCTGGCACTGAACATGCACAAGGTGATCAAATCCAGAGGCTAAGGAGGAATATAGGAAAAAGAAAAATAAATCATTAGGCCTTAGGGAAAATTATTTATCACATTAAAATAATTTATCAACATTAAAATTAAATTTTACAAAATATATAATTCAAAAAATATTTATAATTTATTTGGGTTTTTATATAATTATATAAAAAAATATTATTTTAGTTAAAAAAATAATTAATTAAAGTAATGATCATATTTTGAAATTATTTATGTTACGAATATTATTGAAGTTAGTAACTATTTTTTTTTATCTTTAATCATAAAGTTAATAACTATCAAAAAAAAATTTATATAAAAAAAATTATATCAATTGGAGATTTTTTTTATACCATGTAAATAATGATCTATATTTATTAAAATTTAAATTTGATACCTATAACCAAAAGAAAAGTTAATACTCCCTCCGTCCCAATTTAAAGTTCTTAGTTTAACTTTACACGGAGATTAAGAAAAATCAAATGTTGTGAGTATTAAAAGTAAAGTAGGAGAGAGAAAGTGGGTAGGGAGTTTTTGTTGTGAGAATGACTAGTGGGTCCCATTTTCCATTTTAAGAAATAAAGCAAAGTAAGAACCTTAAATTAAGACAGAATTAAAAGGAAACATAAAGCGGGACAAAGGGAGTACTATTGTTTTGCCCACAGGTACACATTTTGTTTAAAACCACAAGCCCAACAGACAGAATCATAGAGAATATCAAAAGCAAGAAGCCCAATAGTATATTACTCCCTCCGTCTTGGAGTGAGAGTCCTACCCTCATTTGCACGCTTATTAATAAATATTGGAAGTGATGTAAATGTTGTGAGTGTGAAAGTAAAGAAGGAGAGAGAATGAGTGGGAGAGAATAGTGAATTGATTGGTGTTGTGAGTATAAAAGTAAAATAAGAGAGAGAATGAGTTAGGTGAATAGTAAAGATTCTTTGCCATTTTAGGAATATGACTTTTACTCTGGACGTACCAAAATGGAAAATATGACTCTTACTCGGGACGGAGGGAATAATTGTTTACGTGGATTGATTAAAAACCTGAAGGCCACAGTTCAGAATTGACTACCCCATTGGAAGTAAAGGTTTAAAACAGGCTTGGGCCTTTCAACCCTGTTGGAAGTACCATATAGACCAACTTGACACAAGGAGACCATTCAGTTTATTTGTTTAGCTGCAGTTAAAGTCCAATTAAAAAAATACTCTCTCCATCTCAATGGGAAAATAATTGTTGTGAATGGTAAAAAGAAAGAAAGTACGACCGAAAATAGTAAGTGAATAGTCGTTGTTGTAGTAAAAATGAGAGAAATGAGAGGAAATATATTTATTTATTTATTGGAAAATGATACTTGGGATACAAAAATATACTTTGTTTTGAGAAGGAGGGATTTTTTTTTAAATCTAAAAATAGAGAATGAATTAATTTATGTGTGACTTACCAGAGTAAGTAGTAAAAAAAAAATCAGATACCGTAATTGATGATGCCAAAAACGTCGGATCAGCCCAAATCCAGCGGTTCTGTTAATCTCAGCAATCCTTGAATGACTGAAATAGATTGAACAAACGTAAAATAGCCAGAGCTTCACCGGCGAAGGCCCTCCAGCATGAGAGTAAGAATTTAGCTATAAAAGAGCATTAATTGACAATAGTTCAGAGTCAAAGAATGTGTTACCCATTATACGTGAAATATGGCGTGTATTTACAGGTGTTGTGGAATGGTTTCCTCACTTAGAAAGGAAGTTAGGAAGCCCAGGTTTCCTCACTTAGAAAGGAAGTTAGGAAGCCCAGGTAGTTATGGACTGTTTTAGAGAAGTAGAATCTCAGTTAGGTATGCTTTCGATAATTTCCATATAGGAGAAGATCTCCTTATTCGGGTGTATCTTATTGTTGGAATAGATCGTGGACTCTGCATGTTTATTCCCTATTTGAGTAGGATTCTGCATGATATTGTATGCTGACCAAGTCACGTAAGGCACGTGGCCTTGGTTGGCCTACGCCTCCTCGTGATCGGCCTAGGCAAGGTCGAGGAGGGTAGTCATGGTACTTGGAACTTGGTCCCCTTGGAACTGGTCTGTTAGGCGTACGCTTCCTCGTGGTCGGACTAGGAAAGGCCGAGGAAGGTGTTGGTGCTTGACGCTCTCCAACTGGCTTGGTCGGCATGAACGTATGTCGAGGAGAGGATATGTTGTGTTGGGTGGGCTTGGCCCATGTCCCAAGTTGTGGAAGTCTTCTTATGAATCCAAGTTTCGGTGTCCCCATTCCCTTGGTTATATTAGGCTTTTCCCAGATATAGCCCGGCCCAATGCTATGCTCGGTTTATACCGTTTAGTGGCCCCCGAGTTTTTATCTTGATTTTATCAAGTAGAAAGTCTTGTATCGACATGGTCGGTTTAGTTATCTTATTGGTCGTCTTCGGTTTCGTCTGATCGTCCTTAGGTTGCGTAGGTGAAGGATTTTCACAGACTATGAAGCGTCAGTCCAATCAACCGCCGAATTGATGGCAGTGATGTCAGGCGACGGGTGTAAGATTTAATGATAAGACATTCGCTTGAGAACCCATGCCCCCATTTAAATCGGGTAATGATGGACTTGATGGGGAACGTGCGATTCGTTTTGATTCGGGTTAGACCCGGTTGACCCGGGGTATAAAACCCCTTTTCCCTTTCATCTTTTAATTTTTCAGAGAATCTTCGAAATCACAGAGACCCCCTTGAGAGTTTCATACTTTCCAACGAGCCTTTCAAGTGTTCATCTTCGTCCGATCTTTCTTCAAAGTTTCAGTCGGTGACTCAGTTCCAACCGACTTTTCGCTCACTTTTCTCCGTTCAAATTCTTATCTCAGGTAACCCTCATTTCTCCATTTTCCAATTTCTGGGCTTCAGCTTTGCCTAGGGTTTTTTATTAGGGATTTCGGGTGTTCTTCCCCTTTGTTCATCATTCTTCTTCACAATTTATGGATTTCACACCAAAATCCATGTTACTTTCACAAATATGGCAAGTACTTGGAGTTGTTAGCCAAATGTTTTGTTTGGGTATCACATAGTTAACATTAGGATATACAAGAGGTTGCAGGGTCCATGATTGACGCTGCCATTGTCGGAGATAGGTGAGATTTTTAGCCGATTTCGGGTTTCTCTCCTTGTTGGAGTAGATCTTGAACTCTGCATCCGCATGTTTATTCCCTATTTGAACATGATTCTGCATGATATTATGTGTTGACATAAGACACGTGGCTTGGTCGGCCTACACCTCCTTGGATCGGCCTAGGCAAGGCCGAGGAGGGTAGTGATGGTACTTGAGACTTTGTCCCCTTAGAGAACTGGTCTGGTAAGTGTATGCTTCCCCGTGGTTGGCCTAGGAAAGGCCGAGGAAGGTATTGGTGCTTGGCGCTCTCCAGCTGGCTTGGTCGGCATGAACGTATGCCGAGGAGAGATTGGTGAGCTTGGCCCATGTGGCAAGTTGTGGAAGTCTTCTTGTGAATTTAAAGTTTAGTGGCCCCATTGCCTTAGTTGTATTGTGCTTCTCCCAAGTATAGCCCGACCCAATACTATCTTTGGTTTATACCGTTCACTAATGTCAAAGTAGGGAGCCGATGGTACAACCTAGAGTAGCAAAAGTACTCATCTAGTACAAGCATGGGAATAAGGAAAAATATTAAAGTCTTTATAATAATGAAACAAGAAGCTTATTTTCCGTTAGTAATCTGTTAATTTCATTGATAAAATAATGGTAGTAGACAGACGCCCAAGTGGCTACATAGCAGTTGCCTATGGCCACATTTTAACAACCAAAAGTCATAAAAGTCTCCAACTTAAAAAAATCAAGTCAAAATAATTTAACTAACAGTCAAACTTCCACCACTTGCTAAGAAGAAGATGTCAAGCGTCAATGCCCGCGTATAATTTTAATTAATTTATTTCTTTTACACACATATATAACGCAAATTAACAAGCAAACATAACTCATTCACCACAACATTTCCATTTTTTCCATTTTTATATCCGATTTAAACTCCTTTCTTTTTCTTCAATTTTATTCAAAAACAAACTGGAAATCGAAATGATAATGATCCAGAAGCCAAACAATGGAAGGCTTCAAGTTCCGGCAAAGGGATCGCCGCTTGTTGCTTATAGAGTCGAAAAGTATCGGACTTTGCCTTCCGGCGCCGTCGCCTCTCCCAGGCCTCGTCGGACGACGACCGGCCAAAACTCGGCTTTGCAGCGTACTAGGTCGACGGTTAAACGGAACGAGATGGTGGCGCCACGGCGGCGTCAGGCGAATAAGGAGATAGTGAGGAGGGCGTTGACTCCGCCGGTTCGTCGGCTGACCTTGAGGTGGTTGAATTTCAGGCCTACTCCTAGCCGTCTTTCTAACATGTCTAATTCATAATCCCATTTATATTTTCATTTTTCTCCATTACTTTAATTTAATTAGCTGTAAATTGTGTAATTTACATTGTTCAATTCAACCAGTATATTTAAGACGACTTGGTCTTATATTATTTTTTATGACTTTTTCTCCATTTTTTTTATGGGTTAATGACAATTTAGACCTTGAAGTCATATACCACCCTCCCAAACGGACACTGATGTTTTTTTTCGCCAATTCAGACCTTGATGTGTAAAATTCTCGCCAGTTAAGACCTTTTTGACGGAATTCGTTAAAAACTCAGTTAAAAAGCATGTGTCATACACGTGACTAACAAAATTGGATGGTTTGAACTGTCAATGTGTTTAAAGGGGCTAATTTAAAATTTCTAAAAGTAAAAGGGCTGAAAGGGTTAAGAATTAAATTTATTTTTGAAACACTAATTATTTTTTGAAGAAACAAGATTTCATTAACAATAAATATTCATTGTGTCATTATATATTTTCATAATTTTAGTTATTTCCAAATTTTAAAATTAAGATATTACTATTAAAAATACAAATTTATAATTCTAATTTAATACAAAAAAAATTAAAATGATAACCAAACAAAAAACAAAAATATTTTAAGAAAACAGCAACGCACATATTCATACAGCCATGCCCAAATTCCCTGCTCCATTCTTACATTTCCCCTCTTTCCAGCTTCCATCCCCGCCACCTACAACCACCATAACCACCACCTGTAACCACCATGACCACCACTTAGCAACCACTATAACCACCCCACCACTTCTTTACCCATTTCCACCTTCATACAAAAAGCATGAATTGAAGCCCAATTTACGGACAAAAGCATGAATTGAAGCCCAAAAATATGGAGCTTGTGACGGAAAACCATTACAACCCGAAAGAAGTGTCACGAAGGTAACGTAATTGGGTTCGACTCCGGCCGTTATCATTCGGTTGAACAGTGCAGCGGCTTCCAAAAGACGACCTTTCTGGCAGTGTTGTGCTATTGATGAGGTCCATGAGATTGTGGGATCAACAACATCTAATCGTCTCAAAGAAACATGGTGTTTTCTGATGAGATTTTTGTTGCTGTAAGAAGAATTGGGGATGGTGAGTTGGGTTTGATTTGGGTAAGAAGGTGTTGGATTGTGAAGGGCTGACCCAAAATTATCTGAATCTGGATTGAACAAACAAAAGGCTGCCATTGCAAGGGAGAAATCAGAATCGGAATCTGGATTCACAAACTCAACAATTTCAAAATCAAAGTTTGGAAAATTTGCATCTTAAAGACAATAAACATCAATTTACCGAATCTGACTGTATAGATACCTTATGTTGAGTAGAGAGGATGGTAAGCCATGGAAACGGCACGGAGACTTGGGTCATCAGAGTGTTGGGGGAGGGGAGCGGCGAACTGGGAGCCGTAAAAGGGATATTTTTTTATTCTTTTTTGTTTATCCTCCCTTAGTTTTTAAAATGTGTCATTTAACCCCTTTAAATACATTGACAGTTCAAACCATCCAATTTTGTTAGTCACATGCATGACACATGCTTTTTAACTGATGTTTTAACGAATTCCGTCAAAAAGACCTTAATTGGCGAGAATTTTACACATCAAGGTCTGAACTTGTGAAAAAAAACATCAGGGTCTGTTTAGGAGGGTGGTATATGACTTCAGGGTCTAAATTGTCATTAACCTTTTTTTTATTTTGAATTTTAGTTTAAATTTTGGTCCAAGTCTCTGATGAGACTTTTTTTCCTTGTAGACAACGCAATCAAAGTTTTGAGTAATTGACTTGACTGGATCCAGTTTTTTTTTTTTTTTTTTTGGTACATACTGGATCAACTTATGAGGAATTATAACCCTAATTAATGTCTCCGAACACCACATTTTGATGATTCTCCTGCTGACAAAAAAACAATACTCCTTCCATTAAAAATTCGTAATAATAAGCACATATATTCACTCCGTCCCACTAAAAATTGTCTTTTTTTTTTTTTTTTTTTTGACACGGATTAAGAAAATATGTAAGCGAGGAAATATCTATTTTGTCCAACATTGATTTGAAATAATATTCAATGCCTTTTCACTATTGTTTTTCTTTCAATCTTCATAGATTATAGTTTCAGAAGCAACCAAGCTAACCCATCACAAAATGGGCTGCATAAATTGAAACATGGCGCAGCAAAGAGGTGAATAGGTGACCTGTATGATTTAAAATGTACTCCCACTGTCTCAGAAAATTTGTTTCATTTCGACTTTTATGGTCGACATAAATGAACTTTGACCATACAATGGTGTATATCTATTACTCACAATGAAATTTTAAAAAACTGTTATTGATATAAATCACTTAATGATTTATCAATTGCAATTAATAGAATTTTAATAGAATGATTAGATCGACATCATGTTGACCATAAAAAGTCAAAATGGGACAAACTTTCGGATACGGAAGGAGTATACTTTACACACGTCTTCCTGCTCCATATCTCAATAATCACAGCCTACTGTAAGTTACAATTAATCTCAAGAATGATTTAGAGGATATATATAGCCACACAGATTTACATATACAAGATGACAATTACTATTGCTATTGAATATTGGTTACCAAAACTACATACACAAACAGCCTTCGACTCCCACATTCCCTTTCTGCAGCCATTCAGTTTCACCCATACACGTTAATTTCATTTCTCTTTTATGTTCTTCACCATATTTACTCCTACAAGAGAAAAAATGAGGCACATCAGAATCGTAAAATGCAGAATTCAGTAGCTCATATTACAATGAATTGAGCATTTTTTTTCATACCTCAAAAGAACCTAAAGATGAAGAACTCGAATCTGCCTCTAGTGGTGCCTCCAAGATTCTTGCTTCCGACTTCTCGTTCGATAAACTAGCAAAATAATGCATCTAGAGTTAGATATGACCGACTCTGTCTATACAACTCAGTGTTCCACTTTTTACTTCACAAGAACGCACTTAGGTAAAGTCAAATTCCCTCCGTCACAAAATGAACGTCCAAAAAGTATTTCATATTTACTCTTGATTAAGAGCAAATCTCAAAACAAAAAATATGAACATTTATTTTGGGACGGAGGGATTATGAAATATGCTCCCTCCATCCCAAAATGATCTTCACACTTATTTTGCCGTTTTTCACAAAGGAACATTGAACAATAATTTTAGGTTGATTTAGTTATATTAATGAAAATCTAAAACTTGTAATTGATAGACCATCAAGAATACTATCAATAACAAGTTTTAGATTTTCAATAGGATAATTCAATCAACCAAAAATTATTGTTCAAAGTTCCTTCGTAGTAATGGCGAAAAAAGTGTGAAGATCATTTTTGGGACGGAGGGAGTAGTTGTGTTGCCGTTCAGTACTTGTAAATCACTTATATTATCGAGTGGGGAATTACTCACGTTGAAAGTATTGTCACCCAAATGAGCTCTACACAATCAACCCAAAGAAGCCTTTGCTCAACAGGGATCACTCCATAGGTAATGAGGTGGGCAAATGGCCAAAGCTTCCAACCAGCCTGAAATCAAGTTACACAACCAAACACCTTAAATACAAAACAACTGATAAATGCAGGTCAAGTGTGGATTCAAATCTCGAAAGGAAGTTTATGATAGAGGAAGTGTGAGTTTTCGTACCGTTAACATGGGCCAGAATGTTGTCTTCAGTTCAGTAAAAAGGCTGACTGGAGACTCGAAACGTAGAAATCCCAGAACTACATAGTAAATGCTGTTCCAAATTCCTGCCCATATAGTTTGATCAAAGGCCACCTTAACAGGAACCACCCACCACCCTTGAAAAGGAAAAAGAGCCTGAGACAGAATAAATATGTTATTTTAACACTTTGTATTTGAAAAATAATAATAAAAAAAAATATCCATATGAAGAGCAGATGATTACCTCGCAGAAATAATAGTAATAGTGAGAAAGAGATCCATGGAGAGAAAACCCAACTATGCCTGATCTAAGCATACGCGTCCGGTCAAACTCAAAAAGAGGTTTACCCTCAACACACTGCATAATGCTTACTGAAGTCAGTCAAAAGTCAAAACTGTAGGAGAGTAAATGATATTCAAATAATTATTTTGATCTAAATCTGACCTGAGCAATCCAGTCCCCTAGCGAATAAACCACTCCGCTTATAACCATTTTCGCCAATACTGGATTCTGTCGTAGAGCTTCTTCATAAGCACTCCAATTGTGTTGAGGTGCATATCTCACTATCTCAAATAGAGTCCAACCCTAGTAAACCAGTGCACGAGTTTCAGTCAATAATTGTGCCATCAAGCAAAAATGCATTTCAAAAATTGAAATAGCCTTATATCATTAACGTTATGTGGCGAAATAATGTAAATATTGACTTCTTTCTAGTTTTCTACTATAGTAGGCATCTGATATGTAATAAATCGTTTCTTAAACCTTGCTTAGCATATACCCAGAATCCCTGAACACTGATGCTACTTTGTACTAGAAGAGGGTTCCTTGTGTTTGTCCTCCCTCCGTCCCAAAATCAATGTCTGAAATTTCTTTTAAAAGGGTACTTTCAATAAAGCATCCCCAACAAACCAACAACTAGATGCTGCAGTCATCATATCTGATTACTAGTATAGATTAAACTGCATCTAAGAAGCATAAAGCATGTAGCCCAGCCAGTCATAGCCATAAAACAGAAATATCATACAGAGTTATAACTAAGTTCATGAGAAAACTCAAGTCACAGTCAATCTTGAAACACCTAACTCAATCTGCAATATAAATAAATCTAATAAACAATATCCCCCATATGTATATAGCGCAAGCTACCAGGATAGACCATATAACTAAAAGAATCAAGCAACGAGGAAACACAAATTTGAATTATACTACTGCATACATACAGTATGTCTTATGTAGTTAGAAGCTAAATTAACACAAAAGCGCAGATCCTTGGGTAGAGATTCATATTCTCCTGACCACATTCTAAAAGAAAGTACTAGCCCCGTCCCAAAATGAATGTCCAAACATATTTCAAATTTGCTCTTGCCCGGATTTTTTTGGAAATTCATTTTGGGACGGAGGGAGTACATAATTTCAAACAGAGAAATTTTCTTAACCTTACAAGAACTAAACCTAGCTAACACACATTTCCACTTAGAAATTACTTTCAAGAACTCAACTTTACAACTCAGCATAAGGAAAATCACTAGTTGTATACAAAATTGAAGCTAAGAAAGAAATAATTAAGCTAGATTGACTTACATGCCAGTAATCATGATCAATTGTGAGCAACTTGGTAATAGCAAAAGTGCTAGCAGCAAGAACAATAGTAGCATTAATAGCTCTATCAATCAATTTGCTTTCCTCAACGTTCTCCTCCCCACTTCCAGAAGCCGACGCCGACGAGAATCCGCCGGCGCCTTCAAACGACAACCTCCCTTCATTTCCAAACCCACCCACCAACTGATTCACAATTTCCTCACGGGATTCAAACTCCCTCTCAATCCCACTCACCAAACCGTCCTGATGGTCCGTACAGTCACTGCTCTCTACCGGAATAACGTCGAGGTCCTTTGGGGAGAGCGACCTGACGACGGTGAGGGCGTCTTTGTGTTTGGGTCTGAAGAGAATTTGGGGATGATGGGAAGTGGGTGGGAAGGATTTGAGAATGGGTCTAGGGTTTGGGTTGGGGTCTTTGAGGGGTTTATTGGAGAGAGAGCGGAACGTTTGAGGTGAGATGCTGTTTATGGAAGCCATGGAAGGAAAGCGGTGATTGGGTAATAATCAATCCACTTGCTTTACTTCTCCGAATCAAAATTGAAACTGGTGATGAGGAGAGAGAGGGCCATTTTTATACCCAAGTCCCAAGATAGTTGAGTAGTACTCCCTCCGTCCCAAAACACCTTACATTGCATTTTAAAGATTAATGAAAATTAAAGAATGAATATATAAATTCAAAATATTTTGAGTAGGAAAGAGGTTGTGAGTAACATAAAGGGCAACTCCAACCAGAGGCGGAGCCACCTTGATGCCAAAGGGGGCACTTGCCCCCATTGATTTTTAAAAAGTAGTAATTTGCTAGTGCAAAATTTACAAAAAAATGGGAGTTTAGTGCAATTTGTTGAAGTTTGCCCCCTTTGAGATAAAATTTGTAATATACTAGGATTTTTTTTGCCCCCATTGACGAAAATACAGTTAAACTTTTTTTGTTGTGTAATTTTTGCTCCTATTGACGAAAATTCCTGGCTCCGCCACGGACTCCAACAATGGTACTAACTGTATAGCTATCAAATTCAAATTTTGATACCTATGAACACTATTCACGTGGTATCAAAAACCATCTCCAATGATAAGTATAAATTTTTTTGTATCAAATTCATTTTGATAGTTATTAACTTTATGATAAAAATAAAAAAATCAGTTATTAACTTTTATAATATTTTAAACATGATAAATAATTTCAAAATTTGATCATTACCTTTAATTAATTATTTTTAATTAAAATAATATTTTTTTAATTCAAATAATAATTCCCGCTGAAACTCGTGTTTTAATGCCCGCCGAAGCACGACTTCTCCGGGAGACTCCTTCTTAGCTAGATCTTAAGTAAGGGTCACTGCGAAGCTATAGTGAAGGTGCACGGGGTCATGTACCAGTAGAAGACTCGGCAGCTACAGCGGCCGTCATCAAGGAAAGCGGATTCGTGATGAGGCAAATGGGTATGCTTTTGATGCCTTGGATGCCGGATTCATCAAAGAGAATTTCATCAATAACATTTTTTAATTAAAATAATAATTTTTAAATAATTGTATAAAACACAAATAAATTATAAAATGTGATTTTTATTTATATATTTTGTTGATAATAATTTTGCATTATTTTTAACAATTGCTAAAGCTCTAACAATGAGTACCAAAATTTGGTGTGGTATTAAGACTGGAGGGCAAGTCATCCACGGTACTGTCAAAAAAGCGGGTTACGAAGACTGGCTCCTGTCAGCGGTCTATGCTAACCCTAATCGCACCTTTCACGTTAACCTTTGGGATAATATGGACATTATAGCTACAAATAATAACCTCCCTTGGCTCGCTCTTGGGGACTTCAATGACATTGCCACGTTTGAAGAAAGAAAGGGGAGGGATGTAACTTCCCAGACCACCATCCGCCAAATCTCCACCTTTGTTGATAACATTAGCAGAGTTGGTCTCATTGATCTTGGTTGTCACGTCCCCTACCTCACCTAGTCCAATGGTAGAGACGGAATTAACGGAACCATGAAACGCCTTGACCGTGCATTAGCTAGTGCCGACTGGAGAATTAAATATGCTCAAGCCGTGGTGAAAAATCTTCCCAGAACCACCTCAGATCATTCACCCATCATCGTTGAGGTTGCAGGTATGTCCCCTATCCCCTCTACTAAACCTTTTCGTATAGAATCCACCTGGTACAGTCATAATGAATTTAAAGATCTTATCAATCATGTGTGGCACCCATCCAACAACTTTCTTAATGCCTCATGTAGGTTCAAGGAAGCGGCTACCCAATGGAACAGTAACATTTTTGGTAACATCTTTCACAGAAAAAAAAAAAAAAGAATTATTGCTTGTCTCGAGGGTATCCAAAAATCTCTCTCTGAACATTTATCCTCGAATCTCATTAGTCTTGAGAAGAGACTTAGAGAGGAGTACTTTATCATTCTTCACCAAGAAGAACAACTTTGGTTCCAAACACTAAATTCTTTCATGTGAGTACCCTTGTTAGACGTAGGAGAAATAGTATCTTATGTCTCAGAATTGCTGATAATTGGTGATGGGATGATCAAACCCTTCGCAATCATGTCAATTCCCACTTTGAAAGCCTTCTGTCAAAAGACCCCAATCAAAGTTCTGACTGTAAATGGACTAGTAATATCTCCTTATCTGAATTTCAACACATCTCTCTTGATAGACCCATTTCTGAGCTGGAAATCCAAAATGCCATATACCAGATGAATCCTTCCAAAGCCCTGGCCCAGATGGCATTCAGGCGGGTTTTTACCAAAAGTACTAGGACATCGTTGGGCCTAGCCTCTGCACTTTTATTCAAAATTGTTTCTAACAAAAGAATTTTCCTTATACTCTCAATAAAGTTCTCATTTCTCTCATTCCCAAGTGTAATCCCCCCACTAAAGTCTCTGATTTCCATCCCATTAGTCTGTGCAATGTGAGTTACAAAGTCTTAACCAAAGTGTTGGTCAACAGATTAAGGCCTTTTCATGATTACCTTGTGGGATCTTTCCAAGCTAGCTTCCTCCCTGGTAGGAAAACTTCTGACAATGTCATCATTACCCAAGAGACCATCCATGCCTTGAGCAAAAGTAAGAGCAAAGAAGGTGGTATGATCATCAAAATTGACCTTGAAAAGGCCTATGATAGAATTGATTGGAATTTCCTTCAAGAAACTTTAATTGCCTTTAATTTTCCTTAGTCTTAGGTTGATGTTATTGCTAACCTGGTTAGTGAAACCCAAACCTCCATTCTTTGGAATGGGTCCCAACTTCCAGATTTTGTCCCTACCCGTGGTCTCAGACAAGGGGACCCTCTGTCCCCCTATTTGTTTGTTTTATGCATGGAGCACTTGTCCCAACTCATATGCAACAGTGTTCATAAAAAAAGATGGAAAGGCCTTAAAGCCTCTAGGAGAGGCCCCTCCATCTCTCATTTGCTCTATGCCGATGGCCTCATTCTTTTTTCCAAGGATGGCATCTCGGATTGCAATAACATCCTGCAAATTCTCAATCAGTTCTGCAATAGCTCGGGACAAAAGATTAACTTTTCTAAATCAAAAATATTTTTCTCGAAAAATGTCCCGTCCCAAACTAGGCACACTATTAGTGGCATCATGGGAATTCCTCATCCTGACAATCTGGGAACCTATTTGGGTATTCCTCTTGTCCATGGGAGATTCTCCAAAATCCATTGCAAATATATCATCGACAAAGCTCAAGCTAAACTCAGTGGGTGGAAAGCTAAAACCCTTTCCGTGGTTGGGAGAATTACCCTGATCAAGTCTGTCATGACAGCTATTCCTTCTCATGCCATGCAAGTTTGTGCTCTTCCTGCTAGCATTTGTGATAAACTTGATAAAATCAATAGGGACTTCCTCTGGGGAGACTCTTCTGAAAAAGGAAATTACATTTAGTTAACTGGAAGATTGTTGGCCTAAGTAAAAATAAAGGTGGCCTTGGAATTAGACATGCCAGAAATCAAAATCTCTCTCTCCTTTCTAAACTGGGATGGGATGTGGCTACCAATAGCAAACAACTGTGGTCGAAAGTTGTCTCTAACAAATATTGCATGGGCATCAAACCTTGGGAATGGAATAAAAATCATTCATCTTCATCTTACCTCTGGAATGGCATACTCAAAACTAAAAACATCATTGCCCAGAACATCAAGTGGAAAGTTGGTGATGGCTCTAGCATTAACCTGTGGAATGACTGGTGGTGTGGCAATGGCCCTATCACCAAACCTGCTACTCTCCCCAATCACCCCACTATGGTTAGTGATATCGGTTGGAGATTATGATCTAGGCCCTTGAGAAAGTCTTTACGTTACATCATGTTCTCATTTTTTATAGAGATAACAACTTGGATTATTATATGTTTTAAATGTTTCTTATAATAATCACCGTCCTTAGTACTTATGAAGAACTAGTATAAGTTTAATTGATGATCATGTGTATGTGATACAAATTAAACTTATGGGTACTTGTTGGTGAACAAGTACTGGACATGACCCATTATGAGATTTATGACATGGTCAAATGTCATAATTAAATCTCATTAATTATATCATTGGAATCCTTAGACCTGAGATTATCATCGTCTTCCACATGATGAACGTTGTGTTTGACGTACTCAAACGCTACCCTTAATCAGGTGGTTATAAAGGCTACGATTGACACAATCGGATTCTTGTAGGGAAGAATGATAAGTCAAGATGGGATGTTGTCCCACTTTATCTCAAAGAGAGATATTTGCTTGGCCACTCGAGAGTAAGATTGATTATAGTGCATGGCCATGCCCAAATATTGATGTGTTCAATGTCATTTACTCATATCAATCTACTCGGAATCGATGAAGCATTGGACACTTAAGTTTACTTAGACCGTGGCTTATGTTCAATATGATATCGCGTGACAAAAGGATCATGGTATGTTTTATGAGGATAAATGAACTTCCTTAAGTTATATTAACTGGTTAGTCATGATGGCTTGCTAGAGTCCATTCATGATTTATAAGTTTGACCTTGGTCGGACTCATTGCCAACTTAATATAATCCTATGGAGTCACACACAAAAGAACAAATCAAAAAAAAGGCAAAAGGTTGAATTTGTGGCGGGCACGGCCGTGCCAGTTTGTGAGCACGACCGTGCCATTTAACAAGCACGACCGTGCCAATATTCAACTTGGGCAGATTTGGCTCGCACCAAATGGCATGACCGTGCCAGAGTTCCTGGGGCCAGATTTGGCAAGTTTAATTGGGTGATGGGATTTAGGTCTCCTAGGTCATTAAGGGTTAATGACTAGGGACTATAAATACATCTTTTCATTAGCCATTAAACTCGGACTCATTGCCAACTTAATATAATCCTATGGAGTCACACACAAAAGAACAAATCAAAAAAAGGCAAAAGATTGAATTTCTGGCGGGCACGGCCGTGCCAGTTTGTGAGCACGACCGTGCCATTTAACAAGCACGACCGTGCCAATATTCAACTTGGGCAGATTTGGCTCGCACCAAATGGCATGACCGTGCCAGAGTTCCTGGGGCCAGATTTTGGCAAGTTTAATTGGGTGATGGGATTTAGGTCTCCTAGGTCATTAAGGGTTAATGACTAGGGACTATAAATACATCTTTTCACTAGCCATTAAACTAATGCAACCCAATATGTTTGAGAAACATAATTCTTGATCCAAGATTGAGAATCAAAGATCAAGAACGCATATTATTCATATAGCCTTTTAATAGAAAAAGTTTCTATGGGATCTAGCAGTCTAGATCTATAATTGTTCTAGATATTCGTTCGTGTGTGGACACATAGAGGGTGCTAGCTTTAGCATCTCAAGTTCGTGTTCCTGTGATCGTGATCCGAAGAACGTGAAGAACGAGGAGATCAAATCTAAAGCTTGAAGACTTGAAGATTTGAAGATCCAAGATTTTAAATGCACAACAACGGTTAGTATTCTAAATTTATATTCCTATTAATTTAATCATCATGAATGGATCCATGGGCTCTAGGGTTTTGTTGATTTTTCTGTTGCCGTTTCCGCTGCGCAAGGACCCTCAAAACCCAACAATATCTTGATTGAGAATAGCTGGCATTTGGACCTCTTGGAAAACCATCTCCTTGCAGAAACCATGGAAACCATTAAAAATACTTATCTCCCACGGCACTACAAGGGCAAGGATACCCCTACCTGGCCCCTAACTCAAAATGGAAAATTCACTGTCAAAAGCACGTACTCTTTCATCATGAATGTGAATAATCCCACTGCCCTTGATATGAACCTGGATTGGCTCTGGAAAGCCAAACTCCCCCACAAGATCACTGTCTTCATGTGGACTGCGTTACATGACAAAATTTCTTCCAATGCTGTTAGATATCATAGACACTTGTGCAACTCTGACATCTGTGAAAGATGTGATTCTCATGTTGAAAACACAGATCATATCCTCCGGTATTGTGGCAAGGCCATTGAGGTCTAGAATCTCTTAAGAAGTGACTCTAAATGGATCAATAACCTCAATCTCCCCTTTGCTGACTGGATCAAAACTAACATCAGAAATCATGAGCCTATGGATGGCATTCCGTGGTCCATTCTGTTTAGTTCTATTATATGGTTTATTTGGAAGGACAGTAACAAGGAAGTCATACAAAGGGGTATGACCAACCCTTATGTAACTCATCGCAGGAGCACACTTTATGCAAGGGAAGTTCACTTAGCCTTTTGTAATGTTTCTACGGCAATCTCCATCCCTGCACTATATTGGAGGCTGAGCTACATGCAATCCTTGTGGGCCTGGAGCTGTTAAAGAGCATAGGACTTGGCAACATTGCAGTAGAAACTGACTCCCTCGCAGCGGTCAATTTGGCCCATAGTCCGGATAACGAAAACCACCCACATGCTCCCATCATGGGAGATATACAAGCCTTGATAAAGACCACATGCTGCGTCATCCAACACACACTTAGAGAAGGAAATCTGTGTGTTGATAATCTAACCAACTTTGGTGCAGAGCAAGTGCTACCCTTTGTGCGCATGGAAGCTCCTAATGATGAACTCAAGGAGCTTATGGTGGTTGACTACATGCGCGTCACCACCCCTAGAATCTAGTTTGTTTCTGCTTTTCTTTCCGTTTGTACCAAAAAAAAAAAAAAAAAAAAAAATCCTAAGCAAGGTAGCAATATCACACCAAATTTTGGTACCTATTGTTTTGATCATTGGAGATGCTAATACTTCAACATAGGTATCAAATTTTGCATATAACCCCTATCATTGGAGTTGCCCTTACAAATGTGGTCCAAAATTAAGTGTGTGAGTATATAACAAGTGGGGTAAGGAGAATAGAAAAATAATAAAATTTGAACATTTTAGGAATTGAGACTCACCAAAGGGACACCAAAAAAAATAAAAAAATAATGCAAGGTATTTTGGGACGGAGGGAGTAATATGATATTTCACATAGAGATTTTTTATTTTTTTTATTTATTCATTTTTCATTTTGGACAATGCTAGAAAATCAAAAGAAGTTCACAAAAAAATAATATAAAATGAGGTGAAAATGTTTTATTAGTTGAATCATTTGTTGATTCGTCACACTCTAATTGAAAGAATCAACAAAATCATGACAACTGATTTATTGTGTTTAATGTGACTTTATTACTCTATATCTCATTTATATTGATCACTTTGATTATTTTTTATCATATCGCGTTATCTAATTTAGACGCTGGAACGCTGCAGCAAAGTGTTAGGCCGCAGCACTTTCGAGTCCAGCCAGGTGGTTGTCCACATGAGACAGCAGGGAATGAATAGCAAGCAATATTAAATTATTTATTGTTTTAAACTATTAATATATATGAAATATACTAAATTATCATTACCATAATTAACTTAGGTAGTTCAATGATTTTATAATGCGGTTTTTTTTTTCTTGCCTCGACTTGACACGCATTCTCTTTGGTAAAGAGAAACTTTAGCAGAAAGCAGCGGCGTGCATTAAGCAATACTACAAGCAAAACATAACTCGGATCATGAGTCATAGCTTATTGATACGTTACCAGAAGTATAATTGACCAAAGAGCTCTAATAGGCCCAGTTACAACCTTCATGACATTATCAATAAAAAAAAAAACCAATTCAAAAAAAAAAAAAAAAAACAGAAGTATAATTGAATTCATCTAATTTGTTTTACCGAGAAAACACGTACTTAGTTCTAAACAGCGATCAGAAGCTCAAGTTTTTGTAATGACCATTTTTTAATCCTAAAAAGTGTATATTTAATAAACAATGTTAAAAAGTCTAATTAATCAAAACAATAGTATTTTGAAACGGAATGTGTATAATTTATTTTAAAATGAAGAAATACCTTCTTTGTCTTCATTCTCATCTTTTTTTTTTCTTTAAAATATTTAAGTCGACACAAATATATATATATTTTTTTTCGAGAAAAGTCGACACAAATATTTAAGAGCTATCTAGGGGGAATGAGGCTGATAGCCAATAGAATGAATCCGCATAAACAAGAGCTGCGGTGTCAAGTTATCTTATACTCCCCCGTCTCAAAGTAGATGTCGTATAGTTAAATTTTGTCTCAAAATACTTGTCGTTTCACTATTTTCAAAGTTTTTTTTTATTGCTCTATACTAATTATACCATTAATTAATAATAATAGTGAACTATCTCTTACCCAACCATTTAATTACCTAGGTAGTTAAATCACCTTAGGGATATTTGGGACTTCTTCACATATATTAATGATATTTCTTAATATGTGTGAAACACTCCAAAACGACATCTATTGACAGAGGGAGTAGCACGCAAAATCTGGGGTTCATAAGGGGACCCAAAATAATTTTGTTCACGAAGGCTAATGTCAATTGTCGACAATAGAGTGTTTATCAACCATTCAAATCTGGACAATAATGCCTAAAATTCTTTGCAAGATATTAGTAGATGAGGTAAAGGATTTTTCGATATATCTCATGGTGCTCGAAATTTCCATCTTACAACAATTCATTGTCAACTTGTCAATTGTCATTCAAATAAAATAATGCTCTATTTACGGCTCTGTAATAAATGCCACATTTTATTTTTTATCTGTCTCAGAATAAATGTCTCAAATTATTTTTTTTAAAAAAATTAAATATTTATTTTGAAACAGAGGTAGTAGAGGTAGTAAACTTTTTATAGTGAATTTTATATGTTTGTATGTTGTTTGTACAACAATATAATAGTAATAAAATTATTTGTATTCAAAAAATGGATTATTTATTTTGAAATGAACTAAAAAATAAGTGTGCTGCTTATTAATTATGGGACATTTGCTCAATAAAATTAAATTATTATGGGGCATGAAAAGGACAATGAACTATGTTTTCAAAATAAATCCACCACAATAAATTTGAATAGAAAAAGTTGTTTTCAAGAAAAAAGTTTGTATCTATCTTGGAAAGATTGACTACTACTAGCAATCTGGCATCATGTTCATTTTATGATGTTTCAAACATTGACCTTTTAACACAGTCAATAATCTTTCTATGGACGAAAATAACCTTTCAAGCATTGCTTCAAAAGTATAACCATCTCTTTGCAATATAACGTTCACCTTTACCACATACGTTAAAGGGTTATACAAATCACAAGATTATGGGAAAGAATAATTATTAACAAATACATATATGCAAGAAAAAAAAAAAAAAAAAAAACTCACCGATATGTGCTTTTCATTGCATCAGTGTGCCGGAAAAACAAGTTGAACCCCATGAGAGCAACTGCGATTTCAAAAGAATATAGATAGTGAAGTCCATATTTGTGATGACAGCTTTACTTCTCGCCCAGGTCTTTTGCAGATGCCCGCTATGAAGTAGAGTCAGGTGGAGGGTGCTTCGACTTCCATCTGGCAATACGAGGTGATCTTGACCTTGTACAAGTTTTGCAGATTTAATTATATCACCGGTTTTGATCTGAGGAAGAAATTCTCTCCCCACAGTAGTATATCTATGAACAAGATCAGTAAATATTAGGCACAAAACTATAAGGAAGAGAGTTTGAAGAGTAGCATTAAAAGCAATCAGATTTACTAGAGAGGAGAGATGAATGACAAACTCAATTTACTGCAGATGTGATAAATACATACCCGAAGACAGAAAATTGACCCTCATCAAAAGACAGCCCTCCTAAGCCAGACTGCAACATGTATTCATAAATGGCTTGCATCAATTTAGGAAGTATTGACATTTGCTCCATTGTACTCCCACCCCCCCCCCCCCCCCGTCCCAGAAAATGGCGTATTTGATATGCCAGTGTTTCAAAGAAACGTTCTTTACTTGTTTGTGCATTGCTTGTACAATGGTAAAATCGCACCACGACTATTTCCTTATTTAAAAAGGCGACATTTATTTTGGGACATACCAAAAAGAAAAGTGGGACATTTATTATGAGACGGAGGGAGAAAATGGTAAGAGAAACTACAGGGGAGAAACTCACATAGCTTTTGTCGTACAGATAGAAGAAAAACTGGTTTGGGGAGGAGTATTCTTCTGAGACATCACTGTGGGACATAGCAACTGCGCCATAAACGGATAGTGGAAGCACAGGCAGCTCTCCATCCTTTTTCATGTGGAAAAAAAAGGGATTTTATTACTTAAGGGATCACATTTGGCAGGTAATTGTAGATCAGTCAATTGAACAAAAAGTGAACGAACCTGCACACTTAAAGTTGTTTTATACAGTGGTTCAAATTGTCCAGCTGGCATTATTTCTAATGGAACGCTATTACCAATGTTCTTGTCAAGCCCATTGTCTGAGAGAATAGCTTGATCAGTGGACCTGAGCTTTATCCCGTTGTACGCCCCATCTACCACCTGGAAATTCAATAGTTTTGGTAAGTGTGTCTCTGTGTTATGCAACTCTGAGTTAAGTAGACAAAAGGAAAAGACTGGTAGTAAGCCTTCACAAGAAAAATAAATTATCAATTTGCAATTATATTCATGCTGCAGACTTTGATTCGATCAAGTAGAAGAATAAATAGCATGATTATCTGGAAACTCAAACATATAACATGATACATCAGCCCAGTCTGGAAACAATCTGATTATAAGGTAGTAAGTAGGCAAGGGTCTCTTTTGGTGTGTAAATGAAACTACGGCTCCGTTTGTTTCGCGTAAAACGACTTCTGGAAAATGACATAAACATGTTTTCGGTTGTTTGGTAAATCTAAGGAAAATGTTTTCCGGAAAACATTTTCACATGAGAAAAAAAAATATTTGAAAGATTAATATAGAAAAAAATTGACCGAGGGGAGGGGGTAGGGTGAACGTGTGGTGGGGATACGGGTAGGGTAAAGGTGGGGGTGGGGTAGGTGTAGAGGGTGGGTTGAGGTAGGTGGGTGTGGGTTAGGAAAGTTGTTAAAAAAAATAATTTTAATATGAGAAAAAAATTGATCGGGATGTGGGGTGGGCGGTAGCGGAGAACCGGGCCGGGGTGGGAGTTGTTAAGAATAATTTTAATATGAGAAAAAAAAAAACTGAACGAGGTGGAGGGAAGAGTTTTTAAAAAATAAGTTAATATGAGAAAAAAATTGATGTGGTTGGGGGTATGGGTTGGGCAGAAGAGTTGTTAAAAAATTGTTTTAATTTGAGAAAAAAAATTCGACTCGGGGGTAGGGGGTGGGTGGGGTGCCGGGGGATGGGGGTTGTTAAAAATAATTTTAGTATGAGCAATTTTTTTTTTTTTTTTTGATCGGGGTGGGTAGGGTGGGTGTGCATGGGGAGTTAGATGTGTTAGTGAGGGTTTTAACATTTTCTGGAAAATGCCATACCGAGAAAAAAAAATCCATAACTCATTTTACTTAGAAAAGTGGGGAAAACATTTTCCAGTGCTTACCAAACACCAGAAAATGGGCTTACCAAACACCAGAAAATGGGGAAATCATTTTTCGGAAAACGTTTTCCTCCAAACAAACTAGCCTAAGTAGGATGTGGTAGAAATAAATGAAAGTGGAGAGTGCCAAAAGAAAAGCATTTATGGTGGAAATTCTCAAAGCATCACACCTATCAAAAATAATCAAAAGAGTCCCAAATACAGCTTATTGGAAGGAAGCTTAGAACAAATACTCCCTCCATCCTAAATGAACGTCTGATTTCAAGAAAAAATTGTCTCAAAATGAGTTTTTTTTTTCCCTAAAAAAATTGTCCCTAAATGTTTCTTTTACCAATTTTTCTCAGTATTTATCACTCCTTCGGTCCCAGAGTAAGTGTCCAGCTTTACTTTTTAGTCTGTCACAGAGTAAGTGTCCACTTCCTAAAATGACAAAGAATCTTTATTATTCCTCCTACTCATTCTCTCTCCTACTTTATTTTTATACTCACAACACCAATCAACTTACTATTCCCTACCCCACCTTCTCTCTCCTACCTCACTTTTCATACTCACGACACTTACATCCTTTCAACAATTTCTTAATCTCCGTGCAAATGGGAGGATGGACACTTAATCTGGAATGGAGGGAGTATATACTAGCAAGGCATCACAAACCAAACAGGGTGCCGACATGTGTCTCGTCAGCAAGTGGAGAGTTAAATAAACATGCCTCGCTCATGCATCACAAACCAACACGTGCACTCACCATACTTTAAGACATTACTATCTCATGTCAGAACAAAAGTAGATGGGAGAAAAATGGCGCCAAGATCAAGCATTAACCATGCACATGATGGGAAAGTGTACATGTAAATTGATACTCAAATCAGAAAGAGGACAGATAGTTTACCACCTTACCAGTTTTGCAAAGTTCCCTGCTGTCAGCGGGGCAGAATAGCCATCTATGACAACCTGTGTACATTGTTAGCAATCAGCTTAAATGGTGAGAATGCGTATAACATTCACTTATCAGTCAGTGAAAGACATAAGTAGTAAGAGTTGCATATAACAATCACTGTACCCTATTATTAAATCATTTTGTAGTGAGGATTGCGTGTAATTTCCACTGCACCCTACTATTAATGTTATCATTTTGTTTCTACTTGCCTGACGGAGATTGGACACCAAGTAAGAAATTAGAAAATCTTCCATATCGGAGGCACTGATCATGGAAGCTAAAAATCGTTGTCTAAGCTTACTTCAATGTAGATTATAAGTTCACCAGTATTATAATGATTAGGTCGAAAACTCTGCTGATTGTTGGAATAGAGATCCTCAAAGAAACGAAGAGAAGGAAAATCTGGCGGACAAGTGAGCGGGCGCCTGGTCTTGACCAGGCAGGCGCCCGAGGTCGACAGAAAGAATCAGTCGTTTAGCGCTAGGAGTAAGCGGGCGCTTGGGCCTCACCAAGCGGGCGCTCGGGTGCCGCGACACTGAATTCGGGAATAGCAGTTTTTTTTGGGATTTCTCTTATGTTTAGGTTTAGGTCTTATTCTAGGGTGCATATATAAGCAATGTTCCGCCCCCATACTCATTGTAACTCAGATTTATCATATTATAGTGCAAAATCCAGGCTTGTTAGTGCCCCCAGAAGTAGTCAAACATATTGACAAACTGGGTAAACAATTCTTGTGTCTTTTGCTTTGCTTTATATTTTTTTGTGCTTGTTTGTGGTGCGGTGTTTCTTGTGATTTGCTTGGGTGTTGGGAGGGATTTTCCACAACAACTGGTATCTAGAGCTCTGGTTTATCGATTCGGTTTATCGGACGATTAGGGTTTGTTCATGCAATCAAGAATGGGCAAAGGATAAACAAGCGGTGGAGAAATTCGATAGGTCTGACTATGGGTTTTGGAAGATGCAAATAGAGGATCTCTTGTACAACAAAGATCTCTATAAGCCCTTAACAGGAGTCAAGCCGGAAAGCGAAAAGCAGGAAGATTGGGATCTTATGGATCGGAAAGCCCTAGGGGTGGTTAGATCTACTTTGTCAAAGTGGATCGCGAAGACTACCAAGAAGGCGAAAACCACCAAGGAGCTATTGGATTATCTTACTGAGAGATTTGAAACTCCATCTGCTGCAAATAAGGTTGATTTGATACGCAAGATGGGTAATCTCAAGATGCAAGAGGGAGGATCCATAGCTAAACACATCGATGAGATTATGGATGTTATAGACTCATTGGCTGCGTTGGATATTACGTTTGGGGATGAGGTTCATGCTTGTCAATTGCTAGCATCCTTACCAGGAAGTTGGAGCGGGACGGTGACAGCGTTAAATGCTTCAGCGGGTAAGAATAAATTGAAGTATGATGATGTTAAGGACTTTCTTTTAGGCGAGGAGAATCGCATGAAGAAGTTGCGGACACCATCTACTTCGGGATCGGCTTTAGCAACAACTAGCAGGGGAAATCCGGGTACTAGCAACAAGGGGAGAACTGAGTCAAAGGAAAACGTAGGAGGTGGTGAGTACAGGCCTAGGGAGAACAAGAACGTACCAAGGGTTGCCAAGGGATCGGTACAGTGCTATCATTGTAAGGAGTTAGGACACTACAAGAAGGACTGTCCTATGCGAGGGAACAGAGCGGCGAATGTGATAATCGAAGGTGAAGATGTACTGGTTCTAAGTGTTAGTAGTGCGCTAGAATCATGGGTGCTGGATTCGGGGGCATCATTCCACTCATGCGGGCATGCAAAGGAGATGGAAAATTATACTTCCGGTGGGATCTTATGTAAATAGAGGATCTCTTGTACAACAAAGATCTCTATAAGCTCTTAACAGGAGTCAAGCCGGAAAGCGAAAAGCAGGAAGATTGGGATCTTATGGATCGGAAAGCCCTAGGGGTGGTTAGATCTACTTTCAAAGTGGATCGCGAAGACTACCAAGAAGGCGAAAACCACCAAGGAGCTATTGGATTATCTTACTGAGAGATTTGAAACTCCATCTGCTGCAAATAAAGTTGATTTGATACGCAAGATGGGTAATCTCAAGATGCAAGAGGGAGGATCCATAGCTAAACACATCGATGAGATTATGGATGTTATAGACTCATTGGCTGCGTTGGATATTACGTTTGGGGATGAGGTTCATGCTTGTCAATTGCTAGCATCCTTACCAGGAAGTTGGAGCGGGACGGTGACAGCGTTAAATGCTTCAGCGGGTAAGAATAAATTGAAGTATGATGATGTTAAGGACTTTCTTTTAGGCGAGGAGAATCGCATGAAGAAGTTGCGGACACCATCTACTTCGGGATCGGCTTTAGCAACAACTAGCAGGGGAAAGCCGGGTACTAGCAACAAGGGGAGAACTGAGTCAAAGGAAAACGTAGGAGGTGGTGAGTACAGGCCTAGGGAGAACAAGAACGTACCAAGGGTTGCCAAGGGATCGGTACAGTGCTATCATTGTAAGGAGTTAGGACACTACAAGAAGGACTGTCCCATGCGAGGGAACAGAGCGGCGAATGTGATAATCGAAGGTGAAGATGTACTGGTTCTAAGTGTTAGTAGTGCGCTAGAATCATGGGTGCTGGATTCGGGGGCATCATTCCACTCATGCGGGCATGCAAAGGAGATGGAAAATTATACTTCCGGTGATTTCGGTAAGGTCTATCTGGCGGATGGCGAGCCTTTGAAAATCAAGGGGAAGGGGGATGTCAGAATAGGAGCATCGGACGGGAAGGTCTTACATCTACACGGGGTCAGACACATTCCGGGTTTGAAAAAGAACCTGTTATCAGTTGGGCAGCTTGATGAAGAAGGTTACAAGGTAACTTTTGGCTGCAGGAACTGGGCTATTACCAAGGAGGATTCTGAGATCGCTCGGGGTAATAAAGAGGGACATTGTATTTGGCGAATAACACCAAGGATAGTATCGCGGTGGCGTCAGCCAAGGGTGATACAGATTTGTGGCACTGTCGATTGGGTCACATGAGTGAGAAGGGGATGAAAGTACTTTGCTCAAAGGGATTGCTACCGGGTTTGAAGACAGTCAACGTGGGGATCTGCGAAGATTGTGTGTTTGGCAAACAGACGAGAAGCAACTTCTCGAGGACATGTAGGGCTTTGAGGGAAGCAAAGTTGGAACTGGTTCACACGGATTTGTGGGGGCTGGCCCCGGTAACTTCTCTGGGTGGTGCGTCATATTACATGACGTTTATTGATGATTAGACAAGGAAAGTCTGGGTTTATTTCTTGAAACACAAAGATGAGGCATTCGAGGTGTTTAAGAAATAGAAGACTTTGGTGGAGAATCAGACGGGTCTTAAGCTCAAAAGCTTGAGGTCTGACAATGGTGGGGAGTATGAGCTCGGGGAGTTCAAGGAATATTGTGCAGCGAATGGTATTTGTATGGTGAAGACACCAAAGGGCACACCTCAGATTGCAGAGAGGATGAACAGGACATTGAACGAGCGGGCTAGAAGTATGAGGTTGAAGTGTGGACTTCCGAAGACGTTCTGGGCATATGCAGTTGACACGGCGGCTTTCTTGATCAATAGGGGACCATCGGTACCATTGGGGAATGAAATTCCAGAGGAAGCATGGAGTGGCAAGCAGGTAAATCTGTCCTTTCTTCGCATATTTGGCTGCGTTTCATATGTTCATATAGACTCTACTGATAGAAATAAATTAGATGCTAAATCTGTAAAGTATACGTTTATTGGTTATGGCGGGGATGACTTCGGGTATAAGTTTTGGGATGACCAAAATCATAAGGTTATTCGTAGTCGGGATGTTATATTCAATTAACAGGTTTTGTACAAGGACAGAAAGGGGGCATCTGATGGGATTAGTTCGGAGCCAGACATTGTTGAGGTAGATATTCCAGACTCGGGTGGGAGCAGGACGGTTCATGATGACCATGATCAGGGGGTCACTGAAGATGAACCACATACTCCAGGACCGGATATTCCGCTGCGCAGATCCAGCAGGTTGCGTGGATCTCCTGATAGGTATTCTCCTTCGAATTACTATTTGTTGTTAACAGATAGTGGTGAACCGGAGTGTTATGCGGAGGCTGTTCGTAGTGTACTTTGTGATAAGTGGAAAGCTGCGATGGATGATGAGATGGACTTATTGAAAGCCAATAAAACTTGGGAGTTGATTAAACTACCTAAGGGAAAGAAGGCATTGCATAACAAGTGGGTTTACAGGATCAAGGAGGAGGCAAACGGCAGTAAGCGTTACAAGGCAAGGTTGGTTGTAAAGGGGTTTCAGCAAAAGTATGGTATTGACTACACTGAAGTCTTCACTCCTGTTGTGAAGATGACCACTATCAGAATGGTTCTGGGGATAGTAGTGGCAGATAACTTATTGCTGGAACAGATGGATGTAAAGACGGCCTTTCTTCATGGTGATTTGGAGGAAGAAATTTACATGAAACAACTAGAGGGATACTTGTCTAAGGATAACGAGGAACTGGTTTGCAGATTGACTAAGAGCTTGTATGGCCTTAAACAAGCTCCTAGGCAGTGGTACAGAAAGTTTGATGGATTCATGCATGACATTGATTTTTTCAGATGTGAGGCAGATCATTGTTGCTACTTCAAGAACACTGACAACGGGTACATAATCTTGCTATTATATGTGGATGACATGCTAATAGCGGGCTCTAGTAGTAGAGAGGTAAACAGATTGAAGGCACAGTTGTCAGAGCGGTTCGAGATGAAGGATTTGGGGGAGGCCAGAAAAATCTTGGGCATGCGGATTGACCGGGATAGGGAGTCGGGTAAGTTGGTTCTTTCACAAGCAGAGTACGTCGAGAAGGTCTTGGCAAGATTTTGCATGGAAGAGGCAAAGCCAACGGGTACACCATTGGGTATGCACTTCAAGCTATCCGAGAAGGACTCACCTAAGGGAAAGGAGGAGCGTGACAAGATGGATAGGACTCCATATGCTTCGGCAGTGGGGAGTCTAATGTATGCCATGGTGTGTACAAGGCCGGACATTGCACATGCGGTGGGAGTAGTCAGCCGGTTCATGGGCAATCCAGGGAAGCAACATTGGGAAGCGGTTAAATGGATCCTTCGTTACTTAAAGGGTACTGCTGGTAAGGCTCTATGTTTCTCAAGCAAGGATGTCGTGTTAGCGGGTTATGTTGATGCGGATTTGGCATCAAGTGATCTTGATAAGAGGAGGAGTACTACGGGTTATGTTTTCACATTGGGTGGTACGGCTATCTCCTGGGCTTCTAAATTGCAGAAGATCGTGGCTCAGTCGACTGCAGAAGCAGAATATGTGGCAGTGACAGAGGCAAGTAAAGAGATGGTATGGTTGCAGAACTTCTTGGGTGAACTTGGGAAGACGCGAAGTGGTAATGCTCTCTACAGTGACAGTCAGAGTGCAATTCATCTAGCAAGGAATCCGGCGTTTCATTCTAGAACGAAGCACATCGAGCTGAGGTTTCATTATATCAAGCATCTCTTGGAGAGGAAGATCTTAAGGCTGGAGAAGATTTTGGGATCGGAGAACCCGGCTGACATGTTGACCAAGGTGGTAAACCTTGAAAAGTTGAAGCTATGCATAGCTTCAATTGGGCTTGGAGAATAGGGGAGGAGGAAGGCACTACCATGATCGAGGTGAGCACTATGGCACTAAGGATGAGTTGAAGACCGATACGGGGCTGATATGCAGATTGATCTCTAGGTGAGAGATTGTTGGAATAGAGATCCTCAAAGAAACGAAGAGAAGGAAAAACTGGCGGACAAGTGAGCGGGCGCCTGGTCTTGACCAGGCAGGCGCCCGAGGTCGACAGAAAGAATCAGTCGTTTAGCGCAAGGAGTAAGCGGGCGCTTGGGCCTCACCAAGCGGGCGCTCGGGTGCCGCGACACTGAATTCGGGAATAGCAGTTTTTTCGGGATTTCTCTTATGTTTAGGTCTTATTCTAGGGTGCATATATAAGCAATGTTCCGCCCCCATACTCATTGTAACTCAGATTTATCATATTATAGTGCAAAATCCTGGCTTGGTAGTTCCCCCAGACGTAGTCAAACATATTGACGAACTGGGTAAACAATTCTTGTTTCTTTTGCTTTGCTTTATATTTTTTGTGCTTGTTTGTGGTGCGGTGTTTCTTGTGATTTGCTTGGGTGTTGGGAGGGCTTTTCCACAACACTGATTAATTTCATAACTGGCTAAAACTTCTACTCCTCCAACTGAATTGAAGAGGCATATATTGACACATTGCAAATTAGGAAAAGGTTGTACAATCACTAGCTTCCTGAAATACTTTATCAGTTAGAGATCAAAATTTCACGTTGATTTCGTCGATACGACTTTTCTCAACCAGAAACTTAAAAGGTACTTGCATACTGTAACTCTTCAACTGTGACAAACTATAATGGTGACTGCCACTTCATTTGGACCGAGTAAGTAATATCATTGTTCTTTTTTAATGGTAAAGATGATATACTAACTCTACAATGTAGAACTCAATTGTTTGTTCAGCTTCGTCTAGTTGAGCCATCTCCTTTTACAAAATCAGAGGGATACTGGTAGGATATACTCCCTCCGTCCCACCCGAATTAGGATTTTGGGTTGGGCACGGGGATTAAGGAAAAAGTATTAGTGGAGTAGGTGTTGTGAGTATGAAAAGTGAAGTAGGAGAGAGAAAGTAGGGTAGAGAATAATTAAGTGGAAATTTGTTGTGAGTGTGAATGTGGGTCCCATTAAGTAAAACACTTCCATTTTTGGGTTGTCCTAATTCGAATGGGACACCCAAAATGGAAATTTGTCCTAATTCGAGTGGGACGGAGGGAGTATACCAATCTACAAAATCAGAAATTTGGTATACCTGAAGTGTGGCATATTTTCTGGGAATACCGCCAGCTTCTGGAGAAAATGATGAACCATCTCCTTTCTCCATCACAAATTCAACTATCCCTCTCCCACTAAGCCTAAAGAAAGATAAAAATATGCTAAAGGTGAAAATAGGTAGTAATGACTTGATAAAGCATATCAAACAGAGTACACATCGAGATATTCAGAGGCTTAAACTAATACAATAAAGCATATCAAATATGGGAAAAGCCTTTTAGGATGATATTGTCAAGCTATGAACAGATGACAGACACACCTCAAACGTAACAATCACCAAGAATTTACAAACACCTACCACGTTAGTTTTATGGAAACATGCATATACAACTGATTTGTTGTAATTTCACCTCTAGCTACCATTTACTTCCTTCCTCACGTTAAGATGGTCCCATTTGACTTTTGATAGTCAACTCAATTGCACATTGACAAAAAATCTATACAAATTTGATAGTCCTCGGGAGAATTAAAAAATAAAATGTTATTGATGCATTACAAAGAATACTATCATCAATAAATAGTTTTTAAAATTTCATGAAGACTATCAAATTTGTATAGAACTTTGGTCAAAGTTCATTTTAGTTGACCTTTAAAAGTCAAATGGGAGTATCTTTCCGGGACGGAAGGAGTACTAAATATGGGTAAGACTCAGTCATGAAGGAAATATTGGCGGAGGAACTAAAACATCCCGCTTTCTTGTACTACCAATATTGGACAGTGTAAATATAACCCTCTGAAGAGATATTGAGGACTCGTCCTTTGCTCTGCCAAGCTTTTGTTCTATTGAAGGCATTGCCAAAAAATACATGAGAGCTGATGACAATAGTACCCAACCACTTTGCACATGTTACAGGAGGAGGAGGGAGTTGGTGGAAAATTAAAGCCTTGAACACGCAAACATTAGCGGCTTGATGGATGATCAAGCGGACCAAGTCTTTGTCGATGTGTCACGCTGTGGATGATGCAGTCACCAGTGCTCACCCATGATCTCTCCAAGATTCCCTTATTTTTAGCATATTTTCATTAGCTTATCTTTAGCCTTTTTGTGGTTGCAGTTAGCTTAAGTCCAGTTGTCCTTCAGTCTGTTTCTCGTCATCATAAGTTTCAAAACCTATTTGTACTGGAGTCTTGTCCTCTATAGAGCCTTTAAAATTATTGACGCCATGCAGATCCTGCAACTAGTCTTCAGTCAATCTGTTCGTCCGCGTTTTTTTTATTGGTAATTTAAGGAAATCTGCATCAAACAATCATACATCTAGGGATACTATATGTGATGTCGGAATTTTTTTAGATCTTATATTTGGCATCAATGTCAAGGCCAACTCGGTCCCACCAGATCTACGAGTACAATCAAATTCAAATCTCTCTCTCTCTCTCTCTCAAACCCACACCACTCTCACCTGGTTGGCAGACCAAAAGTCATCTGGCGATTTTGAAATTGTAACCAATCGTCGCAAAACTTGAATTGCTTTTATCAGTTTCACTACTACGCATGTTTTAGGAAACTGCTGTTTTATGTAATGGGAAGTACTTTTCGTGTTGCAGACAATATGATCTCATAAGATTGACAATGAGAAAACAAAGTGAAATATCATGATTGACTCATTACCTTGGGTAATTCAAGTACTGTGCAGGCAGCAAGAACGATAATCCAGGAGCCTGTCGAAATCAGATCTTAGCCTTTATCTTTCTGTTAATTCAAGTATCTGTAACTAAAACATCCATGACATGGGATGATCATGTCAAATATTATTTTTTGGAAAATTAGTTAATATTATGTACATGCAATTACTGCAGGAAACAATTGACCAAAAGAAAAGTCAAGTTTTCATGATGCCCTTCTTGTATGATGTAATTACAATTACCTGCAATAATTCCAGCTGTGCAATAGAATCCAGAGACGACGCAAGAACTATAGATACTCTATCGGGATCCTTATCCTTGATACATTCAAGTAGTCTTTTCATTCCACCCTGGACAGCCATAATACATTTTCACCATGGTACCTTCTGGACTAAATCATAAGAACACAAAATCTAGAAAAGCAAAAGCATGTAACTGACTGAATCCCACAGTTATGGAATGACATTACACCTAATAACAGAATTGACAATGAACGCCTCTTAATGTTGTACTAGTTAATGACTGGCTATCTGATGCTTCATATTAATTTAAAGAAGGAATGAAAATAAGTGGTTGAAAATGTACGCATCCTAGCTCCACATTAACTTGATTGTAAAATTGATGAGCTATACACTAGTGTTTTCATGGAAGTTAAGTTCAAAACAAATGAAATCAGGCCACTCGTTACCACTTTTAAGAAAGTAGTAATGTCATCATAAATGGAAACTGTTTGGTTATATTTATTCTTAGCATGATCATTTTAGATTTGGAGAAGCTACCATGTTTCAAATTCATTCAGTACAAACAAACATGATTGCTATCCTCAGATTCAGAATGGGAAATGGAGCATGATGTTGAACACCATTTTAGTTAACCAAGAAATCAAGGTAGAGTCAAGAAAGCTAGAAGCGTTTTCCAAACAAAGGTGCTAAGTCTCAATCTTCAAAAGTACCTTCCCGTCAATAAGAGATGCATAAATCTCTGAACCCTTTCCTTCTCATCTTCTGGCAAGCTAGCCAATATAGATTCCTTTTCATCAATTGCTATCTGAAAAATAAGGATAGACAAGGAAAAATAGGTAAGAACAAGAGCAAAAATGATTCATTAACAACGTAAGACAAGCGAAAAATTCCTTCCATATACCTGTTATTACTAATATGAAATGAGTGGCTAACAGAAATAACAATAGGAAAATAGGGATGTTCGGCTCATTAAGCTAAAAGGTCAAGCATGCCCAGTTGACATCAGGAACCTATAGTCAAAATATTGTCACTTCCTAAGTGGATGATATTTTAGACTCTCGATCGTATTTGAAAGTGCCTCACACTATCTATGAATATTTAGTCTTGCAGCAGCGTTTAGAATTTCGCAGTTGGCCTTTTCATTTTTCCTTTCCCTTTTAACTTTCAATTTTGCAGTTCCCACTCTAAGATTGAAGGTGAGTGGAAGGGAAAAGGAAAGTGAAAGGGAGTATGAGACAGATAGATGGTTGCTGGAGATGTAAAACTACAGGTTTCCTCTAAATTTATTGATGGGAACCAAGCTGAACCTATACAAGATACTTATATGAAATCAGGAAACTAGAAGTAAATTTAGGAGTTTAGTTTCTCTTCTTCTAGTTTAGGGTTTATGGGTTAATTTTTTTTATAGGGGTGTAAGGTGCCACTAAACAATTGATATTTGTGTCTACATGTTTTTCCTTACATTGATTGTTCTTTATTCTGGCTTCCTTCTCGCGTCAGCTAAATTCTCTTTTCCCTATTAACATTTCAAGAGGAAGAGATAGGGAAAGATAGACAGATAGCTGCGCATGAGGACGCTAAAAGGTAATAATAGCACATCTAATTTATGTACATCATCCATCCTGGAAAACCAATACTATACATTTTCCTCGTATGGCTTCTTTGATACCAAGGAAGCTCCTGCAATAATTCTTAACTCTTAAGGTTTACCAAATCAAACATCAGATTCTCAATAACAACATTGTGTCACTATCTGGTCAGAAGTGTTGATCTATCCTGCATTACCCTTCATAGCAGAATTTACCTTCAGAGCTTTCTTGACATTGCCCTCCATTGTACCATATGGCTTTCTCTGAGGAATCCTCAGCAAGTATGAGAGCTCTTCAAGAGAATCCTACAAGAATGAGCAGATCTTTAGCATAATATACTACTAAGTAATGGTAAGTACAGAATGTATAGCTTTATTTAAGAACCTGTATACTCTTCATATTCGTGTTTGCAGGAATAGCCTTCCTCAGTGCTAGTTCTCCAGTTCTAGGAACCTTTGTGTCTGGAGAATAAAGTACTGCTTCAGAGGAGAAACAAACAGTGAATCCCATCCAGCCAAAGGTATTGGAGAGGTGAGTTGAATGATCATAAGGATGATCGATATTGTAGTATCTAATCTCTTCCGTCCATGCTCCAGAGACGGTATACATAATTTGGAGAGTATGTTATGATGGCTTGTCAATTCCTGCATGACAAAATCCCCAAATCAAGAATCAGGCACACCTGAAGACTGAAGAGAGGTACATAGTTACCCTCAGACAACCAATGCAAAATTTGAGGCTAACCGGGAGACAACAAATGAGGAAGGAATTTAAAATGTACAAATAATGCACATTACTTTATAAAGGAACACCAGATGGATTTAAATAATGTACATAATCCAACACTGCTTCCCGCGAGATTGTTTTCGATTTTGAATAAAAAGACAGATCATCATATACAGGTTACTCGGCCATTGATCTCTCTTTTCATGAATACGTCCACAGCTCAACAGACTAGTATGGACAGCTAATTTGAGAAAAACGTTCATACATTACATGTTTGCGAGAGATGTGCGTCGAAGCCTGGTTATCTCCTTCAAAATTTGCATGATAACTATCCTCTCTATTCATTGCTTAATGATATTCCCTTTATCACCGGGGTCCATTAATTCTGTACATGAAATGTATTCTTGATGACTTAAGGAACACATCAGCAGGACCACAGTTGTATACTGTATATTTTATTTATGTTGTAGTTTTTCAGTCACATTTTCTGTTAATTGAAATGCACTTAACTTACTTAAGTAATGACATAATCTTCATTAGCAGAAAAAAAAACCAAGCTTTTAATCTCAAGTTTTTAGTCGGTGTTGACACTTTCATTTCTATCCATCATTCAAAATTCAAATATGATATAGTGATAAAAGGTCTACGCAAAAGTACATGAAATCAAAATATGGGTCTTAACTTCCACATGGCTAACAGCTTCGACTGCTTCGTTAATTTATTTCAATTTTTTTTATCACTGAACTCTAATTCTATGTACTCACCATAAACTGACTCCGACCTCCCAGAATCAGAAAGATGGAATGAGTAGCTAGTGCAAACGTGGAAAATGCAACAAGACTAATTACTGGGTACAACCGTACAAAACAAAACCCTAATTATCCCCAAAATTGAGCACCACAGCTCCACCACAACTCCCTAATCGTTTGATGGATCCTTCCACTTACATATCCTTCGGATCATATCAGACAGTTCTCCTAATTGCTAAAAAATGCCATACATCCCTGACAAAGTTCAACATTTCAAATGCAAGCAAAAAATAAAATTACGGCTCACAATCAGCACAATGTAGTAAAATTTATATGCCAAAAACTAAATCAAGCCAATTTACTTCTACAAATGCATAATCGAATTTCAAATAGGATTGAACTAACCCTGGAGTTACTCAGTTTCGAGAAAATGCGGGTAAGTCTGAGATGAACTGATGTAGCAGGCTCTAAGCAACGGATTCGATTGAATTGAGAAATTGAACGAGACGTAAGAGAAGATTGCTTTGTAAGAGAGAGACTGACGGAGGAGACATTGGCGGAAACCTTGTGACAGACGGTGGAGGAGGTTAACGGAAACGCCATGCGCACGGTGGTTTGAGGGTATTTTGGCGCGCCTCATCCAAAGCCTATCTGTATGATACATACATTCTGGTAGCTTTTAAAATATTGAAGCTCTTGTGAAGGACCACACGCATGGCTGTACGTGTTCACCACTCGCTCCTAACCCGGTTTACTGCACTGGATAAGCTATTCTCATTGTGGATAGTTATTTTTTGTATACAAACACCGCAATTACCAAGGAGTGCCGCTATTCACACCCTAATTCTTACTTCCTCCTTCCTTCTTTAATCTACAAAAACTACCTATTTGGTTGTCTCACTTTAACTTACAAAATCCTAAAATAAAAATGTTTTACTACCTCCGTCCCAATTTAAGGTTCTAAGTTTGTCCCAGTTTAAGGTTCTTAGTTTTTTAAAGACTTATTTGAAGGAACAAGTGATGAAAATTTTAAAACTTGTTATTGCTGCACCATTATAAATACTATCAGTAACAACTTTTAGATCTTCGATAACTATATTGACCAATAATTATTGCTTAAAGTTGCTTCAGAGAAACAACAAAAAAACTAAAAGCCTTAAACTGAGACGGAAAGAGTAATACTTTTAAAATGGTGGGACCCATTTATCATACTCACAACAACCGTCCACTAACTATTTTCCATCACACTTTCTCTCCCACCTAACCATCTACACTCGCAACAAACACATTTTTCACTTTTTTTCTTAACTAATGTGCCCAACTCATTTTTTTTTTTTTTTTTTTGTTTTGTAAGTTAAAAGACGGACAAAGGAGTATGTTTATAGACATTCATTTTCATCTTCTCATTGTCACACCCCCAAATTTCCCCGTCAATCAAGAACTCCTGCGATCACATCGTCATTGCCGCCGGTAACAGTTCTCACTTCTTCATTTCTAATTCCAGTTATTTGGCCCTAATTTCCGTGTGTGACTCCTCGTCGTTCACTTCTCATGCCAAATTATCACTAAGTTAGTGTTTTTTTTTTTTTTTTTTTTTTACCGTAGTTATGGAACAGTGTGCATCATTTTATAAATTCGTGTTAAGAGTTCTGGATTAAAGTGAAGATATAGTGTGGGTTTGTAACAATGATAAGGTCTGACGTTTCATCTCAAAACAAATTGGCAATGAGAGAAGTAGCCCAAAATCTTCATATAGTCAATAGTCAAGACTTGTTAATTTTCGAGATATGGGATAATGTCTCTAACAAAGGTACCATTGGTTAAGCCTTCTTACGACTTGACCTACGTCCCGGGAGTGAGAGAAACCATATCTTTTCCGGAGGTTGTTACATCAATTGAGTGCAATCGAGAAACTGCGTCTAATCTGAAAATGGTAATACAATCGTGAAACAACCATACTAGTCCATACACAACAAACCCAAGAAGAGAAGATTGCAGTTAAGTTGCCAATTCATGCTAGCAGTGGCTTTAAAAGTTCATCTTGAGCAGGAGACTAAGCCTAACACAAACCCAAGAAGAGGAAAATAGTCTGATCACTCAGTGGCATAGCCAGATTTTGTTTCAAAGGGGTAAGATTATTTTAATCACAATAGAGTATATTATAATGTAATGCCTAATTTTAGTTTAAAAGGGTGCAAGAGTTTAATATAGTGTTATATTTTCTTAATGCAAAGGGCGGAACAATTATAACTTTTAAGAGTGAAAGGCAATTTTCAAAAAATATTCTGGTGCTAAATTGGTAAATTGGAAAAACAAATGGGAGGGGGTAATTGCCCCCTTCCTATGAGGTGACTTTCATGGGGTTTATTTTCACCCAATCTCAAATTCCAGCTGAACCAAAAATAAAGAAGCAACGATTAGCTATGAGGTGATAGATTCACTTTTTTCTAATAAATGTGACGGTGCCAAATTTACTTTCCCAAGGGGCTTATTTTGTCACTGCTTTAGTGATATAACGTATCGTTCAAATGATCCGATATCTGATAGGACTTGTTAGTGATTAATGGGTGAATCACTCACAAGCATGTTCACGTAGATTTTATGGGGTAAAATTTACAGAGATTCAGATCTGACATGCAGCCGCAGTTTAGTTAGACATCAATCGTTAATGATGTGTGATGTGTTTCAATCTCTCTTGTTGCTAGTGCTTGTATATCCATCTTTGATATAAAGTTGTGCTCACCCTTTGGTGTACTAAATAGTTTCTTCTTCTACATTGCATAGGATCTTGATGAGTTAAAGACTATCCTTAAACCACGCATGAAATTATTAGTACAGAATGAAGAACGTGAGTGGTTTATCGTGTTCGTGCCCAAAGCTCCATCCCACATGGATCAAGCCATCAAAATGGCAAAAAATGTGTATGCCAAACTTGAAGTTGGTAAGTTTTTTTTTTTTTAAAGGTCTTGTGCTATTATCTTCTGTCCATAATCATAATCTATCAAATTATATGAAAAGAGTCATGCAAGAATCTCTTATATAACTGTAGGTAGTGGGTTATAATAAATGATAAAGTTGTGCTCACCCTTTGGTGTACTAAATAGTTTCTTCTTCTACATTGCATAGGATCTTGATGAGTTAAAGACTATCCTTAAACCACACATGAAATTATTAGTACAGAATGAAGAACGTGAGTGGTTTATTGTGTTCGTGCCCAAAGCTCCATCCCACATGGATCAAGCCATCAAAATGGCAAAAAAAAAAAGTGTATGCCAAACTTGAAGTTGGTAAGTTTTTTTTTTTTTTTTCCTGAAAGGTCTTGTGCTATTATCTTCTGACCATAATCATAATCTATCAAATTATATGAAAAGAGTCATGCAAGAATCTCTTATAATAACTGTAGGTAGTGGGTTATAATAAATGATAAAGTAATTTAATTAGAATCGGCTTTCTTTCGGTTCATTGTCAGTCCATCGTCATTGTTATCATTGCTCAATTGATTTTCACATCATTATGTATTACTCCCTCTGAAATGAATGTCCAAATTTCTTTTTAAGGGACATTCTGAAAATCTCTACTTTTTATAATTTTTGTGCGTGTTATTGACTCTTGACTAGGTGCAAAATTTTGGAGGCTTATCATAAAACATTTTTTTAGGCATTGTGAAAGTTGTACATTAATTCGGCCAAGGGAAAAGTAGTGATGCAGTGTTGAGTTATGGTTGAAAATAGATCAAATCTAACAGGTTTGAATAGAATGTAATTTTACCAAATTCAAGGCTATAGCACATATTCCAAGCCAATGATTTTTTAGGAAAAAGAAAAGGGCACCCTTCTTTGACTCGTGAATACATGCTTCACTCAGGTGCTTCAACCATATTTCACCCTTAGTCATAAATTTCTACGAAATTTGCTTGTCCAAAATTGTCCTTTGCACCCTAAATTTTTATATGTTCGTAGGAAAGCTTTGATAAAGTTTGAGGTTCCATCCCAAAACCAATTGGCGATGGGAGGAGTGGCCCTGGATCTTCCAACAAGCTTGGTGTTCATGTTTGAAATGGCACATCCCCATGAAAACTCTTTACGTGAATATGATGAACTAGAGTTCTGCTACTTGGAAACAGGTGCTTAATGTTTCTATTTCCTTCATATTTGTAATTATATGCTATCGAATTCCCAATCATTTTATGTATTGTGGATCATAATTCACATGACGCTGACCATATACATGAAACATACACCAATCTCAACAACTAGTTAAAGGAATCTATTTTCTAAAATCCCAGAAATGCTCTACTGACACTGCATCAACTCCTGAATCCAGCGCAAAAGAAACTGAAAGTATCGCCTTCAAATATGCTATGCAGGATTCTATGTTCTCGAAACTTTTATATTCTTCATAACCCCCCCCCCCCCAAAAAAAAAAAAAAACAGTGACCTGAAGAGAAAGCTTACTGGAGCTTTTTATAATGAGCCTTCTATTGCTTCTTACAAGGCTCGACAGTGATTATAGGCCTGTTTACCATAGCTGAGGGCTGAAAACTTATCTTGATGGCTGATGACTTATTGTTAATGACTAATTAATTGATTACCATTTGTTTTGGTTGTTCGAAAATGGATGGTGATTATTTTGGCTGCTAAAAAAAAAACTATGTACACATTGTAAGGTATAATGTGAATATTTGGTTAAAACTTAAAATATGAGAAAAGAATGGATTCATAAAAATGACGATTTAGCATGTACAGTTAAATGTAATTATACCCTTAATTTTATGATAACTAAAGGTAAATATGGGAAAAATAAATAAATAATATTAAAAGTAATTAAATCTAATAAAAGTCCTCTTTGAATTGACGATTTTCTTTCTTTTGTATATTATGCATTTTTATTTTCTAATTTAAATTTATAATATAGTAATAAATTTTTGAAAATAAGAATTCAAAGAAAAAATATTTCAAATGAATTAAGGTGTTGTGTGACCTTAAGGTCATGGGTTTAAGTCCTGGAAGCAGCCTCTTGCATATATTATATGTAGGGTAAGGTTTGCCTACATTTCACCCTTGTGGAGGGAAACCTTCCTAGGGTCCTCGCTGTGCAGGGATGCCTTGTGCACCAGGCTGCCCTTTAACCATATGTAGGCAACAGGGATTGAAAACGACACCTACCTAGTGATTAGTGAGCGTGTTTTACCCAAAAGAGCATTAAGCTCCTATTTTGCTGCTTTTGGCTTGCTTTTTTAGTGCAAAAATGAGATTGTGCTCTACTTATTGACTTCTTTAAATTAGATAAAAACAAAACACTCTAATCTGTTGCTTGTGTATCCTGTTTTTGGCTTTAGAGTCGTAGACTTATTTTTCCCGAGCTTCTCCAGAAAGAGTGTCTACTTAGTGCGAGCCTGACCATCATACATTATTCTTTTGGGCTGGAGCTCTCAGGCTGCTCTAAATACTTTGGACTGAGTTATAGAGATCCTTCCTGGCGACCTTTTTGATGATGCTCAGTCTTTGAGTTAATGCGTAAAATGGCAAAAGAATGTTTAGCAACTGCATTATTAAAACTTCGAGATGGCTTTGTTCATGCTGGGCAAACTGATAGGAGGCCAACATCGGCCTCTTTCTTCTCATAGTTGCCCCAATCCATAGAGCTGGAATATTGTTTACTTTACTCTATGCCTGGGGTGAAGGTGATCCCTTCTCATGTTCTACTTGTTGAAAATTGTTGTAGTTTGTACAGACATTGCCTTATACATTACTCCCTCCGTCCCAAAATGATCTTCACGTTTGACGGTTCAAACTTTTTTTCTAAGGATATGAACACTTGCTTCACTGGACATGTTAGTGTTTATGCACATTTTAGCCTAAATTCAAGAAATGAGATGAACTTTTTTGACAACGAAAAATGGCAAATGAGAAGATTATTCGGGATTTCGGGACAGAGGGAGTGTTATTTTTCCCTTTTACTTCAACATGGATCATACAAGCTATTGTGTGCATTTCTGCGTTTTTTTCCAGAACATGCCAACCCTATTGTTATCCAACAATTTACAATTCACATTAATGTCAGTATAAGAAGTAAAGTGCCATATTTGGGTCTCCATTCTGAAGTAAGGATAAGTGGATTTACTTTTTGAAATAGATGTACTCCCTCTATCTCAGAAAGAGTCTCATTTTGACTTTTTATGATCAACTTAAATGAATTTTGACCAAACATTGGTGTCAATCTAATGATCACAGTGAAATTTTAAAAATTGTTATTGTTATATCACTTGATAATTTGTCGATTACAATTTTTATAATTTCACTAGAATGATTAGATCGACATCAATGTTTGGTCGAAGTTCATATGTTGACCATAAAAAGTCAAAATGAGACTATCTTTCTGGGGCAGAGGGAGTATAAACTTACCCTGAGGCACATCATGAGTGTCAAGTTTATATGCTTGCATAAGCCTAAAGGGGAAGATATAGAAAGGAGAAGGGTCATTTGGCATGGAAATCATGTTTGTGATCCGCAGACAAACTTGTTCTACATAGTAACGTTGAAAGAGTAGAGTATTTGACAGTTTAGTCAATTTTTATCTTGATGATACTAAATTAAGTTAGTACTTTATGACATTCCGATGATTTATCAATTACAATTACAGTACAATTTTTAAAAACCACTAAAATGTTTCGATCAACATAAATGTTCGGTCCAATTTCATTTATATTTATGTTGACCATAAAAAGTCAAATGAGACAATCTTTTTAGTAGGACAGGGTGAGTACAAATTATCTTCTTGTGGTTAATAATGTTTGGTTACTCAAATTAAACACTTTGAGTTACCAAACATCAAGTCACCTCTACGTTGTGGGCGGACTCTTCATTGAACGTCATGCATTGTGGGAGTTTTTAAGCACCAAATTGCCCTTGTTTAAGATACATGTACGTATTTTGCTCAGATACAAGTGCACAAGGCATCGGTCCATGATAATAGGCCGTATTTTGCTCAGATACAAGTACAAAAGGCATCGGTCCATGATAATAGGCCGGACATTTGGATAATGAAGACAAGAAGTTGTCAAAATTAGTACATATTTATTTTGGGACAGACGGAATACTATATCATGAGAATTAGATTGGAATGGTACAATTCCACTAATGAACTGTTAGTATTTGACCAGGAAAAAAAGAACTTCAAAAGGACCTACTTAGATAGATTATGGAGTAACACTATGCAGCCAAACATGACCTTGACAATTGCTTTAATTAGTGAATCATTTCCACTCCATCTTCCACAACAACTCTTACAAATTAATCTTTTACCATTGATTAGATATTTGGCACATTTTCAATTTACTATTCACCAAAGGAGAAATTTAGGTAACATTATCACCATTTTTTTGTCAATAATTAAGTAGAAAGAAAGCCTGTCCCAATGGTCCCACACAATTAACCAAAAATCTAATTGTGAATCATATACTTCTTTTCCTCTGACTCAGAAAGTTAGTTCCTCTTTTTTCCGTTATTTTTTGTTGTTATTACGAATGAACTTTGAGCAATAATTTAGGCTGCTTTTAGTTATCCTAATGAAAATTTACAAACTTGTTATTGATACACCATTATTAATACTATCAGTACCATTTTAGGTTCTCATTAAAATTTAAAGCAGCCTAAATTATTGCTCAAACTTCATAGTAACAACGGAAAAAATGAGACTAACTTTCTAAGAGTATTATGAGTTAGTTTATTAGTCTCAATCCAGAATTTATGACCAACAAACCAAGAGTTGATGGATTAGGGATCTAAGTTAGTTGGTACCACATCAATGAACATTGACATCAACCAAACTCATCTTAGATCCACTATCGATTAGAGCATTTGGGCAGGCAATACATTTCGATCCCTATTTTCATATTCCCTCTGTTTCGGAATAAATGTCTTGTTTTTTATTTTCGTTTGTACCAAAATAAATGTCGTCTTACTAAAAATAGGATATAAAGTTTGGTGAACTTCCTATACTATCCATTCTAATAGGCATAAGCATTGCAATGTCATCGGAGGTATCACTCTACCCATATGCCATATGAATAGATTGGGGCAATCAAGGAAACACAACTAAAATCTTAAAAACGTTGACTTATTAACTATGACATTTATTCCGGGACAGATGGAGTACTTCGATCCGCTAATTCGGATTTTTTAGTTGTTCAATCACACTCCTATAGGTGTCATTTTCACAATGAAGATATCAAAGAAATGTATCTAACTCAATTTTCCACTTCCATTTTGAAATTTGAACATGCCGCATCCCCAGTTGATGGATCAATGTGTGAAAGTTACTCGGCTTATAGTATGGGGTTCACCTCGAGTCAGATGATTCTCAACCATTGATCTTTCAACAAGGGGGCGTCGTAAAATCTTGACACTTGATCACAACGCTACATCGAGCAAGCTAGATACTGCAACATTTCTTTAACCCCTGTTTGCGATTAATTTTATCATTATCAAATTTGACAGTAGCTTTCTGTGATTAGTGAGATTGAAACTTGGGGTTAATATTTTCACAAAAGGAAAATATTACACATAGCCAACTTTATTCATCTTTTTATCCTGGCAAAATCATTGTGGTCTCAAGTCATTTATAGATTAGCATCTTATACATTTGGGGTAGAGTAGGGTCAAGAGTGATAAGGTGTTGTTACTTTTGCCACATTCAAGTTCATACAAAATCAAATATGGTAGTAAGAGTGCTAAAATGCTAAAGTAGGCTTTCACATGGGAAGCAAAAAAGCAATTAACAACAAGACTAAGGGTAATATACAATTAGATTAGACTAAAAAACTTGCATTACCGACTAATTTTAGGAGAGTTTTTAAAGTAAATACTTGATTAAGAAATTAATCAGCAAAAAATAAGAGGAAGTCTTGTGCGAGACGGTGTCACACAAGCTTGATGAGAGAGAAAATGGGCTGGCTTCGCCCCGCCCATAAAGAACAAACCATTTACTCTGTCAACGAAACTCGTCTAGTGTGTGAGACCGTCTTACACATGTTTTTGTCAAAAATTAATAAAGCCAAGTACCCTTAATTGATTTAACTCATTTTGCTAAACAAAGAAATTCCCTCTTCCCAAGTGTGCTATCAAAAGATGAGAAGATAGGGACATGACAACAAACCCCAAGTCCCTTTAATTGATTTAACATGATCATTAAGTCAAAACCTAACTTCTAATTAGTGGCATCTCACCACTAATAGGAAGAACATTAAATTTGTACCTATAAAATGAGTTCACAATCACAAATATAAATAGTCAATAGTATATACTCCATCCGTCCCAAAATGATCTTCTCATTTGGCATGTTTCATAGTCTCAAAAAATTCTTCACATTTCTACAACCTAGGCTTAGAAGTGCCCAAACAAAACATGACTAGTGAATCAAGTGTTCATATCCATAAAAAAAAATTTGAATAGTCAAATATGATGATCATTTTGGGACGGAGGGAGTATTAATTTGTTAGATGTAATGGCACCAACTTGGAGAAAAATAAAAATAAAGAAAGTCCAAAATGGATTAACCCTTCATTGAATAAATAGTAGTCAACAAAAGAAAACAAGGGTGTTTTGGGTCCATATGGAATCAAAAAGAAAGACTTTTGATACACTCTCATCTAAATAGTCAACATGTCAATTTGTACTTTAATATTGTTCTTTATCTTACAATTGCGATTACATACGAGTCCAACCCTTAACCAAGGTTAAATAGATTCATGAACTATATCAGTAAGAGTGCCAGATTCAAAAAATAAACTAAAAGCAGATATAATCTGAATGAGTAGGTTTTGGGAAACTAGTTTTAAGTTATAAACTTTTTTTTTTATATGTTTTCACCTTTAAAATAGCAAGTTTAAGCCTTAAAATAGTGAGCTTAGGCCTTAAAACACTACTAAAATAGCAAGTTTAAACTTTAAAACAGTGAGTTAAAGCTTTAAAATACCAAATCTGTGTATTTAAAACAAGACTTTTTATAATTTATAGAAGAAATAGTTTTCCCTAATATTTTCTGAATCTGAATTAGGAGAGAAGGGTACAGTTGAGTCAAAGTGCAGGCTAAAAGTTGGGGCAAATGATAATTTAGGGTCCAAAGTTTAGGGGGGTGTGCCAATAGGGGTCTGATGTATAAATTTTGTCAATCTAGGGTCCAAAGTTGCAAAAGTTGTGCAGGTTAGGGTTTTTTAACGATTCTGGTAACAGAATCCAGTTAAGTCAAACGTGTTTTGCACGTGGACTTAACTGGAGTTTGTTTTGAATATTTGGATGGTTATATCGTTATTTCAGACAAAGAAAATTATTTTTTAAAAAAAAATATTAAATTTTATTTTCTTATATTAAATTAACTAATAATTAAAACGTTATTAAAATACTTTTTCAAGAAATAAAAAAAACATTTAGAATCACTATAAAATAAAATGTATAATTTTTTTTTAAAAAAAACATTGTAAAAAATTATATTAAAAAAAACACTCATTTTTTTAAAAAAAGAAGAAAGTGGGGATCGGACATTTTTTTTTTGTGGTGGTGGTTAGTATTGTTCATTAGTATTATAATTATTTCATTTTTTCATAAAATTATTTTTAAATTTATTAATAATTTTCCTTGTTTATAACTTCATTTTTTTGTTTCCAAAAAAAAAAAAAACCACTTTAATTTTTATTTGATTTTTTTGATTTATTAGTATTTTTAAAATTAATTAAAATTATTCGAAATAATAATAATAAGTGTAAATGACAATTTAGGTTCTACTGTATAAGGGATGTGTGAAATGACAAAAAGCCTAGACGAACATCCAAAACAAACTTCAGTTAAGTGCTTCTGTTACTTAACTGGATTTTCTTTACAATTTAGTCCAAAAACACTTAATTGACTAATGTTGTCAACTTTAGACCCTCAATTGACAAAATTGATACATCAAACCCCTATTGGCACACACCCCCTAAACTTTGCACCCTAAATTGTCATTACCCCTAAAAGTTGTGAATCTTGTTTGGATGGGATTGCAATTGCCTCCTCCATTTAAAAATAGATATGTCAGCAATAACAAACTATGCGGAGATCTCGCATTCATGAACCGTAGATGACCACAAAAGTAACTCTCCTCTCGGAATAAATGAGTCTCGTATTTTGGTTTGTTTTAATACAAAATCTTGGCTAAAACGCGTTTTATGCAAGTCTGAAAAAACGTGTTTTTGGTGGTATTTTTGAAAATATTTGGAAATTTTTAAAAAAACGCACGGGGGCATTTTTGTAAATAATCGAAACTTTTCATTGTTTATGTATATCAATAACAAACCTTCTGGATATGATTTTCAAGCACATTTGAAGAAGGTCAACCAATAAACTTTCTGGATATCAAGCTCAAGAGGTTCTGGATATAGATAATATAGTCTTCTGGATATAATTTAGGGCTTGTTTGGTAGAGCGGCGCGTTCAAAACGCTGGGAAAAAGAATCAGCGTTTTGCTAATTAAGCGTCTCAATGGAGAGTTTTTCAGTGGAGCTTTTCAAAAATCTTAGCCATTTTTTGCCGCTCAAAATAGTAGCGTCAAAAAAAAAACTCCGTTTTGAAAAATCTCAGTTTTTGAAACTGTGCACCAGACGAGCCCTTATGAAGCATCTCCAGTGAGAAATAAAAAGCTGAAAAGAAACTTTGATACTGATATCCAGAACCTTTGAGACTGATAGTCAGAACTTTTGAAAGTGATAGCCGGAAGGTTTTTCTGAGAAAAAATTTGAAGAGCAGTTGATGTGTTAATATATAGTCAGTGACAGTGTTTAGGATGACCAGTTGATGTGTCATGAAGGTTCAGCAAGTGTGTTGTGGAGCGCCAGATGATTATGAAAAACATGTTTTTCCTAATCACAAAGTAAGACTAACTCTTGTTTTAATTTGTTTCAAAATGAATATTTTTTAATTAAAAATAGGATGAAAGTTGGTGATTTTTTTATACCTCATATTTCAATAAACACAAGTATTGCAATGTTATGAAAAGTTTTACGCTACTCATATGAATAGATTGAGGTAATTGTATTGTAAATTATGAAATTTATTTTGAGCCGGATGGAGTACTGAAGTCTCAAAATAATCATTAAAAAAAAAGTTGGAGATAAACAAATTTATCAATGTTAAATCTATGTTTGATTAGATATCATGATTATAAGCCCCATTATTAAATAATATCAAATCAAACAGTGCCATTTCAGATTATGCCTGAATTATCATAAATTTATGTTGTGCCTTCTAGCGGATTTCGAACCGCTGCACCGAGCGGTTAGCTCCACACAATGGTGTAGATTGGAGTCACCTCATTTTAGCTCCACCAAACAGTCGAGATGTGTCTGAACTCGGTGGGACCCACAAAAAATTGAAATCATCTTAGCCGCACACCCAAACCGCTCGCCTATGTGTCCTTGATCGGAGCCGTTGGGTGGAGGGGTGGAGCTAACTTGGGTGGAGCGGTTCCGGGTCCCCTTCTAGCTTTGCTCACTTGGCTTACAAAGCAAATGACAAAGAGTCTAAAACCCGAGTTGAAATCTCTTATACCATTTTGTATATCACATTATTTACTACATATGATTCAAAAGCTCACGTTTATTATTAAATTATCGAGAGATATGAGTCGTTGGTTTATGAGTGATACCCGATGTATTCTAAGTCCCAAAACCCCACCGATTCACCCAGACACTGGAATTGAATTCTAAAGCTTATCACACTACATTCACATTCCTCTTCCATCCCTTTCTGATGTAAAACGCAGCGGAATAGTAACTATTAATTGATCGAAATCAATTAATCTGCAAGGAATATAAATTTCCAAGAAGAATTTCAATGAAATTCTTGAATAAAGAAATAATGGAGGTTAAAGAGGGATAAATAATTGCAAAGCAATCGAGTTTTATTGAATAAAAGCTAATTTTCTGAATACAACTTGAGGTCTATTTTATAGTGCCCATAAAACTTGAAAAACAATCCTAAACCTTCTAGAATTACTCCTAACATATATGGTAACATAATAGGACTTAAAAATAGCAAAATAACTCATAATCCTACTCTAAAACATATGACCCATCAAAATTAATAACGAAAATACTAATAAAAATACTAATTAAAACTAAACTAATAATAAAATACCAACATAATTATAATATTTAATATAATTATATTCCCGTATTGCATCATTCACCACCACTTCAAACGAACTTGTCCTCGAGTTCGTGCTTGATGTTTGAAGTTGTCCACTCCACTTGAATAGATACTTGGAATAAATACACACCTTTTCGATCCGCAAGAAATCTGGCACTGCTCCACCATGGAAGAAATAAGACAACCTTTTAACACCTGTTTGAAAATAATTAACCTTCCAGGAGGATTGTTGAGCACGGTCATGCCAATCAAGTCGAGCTCTTTTGTCTGACTGGGACGCGACGATCCGGGCGGGTTTGTATATGAGTGCGGCCGGATTTCCACAACAAGTTCGGGCGGATCTGCTCTATTCCGAGGGAGTCCTGGTTTTTGGTCTGCCGAATTGATGCTAGATGTTGAGGACTTGAATTCCGTGCGTCCTCTAACCTCGCGTCGAAGGACTTGTTTACACTTTCTTCTTCTGTCACCACATCTTCAAAAATTTGCTCCTCAGAACGTACTTCCAAGGATTCGGTCACACATTCATGTTCCACCACCACTTCAAAAAGTGGCTTACCGGATTTCGTTTTTGAAGCAATCTCCCCACCCACGGAAAAAAAAAAATTAGCACTAACTTTTTTTCCGTTGAAATATTCAATTATAATTTTAGCTTCCAAGTCACGAACCTTTGCAGTCCACCAATCTTCGTGATCAACACGATTATTACGAATAACCCTACCGTACGGATCAACGTGACGGAGATCTTCCTCACGCCCGCCGTTTCGGTTTCCGGGGTTGACACCAACACCACATCCAACTGCTAAACGCCCAACCATCGTTACAAGCCCCTCGATTTGTGCTGCTTGCTCTTCTTGTCGCGTTGCTTGCTCTTCCTGTCGCGTTGCTTGCTGCTCCAACATACGTTGAATAGTAGCAAAAAGTTGTTGTGTGCCCTCGTTGTGTCCTTCACCGTTAACCATCCTCCAAGGATCGTCATTTTCTGATACCAACTGATGTAAAACGCAGTGGAATAGTAACTATTAATTGATCGAAATCAATTAATCTACAAGGAATATAAATTCTCAAGAAGAATTTCAATGAAATTCTTGAATAAAGAAATAATGGGGGTTAAAGAGGGATAAATAATTGCAAAGCAATCGAGTTTTTATTGAATAAAAGCTAATTTTCGGAATACAACTTGAGGCCTATTTTATAGTGCTCATAAAACTTGAAAAAACAATCATAAACCTTCTAGAATCACTCCTAACCTATATGGTAACATAATATGACTTAAAAATAGCAAAATAACTCTTAATTCTACTCTAAAACATACTTTAAATGACTCATCAAAATTAATGACGAAAATACTAATAAAAATACTAGTTAAAACTAAATTAATAATAAAATATCAACATAATTATAATATTTAATATAATTATATTCCCGTATTTCATCACTTTCAAACTCATTCGTACGATTGTGACTTCACATCACCCCACCTATCCATCTTCCCTCCATTAATACTTCTACCTAACTTTCAATAAGTCTTCTATTCCCAATCTATAAACGAATTAAGCATAAACCAATAAACTCTATTTTCAGAATGCAACAATAACCATTACTACTAAATATTTGTACACATTAATAAATCATTAATTTATAGCAGAAACACAAATTTTTGTAGTGGTAAAGTTCATCATCTTATTTTAACTTAATAATATCTACTACAGGTTACAACAATATCCATATCCACATCTATTTATTCAAACATCTCTCTTCTGGTTCTGACTTCGTCTCCCCAGATTTTTCTACATATCTCCATATATTCAAACTCTTCTTTAAATATATTACTCCAGAATAGAAAATAAAATACCACTAGCACTAACTGGAAAAACAAAAAAAACAAATAAAATAAATAAGAAAAAGGTTGTTAGTTCATGGGCTTATGAGCGTATTGAGAGCTGTTTGCAGTTATCAACGGATATCTATAGCCGTCCGTTTTAATCTCGAAGATTATGTTGGCTTCAATACCAGCTCAGTTATCATCGGATATCTTTCGAACGTCCGTTTTAATCTCGACAACTATGCTGACTTCAAATTTAATTTGAAAATTTCATAACATTGACAAATTGAGACGGGTGAAATGCTTTCAGAGTCCGAAAGCACGGTCACCCGACCCGAGATCCGATAGAGATCAACAGATATTGTGGCATCTCCAATCCAATCTGAATTCATTGGACCCCACCACGTGCTGACTTGGCTTACGGAATGATACTATGTGGCTACTCACCATGAAGGCCGTTACACTCTCCGAGACCCTTATGTCCTCCATCTTCAATTCTTGCAACCTCTGTACGTATTCCGGCACGTGCACTAGGTCCCACACCACCCCTACCCCACCTTCCTTCAACACCCTAACCACCTCCCCCACCACCCTCATCCTCTCCGCCGCAGCTGCAGCCGTCTTAGGACCAAACTCCTTCCCCACCGTGTGTACGAACCCTGCCGAGACCACCACGTCGAAGTAGTTATCAGTGAACGGCAGCCTCCTCGCGTCACCCTCCCGGCACGTGACGTACTCCTGGACGCCTTCCATTCCGGCGGTACGGAGGGTTGAGACCATGGTTTTCTTCTTGTCTAGCCCGACGACCCGGCCCGAACTTCCCTCCTTTTTCAGCTGCATCGCCACGGCGTTGAGGAGGATGCCTCGGCCGCATCCGACGTCGAGCGCGTGCTTTACTGTTGACCAGTCGCTGACGGCGCTGACCATACGCTGAGCCATCTCCCAACGGAGGGCGACGGATGAGTAGAACATGTTGCCGGCGGCGAAGAAGAGACAAACGCCGGAGAGAGCGGTGACTGAGCCGGTGAATCCAGCTAGGAATCTAGCGGCACCGCCGGAGAGAGCGGAGGGGAAAATAGCGTCGAAGAAGATGCAGATCAAGTCGAAGTAGATAAGAAAAACAACGGACAAAATGGAGAATGCTATGGCGTGAAGAAGCAGGAAAATCGGGGTTTGCCAATCATCCATACCGTAAATTGCGTAGATCTGCGTCCAATCTCTTCCCGTTTTCCCCATTTTTCAAAATTCAAAAAAACCGATCTCTTCAACAAATTTCAGCCACCAACGATCTATTCAATTCGTACCGATTCAAGTTCAAATCTGACAAATAAAAACCAAACAAATTATCAGTAAAAAGCTCAAATCAATCACAACTATCAAAAATGTACAAATCAAAGACCTCAGAGTTGAATATAATCTAATTATTGAACAACCTTTTAAGCACTGTTTGCATAACAGTGAAGTGGAAAAAGTAGAATCCATTCCAATCCAAATCTCAACACATTTCAAATTCAGGGCAACCAAACAGAGGATATAAATAACACATTTAAGAGAGTAAATTTGTACAAGTACTTACAAGGACAAGAGAAAGAATCTTTTGATGATCCCAACAAGGAAATGGTAAATGTCGATTGGCTTCACTTGTTGAATAAATCAAGTAGTGGGAGTGAGTAAGAACAGAGAAAAGCTACAAATCTGATTCTCTCTCTCTATACGTGTATATATATATGGGTATACAGATTAGGCTTGAGATGTATACATGTCCGTTTGCATATAAAAGTAAAGGAGAGAAATTCCTTTGTTTTTTGAAATTCAAAAGAAAAAGTAGGGGAAAGGATTGGGAAAACAGAATGTGAGAAAATTCGGAAGATGGGGTCTGATCTCGAGGTGAGCGTCACAACCCAACAGATTCAGTACAACTACGCGTTTTTGGGACGGATGAGATACTACTACTACTAGACAGAGTGGAGAGCAACCAACTTTTTTCTTCTTTCTTTTTTGCTTTTTCCCCTCTCTCTCTCACACACACTTTTATAGTAGGGGTATGTGTTTGTGAGAAAGGGTCAAAACAAAAATTACAAAACGATGGATATGAAAAAATATTATAATATTTTATTGATTGTATAGACTATCGTACTACACTCTAATTGCAAATTAAATTTTGTATTCCTTTTTTTCTCATATTAAAGTTCTTACTTTTCTTTTTTTGTTTGTCTCAGACTAAGGTTCTTAGTTGTTTTATTACCTAAAATAGACCATGAGACTCACTTGTCATTCTCACATCAAAAACTCCCTACCCATTTTATCTTTTCTACTTTCTCTTACTTACTTTTTCATACTCACAACATTTGCTTTTTCTTAATCTTTGTATAAATTCAAACTAAGAACCTTAGTCTGGAACTGAGGGAGTAATATTTATTTGTGACTTTAGTATCTCCCAAGAGATTATGATTGGGGAAGTGTTGAAAGTGAAATTGACCTACTGAAATGGAACCGTAGTTTAGATTTAACTAGTTAGATAGATGTCAAGTTATTTCTTTAGATAATTTGTTTCAGCCAAAATTACTGCACATTCAATTAATGTTACAGCAGTTTCAAATCCATTTGCATACTTGTAATAATTGGTTTAGCCACCTCATTACTGATACGTTCCTTTAAACTGAGAATTGGGGAACAATTATGTGTCTAATCGAGTTAAATTGGCTAACTAAATTTTTCAAGCTAAATATATACTCCATATTTGACATTTCTTAAAGCGTGTCTGGTGTATAGTTTAAAAAACTAATATTTTTTAAAATAGAGTTTCTTTTTTTACGCTACTATTTTGCGCGTCTAAAAAATGACTATTTTTTAAAAAATAACATTTTAAAAAGTTATGCTTGAAAATTATCTGTTGAAACGCCGATTTAACAAAAAATGGCTTTTTTTTCAAACCATTATGGACACACCGCTCTACTAAACTTCGTCAGATATAGAGCGGTGCGACCAAATGGCTCAACTCACCCACAATGTCACCCATGTGTAAATAATGAGTGTAAATAATGGTTATTGCTATCCATCATCGCTGAGCTATTGTCATTAATAAGTACAATATATAAAATTGTTTGTAACATTTTTCTTTTCTTGTATAGCATTTAAAAATAATATAGCTGCAAATTCATAAGCGTACAAAAAAATTAGAAACGAGTAAATCATTTTCTTAATAAATGAAAAAATTAGAACCAACATTTATTGTAGGTTATAATTTGCTACTTTTATTAGATTGTTCAAGATAAACCAAAGAGCTCTAGTATCGTGTTAGATTCACAAGCGGAGGTTACGAGTTTGAATCTCGTTGAGGAGATTTGTGTCATTCTATTTATACTCAGTTGTGGTATTTATGGCGTTATTATTAATATAAATAAATAAAAAAAAGACTGTTCAAGATAAAGTACCAAATTTTAAATAAGAAATGAGAAAAAGTAAAAAGGAGAAAGGTGGAATTGGCAAAACGCACCAACCCAACGCTGCCTCAAAAGGTTGAGGTTTGAAGAGAGCTAGTCCAAAACGTACCAAATCAAACTGATTTTTAAATCTCAAGTGGGATATTAACAAATCAGAAGCAGAAAATACTTTATTTATTAAATTTGTAATGATCGACATTATTAAAAGAATGAAATGAAAATGTATGCTTATAACGACCCTAACCACTTGGAAAATAATTTTTTTTTATACATCTCATAATAAATGTCACATTTAACTTATTAATATTTTTAATAAATATATATGAAAGGAATTACCCTAACAGGCCGCCTATCAGGTGGACCGGGCATAATTAAGGTCGTCCCACGAATGGGCCCAACACTTGAGCCCAACTCGTCCCCCGATCTGGGATGGAGGTCAAGAAGAATCTGTTGAGAGTAATCAAAAACCAACTCCCCTGTCAAACCGTTACAGCTCGTGTAATTCACCGAGCTACGGGTACCGACCTAAGGACAAGGAAAGTTACCGTCAATCAGGTTGTTGGTCCAGCTCGTGACGACCAACCAGTCTAGGCTTCCAGAAGAGCCCAGTGACCGTTCCCTTCTGCTTGGGCCCGGCCCACTAAGGCTAGCTGGGCTTCAGTTCTCAATTCGAAACCCTACTATGGATAAGGATGACTTGAGTGACTTCAGACAAGGACAAAGCTGACCCCATCCTATCCTTAACTTGGGGAGAAGGCCAGTCTCCTATAAAAGGGGGGTCCATCATCTATTTTGCAGGTTGACTCACTCATTTTTTACTCTGAATATTTCATTCTCGAGTAGACTGATTTACTCTCACGCCGGAGGGTCTTCGCCGGTGCAACCCCGGCTAAGCTCACGGTGTTCATTTTGCAGGTCTTAACTAGCATTCTGGGTATCCAAACCACTGATCCGGCAATTGATCACATTTTGTGCGTGATCAATTGGTTCCATTGCCGGGAAATTTGAAATAGCTTGTTAAGACCTAATCAATATCAAGCAGACTCCCTGCCCTTTATTTCTGGTGGTTCCGACGAGCCAATGGCTGAAAACGCTGAGAACACCCATTCGGGGTACCATCACATTCCCGGAGTCTTCATCCCTCCCGGAGATTCCCAGCCTTTCCAACCTTCTCTTCAGCCACCTACCGGAGTGCTGACTAGAGCTCAGGCCGCCTGCCTAGGCTCGCGAGCCGGAAATGTGCCATCCCAGGTGAATGAAAGGATAGACGGCGCGCCGCCGCCGACGGCTCACCCCACCAGTGAACGACTGAACATGCCCAGAAACCCTCCGTTAATCTACGCTCAGCGCACCACCACCATTCCTCATGACGAAGCTGGACCCAGTGTTACAAACTTGGCCGGGGGAACGGCTGCGCAGGCGGCGGCGGTGAATTACCGTTTGGGTTTGTTGTTGCAAATTCAAGAGCTGTACGGAGCTTTGGAAGCCCTAGGCCCAGAAAGCATGCTGAATTTACCACCCTTGCCCTCTATACCACGTGTTCCTCTCCAGCCTTGTGGCAATGCCCCACTGGCTAACATGAATGCCAACAGGGCCCTAGATCTAGAGCAAGAAGTCTCATCTCATCGGGAGCACCGGCGCGAGGACCGGACTGGAGCCATCGGATCGGGCAACATCCTTGGTCAAGAAATCGTTCCACCCCTACCTCGCAGTGACAACCTAAATCAGCCGCCGCGCCGTAATCCCTCTGCGCGTCGTTCTCAGTACGGGAGTGAGGATGACCAAGAGTCAGCACGATCTGGGAATCCGAACGCCCGAGATGCCGTGATCTTGGACTTACAGAGGCGAGTACATGAGATGGAAAAAGCGAAGAAAACGACGACCAAGTTGGCAAATACCATGGCTCCGTTTGCCCAGTGGATTCTAGAGAGCCCTCCCCAACCTACTTTGAAACTCCCATCATTAGGCAAGTATACAGGGTCTGAGGACGCCCGTGATCACATTCACACTTTTGAAGCCATCATGGCACTAGTGTCTCACGACGACGATGTGCTTTGCAAGGCAATGGTCAGCACTCTAAATGGGCCCGCGTTGGCTTGGTTCCGAGCTCTACCTCCGGGCAGCATTGATAGCTGGGACGAGCTGAGGAAAAAGTTTGTCGAAAATTTCTCTACATCGGGTGACCACAAGAAACGACCTACAGACTTGGCAAATGTGAAGCAAAAAGAGAATGAAACGAGCATGAGTTTCTATCAGAGGTTCAGAACCCTTGCTGAACAGATCGAGGGTATCACCGACGACATGGTTATGGTTTGCTTTACAGCTGGCATGAGTGACCCGAAACTCAGATTTGAATTTGATGTGAGGCCTCCGGAGACCAAAGGCGATATGTACGAGCGCGCATACCGAGTTGCTCTAGCTGAGTTAGCCCTTAAGCAGGAACCCAACAAAGAAAAGGGTAAGGGACGAGCTGAATCTGATACTGCGGAGGGCAAGAACTACGATGAGAAAGATTATCACTCTCGGCGAGGAAAAAACCGAAGTCGTGGGACAGAGCGCTACAACCGCGGAAGCGAGTTTAAGGAGGATAAGGTGGATAATTTTACCCCTTTAACCAGAACGAGGAAAGAGATTATGAATGTGGTCGAGCTAGATCCACCTCGTCCTATGAAGGGGCATGAGGAGTCCAGGCGCGCCACAGGGAGATGGTGTTCCTTTCACAGGGACTACGGCCAAGAAACGGAAAATTGCTTAGCACTGAAAAGAGCTATTCAGCAGCGAGTTAATTTAGGCGAGCTCGAGCGATTCGTTAAAAGGGAAGCTAAGAGGGAAAGAGAGAACACGGGGAAGGCCGATGAGCACCACGAAGAGCGGGCTCCTCGTAAAAGGATCGGGGTAATCAGCGATGAAGCCCTGTCCATCACGGCCCTGAAAAGCCAGATTTACAGTCTGAAGAAAGTGCCTTTTGTGCCAGCGTGGAACAACAAAGAGGAAACCATCTCCTTCTCACCCAACGAGCTTGCAGCCAGTCGAACGGCTCGTGAACAACCCATCGTATTGGAGGGGCGAATTGATAATTGCATAGTCGACAGACTCCTCGTTGATACAGGAGCAGCCCGAGACGTACTCTTCTATAAAAGCTTTAAAGATATGGAGCTATCCTATAGTATGCTCGTCCCATACGCAGGTCGTTTAGAAGGATTCACCAATCATAAGGTGGAGGTGAAGGGTACAGTAGAATTGCTGGTCGAACTCGGTACCGTCCCATTCAAAATTCAAGAGCTCGTGACATTCATGGTCATTGATGTCTGCAGCGATTACCACGCCATCTTGGGGGTTCCTAGCCAAGTGAGATTGGGTATGGTCGTCTCTCTACCCCATCAACGGGTCAAATTCCCCACACCGGCTGGAATAGGGTGTCTCTGTGGACGGGCCCGGGAATTTTTGGAGTATGTCGTAGAAACAAGAAAGGCAAAAAGGAAATACGAGCTCGATACCCCCGAGGAGAAAGTTACCATCTCGAAAACGATCAGAACCCGAGAAGCAATGAATATCGGGGTTATCAATGAGGTGAAGTCCGACGAGGAAATTACCGGAGAAATCATTAGCCTCAAGAGGGAAGTGAGTGGCAGAATCAAAGAGGAAGCCCCAGGCATCGAAGGAGAGGCGGTGGAAAAAATAACGGACATTATCGTGGACACCTTGCGATTTAGGGAAAGCCCCGAACTGAAACCCATCGACGAGCTAGAAGAAGTCGTTATCAATCCTTCCTTTCCCGAGCAGAAAGTTAAGATAGGGAGACAACTGACCATGGGGGAACGGGCCAACCTATTTAATCTTCTACGCGCTAGCACCGACATCTTTGCATGGCAAGTAGAAGATATGAAGGGAATTAGGGAAGAAATAGCCGTGCACGAGCTGAATGTGGATCCTGGATTCCAACCAGTTAAACAAAAACGAAGAGCATTTTCGTCAGATAAGCAGCAAGCCATCAGGGAAGAAGTAAGCAAGTTGTTACGAGCTGGAATAATCAAGGAGGCCTACTACCCGTCATGGCTGGCCAATGTGGTCATGGTGAAGAAGGCTAATGGCAAATGGAGAATGTGCGTCGATTTTACCGACCTCAACAAAGCCTGCCCCAAGGATTGTTTTCCCTTACCGAGGATAGATAAGCTCGTCGATTCAATAGCCGGTCACAAGGTCCTAAGCTTCCTAGACGCCTATTCGGGCTATCACCAGATTAAAATGGCCAAGCAGGATATCGAGAAAACAGCCTTCCAGACAAGCGAAGGAACCTACTGCTACCAGAAGATGCCTTTTGGCCTGAAGAATGCGGGGGCCACCTACCAGCGTATAGTGAGTAAGGTGTTCAAAGATCAGCTCGGCAGAAACATGGAGGCATACGTGGATGACATGGTAATCAAAACAAAGGAGGGTGATCACTGCCCCGACCTGCTTGAAACGTTCGCGACACTCCGAGCTAACGAGATGAAGTTAAACCCGAGCAAGTGTGTGTTCGGGGTCACCGCGGGAAAGTTCCTGGGTTTTATGGTCTCCCAGAGGGGAATTGAAGCAAATCCCGAAAAAATCTCTGCTCTTCTAAGCATGAGGGAACCGGCGACAATCAAGGAAGTTCAGAGGTTGAACGGTCGAGTAGCAGCATTGGGTCGCTTCATTGCCAAGTCGGCTGAACGATCTCTTCCCTTCTTCAAAACTCTCAAGGGCGGCAAAGAGTTTGAATGGACAAAGGAGTGCTCGGAAGCTTTCCAAGAGCTAAAAGAATACTTGAGCAAACCACCAACACTTAGCAGCCCCGTTCTGGGAGAAACATTGTACGTATATCTGGCCGCTTCGGACCGAGCTGTTGCAGCTGTCCTAACGAGGGAGGACAGGGGGATGAAGCCTGTGTTCTACGTTAGCAAAGCGTTGAATGATGTGGAATCCCGCTATTTCAACGCAGAAAAGTTGGCATACGCCGTTGTGGTCGCAGCTCGGAAGCTGAGAGCATATTTCTCCGCCCACTCAATTGTCGTTTACACTAACGCCCCATTGAGAAAGATACTGCACAAGCCCAATAGCTCAGGTCGGCTGCTCAACTGGTCGATTGAATTGACGGAGTTCGATATCTCCTACCAACCGAGGAAAACTCTGCAAGCCCAACCCCTCGCTGACTTCGTGGTAGAAACTACATTTAGCCTCGACGGTAACCAACCATCCCCAGAAGTAGAGCCCGATCAACCGCGAGGCACAGATATACCGGCCAATCGTTGGCAACTTTTTGTTGACGGGTCGGCCGGTAAGAATTGCGGTGCTGGCGTAGTCCTGATCGAGCCCGGCAACGGCGAGATCATCGAGAAAATACTAAGGTTTAAGTTCCTGACCTCAAACAATCAGGCTGAATACGAAGCACTAATAGCCGGGATCGACCTGGCAAAGCATATAGGAGCCGCCAAGCTTCAGGCCCACACCGATTCTCAGCTCGTTGTAAACCAGTTGAAGGGGGAGTATGAGGCCATTAATCCTATCCTCTCGAAGTACAAAGATTTGGTTCAAGAGTTGGTAAAAACTTTTGAGTTCTGGCAGATCGTCCAAGTCGCCAGGAAAGACAATGCGCGGGCGGACCTGCTTTCAAAGTTAGCAACGATGGAAACCGAGGAAGTAGACCGACCCAAATGGATTGAATTCGTGGAGAAGCCGGCCATTGAGAGAGTTCAAATAATGGAGATCGGTGAAGCGAGCGAAACTCCTCCCAACTGGGTGGACGACCTCAAAAATTTCATCGAGAAGGAAGAACTCCCTCAGGATGGAGAAAAGGCGAAGATGGTAAAAAGAAAAGCACCCAGGTTCACCATAGTTGATGGTGTGTTGTATAGGAGGTCGTTTGTCAAGCCACTGCTAAGATGTGTACCCCCCGATCAAACTCTTAGCTTGATGGAGGAAGTGCACGAGGGAATCTGTGGGGGCCACCCGGGTGCTAGAACCCTGGCAAAGAAAATCATAACATTAGGCTACTACTGGCCTACAATGAGAAGGGAGGCCGTTGAATATGTCCAAAAATGTGATAAGTGCCAGAGGTATGCAGATATCCCCCGTCTCCCAGCAACAGAGCAGACTCCGGTAGTTGGTTGTTGGTCGTTCCACATGTGGGGAATAGATATGATTGGGCCTTTCCCTTTGGCACGAGGAAAATTGAAATATGCCGTGGTGACAGTTGATTATTTTACAAAGTGGATAGAGGCTAAGGCGCTGGCAGAAATCACCGAAGAAAATGTGCTGAACTTTGTGCACGATCATATATGGTGCCGCTTCAGAGTGCCCAAGCACATAGTCTCGGACAGAGGGTTGCAGTTCTCAGACCGCTTCACTACAGAATGTGCTCGCCTCGGTGTAAGACATACGAAATCATCAGTATTGTACCCCCAGGGAAATGGTCAAGCTGAAGCCGCAAACAAGTTGGTGATGCATGCTCTTCATAGGAATTTAACAGGACGAGCTGGGAAGTGGGTGGATGAGCTCCCCCTCGCTCTCTGGGCAATTCGGACCACGACCAGAGGACCTACCGGAGAGACTCCCTTCGCTCTGACTTACGGCTCTAAAGCCATGGCGCCGGCCGAGCTCGCACTCCCCACAGCCCGGGTGTCTTTCTTCAATGAGGAATTAAATGAAATGAGAAGGAGAACAGATTTAGACCTGCTCGATGAAAGAAGGCTGGACGCTCATCTCAGGTCGATGAATTATAAGCAGAAGACCAAAAGGTATCACGACCAGAAGGTTAGGAAGAGGACCTTCCAGGCCGGTGACTGCGTCCTAAGAAAGATCGAAGCAACGAGCAGGAAAGCTCAGCAGAACAAGCTTTCTCCCAACTGGGAAGGACCATTCGTTGTGACAAGAATATTGCGAGAATGGATGCACATGCTAGCAACTCCAGAAGTCCGTGAGCTCAAAAACCCGTGGCACTCCACCAACTTGAGAAAATACTATCACTAGCTGTCAGTTCTGTTTAGATCATTTGGAAAGGGTAGCTCTTTTCGAGCACTTTCATGTTTGCTTTTCTGTAACCAGGAAGATATTCCTTTATTAGCACTTTTAATGAAATTACCCCTTATTGAACCAGTGTGTACATTTAGTCGCTCGTACCAAACGAGCTCAAGCCTTGCTCTTAGCAAGCATTGGGTAAGACCTGCTCCGAGCAGGCATCACATCGCTCGTGCCAAACGAGCTCGAGCCTTGCTCTTAACAAGCATTGGGTAAGACCTGCTCCGAGCAGGCATCACATCGCTCGTACCAAACGAGCTCGAGCCTTGCTCTTAGCAAGCATTGGGTAAGACCTGCTCCGAGCAGGCATCACATCGCTCGTGACAAACGAGCTCGAGCCTTGCTCTTAGCAAGCATTGGGTAAGACCTGCTCCGAGCAGGCATCACATCGCTCGTGCAAAATGAGCTCGAGCCTTGCTCTTAGCAAGCATTGGGTAAGACCTGCTCCGAGCAGGCATCACATCGCTCGTACCAAACAAGCTCGAGCCTTGCTCTTAGCAAGCATTGGGTAAGACCTGCTCCGAGCAGGCATCACATCGCTCGTACCAAACGAGCTCGAGCCTTGCTCTTAGCAAGCATTGGGTAAGACCTGCTCCGAGCAGGCATCACATCGCTCGTGCCAAACGAGCTCGAGCCTTGCTCTTAACAAGCATTGGGTAAGACCTGCTCCGAGCAGGCATCACATCGCTCGTACCAAACGAGCTCGAGCCTTGCTCTTAGCAAGCATTGGGTAAGACCTGCTCCGAGCAGGCATCACATCGCTCGTGACAAACGAGCTCGAGCCTTGCTCTTAGCAAGCATTGGGTAAGACCTGCTCCGAGCAGGCATCGCATCACTCGTGCAAAACGAGCTCGAGCCTTGCTCTTAGCAAGCATTGGGTAAGACCTGCTCCGAGCAGACATCACATCGCTCGTACCAAACGAGCTCAAGCCTTGCTCTTCGCAAGCATTGGGTAAGACCTGCTCCGAGCAGGCATCACATCGCTCGTACCAAACAAGCTTACCAAACTGAAACAAATCTGGTGAATCCCGATCTGACCAAACGACATAAGAAAGAGTTCGTTTACTAAGGGGATCAACAGCCGACCCCGTGGCTTACATGACTAAAGCTAATTACGAAAGAAAAAGAATTACAAGGAAATAAACACTAAGTGTCAGCTTGCTCGTCATCACCCCCAATCAGTTCATCAATCATAGCTTCACTCTCTTCACGAGCTCGCTCAGCTTCCCTCCTAGCCAACACCGTGTCAACGTTCTCGGGAAGTAGCTCGGGAGCGACCCAGGGATCTTTCTTATCTACCTCATCCTCCCCAGCTAGTTCCTCCAGCTCCTCTGAATTGAAAGGAATCATAGCGTGTGCGCGCCGAGCAAACTCGTTGAATTGAACATTTGATGACTCCACCAAATCAGCTAGCACCTCCGGGTCTTGAGGAAGCAAACCCCGACCATAGGCATCCCTCAGCCCATGCCTATGACCAGTCTTCCAATAGGGGAAGGCTTTGGACATCAACGCCTCCTCATACCTCTCAGATTTTTCGTATTCATCAATAATAGCCTCTTTATTAGGCGAGGTGAATGAGGCAAGCGTCTCTTTGAGGTGAGCCAATTCTTGTTCCAAGTCGTTGGAACGAGCTTGAGCCTCCCTGGTCCGACCTATGGAAAGGCCTAACTCTGCCTGTACCTTATCAACCTTATCCTGCTCGGCCTTTAAGGCTGCCTCAACCCTTCTCGCCTCAGCCTGGCTCTCCTCCGCTAACTTTTCAGCAACGGCTGCTTTCCTTCTCTCTTCCTCCAACTCCTTATGAAGCGCGGCCAATTCCTTCTCTCTCTCAACCAAGGTCGACGCCTTGCTGTTCGCTTGATCCTCCAATTCTTCGCCGATCTGAGATAAACACGCAGCCAAAGTAGAGAGCTACAGAGGAGAAACAACAGTAAGGAATAAATAAAAGGCCAATCAGAAACGAAAGCGTAAACACACGATGTTACCTCAGGAATAACTAGGCCCATGCGGTCGCGCAGGACAGAAGGAGAATCTAGCTCTTCTTTCAGTCTATCCAGATGATCGAGGTCCACGGCACGACAAAGAACTGCACGACCAAGCCCCACCTTGATACCCGTACGTGCGTTCAGATTTAGGCCCCTCAACGGGGTCACACCTCCCAACTGGTTGGCAATGCTATCAATATCCTCCTCAGTGCACGCCTTGGCAATCTCCTCCCTAATGACAAAACCTCTAGCGATTGGCTTTTTTGCCAAAGGGATGTGGTCGTCGGGATCTTGAGAGCGATCCCTTTTCTTGGACGTCGCCGTCTCTGGGCGATCTGTGAGCTTTCTGGCGACGTCGGGACGAGGTAGAGCTGCAGAGGAACCTCCTGCCGTCTTCACCAACCCTCCTGACTCCCTCGTCTTTAACCCGTCATGACTTGCCAGGGGAACATTGGCTGGCGCCTTCTTTGTCAGCTCAGCCTGACGAGTTTTAGAACGCTCTTTGGACAGCGTTGCGTTGGTACTCTTGTTCAAATTGCCGAGCTGACGAAAGGACAACTTGGTCTTTTTCTTCTGTGCATCAGCCACGAGTTGCTCTCCATGACCACTCATATCTGCACGAGAAATAAGAAAACAATTAGACTCCGATGAGATAAGACTAAGAAGTATAAGTTTAAATTTTCACCCCCGAAATGCTCGAACTTCCAACACGGTGCAGACGAGCTCAAACACAAAGGGCAGTCCACCTCGAATACACAACCTTCATGCATCACCCATCCGGGATAACGACGATCTCGAGCTATGGAGACAAGGGGCTCGATTCCCTCATCATAACAGCCAGCCAAACCAGCTCGCGCGAAATAACTCGCCCGTGTCTCAAGCTCCTCCCAGTTCACTGCCCAACCATCTCCCTCGTAGGGACCAACCAGTTGAGTTAATGCCTTCTCTAAGTCATCGTGTAACGACCCCAAAAATCAGTTCTATTTATTTTATAATTATTTTATATTTTTGAGAATTTTAAAGTTAAAATTATGTGTGCATTTTATTTGTTGCATCATATTAAATGAATTTGCACATCTTACTTGATTAATTGTGTTAGTTAAAGTGTTAGTAGTAAAGTTTATTTGGGGAGTTAAGTTGTTAGTGGGAAATTATGGGAGTTTTATTTAAAATGTGAGTTGAGGGGCTTAATTGCTTAAAATGAATCTTGAGTGATTTAATTGTAGAATTGGGTGAAGATCTTTATATGTTAAGCTCTTCTCCCTCCCTCTCATGCTTCATTACACATTCAACAAAACCAACTTTCCCAAATCAAAATTTTCTCTGAGAATGCCATTGTTGGAGAAAGAAAGAAAAGGTAAAGTTTTGGTCTTCTCCATTTTATTTCTTTTTAATTACTACTCCATTTTTAAATCTAAAAATATATAAATGTTCAGGGTGTTGAGTAGGCCACATCTACCGAACAATATAATTTTCTTGACTCGTTTCCGAAAAATAGGTAAGTTACTAATCCCCCCTTTAAATGTTAAAATGGTCATAAGTATGCTATATATGCTTTATATGTTATAAAATAATGTTTTGGGTATATTTTTATATACTTGTAATTTTGAAACGGAGGGAGTAGTAAAACTGGTTATAGACTTGTTATTTGTGGGAAGTGGGTATATGGGTATAGTAGTTTTGGTTTTGGGGAAGTAGGAGAGGATGCAACATCATATATGCTTTATATATTATACTCCTACTCGTGGGACGGTAAAATAGTATCTTTAGTTAAATGTTAAATAAATGTATTATAAAATTATACTATTATTTATGGGACGGGGAAAGAAGTGAAAGTATCCTAAAGTGGGTATATTAGTATATTAAAAATTATAATGATACTTGTGAAACAGAGGGAATAGTAAAAACTTGTTCATAGCTTGTTAGTATTAGGAAGGGTATAGAAGTTGGTGTTTGTATGGTGTTTGGGCTGAATTTGTAGCCTTTGTATGGATTGAAAATGTTGAGGGTTGATAAGGTTAGTGTTTTGGGTTGGTGAGATGAAGGGAGTATTTTGTTTTCAGCCAAAATGAGATTTCTGGGCTGATTACACGACTCGTGTAGGGGTACACGAGTCGTGTAAGGAGAGATTCTGAAGGGGTGTTTTTCTACACGAGTCGTGTACTGTTACACGACTTGTGTAAGAGTTCTTACACGAGTCGTGTAGTGGTACACGAGTCGTGTAAGGGCCCAAAGTCTGAACTTGTGTATTTTTACGTAAAATCTTCCGGAGGTCATAACTTCTTCATTCGGACTCCGTTTTAGTCGTGTAAACTATCGTTGGAAAGCTCTTCTCGAGTACTACACGATGGGTTGGTTTATTGAGTTGGGTTTTGATTTTTATAGTAAGGAAATCCAGTAGGTGTTTAGTACTAACAAGAGTATCCATGGTTCATTATGGTAGAGTTGGTCTTTTGTGATCAAGTTTGAATTAATGTGATTGTTTGGATGGATTGTGTGATGACTTAATGTCAATATGGTGCATACTATTATGAAAACGTGTTTACTTCTCTATGATGAGCTTGTGTGGTTCCCTACTTTGGAATCATACCCCGTTTGTTGTTAAAGCAAGTTTTCTTTGCTTCGGTTGTGTCTAAAGTCCAGCTGGTACTTTTGTGTGTGTTGGGCAGTGATAGGGATTATAATGGTCTCCGAGCCAAGTACATTATAAGGCTCCTATCATTGGTTTCCCATTTTTAAACCCTTCCTTAGGCCAAAGGTTGGGCACTTTGGGTTATGACTTTGTGTCATTTTCCCCCCGTTGTTGTTGTTGTTTGGTTCCGGAACCCGTTTCAGCTCTTCGATGCTGCTCAGTTGATGCCTCTCAGATGGCTATTGTTTGGTTTGAGAACCTTGGCTCAGTATCCACGTATGAGTGTTTATTTCCGCTTTATGTGTTGCATGATGAGTTGGTCGTTATTTCCAACCGGTATGGGACGGTTGGCGATAGGGAGCCTCTCATGTTATGTGCTATGTGTTATACGCTTATTTGTTAATATTGTTTCTTTATGATCATCATATTAGCATGTAATGTAGTTGCATTTTAGTAACTTACTGAGATTTATTCTCACCCCTTATTTGTTTACCGTTTTAGATAAGAAGGAGTCCAGGGAATAGGTCACCGCACAGGGAGGACGTTGGTAAAGAGATATTTGGTAAGACTTTTGGGAAGTGATGTGTATAAAGGATACATTATGTAAATGTAATACCTTTAGGGTAGTGTACCCGTGACTCAGTTATTTGTATCATCTCTTTTAGTAGGTGTTCGTGTTTGTAAATTTTATAAGTAAAGTTTGTTATAGCCAAGTGGCTAAGTACTCATTTGAGAAAGTTTGTTTTATGACTTAAAGTCATGTTTTGGTAATGTGTTGGTTGTGTGAACCTTTTTATGAAAATATATTTCGAAAAAATTTCTTAGAGTTGCTTTACGACGTCTTCCTCGCGTGTCCCGGGCGTGGGGCCAAGTAGGACCACGGGTCGGGGCGCGACAGTTGGTATCAGAGCTAGGTTGTAGATGGTCTAGAATGACTAAATGACCTAGGAGGGTAGTTGTGTATAGGGTAAGTAACGTTGAGAGTTTTATGCAGGTACTTATTGAAAATGGTTGGCACCGAAGGGAATCAGTCAGGGCCTTCAGGGTCGGGTAACGCTAGAGAAGAGGTTCGAGCACTGTTCCAAGGTATGTTTGAAGCTGTCATGAAAATCATTGACGATATAAAGGAGCATAAAACCAAGATTGAAACCTCAGATGTGACAAAACGAGGAGAACAGGTAAAACCGCAACCCCAGCGTGGAGATAGTAGAGAATATCAAGGAACACCTTCGCAAGCTAGGGTATCTTTTCAAGGGCCGCATAATAGAGGAACTCGAAGTAAACGAGTATGTAACTACTGTCAAAGGATGGGACATTTAGAAGAAAAATGTTGGAAGAAGCAAGGCAAATGTTTGAGTTGTGGTCAGTTGGGCCACTTTCAGAAGAGTTGCTTTAGATTTAAGAATCAGTTATCGGGAAGTGCAGCTGGGTCATCTCGGGGCCAAAAGAGGGATGCTTCAGGAAAGGTTAAGGTGCAAGATCGTGTTTCTTCCATCAATCAACAACAGATTTCAAATTCTTCTAATGTGACTGGAGGTATAATTTCTATGTCTAGTTTGAGAGCACACACACTTATAGACCCTGGCTCTTCGCATACTTGTGTGTTTGTGCATTGTGCTTCTTGATTTCGTGTGTCTTCTGAGTCTTTACCTTATGTGTTAGATGTGTCTTCCTAAGGGGGAGTGTTAGAGGACCGATAAAATATCGTATACTTGTGATGTGCGTATTCATGGGCGTGTTTTATTTGCCGGTTTAGTGATGTTGTCATCACAAGATCTTGATGTTATGGTGGTGGAATTTTATATGCTAGTGTGTTTTAGTTAAGCATAGTATATATATGTGTTTAGCTTTCATGCTATTTATGAATTAAGAAATTTGTAAATTGTTGTTGCAAGCTTGTGCCTGGTAGTTGGTTTATGGAGTTAGTAGTGAAAAAAAAAAAAAAAAAAAAATTTTTGCATTTAAATTGAAAGATATCTTTTCCTTGTGAGATTTTAAATTTATTTCCCTTGAGTGATACTTGTTCTTGAGGAGAACCTTGGGTGATCTTGAGTGGTTGGGTGCTATGTTTGAGCAACATCAGAGATCAGTAATTGTTTAGTGGTTGATTTGAGGTAATTATCATTTGTTGAGAATTTTAGTTGAGTATATTTCAAAGATGGCTTTTATATCGGGTATGGACATCATGAATGGTGGTTATATAGTTTGAATTCTCACCTGCTTCAGTGGTATTGTTGGATACGTTGAATTGTATAAGTAATCCTAGTCTGATTTCTTTGAGAGCGGTAGCAGTTGTAAAATCAGGGCAGAATGTCTTCATGTTAGAGGATATATTATTTTGAGGAAAGTTTCAACTCAGGCATAGGGTTGAGGATTTATTGATGGAATTCTAAGGTAGCTACACTGTTAACTGCATAGCATAGAAAGATGCACTATCTCGATGGATTGGTAAGAGTGAACGAGTTTAATTGTTGCAAGTGTTAATTGATGAATCGAGAGTTGATGACAACTTCAGTATTGATATTGCTTAATGGATTTAACTAGTACTACAGTTATCTAGAGGATATGATTAGTGTTACTAATTTCTAGTGGATATGTCAAGCTTACCCTTATAGTGGATTTGATAAATTCATTATTCATAGAGATTCCTTAAAGAGTGATTGAGATGTTCGTTGCTTCAGGATGGTACGGTAACAATGTGTGCTTTGAGAAGATTGATTCCTTATCAACAAAATTATCCTACCCATAGATTGAGATTTATTGCGATTATACATCCATTGCATTAGTGAATGACTTTGATGGAGTTAGATTTGAAGTGTTTACCATATTATATCATCGGGAAAGGTATTGTGTTAGAGGATTCATTGACTTATAGTTCATGGGTGATAAAACTAATTGGGGAATGTTAGAGGAATTAACACTTTGGAATCTTCGTGAGTTGAGACATGGTGTGACTTTGCGATTGTGAAAGATTTAAATTTCTACTCTATTGAATAATACCAACTATCGAAAATTACTCGTGGAATGAATAATGACAGACAATAAGATTTTGTTCGTGGCTAGTGATGGAATTTTAACTTCTATATCAGAGTATGTAGTCAACACTTAGTGGAATTAAACATGTATAACGGAGTTCAACTATAGATACTTGAAGGGATACACAAGACCAATTTAATTATGAATTCAAGTAAAAGTAGAGTATTGAGATAAATTCGAGGAGTTGTCTTTAATTGTTTGATGCGAGGAATTCTAAGTATTCAACTAAGTCCTTGAGTTGTGAATAATCTGGAAGTAAATCATCAGTGGTCAGTTATTTGTTCAGAAGATAGTTCGATTTCATGGGATGTCTACGAGCATGGTAATAGATATGGGTTCCTTATTTACATCTTGATTTTGGCAAGCATTTCAGAAGGCCTGGGGTTCGGAATTGAGACTTAGTATGACTTTTACCCTCAGTCAGATGGTCAGTTAGAAATAACCATTCAGATTCTTGAGAACTTGTTTAGTTGATTCTAAGAACTCGAGGGATATACCTTTACTTCTCGTGGAATTGTTTAATATGTCAGTTCTTTTGAGATTTTGGAAAGAGCTAGAGGTTGAGTTTATCGTCTTGTGTTACTTCTTTCTCTCGACGAGGTTGATAATGAGTTCCATGTGTTGATGCCACGCAATTGTGTTTATGATTCTTCTCCGATATGTCTAAAGTTTTAGAGGATATTGAACTCAGTGTGAAGCTTCGGGATTGGAATGAAAAGAAGTATCCTGGGTTGTTTGAGGGTTGAGGTAAGCAATCCTAAAATTCGGGTCGAATTTTCTTTAAGGGGGAGTGATTGTAACGACCCCAAAAATCAGTTCTATTTATTTTATAATTATTTTATATTTTTGAGAATTTTAAAGTTAAAATTATGTGTGCATTTTATTTGTTGCATCATATTAAATGAATTTGCACATCTTACTTGATTAATTGTGTTAGTTAAAGTGTTAGTAGTAAAGTTTATTTGGGGAGTTAAGTTGTTAGTGGGAAATTATGGGAGTTTTATTTAAAATGTGAGTTGAGGGGCTTAATTGCTTAAAATGAATCTTGAGTGATTTAATTGTAGAATTGGGTGAAGATCTTTATATGTTAAGCTCTTCTCCCTCCCTCTCATGCTTCATTACACATTCAACAAAACCAACTTTCCCAAATCAAAATTTTCTCTGAGAATGCCATTGTTGGAGAAAGAAAGAAAAGGTAAAGTTTTGGTCTTCTCCATTTTATTTCTTTTTAATTACTACTCCATTTTTAAATCTAAAAATATATAAATGTTCAGGGTGTTGAGTAGGCCACATCTACCGAACAATATAATTTTCTTGACTCGTTTCCGAAAAATAGGTAAGTTACTAATCCCCCCTTTAAATGTTAAAATGGTCATAAGTATGCTATATATGCTTTATATGTTATAAAATAATGTTTTGGGTATATTTTTATATACTTGTAATTTTGAAACGGAGGGAGTAGTAAAACTGGTTATAGACTTGTTATTTGTGGGAAGTGGGTATATGGGTATAGTAGTTTTGGTTTTGGGGAAGTAGGAGAGGATGCAACATCATATATGCTTTATATATTATACTCCTACTCGTGGGACGGTAAAATAGTATCTTTAGTTAAATGTTAAATAAATGTATTATAAAATTATACTATTATTTATGGGACGGGGAAAGAAGTGAAAGTATCCTAAAGTGGGTATATTAGTATATTAAAAATTATAATGATACTTGTGAAACAGAGGGAATAGTAAAAACTTGTTCATAGCTTGTTAGTATTAGGAAGGGTATAGAAGTTGGTGTTTGTATGGTGTTTGGGCTGAATTTGTAGCCTTTGTATGGATTGAAAATGTTGAGGGTTGATAAGGTTAGTGTTTTGGGTTGGTGAGATGAAGGGAGTATTTTGTTTTCAGCCAAAATGAGATTTCTGGGCTGATTACACGACTCGTGTAGGGGTACACGAGTCGTGTAAGGAGAGATTCTGAAGGGGTGTTTTTCTACACGAGTCGTGTACTGTTACACGACTTGTGTAAGAGTTCTTACACGAGTCGTGTAGTGGTACACGAGTCGTGTAAGGGCCCAAAGTCTGAACTTGTGTATTTTTACGTAAAATCTTCCGGAGGTCATAACTTCTTCATTCGGACTCCGTTTTAGTCGTGTAAACTATCGTTGGAAAGCTCTTCTCGAGTACTACACGATGGGTTGGTTTATTGAGTTGGGTTTTGATTTTTATAGTAAGGAAATCCAGTAGGTGTTTAGTACTAACAAGAGTATCCATGGTTCATTATGGTAGAGTTGGTCTTTTGTGATCAAGTTTGAATTAATGTGATTGTTTGGATGGATTGTGTGATGACTTAATGTCAATATGGTGCATACTATTATGAAAACGTGTTTACTTCTCTATGATGAGCTTGTGTGGTTCCCTACTTTGGAATCATACCCCGTTTGTTGTTAAAGCAAGTTTTCTTTGCTTCGGTTGTGTCTAAAGTCCAGCTGGTACTTTTGTGTGTGTTGGGCAGTGATAGGGATTATAATGGTCTCCGAGCCAAGTACATTATAAGGCTCCTATCATTGGTTTCCCATTTTTAAACCCCTTCCTTAGGCCAAAGGTTGGGCACTTTGGGTTATGACTTTGTGTCATTTTCCCCCCGTTGTTGTTGTTGTTTGGTTCCGGAACCCGTTTCAGCTCTTCGATGCTGCTCAGTTGATGCCTCTCAGATGGCTATTGTTTGGTTTGAGAACCTTGGCTCAGTATCCACGTATGAGTGTTTATTTCCGCTTTATGTGTTGCATGATGAGTTGGTCGTTATTTCCAACCGGTATGGGACGGTTGGCGATAGGGAGCCTCTCATGTTATGTGCTATGTGTTATACGCTTATTTGTTAATATTGTTTCTTTATGATCATCATATTAGCATGTAATGTAGTTGCATTTTAGTAACTTACTGAGATTTATTCTCACCCCTTATTTGTTTACCGTTTTAGATAAGAAGGAGTCCAGGGAATAGGTCACCGCACAGGGAGGACGTTGGTAAAGAGATATTTGGTAAGACTTTTGGGAAGTGATGTGTATAAAGGATACATTATGTAAATGTAATACCTTTAGGGTAGTGTACCCGTGACTCAGTTATTTGTATCATCTCTTTTAGTAGGTGTTCGTGTTTGTAAATTTTATAAGTAAAGTTTGTTATAGCCAAGTGGCTAAGTACTCATTTGAGAAAGTTTGTTTTATGACTTAAAGTCATGTTTTGGTAATGTGTTGGTTGTGTGAACCTTTTTATGAAAATATATTTCGAAAAAATTTCTTAGAGTTGCTTTACGACGTCTTCCTCGCGTGTCCCGGGCGTGGGGCCAAGTAGGACCACGGGTCGGGGCGCGACACATCGCTCCAGTCAGGCTCCCATACTTCCGAACCCCGACCAAGTTTTCCCTGAGAACAGTCAAACTCCCATCCATTCCTGCTCTCCACCAATATGATATGGTTAGCAAAGGAGTTGAGCTTCCCTGGAAAGGCATGCAGCAAACGAGGAGCGCCGGGGACAGCACCCAAACAGACCGTTTTATAGGGGGGATCAGCTCCCTTGCTCTTCACTCGGGATATCCTAAAGAACTTCCTGAACACGCTCATACATGGTTCGAAACCAAGATGGCGACAAACCACCAAAAAACTATTTATCGACCTGATGGCATTAGCTACGAGCTGTATGGGTACCGACGCGGTTCCTGTCAAAAACTGATTAAGGAAAGGGTCCATAGGCAGCCTAAGGCCCTGTTCAAACTGACCGACATAGAAGGCCACTCGCTCTTTATCCCTTATTAGTGAATCAATGGGCACGCTCCCTTTGGGAACATAAGTTATTTTGTAGTCAGCTCGGCTTATTCTGTACTCCGAGTATACTTTATTTACTAGCTTTATTTGATACGCCGTTGGTCGGTGGTAGGGAGAAACACGCTGTAAATCACCGGGTGAAGGTTCAACGCCCAATTGGCGAGAAGACATAGGTGTGGCCGACCGAGCAAGTTCCTTCTCTATATAGTCAAAACCCATATTCTCAATAATTCTACTGTCCGCCTCATCCTCATCATCGACCTCAACATGCATTTGACTCTCCACATCACATCCTCCGTCCTCGCTCCTTGAGACAGTATCTTCTTCACCCTCTAAGGGAAAAGGCCTCGTGCTCATTTCCTCCACATGGCGATACGAGGAAATGGGGTCTACGTCGAGCACCACCTCGTCCGAGGCAAGCTCAAACTCATTGTCGGGATCATCAACGAGCATAAGTTGGTGCGGGGAAACAGACCCAACCTTTGTTGACGAATCCTTCTGAGACATACCTGCAAGAGTAACATGGGGGCCAGACCCCGTATCAAAAGCCGAGCTGAAGCTCGTTTGGGGCCCAGACCCCCCTACGGAACTGGCGCGCGCTAAAACAAACGGGGAAGAAAATTTCCCCCCAAACGTATAATACGTTGCTAATTGCCCAAGGAGGATATTAAAACTCGTAAGGTGCACCATGCTAGGATCATCACGACCTATAAATTCCTCGCCATTAAAAGCGGGCAGTTTCAGATCGTCTGTAACTTGGTGGGACCCCAGAAACTTCCGAACGGCCCCTAAGCTCAACCTTTTCCAACCACTTGGCGCACTAACATACACCAACTTGGTCTGCTCATGATAGCAAAACTCCGGTGGCATCTCTGAAGAAATAGCCTGTTACTTGCCGGAAACGCTTCGCCGGCACCGGAAAATTCAAATTTTCCGGCGACGCAACCCAGAAAAAGAAGAAAAATAGCAACAAAAAAAAAAATCCAAAAATAAACGGCGAAGTTAAGAGCACAAAGCAATTTACCTGGTTAGCAAAGGATTGAACGGTGATGAACAGTGAAAGACGTCGAAATAATTGTCGCCGGCGAAGCTTCAAAGGGTCGTCTCTCTTCTCTGAGTGGGCGCAAAGTGACAGACGGAGGGGGGAAGCAAGGGATTTTATAGTTCTCAAAACGGGTCAAACCCATGGACCGACCCGAACCAACTGACGACCCGTTGGATCAATCACTCAAACGTCTTTTCCAAAACACACGCCAGCACCACTTTCCGTGTCTCGATTGCCCAAACGGCGCCATCCCTCAGTAGACACCCCAAACGTCCCATCGTCCTTGTCACACCTAAAAGCCTGCAACCGCCAGTCTGATCATCCATTGATAAGGCACCACGTGTCCTCGCGGCTACAGATCATCCGCTTTGGAAAAGCACTCTGTCAGATCGCTTAAAACGCGTGCTCAGGAACTTACCTCGCTTCAACAAAAAGCAGCGAGCCGGGGGGAAATATATTGATATGTTTAGCTTCCCACGAACGACTTCAAGGAATTAATGGGCGAGGAACGTCCGTAGCAAATTGGGAGATGCTTCCAGCTCTCAACTCGTTCGAGCAAGAAGCAGGGGGCCATTGAAAGGAATTACCCTAACAGGCCGCCTATCAGGTGGACCGGGCATAATTAAGGCCGTCCCACGAATGGGCCCAACACTTGAGCCCAACTCGTCCCCCGATCTGGGATGGAGGTCAAGAAGAATCTGTTGAGAGTAATCAAAAACCAACTCGCCTGTCAAACCGTTACAGCTCGTGTAATTCACCGAGCTACGGGTACCGACCTAAGGACAAGGAAAGTTACCGTCAATCAGGTTGTTGGTCCAGTTCGTGACGACCAACCAGTCTAGGCTTCCAGAAGAGCCCAGTGACCGTTCCCTTCTGCTTGGGCCCGGCCCACTAAGGCTAGCTGGGCTTCAGTTCTCAATTCGAAACCCTACTATGGATAAGGATGACTTGAGTGACTTCAGACAAGGACAAAGCTGACCTCATCCTATCCTTAACTTTGACCTCATCCTATCCTTAACTTGGGGAGAAGGCCAGTCTCCTATAAAAGGGGGGTCCATCATCTATTTTGCAGGTTGACTCACTCATTTTTTACTCTGAATATTTCATTCTTGAGTAGACTGATTTACTCTCACGCCGGAGGGTCTTCGCCGGTGCAACCCCGGCTAAGCTCACGGTATTCATTTTGCAGGTCTTAACTAGCATTCTGGGTATCCAAACCACTGATCCGGCAATTGATCACATTTTGTGCGTGATCAATATATTTTATTTGCTTTTACATTATTCATTATAAATAGAATTGCATTATTAATATTTTCTTATTTAAAAATATAACATTTATTTTGAGACGAACTAAAAAATAAAACACCATTTTCAAGTATTTTTCGAGCAAGCTTCTAATTTTGAACTTAGTTCTAGTTGATGATGTCACCTAGAATTTTGAACTTAATCATGGGACATAATTCTCATGCGTATTTCATTATCATGAAAATAGATTTTCTTTTAAACAAATACTCATTACAATTATTACCAAAATCTATATTCACTCTTTAGCTTTAAGAAATACTCCCTCCGTCTCACTCGGAATATAATTCTTGATCAACTTAATTCTAATTTAACAAATAATTTTTTTAAAAAAATCTATAAAATAATAGTTCATTATTAACCGTGATACAATTACAATTTTCAAATTTTTATTAGCGTTATTATTTTCTTAAATTATGTCAAAATACAATTTAATTGACCAACATTCTTATTTCGAGCAGAACAGAACAGAACAGGGAGAGGAGTAAATTGTAAGCAAGTAATGAGCAATGGTACTAGGCACTAGCTAAAGAAGGTGGAATATCAATGAACACTAAAACTCGCTCATACGGTCTTGCTCAAATTGCATTAATGAATGGTTGAAAGTTGACGAGACATTTAAAAGGGTGTGTGAAACTTTAAAAATAAATTCCCACTAAATAAAAATATTACATGTGACGAGTATGCAACTCTAATAAAAACATCGCACAAATTTCTCATGCACAGTTTCACACAACAACGAAGTTATGTATAAGCTACTTTTAACAATATTAAAAATAAGAATACCATCTTCAAATGTGTGTACAATGGAAGTAGAATATACATAAATAAGAACAATATAATCTACTAGAATATATACAATGAAGTACGTACTATTGCAAATAAAACATTATTTGGCGACACGAGATGCTTTTGGGAGTTGATCTTAGCAATATAAGCAATTGTTGCAAGGTTTTAAATTACGTGTTTCTAACTTATGATCACACTTCGGCAATAAAAATACTTGATTTTTTTTAATCAAATATTCATTTTGAAGAGTATTTTATCCCAAAAAAAGGGAAACAAAATGAAAGTTTAATTAGATACTTATAATCTAGAGGAATGGCATCAACTCTTTACTCAATGTAAAACTAGAAGTACCATCATTCGATCTTTACAGACAGGAGCATGCTTCAAATTCTGAAAGGGGTTAATTTGTAATTTACTTCAAAAAATAGTTTTACTCAAAGTAAAATAAAAAGTACCATCACAACGAGAGGAGATCTCATGTGCCCCTCCATGTGCCCCTTTAATCTGGACCGTTTACAATGTCAACATAAACGGTCCAGATTAGAGGGGCACATGGAGGGGCACAGGAGATCTGAACTCCATCACAACGTGTACACGTTGCACTCATATTAAAATTGTCGCTTCACTTGTTTGTATATTGATAGAATTGCAGTAATTTTGTCGTTTTATTTATAAATGTAACTTTCTTTTGGGATAACCCTTAAAAGAAAGAAAGGTATTTTTTTGGGGGGACAGCCTGAGCATAGAGTGAAAAAAAAAAAAAAAAAAAAAAAAAATCTCAACTAATAATCTAATATTTATTTTTTTTGAAGGAAAACAACCAATTTATTGACAACTAATAATCTAATTTAAAGAAGATTGATTTGATACGCAAAAATATTATTCAAATTGAGATTAAAAATCATAACATATTGCTAGTATAATACCTTGAATTTTCAAACAGCTCTTCCCTCCCTTCTTCCGAAGATAAGTTCTTGTGTCAGCCATGACTAGAGTTTGAAGATTTAATGCTTGACGACTTTAGGACAAAGACAAAAAAAAGCTTTACGCTTCCTTTGTTTTTAAATGGATGTCTAAATTTCTTATATGACGACATTATGAAATAGCTACTTTTTATACAATTTAGTAACAAAAATTCATGTATATTCTTATAATCTTCTTTCTATACGTGTAGTTTTGTAAGTATATACAAACTAGTGAAAAAATTGTATAAAATCATTTAAAGACTTTTTTTTTTCAAGGAAAATAATCATTTCATTTTAAGACAAAAAAAAATTTGGAAAATGGACACTCATATAAGAACACATAGAGAGCACAACTTATAGAGACGATTTATTCAATATCTTTCATAAGTTACAAGAGAATGTCAACCATTGACTTTACATTGGTTAGGTATTGAAATTTTCGTAGTACCTAATATATTTTTAATGTGAATAAGTAGTACTCCCTCTGTCCCTTAATGAGTGTCCATTTTCCAAAAAATTTTGTCCCAAAATGAGTGTCTTTTTTTAACATAACTTTGTCCCTAAATTTTTTTTCACCGGTCTCTTTATACGTGCAAAACTAAATGTTTGGAAAGAAAATTTCAAGATTATATATTAATCTTTGCCACCAAATTGTACAAAGAGTTGAGATTTTCAGATGTCCCTTAAAATGAAATTTGGACACTCGTTTAGGGACAGAGGTAGTACTACAGATTACTATGTTTATAGACAATACAATTTAATAATGATCTACAGGTTACTATGTTTATAAACAATACAGTTTATGATCGTCAGGTATTTTGAATCCAAATCCTTTATACTACTTTGTGTTATTTTGTGTGTTATATCATGTACTACTAATGATTCATAACATCAATATGATATCAAACTTATTAATTTATATTTAATTTTCCTTCAAAAAATAATAATATATATTTCATTTGATCATTTATGATACAGATATTGTAAAAGAAATGATAAAGAAGATTTCATGCATCTAAGCAATTCTTGGAAGGATGGTTAGGACTTAGGAGTTTGCTCTAATAAATGAAAAGAAGGGGAAAAAAAAAAAGTTTTCTAAAACATTTTTTTTTTCTAAAAGTCGGACCTTTTGTCAACAAACAAATGGGTCCCAGCTTTCTCAAAGCAAAGAAGAGTGCGACTCAGACGACGCAGAAAATTAAAACGCGCTATTGCCGCCTGAGAATACTATTGACGGAATGACGGTGTCTACTCTACGTCCAACTGACCATCTACAATAATGGATGATGAAAGGGGTGTTGAATGGGGGATTAAACATAGTTGGGGGTGTTTAATGGGTACAATGGATGTTGAATGGGTGTTGAATGTGGGGTTTGTGTTGTATTCATTCAACACCGTTTAATGGGGTGAGTGGGCCGGTTGCTTGCACTCGCGGCGCCTTTCCACAGGACAAAGGCTCGTCTGGAGCAGAAAGGCCGTTTTTTTTCCTGATTGGAACACTTGGCAGCACATGATTGGTTGTTGTGATTTTCGGATTACTCTTTTATCTCAATTATTTGAGCTCAATTATTTCACACATAATGATTTTTTATTTTACACCAAAATACTCATTTTTTTTTCTTTATAAATTGACGTAAGTTTCATTGTATTTCGACACAAAACAAAAAAAACATCTTTTTATTGAAATGGATCCCAATAATAACCATTTCAACACTAAAAAAAATAAAAATAAAGAATACTCCCTCCGTCCTACCCGAATTAGGATTTTTGGGTTGGGCACGGGGATTAAGGAAAAAATGTTAGTGGAGTAGGTGTTGTGAGAATGAAAAGTGAAATAGGAGATAGAAAGTAGGGTAGAGAATAATGAGTGAAAAATTGTTGTGAGTGTGAATGTGGGTTCCATTAAATAAAAGATTTCCATTTTTTGGTTGTCCTAATTCGAACGGGATACTCAAAATAGAAATTTGTCATAATTCGAGCGGGGTGGAGGGAGTATAAAATAAATTTTAAGTGGTGGGTATAGGATGATGAGTTGAAGGGTGTTGAATGGAGGATTAAACAAACCATTGTAGGGTGTAAAAGTTGAATGAATGTTGAATTATTAGGTGAAAGAGAGAGAAGATGATGTGGAGTGTTAAAGTGGGTGTTGAATGGAAATGAGTGTTGAAACCATTGTAGTCTTGTAGATGGTCTAACTATTCATTTCATAACCCCTCCCTCGTCCTGTCTCATCCGTCTCATTTAAAATTACAAATTTATTATTTTAGGTATCTCTTTAAAAAATACTAAATTCAAAAATTAAAAGTTTTTAATAAGATTATTTGACTAGTAAGACTAATTTGTCATATTCATATCAACTAAATCACATAGTCCCTCTATTCCGATTTAAGGTTATTTTTTTACTGTGCACGCTTATTAAGGAATCAAGTTAAACTTTAGTCAAGAATGGTAGTGTGTGGAGAATATAATTATTCATTCATAAAACAAGTGGGTGAATAGATAGGTAAGTGATGTGTTTTTTTTTTTTTTTTTTTTTTTTTTTTTTTTTAATATATGAACTTTATGAGGACCAGATTGTCCAAAACACTATTCATCATTTGCAATTTAAAGAATAAAGCAACTAAAGATCTTAAACTGGGACATACCAAAAAGAAAAGTAAAAACTTTAAAGTGGGACGGAGGGTATACTATTCTCTACCCCACTTTCTCTCTACAACTCAACTATCTGTGCATCAACTATTTCACTTTTATATTAATTCTCGTGCTCCTGCGATTTAAAATAAAACGAAGGGAGTATTTAGCTTTTAATTTTATAGTATAGTATATTCCTAATTCATCCATTCCAAATAAATAACCTCGATAGTGAAAGAAATTTAAACAAATATTAAGGTTGAGCACTGAGCAAGTTGAACCTGATTAGATAGTCCTGACTAACTCCCTCTGTTTCAAGATACAATTTCTCACTTTTTTTTTTTTTTTTTTTTTTGGCATCGTCTGAATATTACGAGTAAACTTTAAGAATTAATTTTATATTTAATTATTTTAATGAAAATTAATCAAAATTGGTTAAAAATGTGTACTGATTGAAGTAGCATGAATGCAAAGTTGTTCACACACTCTAGTTTAAGATGGGTGTTTCTTTTTTGTGACACTACAATTACAATCATGATCAACGAAATTTAAAGTGGAGAGACTGCTTTTCTTGCCCAAAAGCCACTACTCTCTCCGTCTCAAAATGATCTTCTCATTTGCCATTTCTCGTTGTCCCAAAAAGTTCCTCACATTTCTACAATTTAGGCTTAAAAGTGCATAAACAAAACATGGCTAGCAAAGGAAGTGTTCATATCCTTAAAAAGTTTGAATAGTCAAATGCGAAGATCATTTTGGGACGGAGGGAGGGAGTACTATTTTTGTATTAGCTTTTCACAATCGCACAATTATAATCTCCTCTTTAATTTAACTTAACATGAATTAATCGTGTCTTTAAACTTCAAAAAGCCCCGGACTTTCAACTATGACTAGCTCCATCAAAGTTAAATATATGATTTCTATATATACCAACACTGTTGACTTCACAAAACAATAAAAATATTGACTTTTGTTATAATATATTATTATGTGGATGTCCTTTGAACCAGAAGTGTACAAGAGAAGTTTTGCAAGATTATCTTTCGCGAAGCTTACGAAGGAAACTTTGTAAATATCTTCAGTGAAGCTTACTAGGGAAGCTTGGTAAATATCTTCAGAGAAGCTTACAAAGGAAGCCTTACTAAAGGATAGTATTTATCCTTATGGAAGCTTATAGAGGAAGCCAATTTTCAACTATAAATAGTAGGCTCTGGTTTTCATTTCAATATACTTCAGAAGTTCTTAACTTCTATTTTTCTCTCTTGTACACTCTCTCTATAATAGTCTTGAAATAAAATATTATCTATTGAGATTATGCTCTTGGTTCTTTAGTTTTATAACACGTTATCAGCACGACTTCGTTCTAGTTCCAGATCCTGAGCTATAGTCACCAAAGTAGGTACGGTATCGGTAAGATCTACCTAGTCTCTTTTCAAGTTATTTCAAAATTATATCTTATATATGTTTGCAGGATTTTAAAATAATAAGTGAATATAATTCTACGATGTTGAAAATTACATCACAGTTAAAACTATGTGGAGAAAAAATAACTGATAACGATATGCTAAAGAAAACTTTCTCCACATTCCTTCTTTGATTTGCTCCTGCAGTAGCAATATCGAGAAAAAGGGTTTAAAAGATATTCTGAATTGATCTCATATGGCTGAGCAAAATAATGAGATCTTATTGAAAAACCACGAAGCCCGCCCCACTGGCTCTACTCTGTTCCCTGAAGTGAACGCGAGTATATATGATAATACTGAGCGAGGCCGAGAACGTGGTCGTGGACGTAATCGCGACCGTGGTCGGGGGAGATTTAATAATCGGTATCATAATGACAATCACCCCAATAATGATGAAAAAATTTCTCACCAACAGAAGTGGAATAGAGAAGGTAATAATGAAATATCATCGACTAGACAAATTAAGCAACCGATAAAAATTGAGAATTTATGTTATCGGTGCAGAATGAAAATCCATTGAGCCCGTACCTGTCGTACGCCTAAACATCTTGTTAAGTTGTATCAAGCATCAATGCTGAATAAAGGGAAAGATGTTGAAACAAATTTTGTCTATGAAAACGATGATGTAAAGCAAGATCCATCTACAAGTACACATCTGGATATATCAGATTTTCTCAATCCAGATGTAAATGATTACATACTTAATGGGGGAGAAGCCCAAACTAACTAAAGTATCTGACTCATTATAATTTACTTAAGTGTGTTCTATTATTTCAGTGTGTGTGTGTTCTAACATATTTAACTTTTACTTATAAGTATATTTGATTGTAAATGATGTTAATATTAGTGCAATATGAGATAGTACAAAGATAATTGATGGCTCCAGAAGAGCTAACATAGTACTGCTAAGAGGAACAAAAATAAGTATAAAAATGCATTGTTTTCATTTATGTCTCAAAGAAATTTACTATGCTTTAAAGATATTCGTGAAAATGGATGTCATATTGAGACAAGTAATGAAGGAGAAATGAAATATTTATGCATTACAAAGACTGAATCAGGTAACAAATATGTGGTAGAAAAGTTACTTGTATTTTCCTCTAAAGTATGTTATACAAAGATTAGCATAATTGAAGTACAAATGGTCTTACCAGTAAACCAGAAGTTTACTAATATAAATGATTTTAACAGTAAACCAGAAGTTTACTAATATAAATAGTTTTACCAGTAAACCAGAAGTTTACTGATATAAATGGTTCTACTATATGGCATGACCGGTTGGGGCATCCCGGTTCTAATATGATGCGAAGAATTATGGAAAATTCACATGGGCATCCATTGAAAAACCAGAAGATTTTTCAATCTAATGAATTCTCATGTGCTGCTTGCTCTCAAGGCAAATTGATAATTAAGCCATCACCAGCAAAAGTTGGAATTGAATCTCCAAAATTTTTAGAGAGAATTCAAGGTAATATATGTGGACCGATTGATCCACCGTGTGGACCATTTAGATATTTTATGATTTTAGTAGATGCATCTACTAAATGGTCACACATAAGTTTATTATTAACTCGCAACCTGCCGTTTGCGAGAAATTCGATTACGATCACAATTTCCAGATTATGTGATCAAGAGAATTAGCCTTGATAATACAGGTGAATTTACATCAGAGGCTTTTAATAACTATTGTACATCTATTGGAATAGATGTTGAACATCCAGTTGCTTATGTTCATTCACATAAAATGGTTTAGCTGAAGCATTTATTAAACGAATTTAGTTAATAGCTAGACCGTTGCTTATGAGAGCAAAGCTACCTGTCGTAGCTTGGGGACCTGCTATTTTTACATGCAGCAGCACTTATACGCATCATGCCATCGAGTTATCATAAGTTCTCCCCATTAGAATTGGCTTATGGTCAGGAGCCAAATATTTCCCATCTAAGAATTTTTGGGTGTGCGCTATATGTTCCAATGTCTCCACCACAACGCACCAAGATGGGACCCCAACGGAGATTGGGGATATATGTTGGGTATGATTCTTCTTCTATTATACGATATCTTGAACAATTAACAGGAGATCTATTTGCGGCACATTTTGCCGATTGTCATTTTGATAAAAAAAAAAAAAAAAATCCCAACATTAGGGGGAGAAAGTAATAAGCTGGAAAAGGAAATCAAGTGGAATACATTGAAATATTATCTTGATCCTCGTACGAAGCAATATGAACCAGAAGTTCAAAAGATAATCCACTTGCAAGAGATAGCGAATTAGTTGCCAGACGCATTTACTGACCTAAAAAGAGTGACAAAGTCACATGTTCCAGCTGTAAATGCTCATATACGGATTGATGTCCCGATTGGACAATCCGCTAATGAATCTAAACCATGCTTGAAGCGTGGAAGGCCTATCGGTTCCAAAGACAAAAATCCTCGAAAAAGAAAATGAGCAAATTATGAGAAAAGCCCCGTCGAGGTAAATGAATCTCCTGAAGAGATACATGACAAATCTGATCAAATACTTCCAGAAGAAGTTTAGATACATGTAATCATTAAGAATGATGATATCTCGATCAGTTATGTCGGTACAGGAAAAATATGGAACCGAGAGGAAAGAATTGTCGACAATATTTTTGCATATAATATAGCGCTTAATGTTATGGAAAATAACGAGGATCACAAACCTAGGTGTATCGACGAGTATCGATGTTGAAATGATTGGCCAAAGAGGAAAGATGCAATTCAAGCAGAATTCAACTCACTTGAGAAGCGTGAGTTTTTCGGACCTGTAGTCCATACACCTAAAGGTGTAAAACTAGTAGAGTACAAGTGCGAAAACAAAATATATAGCATAATTTTTTGCACAAGAATAAAGCACGTCTTGTTGCGCAAGAATAAAGCACGTCTTGTTGCACAAGAATAAAGCACGTCTTGTTGCACAAGGTTTTTCGCAAAGACCTGTAATTGATTATGAGGAGACATATTCTCCTGTGGTGGATGCAATTACATTTCGCTATCTCATTAGTCTGGCAATACATGAAAAGCTTGATATGCGTTTAATGGATGTTGACACTGCATATTTGTATGGCAGACTTGACAATGATATTTATATAAGAATCCCAGAAGGATTTAAGAGAATCCCAGAAGGATTCAAGATGTATGATGCATGCAATTCAATTTCTCGAGAAGTTTGTTAAATTAAATTACAAAGATCTTTGTATGGTTTAAAACGATCTGGACGGATGTGGTATAACCGTCTCAGTGAATACTTGGCGAAAGAAGGATACAAGAATGATCCTATTTGCCCATGTATTTTTCATTAGAAAATCTGTTTCAGGATTTGTTATAACGGCCATTTATGTTAATCTAAATGTTATTGGAAGTCCAGAAGAACTTTCAATAGTTGTTAAGCTGCAAATGTGCCTACGAGGATAGAACTCCCAGACGGAGTACTATCAGGAAGGCCAGTGATCTCACCTAACGAAATACATACCCCTGTCCAGAAGAGAGGGAGGCTAATTGATTCCAAGGATTCGCATCCCCGTAAACGGGTGAGTGCACAAAAGTCGAATCCCGTTAGCGATAATAAAATTGGAATCTCATCCGATCTATCTCATGATATTGTTCCAGATTATGGATTCGTTTGAAAACGAAGTCGGGGGACGCCTCGACATTGACATCCATTTCTGAGAATAAAGAAATATCAGTTAGTCATGCATGCATATATGAGATATGTAATCGGGATGGAACAATTATCAACGGTGTATTTACTTATACATTAGCAACTGAGATTATATGTGGTAATGATATCGAACCTCGCTCCGTAAATGAGTGTAAACAAAGAATTGATTGGCCTAAATGAGAGAAAGCAATCCAGTCAAAGTTCGATTCCTTAAAGAAAAGAGGAGTGTTTGGACCAGTAGTTCCTACACCTCTTAGGGTTATACCCGTGAGATATAAATGGGTATTTACGAGAAAAAAAGGAATGAGAGAAATGATATTACGAGATATAAAGCTCGCCTTGTGGTATAAGGTTTCTTTCAACGGCTTGGGATTGACTTTGATAAAACATACTCTCACGTTATGGAAGTTATTAGATTCTGATATTTTGTCAGATAATGATCCAGCAGATCAGAAGTCAAGACAACTGCGGCGACTGATTCACGAAGTCACTACCTAAAGCCACTTTTGAGAAGTATATGAAAACAATTGGCTTACGCAGATTGTTAGAGCTTCCACCCTTGTAGTTTTTAGGAGGAGTATCCAGACGATACTCAGATTTCATTGTACTCTTTTTCCTTCGCGCGGGGTTATTTTTCCCACCGGTGTTTGTTACCCGCCAAGGTTTTAACGAGGCAATGAGCGTTTATTGAAAAGATTGTGAGTTGTACTCTTTTCCTTCGAGATTATTTTTCCTAAAGGGTTTTTGCTCGGAAGGTTTTTAATGAGGCAACACGTGTGGCACAATTACCATTCAATAGGAATCTCCAAGGAGGAGTAGGCGACTAAGAGATCGCGAGTAATGTTTTGTTCAAGAGGAGCATCATGAAGCTAAGAAATCGTGTACTCTTTTTCCTTCACTAGAGTTTTTATCCCACAGGGTTTTTCTCTGGTAAGGTTTTAATGATGCATGCTACTTAGCTGCGGACATCCAAGGGGGAGTGTTATAATATATTATTATGTGGATGTCCTTTGAACCAGAAGTGTACAAGAGAAGCTTTGCAAGATTATCTTTCGCGAAGCTTACGAAGGAAACTTTGTAAATATCTTCAGTGAAGCTTACTAGGGAAGCTTGGTAAATATCTTCAGAGAAGCTTACAAAGGAAGCCTTACTAAAGGATAGTATTTATCCTTATGGAAGCTTATAGAGGAAGCCAATTTTCACCTATAAATAGTATGCTCTGGTTTTCATTTCAATATACTTCAGAAGTTCTTAACTTCTATTTTTCTCTCTTGTACACTCTCTCTATAATAGTCTTGAAATAAAATATTATCTATTGAGATTATGCTCTTGGTTCTTTAGTTTTATAACAACTTTTGCTTATTTTCTGATTTCAAGACTTTTTATGCTTGAGGTTTTTGAAAATGTACATAATCCTTTTTTTCAAATCCATGATCACTCATTTTCAAAATTACTAACAACTTCAAAACAAAAGAATATGGAGTATATTTTGAACTTTAGCTTATCAAATACTCTCTCTGTCTCGGAATGATGTTCCTTTTTTTTTTTCAATCATGAATAAACTTCGAGTAATAATTTTAGAATAAATGAATTATCTTAATAAAAATCTAAAACTTGTAAATGATACATCATCCAGAAACAGAAGGAGTAAAATTTTTTGTTCATGAAGCATGTGCAGTTGTACACAGTGAACTACATGCGGTCCGACTGACTGTATAGTTAAATAAGTTACTTTCTCTGTCTCATTTTGTTTTTGCCAATTTGACTTGTATAGGAAAATGAGTTACGGAGTACTTTTTTCGCATTTTATTTGGCCACATTTGACTTTTGATGATTAACACAAGTAAAATTTAACCAAGCGTTAATATTAATGTAATCATCCTAATAAAATTATAAAAACTGTTCATAATGATCTCTTAGCAATTTATCAATAACAATTTTTGAAATTTTATTTAAAGTTCACTAGTGTTGATAATCAAAAGTCAAATGTGGCCAAACAAAATAAGTTGTGAATATATCTTATAATAAAATAAATTACATTTTATTGGCGTGACGGAGAATAACATCAATTACATTCTATAAAAAAAATTACATCTCATTCAAACTGTTACATTTTATTGGCGTGACGGAGAATAACATCAATTACATTCTATAAAAAATTTACATCTCATTCAAATTTATTTATCCCAAAATATTTGTAGTTTTGCTTTTATCTAAACATTTTTGACATTGTTTATCAAATATACCCTTATTTATGATTGTAGTTGTCATTGTAAAAGCATTTAATTGTCTTGGTACTTGAAATATTTCAAGGGTAATTTAGTCCATTAGACATGCATTGATTGTTTTTCTTAATTTGTGTGAAAATCCTACAACTACAAGTATTTTGGGATACAAGTATTTTGGGACGGAGGGAGTATTCAACAAATGCATGTAATTCATCACTTTGACATGTGCTGGATGCTCAAAATATCCCTAAGCCATTAATGGACCTTAGACTTGAGCACTTGTTGACTAAGTTTGATTCAAAACAAGTTTCGGGTGAAACCTTTTTTCTTTACAATTAATAATTCAAACACACTTGGTCATCCATCCATATTCATTACTCCCTCTGGTCCCAAAATAACTGTCGCTTTTAGTCAATCAGATGTAACTTTGACAAATAATTTAAATAAAAAATAATGGTGCAAATAAAAATCTAAAATTTTTCATTGTATTATAATTAATACTCCCTCTGTCCCTAAATGAGTGTCCATTTTCAAGAAATCTTTGTCCCTAAATGAGTGTCTTTTTTTAACATAACTTTCTCCCTAAAAGTTTTTTTTTCGATTTTTTTTCCACCGGTTTCTTTATACATGCAAAACTAAAGGTTTGGAAATGAGATTACAAGATTATATATGAATCGTTGTTACCAAATTGATCATGAATTTGAGATTTTCAGTGTCCCTTAAAATGAAATTTAGACACTCATTTAGGGACAGAGGGAGTAATACTTTTAATAACAATTTTTAAATTTTTATTAGGACCATTATTTTTAGTTTAAATTTATTGGTCAAACTTATATCTGTTTGACCAAAAGTCTTTTGACAGTTATTTTGGACCAGAGAGAGAGAGTAGTTTAATAAAAATAGTCAACAGAGAGTCGGTAGATTCAATAATATCACACACAGACCAGGTACCGGGAAATTACATATTTTTAATAACTGATTTCTGTAAAATAATTATATTAATAGAGGAGGGAAGGCTGCATTGTCGACAAGTTTCTAGATTTCCGGCATTGTATAGTTATATTACTAGTATTTGATTGCGAAAAACCTAAGGAAGATGTTTATGACAGCTGCTGGTTTTGTTTTACCTGAAATTCGGCCGTCTTTCCTGCGACCATTATTTATGGATCCCTTAATTTCAATATTACCTCCGTCCCAGTCCATTTTTTAACTTAAGAACGAAAATGAACATTCATTAAGGGACGGAGAGAGAAATTGAAATATAAAGGTTTCAGATGCATAAGTTCTTCAATATCAGTAGCTGAGCAGACACTATAGTAATCTGACATAACGAAAACTTTTATGTGATCATGGGTATATATATGATATTTATATTTTGATGATGATTTGAGTGAAAAATACTGTGACTCTTGAATCATGCAAGAATGGGACAGAAATCAAAAGCATAAGATGAAATTGTGATTGATCAAAAAGTGACATTCCAACTGAATGGGATAAAAAGATTATACAGAGGAACGTACCATTTTGATGAACTGATAATGACTATTAAAACAAGACCACTCCTGGGTAACTGTCTGACACGTAAGCTTTTTGTGCCCTGAACGAGATGGAGCGAGCACTCTTGTATGCAAAGATACGGAAAGGGGATTCCCGGCCTGAAATATATCAAAAAATTAAGCTAAGAACTCTGAATATCATGCAAAGAAAAAAACCATCAGAAGAGTAATCACTACTGATCAGTGATAAGATCATAATGAACAACTCCCTCCGTCCCAAATTGATAGCACCGTCTGACTTTTCAAACATTTTAAGGTTACATTATAAGTTTTGGGACAGTGATTTTGAAGCCTTGTTTTTTTTTTGAAATGAGACTAAATTTCTGGGACAAATAAAAAGGAGAAATGGGATTATCATTTTGGGATGGAGGACAAGTTTTAATAATTCTAATTCCATGTATTTACAGGATATTTCAAACCCTTTTCTATATTATGTGGAAAGCAAATCGCTAATAATCCCAACAACAACAACAACAAAGCCTTAGTCCCTACATGATTCAGGGCCAGCTAAAATGCACTTTTTAGAATTGAACCTGTGACCTCAAGGTATTATGCTAGTGCGCTATTGTTAATAATCTCAAATTCTCATAATTTATGCTTGGCCGATTCAAGTGAAGAAACTTTCTGATCCTATCACATATTTTTTCTATAGCCATAGGAAGTAAGAAAAACTTGGAAAAACCAGTCCCTAGTTTAGAAATCAATGATTAAGTAAGAAAGGAAACCAAGAAGGTCGACAACTACAAAAAATGAGTCAAAAACTAATGCATCTTTGAGATTTCTTTACAGAAAGACTCGAGATCGTGCAACTCTGAAAACCAGCTAAATCAGAACGGTCAACACATGCAGCTTCACAAAGCATACGGCCTAAGGCCCAATCCCTTCTTAGGCCAAAAAGAAATGGGGCTTGGACTCTAGGGCCCCTAAGCCCAGATTCAAACCCAAATAAGGAAAATCCAGATGAAAAATTCCTCATACACCCCTTACTAGCAAAAAGATGCAATAAGACTAAAATGCCCTCATATCTCCTCCCACCCCTCACCAACAAAAAGATGCAAGAAGACTAAAATGCCCTCATATCTCATCCCATCCTTACTTTTTTGGTCAAATCCTAGTCAGCTCTTATAACTTACACATAATTATATATAAGAGTCAAAAAAATTAATTTTTTCAATTTTTTTAGAAAAAAAAATTATTGTTTTGGTCAAACTCGGTCAAATCGAAGTCAAACTCTTATAACTAACACATAATTAACATATAAGAGTAAAAAAAAAATACTTTTTTTTTTTTTTTTTTTTTAAATATTAATAATATTTGGTCAAACTTGGTCAAACGATAGTCAAACTCTTATAACTAACACATAAGAGTAAAAAAAATCACTTTTTCCATTTTTACCAAAAAAAATAACAATTTTTTTGGTCAAAGTTGGTCAAACTGCAGTCAAACTCTTATAACTAACACATAATTATCATATAAGAGTTACAAAAATTATTTTTTTCACTTTTTTACAAAAAAATAATAATTTTTTTTTGGTCAAATTTGGTCAAACAACGGTCAAACTCTTATAACTAACACATAAGAGAAAAAAAAAATCACTTTTTCCATTTTTTTACAAAAAAATAACAAAATTTTATGGTCAAAGTTGGTCAAACAGCAGTCAAACTCTTATAACTAACACATAATTATCATATAAGAGTTACAAAAATTACTTTTTTCATTTTTTACAAAAAATAATAAATTTTTTAAGTCAAATTTGGTCAAACAACAGTCAAACTCTTATAACTAACACATAAGAGTAAAAAAAAAATCACTTTTTCCATTTTTTTTACAAAAAAAATAACAAATTTTTTGGGTCAAATTTGGTCAAACTTGACCAAACAACAGTTAAACTCTTATATTTACACATAATTATCATATAAGAGTTACAAAAAATACTTTTTTCATTTTTTTACAAAAAAATTATAATTTTTTTATGTCAAATTTAGTCAAACTTGGTCAAACAGCAGTCAAACTCTTATGACTGACACATAATTAACATATAAGAGTCAAATAATGTGTATTATAAGAGTTATTTTCAGTCTCATTAAAACATGTTCATTTGACACTGTGTTCATAAGACTAAAAGTCTTATTGAAGCTGTTCATAAGACTTTTCAATCTCATTGAAACATGTTCATTTGGTTAAACTCTTATAATTAGTGTATAAGACCAATTCACCTCTTATAATTAAAATGTACGAGTCATTTTTTCACAAAATAAATTAAAAATAATAATTTAGTTATAAGAGTCACTTTTTCAATACTATAAAACCTATTTTTAATAATTTCATGATCATCTTGAACATTAATGCACTCAAAATCTTTCCAAAGTCTGAATCAACTAGAATAAGAGTTTAAAAAAAAAAAAATCATAAATAAAAAAAAAATGTAAAATTACTAAAAAAAAAAAAAAAAGAAACTCTAATATTTGATTAAAATGACTCTTATTGACGTATAAAACTAATTTACCTCTTATATTAAATTAAAGAGTCATATATTTGTATGCTTCCAGTCAAATACAGTATATTCAATCTTATACACCATCTTATCTCAAATCAAAAAAAGTATCTCTGCATTATGTACCAAAAAAAAAAAACCTCCTGCTTCATATTCAGGGAGATTAGTTGGACTTCATTATTCAGTTCATCAAGTCATCAAAGAAATATACACATAGGTTGACCAAAATGCTAAAATAGCACCAGAACATCATATTTCCCACCTGAGATAATGAGATTCGAAAACATAAATTAAATATGTAAACAGTTAAGATTTTCTTTTGATAGTGGTAGTGTTGGTAGGAAACATACAAAGATGGATTCTAGAGAGAGAAAGCGTCGGAAAAAGAGAAGACGGCCGGATTTGGAGAAGGTAATCTGAAAAGTCGGTGAAGAGTCTGGCCGGAGTGAGATGGCGGCGGCTATGGCACACATACGCATAGATCTATACAGATCGGAAGAAATTTCTCCGGTCAAAGCTTGTCAGCCATATGGCCGGAAAAAGTAGCCGGCGAGAAGCGGATGGGGATATGGACGGCCGGAAAGGGAGGAGAAAGGCTTGAACGACGGTTTAGAGACGCGGTTCATCGTAGATGGTTTCAACGGCGTCGGTGATAGTAGCCGGATCTGGACGGAGGGGGAAGGGAGGAGCTGTAGAGAGAAAACAGAGAGAGTGTGTTTTAGAGAGAGAGAGAGAGAGTGCGCGTGAGAGATCGCCAGCGAGAGGGGAAGGAGGAGGGGGAGGGTTTTGTTGGTGTCAGGGGTAGTTTGGGTAATGTAGGTGTTATGTTTGACCAGTCAAAGGAAGCTAAGTGAGGCAAGGGGTGTGGGAGGAATTTTGATCTCGGGTGAAGGCTTTATCTGGCATTTGGTCTGGGCTAGGTTTTATGTGTAATAAAATCTGGGCCTGGGGGCCCTAAGGGAAAAATTCCAAAAAGAAATACTAATAAATACTTCATCCATCCCAGAAAGTTAGTCCCAGTTTTAGATTGATAACTTGGATCAACTTTAAACAATAATTTAAGTTTTTTTTAACTATGCTAATGAAAATCTAAAACTTGTACATTGTAAATATTATCGAGGTTTAAATTCATTTCCAACCACTATACTTTGGCCCGACTTTTTCAGTTTAGCCATTGTACTTATTTTTTTGCAAGGAAACAACTCTGCTCTGGGAAATATTCGCCCAAATCCCATAAAGTTAATCCCGTTAAAAAATTTCATCCATTAAAATCTAACGGGGCTTTTGGGGGCTTGGGCGAACATTTCCTTGCGTATATTGGTTTCCGTGCAAAAATTAAATATGGAAGTCTGACCAAAGTACAGTGATTGAAAATGAAATTAAACCTACTATCATTAACAAGTTTTAGATGTCCGTTAGGATAGTTAAAACTAACTTAAATAATTGCTCAAAGTTGAATCAAGTTAACAACCAAAAAGTGGGACTAATTTTCTGGGACGGAAGGAGTAAATAAAGATTTATCAATATACATCAATGCAGTAATCACAAATAGTAGGTAAATCAGATTACGACATACCTACGAGAGGTATCAGAACAACGCCGTTGCTGCCGCACCAACATATTGCATTATAAAAACATCAAAAAAGGATCATAAATTTGATGATTCCCAACTGTCATAAACAGCTTTAACGATTTTATCATGCAACTTAACTCCAGAACAAGCTACAATTCCCCTGTCAAGGCCTTCTAGGTATATTCCTTTCGTGAAGTCTAGTGGGCGGCCACCAGCATCAGTTACTACACCACCAGCCTCTTGTACAATCAGAACTCCAGCAGCATGATCCCATATCTTCTCCTTGTAACCAGCTCTCGCAAACTTCATAAATATTTCAGCATCTCCCCTTGCTATCGCTGCATATTTCACCATGCTGTATACCCGTAAGGGCTGATTTCTGCCATTGAGCATAAAAACGTCAACCCAAATACAGTTGAAGTTAAATTTGACACAAAGCAAAATCATTAATTAGTACCCCCTCCGTCCCGAAAAGATAGTCTCATTTGACTTTTTGATGGTCAACGCAAGTAACTTTGACAAAAAAAGATGATGTCAATCTAATCATCACAATGAAATTCTAAAAATTGTTATTGATAAACCACTTGATGATTTACCAATAAAAATTAGAATTTCATTGTGATGATTAGATTGTTATTAATATTTGGTCAAACTTCACTTGTGTTGACCATCGAAACTCGAATGAGATTATCTTTCCGTGACGAAGGGAGTATAAAACTGATGAAATTAAGCACACCTAAGACCAACAGTTTGAGCTAATCCAGCTGTGTATGAGTGGTCTGTATTAGCTTTCTCCACGGATTCACAAAAGGTTGCTAATGCAGGATCATCAATGGAAGAAACCTTAATCGGGCTTGCATAATTTGGCCACTCTAGCGTATTATCACCATGAACCAAGGGTTGCATCCAAGCTTGACCGCTACCTTTCGTCGTGTACATAACACACCCTTCGTTCCATGAGTCCGGGCAAGGCAACGACAATTTTGACCTAATTTGACCATGTTGCTTATGGTTATTTGGAAATTCCTTCTTAATTGGATAATTGGGACACCCAAGAACTCCTACAACAACTTGGCCATCATCAATCAATGCTAGAGCCACAGCATATTGATCCCCACGGACAAACCCTAATGTTCCATCAACAGGGTCAAGGACCCAATGCCTTCCCGTGGGGCCCCCGGTGGAGTTGCATCGACTAATGGAATCAAGAACTTGTGAAGCCTCAAGAGGCTTTATTGGACCCTTAAGACCAAACTTGGGTGCTCTTGCCAAACTTTCATTTACTGTTGTCACCACTGCTTCTAATAGACCTTTGGAATCAGATTGGGAGAGAGTTTGAACATCTTCTTCAGCAACGATAGAGACGTTTTGGCTGCCAAAATACTCTGATAGTATCCAGCTTATTGTTGCCTGTACACTCCAATCTGTTCAGGCAGGGAAAATCAGAGAAGTCGTCGTATATAGAACGGCCAAGAAAAAAATTCACATCAGCGCAAATACAGAAGAAATCAGAGTCTTCAAAATCGAGCCTTAAAGAGTATTTCGAATCACAAAATGAGTGTCAATTATTACATATGCAATCACATCCATGAGCAACATTCAGTGATCATATATGAGTGAAATATAGCTCATTTCTTCGTTAGGGTTGTAATAATCGAGCTGATCCAAGCTTTAGGTTGTCTGGGTGGTTCACTAACAATATAACTCAACCTGAATTTGCCTACCTGCCTACTGTCAGAGAGCTAGCATTCTTAAATGTAGCACATTTTTAAAAAAAAATCAGATTGACTTAAAGTTTGCATAAGTTACAATTATGAGAACAAGAAAGGGGCATTATTGTCATATTTCAGAAACCTAGATGGTATAATAGCTGGCTTAAAAGATTAAAAGTTAAAATAAAAGGCCAATTCTTTTAAAATCTTGACTTCGTCTTCACAATATTCCTGTATGCAAGCAATTTCACGAGCTCTCCACTATTCAGACTCCTTTCATTTGGCACAAGAGCTCTAAAATTTTGTCCGAAAGCTTAGTCCACATACATACTAAACATAGCCAAGCAAAACCGATTACCACAGGAACATTAATTGTTACAAGTAGAAGTAAACATCCAAAAAACTCTCGACATATGTGGCCTGCTACCACAAACCATTCCACAATTTGGAGCATGATATCATGATTTAGCAATTGTGTTATCAACGAAAATTGACCATCGGAACGTTATAAATTGCAATGTCATGACCAGTTAAAAACCGTACACTGGACCAGTTTTATGGAAAAGGAAATTCTAACCAAGGTACTGACAATATGACTAGTCTCGTGTTTAGGTCTCGTATAAAGTTTTTAATAAGGATAAAAACATAACAGGGGTCTGCTAGGATGATTGATGGTATCCTCTCACCTGTTTATGCCGCCAATCGACAAGGCAATAACAATTTCTCTAAGCTAAATTTGATCATCTCTCTGCAGAGGCTCTCAAATAAGACCACAATGAACAATTGGTATGCATTCTTAACCTAGTCACCCTAAGCCATTTTCATCTGAGTTGCCAAAATACAAAATATTCACCAAAATTACTAGCATATTAAAGCAAATGCGCCAAGAATTACAAATTATTTGAAACCTGATCCAAGAACCCAATCAAAAACCAAATGCAACCATTCGATTCAAAAGCAATGAAAACCGCACAAGACAAAAGTAAGGATTAAAATATTACCAGCAATAGTGACAGGAGAATCATCTTGTTTGGATTTAACTTGACCAGGGTTGGTAGAAATCAAACCCTTCTGCACATCCTGACACAAATTACACGCCATGTGCACCACCCTAACCGCCACATCCAATTCCTTAGAGTACCTATCGCCCTCCTCCATTGCCAATTAAATCCCCGATATCAATTAATTTCGGATTAAACCCAGATAATTATCAATGTTTTCTGAGAGACCCACCGGTTTAACTTCGGAATTTAACGTTCCACAGCATTACCCGGCAGCCGTAGGCGGCGGCGGGATTATGTGGATGGTTTTGGAGAAAAGAAGAATGAAATGGGAATTTATTTGTGGTGGTCAGGTGGCGATTGTTTGGGTAGTACAGTAATTATGAAAGAACCATGTCTGGCAAGTGGCGAGAACTTTGCTTGTCGAGTGAGGCTGGCTGCATTGCTGCGCTTTTCCAATTCATTCCTTTTTACTATTAAGTTTTTATAGGGCAAATAGCACGTTAGTACCATTAAGTTTCAAATGAGTTGCAATGTGACTCTCCCAACGTACTAATTTTAGCAATTTCATTCCTAATGTTCACACTTTGTGGCAATGTGGTGCCTTTTTGGATGGAATCTAACGAAAATGGATGGAATCTAACGAAATGAACGAGAAACTTAACGACTATCTTTGAAATTTACGTTGTTCACCCCGAAGTTCATAATATTTCGTTATTCACTATTTCATTAACTATATTTACAAAATACATTTAAGATGGGTTGATATAAATAATAAAATTATTTATTACATAGAAGAAAATATGAGTTAAATTCAATTTTTGCTCTGTCTCGGGTGAACCATTGACCCCATAATGAAAATGATTACGTTTTGGGAGTGAATGTGGTCATGATTTGGGTACATAAATGTCATTTGAGTGTGAGAGAGATGTCATTTGAGTGTGAGAGAGATTGGAGGTGGGTTTTAGAAGGAGACTGCAAGCCATGATTCAAGGTATTGATGAGATTGCATGATGGGTGGTGGTCGAAAGCCATGATTCAAGGTAGTGATGAGATTGCATGATGGGTGGTGGTCGATGGTTGTTTGGTCCTGGGTGGGGTGGCCGGACATTGGAGCAACATTGAAGGAGATAGTAGAGGTGGGTCTCCGATCTGTATTAGCCGATAGCCGAACACCAGTAGAGAGAGAGAGAGAGAGAGAGAGAGAGAGAGAGAAATCTTGAATTTGAGATCAAATAAAAGTGGTGAAGTGAGATCTTAAATTTAACCATTTAAATTCTAAATTTAGAACCTTGAATACTCACAAACTTCGTTCATCATCCAACAATATCATTCACAATGAATGATTCTAGTGAGACATTTTATTTCCCTCCTGTCCGTCTATCGAGCTTTTATTTACAGCATGTCCCTTCATTTATGCTCTCTCTAAATTTGTATTTTCAACAAGGGTGATTAATACAATTTTCAAAGAATTTCGTTAAGTTTCTCGTTCATTTCGTTAGTTTTCATCCATTTTCGTTAGAGTCCATCCAAAAAGGCACCACATTGCCACAAAGTGTGAACATTAAGAATGAAATTGCCAAAATTGGTACGCTGGGAGTCACATTGCAACTCCTGTGAAACTTAGGGGCACTAATATGCTATTTGCCCGTTTTTATACGAGTATATTCATAAACCTTTTATTAGTGCCCGTCACATGTGACAAAAAGTAATAGTTCTATATTTGACAATCTTAATTTAGAAAGAAAGTGATGATTAATCATTAATGGAGATTATTAACAATGGTGAGAGAGAGAGAAAGGCTGTTTTCTCTCTAATTTTCTTTAACCCATACTCTTTTTGTTCAATTTTAAATTGCAAAAATATGATTATGTACGAAAATTAAAGAAACAATTAGAAAATTATTGTGTTGTAAATGTAGATAGATGGGTAGGGGGAAAATGAAGTAGAGAATAGTAAGTGAGTTAGGTTGCGTTTGACGCATCAAACACTTTATGCTTGATGCTTAATACAATACAGTATATGGTAATTTGGAGTTAAGATGCAATGTTTTAATTATTTCATCCAACATGAATATGTCCAACACTCTCTTAATGATTGAGAATTATTATCATTGCCTAATGAATAAGAGTCTCACTCAACACTCGACGTCTAGCGTTCAATGTCATCAAATGCATCTTACCTTCAAATTACCCTACACCTACATTCTATTAAGCATCAAGCACTAGATGCTTGATGCATCAAACGCAACCTTAGTTTATATGAGTATGACAAGTGGATCTCACTGATTTTTTTTTATATATATAAACTTTCTATTTTAGAATTTAACAATTTAAGTGAGACGCTATTTACAATTTAACGTAGGACGGAGGGAGTATATCTAACAGATGTAATAATTCCATTTTTTTTAGTTTGAGAAGTTAATAAAATATTTTACGTTCATGTTATATTCATTATAAATTTTTTTTAATTTTTTTTTATTGAAATTCAAACCACCATTATATTAGATACAAAAGCACAAAAGTTTGAGTAGGCTCTCCACAAATTTTAGAGGCTCAACCCATATAATATCAATCATTACAATGGCAATTTGAACTACATATAAAATGTTCACAGAGGCTTGACAAACGAGGGTGTTTGTGAATAAAATTATAATGCCACCAAATGCATTAGTACCCTTGTGAAGCCATGGATCACCCAGAAAGCGGATTTTCTGACCGTTCACCATCTTCAACTTTGAATATCTCTTCACAATGTCTTGGAACGCACATCTGCCTATCCAACCATAGCTTGGAAACTGCCATACATTGGCATTTACAAAATCCCCACACGGAAAAATTTTAGCTTTGAAAATACAATAATGTAAGGCATCCGGATTAGCGAGAAACCGCCAATCGAGGTTCTCAATCACTGCTAGATTGAACAACTGAAGAAGACGGAATCCGAGAGATAATGACCAACAATAATAGAACAAAAACCAAGGCTCCCAACAAGTGGAGAATACAAAGGCTCCCAATAAGAGGAGAAGACAACAAAATCAAACACAAATTCAACATCAATCCTCTAGAATTATTCAAAACAAAGATGAAAAACAAAAACATAAAGTCAGATTTGTTCATGGAGTGATATAAATATGAATCTCAAAATCAGATCTGATATTGAATTTGGAAATAGGGTTGATTTATATACTAACTTAATGAACAAAATCTGAATTATAAACACAAAAATACTTAGAAAAGAAAAAATTATCAACTAGTATGTATTAATAAAAAACGTTAATTAGTTAATTAAGACCATGAAGTAATTTGTTTGTAAAATACCTATATAATAAATTATACTCCCTCCGTCCCAGAAAGATGGTCCACTTTTGACTTTTGATGGTCAATACAAGTGAACTTTGACTAAATATAAATGTCAATCTAACCATCCTTGTGAAATTCTAAAACTTGTTATTGATTAATCATCAAGTGATTTATCAATGACAAATTTTAAAATATCATTTGGATGATTAGATTGATAATAATCTTTGGTCAAAGTTCACATGTGTTGACCGTAAAAAATCTAAAGTGAACTATCTTTTTTGGTGGGAGTGTTTTGATAAAATTTTGTTACAATTTTTTTTTTTTTTTTTTTGCTAAAACTCAACTCACACCAAGATGATTGTCCCAATTGGGTCACCAAGAGGGGCATGGCCGGTCCAAAAATAAACCATTGAATTGAATGAAGAAGATGATGAGAGCAAGTATTACAGAATTAAATCCACTTATTTCTTCTTTTTTTTTTTTTTTCTAAAGAACCAAATTTACTAGGGTGCATGGGACCGTCAGTAGTTGATGTCAGTCTCCATGAACCCTCTTCTATTTCTGTTTCAAAATTAGTGTCTAATTTTTTAGAATGGTTTTAAATTTTAATCGAGAACCATTTTGAAAAGGGAAAAATACCACCTAGTCCCTGAATAATTTTTAATTTACGTCCTAGGACAGAGACTTTTCTATTTTACCTCCTAGTCCTAAGAAATATTTTATGTAACCATATAGTCCTTTAGTGTATTAACTACACCCCTCCCCTCCCCTACTCACTCTATTTCACACACCCAGAGATTTCTCTCTCTCTCTCTTCTCTCTCTCTAACTCACCGGCGACCCCTCCCCTCCTAACCCCGGCGACCCCTCCCAACTCCGGCGACCTCGCCGCTCTCCCTCCAACTCCATTACCTCCGGCGAACTCCTCCCTGACCTCCATCGAACCCTTACCCGACCTCCGGCAAACCCCTCCGAGCCCCTCTCCGAACTCCGCGACCCTCCGACCAGAACACCTCCCCGACCTCAGGCGAACCCTCCGACCGCCCAAATCAGCTTCGTCTTCTTCTCCGATCAAGACTAACTCCCAGATCTGACCGACGACGAATTCCGGCGTCTTCTCCCCTCTGCCTAGATCTGACCAAAAATGACTTTCTCTCTCTAGGTCTTCAAACCGGACCTCCTCCGCTCAGTCCAAAATTCCGGCAGGCCCAACAAATTGATGTCCGAATCCTAAGCTTCGCAAAGGGGACGAAGGTGTGGAGGCCAGAGATTGACTCAAGTCAAAATTAGGGCTCAAAAAAGAGGTCGATTTTGGCCGAAAAGAGTGACCGGCTGTGCATACGAGGTCACCGGAGATCGGAGATGGGTGAGGGAAGGGGTCACCGGAGGTCGGAGATGGAGGGACTGCCGGAGATTAGGGAAGGACCGCTGGAGAGGATGGCAGAGAGAGAATGCGTGTATTTGGGATTGTGTCGTGTAACAGAGGAGAGGGGATGAAAGTGGTTTTGTGTAGGGTTAGAGGGGTATTTTTTTCATTTTGAATAAATATAAATGGGTTCAAAGATCCATGTTAATTTTTTAACAAGTAGTTAATAAAATTTTAACTCCATCCAATTAGTTGGATTGAATGAAATGGGTCTGAAAAGTACACATATTTATGTGTTCATTTTCAAGTGCATTGCATTAATTGTAAACAAAGTATTGGTACGTTGCATGAGTCGGTAATTTTTCCGATTGACAACTAAGAATAACAGAGAAGTTTTCAATGTTGTTAAGTGAATGGTTGAGAACAATTCTCAATTATTGGTTGCCGGAGTTAGTCGTTTTCTTAGTAGTTATCGATTGAGAACCATTAACAACTGAGAACTTCTCTACTGAACAATTGAGAACAACTAGTCGTTTTCTTAGTAGTTATCGATTGAGAACCATTAACAACTGAGAACTTCTCTAGAGAACAGTTGAGAACTCATTATTTCTCAATTGTTAGTCGTCGGAGTTGGTCGTTGGCCGGAGTTGATCGTGTTCTTAGTGTTGACAACTTAGAACCATTAACAACTGAGAACTTCTCTACAGAACAATTGAGAACAACTCATAATTTCTCAATTGTTCGTCGTCGGAGTTGGTCGTTGGCCGGAGTTGATCATGTTCTCAGTTGTTTGGTCGCCGGAGTTTGATCGTATTCTTACTAGTTTAGTTGTCAACTGAGAACTTACTAATAAGTTCTCAACTGTTTTGGTCGCCGAATTTGGTAGTCGTCGGAGTTGTTTATGTTCTTAGTAGTTTAGTTGACAACTGAGAACTTACTGATAAGTTCTCAGTTGTTCGGTCGCCGGAGTTGGTGGTGTTATTAGTAGTTTAGTTGACAACTGAGAACATACTGATAAATTCTCAACTGTTTGGTTGCTGGAAGGTCACTGAAGCAAAAAAAAAAAAAAAAAAAAAAATTTTTTTTTTTTTTTTTTTAACTGGAGTGGTCGCCGGAGTTGGTGGTCGCCTGAAATGGTGGTTGCCGGAGCTGTTGACTGGAGAAGGTGGTGAGGGATAGCCTAAGGGGATAGTGGTTAGGGTGCAAGTAAAATGTTGAGAGGGTGTAGTTAGTAAAATATTGAGGAAGATGTAAGATAGGGACTATATGGTTAGTTAAAATATTCCTTGTCGTAAGAGGTAAATAAGATAATATTGAGGGACTATATGGTAAATGCCCCTTTTGAAAATCATTTAGAAATCGTTATTTGATTCATTAGTGTATGTTCCCTCGTGCCCATTGATATACTCCCTCCGTTTTTTAGTCTGTTCATTTTTAGTCAACTGGAGTAAACTTTGACCAAACATTTAATGTCAATCTAATTATTCTAATGAAATTCTAAAAATTGTAATTGATAAATAATTATTTAACTTATCAATAATAATTTTTAAAATGTTATTATGATTGTTAGATTGACAATAAATGTTTGGTCAAAGTTTACTACTGTTGACCAAAAGTGAACAGACTAAAAAGACAGAGGGAGTATACTTTTTCATTCTAAAATGATGTTCCCATTTGACTATTCAATTTTTTAAGGATATAAACACTTGCTTCATTAATCATGTTGTATTTATGCACATTTAAACTCAAATTGTAGAAATACGAAAAACTTTTTGAAACAATGAAAATTGACAAATTAAAAAAATCATTTTGAGACCATTTAAATTACTACTTAAAGTTAACTCAAATTAAAAACAAAAAAGTGAGATCAAATTTTGGAGATAGAAATTTATGTGTTTTTTTTTTTTTTTTTTTTCAAAAGGAATTCTTACACAGCTCATTCACTTCAACCCAGCCTTCCTTCATATGTAATGCAAATGCAACTAGGTGTTTAGATTTGAAACAAGGGTGTGATTGTGTAACAACTTCAATTTGTTAAGGTTATATCGGTCATTTAGGATTCGATTATTCTTTCGAGAAAGTATCGTTGGAACGGTCTCACAAATGACATGAGAAAAATCTCGATAAGTGAGAAAATGAGCTTGTCCTGCTCCATCCGTAAGGAACAAACTATTTACTCTCTCAACGAGACCCGTCTCATGTGTGAGAATACAAATTGTTGTCTTAGATTGAGATACAACAAACAAAAGAATAATATTAAAAATTCCTTCTTACTTTTAGTTACTCATTACGTCCGTCCCAAGGTTTTTACTTTCTTTTTTGGTTTGTCTCAGACTAAGATTTTTAGTTGTTTTATTATTTAAAATGGACAATAGGGCCCACTTATCATTTCACAACAAAAACTCTCTACCTACTTTCTCCTTCCGTCCCAAGGTTCTTAGCTTCTTTTATCAACCTTAGTCCGAGACAGAGGAGTATATTAATGAAAATATGAAACTTGATATTGATAGTGATCGAGCACAAAATGTGATCAAGGTCGAAGAAGCGGTTTGGATATCTAGAGAACTTGCTAAACCTGCAAAATGAACACCGTGAGCTTAGCCGTGGCTTCACTGGCGAAGGCCATCGGGTGTGAGAATAAGTTAGATGCTCTTGAGAGAGAAAACATGGAGACGAAAGAGAGAGACAGGGGGAGAGACCAGACCACAATTTAGGGTTTTAGTCCCCTATTTATAGTGGTAGGTCCAAGAGTCTTGTGGGCCAGTTTCCCTAATGGGCTGGGCTTCCCTTAGTGTGGAAAGTTCCAGATAGATGTGGCGATGATGTCATAGTGTCTATAGTCAGAAGAGCTGTAGAGCTGAGCTCAGAAAGCGAGAGCTGAGAGCTGAGGCGAGAGCTGAGAGCTGAATCGAGAGCTGAGAGCTGAAGCGAGAACTGAGAGCTGAGAGTTGAGGCGAGAGATAGAGCTGCAGCGAGAGCTGAGAGCTGAGGCGAGAGCTGAGAGCTGAAGCGAGAGCTGAGAGCTGAGAGCTGAGGTGAGGCTGAGAGCTGAAGTGAGAGCTGAGAGCTGAAGCGAGAGCTGAGAGCTGATCTCAGTGACGAGCTGAAAAGTATGGTGTGCCAAGGTGAGCCTATAGAGACGAACAATGATGGCCCATTAGTTTTGAACCGGGCAACCCCAATAGCCGCTCCCGGGTTATTCCTTTCAGTGGCCCCCTGCGCCTGAGTCGAACGAAGTGAGAGTCAGAAGCATTGGAAAGTCCAAGGGATTGCTTGGTGATTAACGTCGTCCAGGTCGTTCTTCTTTTTGTGACCAGGCTGGTCGTATCCATTGTTGATGATGTTCTAAACGGGTCGGCTAGCCATCTTGGATCCTAGCTCGCTTATAGGAACGAAGAGTGTGTTTCTTGCTTGGTGCAAGACTTAACCAGTGTATTGCTTGCTTGGAGCAAGACTTAACCATTGTATTGCTTGCTTGGAGAAAGACTTAACCAAGATTGCTTGCTAGGGTAAGGCTAAGCTCGTGAAAACGAGGTGTCTTGCTTGCTAGGGCAAGACTTAACCAATGTATTGCTTGCTTGGAGTAAGACTTAACCATTAAATGCTTGCTAGAGAAAGACTTAGCTCGTTTGAACGAGGAGTATGTTGCTTGCTTGGTGCAAGACTTAACCAATGTATTGCTTGCTTGGAGCAAGACTTTACCATTAAATGCTTGCTAGGGCAAGACTAAGCTCGTGAAAACGAGGTGTGTTTCTTGCTAGGGCAAGACTTAACCAATGTATTGCTTGCTTGGAGCAAGACTTAACCATTAAATACTTGCTAGGGCAAGACTAAGCTCGTTTGAACGAGGAGTGTGTTGCTTGCTTGGTGCGAGACTTAACCAATGTATTGCTTGCTTGGAGCAATACTTAACCATTAAATGCTTGCTAGGGCAAGACTTAGCTCGTTTGAACGAGGAGTGTGTTGCTTGCTTGGTGCAAGACTTAACCAATGTATTGCTTGCTTGGAGCAAGACTTAACCATTAAATGCTTGCTAGGGCAAGACTTAGCTCGTTTGAACGAGGAGTGTGTTGCTTGCTTGGTGCAAGACTTAACCAATGTATTGCTTGCTTGGAGCAAGACTTAACCATTAAATGCTTGCTAGGGCAAGACTTAGCTCGTTTGAACGAGGAGTGTGTTGCTTGCTTGGTGCAAGACTTAACCAGTGTATTGCTTGCTTGGAGTAAGACTTAACCATTAGATACTTGCTTGGGCAAGGCTTAGCTCGTGAAAACGAGGTGTGTTGCTTGCTAGGGCAAGACTTAACCAATGTACTGCTTGCTTGGAGCAAGACTTAACCATTAAATGCTTGCTAGGGCAAGACTTAGCTCGTTTGAACGAGGAGTGTGTTGCTTGCTTGGTGCAAGACTGAACCAGTGTATTGCTTGCTTGGAGCAAGACTTAACCATTAGATGCTTGCTTGGGCAAGGCTTAGCTCGTGAAAACGAGGCTTGTTGCTTGCTAGGGCAAGACTTAACCAATGTATTGATTGCTTGGAGCAAGACTTAACCAAGATTGCTTGCTAGGGCAAGGCTTAGCTCGTGAAAACGAGGTGTGTTTCTTTAAGAAGCTAAGCACGGCGGAGTTGCAGAGGTTGGACTATTTTTGGTACGTAAATGTCTCTCTAGTTTTTCTGTTTTTTCTGGAGCTGGTACCCGATTAAATTGTAATTCCGCGAGCTGAGACGAGCTGACGAGCAGAGAGCTGGGGAGAGTTGGGCTCAGTGACGAGCTGAGCTAAGTGACGAGCCGAGGTCACTGATGAACAGAGAGTCAGTGACGAGACGAGGTAACTGACGAGCAGAGAGGAGAGCTGGACTTAGTGACGAGCTGAGCTAAGTGACGATACGAGGTCACTGACAAGCAGAGAGAAGAGTTGGACTCCGAGACGAGCTGAGCTAAGTGACGATACGAGGTCACTGACAAGCAGAGAGGAGAGCTGGGCTCAGTGACGAGCCGAGGTCACTGGAGCAGAGAGGAAAGCTGGACTCAGTGACGAGCTGAGCTAAGTGACGATACGAGGTCACTGACGAGCAGAGAGGAAAGATGGGCTCAGTGACGAGCTGAGGTCGTGACGAGCTGAGCTAAGTGACGATACGAGGTCACTGATGAGCAGAGAGGAGAGCTGGACTCCGAGACGAGCTGAGCTAAGTGACGATACGAGGTCACTGACGAGCAGAGAAGAGAGTTGGACTCAGTGACGAGATGAGCTAAGTGACGATACAAAGTCACTGACGAGCAGAGAGGAGAGCTGGACTCTGAGACGAGCTGAGCTAAGTGATGATACGAGGTCACTGACGAGCGGAGAGGAGAGCTGGGCTCAGTGACGAGCCGAGTTCACTGGAGCAGAGAAGAGAGCTGGACTCAGTGACGAGCTGAGCTAAGTGACGATACGAGGTTACTGACGAGCAGAGAGGAGAGCTGGGCTCAGTGATGAGCTGAGCTAAGTGACAATACGAGGTCACTAACGAGCAAAGAGGAGAGCTGGGCTCAGTGACGAGCTGAACTAAGTAACGAGCTGCGGTCACTGATGAGTAGAGAGGAGAGCTGGGCTCCGTGATGAGCTGAGCTAAGTGGCGAGTCGAGGTCACTGATGAACAGAGAGGAGAGCTGGGCTTCGTGATGAGCTGAGCTAAGTAACGAGTCGAGGGTGCTTGGGAGTAGTCAGGCTTGTTGGAGGACATACAATCTATGAAATTCTTTCTAGTAAATCTGATATTTCTTCTTTGCCACTCTTTTCAGGCCATGTACCAGCTTGTCATTCCCCTGCTTAGTGCCATTATGAATCCTGTAAAAGAGAAATCATTTACGATTTTGCTCCCCATTGCTGCTCATTGTCTTGGTGTAGGCGTTTGCTAGTCATGTTCGTTGGATGAACCAAATATGTGAGTAGCATCTTGATTAACTATGAATATTAATTTGCAAAACCCCATGAAAATAGCCAAGGAATCCAAATTGTTTGAGCGTAATTAGGTTGAGCGTAGGTGTCGCCCCCCTGCTTTCTACTCGCGCGGAGCAAGAGAAGGAAGCATATCTAAGGGATTGTTGTAGCACGAACGAAGACTGCCCGAACAGTAGATTTTTTTTCTGCAACAAATACAAAGCTGGTGGTAGTCTTTATTTTATCTCCGCTGATACATGCTATAAGAATGAAGCTGTAGGGCCATTTTTGTTGTAGTCATTTTTTTCGTAGCCACTTTAACCTGCTGCGTGGCTCATATCCATTTCCCATTTTCCCAAGCAATGGGACAAGTGACATTGGAATGTTGTGCCATTATTCTCCCCTGCTCTTCTTCTTTGGCAATTTTTCAAGCTATTTTTTCATTTAGAAAAAGCAAAAGTAAAAGCTTTTCTATGATGGACAGTTGTTTGTCGGAAATGATCGAGGATGGCCTGGTGATAACCGATGGTGGCGCTCTTGTAACCATTCTCCTCGTCTTTGTCAAACCCATTTTTAGGTGACCTCTATTTTTAATCTCAAACCCGTTTTAGACTGAGCTACTTCCTCCGTTTTCCGTACGTAGGAACTCGTTGCTCAGAAATTAAATTTGCATGGACAGGAAGCCCGAGACTCTAATCGCTGGAGTAGAGGTCTCGCCGGAGCTGGGTGAGACCGTGTATGCTTCTGCGTTGCCTTCATCTAAACCGATCAAGCGGACTACGATCTGAGAAGAGTTGTTACACCTTTGATATTGCACGGGCTAGCAGGAGTGCGGGGAGCGGGCTTCAACTATGAAATATGAACATGTCGCGAGGTGCGAGCTGTTGCTCCGGGTTAAAGTGAATATATTCGCGGCGTTATTTTAATGTCTGGTCGAGTTCAAAGTTACTAGGAGTGCGGGGTCGACTTTACCCAAAATTTACTTCAGAGTGCGAGCACGGGTTGGTTACTTTTGAAAGAACGAGTTGCACCGACTGAGGGCTGCCCGAGTTAGGAACTTGATGCGGGCTGGCTTTGTTTAGACCGACGGTGAGGATGGCCCGCCGGAACTCGAGCTTGATGTGGTCGCTGCTGGTCCGGTTAGAACGGGTTCACCCGGAGTGGGGTGAGGGTTAGTCCGAGGTGAGTGGTCACCGGAGTGAGGTCAGATGTCGGTGGGGCGGAGCGAGAGATCACCCGATCTGGGTGTTATGCCAGGAGTGAAGTTGAGGAATCCGAAGAGACTTCAATCTACTATCTGAAATTTGTTCGGAGTTTGAGTGTTCGTGTTCGCCGAGCTCACCAATTCTGGCCCGGTTAGATGGACGTGCACATGCTAGGTTGTCCTCCATGTTTTCCGGCGAGGTGGAGTTTGAAGCGAGGTGAGGTCGCCATCGTGAACAGGGTCGTACCCCCTGCTCAGAGAGCTCGCTTCATGGATCTTGTTTGGGAATGTGAGTAGTTCTGAATAGCTGCAGAATTCAGTTCGAGTTGGGATGAATTTCCACGGGGAGGTGGTTGCTCGAAAATCGAGGTAGGCTTGGTTCTGCAACGAGTTCGTAATTTGCTAGATTAATCTGATGGTCGAGATTTCACCGGGACGGGGTGAGACGATTATAGCTTTCCCGTTGACGTCGTTCCAGCAAATCAAGGGGTAAACATTGGATTCTCTTATGTGAATGGGTGGTCCTTTTTGAATAGAGGTCACATGATTTAGTACCTTAGTAACATCATTTACAGGATGATAGTACATTGTGCTTCTGTTGGTCCCAAAGGGGCAACAAGGGTGTGAAAAATGCTAGAGGGGGGGGGGTTAATAGCGTTTTTAAATTCTTTTCAAGCCCTTTTGTAAATGAATGGCTTATGCGCACATCTCTTATTTTGGCTAAGTATAGAGCGCAGCAAGAGTGTGAAATGAACAGCGGAAGATTTAAAGCAGCTCTGCGCAGGGTAAACTGCGCAGAGATAAACAGCTACTGCGCAGGGAAACCTGCGCAGAAATGAAAAACTCACGCGCTAAGTTTTGGCTAAAGAGTTGGATAAAATTGTGCTAGGGAAAATGACTAATAACACTTACAGCAGTAAAGTGTAGCAATCTAAAAGATCAAACAAAGCAGTAATACAAAAATAGTTAAGCATAAAATAAGCAGTAAATAAATAGCGAGAATAAAGAACAAGCTATTTGGAGAGGTTCGATCGAAGAAAGATCTACGTCCTCTACCAAGATGGTTAGTCTTGGATTTCTAATAGAGATCTTATAATATGAGAGAGTATTACAAATTACAACTTTTGAGCTCAATACTAACTCAAGATCTATTATCGATGAAGAACAAATCCTAAACTAAACCGGTGTATCTCAAGAAGTTAGATCAGAATGATCAAAGCTTCAAGAGGTGTGTGTGTGACAGAAATTCTGGGCTCTATGAATATAAAAGATGAAGAGCACCAAGAATTCTGGTGATATAGGGCTTTTGGGATTTGAGCAGGAGTTTGAAGGTTTGAAGATCTTGAAGGCTGTTCTAATGAATCTGGAAATAGAGCATCAGTCTTCAGATCTTCAAAGTTTCTCTAATGAAGCATGAAACTCTAGCTCTGGCTAAACAAGCACTCCAGCTCTGCTTAATGAGTACACCAGCAACTTGGAAATGAAGATGAGCAGGCTATTTATAGCTGAGAACTTAAAACTAGCCGTTAATGCTCTGAGTGTTGGGTTTCCAAGTAACATGCGCAGCGGAAAATAGCAATTAAAATTTTGTGAAACCCAAAGCCATGGATCCGTTCATATGATTAAATCAAATACAACATAATGAATAGAGGATAAACTAACCCTTGATGTCTATAAACTCTAGCTTTAATTTTGGTGAAGAACTTGAAGCTTTATCACAGACAAAATTCACGAACTTTGAAGATGATAAAATTCACTCTCTAGCGGTATCCACACCACGAACGAATATCAAGGAGCTTCTTGATCTTGGTTGCTAGACCGATAATTATGAAACACACTTTCACAATTTGATAAAGAACTATATGGAATTATTTTGTGAATTATTTTGTTCTTCAATCCAAGATGTCTTGGAACAAAATAATAACTCTCTCAAACTCTTTGGAGGCACACAAAACACTAGGGCTAATGGTCTGGCCGAAATTGGCTTTTTATACACAATTAAGACCTATTCCAAATAGGAAACTTGTGCCAAAAACCTTCCCAAATCGAATTAGGAAACTTTCTGCCGCCAGACCAAGCGCCCGCCTGGTCCAGACCGAGCGCCCGCTCGCTGTCCAGAAAATCCAGAATTTTCCAAAAATTCCTTTGAGGTCCTTCGACCCTAAATTCCAATACAGTCCTTTTATTTAAGATTCGTTCTATTGTGTGTGACCCTCTAGGATTATACTAAGTTGGCAATGGGCTCAAACATGAAACCATAAGATATGATTAGGTTCTAGCAAACCGTCATACCTACCCAAATAGTATAACTAGATACAAGTTCGCATTCCTTTAGAATATGTCACAATCCTTTTGTCCACGATGTCATTGAACACAAGTCATGGTCAAACAGTCAACTTGTCTTGTTCAATACTTTCTCGATTTCGAATATGCTGATAATTCAAATGCTATTGATCCAATAAATCCATTTGAGTCCGGCCGAACATTTCATCAACATCATTCCTTCAAGGGGCCCAAGCTTGACATCTCTCCGTGGAGGGACAAATCCATTTAGCTTATTACTCTTCCCAACGGGAATCCGATTATGCCAATCATACCCTTTATAACTACCGTGTTAAGGTAGTGTTTGAATATGTCAAACACAATGTTCATCAAGTGGAAGACTATAATAACTTCATGTCTAAGGATTCAAATGACATAACTAATATGAGATATATGTTCGACATAGACCATGACATAAATCTCATACAGCGGGTCATGTCCAGTACCTTGTTCCAAACAAGTACCCATAAATCTAACATGATCATCCCATGATCATTCAGCCTTTATACTAGTGCTTAACAAGTACTAGGGACGGGGATTATTATAAGTAAACATGAACAACAATAATAATCAAAACATCTTTTTATTGCTATGAAATAAATGATAACAATTACAACGTTTATTAAACGTGCCTAGGGCACCACTACCAACAATCTCCCACTTTCCCTAGGCCCAATCTCCCATGTATCTAATACCCATGGACCTAACATGACCTTCATGTTTAGCTTGTGGAAGTCCCTTTGTTAGCGGGTCCGCAACATTGTCATCAGTGGGTACTCTGCATATATTCACGTCACCTCTCTTAATGATTTCACGAATCACATGGTAACGCCTAAGTATGTGTTTAGATTTCTGATGTGCCCTTGGTTCCCTTGCTTGAGCAATAGCACCATTATTATCGCAATAAAGGTCTATTGGATCAGCGATGCTAGGAACCACTCCAAGTTCAGTTATGAACTTCTTAATCCAAATAGCTTCCTTTGCAGCATCCGATGCAGCAAGATACTCAGCTTCTGTTGTAGAATCAGCGGTTGTACTTTGCTTGGAACTCTTCCATCTTACAGCTCCACCATTTAACATGAACACAAAACCCGATTGCGATCGACTATCATCTCTGTCGGTTTGGAAGCTTGCATCCGTGTAAGCACTTACAACGAGATCATCTTCCATTCCTCCATAGACCAAAAACGAGTCTTTAGTCCTTCTGAAGTACTTAAGAATCGCTTTTACAGCCACCCAATGATTTTCACCAGGGTCGGATTGGTATCTACTTGTCATGCTTAAAGCATAAGATACATCTGGCCTAGTACATATCATGGCATACATGATGGACCCAATTGCCGAAGCATATGGAACATCTTTCATTTTATCACGCTCATCATTTGTCTTAGGACATTGAGTCTTGCTTAGAGAAACTCCATGTAAAACTGGCAAGGTTCCTCTTTTAGAATTTTCCATGCGGAATCTTCTAATGACCTTGTCAATATATGTACTTTGGCTCAGACCAAGTAGCCTCCTTGATCTATCTCTATAGATCTTGATGCCAAGTATATATGCGGCTTCACCCATATCTTTCATTGCGAAGCACTCTCCTAACCAAGTCTTTACAGACTGAAGTGTAGGAATGTCATTTCCAATGAGTAATATGTCATCCACATATAAGATAAGGAATAGCACTATGCTCCCACTAATCTTCTTGTATACACAAGGTTCATCTTCGTTCTTGATGAAACCAAACTCTTTGACTGATTCATCAAAACAAAGATTCCAACTCCTAGAAGCTTGCTTCAATCCATAGATGGATCTCTGCAATTTGCATACTTTAGAATTTTGCTCAAAACCTTCTGGTTGTGTCATCCTCTTCTAGTTTTCCATTTAGGAAAGCGGTTTTGACATCCATTTGTCATATTTCATAGTCATGATATGCAGCAATGGCAAGCAGAATTCTTATAGACTTGATCATTGCTACGGGTATAAAGGTCTCATCATAGTCAATATCATGAACTTGCCTATTACCTTTCGCTACAAGTCTAGCTTTGTAAGTATGCACCTTCCCATCCATGTCAGTCTTCTTCTTGAAGACCCATTTGCATCCTATGGTTTTTACACCTTCGGGCGCATCAATCAAATTCCAAACTTGATTGTCTTGCATGGATTGTAATTCGGATTCCATGGCTCCAAGCCACTTGTCCGAATCAGGAGAAGACATCGCCTCTTGGTAGGTTCTAGGTTCATCATTCTCAATGATTTCAACCTCATTACTATCCGTTACGAGAAATCCATATCTCTCGGGCTCGGATCGTATCCTACTAGATCTGCGAGGAACTTGTGTATCTTGAACAGGTTCCACAACTCCTTGTGGTTCTTGTTCCCGTTCCACTATTGGTTCAATGTTATTTTCTGGGTCTCGAATTTCTTCAAGATTTATTTTACTCCCACTAGTTTCTTTGGAGAGAAACTCTTTCTCTAAAAAGACACCAGTTCGGGCAACAAACACTTTGTTGTCCTCACGGTTGTAAAAGTAATATCCTCTAGTTTCCTTTGGATATCCCACGAAAATACATTTGTCAGATTTGTGTGCAAGTTTTTCAGAGACAAGTCTTTTGACATAGGCTTCGCAACCCCAAATCTTCATGAAAGATAAACAAGTTTTCTTTCCGCTCCACATCTCATATGGAGTCTTTTGAACCGATTTAGTTGGAACACGATTTAGTGTGAAAGCAGCGGTTTCTAGAGCGTAACCCCAAAAGGATATTGGAAGATCAACTTGACTCATCATTGATCGAACCATGTCTAACAAAGTCCGATTTCTCCTCTCGGACACACCATTCCATTGTGGTGTTCCGGGTGGAGTCAATTGTGAAACTATTCCACAATTCTTTAGATGATCATCAAATTCTTGACTCAAGTATTCTCCACCACGATCTGATCGAAGTGCCTTAATACTTTTGCCAAGTTGTTTTTCTACTTCATTTTGAAATATTCTAAATATCTCAAAGGCTTCACTTTTATGTTTCATTAGGTAAACATACCCAAATCTACTATAATCATCAGTGAAGGTTATGAAGTATTGAAATCCTCCCCTAGCATTGCTACTTAATGGTCCGCATACATCGGAATGTATCAATCCCAATAAGTCGCTTGCCCTTTCACCCAACTTGGTAAAAGATGTCTTAGTCATTTTTCCAAGAAGACACGACTCACAAGTATCATATGACTCTAAGTCATATGAACCCAAAAGTCCGTCCCCATGGAGTTTTGAGATACGCTTCTCATTAATATGACCAAGACGGCAATGCCATAAATAGGTATGATTTACATCATTAGGTTTAGATTTCTTATTTACATGATAGACATTGTCATTATTTTCATTCTTGACATCCAAGATATAAAGGCCATTAAATGAATTAGCAATACCATAAAGCACATCATTTAAATAAATAGAAAATTTCTTATTCTCAATAAGAAACTTAAAACCTTCATTATCCAAACAATAAATTGAAATAATATTTCTACTTAAATCCGGAACATAATAACAATTGTTCAAAACAAGAATTAAACCGGAAGGTAAAGTGACTTCATAAGTCCCTACGGCTAATGCAGCAACTCTTGCTCCATTCCCCACGCGTAGATCTACTTCACCTTCTTTAAGCAGTCTCCTATTCTTTAGTCCCTGCACATTTAAACAAATGTGAGAACCACATCCGGTATCCAATACCCAAGAATCAGTGGTAGAAAGGAGAATATCTATCATATAGATACCTGAAGTCGACGCAGCCTTGCTGCCCTTCTTCTTCTTTTGATCTTCCAAGAAAGCCTTGCAATTACGTTTCCAATGACCAATCTCTTGACAATGGAAACAGATTGCATCCTTTTGTGAATCAGGTTTTGCCTCAGAAGCCTTGGCAACCTTTGCCTTGCTTATCTTGAGTTTGACAACTTTTGCCTTACCCTTTCCTTTGGCACTAGCCTTCTTCCCATCATGAACCAAGAGCACAGGAGAACCTTTCTCCTCAATCTTCAACTCCGCAGTTTTAAGCATATTATGCAACTCGAAGAGATTCTTATCCATTCCATGCATGTTATAATTCATTGTGAATTGATTATAACTTTTTGGCAATGAGTTAAGAATGAGATCCGTGGCTAGCTCCAATGGAATTGGATAGCCAAGTTTCTCAAGTTGCTCAACATAACCTTTCATTTTAAGAAAGTGAGGACTCACTTGTTGCCCTTCCTTCATTCTACAAGTCGTGAATGCAACAATGTTCTTGTACCTCTCTTGCCTAGCTTGCTCTTGAAACATGGTTCTCAACTCCACGCCTATCTCATAGGCTTTCAAATGTTCCAAACTTTGTTGGAGTTTTGAACACATAACAGCAAGCATGAGACAACTTACATCTCTAGAATCATTCTTATGTTTCTTGTAATTGTCTCTTTCTGCCCTAGGGGCAGTAGGCTGTGGTTCAGCAGGAAGAGGCCCATCGAGAATGTACAACTTATTTTCTTGCCTAAGAATGATTCTTATGCTACGGATCCAATCCATAAAGTTAGTACCATTCTCTTCGAGCTTATCCTTCTCAAGGATCGATCGCAATGACAGTGATTGAGTGTTATTAGTCATTATCTACAAATATGCAAAATTTCCAAAATTTAATAAGTACCCGTTTTTCATTAAAAAAATAAATAATGTATTTTTCAAACAAAATACTCCCACTAAATTATATAACCTTCATATACATCCAATGTATAATTTAATTTAATTGAGCTAAGATCCAACTTTAATTTAACTTTTGAGTCCACGGAGGCGGACCGCTCAAAGTAAACTAATTATGTAGACAATCATGTCAATCATATCCCATATGATTCTTAGATCCTTTTATGAGATTCTTTGAGAAATCCAATTTCCAAAGCATGTTTAATCTCATCTTTTGCCTAGGCCAAAAACTGTTTTGACGCCTAATTAAGTCCAACTATTTTAAACGCATAGGAACCATTCAATTTAATGTACCTTGCGGAGGCAAGCCCACATTAAACTAATGAACCTCATATTGCTCATACATGAATGAACTTAATGCACCTCGCGGAGGCGAACCCACATCAAGATCACCCATGTATAAACAAGTGTTTTAATCATGGCATGGCAATGAATGACTTAAAACTTTCTTTGAAGGTTCATTACATATAGCATATAACACATTTATGAGCACATAATATAAACATGTTACACATCAAGTTTAGTCACTAAATTAAACTCTATTAATTTAAGCATAATATTTACGTGTCATTAGTTTCTCTATAATTATGAGGATTGAAACCATTTCAACTCCGGTTATCATCTCCAAATCAAGACAACAAGAAGTGCGGCCGAAACTAAGCCATATGGCATCCACAATTCCGCACTAATTCAAGAAACCAAGAAAGTAGTCCATGTGGCCGAAACTAAGCAATAGATGGTCTCGATGAACGTAGGCCAATTGCATCCACAATTCCACATGGATCTCCAAACTTTGAATCAAGAACTTTGTTTCTCAATTTTAGCAATTATGAACTCTTCATAATTCTAACTTCGTTTTATCTTTGAAACTTTGATTGCGATCAATTTTGGGAAACACAATCTCGATGAACGCAGATTAGCCATCCAAAACTTGAACAAATCTAGGAATCACAAGACTAAAACAAATAGGAAAATCAAACCCCAAAATCCACACACAAACCAACTACCCAAAACCCATTCCAGATCAGCAAGTCTGGACTGGTTCTGTTACTGGTTTTGTTGAATTTATCAAAAATTCTATATTCAGATTTTAACCAAAATCAGAACAGATTCTGACTAGCGAGCGCCCGCCTGGTCTTGACCGAGCTCGCGCCTGAATCAAGCGGCCACCTGGTCCCCAGCGAGCGGGCGCCTGGTAGGTCAGAATGGTACAGAATTTTAAAGTTCGAAAACTTTGTCTCAAAATTATTTTTCCCCGATTATTAAAACTTTGATCTGATCAAAAATTAATAATCGAAATAATTCAGAATCCACCATAATTTTTATTGCGATTGAATCGTGCGGTTAAAGTTGTAAAACAATAAGCCACATAAAATCACATAACACATAAACATCATATAATCCAATATTCATATCATGCTAGGCACATAAACAATTTATATACACATAACATGATCCAAGTATTGAATTAATCAACATGAACGGGACTCTGATGCCACTGTTGGGTTTCCAAGTAACATGCGCAGCGGAAAATAGCAATTAAAATTTTGTGAAACCCAAAGCCATGGATCCGTTCATATGATTAAATCAAATACAACATAATGAATAGAGGATAAACTAACCCTTGCTGTCTATAAACTCTAGCTTTAATTTTGGTGAAGAACTTGAAGCTTTATCACGGACAAAATTCACGAACTTTGAAGATGATAAAATTCACCCTCTAGCGGTACCACACCACGAACGAATATCAAGGAGCTTCTTGATCTTGGTTGCTAGACCGATAATTATGAAACACACTTTCACAATTTGATAAAGAACTATATGAAATTATTTTGTGAATTATTTTGTTCTTCAATCCAAGATGTCTTGGAACAAAATAATAACTCTCTCAAACTCTTTGGAGGCACACAAAACACTAGGGCTAATGGTCTGGCCGAAATTGGCTTTTTATACACAATTAAGACCTATTCCAAATAGGAAACTTGTGCCAAAAACCTTCCCAAATCGAATTAGGAAACTTTCTGCCGCCAGACCAAGCGCCCGCCTGGTCCAGACCGAGCGCCCGCTCGCTGTCCAGAAAATCCAGAATTTTCCAAAAATTCCTTTGAGGTCCTTCGACCCTAAATTCCAATACAGTCCTTTTATTTAAGATTCGTTCTATTGTGTGTGACCCTCTAGGATTATACTAAGTTGGCAATGGGCTCAAACATGAAACCATAAGATATGATTAGGTTCTAGCAAACCGTCATACCTACCCAAATAGTATAACTAGATACAAGTTCGCATTCCTTTAGAATATGTCACAATCCTTTTGTCCACGATGTCATTGAACACAAGTCATGGTCAAACAGTCAACTTGTCTTGTTCAATACTTTCTCGATTTCGAATATGCTGATAATTCAAATGCTATTGATCCAATAAATCCATTTGAGTCCGGCCGAACATTTCATCAACATCATTCCTTCGAGGGGCCCAAGCTTGACATCTCTCCGTGGAGGGACAAATCCATTTAGCTTATTACTCTTCCCAAAGGGAATCCGATTATGCCAATCATACCCTTTATAACTACCGTGTTAAGGTAGTGTTTGAATATGTCAAACACAATGTTCATCAAGTGGAAGACTATAATAACTTCATGTCTAAGGATTCAAATGACATAACTAATATGAGATATATGTTCGACATAGACCATGACATAAATCTCATACAGCGGGTCATGTCCAGTACCTTGTTCCAAACAAGTACCCATAAATCTAACATGATCATCCCATGATCATTCAGCCTTTATACTAGTGCTTAACAAGTACTAGGGACGGGGATTATTATAAGTAAACATGAACAACAATAATAATCAAAACATCTTTTTATTGATATGAAATAAATGATAACAATTACAACGTTTATTAAACGTGCCTAGGGAACCACTACCAACACTGAGCAAGGACGATGAGCTGGCACTATATGATTGGTGCGCATATGTCCTTTTATAGCCGTTGGAGATCTGATCAAGGTTGCTGACCTGGCACAATATGAATGGTGCGCAGGTATTTTTGAGCCGTTGGAGACTGAGCATGAAGACCAAATACAAAAGCTTCTTCTAGAAGGTTGACAGCTGTCTTCAATTGAAATATGACCGTTGAAGCGTCTCCACAATGGTGTTGCTGAGTGTGCTTATTTTGTCGTTTGTGCACACCTCAGCACTTGGGCTCAATCCAAAAAGCGTAGCTTGTCTTGACGCTTTCCAAGCTTCTAGAATATGAGATCAGGAGATAAGAACTTTGACCAAGGTTGAGCGTGCGTGCACAAAGGTATGCGCATTGCCGGTGCGCACGGATGCTGCGCATGGGGAGCATACACACCATGATTGGTCATACCAAAGGAAGATCTTAAATTCAGAGTTGGGGCATAAGATCTTGAAACTGAGCAGGGTCAAAAGCTGCGAAAGAGATCTATGCGCAGTGGCGACCTGCGCAGAGAACATCCTACGTAGTGAAATGAATCCTGCTTAGAAAATCTTCGATCCTTCATAGCTTCAAGCCCTATAATCTAAGCCTATACTGTAAAATGGACTTGGCTAAAATTGAAGTATATAAACTTCTTACATAAGGTCCTAAAGTCCATAAAAATACTCATAGGTGATGGTATCAATCAATTCTATCATAAGGAGGGTTAAGAAATAAGCATACCCAATAGCTTCCTTTGTTGTACTAATAGTACAATGCCCACATGGATGTGTCAGTCGTCCATTGTCCTTTTCAACACATTTTCAAAATTTGAGTGGCTGTAACAAGCCTTCGTCTGTTGTACTATTTTTACTTTTTCGATTTTACCCCTGTTTCACATCATGTGCCAGCAATAATTAAAAGTTATGGGGAGTTGTACCCATGGTACAATGGGTACTAGCGATAAACTTAGATTGGCCGGAGTAAGTCGGTGCCGGAGATGGAGATATCAAACTGTGACCCATTTGTATTCCAGATTCTCAGAATTTTTTCGCCTTCGTCTTCTCAAGACGAGTCTTCTGCTGGCCTCCGCTTTGTGAACATAGCAACTGACATTTTCGTCCATTTTTCAACAGGCGAAAGTCGCCGGAATATGCATATGTCGCCGGAATCGGAATTTCTTTTTCTTCTATGAGAGGGCACATGAGATAGTGTATAAAAATAGAGGAAAGAAGAAGCAAATGGATAGTACATTCTGCCTCTGAGAGAAGACATGGAGTTTATGGAGTTTGGGTTTCCAAGAAGAAAGAAGGAGAATAAAGAAGAAGGAAATGGACTGTCAATTTGACAGATCCATGGAAATGAAACCTCTCTCTATGAATTTCTGCTTGCAAAGAATAGAGAGGCAAGAAATATGTGAGCAGCTGATTAAAAATTAGATCTAGCTCACTATATGCCACTGACATTTTACCCCCTTTTTGCCGGCGATGTCACCGTAAAAACTCACCGGAATATGAATGTTCATCTTTTTGAAAGGATCTATCAGGTATTGTATAGATTACGAAGAAGAAGGCCATGGCCGAAAGTCTGGAAAAGAAATCTTTAGGTTAGCAAAACGTCGTTCCCGGCAATGGAACCAATTGATCGAGCACAAAATGTGATCAAGGCCGGAGAAGCGGTTTGGATATCTAAAGAACTTGCTAAACCTGCAAAATGAACACCGTGAGCTTAGCCGGGGCTTCACCGGCGAAGGCCCTCGGGTGTGAGAATAAGTTAGATGCTTTTGAGAGAGAAAACATGGAGAGGAAAGAGAGAGACAGGGGGAGAGACCAAACCTCAATTTAGGGTTTTAGTCCCCTATTTATAATGGTAGGTCCAAGAGTCTTGTGGGCCAGTTTCCCTAATGGGCTGGGCTTCCCTTAGTGTGGAAAGTTCCAGATAGATATGGCGATGATGTCATAGTGTCTATAGTCAGAAGAGCTGTAGAGCTGAGCTCAGAAAGCGAGAGCTGAGAGCTGAGGCGAGAGCTGAGAGCTGAAGCGAGAGCTGAGAGCTGATCTCAGTGACGAGCTGAAAAGTATGGTGTGCCAAGGTGAGCCTATAGAAACGAATAATGATGGCCCATTAGTTTTGAACCGGGCAAGCCCAATAGCCGCTCCCGGGTTATTCCTTTCAGATAGTTAAAATTAATAGGACGAATTGCAATTTGGTTACTCATACCAGAAGTTGCTACAATGAGTTCCCACATTTACTTATTATTGCAATTCAATGAGAATTTTGTTTAAAACGTTTCTGTTAAAAACACATGCATGTACATCACACATGATTTTGTTGGGGAGAAAAATACTTTTCTTTTGGCCTAAATCCCCTCCTCTGTTCTTCTATAACGTAATTCAGTTTATATAAACCCAAACAAACCCCCCCTCCTCTCTTCGCCTACCTCCACCCACCAGTCGCAATTTCTTACTCCACCTTGATTGCTATCTCCGCCACTTCCCTCAATCTCCTCCTATGCAGTCAAGTCAATTATCATTATTCAAAACAAAGTGCAAAACAGTCATAGTGAAGTCAGTGGAGATGGCGGCATTGTTGTAGCGCCTGTTGTTCGCCAACAGATCTTGGCAGAAGATGGGAATTGGCGATGGCATTTGTATGGTGAGATCAAAGATGGGCATACCGGTGATTGGCAAAAAATGAGGAGATGGGAATTGGCGATGCCGTTATCATTTTAATTGAGTTTTTAACGAAAATTAATTTTTTATTAGGTTTAAGGGACAATATTCATAACGGAAATTAACTTTTCATGTTAAATGTCTTCTTTGTGCCTTCAAAATCACGTTCGAAGTACATAACCTGAATTTTAATGGAAGATACGTTTTTAACAAAATTTCCATTTGATTGCAACAAAAAGTCAACGTGGGGAGAGGAGATGCAAAATTTTGAATACTGGTAGCCACATTACAATATCTGGCAAAACATGAATAACCAAATTACAATTTTCCCAAACTAATACTCCTTCGTCCCAAAATGATGATCCCATTTGACTTTGCAAATACTTTGAAGTTATATTATAAGTTTTAAAAATTTAGTAAATTATTTTAAAAATGAGACTAACTTTCTCGAGAAAAATAAAAAATAAGACTACTATTTTTGGGACAAACTAGATAGAAAGGGAGCAAGGGGGATTATCCCTTTTCACACACACACCAAGAAGGTTTGTTGATGTTCTAGATGGCTAGAAATTTCTACTTCTATCAAATCCCGCCGAGCGCCTATAATCACGGACTCAACGTGAATGGCGGTGTGTCTATTCTAACAAACATGTTTCACCAGACCAAATCTTCCGTACTATATTTTGTGTACCACAATTGATTTAATAGTTTTATAAGTTATTATGATTGAAATAATTATAAGAGCAATGCTAGGGGCACAAAATAAGGTAACAAAATCTTGTTCACAACATGAGGTGTTGATATTTTATTAGTTGCATCGATAATAGACCCGCCACACTCTAATTAAAAACACCAATAAATTCATTACACGTAGGATTTTCTGAGCATTTTTTGTGATTTTTTTGGTAACCCTAGCATTTTCCTAATTATAATGTCAAAAGTGATGCATAGCCGTCAGATCATTTGTGGTACACAAGTGGTACATAGGATTTTATTTTCTTCGTACGTATTGTAGTGAGACGAAACCATGTGTGCCACAAGTGATCCAACAGTTATGAGTTATTAAAGTTAACATTATCATGACTTCATCAGTCTTGCATAAATGTTAGATCACTTATAGTACAATGTAATACACAATATGATACACAAAAATGATATTTGTGATCTCATCTCCTTAGTATTAGCCTCATTGTTGAGTGGAATGATTTTGACCAAACATATACAAAATTAATCAATCTTGGATTAGAATATATCGGGTTAAGATCAGGTAACTATATTTTCAGGCCTCACTCATTATACGAAGTTATAAATGTTTGGAACCGGTTTTGTGAAATACAGGTATAGACCGAATTTTAATCAAGTTTCAAAATAGTTCATTTATGTAAGCGAAAAACAAATTTTATTGTAATCTATCTTGTGTATAGATTAAGAATTTTTTTTCCAAAATCATTTGAATCCAAATCTCATGTACCCCTTCCTGTGCCACAAGTGATCCAACGGCTTGCAGTCATTAAGATTGTCATTATGTTGATATTATCCAAGCATGTAAACGGTTGAGATTATAATGACACAGAACCGCACCTCATTTCTGCAAATGATGAGGCATATTAAGTGAATCTTATTCTATCGAAAAAACAATCACGTGTTACACTCCAAGTTCCAACCTAGTACTCATTATGGTAACCTTGGTTGGCTCAACCAATCGAACCGCACCTCATTTCTGCAAATAAATACTCCCTCCGGTCCAAAATAACTGTCACTTTTGAACCAAAATTTTGGTCCAAAATAATTGTCACTTATTTATGATGATAGTTGTCATTGTAAAAACATATACTCCATCCGGACACAAATATAAGAAAAAATGTTGGGGGTTTTTTGGACCTAAATATAAGCAATAAAAGATGGGTTTCAATACAAAACACATTAAATGTAACTGTATTTAATACTCTTTTACCAAAAATACCCCTAATGAATTACTCATTTTCAAATACAAGTGAATATTTATTGCACATTTAATATGAGGATATATTAGTAATTTTAATATATTTTTATTATAAAATCAAGACAATTAACTAAATTTTACTACTTTCTTAATAAGTGTGATTTTAGTTACTTTTGCTTATATTTTTTACCAGAGGGAGTAATATTCTTGTTACTTGAAATATTTCAAAGGTAATTTAGTCTATTAGACATACAATGATTGTTTTTTTTTAATTTGTGTGAAAATCGTAGAACTACAAATATTTTGAGACGGAGTGAGTATTAAAGTGCGAGGTGGTCTCCCATGAGAACAAGTGGATCCGTCTCATGTATGAGACGGGTCGACCTATGACCCATGGTGCAAGACCCGCCACGTGGCAGCCTCCCATTGGTCCCCCCCCCCCATTTTTTTTTTTTTGAGTTTTTTTAATTATTTTTTCGGCTTTTCCGTCGTTTACCAATAGTAATAGTTACGATAACTTAATGTAATGACTGTATACATATAAAGTAACATTGTTCATAAGTAAACGTAACACCTGTTTTACAAAAATAAAAGCTCGTTTTACCCATTTTTTCAAATGTAATACTAACTATAATTACATGTAACCCAAACAATATCTAAATGTAATTATCATTTATACTGAAATGTAATAATGCTTTTGCAAAAATATGTAAAATATTTTGTATTTTGATTTAATTTTTTGAAAGAAAGTAACATTTGAAAAGTAACAACTCATATATACGAATGTAATTGTTTGTACAAGTAAATGTAACACTTTAATAAAATAAATTATTACATATTTTTATAGATAATGTAATACTTTTACATGTAACACTAATCAAGTGTTTTTAGCTCTAAAAATGTAAATGGTTGAATTATTACTTTTTCTATACATATGTGTTACAATTATGTATAAACATTATTACATATAAGTAACACGTTCGTTACATTTTAGTTGTAATAAGTATTACTTTTGGCAAACGAAGAAAACATAGAAAAAAACACTGTTACTTTTCTGTATATATGTATAACTTTTATGTATACAAACTATTACTTTATATGTATACAATCATTACATTAAAGTTATAGTAACTATTACTTTTGATAAACCGAAAAAAAATATTTGAAAAAAATATATTTTATTTTTTTTGGAGTCTATGAGAGGCTGCCACGTGGAAGGGTAAAAAAAACCCGGTCTCATGGATGAGACAAGCCTTCCATGTTCCCATGGAAGTGTTTGTCTTAAAGTGCTGGAAAAAGGGAATTAGTAGGGAAGACAGTGGCATGTGCTTAGGTGGGGCGGTAGGTACTAAAATACGAGTACAGTAGAAGTTTTAAACATTGACGTACATTTTGCTAAATGGTCGTTAAAGATTCTGTCACTGGACTGGTGGGTCCTCGTTCACTTCACCAAGGAATAGCCAATTATCATAATCCGTTAGGTTGCCGTTAAATTCGAGTGTTATCAAAGGTTGTTCAAATTGAATGTTTTTTTGAAAGTTTATTTTGAAACAGAGTGTCTAATAATATGCTCTTATTATACTCCATCTGTCCCGTAAAGATAGTCTCATTTTAATTTTTTATGGTCAATAAAAATAAACTTTGACCAAACATTAGTGTCAATTTAATGATCACAATGAAATCTTTAAAATTGTTATAGATAAACCACTTAATAATTTATCAATTATAAATTTTAGAATTTCATTATAATGATCAGATCGTCACTAATAGTTGGTCAAAGTTCATTTTTGTTGATTATAAAAAGTCAAAATAAAACTATCTTTCTGAGACAGTGAGAATATTATTATTATAGGCATAAAAGTCAAATAATACTATCATTGTCACACATCTTATGAAACGTTAAGAAAGAGCAAAAAAGAAACCACAATGACCGCAGTCCGCAGTATATAAGTTCATGATCAAAATATACCTCCCTCAATAAAATGGATCCGGAACCACTACACCCAAATTAGCTCTACCCCTCTACCCAACGGGTCACGTAGGCGAGCTCATCATCTGTGCGGCTAAAATGATTTCAATTTTTTGTGGGTCCTACCAAGTTCGGACGAATCTCATCCGTCGAACAAAAAAAAAAAAGTGGCTCTAATCTTCACCATTGGGTAGAGTGGGGTGGAGCGGTTCGAAATCCCAATAAAATGCTTTAGCTAAAACAATACTGCTATACGACATGTAACATGAAATTATCTCTTATTGTTGTGTAGTTGTTTGATTATACGAGTATATGAAACGAACATTTTGTGGAGTCCATTAAATCACATATCTAACACTTCCTCAATCTTGCTTGAATTAAGATAATTTGTTATTTTGAGTGTCCAATTTAAAATTTAAAATAGGACAATACAAAACAGAAATTTTTATTTAGTTGGACTCACTTCCACACTCACAACAACTTTTCACTTATTATTTTCTACCCCTACCTCACTTTCGCTCTCCTACATTACTTTTCTACTCACAACACATACTCCCTCCGTCCCATACTTATTGGTACCAAATGAGAGTGCGCGGGGATTAAGAAAATACGTTGAAAAAATAAGTATTGTGAGTGGGTAGGAGAGAGAAAATAAGTTAGTGGATAGTTGTTGTGAGTGGATAAGAGAGAGGAAAGTGAACAATTTAGGTAAGTAGCAATAAGTATGAGACACCTAAAATGGAAATAAGCAGCGATAAGTATGGGACAGAGGGAGTACTCCATTAATACTTTTTCCTTACTTCCCGTGTCGGGAAAGAGAATCCTATTTCGAGTGGGATGAAGTATAAAATATGATGTAGTGCCCCCTTCATCTTGCAATATATTTATTTTTTTTTAAAAAAAAATTGCAAAATATATGTTTTACTTTACAAATAACTTTGTCTTTAAATGCTTCTACTGAATTTATTTTCATATTTAATAAAAAATTAATAGTTTAAAATTTTATTTCCAGAATGTTTATGCATTTTTGCTACAAAATTTTATCATATACTTAAGTGAAAAATAAAAATTCATTTCATTAGTTGTCCATCCGTTTCAAATTAACTGTCGTTTTAGTGAGGGATTCGTGTGCCAAAATAAGTGACGTTTTGCGTTTCCCCACTTTCAATTGACATAATTGCCCCTCACCTCTCTCTCATCTCAAATGCCCTTTTATCTCTTTCACCAAAACCCTTCAACTGCCCGCAATCTTCTCAACGCCATTTCTCCACCTAGTTGCAGATCGAAGATAGCTCCAGCGCCGTTAACATCCACCACCTTCTTCTCCTAACCTTTCCCTCCGCGCCGTCATCATCATCCATCATCTTCTCGGAAACTTCGCCTCCTCACCGTCCCCTCCACCATCGCCTCCTCCTTCCACCAACCTCCGCCCCCCTCTCTCTCTCTTCTGAACCACCATCGCCTACCATAGTCTCCATCATCCGCTAACTGGTTTTTGCTAGATCTCACCAAAAATATTCAGATCTGGCATTTTGTGTTTTCTGGTTTCCCGAGTTTTAAATACTCAAAACAGCAATTGCTCAATTTGGATGTTTTTTCTTTTTTTTTTTTTTTTTGGTACAAAAAGAAATAAAACTTGGATGTTGATTCGCAGTCATCTATTGTGGGGGTTTCAGTTAAAAAAAAAAACCCCAAGACGATGGGTAGGGATGGCAACGGCAACGGGGACGGATACGGAGCGGGTTTGCTCATAACCAAACCCGCCCCTCAATGAACACTCTTGTTACCAAACCCGCCCCGCCCCGTATTCCATAAAAGCACAATTTTATGGATGAAATTAACATCATAAATTAACATTAGAAAATGAGAAAGACGTATTATATATATGCTGCAAGGAGAGATGAAACTAAAATCAGTAATAACCACACAAAATATGAAGGAGTGTATTGGGACATTACAGTAAATAGAAGCATGCTCTAGTATACGGGGCGGGGCGGTGACCCGCGGGTTGGTGTGTGTTACCAAACCCGCCCCGTAACCCGTCGGATTTTAAAAAATGGTTACCAAACCCGTCCTGTTACGGAACGGACTGTCCCGGATACGGATCGGGTTCGGACAAATTGACATCGCTAACGATGAGCTAATGGTGAGGCAATTGTCCTATAGTTCTCTCATCTTTTTCCCAATTTATTCCTTGGGATGTGTAATTAAGAGGAGAGATAAGGGGCAAACATGGAATGTGAAGGAGTAATTAATGAATTTCTTGGTGGTATGTGTATTTTTGTCTACAGTTAATTTGAAACGGAGGGAGTCGTATACTCCAATTCCGGTCCGTTCTATGGCGCTGAGTCCAGATCTCCTGTACCACTTTGTGTGCTCTCCTTGTGTCATTATAATCTCAACTGTTTACATGCTTGGATAATATCAAAATAATGACAATCTTAATGACCGCAAGCCGTTGGATCACGACAGGGAGGGGCAAACAAAGCGGTTTAAAGAGATCTGGACTCTGTCGCGCCTCCCATTCAGTTAACGAGCACCGTCATTTACATCCCATCATCTCTAGGCTCAAAGCCGCGTTCTCAACGGGCCCCAACTATCCAACTAATCCACAAGAACATGAGCTTCAAAAAATAATAAATTAATCATAAAAAACATTTGATTCTGCGAATAACAACAGATAACCATGTGCATACAGATAAGCTGATCATATAATTGCTCGAATGCAGAACTTTCATGGCGCCTTTCTGTCTCTCCCACTCTTAAAATATTCAAGAAAAATATTCTCTCTGCAATCAAAAATCAATTGTTTAACGATTTTTAAGATTTTGATTTTGACAACAGCTGTTTGTTTGAATCGGTTTTTTTTTTTTTTAAATTTGTTTTGTGGGTCCAGGTCACCACAATTGAAGGGGGTTTATCTCTCTGTAAATTGACTGCCTAATCAACAGCCTGGAAAGAGCTGTTTGTGTTCAGCTAAAGCTCTCTTTCAAGACCTTTCATGGCGGCATTGTACTCATACTGTACTTAATTTGTCTCCAATTCAATTCAATTCAATTCCCCCCCCCCCCCCCCCTTCTCATCCGATTTTGCTCTATTCCAGTGAGGTAAGGGTTCTACTGAATTAAACCCTTTTCTTTTCTTAAATTCTGAGTTTCAGTCCAACAACCCTAATCTATTTGTATACTTTAATTTCGGTATTTTCTTTATTGTTGTAGAAACTGTCTGATTGCAACATTGCAACTAGACATTGATATTGAGTTTTTGTTGAATCTGCGGAATGCAGGTGTTTGGGATGAGGGCTTAATTTGACTGATCCAATCTCTTTTTTTGAGCCTGAATTGTTGGGGAATTTTGATTGAAGTTGATAAAAATGGAGTCTTTCAAGTGGGTATGTCTAGTTCTAGCTGTTGTTGTATCTGGGTACATGGGTAGTGGGTCATTTGCATATACTCCTGCTGATCATTACATGATTGCTTGTGGATCTTCCCAAAATGTTACATACCTAGGTCAGACCTACCTTCCCGATTCGGTGCAACCTTCGATTTCATTGTTAAAAAGTCAACAGAATTCCTATGTTGCCACCTCCAATTCCACTGCCCCGTCCCCAATTTACCAGTCAGCTCGAGTTTTCCAGTCCACAGGGTCTTACAAATTCGACATTAAAGAAGAGGGTCGACATTGGGTTCGTCTCTACTTGTACCCTCTTCCTGGTCACAATCTGACATCTGCCTCATTTACTGTAGTCACTGAAAGTTTTGTTCTTCTTAAGGACTTCAGTTTCAAGAACTTCAATGGTTCTTACCTCTTTAGGGAGTTCACAGTCAATGTGACTGCGGATAACTTGATTCTTTACTTCATCCCTTCAAACAATTCAATCGCCTTCGTTAATGCCATTGAGGTTGTTTCCGTCCCACATTCATTGATCCCTGATGAGGTACCTCCTGTGTCCGCATCTTCTAGTTTTAGCGGTCTCTCGGAACATGCTTTTGAAACAATTTATCGTTTAAACATGGGTGGGCCCTTGATCACACCTCAGAATGATACTCTTGGAAGAATTTGGGAGAATGATGAGAAGTACCTCCATGTCAACAGCTCTGCTGCAAATGTTTCGGTCAACCCTTCAATCATTCGTTATCCAGCAGCTGTCACAATTGAAACTGCACCAAATTGGGTATACGCCACTGCTCAAGCCATGGGAGATGCTAATGTCCCCAACCTGAACTTCAATATCACGTGGGTCCTACCCGTTGATCCGAATTTCATGTACTTTGTCCGTGTACACTTCTGTGATATTGTGAGCACTTCTTTGAACAGTCTCGTGTTCAACCTGTACATAAATTCTGACCTTGCTGTTAGGAGTCTTGACCCGTCGAGCTTAGCTGGTAGCTTGAATATGGCTATTTACAAAGACTTTGTTGTTAACTCTACTGCTGATTTAGATACGTTAACTATTAGTGTGGGTCCTGATACAACTGAGGACTCTACAAATGCTATTATGAACGGTCTTGAAATTTTGAAAGTCAGCAATGAGGCTAGAAGCTTAGACGGGCTTTCTCCAGTTGAGGCTCTGCTTGTATCTCCTTCAAAGAAGAGCAAGAAGACTGGTATAATCATAGGCTCAGTCGTAGGAGCATCTGCTGCCATATTGCTTCTGGGCTTGTGCTACTGTTGCTTGTTTGCTCGAAGGTCTGAGGCTACTCATCAAGCTCATCCATGGCTTCCTCTCCCTCTGTATGGAAATTCTCTTACTTGGACAAAAAATTCCACTGCTTCTCACAAGAGTGGGACTGCCAGCTGTATCTCATTAGCCTCTTGTAATATTGGTCGGTTCTTTACGTTCCAAGAAATAATGGAGGCGACTAATAAGTTTGATGAAACCTCGCTTCTCGGGGTTGGGGGTTTTGGTAGGGTGTACATGGGAACACTGGAAGACGGGACCCAATTGGCTGTCAAAAGGGGTAACCCGAGATCATCACAAGGACTGGCAGAATTCCGGACCGAGATCGAAATGTTATCCAAGCTTCGACACCGCCACCTTGTATCCCTCATTGGGTATTGTGATGAACGGTCAGAAATGATTCTAGTCTATGAATACATGGCGAATGGCCCTCTCAGGAGCCATCTTTATGGAACCGATCTCCCGCCTCTTACTTGGAAGCAACGCCTCGAGATTTGTATTGGGGCAGCAAGAGGCCTTCATTACCTCCACACAGGAGCAGCTCAAAGTATAATTCACCGTGATGTAAAGACAACTAACATACTCTTGGATGACAACTTTGTTGCTAAAGTTGCTGATTTCGGGCTCTCGAAAGAAGGGCCTGCTCTGGATCAAACGCACGTCAGTACTGCTGTCAAGGGTAGTTTTGGTTATCTCGATCCTGAATATTTCAGGCGTCAGCAGTTGACTGAGAAATCAGACGTGTACTCATTTGGTGTTGTCTTAATGGAGGTTCTCTGCACGAGACCAGCTTTAAACCCCGTTCTTCCAAGGGACCAAGTCAACATCGCTGAGTGGGCGATGACGTGGCAAAAGAAGGGCATGTTGGATCAGATCATGGACGTTAATCTTGTGGGGAAGGTGAATCCGGCTTCTTTGAAGAAGTTTGGTGAGACAGCAGAAAAATGTTTGGCTGAGTATGGAGTTGACAGGCCTTCAATGGGAGATGTGTTGTGGAACTTAGAGTATGCTCTTCAGCTTGAAGAGACCTCATCAGCTCTCATGGAGCCTGATGATAACAGCACTAATCATATTCCTGGAATCTCGATGACCCCACTTGAGCCGTTCGATAACAGCGTTAGTATGATTGAAGGTAATTCAGGCACGGATGATGATGCAGAAGATGTTGCCACCAGTGCTGTTTTCTCTCAGCTGGTAAATCCTCGTGGAAGATGACGTAATTGCCCTCGCCTAGGAGTAAGGGTCTCCAAGTATTGGTGAAGGTGATAGCTTTCCTTTTTCTTTTTAATTTCAACGCAATTTTTCACAGTTATATGATTCGTTCTGTGTATTATAGTTGAAGCTGTTGCATAAATAACTTGAAGAAGTGTACCATTATTTTGATTTCAAGCTTAGCGGGTCTTTGTTGCCCTTGCTATCTCTTTATAGAGTTATAGCAATCTGGATCTGCATCATTTGTTGTATTGTAACCATTCATTCATACAAAGATATATAAAATCTAGCTTCTCTTACAATATCTTTTGCTCATACGTTGTGCAGTTGTTGACTGTGTTTGGTCTCATCTTCTGTCGAAATAGTTACAATTAATCCCCCTCACTCTGCATCTCTCACTCTCTCTGTCTCTAACATGTACATATATTGCAAAAAAAAAAAAAAAAAAAATTAAAAAAAAATCTCGCCTATGTATTTGAAAAACTGAAATGGCTAGAAGGAGCCTTGAATCATATGGATCAACATTGTGCTGGTTTGGTTTGCCAGAATAGGATTTCCACATTTGCTATTTGATAATTAGCATGGGATGGAATTTGCACCAAAAAATCTGAAGTGGCAGAGGAATAACCATTACTGTTGGAAAAAAACTAGCACTGGTTTGATCAGTTTACCAAATACTCCCTCCGTCCCAAAATGATCTTCCTACTTTCGGCCGTTACTACGAATGAACTTTGAGCTATAATTTCGAGTTGATTTAACTATCCTAATGGATGTTTCAAATTTGTTATTGATAATATTGTTGATGGTGTATCAATAATTTCAAGATGACCTTATCGTTATGTTCTTCTTCAAATCACAGAATCTAAGAATGTCCTCATTTCACGGCTGCATATGCAACTCTAATCCAGGAGTAAGATTTTTTCTTAGGTTTCCATCTCAAGTTGCTAATTCGTCTGTCGAAGTTCATGTCATTGACTTTTGGACTTTTCAACTTGTTATAATCTAAAGCCAAGAAATTGACATACTGATCAGGAACATGTTATTTTAGAATCCAAATAATTGTGACCAAACATCACCTTAAAGTTATTCTTTTCTTACCTGGAGAAAACATGCAGGAAATACGTTATGTGGACACACGCGATTCAGTTCTGTACTTCTCTTCACCTCCCAAAACTGGCATTGCAACTCTTAGTTTTCAAAGTCTGGTTGGTGAGTCCTCCCGAGCACACCTTCTAAATCCGAAGTAAAGACCATAGAATCTAACTTGCACCTCAATATGAGTAAAACAGTCCTCAGCCGGGATCTGATAGTTGTGAATCCTGTCATCTGATAGTTTTGTAGGGTTCTTGAAGTTCTCTCTTACCTCATGTCACCTTCTTGGGACTCCCATAAAGCAGGGTACTCTTCTGGAATGGTGAGGTCTTCTCTTTTGTAAGAGAACTTCAAATGGTCAACTTTTTGATCCCAAGTGGTTGACTTTGTGGTTTCTGCAGTGAAAGAAGATGAATCCTAATGCCTGAATCAATCCATGTGTAGTCCCTGGTTAAACCAGATGGCCTCAGGCCAATGAAAAATTACATTAACAACTCAAGTCCAACTTCATGGCCTTGATTTTTAAACCTTATACTACCTCCATCCCAGCTCAATGTGCACAGTTAGTATTCATTTTGTCAACTCCAGCAAACTTTAACCATAATTTTATGAAAATACAGATATTCTTATGTAATTCTAAAAATCGTTATTGTTTCACAATTATGAATAGTATCAATAACATTAATTAGAATCGCATAGATATATCTAGATTTTCATAAAATTATGTCAAAGTTTAGTTGAGTTGATAAAAAAAGTCTGTGCACATTGAGCTGGGACGGAGGTAGTATACAACTTGTAATAATTTAGAGGCTAATATGATATTTTGGCAATATTATTCATCTCTCTTTTAATCAATAATTGAATTAGGCTGATGTCTTACTTTTGGAATGTGGTCTATTTTGTTTCTTGCTTAGAACATAAGAAGAAATTAAAGGAAACTGCAAACATTTTGAACATAATTTGTCCTTATTTAAAGTGGCTAAACAACAATTATAATTAATCAAAAAATCCTTAACATTTTGTGTGCAAGCACAATCTCTGTATTTATCAACCAAGAATATGCTCAATTTTTCACAATGGAATCTAAACCAGAACCCCTTAAAATTCCCTCTCCCTCTCCCTCTCCCTCTCCCTCATAGTTTGAACGAAGCGCCATGAGTAAAGAAGCTAAAACCGAAGTGAAGGTTTCAGTTGCAATCGAAGCCCTCTGGACTGCTATGTCTAAGGACTTCATGTTTATCCTCCCAAAGGTTGCTCCCAATCTTGTCGAAACTGTTGAGCTGATACATGGAAATGGTGGCCTTGACAGTCTATTTCTCTTCCAGTTTGGCAAAGGTGTGTATCCATTTTCATATACTCCCTCCGTCCCATAGTACATGTCACCTTTGATTTGTCAACGTTTTCAAGAAATCTGTTTTACTTGTTTGTCCATTGCTGGTACATTAATGGTATATTTGCTCTAGATCAACTTAACTTAAATCGTCTTCTTCGTGAACTTAATTGTTGCTTTTATGGACAACATTTGTCAGATGTGAAACTAGGTAGCAGGTACCAGAAGGAAAAGCTTGTGATACTAGACGAGTCTGAGCATCAATTCGGGCTTCAAGTAATTGAAGGGGGTCACCTGAATCAAGGCTTTTCTTCCTACACAACATTGTTTACTCTAACTTCCATAGCTGAAGCAGAGACGCTAGTCAACGTGAAGGTCATGTATCAGACTGATGCAGAAGATGAAGCTCATATGCCAGAAGACACAACAAAGGCGTCCGTTATGTTTATCAAGCTCGTAGAAAGTTATCTGTTAAAGCAGGATTCCTAAGTCAATTTTCTACAAGTTTTTTTTTTTTTTTTTTTTTTTTTCAACTTTGGCCTAAAGTGATTGCCAGATCTGAGATCGTGGATTATTACGCTGCTATGATGTATCTCATCTTTCTATTAATTATGCAAAAATGAATATTCATTTAGGGACGGTGGGAGTACATAATAAAAAGGCGATATACTTCCTTTTTTCGATGGCAATAGAATTTTGGGAAGCAAAAGCTTTGACAAGGCACACATTCTAAGCAAAGGGCTTCAATATCAACTGGTTGAATAACAGCTCAAGCAAAGGTATGGCAGAAAATTTCATACTTTTTTCAGAAAGAAAGAAAAAACAATAATTTGTTCTACATCAGAAACATTATTGTAACCTCAATTCATATGGTTGAACACAAATATAGTCTACCGGAGATGCCAGTTACAAACCCGAAAAACGAGCGGGGACCTAGATTTGATTCCGCCAGTATTCAACACAAATGGAACAGGTGCAGTCCTGGAACCGACACATGTTGCAGCCAACACAAACACATCTTCGACAATCTGTGCATGTCGCGAGCCTTGGACATCCTCTCAAGGCCAACCAAGAGGCTCTCTCTTCCGCATCATCACACGGTTTCCTAAATCAATAAAAAAAAGCGTATTAATAATGTCATTCGATATCAGTGGCGAATCTGTGTTATATGTAACGGGTGCCAGTGCACCCACTAACTAAAATTTCTCTAGTACATATAGTGGTCAGTGTTTCATGCTATCTTGGTTCAAATCTCACTAGTGTATTCTTTTCTGCACCCATTTTTGATTTGTTCCTGGATCTGCTACTACTGCAATATAAACAATTGAGAACAAAATGTGTAAATTCTGAACTTAGAACGTACTCCATGTCAAAGCAAGTCCAGTTGGGGTTATTCTCGGCATCATGATAAGCCCTGCGCCCCTCATTTGTGAGCAGGGAAAATCGACGTCGCTTTTTGCACAGGGTGCATTTCATGAGCCGGTCTGCATGGACAGCGAGCTTACGGTTTGACGAGTAGAACGGCTGCTTATGGTACTTGAACAATAAGGTTTTGTACAGCTTCACTTTCTCTTTCTCCTTATTGAGAACCCAAATTTCATTTCTCCACTTAGTCGCCTGCTTACGACTATGCTTCACAAACATCGAAACTGGTATCCATTCTGTGTCATCAAAATATATAAATACCCAACATCAGTTATTATACGTGTTGTGAGAGCTCTTATAGCACCATTCTTTTACACAAACATACATGTATATATATATAATAAAAGTAGCATTTGATCGAGAATAGGAGTTTAGGATGGTCGTGAAAACTTGCCTTCCTGACATTGAGGATCGCCGCACTGGCACAACACTTCTAGGTGTCCATTCTTCCATATCCTTAAAATACCGCTAGTGTCGCCGTATTTCCTAGAAGTGCAGCCGCATTGTATTTCAATATAATGAGGATCGTTTATGGTAACGATCCCATGGAAGCCGTTTAGTTCTTCATGCGTAAAAAGACCCCAAAGAACTATCTGCTTATCTGTTTAAGGAAAAATCACAATTGTCAGAACACGAGATCACAACACGGTATGCACATAAAATAACCCATAATAGTCTATGTTTGCAACTCCATAATACACTAGCATATTTATTACTCCCCCGTCCCATACCAATGGGCACAGTTTGACTTTTTTGGTCAACTGAGTAAATCTTTGACCATAATTTTATGAATATCTAGATATCTCTATACAATTCTAAAAATTGTTAATGATAGTATTTCTAATAGTGAAACAATAACAATTTTTAGAAATTCATAGAAATATTTAGATATTCATAAAATTATGATCAAAGATTGACTCAGTTGACAAAAAAAATCAAACTGTTCCCATTAGTAGGGACAGAGGGAGTATATTTTTCATGATTTATAAAATGTCCAATGACATTCAAGTCGTGCGAAAAAGGAGAGAACATGTTACATTTTGCCTTATGTCGTTTTACAATAAACATTTTCTCTTCAGATTTATAAGATGTACAATGACATTCATGTCGCGCAAGGACGGGAAAATAGAGAGAAAATGATCAAGTGGGGTCAACTGTTAAGAAACATTTTACATTTTGCCTTATAGCCGGATAATGAACTTTACATATTTTACCAAACATTACTGGCAAGTTGGTTGTAACGCCACACTATTAACAAATTTTACACGCGTTATCAGTGAAATTACAATAACATCTGAACCAACATAATAATACATCTTTGTGATATCTATGTCTTATATCAGAAAAATGTGGACCTTGATTGTGATAAATAAGCTTGCACACACACTATTAACAAATTTTACACTATAGCATATATGGTGTTTTTATTTCAGATTTATAAGATATCCAAAGACGTTCATGTCGGGCAAGGACTGAAAAATGGTGAGGAAATGGTCAAGTGGGTTCAAACTGTTCAGAAATATTTTACATTTTGCCCTATGGAAAATGAACTTGACTTTCGTTTTACAATTCAGACATTAACCGAATTAGCCACTAGTATGATTACCATAAAATGAACTTGACTTTCGTTTATACTCCCTCCGTCCCAAAATGATCTTCGCCTTTGACTATTCAAATTTTTAAAGATATGAACACTTACTTCACTAGTCATGTTTTGTCTATGCATTCTTAAAACTAAATTGTAGAAATAAGAAGAACTTTTTGGGACAATAAGAAATGGCAAATAGGAAAGATCATTTTGGGACGGAGTGAGTATTTGATGATAAAGGGCAATTTCGTGATTAAATATGTTGATGGCAACATTGTAAAATCAAAACTTTTTAGGGTTAATGTTACCAAAGCTAAGGGGAAACAGGGTGCGTAAATACAATCGAAGGATCAGATAAGAAAAATAAAAAAATATAGGGCACAAACGCACTAAAATTTTTACTCGTATCACATTCCTTTATTTCGATTTCATTTAGGTTTGACAAAAATTAAGTCAAGAAATTAGTCTCAACAAAATGTCAGAGGACACTTTCGGAAGAACCCCCAGAAAAGAAAAAAAAACCCAAGTTATCTACAATTTTTTTTTATATATATGAAAAACAAAGCAGTATTCAGTTAGATCTAAATAAAAATAAACAAATGCTAAGTTTATCTCATGTATTAATGAATAATTTCACAACTTTAACACAAAGATCATGCATTCATTCACATTAAATACAAGAATGATATGGAAAATTTTCAAATAAAACCTAACATACCTTCAACCATCTCAAGCTGTCTATTCTCTTGTTTTTGGAAAAATCTTGATGATCTGACTTCAATTTACTCTGTGTAAAAGCTCGTGGCGATACTGGTTTGTGAATTTTAAGGATATGGAGTATCCAGGTTTAGCTAGCGTCTGCTCTCTTAATGGCTGCCTGGCGTTAATTACTATGGAAAAAACTCTGATGGCTGTCTGATGTTAATTACTATATTGGAATGAAAAGAACTCAATAAACTGAAATGAAATAAGAGTGAAATATTAATAGTTTAGAGTCGGGTATTTATAGTGAGTCGAAAATAATACTCCCTCTGTCCCTAAATGAGTGTCCATTTTCAAGAAATTTTTTGTCCCAAAATGAGTGTCCATTTTGATTATAACTTTGTCCCTAAATGTTTGTTTTCAAAAAAAAAAATCACCGGTTTCTTTATACTTGCAAAAACTAAATGTTTGTAAAGAGGATTACAAGATTATATATGAATTTTGCCGCCAAATTGTACGTAAAGTTATGTCATTTAAAATGAATTTGGACACTTATTTAGGGATAGATGTAGTAATTAATAAGGTTGTTAGCCTTCACACTATTAACAAATTTTACATGTGTTACCAGTGAAATTACTGTAACACGTGAACACTCATAGTAACATGTGAACCAACATAATAACACACCTTTTGTGATAACATCAGAATGGATTTTGATTATGATAGATAAGCTTTCACACACACACACACTATTAGACCAAAAATGCTTGTGCCCGTTGCTATTGTGTGGTGCTAATACAGTACATTGAATTTTCAAACTCGAGTCGTTACAATAGGGTTAGAGCGTAACTCCAGCCATAAACCTTACGAGCTCGCCCATGGTTACGGTTGTGGAATTGATTAGCTGTTGCCAGAACGACAAAGATTTGAGTGGAGAGAATATGATATTACCATCCCACATCGAAAATATGTGCACTTTAATTGTGCGAATAGTCTTACACACACACCTACTGGGTACCAACATCACACATGAACTTTTGAGCTAGCCTGTGTTAAGCCAAACGAGCCTAAAATGTTTATGTTCAATGAAACAACGCGTGATGCTTATGTAATGAACCAAGTACTCAGGATCATGTTATTACATATTTTTTCCCAAATGGAGTAACTCATTTTGATATGCGCAAAATTCTCATTTCTCTAAAACCCAAAAGATTATAATAAAATGTGTATTTTTACATAAAATATTCATTAAAGTAAAGGTTGAGATCTCCATAATCATATTTCAATTCTTAAAATTTATAAAGTTAATTATTTAATTTCTACTTTTTCAGACATAAATTTTCACTGATTTCTATTCGACAAACATAGCTTGAAGGTGTGTAAAAATGCTAACTATGTTGTCTTTTTATTTCCGCCTTACTTCTTTTTTTCAATCCTATGTCTTGTAAAAATAATCTCTTCCTAGCACTAGGAAAAAATCATTTCTAGAGTTTAAAACTGATAATTTTACTATTGAAAGCTCTAGTTTGTAAAAACTGTTGGAACTATTTTATAAATTTGACAAGTTTAACATATAGTCAGACTGTTTAACAGTTAATTTGATATTTTTTTGAAAGAAAACAACGTATCGATGCATTAATAAAATTGTATAAGATGGCACTCTACAATAGTCGGGGGCTCATCCAAACAATAAGAATTTCTACGACTACGTACAATTGTGAACAAATTGTTCACCACAATATAATAGCCTGATACATCTGGAATAACAATGTCTATCCTTAAACCAAATCTACAACGAATGCTCTTACGACAATGACATGCGACGCCCAAATGTCTTTCCTAGCAAAACTTGGACACGACCTATCATCGGCCTTCAGAAAAACCCCCGTCGGTAAGATTTTGTCTATGAAAACTTGTCAAAGTAACACATTTGGGTAGGCAATAAGTGTCAAAGCAAGCATCGCAAGTATTGAACCAAGAACAAATACAAACAATTCACGAAGGCTCTCAACAAGGATAGAAGGCAAATGCTCTCGACGAATGAGAGAATACAAAGGCTCTCGATAAAGGAGAGAAAACAAATAATACCAAAAGGAAGGCAACAACTGTAAGATCTGAAAAATCATGAATACCAAATCATTTCTGTAGCAAACGGACGTTTGATTGACGCTTGCGCGTTGCCGAAAATTGAGATTGCAAGAAACAAATCTCTATTCCATAAACGTTGCAGGCCGCACCAATCAATTTATTATCGAAAAATAAAATATCTCTCGTAATTTAATTATTAATTATTGACATCAATAATTAATAATAAATAATTAATGTTAAAATTACGTATTCCGTAACAATCAAAGTTAAAAAAAAAAGAAGGATAAACAAAACGTTAAGTATTAATGTTGAAGGATTGAAGAAATCTAAGAGAGGAAAGCAGAGAGAATTTGACATTTTTATTTGATCCTATTTTATAATTAAAACAACTGGATATAATTTGACAAGTTGTAACATACAGTATACTCCTTCCGTCCCATTACAAATGACACAAAACCGTTTTTGCATGAAAAATAAGGAAAAAGTAAAAAGGTGATGTGTTGTGAGTGTAGATAGTTTGATAGGAGTGAGAAAGTGGGTTAGTTGATGTGGGTATGAAGTTGGTGAAAACTTTCCATTTTTAGATTTTGCAATTTCTATGGGACAACCAAAATGATAAATTTTGAAATTAGAAATGAGACGGAGGAAATAATTCATTTCAATGTTAATGATGCCGAATCGAAGACCTCCATTAAAAAAGAAGGTTCTAACACACCCACCCGATACCAATCCCAATAGACCAGAAAGTCATACATATGCGTTATAGGGGTGTAGGTGGTTCGGTTCAAACCGCGGTTTGTGACCGAACCGAACCAAACCATGCGGTTTGGTTTGGTTTGGTTTGTTTTTCAAGCACTAATGGTTCGGTTCAGTCTCATATATTGGCAAACCACATGGTTCGGTTTGGTTTGTGGTTTGACCTTCCCAGACCGAACAAAACCAAACCGAACCACGGTTTTAGACCGCGAGACCGAACCACCAAGCCGAACTGCCAGACCAAACCACATTACATAAACTAATCCTAACCCCAGTTTCACATCTTATTTAATATTTATTAAAATTTATTATTAGATCATTACATAGACTAATCCTAACTCCCATTTCGTATTTTATTTAATATTAATTTCATCGTTTGTTATCTTCATTGCGATTTGCGATACATATATTACCAATTTCTCTCTACGATCTATATTATAACGTGTTTTTTTCCCTTCGGCCCCTCTCTTCGTCTAGTCTCTCTCTTCATCCGACTTTCCTCTTCAAGATCCACATCTTTCGCACTTCCTCCGTGATCACGAAAAATTAAAACAAATGTAATAATGAGTTGCGGTTTGAATCGTGATTTGAACCGTACTCTAAACTATGGTTTGAACCGCGGTTTGAACCACGTTATTGAACCGCAGTTTGAACCACGTAATTGAACCGCGGTTTGAACCAAACCGAACCAAACCATAACGGTTTGGTTTTGTTCGGTTTGAAATTTTTCACGGTTCGATTCGGTTCGGTTTGGAATTTTCACAAACCGATGACTAGTGGTTCGGTTCATAAACACCCCCAAACCAAACCATTTACACCGCTTGCGTTATAGTTGTTGTTTATGTCCCCATATAATTGGGCTTGTTAAAAAACAAACATGGGACGGCCCAATAGTCCACAAAGCCCTCCAGTCCAGAGGGCGGCCTCAAGGCCACAAAATTTCCCGACTATCGAGTTACATTATCCGGTTCGTTTCCCGTTTGGGTGAAAATGGCGGTCTTATCCTGCGCCACCTCTGCTTACGCTACGCATACCTTCGGCGTTTCCAGGGCCACGGTTGCTGTCAAGTCAAGCTCTCGAGTAACCGTTCCTATTCGTCATCACACCGATCGTCTCTTTGTTCCTGAGGTTTTTTTCTAAATTCAAATAATTTCCCGTTTGATTTGGAAAAATCATAGTAGACTGCTACGTTTGTTTTTTTTGTTTGTTTTTTTTTTTTTTTTTTTTTTTTTTTATCAATTCTGATTTGTAGAAAAATAGGGTTTGAGACTGATTTAGTTTAATCATTTTTCGTTGATTTTGTACTATTGTTTTTACATTCAGGTAGAAAATGCAGTAGATTCCTTGTACTCGGAGTTTCGTGCGGTGGATAATTTGGTGGCGCGTAATTCTTCTCGAGTTCTTAAAGCTTTCCAGAATGCCAGGGTCGGATCTCATGTAAGGGAGATTTCTCTCGTGTTTGTTTAATTCTCCCTCGTTTTCAGTTTCAGCTTTTCATAGGCTTATTGGGAGTTTCTCTTATAGATTCACTTGATAATATTTGTTAGGATTGCTGGCAGTGCAAGTGCTTACTCTCATGGTTTCGTATTTATCATACGGAACGGAATGCAGGAAATGTGTTTGAGTTTGCTCTTTGTTTCATATGAACATTTTTTGTTTTGTTAATTTATGTTGGTAACTTTTTTGATACTGCATGTTATTGATAAAGTGACTTCCACAATTTAAAAGTGAGTTTTCTTTTAACTCTTAAGCTATTAAGAGCATTCAACATGCCACGCCAACAATCAATGCTAATAGGCTTTCACATTTTTATCATCGACCTATGAAAGCCTATTAGCATGGAGACACTAGTAAATATTTTAAACACATAGATGTTTGTTTGGATTGAAACAAATAAGAAAATAGCATATCCCGGTTGGTATCTGCCAACTTGTCATCTCCAGTGACATCTGACAATCTTTTCAACCAGTTCATTTGGTTTTAAAGCTTTAAAAATCCCCCCATTTGAGATTCTGTAAGTTTACCTTTACGAACTGTCATATCCTAGTGGGTGCTTGAAAAGTCATAATCATACGCTCGGGGGAGGGGGGGGGGGGCGACACAACTCTCTAAAAAGGTCAATTTCCTTAATGTCTTTGAAAAGACTAAAAATGGACTCTCATAATATTTTTGCGGTACCAGATTAACTTTTTATTTCATATTCAGGGGTCTAACACTCACTGTCATTATAATGATTCAGCAATTTGGGGGGGGGGGGGGGGGGGAAGTAGGGCACTTGTGCGAGTACAGTTGTCTAAAAAGTCAATTTCTTTGATGTCTTTGAAAAATCTAACAATGGACTTAACACTCACTTATTATTGTGATTCAGCACTTCGGGGTTTGCACAAGCTACAGCCATGAAGAAGTTGGGGGGCGAGAAGCCCCTGACCAAGCTTTTGCAGAGATTTTTGGAGCAGAATCAGCTATAGTCCGATCACAGGTTTGTCAGCTTGTGTTAATGGTTTGCTTCTCTACTATCCTGAGTGTGTTAACATCCTGAATAGTCTTTGCTACAGTTATTTTCAGGTACCCATGCCATCACTTGTGCTCTGTTCGCTTTTCTAAGGCCGGGGGATGAGGTAAACCCTCTCTTTTTTCTATACTTATACTCCCTCCGTCCCACACCAATGGGCACTTTTGGTCAAACCTACTTGAACTTTGACTAACATTTTTTGCTAAATAATTTTTCTCCATAAAAATTTAAAAATAGTTATTGATAATGTTTCTATTACTAATTTACTAACTTTTTTTAATTTTTTTATGGAGATTAATAATTTATCATAAAATGTTAGTCAAAGGTCAAGTTGGTTTGACCAAAAGTGCCCATTGGTATGGGAAAGAGGGAGTATAGCTCATCGTCATTTTTGATAACTTGTTCTATGGTTATAGTTTGCATTGAGTTTATTTTCTTCTCAACTAGACACTCGTCAGGGATGATGCCTGCACGTATGTTTGTGAGAGGAACAAATAGTGTACTCTAGATAGCAGAGATGTGGAGGTGGTGGTTGTCTAAATTCTACGCTATTTGAATCCATCATCATTTAGTTGAGTTGAAGACTTTACGTGAAACGAGTGATCAGTTCCTCTCAACTAAGCTTTTTCCCAACTGCTTTAGAGTATAACAACCGGATTCATCACTCTAGGTCTCCATCATCTTGCTTCCAGATTGTTTCTACAATAATTTTTTCCATACTGTTTCTGATGAAATCATTGAAGAGCATAGCAATTAATATTATCAAAGGGATGAGCGGTCTTTAATATGTCCTCAATCTTCTGACATTATGTTTTGTTCTTTGCTGTAGGATAAGTTAGCTTGTTGGTCCACGATGTTAAGTTTTCACATGCAGATAGTTAGTGAGCATGACTTTTGGAATGTGGTCTATTTTGTTTCTTGCTTAGAACATAATAAGAAGAAATCAAAGGAAACTGCAAACATTTTCAAACACAATTTGTCCTTATTTGGAGTGGATAAACAACAATTATAAGTAATCAAAATCCTTAACATTTTGTGTGCAGGACAATCTCTGTCTTTCTCAACTAAGAATATGCTCAAGTCTTCACAATGGAATCAAAATCCTTAACATTTTCAAACACAATTTGTCCTCATTTGAAGGTATGTGGATGCGTAGCATATGTCCATGTTCCTGATGAAAAGCGGACCAAGCTTGATGACAAGAGCAAGAAGTGTGTGTTTGTTGGGTACAATTCAAGAACAAAAGGGTACAAGCTTTATGATCCAATTGAACGGAAGGTGATCATTAGTAGAGATGTTGAATTTGACGAGGAAGCTACATGGGATTGGCAAGGTAATGTTGAAAACTATAATTTTCTTCCATTCTTGGGTGAAGATGAAGAAGAAAATAAAGATAGCCAAGACTTTGATTCTCCCCCACCATCTCCATCTCGTGGTGGTGACATCGACACTCCTTCGCCATCATCAGTTCATGGTGAAATGACATCTCCCGAAGGAAACTCAAGTGATGACATGCCTTTGCATACAAGAAGGATTTCAGATATTTATCAAGAAACTCAAAGAATTGATGATAACACATTTATTTGCTTGTTTGCAGATTTAGAACCCATAAATTATAATGAAGCAGTCAGAGACGAAAGGTGGAGAAAAGCGATGAATGAAGAAATTAGGGCCATTAAAAAAACAATACATGGGAGTTGTCAACACTTCCAAAGGGACATGCTGCCATTGGAGTTAAGTGGGTGTATAAAACAAAGAAAAATGCAAGAGGAGAAGTAGAAAAATACAAGGCGAGGCTCGTGGTGAAAATCCAAGCAACGTCAAGGGATTGATTACGAAGAAGTCTTTGCCCCGGTAGCTCGTTTGGAGACTGTAAGGCTGATCATTTCTTTGGCGGCGCAAAACAAATGGAAGATTTTTCAAATGGACGTAAAATCAGCGTTCCTCAATGGCAATCTTGAAGAAGAGGTGTACGTAGAGCAACCTCAAGGATATGTTGTGAAGGGAAGTGAAGGCAAGGTTCTTAAATTGAAGAAGGCTCTTTACGGGTTGAAACAAGCTCCAAGATCTTGGAATTGCAGAATTGACAAATATTTCCAAGAAAATGGATTTATGAAGTGTCCGTACGAACATGCTCTCTATGTGAAGTTAAATGGCAGCGTCATTTTGATTATTTGTTTGTACGTGGATGACTTGATTTTCACGGGAAACAATCCAAAGATGTTTGAAGAGTTCAAGAGAGCAATGAATCATGAGTTTGAGATGATAGATTTAGGACTTATGTCCTACTATTTGGGAATAGAAGTAAAGCAAACAAAGGAAAGCATTTTCATTTCACAAGAGAATTATGCAAAAGAAGTCTTGAAGAAGTTCAAGATGAGCAGCTGCAAACACTCCGGTTGAATGTGGTATAAAGTTGTCCAAGTATGACGATAGAGGCAAGGTGGACCAAACACTGTTTCGAAGTTTGGTTGGAAGCTTAAGATATTTAACTTCCACAAGACCTGATATTTTGTTTGGAGTTGGACTTGTTAGTCGTTTTATGGAGGCTCCAACAACGGTACATCTAAAGGCTGCCAAGAGAATTTTGCGTTATATCAAAGGTACTCTTAATTTTGGGTTATTTTATTCAGCCTCTAATGATTTCAGACTTAGAGGTTTTAGTGATAGCGATTGGGCCGGAGACGTAGACGACCGTGTGAGTACTACAGGGTTTGTGTTCTACATGGGTGATACTGCTTTTACTTGGAGCTCAAAGAAGCAACCAATTGTTACTTTGTCGACGTGCGAAGCAGAATATGTGGCTCTCAGTTCGTGTGTAACTCAAGCTATATGGTTGAGGTGGCTGTTGGGAGAGCTTTATTTTGAACAGATGGAGCCGACTGAAGCTAATGTGGACAACAAATCTGCCATTGCTTTAGCCAAGAACCCACTGTTCCATGAACGTAGCAAGCACATAGATACAAGATTTCATTTTGTTCGAGAATGTGTTGCGAAGAAGGTGGTGAAGCTAAATTATGTGAAGTCTCAAGACCAAAAGTTTCTTTCTTTTCTGAATGAAAAATAAAAATAAAAATGGAGTTATGGGATCCTGGATTATGTACGCGGATATTATGCATCTCATCTTTCTGTTAATTATGCAAAAATGAAGATTCATTTAAGAACGGAGAGATTAACATAATAGGAAGGCGATATATTTCCTTTTTTTTTTTTTTTTTTCTCGCAAAACTACTTGTACCAAAAGTTTTTTTTGGGACAGAAATTGTATTCTTAGAGACGATACAATAGTTGCAATCTGTTGACAGAAGTGATGTGGTTCTATATTTTTATTCACCTCCTACCACTGCCATTTCCACCCCTGGCTGGTAAGTTCGTCCAAGAACATCTTCAACTTCAGGTGAATGTCCAAAAATTTAAATTGGACCTCCAAATGAGCATACAAATTTGGTCACTCGGTCTGCACAACAGTATAGTAAGCTAAGGGGAAACAGGGTGCGTAAATACAATCGAAGGATCAGATAAGAAAAATAAAAAAACATAGGGCACAAACGCACTAAAAAATTTACTCCTATCACAATCCTTTATTTCGATTTCATTTAGGTTTGACAAAAATTAAGGCAAGGAATTAGTCTCAACAAAATGTCAGAGGACACTTTCGGAAGAACCCCAGAAAAGAAAAAAAAACCCAAGTTATCTACAAAAAGTGTTTTTTTTTTTTTTTTGAAAAACAAAGCAGTATTCAGTTAGATCTAAACAAAAATAAACAAATGCTAAGTTTATCTCATGTATTAATGAATAATTTCACAACTTTAACACAAAGATCATGCATTCATTCACATTAAATACAACAATGATTCGGAAAAATTTCAAATAAAACCTAACATACCTTCAGCCATCTCAAGCTATCTATTCTCTTGTTTTTGGAGAAATCTTGATGATCTGACTTCAATTTACTCTGTGTAAAAGATCGTGGCGATACTGGTTTGCGAATTTTAAGGATATAGAGTATCCAGGGTTAGCTAGCGTCTGCTCTCTTAATGGCTGCCTGACGTTAATTACTATATTGGATTGAAAAAAAACTCTGATGGCTGTCTGGCGTTAATTACTATATTGGAATGAAAAAAACTCAATAAACTGAAATGAAATAAGAGTGAAATATTAATAGTTTAGAGTCGGGTATTTATAGTGAGTCGAAAATAATACTCCCTATGTCCCTAAATGAGTGTCCATTTTCAAGAAATTTTTGTCCCAAAATGAGTGTCCACATTGATCATAACTTTGATCCTAAATGTTTGTTTTTTAAAAAAAAATCACCAGTTTCTTTATACTTGCAAAAACTAAATGTTTGTAAAGAGGATTACAAGATTATATATGAATTTTGCCGCCAAATTGTACATGAAGTTATGTCCCTTAAAATAAAATTTGGACACTCATTTAAGGATAGAGGTAGTAATTAATAGGGGCTTGGACTCTAGGGCCCCTGAGCCCAGATACAAACCCAAAATAGGAAAAGCCAGATACAAAATTCTTCATACACCCCTCACCAGCAAAAAGACTAAAATGCCCTCATATCTCCTTCCACCCTTATTTTTTTGGTCAAATCCTAGTCAGCTCTTATAACTTTACACATAATTATATATAAGATTAAAAAAAATCATTTTTTTTAAAAAAAAATAATAATAATAATATTATTTGGTCAAATTTGGTCAAACTCGGTCAAACAGCAGTCAAACTTATATAACTTACACTTAATTAACCTATAAGAGTCGAAAATTTTGGTAAAAGGAATAAAGTTTTGACTAGGCAGTAGGCACACATTATAAGCAAAACGCTCCAATATCAACTGGTTGAATAACAGCTCAAGCAAAAGGATTTTTTGTGAAAAACAAAGCAATACCCAGTTAAATTAATCTAAAAAGAAGTTTAAAATAAACAAATGCCAAATTATATCTACTACTGTATAATGGATAATTTCACAAATTAAACATGTCAAAGATCACATTCATTCATATTAAATGCAACAACGATATGGAAAAATATCAAAGAAAATTTAAGATACCTTCATCCATTTCAAGTAGTCTACTGTTTTGTTTTTTGAAACAATTTACTCCCTCCGTCCCAAAATGATCTTCTCATTTGAGATTTTTCATTGTCTCAAAAAATTCTTCACATTTCTACAACTTAGGCTTAAAAATGCCGAAACAAAACATGACTAGTGAATCAAGTGTTCATATCCTTTTAAAAAGTTTGAATAGTGAAATGTGAATATCATTTTGAGACGGAGGGAGTATATCTGTAAAGAACTAAAGATCTTGATGATCTTCACTTCATTTCACTATGTGTATAGGCTTGCTGCGCTACTGATTTGTGATCTTTAATGATCTAGACAATCTAGGTTTGGCTAGCTTCTCCTCTTTTAATGACTGATCCGCGTTATTACTACTATATTGGAATGAAAAGAATTGTATGAACTGAAATAAGAGTGAGATGTTAATAATTTAGAGTCAAGTATTATAATGACTTGATAAAATCAAATTAATCAGGTTGTTAGCATTTTACCAAACACTAACGGCAGGTTGATTGTAACGTCACACTATTGACAAATTTTACACGCGTTATCAGTGAAATTAGAAAATTACAGTAACATGTGAACCAACATAATAATACAACTTTTGTGATATTCCTATCTCACATTGCAAAGATGTGGATTTTTATTGTGCTAGATAAGCTCTTAAACACACCTACTGAGCACCAAAAAAATTTAAATTTACTCTTGATCAAGAGCAAATTTGAAAAGTTTTAGGTAATTCATCTCGGGACAAAGGTTGTAAAAAAAATGCGTTTTTCGATGGCAATAGAATTTTGGGAAGCAAAAGCTTTGACAAGGCACACATTCTAAGCAAAGGGCTTCAATATCAACTTGTTGAATAACAGCTCAAGCAAAGGTTTAGCAGAAAATTCCATACTTTTTTCAGAAAGAAAGAAAAAACAATAATTTGTTCTACATCACAAACATTATTGTAACCTCAGTTCATATGGTTGAATAAAAATATAGTCGATGCCAGTTACAAGCCCAAAAAACGAGCGGGGACCTAGATTTGGTTCCGCCAATATTCAACACAAATGGAACAGGTGCAGTCCTGGAACCGACACATGTTGCAGCCAACACAAACACATCTTCGACAATCTGTGCATGTCGCAAGCCTTGGACATCCTCTCAAGGCCAACCGAGAGGCTCTCTCTTCCGCATCATCACACGGTTTCCTAAATCAATTAAAAAAAGCGTATTAATAATTTCATCGATATCAGTGGTGAATCTATGTTATATGTAACGGGTGCCAGTGCACCCACTAACTAAAATTTCTCGAGTACATATAGTGGTCAGTGTTTCATACTATCTTGGTTCAAATCTCACTAGTGTATTCTTTTCTGTACCCATTTTGATTTGTTCCTGGATCTGCTACTACTGCAATATAAACAATTGAGAACAAAATGTGTAAATTCTGAACTTAGAACTTACTCCATGTCAAAGCAAGTCCAGTTGGGGTTATTCTCGGCATCATGATAAGCCCTGCGCCCCTCATTTGTGAGCAGGGAAAAGCGACGTCGCTTTTTGCACAGGGTGCATTTCATGAGCCGGTCTGCATGGACAGCGAGCCTACGGTTCGACGAGTAGAACGGCTGCTTATGGTACTTGAACAATATGGTTTTGTACAGCTTCACTTTCTCTTTCTCCTTATTGAGAACCCAAATTTCATTTCTCCACTTAGTCGCTGGTTTACGACTATGCTTCACAAACATCGAAACTGGTATCCATTCTGTGTCATCAAAATATATAAATACCCAACATCAGTTATTATACGCGTTGTGAGAGCTCCTATAGCACCTTTCTTTTACACAAACATACATGTATATATATAATAAAATTAGCATTTGATCGAGAATAGGAGTTTAGGATGGTCGTGAAAACTTGCCTTCCTGACATTGAGGATCGCCGCACTGGCACAACACTTCTAGGTGTCCATTCTTCCATATCCTTAAAATACCGCTAGTGTCGCCGTATTTCCTAGAAGTGCAGCCGCATTGTATTTCAATATAATGAGGATCGTTTATGGTAACGATCCCATGGAAGCCGTTTAGTTCTTCATGCGTAAAAAGACCCCAAAGAACTATCTGCTTATCTGTTTAAGGAAAACTCGCAATTGTCAGAACACGAGATCACAACACGTTATGCACATAAAATAACCCTATGTTTGCAACTCCATAATACACGAGCATATTTATTACTCCCTCCGTCCCAAAATGATCTTCACATTTGACTATTAAATTTTTTTAAGGATATGAACAATTGCTTCACTAGCCATATTTTGTCCATGCACTTTTAAGCCTAAATTGTAGAAATGGGAAGAACTTTTTGGGACAATGAAAAATGGCAAATGAGAAGATCATTTTGGGACGGAGGGAGTATATTTTTCCTGATTTATAAAATGACATCTACCTGATGACAACTTTGTATAATCAAAACATTTTTGGGATCAAAAATTTTTTGTTCTGATGATATCCGGTATTAGCTTCCATACGGGAGGTAGCGAGTTCGCATCATGTTAAAGACATGTACTAGCCTGTTTATGAGCAATTTGATGTAGGCTAAAGCCAATTTATCTATCATTAGTAAAATAAAATTCCAATTAAAAAAGAAACATTCTCGAGTGAATGTTACCAAAGCTAAAGGGAGACAGGGTGTGTGAATCCAATTGAAGGACCAAATAAGAAAAATAAAAATCATTGGGCACAAAGAGACTAAAATATTTAGCCAATTCATTTATATCGGTTTAGGCTTACAAAGCTAGCCCACGCCATCTACAAAAGGAATTTGTGTGAAAAACAAAGTATTATCAGTGAAATTACATTAACATGTGAACCAACACATTGTGATATCTCATATCAGAAATATGTGGACTTTGATTGTGATAAATAGGGTGAACACGTAGGAAGTCAAGTTGACTCAATTTGTGTTCTATATGTGACGTCGACAATGCACCGTATACATGTATGCAATACACGAGCATATTTACGTTTTTTTTCTCTTCAGATTTATAAGATGTACAATGACATTCATGTCGCGCAAGGACGGGAAAATAGAGAAAAAATGATCAAGTGGGGTCAAATTGTTGAAAATATTTTACATTTTGCCTTATAGCCGGATAATGAACTTTACAAATTTTACCAAACATTACTGGAAAGTTGGTTGTAAAGCCACACTATTGACAAATTTTACACGCGCTATCAGTGAAATTACATAACATCTTAACCAACATAATAATACATCTTTTGTGATATCTATGTCTTATATCAGAAAAATGTGGACCTTGATTGTGATAAATAAGCTTGCACACACATTTATCGAGCATCAACATCGTCCATGAACTTTAGGGTGAGTCCGTTGGAAGTCAAATTGACTCAATATCACCTACTACCTCTGTCTAAAATGAAAGTCTAATTTTTTTTTTCAAATTTACTATTGATTAAAAGTAAATTTAATTTTGAAAAAAAAAATCATTTTGTGATAGAAGGATTATAAACTTTTGGGCTAATCTCACTTTACTACCCCAGGGTTTACATACTGTTTCACTTTGGGGCCTATAGTTTTATTTTTCTCACTTTAGGGCCTGAACTTCCATTTTCGCATCAATCTAGGGCGCCTAAACAAACATTCCGTTATATTTTGAATAGAAAGTTGGTATATCACATCCTAACACCTATTTTCTCTTGGGCATTTGATATTTTCACAAAAATAATGGTCAAACCAAAATAGTTTGGCAGTACACCCAAATCAATCACAGGTTCATTAGCTTTGGTTTGATTTGGGAGTTTAGGTGATATTGTTGCTCAAATTATCACGCATTTTAATGCCAAGAGTGATGAATTGACTCATAAGTTTTCTTTAAGTCAAAAGTATTCTTTAAGTCACTCTGCTTGTGTTCTGATAGTACTCTTTTGATGTTTGGGTGATTCTTAAATTAACTTTTTTTCTTTAAAAAATTTGGGGAAATTAGAATTTTATAATTTTAATAATTATCTCAAGGTAAAAAAAATGTTGTTTTTTGTAATCGTTTTCCCAATTTATGTGTGATAACTAGTTTATGATTGATGTTGCTACTTTCTTTCTAAGTTATAGCCATACGCAGGAAAAGAAATCAAAAAAAAAAAAAAAAAAACTCAAAATTAAAGGAACTTTCACATCGACTCCTAACAGTTTGTTTGGGTCTATTAAATTGTAGGGGAAATATTTTTTAAAATAAATAAATAAGAAGGAATTACTTTATAAGTTTTTTGTTTGGAACAATATTTCATAAGTCGAGAGTTTGAAAGCTTAAATTTACTAATGACTTGAAAAGACCAAAAAAACCCAGAGAAAATGGATTTTAGATGGCACATGTTAACTTTCCGTTTAAAATCTAACAAAACTCTTGCCAGGGCTCTGAATTGATACAAAAACGATAGACTGGGCCTTAAAGTGAGAAATATAAAACCATAGGCCCCTAAGTACCCTAAGTACGATACAACATGTAAACATTGGGGTAGTAAAACGAGATTAACCCTAAACTTTTAGGTAGATGGATATGTGGTAAGCGAAGTGAATGAAAAATGTTTGTGCTCGGTATGAGATAGTGTATAGTATACATGTATGCAATACACTAGCGTATTTATGGTGTTTTTATTTCAGATTTATAAGATGTCCAAAGACATTCATGTCCAGCAAGGACTGGAAAATGGAGAGGAAATGACCAAGTGGGCTCAATTTTTTTATTTTTTTTTTAAAAGCATTTTGCCTTATGGAAAATGAACTTGACTTATGTCGTTTTACTATTCAGACATTAACCTAATTAGCCACTAGTATGATTACCATAAAATTAAATTGCTATTGAGTTCGTTTATATTTGATGATAAAGGGCAATTTGGTAATTAAATATGTTGATGGCAACATTGTAAAATCAAAACTTTTTAGAGTTAATGTTACCAAAGCTAAGGGGAACAGGGTGCGTAAATACAATCGAATGATCAGATAAGAAAAATAAAAAAACATAGGGCACAAACGCACTAAAAAATTTACTCGTATCACATTCCTTTATTTCGATTCATTTAGGTTTGACAAAAATTAAGTCAAGGAATTAGTCTCAACAAAATGTCAGAGGACACTTGTCACGACCCGAAAGCTAGGCTCTATTTTATTAGTAATAAATAATTATTATTTATTTATTTGCTTATTTATTTATTTAAATTATTATTTATTTAAATATCTTTGTGTGCATTTTATGTTTCATAATAGCTATGCCTAGCATTTTATTTGGGTCAATTGTGCTAGTGTAGAAGTGTTGAGTGTTAATTGTTAGTGGGGAGTTTAGTTGAAGAAGAGTAGTATTAGGGGGAGGGGCCTAAGTGTAAATGTTCAAATAATTCTCCTACTCCCTCCCTACTCCCCTCTCCTCCCTCACTTCTCCCTCACCCATCCATCTCTCCCAGCTCAATTCTCTCTCTCTCCATAGCAAAAAGGGTAAGTTTTCTCTATCTTCTCTCTTCATTTTCTTCCTCCTCCTCTCATAATCTCTCATTTCTCAAAACTTGAAACATGTTTAGATCGTCGATAGGATCGTTGGAAGCCAAAAATATTTGAAATCCATCATCTTTGAGAAATCTCAAGTAAGTTGCTTTTCCCCCATTTTTATGCTAAAATGTTCATATCATGTTTATATAATGCTTGATGTGTTATATTTGAAATTTGGTTGAGTTTGGAATTTATTTAGAATTTATTTTGAGTTTTGGTTAAAAATGGTGATTTTGTTGAATGATGGGATTTGATCTTAGTTTTGGTTGATGGTTGGTGTTGTTAAGGTCCCCCTTTGGTTTAGTTGTTGTTTGGGTACTTTGGGGATCATGTGGGAAGCATTGATTTTGAGAATGTATGAAATAGGTATGAAAAATGAAGAACCCAGCTCTGTTTTCCCGACTTGAATCCAGACCAGGCGCCCGCCTGCACCCCCTTTTCCAGCGGCCAGACCTTATGGGCAAATGAGCGCCCGCCTGCCCCTGCCCGAGCGCCCGCCCGCCCGCCTGCTTGGAAATTTTGCCCTTTTGCTTGTTTAAACTAAATGGCTTCCCTAGTTTAAGTTTAATTACTCTAATTAACTTAAGATAACACCGTGGAGTACGTTATTAATTGGAATTGGTTTCTTTATGAATAAATGTGTTATGAAATTATTTAAGTACCGTTTTGAGAATGCTGGACATCCTTGATGTGTTGTTGGATTGGTTTACCTTTGTGGTAATTTATTTGGATTGGTTCCCTACTTTGGAATCATTAGTTGTTTATCGTGCTAGTATTTTATTACTTAGCAATTATTTGAAAGTCCAGCTGGTATTTGTGGTTGTGTCGGGCGATGTGAGATATTGTGATGGCACCGGCCAAGTCCATTATGGTGTCGACCATTGTTTTGCCCTTATTTTCCTCTTCCAGATTGGCCTTGGTTGAGACGTTTGGAGCATGACTTTGTGGCATGGCTCCCGCCCTTTGTGGCACATTACTTTGTTATTGGTTCCGGTACCGGGGATTTCTCTTCAGCTTTTATGCTATTATGAAGATGTTGATTATTGAAGCTGCGCAGCGACCTTTATTTGGTTCATCGGTTTGAAAAACCTTGGCTATATCCTTTGTTATGTGTTTATTTCCGCTGCTATCTGGTATATGATAATTGCTATGTGTTATGTGTTTCATTATTGATTATCGCATCATAGCATGTCATGTAGTTGCATTAGTAACTTATTGAGATTTATCTCACCCCCTTTTCTTTTGTCTTTGTTTTTCCTTAACCCCCCCCCCCCCCAGGTGGAAAGGATTAGACTGGCTGATCACGAGACAGGACGTCGCGAGGGTTGAGCTTTTGGGGCAAGTGTATATTGGTGGGTTTACATTATTTAAATGTGTAACCTTTTTGGGATATTTGTACCAAACATTGACGTCACTAGGATTTGTGTATTTTGTAACTTTGGTGTATAAGCTTATGGAGTTTATACTAGTTTTACTTTGTTGTTCAAGTTGATTTACAAAACCTTGTGTTATCATATTTTGGGTATAAAAGGAAATTTTTATCTTCATTATTTTGGAGTTTATTGTTAAGTCGACGTCCAGCTCGCGATCTCGGGCCCGCGGGGTTCGGGGTCGCGACAACACTTTCGGAAGAACCCCCAGAAAAGAAAAAAAAAACCAAGTTATCTACAAAAAGTTTTTTTTTTTTTTTTTTTTTTTTTTTGAAAAACAAAGCAGTATTCAGTTAGATCTAAATAAAAATAAACAAATGCTAAGTTTATCTCATGTATTAATGAATAATTTCACAACTTTAACACAGAGATCATGCATTCATTCACATTAAATACGATTTGAAAAATTTTCAAATAAAATCTAACATACCTTCAGCCATCTCAAGCTATCTAGTCTCTTGTTTTTGGAAAAATCTTGATGATCTGACTTCAATTTACTCTGTGTAAAAGCTCGTGACGATACTGGTTTGTGAACTTTAAGGATATGGAGTATTCAGATTTAGCTAGCGTCTGCTCTCTTAATGGCTGTCTGGTGTTAATTATAGTGAGTCGAAAATAATACTCCCTATGTCCCTAAATGAGTGTCCATTTTCAAGAAATTTTTGTCCCAAAATGAGTGTCCATTTTGATCATAATTTTGTCCCTAAATGTTTGTTTTTTTTTAAAAAAAAAATCACCGGTTTCTTTATACTTGCATAAACTAAATGTTTGTAAAGAGGATTATAAGATTATATATGAATTTTGCCGCCAAATTGTACGTAAAGTTATGCCTCTTAAAATAACATTTGGGCACTAATTAAGGATAGTGGTAGTAATTAATAGGGGCTTGGACTCTAGGGCCCCTGAGCCTAGATACAAACCCAAAATAGGAAAAGTCAGATACAAAATTCCTCATACACCCCTGACCAGAAAAAATATGCAAGAAGACTAAAATGCCCTCATATCTCCTTACACCCTTACTTTTTTGGTCAAATCCTAGTCAGCTTTTATAACTTACACATAATTATATACTCCCTCCATCCCACCTCACTTAAGACCTAAGAGGTGGGCACAATAATTAAGGAAAAAAATAAAATAAAGAAAATGTATGGTAGAAAATGAAGAGAGATAATGAGTGGAGTTAATAGTAGGTTGGTTGAATGAATTGTGTCGTGGAAAATGAAGAGAGAGAATGAGTGGGTGGGAAAGATTGAATATAAAATTATAAAAGAATTATCATTTTGGGGAGTCTCAAGTGAAGTGGGACGGACCAAAATGAAAATAAGTCTCAAGAATGTGGTAAGCGAAGTGAATGAAAAATGTTTGTGCTCGGTATGTGATAGTCCGTAGTGTATAGGGAATTAGGGATGACCAAACCGGAACCGGACCGGAACCGTCGAACCGGCCCGGAACCGGAACCGAAAAAACCGTAACCGCCATGAACCGCCACAAAAACCGGAACCGTGGGAACCCGAACCATTTTGGATAAGGTCCGGTTAAGGTTCAATCCCCCAAAAAACTGTGAACCGGCGGTTCCGAACAGCCCAACCAAACCGTAAACCGGAACCGTCTGAACCGTCAGCAAAACCGTTAAAAAACCATTAAAATCATTAGATTTCTAACAGCTTCATCAGAATTAACCGTTACTAATGGTAGGTTGATAAGAAAAGTTGTGTTTTGACTGATTTTTTAGCCAAATTCAGTGAATGAAAATAATAAAAATTTGATTGTCCTCCTCATTGTAAATTTGCATTTAATTAATAAAATTTAAAGCGTACCGTCCCTTTTTTCTTTTATTTACTATCATTTATTTTATTTATTTCTATGTTTGTTTTTCAATATAATGTTGATTTAGTTTTTTTTTTAAAAAAAATCACTTATGAAATAATTTTTAAGTTGTTTATTTATTATTGTATGATAAAAAAAAATGAACCGTGGAACCAGGGATGGCCAAACCGGAACCGGACCGGAACCGTAAAACCGGACCGGAACCGGACCGGAAAAGCCCGGAACCGGAGCAAACCGGGGAGGAAACCGGAACCGGACAAACCGGAACCGCAAGGCATCCGGGCCGGTTCAGGGTCACATAAATGGCGAATCGGACCGGAACCGGAACCGTAACCGTACCGAAAATCCCTTGTTTTTCAATAATTTTAAAGGGGGGGGGACCGGAACCGGGGTAAGCGCGGGCCGGTTCAGGGTCACATATATGGCGAACCGGAACCGGCGGTTCCGAACCGGAACCGGGCCCGGAACCGGTTTTGGCCATCCCTACGTGGAACCGGACCGGAACCGAATTGTGACAACCGGAACCGGATTCGGTGTAACCAATGGCCGGTTAAGGTTCACATAAAAGACGAACCGGAACCGCCGATTCCGAACCAAAACCGGAACCGGCGTTGGCCATCCCTAGTAGTAGTGTACATGTATGCAATCTAAATGGTCAAGTGGGCTCAAACTGTTGAGAATTATTTTACATTTTGCCTTATGGAAAAGGAAATTGACTTATATCGTTTTACAATTCAGACTTTAACATAATTAGCCACTAGTATGATTACCACAAAATTAAATTGCTACTGAGTTCGTTTATATTTGAAGATAAAGGGCAATTTCGTAATTAATATGTTGATGGCAACATTGTAAAATCATTTTTTTAGGGTTAATGTTACCAAAGCTAAGGGGAAACAGGGTGCGTAAATACAATCGAAGGATCAAATAAGAAAAATAAAAAAACATAGGGCACAACCACACTAAAAAAATTTACTCGTATCACATTCCTTTATTTCGAATCATTTAGGTTTGACAAAAATTAAGTCAAGGAATTAGTCTCAACAAAATGTCAGAGGACACTTTCGGAAGAACCCCAGAAAAGAAAAAAAAACCCAAGTTATCTACAATTTTTTTTTTTTTTTTTGTGTGTATGTAAAACAAAGCAGTATTCAGTTAGATCTAAATAAAAATAAACAAATGCTAAGTTTATCTCATGTATTAATGAATAATTTCACAACTTTAACACAAAGATCATGCATTCATTCATATTAAATACAACAATGATTTGGAAAAATTTCAAATAAAACCTAACATACCTTCAGCCATCTCAAGCTATCTATTCTCTTGTTTTTGGAAAAATGTTGATGATCTGACTTCAATTTACTCTGGGTAAAAGCTCGTGGCGATACTGGTTTGTGAATTTTAAGGATATGGAGTATCCAGGTTTAGCTAGCGGCTGCTCTCTTAATGGCTGTCTGGCGTTAATTACTATATTGGATTGAAAAAAACTCGGATGGCTGTCTGGCGTTAATTACTATATTGGAATGAAAATAACTCAATGAACTGAAATGAAATAAGAGTGAAATATTAATAGTTTAGAGTCGGGTATTTATAGTGAGTCGAAAATAATACTCCCTATGTCCCTAAATGAGTGTCCATTTTAAGAAATTTTTGACCCAAAATGAGTGTCCATTTTGATCTCAACTTTGTCCCTAAATGTTTTTTTTTCAATTTTTTTTTCACCGGTTTTTTTATACTTGCAAAAACTAAATGTTTGTAAAGAGGATTACTAGATTATATATGAATTTTGCCGCCAAATTGTACGTAAAGTTAACCTTCACACTACCGTCAAATTTGGACACTCATTTAGGGACAAAGGTAGTAATTAATAAGGTTGTTAGCCTTCACACTATTGACAAATTTTACATGTGTTATCAGTGAAATTACTGTAACATGTGAACACTCATAGTAACATGTGAACCAACATAATAACTCACCTTTTGTGATAACATCAGAATGAATTTTGATTATGATAGATAAGCTTTCACACACACAATTAGACCCAAAATGCTTGTGCCCGTTGCTATTGTGTGGTGCTCATACGGTAAACTGAATTTTCAAACTCGGGTCGTTACATAACTCCAGCCATAAAGCTTACGAGCTCGCCCGTGGGTACGATTGTGGAATTGATTAGCCGTCACCAGAACGACAAATATTTGAGTGGAGAGAATATGATATCACCATCCCACATCGAAAATATGTGCACTTTAATTGTGAGAATAGTCTTACACACACACCTACTGGGTACCAACATCACGCGTGAACTTTTGAGCTGTGTTAAGCCAAACGAGCCTAAAATGTTTATGTTCAATGAACCAAGTATTCATGATCAGATTATTACACATTTTTTCCCAAACGGAGTAATTCATTTTGATATGAGCAAAATTCTCATTTCTCTAAAACCCAAAAGATTATAATAAAAATGTATATTTTCACATAAAATTTTCATTAAAGTAAAGGTTAATTATCTCTTACTACACTAAACAACACAATTAGAGTGAATAGATTTAAATCTTTTATATATATTATGATTTACTTTGAGATCTCCATAATCATATTTCAATTCTTAAATTTTATAAAGTTAATATTTAATTTCTACTTTTTCAGACATAAATTTTCACTGATTTCTATTTCGACAAACATAGCTTGAAGGTGTGTAAAAATGCTAACTATGTTGTCTTTTTATTTCCGCCTTCTTTTTTTCAATCCTATGTCTTGTAAAAATAATCTCTTCCTAGCACTAGGAAAAAAAAACTTTTCTAGAGTTTAAAACTGATAATTTTACTAATGAAAGTTCTAGTTTTACAATAAAAACTGTTGAAACTATTTTATAAATTTGACAATTTTAACATATAGTCAGACTGTTTAATGTTTAACAGTTAATTTGACATTTTTTTTTTTTGAAAGCAAACAACGTATCGATGTATTAATAAAATTCTATAAGATGGCGCTCCACAATAGTCGGAGGCTCATCCAAACAATGAGAATTTCTACGACTACGTACAATTGTGAACATATTGTTCACCACAATATAATAGCCTGATACATCTGGAATAGCAATGTCTATCCTTAAACCAAATCTCCAACGAATGCTCTTACGAAAATGACATGCGACACCCAAATGTCTTTCCTGGCAAAACTTGGACACGACCTATCATCGGCCTTCAGAAAACCCCCGTCAGTAAAATTTTGACTATGAAAACTTGTCAAAGTAACACATTTGGGTAGGCAATAAGTGTCAAAGCAAGCATCGCAAGTATTGAACCAAGAACAAATACAAACAATACACGAAAGCTCTCAACAAAGAGAGAAGACAAATGCTCTCGACGAATGAGAGAATACAAAGGCTCTCGATAAAGGAGAGAAAACAAATAATACTCCCTGTTGGTCCCAAAGACACAACAAATGTATGAAAAGAGGCTAGAGGGGGGGTGAATAGCCAATTTAAAATTATCAACCATTTTTCAAAATTCAACCTTATGCTTACTTTAGAATTTTATGGTCAAGTAAAAACCACTAGTTCAAAGTAAAATGCACAGCGGAAGTTTTCGATAAAAACGAGGTAGAGTTGGTTTTGAAGTTAAAACGATTAGGTAAGCAAAAAGTGTGGTCATCAATATTGCGGTCGGCAATATTGCGGTCGGCAAAGATAGAGTGAACTGAAAAGTTCAATCTGCGGTAAGCAAGGCTTGCGGTCGGCAATATGCGGTCGGCAAAGTGAACAGACAAGGTAGGTTGAAAATGAAAGTTTGTGTCTGAGAGTTTTGGCAAAAGATAAGTAGTCAGAAGTAGTAACTAAAGCAATAGGTAAGCAACAAACACAATTCACAGAAGTTTGAATATCTGTAAAGATCAACACACTAAACGACAAACAAAATTAATATGAACAATAAAACAATTGCAGAAAGTAAATTTGCAGAAGTAAATGACACGATGATTTGGAAAGGTTCGATCTGTTAAAAGATCTACGTCCTTTACCAAGATGGTCAGTCTTGGATTTTGAATGGAGGATATATTGATTCTTCTTGAGTACAAATTACAAAGATGAAGTATTGAATCAACACCTACTTTCTATGAAGAACGAATCCTAGACTTAGACCAGTGTATCCCTAATGATGCAATCTATGTGATTGATCAATCGGGGTGTGTGTGTGTGTAAGAATCAATAGCTCTATTTAATATGTTTGATTGAGAGCCTAATGAATCTTTAAGTGTTGCTGGGCTTGAGATTTGATGATCTTGAAGGTTTGCTGGGGATCTTTGAAGATTTGAAGGAGAAGTCTTGAAGATTCAAATGATTCTGGAAATCTTGAGTATGATCTTCAATCACCAAGAATTTCAACAGCAATTTCTCTCTTTGAATCTCAGCACACTTCAATGAAGGGTTCAAGGTCTATTTATAGCCTTGGGTTGAGAAATAGCTGTTGGAGGATGATGAGCTGGAGCATTCTGATTGGAGCTTATATCTTTGTCTTGTAGTTGCAGAAGTTAGTGGTCCAGATGTACTATCTTGTACGACCAAATTCAAATTTGAATTTGCAACGTTTAAATCAAGTTTGTCTTTACTTGGTCTTGATGCGGTCGCTTAGTCTGCGGTCGGCTAATGGCTTGCGGTCACCATGCAGCATCATAGTTCATGCGGTCGCCAATAGGTATGGTGGCCTAGTACGGTCGCCTAGTTGTGGTAAGCAGACTTAGCCATTTTCAGAAAAATCAACAGCAGCAATATTTTTCAAAATTTGAGGGGCTGATCTTCTAAGCCTAGCTAAACTAAAAATGGACTAAACTAATGAAGTTATAAAACTTCTTACAATTAAACCTAAAGTCCACAAAAAGTAAAATAAGGTTATGGGATCAATCAAATCTAGGTAATAGGAGTGGTTTATAATTTTCATACCCAACAATCTCCCCTTATTTGATTGAGACCATTACCTACTATAACAAAGACTAAATTCATTGTACTTGGTATTAACATGTTTCAAGAAATTAATTTTATTAAGTTCATGCCCCAAGTCAATGCACACACAGTAAGTCAATGTTATAGATTTCTATATTCCAAAAAAGATAAAATAAATTCTAAACCTAGGAAATAGAAATAATTTTGATGCAAATCAAAAAGATAAAATAAGTGAGGGATATGAATAGCATCAAACACAAACGTAACTGGTACTCTGAATTAATAAAGCAGTGAAGCATAAGAGTACGAATCCAAAAGAGATAATAGTTGAGTTACAGACCAAATAAGTTAAACAGAATTAAAAATTGTCTTAGGCATCCAGCCTATAAAAACAAAACAAACGGTAAGCAAAAATGGTACGGTCAGGAGGACGATCGAGAAATGCGGTCGAGGCAGAATGGTCAGTAGAGCGGTCGGCTTACATATCCAAACCAGGAATCTTGACTTCATCTTCAAACTCAGGAATAATTGGGCAAGTGAATGCATTGGCAAGCATGTAGTCAAAACTATTCACGGTCGGAAAATCAATGATGTTGCCTTCATCATTTTTAGCCTGTGAATGAACATTTCCATGACCAGCATCAGCAACTTGAATGGATCCTTCAGTAACTGCGCTCCCAACTGACTTCTGAACAGATTCTTCTAATGTCTCCAATTTCTTTTCAACAACTTGAAAAGAACCAACAACAGTGTTAGTCAGTTCCTCAATTCTGGTACCCTAATAGTCAAGCAGGGTTTTGAGAGTTGAAAAGGCAGCCTTGATAGCTTCAAGCTTTTTCGCTTGATTTTCAGTAAGATCTTCAAGAGAGGCCTTGATGGCAATATCTACTTCCTTTTCAATACTGAACTTGATCTTTTTCAGCTCATGGACCAAATCAACTTTCACCATATCCAACTGCTTGTGAATTTCAATGGAGGCCTCAACAACCTCTCGTGAAAGTCCACGGTTAAGAGCGTTGGTTTGAATGGTCAGAGCCTCCTTCAAGAGTCAAGGGGTAACCAAGAAATCAGTGGATAGTGCGGTTGATGTAGATGCGGTCGGAGTGGCTTGTGCGGCAGGTTGAACGGCAGCAGAACTTGAACTTGTATTTCCACGATCAATATCTTTGACAGTCTTTGTTATAGCTACTGTCTCCCCCTTAATGGTATCAATCATTTTGGAGGGTAGATAACAGAGCTCAAGTTTCAAATCAGCCTGAGAAGATTTAAGATCAATGACCTCAGCGGTCAACTGAGCAATTACTGTCTGGTTGTCAAATTGGAGTTTGGTCAATGCTTGGACAGCGGTAAGGAGTATGGCAACTTGCCCTGCGGTTGCTGGAACATCATCATTTTTGTCCGGAGAAGGAGGAGTTGGTACCTGAACACGAGTTGGAGAGGTAATAGAAGTGCGGTCGGTATTGTCGACCGTGGTAACTTCTTGAGCGGCAACCTCTGTGCGGTCGAAGTTAGGACTATCAACATTAACATCCTTATCTTTGTCATCACTATCTCCTTGTTTGCTACCAACATCATCCACTTGCTTGTCTTCACCACCATCATTATCACCGTCATCATTTCCATCAGCTTCACTATCAGAACCACTTAACTTCTCATCATCAGTCTTTTCACTGTCTGATTCATCCCTGAGGGAGTAAACTTGTCTTGCAACCCTTTTTAATGTAGGAGCAACGTCAATAACATTGTCAGTAACATCTGGAAGAGAACCAGTAGGAGTGAAGATAGGAGATGCGGCAACCTTGGCCTTTTTGACAACCTTGACCGGACTCAAAGAGTGAATCCTCTTTTTCTCCCCCTGAACAGTTGCGGTCGAAAGAGTTTTAGAGGGATGGACAGAAGGTGCGGCAAGTGATCTCATAGGAGCGGTCGACTTGCGAGGAGGAGAAGTGGAGTGAGTTGATTTAGCGGATGGTTCCTTGAATTTGATACCTACGGTTACTGATGATTTCTTTGCGGTAGGCTCAACAGCAATACCCTTGCCTTTTCCTTTGACCGGGGCGGCAGGGAGATACTCTTCTTCATCGTCGTCGTCATCACTAGCGGTCGGCAGAGAAGGTCTGTGTTTGGATGGAGACTCATATGGCTCATGAGGATCCTTAGCAAGATAGACCTTATAAAGACGATTTCCAAATCGAGAACGGAAATTGGTTTTCATGGTAGAGATGGTAAAGAGCTTGTTCTTGGAAATGGAAAGCAGAAGTTCGCGATTCTTTGCCATGATTTTGCGAATTTCCTTAATGTGAGTCATGAGAAAAGTAATGAATCTGCTGTGAGTGCGGTACTTGATAGTTCCCTTGTCCTTTGCTTTATTGTAAGCAATGATGTTTTCTTTCAGGGCATCATAGATGACCTGACACCAGTCTATGTCTTTACACAAATAAGTTGCGGCAGACAAAGTCCATTGGGAGGTATTGAAGTTTGCCTGGTTACCTGTCTTGCAATGAATAGAGTGACAAACTAGGTGACCGATATGGTACATAACCTCATCAAATTCCTTACGAGGAACTTTGGTAACATGAGTATGACCAACCAAGCGCTTTGCAAGAGCCTTCAATTCATCATTAGCCACGGTCGTGGCATAAACAACACCAGGAGTCTTTTTAATTCCCAGAACCTCTCCGATATTAACCACATCTAAGGTCATCTCATGACCTTCAATTTCAGCATGAATAAACTTCACTATTTTGCCGTGCTTGGAGCGACCGGTCTCTTCAGTAGCGGTTGCAAAGAACTGATCGACCAAAGCTGGTGCATGAAAGTCTTGGTCAAAGGTAAAGAATGGTAGAAGCCCTGTCTTCTCGAATCGCTTGATGAGATTTCTGCCTATAGCATCCTCTTTTAAATCTTCCAGGTCCATTAGAAGACCAGGTAGGAAATGTTTTGTATCCTAAAAAAATAGAGAAGTTAGAGCAAGAATATTAAGGGTGCGGTCACTTGTGCGGCAAGTGAGACGCGGCAAGTAAAACAATGCGGTAAGGAAGATCATGCGGTAGACAAAGAATACGGTAAGGAGCATGCGGTCGATATACTTGGCAAAAAAAATGTCGAAAACAAGAAAGTTAGTAAGAATAAGAACATAGAGGATCAAAACACGCACAAACACCTTTCAAGTGTGTGTGCGCTTAGCAAAATGGATCAAAAAGCGAAAAGTTCAAGAACACCAAGAACATCATCAAGAACACGATGAAGATACAGTAGAGGAAACCCAGGATCACGCAAATCAAGCCCGAAATTCGAAAAAAATGTGTGTATAGACTCGAAAAGTCCGATCAACTCCGAAAATGACATCAATTTCAACAAATAATCAATCATAGTGCACGAAATCGAAGAAAAACGAAAGGGGGGGGGCGAAATTTCGGAAACCCAGATGAGAAGATATCTTAATAGCAGCCAAATAAACTCAAAGAAACATATATTGAGATGTAAACTATTATATATTAACAAGAATCAAGAAATATTGAATCCAAGAAATCATCAAAATCAAGAATGTTGGAAGAATATAAAAAGTTTCTACAAAACCCACCAAGAACAAATAAACTCGAAAATTTCATCAATTATGTAGGGATTAAGGTCGGAAAACATACCATTTGAGATTCTTGAGATGAAGGATGAAGAGAGGACGATTTCTTGATGATTTTATCTTTTGGGGCCATGAATTTATAGAAGTAAATATAGAGATAGATTAGGACAGAGAGAGATTTTTAGAGAGAGAAACTGTAGAGAGAGAAGGAGGACAGAGAGAGAGTGGAGCAGAGAGAGTGGGAAGGATTTAGTGGGAGGTGAGTATGTAGGCGGTTATGGAGGGGTGAGAAGGTGGAAAAGTGGGGGTTAACCTCTGCAGATCAGATTTGACAGAGAAAAAGTCCTTTCATCTCCTAGTGAGAACCAATGACGGCGGAGCAATAATATAATGATTTGAAATAAATAAAAGCGAGGGAAAATTAAAAATTACCTTTATATCCTTGAAGTCAAAACATCACATCTACTGAATATCTCTAAGGTTAGAATACTTACCTGGAGTCCAATTGTGCGGTAAGTGAAAATAAAGATGAAAGACCTTAATAGTGCGGTCGACCGTTTGAAGTTGACCATGCGGTCGACCATATGCAGTAGCCCTTGCGGTCGACATGTTTAGGTAGGATAATGCTTCTTCAAAGCAGTGAACACATATCTTCGTTTTCCATTACGGTAGCTATATCATGCGGTTGACAGTTATGCGGTAGGCACGATTGGTAGCACAGTCTTGTGCGGTCGACTCCAAGCGGTCGACCACAAGTGGTTAACCGTTGTTGAGGTAAGGAAGTTTCAACTTTGCAATTTTGTACCTACTTGTTTGAAGAAACTTGGAGAAACCAAAACATTAGTACATAAATCATAAGGACAAGATATTTAGAGTTCTAGCATACCCATTTCTCCTCTGAGAAACCTAAACCTCTTTGAATCTAGAGCCTTGGTGAGAATGTCTGCAATTTGATTGTCAGTACTCACATACTCTAGATGAATGTTACCTTTTTCAACATGATCCTTGAGGAAATGATATTTGATATCAATGTGTTTGGTCTTCGAATGCATGACAGGGTTGTTGGACACAGCAATGGTAGATGTATTGTCACAATAGATTGGACAATTTCCTTCGTTGATTCCGTAGTCGACCAATTGTTGTTTCATCCAAGGCACTTGGCAGCAGCAGCTTCCAGCAGCTATATATTCAGCTTCTGTGGTAGATACGGAAACTGATGCTTGTTTCTTGCTTGCCCATGAAACGAGTCGATTTCCGAGGAAATGACAAGTTCCACTTGTGCTTTTCCTGTCGATGGTACATGCTGCATAATCTGTATCTGAGTAACCTATAAGATCAAAATTTGAATCTTTGGAATACCAAAGTCCAAGGTTAATGGTCCCAGATAAATATCAAATAATACGTTTTACAGCAATAAGATGTGCTTCTCGAGGATCCGCTTGATAGCGAGCACAAACACAAACACTAAACATGATATCGGGCCTACTAGCAGTTAAGTATAGGAGAGAGCCAATCATACCTCGGTACAAGGTTTGATCAACCTTCTTACCTTTCAAGTCTTTATCCAACTTGTTACCAGCAGCCATAGGAGTGTCGTATGCTTTTGCATTTTCGAGTCTAAATTTCTTTATGAGATCTTTTGTGTACTTTGCTTGATTTAGGAAGATGACTTCAGCACATTGTTTAATTTGAAGTCCGAGGAAGAATGTCAATTCTCCCATCATGCTCATCTCAAATTTTCTTTTCATTAGCTTTTCAAATCGCTTACACAACAATTCGTTAGTGGAACCAAAAATAATATCATCGACGTAAATTTGAACAAGTAAAGTATGATCATGATATTTGGCAATGAATAGAGTTGTGTCGATCTTACCATGCTTAAAACCTTTATCTAGGAGAAATTTAGATAGAGTATCATACCATGCCCGTGGAGCTTGTTTGAGTCCATATAAAGCCTTTTGAAGTTTGTAAACATGATGTGGAAATTTGGGATCTTCAAATCCGGGCGGTTGAGCGACATAGACGGTTTCTTGAAGTTCGCCGTTGAGAAATGCACTCTTCACATCCATTTGATAAAGCTTGAATCTTTTGTAAGAGGCATATGCTAAAAATATCCTAATAGCTTCAAGTCGTGCAACGGGGGCAAAAGTTTCGTCGTAGTCAATGCCTTCTTCTTGTCTATATCCTCGAGCAACCAACCGAGCTTTATTTCTTGTGATGCTTCCATTCTCATCCATCTTGTTTCTAAACACCCACTTTGTACCAATCACTCCTTGATCCTTAGGTCGAGGAACTAAGTTCCAAACTTTACATCTTTCAAATTGGTTGAGCTCTTCTTGCATGGCAACAACCCAACTTGAGTCTTGGAGTGCTTCATCAACTTTCTTGGGTTCAACTTGAGATATGAATGCGGTAAGAGCATCATAATTTGATCGTCTTGTTCGAACACCGGAATGTAGGTCACCAATGATATTCTGAATTGGGTGATCTCTGACCTCGCGCACTTCATGAGGTAGGTCTGGTTGAGTTGATGGTTGTTGTAAATCTTCTAGTGGTACATCATTTGTGCCATCCCAATCATAGGTAAGTTGAGGGATAGGTTCTTCAACATTGATGGGTGTTTCAACTTCAACTCCATTTGAGGTAGCAGCAGATGTGGTAGCTTCTGGTGCTTCATGTGAGGTAGGTGGAGGAGCTGTTGAGGTAGATGGATTTCCTTGAGTTGACTGATTTTGTGGTCGACTTGTACCTATCTCATTAAGCTCAACAAAATCATCAGCAACATTTGGAGCCATATGTGGCTCAAGGAGAGAATGTTCATCAAAAGTAACATGGACAGATTCAACTATCTTAAGAGTGGTTTTATTAAATATACGAAAAGCTTTTGAGTGTTTAGCATACCCATCAAATATACCTTCATCGGCCTTAGGAGCAAATTTATCTCGATGTTCTTTACCGTTGTAGAGAATGAAGCATTTGCAACCGAAAATCTTGAAGTAGGCATTGTTGGGGGTTCTTCCTCTCCAAAGTTCATAAGGTGTTTTGTTGTAAGTCTTGTTGATGAGGGATCGATTTTGAGTGAAGCAAGCTGTGTTGACGGCTTCAGCCCAAAAATATTAAGGTAGCTTCGATTCAGCAAGCATAGTTTTTCCTGCCTCTATCAACGTTCTGTTCTTTCTTTCCACAACACCATTTTGTTGTGGAACTCCAGCAGCTGAAAAATTGTGGTCAATGCCGTGGTCGTCACAGTATTGAGCGACGCCGTTGTTTTTGAATTATGTTCCATTGTAGGATCGAACACTGACTAGGTCGTCTTCTTTTTGAGATTGGAGCTGTCTAAAGAGCGCAGTCAAAATGTCATAACAATCGTCTTTGGAGATCATCATTTCGACCCACGTATATCTTGAATAATCGTCTACCACAACTAATGTATATCTGTTGCCTCCGATACTTGCGGTAGTGACAGGTCCAAATAAATCCATATGTAGTAGCTGCAAACATCTTGAAGTTGACGGAGTCGTCTTGCTGGAGAAAGACGATTTTGGTTGTTTGCCTAGTTGACATGCTGAGCACTTTTCATCGTGGTGATCATCTACCTTGGGTAGACCACGAACTAGATTTTCTCTACCAATCTTGGAGAGATACTTAAAGTTTAAGTGACTTAGTCGTTTATGCCAGAGCCAACTATTTTCGCTAACATTCTTTGCTACAAAACAGAGATTAGAAGAAATACACGTAGAATTAAAATCAACAATGTAAACATTTTTCTTACGAATCCCTTTAAGCAAAGTGACGCCGGAGTTTCCATCCTTGATAAGACAATGAGTTGAAGTGAAGTGGCATTGCAATCCTTTGTCGCAAAATTGAGAGATTGAGAGAAGATTGTGTTTTAGACCGGTAACTAGAGAAACATCTTGGATTGTTATTTTTCCTTTTCTGATGACTCCATAACCGATGGTCTTTCCTTTGCTGTTGTCGCCAAAAGTAACTGCTGGACCTTTTTCATTATGGACACTTTCCAATAGGTTGATATCTCCAGTCATATGCCTTGAGCATCCACTGTTGAGATACCATAAACTTGAAGTTTCATTGGAGTGACCGTCCATTAGGCAGAGGACCTACAAAATAAACATTTAAGATCGAGGTCCCCTTTATTATTTTGGGTCCTAAAGATTAGCAGCTTTTGACAACCCACACTTGCCTCACAGAAGGTGGTTTAAACCTTCTAGGATTGGGTGTGAATCTTAAAAGACATTCAGCAGCCTTGTGACCATAATCATCACGCACAGAACAATGGTGGAAGCCACCCAACTGAGGGTTAACAAACTTCGTTGAAGTCTTCAGCACAACATCATTTACTGGTATGGATGAGGTCGCATTTACAAAGTTCATCCACTTGAACTTTGCCGCCTTGCCACTACCCGCGGTCGTTGGTTTCCTTGCGGTAGCCAACTTCCTTGGTGCGGTCGACTGACCTCGCGGTAAGTACATGCGGTCGGGAGACTCAGCAACCTTGCTGGTGCTTGCCGCAGCAGCAGGTTCATCCATGGCAATACCTTTCAACTTTGCCTTGCCAGTTTGTTTCTTAGGGTAGACATAATTGAACACTAATTTCTTCTTTGGTTCTTGTCCTACACCCTTTGAAACATGATGTTTAGCCTTCGAATCTTCCAAAGTTTGCTGGGTAAATTTCTCATCTCTTTCACAACAAGATGCACATTTAAAGTTGTCACTAGTTTGGAATCCCAAGCCTTCTTTATCACCACTAGACTTTTGGGATTTTAGTATTTGTTCCATAGTGACACGAGAATTGGTCCACTCATTAGTGATCCGTTTAAGGTCATTTATCTCAGCAACCAATTCATCGTTTTTAACTTTAAATATGACATTTTGTTCTTCTAAGAAACGGTTTCGATCATTAAGAGGAGTCATGCTCTTGATCTGCTCCTTAAGGAGGGTGAGTTCAGATCTTAGTAGAGTTTTCTTCGTCTTAAGCTGGGAAATCTCTTCAGTTGAAAGTGCTAAAGCTTCCTTCATGCCAGAAAACTTACTAATTACCTGTTCAGCTTTCATAAACATCTTTTCTTGTTCGTCGGGGGAAATGTCAAACTTGACTTGTGGAGTGGTAAGCAGAACTTCCTTCACCTTGGGATTGTATTGAGCCTTCTTTGCTGCACTTACATCACATCTAGAAAATAGAAGATCGCCATTCCTTTGAACTGGAGTTAGGAATCCCTTTTCAGCAAGTTCATCAGCCGTATAGCTTATCCGTTTAGGTTTTGCATTTGGTGAGCGACGATTTTCATTATCATCCTCATCATCGGAATGAACGACCAAACAAATGTGACCTTCTTCAGAATCCTCGTTGCTTTCATCAGAATCTGACTCTATCCAGGTAGCTAACTCTTTTGTGGTAGAGTCCTCTTCAGCGACCATTCCCTTTTGCTTCGAGTATCTAGGAGTGAAGTTGCTTTTCTTCTTCATGTACTCAAATTTGGGAATTGGACATTCTGATGCGAAATGACCGGGTTTCCTGCAATTAAAACAAACGAGATCCTCTTTCTTCTTGGAGAAATTGGAGTACTCTTTCTTATTTGTTGAGCTGCTCCTTGAGAACCTTGCTGGAGCTTTGCTTGATGATCCGGGCCTTGCTGATTTTCTGAACTTTTGAAATCTTTTCACGAACATAGCAAAGTCATCATCGTCCATATCTAGTAATTCAGACGTGGAGATTTTTGGATCTTCTTCTTCGACCATTTCTTCCTTTTTAGCGACCAACGACAAGTTCTTTGTTTTTCCTTCCATTTCTTCAATGTTGTGGAGCTTGATATCAAAAACCTTGAGGTTGGCATAGAGGCTTCTGAGTGACATATCATCTAGTAACTTGGTATCTTCAAGAGTGTTTCCTTTATGAAGATATTGAGAACCAAGCGCGGCTAAAAAATTAACATTGATTTCTTTCTTGGTAAGCTTCTTCCCAAGTGCGGTGTAAGTACTCACGATCTCGCAATAACGATAATACGTGGCTCTGAGTGATTCACAGGGGATTTTGGCAAAGTTGTTGAATCTTCTTTGAATTGCAAACTTTTTGCTTTCTTTGCAAGCTTGATCTCCTTCGATGTAATCTTCAATTGCATCCCAAAGTTCTTTTGCGGTAGCACATTCCATGATTTGTCGACGCTGAGATGTACTCAAAGTACTTAGGAGTATGCTCTTTGCTTTCACATCCATTCCAACTAGTCTTTTCTCATCATCTGTCCATTCAGCTTTTGGTTCCTTGATCGACGGTGTGTCTGCATTGGTTTCTGGATTCGGATTTGCTTTCATTGGGAAGTATGGTCCAATGGTAAGACAATCGCCGAGTTGCTCGTCCATGGAGTAGAACTGAGTTAGAATGCTGTACTTCCATACGTCAAAGTTATCTTCGTCGAACGCTGGAACGTGAGTGAAGTTAACCGTTGCCATAGTTTTCTGACTTGCCATTTTGAATCGGCACCCAAGCTGTTAAGCTTGAAAAAACAGAGGTTTTATAAAGGTGTTTGCTCTGATACCACTTGTTGGTCCCAAAGACACAACAAGGGTATGGAAAGAGGCTAGAGGGGGGGGGTGAATAGCCTATTTAAAATTATCAACCCTTTTTCAAAATTCAACCTTATGCTTACTTTAGAATTTTATGGTCAAGTAAAAACCACTAGTTCAAAGTAAAATGCACAGCGGAAGTTTTCGATAAAAACGAGGTAGAGTTGGTTTTGAAGTTAAAACGATTAGGTAAGCAAAAAGTGTGGTCGGCAATATTGCGGTCGGCAAAGATAGAGTGAACTGAAAAGTTCAATCTGCGGTAAGCAAGGCTTGCGGTCGGCAATATTGCGGTCGGCAAAGTGAACAGACAAGGTAGGTTGAAAATGAAAGTTTGTGTCTGAGAGTTTTGGCAAAAGATAAGTAGTCAGAAGTAGTAACTAAAGCAATAGGTAAGCAACAAACACAATTCACAGAAGTTTGAATATCTGTAAAGATCAACACACTAAACGACAAACAAAATTAATATGAACAATAAAACAATTGCAGAAAGTAAATTTGCAGAAGTAAATGACACGATGATTTGGAAAGGTTCGATCTGTTAAAAGATCTACGTCCTTTACCAAGATGGTCACTCTTGGATTTTGAATGGAGGATATATTGATTCTTCTTGAGTACAAATTACAAAGATGAAGTATTGAATCAACACCTACTTTCTATGAAGAACGAATCCTAGACTTAGACCAGTGTATCCCGAATGATGCAATCTATGTGATTGATCAATCGGTGTGTGTGTGTGTAAGAATCAATAGCTCTATTTAATCTGTTTGATTGAGAGCCTAATGAATCTTTAAGTGTTGCTGGGCTTGTGATTTGATGATCTTGAAGGTTTGCTGGGGATCTTTGAAGATTTGAAGGAGAAGTCTTGAAGATTCAAATGATTCTAGAAATCTTGAGTATGATCTTCAATCACCAAGAATTTCAACAGCAATTTCTCTCTTTGAATCTCAGCACACTTCAATGAAGGGTTCAAGGTCTATTTATAGCCTTGGGTTGAGAAATAGCTGTTGGAGGATGATGAGCTGGAGCATTCTGATTAGAGCTCATATCTTTGTCTTGCAGTTGCAGAAGTTAGTGGTCCAGATGTACTATCTTGTACGACCAAATTCAAATTTGAATTTGCAACGTTTAAATCAAGTTTGTCTTTACTTGGTCTTGATGCGGTCGCTTAGTCTACGGTCGGCTAATGGCTTGCGGTCACCATGCAGCATCATAGTTCATGCGGTCGCCAATAAGTGTGGTAGCCTAGTGCGGTCGCCTAGTTGTGGTAAGCAGACTTAGCCATTTTCAGAAAAATCAACAGCAGCAATATTTTTCAAAATTTGAGGGGCTGATCTTCTAAGCCTAGCTAAACTAAAAATGGACTAAACTAATGAAGTTATAAAACTTCTTACAATTAAACCTAAAGTCCACAAAAAGTAAAATAAGGTTATGGGATCAATCAAATCTAGGTAATAGGAGTGGTTTATAAGTTTCATACCCAACACTCCCTCCTTTCTCAAAATAGATGTCGTTTTGGAGTATTTCACACATATTAAGAAATGTCATTAATGCATGTGAAGGAGTCCCAAATACCCCTAAAGTAATTCAACTACTTAGGTAATTAAATGGTTAGGTAAGAGATAAATACACTATCATTATTATTAAGGGTATAATTGGTATAGAGTAATAAAAAAGCTTTGAAAATAGTGAAACGACAAGTATTTTGAGACAAAGTTTAACTCTCAAAACGACATCTATTTTGAGACGGAGGGAGTACCAATCAATTTATTTTCGAAAAATAAAACATCTCTCGTAATTTAAACATTAATTATTGACATCAATAATTAATACCCCCTCTGTCCCTAAATGAGTGTCCAAATTTCATTTTAAGGGACACTGAAAATCTCAACTTTTTGAACAATTTGGTAACAACGATTCATATATAATCTTGTAATCTCCTTTCCAAACCATTAGTTTTGCACGTATAAAAAAACCGGTGAAAAAAAATTCGAAAAAAAACATTTAGGGAGAAAGTTATGTTAAAAAAAAAAGACACTCATTTAGGGACAAAGATTTCTTGAAAATAACACTCATTTAGGGACAGAGGGAGTAATAAATAATTAATGTTTAAATTAGGAAATCCCGTAACAATCAAAGTTTTAAAAAAAGAAGGATAAACAATACGTTAAAGTATTAATGTTGAAGGATTGAAGAAATCTAAGAGAGGAAAGCAGAGAGAATTTGACATTTTTCTTTGATCCTGTTTTATAATTGAGGCAGTCTCGCGTGCGGCGGCGCCGAGCCGAGCCATGCCCTATTTTTTTTTTATTTTTTTTTTTGCCGATTTTTTTTTATTTTTTTTGCCCCCACAACCTTTTTTCCTCCCACCAAAAGTAACACTTCTTATAACGAAATGTAACACTTTTGTTTTTCAAATGTAACACTTTTTTTAAAAAAAAATGTACCACAATTTTGATGCAATAGATTAAAGATAACATAAAAATTAACGACTAAATTAATGTAACACTTTTTATAAAGGAATGTAACATTATTTTTTCAAATGTAACACTTTTTTTTTTTCAAATGTAACACTTTTTTCCCCCAACATTAACATAGGATTGACAACTAAACTAATGCTACATTTTATAAAAAATGAATGTAACATTTTTTTTTCTCAATTGTAACATTTTACATTCTTAAATGTAACATTATATATGAAATGTAACAATTTTTTTATTGAGAAAGTAACAATTGAAATGCAAACCCATTTTTTTATATAAAAACTGTTGTTACATTTAACAGTAAAAAAGTGTTACTTTTTGAAGATGAAAGTGTTACTTTTATCATAACAGAGTGTTACATTTGAGCTGACAAACAGATCAATTTTTTTTGTGTCTTAAAAAGTATTTTTCTTAAAAAAAAAATCAAACCATATCATGACCTATGTAGTTTTATTCGTCTCGTCGAGACGAACACAACGGTATTTAAATTTTTTTTTTTCTGAGTTGTAAATCTCAAGATATAGCATTTTAAAGTATTTGGGTTTTTTTTTTTTAAAGGGACACGTGTCAAAATCTGGGAGAAGGAATGTTGGATCTGAACAGTCGGATGCAGCGCCCCAGCCAACCGCGCGAAGCAGTGGAACCAAGCACCCTTGCCGCACATGGTGCGTCGGATGTATGAGAGAATTTGTCTTTATAATTTGACAAGTTGGAGTAACATATAATTCATTTCAATCTGAATGAGGACCTCCGTTTTAACACACTCACCCAATACCAATAAACCGTAAAGTCATACATACACGTTACGTTGTTGTTTATGTCCCCATATAATTGGGCTTATAAATAAACAAACATTGGACGGCCCAATAGTCCACATAAAGCCCTCCAGTCCAGTGGGCGGCCTCAAGCCCACAAAATTTCCCGACTATCGAGTTACATTATCCGGTTCGTTTCCCGTTTGGGAGAAAATGGCGGTCTTATCCTGCGCCACCTCTGCTTACGCTACGCATACCTTCGGCGTTTCAAGGGCCACGGTTGCTATCAAGTCAAGCTCTCGAGTAACCGTTCCTATTCGTCATCACACTGATCGTCTCTTTGTTCCTGAGGTTATTTTTTTTTTTTTTTTTTCTAAATTCAAATAATTTCCTGTTTGATTTGGAAAAATCATAGTAGACTGCTACGTTTGTATCAATTCTGCTTTGTAGAAAAATAGGGTTTGAGACTGATTTAGTTTAATCATTTTTCGTTGATTTTGTACTATTGTTTTTACATTCAGGTAGAAAATGCAGTAGATTCCTTGTACTCGGAGTTTCGCGCGGTGGATAATTTGGTGGCGCGCAATTCTTCTCGAGTTCTTAAAGCTTTCCAGAATGCCAGGGTCGGATCTCATGTAAGGGAGATTTTTCTCGAGTTTGTTTAATTCTCCCTCGTTTTCAGTTTCAGTTTTTCACATAGGCTTAATGGGAGTTGCTCTTATAGATTCACATGATAATATTTGTTAGGAATGCTGGCAGTGCAAGTACTTACTTACATTCGTATTTATCAGACGGAATGCAGGAAATGTGTTTTGAGTTTGCTCTTTGTTTCATATGAACTTCTTTTATTTTGTTAATTTATGTTGGTAACTAATTTGATACGCCATGTTATTAATAAAGTGACTTCCTCAATTTAAAAGTGAGTTTTCTTTTAACTCTTAAGCTAGTAAGAGCATTCAACATGCCACGCCAACAATCAATGCTAATAGGTTCACAGGTTTATCATAGACTTATGAAAGCCTATTAGCATGGAGACGCTAGTGAATGTTTTACGCACTTAGACTTTTGTTTGGATTGAAACAAATAAGAAAAATTAGGATATCGCGGTTGGTATCTGCCAACTTGTCATCTCCAGTGACATCTGACAATCTTTTCAACCAGTTCATTTGGTTTTAACGCTTTAAAGATCCCTCCATTTGAGATTCTGTAAGTTTACCTTTGAGTTAACCCGTGTTGGGTTTGAATTGGTTATATGCCGGCGTATTAATGGTCCAGGTTTGAGTTAACCCATGCGGGGTTTGAATCGGTAATATGCCGGCATATTAATGGTCCACGTGTAGTGCCGATGTACCGGCATGCTGAAGTCCCATGTATCTCACATCAACTTGGAGAATAAAATTAATCAACTATATAGATTGGCTAACCTCACCCCTTAACAAGGCCTTTTAAGGGGATGAGGACCCAGTTCTAATAGGGGAGCACGACACAAGTGTCTTAAAAGGTCAATTTCCTAATGTCTTTGAAAAAACTAGAAATGGACTCTCATTTTGGGATTGAGTAATTATATTGACGGTACTAGATTAATTTTTTCTTTCATATTCAGTGCTCTAACATTCACCTTCATTATTATGATTCAGCAATGTGGGGGGGGGGGGGAGTCGAGTCTCAAAAGTCAATTTCTTTGATGTCTTTGAAAAATCTAACAATGGACTCTAACATTCACTTATTATTATGATTCAGCACTTCGGGGGTTGCACAGGCTACGGCCACGAAGAAGCTGGGGGGCGAGAAGCCCTTGACCAAGCTTTTGCAGAGATTTTTGGAGCAGAATCAGCTATAGTCCGATCACAGGTTTGCCATCTTGTGTTAATGGTTTGCTTCTCTACAATGCAGAGTGTGTTAACATCCTGAATATTCTTTGCTACAGTTCTTTTCAGGTACCCATGCCATCACTTGTGCGCTGTTCGCTTATCTAAGGCCGGGAGATGAGGTAAAAAGCCTCTCTTTTTTTAAACTTATATAGCTCATCGTCGTTTTTGAAAACTTGTTCTATGAATATAGTTTGCATTGAGTTTATTTTTTTCTCAACTAGACACTCATGAGGGATGATGCCTGTACATGTGTTTGTGAGAGGAACGAATAGTGTACTCTAGATAGCAGAGATGTGGAGGTGGTGGTTGTCTAAATTCTACACTATTTGAATCCATCATCATTCAGTTGAGTTGAAGACTTTACGTGATATGAGTGATCAGTTCCTCTCAACTAAGCTTTTTTCCAACTGCTATAGAGTATAACAACCGGATTCATCCATTCAGTTCACTCTAGGTCTCCATCATCTGGTTTCCTGATTGTTTCTACAATATTTTTTTCCATACTGTTTCTGATGAAATCATTGAAAAACATAGCAATTAATATTATCAAAGGGATGAGCGGTCTTTAATATGTCCTCAAACTTCTGTCATTCTGTTTTGTTCTTTGCTGTAGGATAAGTTAGCTTGTTGGTCCACGATGTTAAGTTCACATGCAGATAGTTAGTGAGCATGACTTATTACAGGCTGAGGAATTATAAAAGATAAAACGAAGGAAAAAACTGGGTTTAAACAAAAGGGGATTCAGGCTAATAATGCATCCATGTGTTGTGCGATAGCACTGTAACATGTGGAATGGAAAAATGGGACTATGAGTGAAAGAATATTAAAAAAATGAAAGACTTCTATCCTCATTTAATGAATGAGTCACTACACTACCTGCCACTGTATTACTGATCCTCAAACTGGACTGTGATGAATCCTAATTCCATTACAGCTCTTAGCAGTTGCAGGTACTCCTTATGATACGCTGGAGGAAGTTATAGGAATCAGGGATGCTAATGGATTAGGTTCCTTGAAAGATTTTGGAGTGGGATATCGAGAAGTTGCAGTAAGTTGCTACTACTAACTCTGCTAACAACTCTTTTATTCATTTGGATTTCTCTTCACTATTTCGTCATCTGGGTCATCTGTAGCTTGCAGAGGATGGTGGACTTGATTGGGACGCTCTTAAGGTTGCTTTGAAACCTAGCACAAAATGTGCCCTTATACAGAGGTCATGTGGATATTCATGGAGGCGCAGTTTAAGTGTAAACGAAATAGGAAGGGCAATTGAGATGATCAAGGTGTGTTCTATAAGATTGTATCTAGGGGCTATTATTATCTTGGTTTTTGTCAAGTGAGTTCATCCCATCAAGATGATGCTTAAGGGTTTTGAATGAGCAGGGTGGATTATCCCCTGCGTACTTTAATAACGCTTGAAATGAATTGAATATTGATTAAAACGAATATAGGGAGTAGTATCTTCTCTTTAAGTACATATTTCTGAATTATCACTCTTTATGTAAAAATGTGTTCAAACAGATGCAAAATCCAAACTGCTTGGTCATGGTGGACAACTGCTATGGTGAATTTGTAGAAAACATTGAACCTCCGATGGTGGTAGGTTGTTATGTTTACTTTTTATTATTTTTTGTTTGTGAAGGTGAACTTTTTGTTGATAATAGAGAACAGGGTGCAGATCTGATTGCAGGCAGTTTGATAAAAAACCCTGGTGGAACCATCGCACCGTGTGGAGGATATGTTGCGGGAAAGGAAAATTGGGTAAAAGCTGCAGCAGCTCGTCTTTCAGCACCAGGGCTTGGAATTGATTGTGGCTCTACCCCGGGGGATATAATGCGAACTTTCTTTCAGGGTTTATACCTTTCACCTCAAATGGTTGGCGAAGCAATAAAGGTATTTGGTTTAGTTTGTTTTCTATTTAAGGGTTTGTTATAGTTTTGTCAGATTGTAGCGATCTAATTGTTTCTCTATTAAAAGGGAAGCCTGCTGATTGCTGAAGTCATGACAGCCAGAGGGTACAAGGTCCAGCCACTTCCCCGGGTACCCCGTCACGATATAGTTCAGGTTGGTTCTTATGTTTCAGAATGAAACAGCTGCAAGTTTGTTTTTTTATTTTTATTTTCTTGATAATTCACCCTCACACTTGAGCACTATTCTTTACACTCTCCCATCAAGTAAATATAGGGTCCTTGTTTAGGTATTGGTGACATGTCGATAGTGTTCCATCTATTGTTCAGAACTTAAAAAACATGTAGTGATCAGTATGTTAGTCGCGGGCGGAGCCTAGTCATAGGATAAGGACAATCGCCCCCGTTTGTTTTTTGAATTTTACTAATTTAACACTAGCCAATTTTAATGATATTGATATTTACCTTTAAACCCCACCCCACCCCACCCCCTTAATATAAAAAATAACACTATATTAAAAATCCCCCCCCCCCTCTTAATCTAAACTCAGGTATTAGATTGTAATATTTCATATTAGAGATAAACTTTCCCACCACCCCCCTTTAAAAAAAAAAAACAAAAAAACCTGGCACTGCGGCTAGTGATCTTCTTTCCTTTAGTTGTTGTAAAAAGAGTTGAAGGCATGCTCAGCATGAACTCCTTTTATGCTCCGCATTGCATTGCAGGCAGTTCAACTTGGAAATCGCAAGAGTCTTCTTGCTTTCTGTGAGGCTGTACAGCGAAGCTCTCCAGTAAGTTCTTATACCAAGCCCATTGCAGGTTCAACACCTGGCTATGCATCCGAGGTTTGATCATTATCTTTTCCCTCTTGATGTTCTACTATTTTTTGGATGCACCCTCTTTGTTCTTTGTTTGCAACAGTTACTACTTTATGTTGCTTGTTCTATATGGCGTTCATGTGTAATGACATTGTATAACAGGTAATCTTTGCTGATGGAACCTTTATAGATGGGAGTACAAGTGAGCTCTCATGTGATGGGCCACTAAGGGAGCCATTCTGTGTCTATTGTCAGGTCTGCTCTAGTTGGCTGCCTCTCGCTCTCTCTTTCTTTTTTTAAAAAAAATAAAAATAAAAATAAAATAGAAATCCTCCCAAATCAACGGTTTATTCATCTAGGTCTTTTTTTACTCCCTCGGTCCCTCAATAAATGTAACCCCTTTCCCAGTTCATCTCGAAATAAATGTCGCCCTTTCCTTTTTTATCTATCTCAAAATAAATGTCACATTTCTAATTAAGGAAACAATCTTGGTGCATTTGTAGCATGGTACAAGTAATATACAAACACTTAAAACACACTTCTTTCTTAAGAACGTTGACAAGTCAAATGCGACATTTATTTTGGGACGTTGTGCCACCTCATGCACAAATGCTACCAGGGGCGAACCTCTGGTATATCATGGAGGTGCAAGTGCACCTGGTGAATTTGTTGTACTAAGAAGAAAAAAATTTTGTTTTTGTGATATATACATTGTGCACCTGCAGATAGCACATTACTTGGCTAGTACAGTTGGTTAAGGCTCTGTGTAGTCACATTGTAAGCATGGGTTCAAATCTCGTAAAGCCTCATTTTCAGCCTTTTCATTTACCCTTTCTTTCAATACGGCCTGAATTCAATTAAAATCCCACAATGCCCTTTTCTTTTGCCCTTTCTTTCCATTTGGACTGAGTTCAATTAAAATCCCACAAAGCCCCTCAAAATTTCAGCCTTCTCTTTTGCCCTTTCAGTATGGCTGAATTCAATTAATTGATATCAAGTTTATTTTGAATGTATTATTTCATCACAAAATATAATCTTGTTTTCTTTTTGTTAGTCTCAAAATTAATCTCATTTTTTTAAATAAATACTAAATTATTGATTTTCCAAAACTTATACTCCCTCCGTCCCATTTGAAGTTTCACCATTTTGGTGATGGCACGCAAATTATGGCAAGTGATGAGTGTAAAAAGGATTGTGAGAGGGAATAAGTTAGTGGGTATGACATGTGGGGCTTACAATTTAAATATGTGAGAGGATATGTGAGAGGAGAAAGTTAGTGGGTATGACAAGTGAGCCCTACAATTTAAATACTTCCTCCGTCCCACTCGAAATAGGACGTTTTGCCATTTTGGGTGTCCCACTCGAAATAGGACATCCCAAAATGGAAAACTTTTATTACTTTTTTATTAGTAGAACCCACTTGTTAAGTTGTCATACTCACAACAACTTTTCATTTATTATTCTCCACCTACTTTCTCTCTCCTTCATACTCACAACACCTACTTTTTAAACAACATTTTATAATAAAAGATTATTATTCCTTAATCCCCGTGTCGAGACCACGAATCCTATTTCGGATGGGACGGAGGGAGTATGTGAGAGGAGAAAGTTAGTGGGTATGACAAGTGGGCCCCATAATTTAAGTATGTAAGAGGAAGAAGTGAGTGGGTATGACAAGTGAGGCCTACATTTTTTTTCCATTTTAGGAAATGGTGAAGCTTTTAACGGGACACCCATTTGGGTAATTGGTGAAGCTTCAAATGGGACGGATGGAGTATATAATTTAAAATGATTGAAATGTTAAACAATACTATCAATTTAAGACGGAGAGTATACAGTTACCAAACATATACTATAGTCTTTTCTTAGTTAGCTAATTGGTTTTAGTCACAAGTTCTTAACAATTTATTTTTATTTTAACTATATTTGCTTTGTATGCTCATTGCCATTATTAATAACAAAATATGAAATAAATACTCTACGCGAGTTTCATTTATGTTCTTACATAAAATAATATTTTCTTTAAAAAATATATTAAGAAATTTCAGTTTTTCTTCAATTATATATCGGCTTTAGAAAATTATGTTGTAATTTAACACGATACATAACAAAAACAAATGTTGTTTCCGTCCCTAAATTAATATTCATTTTTTCTGAAAAAAACTTTTATCTCATTGGCATTACGGAAAATTCTTGAACTTATGTAGTGTAAATTGTGCACCCGGTGTTTAAGAATCCTAGGTCCGCCACTGAATGCTACACATGCACAAAACACATTTGCGTGTAACGACCCTTTCGGTCTTTTCACTAAATTATTCTTGTTCTTCAGGGTGGGACTCATTGGACTCAGTGGGCACTAGTTCTGGGAGAGGTTTTAAAATCATTATGAAGCCGGTATTAATTTCAAAAAACAGACAAAATCTGGCATTATCCAAAAAGCCAAACACATTGGAACAAACATCAAAGAAGTCCTTGTCAATTTTGCCTATGGATGTGAAGGAGGATGAGACAATTGACTCAGTTTTGATTGATCTCAAGGTAAGAGTCTCTAACTCTGTACTGTAGATATGAAGCAAGACCATTAGCTTATGGAAAAGTCTACCTTGAAGTTCATTTGTTGGTACTCTCAGTATGTCACTTGAAATGATCTTTTATCCTTTTCAGCTAGACTATCGAGTCGCGATAATTTATTTGAGATAAGGTCTGTGGAGTTTGGATCCGGCCGTCCTGGTTATTATCTAAAGTTTCTGGGATAACTGCAGTAAACAGATCTCTAACGATGACCAGCTTCTGCAATTTTTTATCAGTTCCCCACTTCCCGTATGCCAAGTTACAAGTTTTGATTTGACGAGTAAACTTAAGAATTTCAAACGGCTGTATTCATTTTGAACCTCCACAGGTACAAGTATGTGTATAATACATGCACGCACGACGTGCTCTCTCTCTCTCTCTCTCTCACACACAGAGTATAATACATGTACGCATGACTTGCTCTCTCTCTCTCTCACACACACACACACATACGATTCGCGGAATGCAATAAACTTGTAAAATGTGTCCCTTTAATCGTTTATATGCTTAAAACTTGTTATTGATACACATTACAAATACTATCAATAACAATTTTTAGTTATCATTAAAATAATTAATTATTTTTGAAATTATTGCAAATTATTATTTTTGTAATAACGTAAAAAAAAACGATATTTATTACAGTTGCGGACTAGGATTTTTTGTAAACGGGGCAACATTTGAATAAGGGGGCAAAAAAATCTTAAGTGTATGTTTTACTTTACATTTAAAAGGGGGGCAAAGTATACTAAATCGCACTAATACCTCTAATCTTTACAAAAAATTGCACTTGTAAGTTTTATTTTATTTTATTTTTCAAACGGGGCCAGCCCCCAAATGGCACCATGTAGGTCCGCCCCCGATTTATTACGGGATATAAGAAAATAGGATATTTATTTTGAGATTGAGTATATAGAGGAAAGGTGTATTATACCGACATCGTCGCTGAGCGCACGAGCAAGATTTATGGCGACTCGTTGGGCATCAATATGGCCATAGCCACGTGATTCATGAATACTATTGAATTAAGCTTATTTACTTGTGGTCTGAATTGAATTAAGCTTTCAACAAAAAAATACTCTCTCTCTCCGTTCTAAGGAAGTTGCAGCATTTTATCATTTAGAGCATTTCACAAAAGTTGTAACAATCTAAAAATGTATGTTTTTTATTACTTTTATAATCCTCCACTCATTCTCTCTCATCCTTCCAACCACTCATTATTCTCCACCCATTCTCTTTCCACCCTCACTAATTCTCTCTCTTCATCTCTATACTCCATCCGTCCCATTTCAAATTGTAAAAGTTGCCAAAAAGGGTGTCCCAACTAAAATTGCAAAATCCAAAAATGGCAAGTTTTAACTCACTTGCACACTCACATCCACTAACCCACTAACTATTCTCTACCCCACTTTCTCTCTCCCATTCAACTATCAACATTCACAACACATCACCTTTTTCACTTTTTCCCTTAATCCCCGTGTCAACCTAGTATTTGCAATTTGAAATGGGACGGAGGGAGTATTTCATTGTTAATATAATATTATATTCTTAATTTCCCAACTCCAAAGTGAATGTTTTTAACTTTTCTGGAACGGAGGGAGTATACTTTTGACATTGATATTGTCACCACCACTTTGAGACAAGACAACTAAGTCGACAACAAATATTAGAAAACGTTTATATAGATGCATCCTCCATTTGAAATTGACATTAAGAGATGTGTTTGTATAGGTAAAGTTCAAAATAGGCATATACTTGTATGCACAATAAAAATTACCTCATTTTAGAAAACTAATTTCAGCGACTATAGTAAAATAATGGGTAAAAATTCATTTGGAATTTAATAAAAATTAGAGAAAGAAAAGACAAAACTAGTTTGGGCAAATGAGCCACGGAGTGTGTTCTGTGTGTAATATCGAACTGCATTGCAGTAGAATCGACAGTAGATCAACGGTGAGGAGAGATAACTTTTATTAAATATTTATAGTTTATATTGAAAACAACCCGTCCATATTAAAATCAATATTATCATGATTTTCAATAGCACCTGTCAAACCCAAATAAACCCATGATTGACTAATGATGGAGGGAGCTTTCATTGTTTGGATAGTACAACTCCGTGGCCGTCCATCGCTTTTGCTGAAATTGGAGCTTGCCGACTTGCAAAGTTGCCAGTGTTTCTGGACACTAACGTGTCTATTCCTTCATTTAGTTCATAATACGGTGAAAACTCTATAAATTAATAATATCGGGACCGATGAAAATTATTTACTTATAGAGTTATTAATTTATCGATAAATTAATAATTATTAATTTAAAGAGTTTTTAGCTGATTCAACAAATTTCAGATTTTCGTATAAACTAAATTCATTATACATACATAATAAGTTGGAAGGCATTAGAAGTTGATGATACAATAAGAGAAATTAGAGATGAACTCTAACTAGATTTGAACTTTGAAAGAAAAAAAAAACAACTATAAAATCATATTTTCACTAAATTGTAATAATTATATTTTCACTTTCTAAGAATTATTAATTTATAATTTTTGTGGGACCTATAATTATATAGTGGTCTCCCAGAAAATTATTATCTTATTATTTTATGGGACATTTTCTTAAAAGCCCTTCATTCTAACTTTTATTTCTAAAGAAGACACAATATTTTTCTAATTGCTCAAAAACCCAAGGAACAAAAATAGCCAAGAATACCCCTAACTACCCCTTATAAGGGTGCTCTCCCTTTCCAGGCCATATTTTCAGCTCATATTTTCATCCCGCTCTGAGATTCATATCTCAGACTCTTAGAAACACTGAGAATAATGTCTCAAACCTATAAAAACACTAAAAGTCATATCCTAAACGTATAAAAAACACTGAGAGACATGTCGCATGCCTATAAAAACATTGAAAGTCATGTAACATACCTATAAAAACACTTAGAACCATATCACATACCTATAAAAACACTTAGAACCATGTCACACACCAATAAAAACACTTAGAACCATATCACATACCTATAAAAACACTTGGAACCATGTCACATACCAATTAAAACACTTAGAACCACGTCACATACCTATAAAAACACTGAGAGACATGTCACATACACATAAAAACACTTAGAAACATATCACAAACCTCTAAAAATATTGAGAGCCATGTCACAAACCTATAAAAACACTGAGAGTCATGTCGCAGACCTATAAAAACTCTGAGATACATGTCACAAACCTATAAAAACATTGAGAGTCATGTCTCTGACTTGTAAAAACACTAAGATACATGCCACATACATATAAAACACACAAAGAGCTATGTCACAGACCTATAAAAATACTGAGACAAGTGTCTCAGACCTATAAAAACACTGCGAGGCATATCTCAAACCTATAAAAACACTGAGAGATGTGTCTCAAACCTATAAAAACACTGAGAGACGTATCTCAAACCTATAAAAACACTGAGAGACATATCTCAGACCTATAGAAACACTGAGAGGCGTGTCGCAGGCATATAAAAACACTGAGAGACAATGTCACATACGTATAAAAAACACTTAGAATTATGACGCAAACCTTTAAAACACTGAGAAACGTGTCGCGGACCTATAACAATACTGACAGACATGTCACATACTTATAAAAACACTGAGAGACATGTCGCAGACCTATAAAAATAGTGAGAGACAAGTCATATACCTATAAAAACACTGGGAGCCATGTCGCATATCTATAAAAACACTAAGAGACATGTCGCAGACCTATAGCCATGTCTTACACCTGTTAAAACATTGAGAGCCATGTCGTAGACTAATAAAAACATTGATATTCAGTCTCAAACCTATAAAAACATCGAGAGTCATGTCTCTGACTTATAAAAACATTGAGATACATGTCACTTACATATAAAAACACTGAGAGCTATGTCACATACCTATAAAAATACTGAGACAAGTGTCTAAGACCTATAAAAACACTGAGAGACATATCTCAAACCTATAAAAACACTGAGAGACGTGTCTCAGACCTATCAAAACACTGAGAGACATGTCTCAGACCTATAAAAACACCGAGAGACATATCTCAGACATATAGAAACATTGAGAGATGTGTCGCAGATCTATGAAAACACTGAGAGACATGTCACATACCTATAAAAACACTTAGAACTATGTCGCAAACCTATAAAAACACTGAGAAACGTGTCTTAGACCTATAACAATACTGAGAGACATGTCGCAGACCTTTAAAAATAGTGAGAGACAAGTCGCATACGTATAAAAACACTGAGAGCCATGTCGCATATCTATAAAACACTAAGAGACATGTCGCAGACCTATAGCCATGTCTTACACATGTTAAAACATTGAGAGCCATGTCGTAGACCAATAAAAACATTGATATCCATGTCTCAAACCTATAAAAACATTGAGAGTCATGTCTCCGACTTATAAAAACATTGAGATACATGTCACATACATATAAAAACACTGAGAGCTATGTCACATACCTATAAAAATACTGAGACAAGTGTCTCAGACCTATAAAAACACAAGAAAATGTCACTTTAGTACCTTTAATTTGAAGAAAAAAAAGAAGGCACAAACTACAAAAAAAAAATTCTATTTCGACCCTCTTTATATTTTGTGAAATATATAATATGGTAGTATCATTTTGGCCCCCTTTCCAATCTTTTTTTTTTTTTTTATGATAAGTACTCTCTCCGTCCCATTTGAAATAAGACTTTGGGTCAACTGATTGCACTTTGATTATTTATTTGAATAAAAAAAACTAATGAAAATCTAAAAAATGTAAGAGTATCATTAATCGTGATACAATAGGAATTTTTTGAATTTTCATTATGGTCATTATTATTTATCAAATTAATGGCCAAAGTTCAATATATTGGCTCAATGACTTATTTCAAATTGGACTGAGGCAGTATAGCTTTCCATCCAAACAATCTTGACTCCCTTCTCAAAACTTCTTGGCTTCATTACTCTCTATAGACCATTATGGAGTATATATTACTCCCTTTTTCCCGGAATAAATGTCATACTTTCTATTTTCGTTTGTCCCAAAATAAATTTCGCCTTACCAAAAATAGGGTATGAAGTTTGGTGATCTTCTTATACTACCCATTGTAATAGGCACAAGCATTGCAATGCCATATAAGGTGTCACTCTATCCATATGAATATGATTGGGGCAATCAAGGAAACACAAACAAAATCTAAAAAACATTGACTTGTCGACTATGACATTTATTCCGGGACAGAGGGAGTAGTCAACTTGCTTCTTAAGTGTTGCTCAAAATCATATTTCTCGTGTTTATGGAATTCTGACTTTGTTGGTTATGATTTTTCAGAGACTTGTTTTACTCATAATCCTTATATCAGGCCTTTGCTGCATGATGGGTATAGACACCCCAACAAGGTTTGAAGCTCCCATTGATTCTTGAAACAGCTTCTATGAAAACACGAACTTCTGGGTTGCACTGCTGGCAATATTACTCACCGATTGGTTCTGAAACTTATTCCGCACGTACAATTTTAGCAGATATAGTCTTGTATGATTTTGTTCAATCGGACGAACTGGGAGCATAATATTCGTACCATAATATTGTTGCATCGAGTTTTCTATTTTGTTGATGTATATTTTAGATGATGTATTTTAATGGTTCATGTATCATCATCATCTTTTCCCATAGTTGGAATTGGTCAGGAATATTTTTCACTCAAATTGGAGCAACAGAGGAGCTCCAATTTGACTAGGCTGCATGTTAACATCTTCTGCCCTGTCAATATTACATACTGTAGATCCACTTTCCATTTGAGTAAGAATAGTCTTTGAATTTGTACAAAATTCAGGACTCAATAAATCTGGGTTTTTAGGGATTTGCTCTTTCTCTCATAATGTCCACTTGGACTACCAATATCAATGTCAGAACTACCTTTTCCTCGGACAAGAGCAAGTGAAGATTTCTCCATTTCATTGATAAAACCTTTTGGAGAAGGAAATGAAACATCCTGCATTGAGGGACTATTTTTAAATAAAATAAAAATTGAAACAGAGCTAGTAAATTTTGTCGTAGAAAATTCAATTACCAATTCCATACAACAATTCTAAAACTTATTGTAAAAGTGAAACCAAAATCAACCAGAGCGGAGCGAAATTGTCCCTGCGAACCAGATCTGAACAATTCTAAGGGGGTGACGACTATGAGAAAAAATCCGCTGGCAGTGCTTTCGTATTCCGACGGCTAGTAAGCGAATGTCGCCGGAGAATGTTGCGTACCTGGGAATAACTTGTGATGGGGTGTGTTGTCGTGTTTTGTCACAGCAGGAGACGGCCAGTGAGGTTGAGGATGCCGGTGAGGGGCGGGGACGCGGGAGACGATGGGGCTCGGACGGCTCACCGACAAGGGTAGGGCTTGGACGCCGGCGAGGATGGAGGCTAGGGCACGTGTGAGAGAGACGAGAGAAGAGTATGTTTTTTAGAGAGAACGGAAAAGCAACGCAAATGAGGAAGGTTGGGTTTACATGTTTTAGGGTTGGGTGGGAGGGGTAATATCGGGATTACAGCATTTCATTAAAAGAACCAAGGACTTAATGGAAATTAGTGTTCTATCTAGTGGATCCGAACGAAATAAACAAAATTATTTGTCCTATTTAATAATTTTGTTTTGTTTAGAGGACTTTTGAGAAATTTTTCTTTATTTTATCAATTAAAAATTTTCACTGACCCAAATCGAGACCAGACAAATTTATTATTTTAGAGAGTTTATTAATTTGCCGAGTATTAGTTTAAAGAGTTTCTACTATACTAATAAAATTACTTTAATACACCACGGGTCCACCGTACCATACTGTACGTCGTCCTCCCATCCTTGTATCCATATACCATACAATAAACATACTGCTCCATAATTCAATTTCTCCAACTACATTTTCAGTTGGACAACGTAATCTCTCTCTCTCTCTCTCTCTCTCATTTCTCCCTCCCGATTCACCGACCACCACACCTCTCTTCTTCCAACTGTAAGTACGCTTTCACTCTCCTTTGACTCGGTCAACGTTCCCATCCATTTCTTCATCATCATTCTGCATCTCCGAAAATTAAAATTTCTTCAAACTCAGTTAAATTTGTGTTCTTGTTTATATTCTGATGATCAACGCATGACGTCACTGCTAATTGAATTTTTAATCCCAGTTGTATAAACAGGAAATTAAATCATAGGATGTTGTCTCCTTCCTTGTACTCTACTCTGATCTAATTATAGTATGTACTATGTTGTTGTGTTTTGTTGATTGAGCCTCTGATCAATGATTGTTTCCATACATGTGTCTAGCAGTTTTAGGGTTAGGGTTATATCCTCAGCTTGATGACCTACAAAGATTGATTCAGATTCAGATTCAGATTCAGTGCAATTGTAACTTAGATTTTTTGCAAGTTTAACAGGGCTACTTACCTGATGAATTCATGGAAGTGCAGTAGGAACCTTGAATTTTCTTTTGGTAAATATGGTCTGTTAGATTGATACTCTTCTTTTGGGAATTGGGACGGAGTGTACTCAACTTTCGGACATTATTTTGTGTGGATCTACTTATCTTAGGTCGATTCCCGTAGTTCACTCATTGAAAATTAGTACTAACATATTGTCAAGAGCATCCATTTCTGTGTCTCTCAGAGAGCAATAACTGTAAAATGCTCGATTAGGATCGATTTTATATGTTTTACTAATCTTGTCGGAATCAGTCCAACACTAATGATCTGATAAAAGACACAAGAGAGGGAATTGTTGATAGATCTTTTACAATTTATTAGCATCATTTTCCCCTTGTGTTTCCAAGCAATTGTTCAGGAAACCTTACAGTTCCATCTCTTTCTCTTCCACAAGATTTTGGTTGATTTAGTTAGCTCTAATCTCTCCTTAACGAACTTAATTAAACACATTTTCGCAGGTTGTAATATTGATTAACCAATCGGCAGGCGAGGGATACATTAAAAATGAATCGATGGCAGCTCACTCTGATGGGTTGCACTGTTTGTATAATGCTTACAGCCCATTTTGCAATGCGACTGCTCGGGAATCATCTTCGTTCTTGGAAGAAGCCAAAGGAACAAAAGGCCATACTGATAATTATACTAATGGCCCCAATATATTCTGTTGTTTCCTACGTAGGATTTATAGATTTTCGTGGAAGTGAAACCTTCTTTATGTTCTTGGAGTCAGTCAAAGAATGCTATGAGGCTTTGGTGAGTCTTTCGTGCATGACCTTTGCTCTTCTTGGTAGGCAGATTATTTTTCCTGCATTTTACCTGGTCTCTTGTTTTTTTAAATGCAGGTTATGGCTAAGTTCTTGGCTTTGCTATACACGTACTTGAACATATCCATAAGCAAGAACATAGTGCCCGATGAAATCAAAGGAAGAGAGATTCACCATTCCTTCCCAATGACTCTTTTCCAGGTAAAGTTTATTCTACTTCTGTTCATTTGTGCCTTGTCAAATCAACGGGACATTGTATGTACTCCCTCCATCCCTAGATAAATGTCCATTTACCAAAAAAATTTTGTCCCAAAATGATTTTTCACTGTTTTGAGAAATTACTAAATACTCCCTCATCATACAAATACAAGTAGTTCTACTTCTCACTTAGACTAGCAATGCAATATGGTGACATCATTAAGGGTTTTTATGTAGTACTTGTGTTACTAAAAGTGATTAAGTTCAATATATTTGCAAATGTCCCTCAAAGTGATAGTATTTGGGCATTCATTTAGGGGCATAGGCAGTACTACATTCTAGAGGAAGAAGCAAAGAAATCTCAGTTATGCATTGGCTTTGTGTGTCAGTATCTTGTCTCCGAATCATTTGGTCAATAATTTGCATCTTCCCAGCAAGCAAATTTTAATAGTTAACTTCACAGATACTATTTCTGACAAGCTGAATTTGTGATATGCAGCCTCACTCGGTCCGTCTAAACCATCACAATCTGACACTTCTCAAGCATTGGACATGGCAATTTGTAATAATCCGCCCTGTTTGCTCTGTTTTGATGATTGCTCTTCAACTCCTTGACATTTACCCCGGTTGGGTTAGCTGGACCTTCACCATCATCTTGAACATTTCAGTTTCACTTGCTCTATACTCCCTCGTCATATTTTACCATGTATTCGCTAAAGAGCTGGCCCCGCATAATCCTCTCGCTAAGTTTATGTGTGTCAAAGGGATTGTCTTCTTTTGCTTCTGGCAGGTATACTTCTCAACCCCTAAAATACCAAAAACTTAACATCGGAACACACGTACATATCTATACACACATTGATACATACTGTATATACATATTCTGTGAGTTGTCTTTTAAGTATTCGATTGGTTTGTGTTTATGAATCAGCTTGTTTAATGAACCATTTTTTGCAGGGTTTATTACTAAGTTTTCTAGTAGAAGTGGGCATCATCAAATCTCATCATATATGGCTTGATGTGGAGCATATCCAGACAGCTTATCAAAACATATTGGTGATTGTGGAGATGGTTTTCTTCTCGATTTTTCAGATGTATGCATACACTGCTGCACCTTACGCAGATGAAGCTCCATCGAGCGTGAAAGACAAGAAGAACGAGTGATTTATAAAACTATATCAAAAGCGCGCTGCAAGAGAACTAGAAAGTACTAGTAGTAATAGTTTGAGCTCAATTCTTACATTGTTGTACGCTGTATTCATGTATCATTCACCACTGTTTTGAGATGCATAATAATGGATGGCCTGTATGTATGTATTTATATGGTTCCGAAGGATAGATACACATACAGAGATGGTTTTCTTTTCGATTTTCTGTAAATTTTTTTACGTTTGGCAAGACAAAAAAAATAATTAAAATTTACTAATACAATCCTTCATCCACGAGTTTTAATCACTTTTACACCCACATTAAATTTATAAAACAAATTTAAGCAAGGATGTCTTTCGTCTCCCATTTTGATTAGATTAGATGGTGATATCACGTTAACAATATCACTGTTACACTCAATATTCTCTCATCTAAAAAGAGCATTTGATCTCATTGGCAATAATATACTTAATACTCCCTTCGACCCAAAATGATTTTGTTTGACTATTCAATTTTTTTTAAAGATATGAACACTTGCTTTCCTAGCTATGTTTTGTTTATGCACTTGGTGAAGAACATTTTGGGACAACGAGAAATGACAAATGAGACGGAGGGAATATTAATCAAATACGTACTCCTGTAGGTGCTATTGGTCTATTTAGCATAATTCCAAATAACTTTAAAGCAAAATAGAAAAAATGAAAACCGAAAATCACCTTTGAAATGGTATGTCATTATTATTATTGGGCCCTTTTCCAACCAGGAACAAAGGTTCGTACGCCACGAACTGTATTTCGTAATGTTGGATAAAGTAATCGTTTGAAAGCGATCCATACATTTTGATTTTAGTGGAAAATTATTGGATTTTTTTATTTAGAAATAATACACAGGTAGAAATTAAAATTAAAAATAGAAAATTCCCATTTTGGTTACTCTATCTTCTTCTTGAGTAGCTCTCCTCCATGGCGACACCCTTACAAATTTCAACTAATGTATCAACCTTCAACAGAAAACCCTATTTTCATTCCAAATCCCTACACCCATTTAGCTTTTCCGCAAGACAAAATCGTAATTTTTCATCATTTTCGTTCAATCCAAATGGGTTCAAAGTGTTGGCGTCCGGCAGAAATTTGTTGTTACCAGGAGGGTTTAACAGTAGGGGTTTTGAAGATGGAATTGTGTTCGGGAGGTTGAATTACAAGGATAATTATACGGAGAAGCGGTGGCGGAGGATGGTTGTTGTCCGTTCAAATCAAGGGTTGAAATTTAACGGCGGGGGTGGTGGTGGGGATGATGAAGATAAAGGTTCAAAGATTTTGGTTAATCTTGGTTTAGCTGTTGGTTTGTATTTTCTTTCAACAACTGAGCAGTTTGGTTGGATTTTTGATGCCATTTTTAAATTTTGGGTACTCCTCTCCTCTCTCTCTTAATCAATAGATTATACTGGTCAATTTATGTACTACTTTTTGTTCATAAGCAGTAATTGCTACCCTTTTCACTAAATGAAATTTGACCCAAAATGGAATAACCACCATTGTCTTCCAAAGGAAGATGTTCGTGTTGATCAATGGGAAAGAACTTGCTTTCAAACATTTGTCCCTTTTTCATGTTGATAAGTGCGACTATGAACTGTAGTAATTCAACTATTGGACCATCTCTACTGTACTTAGTACTGGTAAGATCATCTTTTTCGTATATAAATCTGAGTACTTGCCTTTTTCTTGCGTGCAGCTTGCTATTGTGATTGTAACGGCTGTGGGTGTGGTAGCTTTATTTTGGTGGGCAGGGAAAGATTCAGTTGTAGACAGTGTAAGGCCTCTTTCAAAGTTCTTTCTTTCTTCACTTGAGAAGTTGACTTCTTTGAATTTCGAGTACCAATTTACTTCTTACAATGTTTGGCTGCTGAAATTGACTTGTTCACTCAGAGCTACCATAATTAAGTTTAGCTTGCTGCTTTCATTGAGAACTTAATCAAAACAGCTTGTCCTGTCATAGTAAAGCATTGTGTTTGTTTAAAGAAGTTTCTACGTTGTGCAGCCAAGTGGGACTAGTCAAGAATCAATATCCCAAGTTGCATTTTGAACGCATTGAAAGTTGACAGTTGTCACAATTGAGTCGTAGCGGAATTTAGCCAAATTTTAGATAAACATGCATGGATCATTGGACAATTCAAGCAATGTCCACTCTATACATGAGACCACTATCTGGTCTTGAAGTTATCGACAATGCAGAATTTGCTCACAAGTTAGAAACCCCTCAAAAACTATAACAAAACTACGAAATTGCTCTATCACCCCTACAACGCAAAGGATTTCTAATTTATTTTTGGGTTAAAACAACACAAAGAAATTACTAAGGAGTCACATATATAGTTCTTGCATAGTTTCTATGTACCTAATGTCTACTATTATAATGAATCTTCTCTACATAACAAGAGGCTTATGTATATAAGTTACTCCCTCCGTCCCAGACTAAGGTTCTTACTTTCCTTTTTGGTTTGTCCCAGACTAAGGTTCTTAGTTGTTTTATTACCTAAAATGGACTATGGGGCCCACTTGTCATTCTCACAACAAAAACTCCCTACCCACTTTATCTCTCCTACTTTCTCTTACTTTTTCATACTCACAACATTTACTTTTTCTTAATCTCCGTGTAAAGTCAAACTAAGAACCTTAGTCCGGGACGGAGGGAGTACAAATTACAATGCGGCTGCAATTTGTCAAGGTGGTTCCCATGCAGAAAGCAAAGAAGAAAATATCTGATATTTTACCATGGTATGTACTAATGCTAATGATTACAAACAAGTGGATCGGCAGAAAACTCATTCCTGATGTACTCCCTCCGTCCCAATTTAAGAGTTAGAAAATGGGTGGGTTCAAGAATTAAGGAAAATGTGATGTGTTGATAGGTTGGTATGAGAGAGAAAGTGAGGTAGAAAATAGTTAGTGGATAATTGTTGTGAGTATGACATGTAGGACCCACTTTCCATTTTAGGATTTTGACTCTTAAAATGGGACGCCCTTTTAGGAAATTTTTGACTCTTAAAATGAGACGGAGGGAGTATTTCTTTAAAGAGATTTTTGTACGTAAACTTGGGCATAAGTGATATTTATACTCAAGTTTAAGGGGAATTTGGAAGGTACAAGTATAGTAGTAGTTTTGTATGTTCTCTTCTTTATCATTTTAGTTTTCAAATGGATCAATAAGAGCCCATCTCAAGCCTACCCCCCCCCCCCCCTCTTCCTCCCTTATCTTCTCATCAAACCCTAGAACTCATATTTCAACCTTTGTTACTTGAGTTGTTGCAAGTTCATTTAAACTACTATTGCCATCTGCATCTAAAACTTGATGTTCTGATCCATATGCAGTGCCCAAACTGTAAAACTGACTTTCAGGTCTTCAAGTAAGAATCTGTTTTTTTCTTACTATTATTATTATTTATTTGTTTATGCGTGATTGTAACTGTCAAGTGTCTCATTAATGTGGTTTGTTACCAGATCTATGCTAGATGAAAATTATCAGCAGTGCCCCTATTGTGCTCAACCTTTTTCAGGTATAAGCTAAAGCTCTAGCTCGGTACTTCGTTATAAATTAGAGGGATTACTCCCAAATATATGAATTCGTCCCTTGGGACAATCTTATTCATACGTCAAGTCAAGCGGGAACTGGGATAACCATATTTTTAGACTGTTAATTCTGCAGGAATCCATCTTAGTGGTAATTTAATGAAAAATTGTCAAGAAAAATGCTTTATTGACCATGCTGTTGTATGGGGGGTGGGTGGGGGTAAGAGAGATTAGGAATCATATTTGCACCCTTGAAAGATTTTGTAGGAACACGGTACTTAATGGCTTTATACATTTTGGTTACTGTACTTTGAGCATTTTTTTTTTATCTTGATTATTGCGTTTTGAAGCAATTTAATCTGTTATCAGAACTTGTTGTATTTGTTCAATTGATGTATAACAACCAAATGCTTAACAAAAAGTTGCGTTAGGATGGTGAGGATAGGAAGAGCTCCCAAACACTTGAAATCTCAATCTAGAGCAGAAACCAAATACAACTTGGAAAATTGATGATTTGTTCAACTTCAAATTGTGGCGGTATCTTATTGACAACACGTGTCTGTGTGCTGACCTCTTAAATATTCAGTCTCTGGTTTCGGCTCTCAATTCAGTATTCTTCAAGCAAACTGAAAGAAGTTACTCCCTCCCTCCATAAATGAGAAAAGTACCTTTTTCGTCCCTGAACTTATCTATTTTTTACTTTTTGGTCACCAAACCATTTTTTTTTTACTCAAGAATCCTCAAACTACGTTTTTTTTTACTTAAGAGTCCTTCCGTCTCTCCACCGTCTATCAGATCGTTAAATCCTGCTGAGCTGGTCACTTATATCCTACCTGGAAAATTAAAAAAAAAAAAACAATTCCACCTCAACTCTTAAACACACGCAGATATAAGTGACTTCATCGGATTCATCCTCCTCAAACCCAAACAACAAGAACCTACAATACCTAGTCATTGCCACAAAACCATTAAGTACAGGCGCTGTAGGCTCAACATCACCTTCATAGTTCACAATCTGCTCTTCCAAGAAATCGATTTCAGCTCGACAACTCTTCGCATCCCTAATCCCTAAACTCACCACGAAAAAGGAGTACAATTCCATAAAATCGGGAATCCTCCCATCCTCAAATTCATTAAGGAATTCAAAGTATTTAAGCCTTAAAGTCTCATCATGCTTATCAATTAACAATTTCGCCTTCCGTGATTGTTTCTGCAATAGATCGATCTGTTCCCTCACATCATCAGTCAAGTTCAATTCTCTCCAGGGAAATACATCTAACAGTGTCGAAATCTCCTGATTTAAATCATGAAAATGACCAGAAATTGAATGGTTTTGAAGCAAAAGCCACAACTTACTCGATTGCGAGCAATAATCAAGCAGAATCTTCGACCGAAATAGCAACAAATACATCTCCTTAAAGCACAGAACCGCCGTCGACGGCAACTTCGACCCGGAATCGCGGAGACATTCCAATAACACAACGAACAATTCAATTTTCCTCACCAGACTTCGAATTCCGGCGCTGAAAAGGCAGAGTTCTCCCACAATAGGAAGAAATCAGCTCCGACGAAACAGCGGCGAGGGTGTGCAATAATCTGACGTCGTTGAAATCAACCGGAGCCAAGAAAGCCTCTAAAGCCGGCGATCTTCTCCTCCTCAACGAAGAAAAAATTGCAGCAGTCGCCATTAATTCAATGAAAAATCTCCAGATTTTGAAACAGCTATACACAAACCGTATCGAAAAATTTCGATGAATGTGAATAAATTAAGAAATAAATAATCTATACAAAACTAATAGAGTAAAATCGAAAGATTTTGCCAATTTGGGAACCCTATGAGTAGAATATGAAGAAATGGGGTGGCTGGAAATTGGGGTTTTTGATGATGAAGGGGTGTTTTGGGTTTTGGGGGGAATTTACCCGCCTTCACATATCGGCGTGTGTTTAAGAGGTGAGGTGGAATTGTTTTTTTTTTTTAAATGTCCAGGTAGGATATAAGTGACCAGCTTAGCAGGAATTAACGATCTGATAGACGGTGGAGAGACGGAAGGACTCTTAAGTAAAAAAAACGTAGTTTGAGGATTCTTAAGTAAAAAAAAAATGGTTTGGTGACCAAAAAGTAAAAAATAAATAAGTTCAGGGACGAAAAAGGTACTTTTCTCCTCCATAAATGAAAGACCCAACTTTGACAAAATTTGAACATTCATTTCAACGGAGGTAGTAGTTGATAACATCGAGCTTAGGCTCTCAAAATGATGCGAGTAATTTTACAGGGTATAGGTAGTTTCTGGACAACCAGTAGGGCTGTTATACGAACCGAGCTGGCTCAAGCTCGGGCTCGGCTCGTGAAAGCTCGAGCTCGAAGTGTAGCTCGAACCGATTGTCAAGCTCGTTTTTGTTATCGAGCCGACCGTGTTCGACTCGTTTAGCTCGTTAAAAGCTCGAGTTCGGCTCGATAAGCTCATAAAACTTGAATTTTTGTTTTCGGACGGCTCGAACTCGGCTCGATAAGCTAATTAATACCATATTTTTCTTTAAAAAAAAAGAAGCCTAAGCTTGAGCTCGGCTCGTTAAAACTCGAGTTCGATATCGACTCGAGTTGTTCGCGAGCTCGATTCGACTCGAGCTCGAACAAGCAAGTGGGCTCGGGCTCGAGCTCGATAAAAGCTCGAGCTCGATAAGTTTTAAACGAGCTCGAGCTCGACACCTCAAAGCTCAACTCAGTTCGTTTACAGCCCTAAAAACCAGTTTAGCCAGTAGGATTTTAGAATAACACCTATATTTTCTATTATGTGAATGTGAACTCTGTAAGTCATTTCTCGGTTATTGAGGTTCCTATTTCTCTCATTTTTGTTTCAACTTTTACCTCTATGAAAAATTTAAAAGGCATTCTCCATTTTTTCAATGAGAATGACCCACGTCAGGCATTTTTGGGACGGTTTTCCATGCATCCCCAAACATAGAAAGGGTGTATATAATATACTGAAACTCAAAACAGGAGCTTCATGAAAGACTTTGTGTAATTACTCTCTCATTCCATGTTTAATTCAGCATTATCAGTCCTCTAGCATTGTAATTTATTAGCTCTTATAATCATAGTTTATGACCACAATTTCTGTCTTGCTCCCCCATTGCAGTTGTCGGCAACAGATTTGTAAAGGATCCTGGAAACCAATCTACTACGTCTTCTCAAGGGTTCAATAATTTCTCAGGGCGCTCCAAGAAAGGTACTTCCTAAAATGTTTCTCCCTTCACATTCTTCTAGATATGTAAAGCTTTTGACTCCTAAGTTTGCAGCATCGGGTAGATATTTTAAGGGGTAATTTCAATTGGCAGGTCTTTTATTTGTGTTTGCCTGGATTAGCTTTCTTTGTTGTCTTATTATGATTTTTTGTTAGTTTTCCATCACCCCTCAAAATTATATTCCTCTTTTTAAGCACTACGCTAGCAGTTCTCCTAAAACTGCAAGTGATAGTCTATTATGGTAGGGCTAATTAGTAGTAGTGCCGTGTTATCCTTTTTAGAAAATGATATCTTTAAAAAGTAGAGAAGAATGGCATACTTTAGAGAACAGAAGTTTGATTTGCTTAATTTAGTAATTCTAGTTTTCCAGGGGTTGCCACCACATGACTGACCGCATATTTCCCTGATTGTCAAATAAAAGTGGCTCATACTTACCCTTCTTTTCCTTTTAAAATGGCAATGAAAGAAAAGCTGAAACTTATAAAGTCATACTCCCTCCGTCCCATAAACAAAGCACCCATTTGTTTCAAGGAACGGAAATGAAGGAAAAGTGTTTAAAAAAAGTAGGTGTCGCGATTGGGAAGGAGAGAGAAAGTGGGGTAGGGAATAGTAAGTGGATAGTTGTTATGAGGAATCGGTTTTCTAGGCAAAATCCTTGTTATTTGTTCTTTTTTATTTCTTTTTCAGATTAAGATGATTGGAGCTCAGATTTTAATATTACTGGTCGTTTATCAGATTCAACTTCTAATATAACTACATGCTTTTTACAGGAAAGAAATCTGTATCTGTTGTTGATATTGAGGCTGAAATTACAGATGTTGATTGAGGCAATGTCTTTACCTAGTCAGCACGACATAGGGTACATAAACTTGAACCTATACCCGTTTTCTTCTCCCTCTAGTACTCTTTTTTTTTTTTTTTTGGTGAACTGCTACGTCTTTAAATTCTGCAAAAACTAAATTAAATGTCCTGATAATTTACCTGACTTCACATGTAAAGTTGGCGGTGATGGTAAGAATTTTATTAGACCCCTTTTACCCTGTAGATTTTTCCTTTTATTTGGTTGGATCACCGTTTATGCTTTATTGGTGATCATTAAGCTTTTCAACATACAGCTCGAGCACTGGCGGAGCTATGTTGTGTAAAAGGGGGGCAATTGCCCCCTTTGTTTTTTAAAAGTTGTATTTTATTAGTATAAAGATTTTATAAATTTAAAGATTCTAATGCAATTTATTGAAGCTTCCCCCTCCCCCTTGTGTGAAGGAAAAAATACACTAAATTATTTTTTTCCCTTTTTTACTTGGTAAAAATATATTTGCCCCCCTTTCAAAACATTTCTAGCTCCGCCACTGGCTCCGAGACAATCTTTTCCTACTAGTCTAGGTGCTATATTCAGTATTGTAATTCTGCAGTTTCACTGTTGCTCATGTCTTCGCTCTTTTTCTTTTCACAATTCTTTCTGATAGGATGTTTCGGGACGAAGCTTTACATTTAATCATATTTACATACACTGTGCTGCCCCCCACAAGACAAATCTCTTACTGGAAGGATGTGGTCCCCAGGTTTTCGATTCAGCATCCCTGAAATTATCCTCTCTTTACGCGGCTGTATACACTTTGGTGACAGTCAAATCTTCAGCCAGGAAACCTTAACGAGATTGTAACCCTCCTGCCTACAAATTATGTTATATACGAAGTTGTACAATATTTTTGTAAAGTTTTGGCGACAATCTATTTACATTACCATCGCGTAGAAACCTTCACGTGGTTGTAACCTATACCCTTGTATTAGTTCAGAAAAATTGAAAGGTGAGTAATAATATTTTTGTGTAATCAGGTGAGAATACTACTCTCTTTGATCAATAGCTTTTTCTTTATTTCTTTGGACAAGCTAGTTACATGTCATTCATTGAAGGCAAATTGGAACCTATTACAGTGAATGATAGACGTTCTCTAGCCACCCTCAGAGGGGCATAAGATAAAGGTTCTCCACTTTGCTCACACGGGGAGTCGAATATGTGACCTCCGCTATGTGGAGGCCTTACACATATACCCGGATACCATTGGACCAAGAGGCCTTAGGTATCAATAGGTTTTATAAAGATGCACATTTTGGCCTTCCGGGTGGTGCAATTAAAACCATTCCGAATAGGTGGCCGATTGTAACTACTAGTATGATGACTACCTGGATCAACTCCCAAGTGTAATCGATAAACGGATCTGACACTAACTGAAGATTTTGGGTAGCTTGGATATCGATGGTGAACACATAAAACATAGATTTATAAACTGGTAAGTAGTAGAATGAAATCTTTTATAGTTCCACTCGTACGTACAGAATACAAATATGCAACATAAAATCCTATATAATTGCTCTCCATACATACAAACATGTAAACTACAGATGCTTGATTATCCTGGGTTCACAGCCGTGATCGAATGAAAACCTTTTTAACATCAGTCTTCTGAGGAGTCGAGACCTCAGTGGGTTCAATTGACGCCTCCTTGGTGAGGTCCATTTCCTTGGCACATTGGATTGATGCCTCATTTTGCTGTTTTATAAAAGTCAATTCCTCTTGTAATTTTTCGAGCTTTGCTTGCATATCCTCCATCACTAATGAATGCTCTGCTTTCTGGTTCCCGTTTGTGGGTTGTAGAGGGGGTTGGTCCTTCAATCCTTCCTTCACTATCTTATACACTTGTATACCACCTGCAGAAAGTCAATATGCTTTCTTGACTCAAAAGTACCCTATAAAGCACTAGTGAAATGTCATCATATACATGCATTAAGAATAAGGTGTCATATGTATAGGATGAGAACTAGAAACACATAAGATCAAAGTTGTTGGCCTAGTGGACAATGGACAGTGGCCATGCGGCTCGGGGGATTTAAGGAGTATCAATGTCGTCACAACAACATGCAGAATAAAATATGCGTGGTTGACTCATAAACACCCTATAAAGCACTAGTGAAATATCACATACTCCCTCCGCCTCACAATAAGAGGCACAAAATAGGTTGTGCAAGAAAATTAAGAAGGAAGTATATACTACTATATTATAATATATTGATAGTTGAGTGGGTGTTGTGAGTATGAAAAGTGAGGTATGATAGAGAAAGTGGGATAGAGAATAGTTAGTGAATAGTTGTTGTTAGTATGACAAGTGGGTCTCATTGAAAGTAATATAAATTTTCTATTTTGGGTTGTGTGACTTATCAATGGGACACCAAAAATGGAAATTTTTGCCCCTAATTATAGGACAGAGGGAGTATGTATTTTTGTAATACGGTGTCATATACATAGAATGAAAACAAGGAATGCGCTAGATCAGAGTTGTTGGCCTACTGGATAGTGCCCATTGGGCTCGACTGATTTAAGGAGTTGCAGTGTCTTCACAACTTGATAAGCACATCAAATAAAACAAATTTGCTACACTGCGTAATGCTCTAAATGCAACCTCTGAATCCTCATTTATGGATACGCCTGTCAATCAAGCGGGTTAAGTCGGGTACAAGCGGGTTGAGACGAGTTGGTGAGTCACGCGAGTTCAACCCACTACAACCCGATTACATTTGCGGGTTGAGACGAGTTGGTGAGTCACATGCATGTGACGCTGAATATGGAGACCGAGACAATAACAGGAATCAGTTCTATCCAAGTCAACGATGATTGGGTACTACAAGAAAATTGAATATGATCCAGCTACATGTAGACAGTTCTGAACATGAATCAATGATCTATCCTTGAAATTTCTGAGTAATAGCTCCTAGCTTTTATAATCCGGCTATGATTAGGCTTGTTCTCTTGCTAACTAGTCCATTATATTTAGTAGCCGTTTGTGGATAATTTATTTGCATAAATGGAAAATGGATTCGCGCGGAGCACCGGTGGATCATGTGCATAAAGGTAACAGTTCAGTTGGTAGCAACATCAAGAAAATTGAAACCGAGTAGGTCTTGCCCAGAATTTTTGTCAAGGTGAAGGATCTTCTTCTTGGTCTCAAAACATGTGATGCTCATAATGACCATCTTCCTTCTACTGATTGTAACTCTCAAAACACTAGCAATCTATAGTTGATACATAACCACTTGGCCTACTTACATTTTGTGAATACCAACAATAAACGGAGTATAATCGTATAAAGTATACTTATATATGTTACATATATCTAGGTAGCCGGAAGCTTCAATTCCCACGCTAGATACAGTCTTTTCTAGAAGACTTAAATTGGCTGGCAGCATCAAGATCAAGACTCCCGACCAACTTTAAACCTAGTTTCTAGGTAACCAAATGCTTATCTTACTTACCAAAAGAGATAACATTATGAGAATGGAATTCAGACTAAATTTGGAGGCTGGAAAATTCATCTGTTAAAATTGAAGATATTTTAGCAGAAATTAGCTTGAAGTTTGAATTTAAGACCTACAAATCCTGATCTGTCCTCGACCTATAGGCCCCCAAACACTAATAGTAAATCGGATTTGGCACATAATCGAAATAACGGAGCTCCGATTCCAATTCGAAGCTTGCAATTCATACTCCGAACACTAAATAAAATACTGACAATAATCATTATGATGAGAAAGAATTTCAGTAAGAGAGAAACTGACCTGTGACGCTTTTAAGGGACTCGTTGACGGCAGAATCGACCGCGAATTTACCGAGACCGGTCAGTACCCGGCCGATTTTGTCCCTGTGATCAGAATTTGGGACGTACTCGATCAGTTTCTGAGCTCCGACGGTGTCACCGACTTTCCTAGCAACCTCCGGCAGATTGGTTAGATAGGGAACCCCGTTTGAATCGGACGATATATCCGAACTGCTTCGATTGATTGCTTTCCCGGCGATAGTTCGAAGGCCATCCCAGAAACCCATTTAAAGATCCGTTATCAGAAGCTTCGTTTTCAGCTAGCGGTACCGATCAAACTTGAAAGTTGCACAACAGAGCCAGTATAGACCGGTGTTATATTGTTAAACACGCCCAAAATATAATACACGCACCTATTAAATACTAGTACTTCGTTCATCGGTTCCATTTCAAATTGCAAAATTTACAATTTCAGTTGTTTCATAAAAATGGCGAAAACCAAAAATTGAAAGTTTTTAGGGTTAATCTCATTTTACTACCCTAAGGTTTACATGCCGTATCACTTGGAGGCTTGTGGTTTCAATTTTCTCACTTTAAGGCCTATACTTTCAAAAAAAATCGATTTTGGGCCTAGATAATAATTTGTTAGATTTTTAACAGAAAATTGGACGTATCATCCAACACCTCTTTTCTTTGGGGCTTGGTCTTTTCAAATAGCACTTGCCAAGTCTATGTGGTTAGAAAGGTTTTTTTTTTTTTTTTTTTTTTGTTTAAACTTGTTTCGGAGTATGGAATTGGAGAGTAGGTAAAGGTGTGTCCTTTATCAATCACAATAAGAAACTAATAACTACTCCCTCCGTCCCAAAATAATCTTCACGTTTGACTATTCAAACTTTTTAGGGATATGAACACTTGATTCACTAGCCATGTTTAGTTTATATACAATTTTAAGCCTAAATCGTAGAAGTGTGAAGAACTTTTTGGGACAATGAGAAATGGCAAATGAGAAGATCATTCTGGGACGGAGGGAGTATTTCATTTTGATTAATTAATTAAAGATTTAATTATGCTTCTTGTTGCTTCTAGTATATATTTTAATGAAAACTAAAATCAACAACTAATCTAAGTATTCCCTCCGTTCTGAAATGAATGTCTGAAAATCTTAACCACACTAGTTTCAAATAGTTTTTTTTTTTTTTATCAAATGAATATGAACCATATAAAAATAAAGAGGTAAAGGTAGGTTGACCAAGATTTTGAATTCCAAATTGCAGAGTAAAAGGATTGATTTGGTTGGTAATTGTGGTGCATTATGTTGATGAAGATAGCAACAGTAGGAGAAGAGACCCCATGCAACCCTCTGCTTGAGAATTAAAGGTCTAGTAGTGAAGATAGGAAATCACATTATCACAGTTCACCAAGAAATCTAAATGTCAATGAGATGATCACATAAAAAGTCAACAAAAGACCAAATGGCATAGAGTAAATAGGTGTTGAAAGGTACATGCCAGTTTTCTGTCAAATTTTCTATCAAATATCTAATAGAGAATGTTTGCTTAGGCCCGAAATTGATACAAAATTAAAAGTCTAGGCCTTAAAGTGAGAAAACCGAAACTACAGACCCCTAAGTGATACAACATGTAAACTTTAAGGTAGTAAAATGAGATTAACCCAAGTTTTTACCCACTTGCATACTCACATCAACTAACCCATTTAACTATTCCCTACCCTACTTTCTAATGACATGTCACCTTTTCCATTTTTTCTTAATTTTCGTGCTACGACGGTTTTGTGCAATTTGAATTGAGACGAAGTGAGTATTGAATTGAGACGAAGGGAGTATTGGAGTATTGTTAATTTAGATTATTGTACGTGTTCTATTATAAAATTTCACCTTTTTTTAAAATGAAAGTTTTATACTCCCTCTGTCTCATAGCATATGTCCACCTTTTTTTTTAATTCGTCCCAGAGTATATGTCCACTTCCTAAAATGGCAAATAATTTTTACTATTCCTTGTACTCATTTTCTCTCTTACTTTACTTTTATACTCATAACACCAATCAACTTACTATTCTCTCTCCTACTTTACTTTTATACTCACAACACTTACATCACTTCCACCATTTCTTAATCTCCGTGCAAATGGAAGGGTGTACATAACGAATAAAATATTATTATTTTATTATTCATGAGACTCAATTTTCATACTCAAAACAACATTTAATGTACTATTTTCATTCTTTCTAAATTTTACTCACAACACTTAATGTTAAAATTCTTAATACTAATGAAATATTGTGTGTCACTTATTATGACTCGCATAAAAATTACTCCATCCGTCTCAAGGTATATGTCCACCTTTCCGTTTTAGTCTGTCCTATAGTATATGTCTACTTCTTAAAATGGTAAATAATTTTTACAATTCCTCCCACTCATTCTCTCTCTTACTCTTTTATACTCACAACACCAATCAATTTAATATTCTCTCACAGTCATTCTTTCTCATACTTTACTTTTATACTTACAACATTTAAATCACTTTTATTTATTTTTAATTTTTGTGTAAATGCGAGGGTTGATATATGCTATAGGATACGGAGCGAGTAATAAACTAAACACAATGGAAAGTGATATTTTCATTGTGAGAAAACTGAAAAGTAAAAGAAGATAGAAACTTTCAAAAAGAAAAGGAGTAAATAACCAAAATGACCTGTGTACTATATGAATAACACCAATTTAACCTCCGTACTATCTAAACTACCAAATTAACCTGCGTACTATCCATGAATTAGCCAAATCGACCTAAATTGTTAATAAATGTTAACGAACGTTAGTAACTTAACAGATATTACAACCAAAACTTTTAAATACATCAATCATAATATAAAGGGGCAAAATGTAAAAAACAATATTTTACCAATACAACCCCCCTTTTTAATACTCTTATAACCCTATCCCGAATTTAGACCTTTACCAAGAAAAAACCCTTTCTTTCTACCTTCTCCATCCCACAGACGCACCCTCCACCCCATCGCCGCTCCCGTCCCACCGGCTGACAACTCTCTTTCAACAACATCACGCCTCCCCTCCCCTTCTCACATCCCAAATCCTCTCCCAACGAGATCCATAACCATTACCTTCCCCGTTTCATTTCCCCTTCTTCTCGACAGACTGGTACTTCCAGAACCAACGACCTATGCCGAAGTCGTCGCCTTCACTCTTCGTCATCGCCGATCAAGCTTCATCATTGCCGGTCCTAGTCATCTCCGGTCACCCCACCGACTTCCTCTCGAACTTGGTCTCTAACTTTCTCTCTCCTCACAGGCTTGTTCCAGAATTGCTAGATCTACACAAAATTTTGACCTAAGATCAAGCCTCTTCTTCTTTCTACTCATGCAATGCATTTGTAACTTGTTTTAGGTATTTTATTACAGAGAGCCATCTATCTACTTATTGATTTATTTGAATAACAAACATATTATGTAGTATCATTTGGATTGTTGGGTTGTGGTTTGGGTTATCAAAATTAAGGACGGATGGTGTTGGTGGGTGGGGAAGAAAGGATGTCCAATTCACAAATAGGTGAAAACACCATTGATTAACAACACTGATGTTTTTTATTAACTGATTTGTGTATTGGGCTTTGTTTAGTTGGATTGAATTGAAGAGAGGGTTTAAGGAAGGAAGGGGCTGGAATGGTGGTGGTTTATGGAAATGATGGTGAAAGTGTTCTTACTGTGTGCGAATACTACATCTAGACGTGTCCAAAAAATTAACGGAACCGGCTAACCGCCGGTTGGTCAACCAGTCAAAACCGGCCAACCGTTTCGAATGTCAACCGGTAGGAGGCGGTCCGGTAAGGTTAGGGTTTTTGAAAACCGGTTAACCGGCGGTTATAACCGTCGGTTAAGTTAACCGGTTGAACAGCCGGTTATAACCACCGGTTAACCGGCTAACGTTCATAATTTCCAGTTAGTTCCCAGATTTCAGTTAGTTTCCAGTCAGTTATTTAACGAATTCCAGTTAGTTTCCAGATTTCAGTCAGTTATTTTCAGATTTCCAGTTAGTTTTTAATAGTTCTAGTTAGTTTGTCAGTTTTAAATCAGTTTATTCCAGTTTCCAGTAAGTTTTTTTGACATTTTTTAGTTAAATTTCCAGATTTCAGTCAGTTTTTTTACATTTTCAGATTTATTTATTTATTTTTTTTAAAAAAAGGCAGACAGTTTAACCGGATGAACTGGTTAACCGCCTAACCTTAACCGTTAGAGCCGGTTAGCTGGTCTGGTTACGGTTAGACCTCCGGGAGCTTTTCAACCGCCGGTTAACCGGCATTGACACGTCATCCGTCCCAAAATCAGTCTAAAAATGGTGTTCTCAATTTTTTTGTCGTATTAATAATGAATTTTAAGCAATTTTCATTAATTTAATTATTGTAATGAAAATTTAAAACTTGTTATAATATCAAATTTTATTTTTTTATTAAAATAATTAAATTAAATTAAAATTATTGTTTAAAGTTTATTATTAATAAAGATAAAAAAAAAAGGTGAGAATATCATTTTGAAACGGAAGAAGTATACTCTCTCCGTCCCACCACACTTGAGACCTAAGAGGTGGGCACAATAACTAAGGAAAATAAAATAAAATAATGAAAATGTGGTAGAAAATGAAGAGAGAATGAGTGGGGTTAAAAGTATGTTGATTGAATGAATTGTGTAGTGGAAAATGATGAGAGAGAATGAGTGGGTGAGGTAGATTGAATATAAAATTATAAAAAAATTACTTCCTCCGTCCCAGAGTAAGTGTCCACCTTTTTTGCATGTTAGCACGGAGGAACTTTGAGCAATAACTTTAGGTTGATTTAATTATCTTAATAAAAATTTAAAAAATGTTATTGATAGTATATATAATGGTGTCTAAGAAACAAGTTTTATATTTTCATTATGATAATTAAATCAACGTAAAATTATAGCTCAATGTTCCTTCGTGCTAACATGCAAAAAAGGTGGACACTTACTCTGGGATGGAGGTAGTACCATTTTGGGGACTCTCAGTGAAGTGGGACGGAGGGAGTATATATTAGTAAAATTAATAAGAGGAAAATAAATGATATATAATAAACTTAAGTATAAATTTAATTATTAAGAAGATTTGGTCTTTTCTAAAAATAAAAAGAAGAAGAGGGTGTCCGGTGGTGGGATGTAGTGGCGGGAGGTGATGGTGGTTGGTAGTTTTTTTTTTTTTTTTTTCCTGTTTGTTTCAAATGTTATAGATCTAGGATGAGTCTGGTATAAATTATTGGTCTTACTTTAATTTTTATGGGGGCATTTTGAAAATTTTGGTCGAAGTATCCGTTAAGTTACTAACATTTGCTAACATATATTAACATTCATTAACAGTTTGAGTTGATTTGGTTAATTTGTGGATAGCACGCAGGTTATTTTGGTAGTTTAGATAGTACGAAGGTTAAATTGGTGTTATTTCGGGCATTTTGGTTGTTTACTCGAAAGAAAAACAAGAAGAAGATAGAAAGGAGCAGGAAATACGCGTGGACCCGCTACCACCAGATGACATCCACTGGCACGTGCGACAGATCATCAGCGACTCCACCGGTAGCTCCGTTCACACGTTTGGTGCCCGACGCCAAGCTCTGAGAAAAAAAAAAAAAAAAAAAAACTGAGACAACGGAAAATGGGGAAAATATAAATAAAGGGAAAAGTCACGCCTACCGGTTCCGATTTCTCCTTCGTCCCTGTCAAATTCGCCGTCGATCAGAAATCCGATCATCGTACCGTCATTACAGTGAGAGTGGAGAGGGCAAAGAGAGGAGAGAGAGAAAACGCTGCTGTTGCTTTTCCCTTTCTCTCTCTCACCGCCGGAATTTTAACTCCGTTTAATCGGCCTAAAAACGTCAAGTCAACATGAACCAGAAGGCCAACGTCTCCAAGGAGCTTAATGCCAAGCACAGAAAGGTCAACAAATTGATCTCTAGTTAACATCTGGTTATCGTTTTGTTTTTCGATCTTGTTTTAGATTTGATCTGTAACTGATTTATCTTGGTCATGGATTCATTTCTAAATGGATTTTTTGTTTGATGTTGTTTGTGATTTTGGATTATTTGTTCATCGGTTGCTCCCATTTCCTTCTTTCCAATTATAAAGCTTGTAGATATCATATGCATTATTGGCTGAAATTATCCCCATATCCTTATGTATAATCAGACACATCTAGGATGCTACTCTTGATTGCTCTCCAGACGGTTTTACAATTTCATTTTCTATCAATTTGTAAGATGCAAAAGTTTGGCTCAGATTTGAGTTTTTGTGAAGTTGGATTGTGTAGTATGATACTAGTACTATACTTGTACAAGTGTAATCGATTTGTGTCAGATGAGTGTCAAAAAATATAATCTGTGGAGTTTACTTCATTTCACCAAATTTGTTCAGAAACCCACTCTGGTGATTTCAGAAACAACAGAAATAAGCTGTTTCTGAATATTTCCTAGTAGATTATTTTGATTCTTATTTCATAGACGTGTTCCCGTTAAGCGCATCTAAGAAGAAACTTTTGGCTTTTTTCTTTTGATTGCAGTATTCTTCAATAGCTTTTACTGTTCTGAATCGTTGGATCCCTTGGCTACATTACTATTAATCTCAAGATACAAGGCACCTTTACTCGTTGATAATGCTAATCCACAGATCAGTGGTGAAGCCAGAATTTTGCAAAGGGGTCAAAATTATGATACAATGTTATTTTTTCTTACACTAAAGGGGGGTAAAAATTGGAAAAAATTGCTAATTTTAGTGGTAAAAATACTATTACCCTAAATTTGAAGGGGGTAAAAATGAGTTACCTCCAAAATTAAGGGAGTCGAATGACCCCATTCACCAAAACGTGGCTTTGCCACTGCCACAGAATCCAAGGAGTCAAGGACCGTTCTGTTTTTATCACCATCGGTTTATTGGTTGATGGCCCTGTATATCCACGTATATGGAGTCAATGCATGTTTCAAGCACTCATGGAAAAGTTTTGGCCCCACTGCCTGCAAACTTACACATATAAACAACATACATCAGATGCATATGGCTTTTGGACAGAGTTACAGTGTTTTAGTGCATTAAAAACTCACTCCGTATTGAATGAGTGTCCATTAATGCTAATCATATTTTTCTTATTGCAGATATTGGAAGGGCAACTTAAATTGCCAGAGAATCGGGAATGTGCTGACTGCAAAGCCAAGTTTGTATTACCTCCATGTGATCAAATTACAGAAATTTAGTTACTGCGCTCAGTTTATTATGTGGCTGTGAACTGCTAATCGTGAATTATTCATTGGCAGAGGTCCTCGATGGGCTAGCGTTAACCTTGGCATTTTTATATGCATGCAATGTTCTGGAATCCACAGAAGTCTTGGCGTGCACATATCAAAGGTGCTGATTTTTTCATCTGCGTCTCTTCAATTTGGAGCAGTATCATTGTTTATGTGATTGCTTGGAACAAGAATTCAAATATAACAAGTTTTCCACCCTTAAAAATCTTTCCATAATACTCCGCTTCCTAATAAAGGTACTCCCACTAAATTTGGAATAGAAATCTTGTACATAGTTTTTCCATCGTAGCAGGTGTTTACGAAATTGATATGATAATTGGGCGTAAGTCTCAATCTTTGAACAGTACTGTAGTAAGCTGCCCCTCTCTCTCTCTCCCTCTCCTGCTAATTTTTTTTGTGCCGGTTGGTTGAGACAAGGCAATTCATGGTAGTGTACTGTTATTTTAAAATAGGTTTCTATTAGTTTCATGTATCTTAGGAATGTGTTTGCTGGAGATGTTATGTGATGTAGAACTAGAGGTAACTTCATTCTGTTCCATCCGTTGGACATCCCTTGCAGGGAACTCCATTGTCTTCCCCCTACTTGTACTACATATACATAATCACTGAATTGTCCAAAATGCAGTTAACGATTGGGTTATTTGCATTAATTTTTGGTTTTGGATTAATAATACTCCCTCCGTCCCAGCACAAGCGACACTTATTTCCTTTTTGGTCTGTCCCAGCACAAGTGACACTACCTAAAATGGAAATGTTTTAATATATTTATATTCAATCAACCCCACTCATTCTCTCTCTTCATTTTCCACCACTCATTTTATTCAACCAACACTACTATTTACCCCACTCATTCTTTCACTTCATTTTCTACCACATAACTACTACATTTTCTTAACCTCCGTGTCCCAAAAGTTGGTGCCACTTCTGCTGGGACGGAGGGAGTATATCTTAATGAGGTATAACTGCCTTTGATGTAGGAGATCCAACCAGCAGATCCGCCCGGACCAGACCAGCGATCCGCCCGGACCAAGCGCCCGCCCGTCTCCTGCCAGGCGCCCGCTTACTTGGGATTTCAGTTGCTGGTAGTTTCTGTTAAAGGCAAGCGCCCGCCTGGTTTTACACCAGGCGCCCGCCTGGAATGCCGGGCAGAAATTCCAGTTTACGTATTTTATTTTATGCGTGATAAACACTAGGGTATTTTGGTATTATTTGTTAAACTAGGGTTTGTTATTTTGTTAGGAGTCTAGTAGGGTTTTTTTAGTAGTATAAATACTCTTTTGGTTCATTGTGTTAGGGTTAGCTTTTGATGAATTGAATTTATTTCAAAGAGTTTATTCTCTTTTCCCTGGTGGATTCCGGGTTTTCTCTGGTGGATTCCAAATTTATGTGTTTGAGGGTTCATCGCTTGTGAACTCTTGTGATTAGTGCGCTAATCACGAATATCTATCGCTTCCGTGCTGCGTCAGCCTTAACCTGAAATCTCAGTAGGAGATTCCTTGCTTCAATCGGAAAAAAATGGAGAAAAAACGACTGTCGCGTATATGAATTTACACACTTCAGTGATCACTTACAGTCTAGAATTTTCCATTCTTTGGGGAAGTTAGTCAAATATTCAAATAAGTAGCTTATAAGTGAGAACGCGAAGACATATCGATGCTACGGAATATTGTTGGAATGTGAAATTTATATTTTCTTTTCCAATGGTAAACAGCATATAACAATTCAAAAGGAAACACTGTGTGCAGAACTTTGTTAATCTGCTTAGTGGTCACAAATTATGGTCTTTAACGCTCAACTGAAATCACAGCCATCTTCCTGTTATAGACACTAATAACTTCTAGGGCATGTACAATACTCCCTTCGTCCCATAGTAATATGCAAAAAGACCTCTTTTGGCCGTCCCAAAGTAATCAGGAAAGTCCCAAAGTAATCAGCAAAGTCCCCGAATAGAAATGGGACCCACTTGTCATACTCACAACAATTACCCACTTACTTCACTTTCTCTCTCCTACCCAACTATCTACACTCACAACACATCACCTTTTTCACATTTTCCCTTAATTCTTGTTCATTTTGTGCATATTACTATGGGATGGAGGGTGTAGATAAGACTGAGGAAATCATCTTCATTTTTCTCTGTATTAGATTTGGATTACATCAGGAGGTCTTTCTCTACTAGTCTGTTCTTACTCCCTCCGTCCAAGCTACACACTTTGGGTTGGGCACGGAGATAAGGAAAAGTGAGTGGAGTGGGTGCTATGAGTATGGAAAGTGGGGTAGGAGAGAGAAATTGGGGTAGGGAATAGTAAGTGGAAAGTTGTTGCGAGTGTTAAGATGGGTCCCATTTGAATAAAGAAGTATTATAAAATTTCCATTTTGGGAGTGTGTAGTTTCCAATGGGACATGCTAAAGGGAAATATGCGTAGTTTGAGCTTCAATTGGGATGGAAGAGTATATCAACCGTGAAGGGCAATTTGTACTGAGTTACTATCGTAAGTTACCTTCTGTCTGCAAGGACACATAGCACAAGACGGAGAGAGATTATCAGGAAAGGAAAGCTGAACTTGTACTGGGTGGGAGAAAACAAATGGATAGAAGAGAGAAAAGAACTATGGCAAGGGGAAACAATGATAGAGAGGAAATTCTAGAAAAAAAATCGGAAAGGTAAATGCATCAATGACCAAAAATGGAGATCGAAGAGATGGGTGAAAATATACTCCATTATCGCGTACGAATCACCTGTGCCATATTGAATAGTAACATTATGGGCTTGGGCATCACCAGTCGCTGTGATATTGGCATACATGTGCATGAATAAGTTTATTGCTTTAAGATTTTCACCAATATGTGGGAAATCTTGGAACAATTTATAATCCCAATAGGTACTTGGTCTTAATGAACGACGCTAGATCAGTCTGTAATATATATAAATCCGATTGTCCATAGATACTGTCTTTATTGCTGAATGCCCCAACTATGAACTCCTTCCGTACATGGGTACGACGAAAATTAAGAAATGATGCAGGGTAGTTTTGTTCAAAAAGTGACGGTCTCATAATGCTTTGGAATTTGCTCCTGGCTTGCGAATCGTGGTCACTAGACGTGTTTTTAGTCATTCGGGATGGTTTGTGGGGGTGAAAATGTCATTTTACTGTTTTTGGACTTTTTATTTACGTATTTTTGGGAAAAAAATATTCAATATTGTTAATGGGGCTGTTACTAGATCATGGTAGGTTCTGTACTCCCTCCGTCTTTTTAGTCTGTTCACTTTTTGCAATTTTGGGTGTCCCATTAGATTGTTCACACTCTCAAAAAGGAAAGTTTATATTTTTCTTTATTCAATGGGACCCATTTATCATACTCACAACAATTATCCCACTTACAATTCCAACCCCACTCACATATCCCATCATACTTTTTATACTCACAACACCCACTCACCTATCAATATTAATTACTTTTCCTTAAAACTTGTGCATTGGTCAAAGTGTGAACAAACTAAAAAGACGGAGGGAATATATTATAAGGAGTCATGGGGAGATGGGTAGTTTTTGCATTTTGATGAATCAAAGCTAGTTTCTTTCACAGAAACAACACTATTCCTTGAATTTTCAGTCATTCTCACATGCGTGTTGCCATTAAAAAACTTGCTTAACATCCATTAACCTCCTTAAATTACTTCAATAGGCACTGCCACATTGATTACTTGAAGTATGGATTGTCCCTTATTTCATGCATGCCATTTTTGTGGCCATAATTTCCACTTGTTGTTTGATTTGGTTATTTTAATCTACAAAGCTCGTAGGGTGTTAAAATCATTATGCTAAAGGAATCTTTTCCCAAAATGTATCTTACCTCTCCTTTGTTGGGTTGTGGAGTCAAAACCACAGAGAAAGAAGTCAAAATCGCGAGCGAAGGAGTCTGGTGCTCGTGTGGGAGGAAAGAGAAACAAAAAATTTGGAAGTCATGGCCGCATAAAGCGGTCGCATGGCCCCGAGTCCCAGATTGTGCGAAGTCTTTGTGCGTGGGTTTGGTTTCCTTTTACTGAAAGGAATATTACTCCTTGTGTCAGTGTTCTAAAAGACGCCCGCCTAGGCGAGGCCTAGGCGCTCATGAAGCGCCTAAGTCCCGCCTAAGATATTATAACTATTTTTGAATTCTCGGCCCCGCCTAAGTCCGTTTAGACACCGCCTAGGCGCTAGGCCCTGCTGCGGCGCCTAGCGCTTTTTAGAACCTTGCCTTGGGTACAAGTGCAACCAATTAATTTTGGTGATTGTTCCCTATACAAACAAGGTGGCGACCATATATGTGTGTATGCTTGAGATAAAAGGCAGGATACAAGTGAGAAAGCCACAAAAGAGAGTCAAGAGGGGCTGGGGGCCTAGGAGAGCCATGAGGGGCACTCCTACAACCCGAGGCCATGACTTAGATGTGTATGTTCTTCTAGAGAGGAGAGATATATGAGGGAGAGAGTAGTTTACATAGAGAGTGGTCATGCTAGTACTAGAGAGGATCGCATGAGCAAAGCTGTGAACACCATCATGTATGATCAGAGTGAATATCCTGGCTTGGCAACAGCCCAGATGTACTCATGTTGACGAACTAGGTTACCAAATCTTGTGTTATCTCTTTCATCTTATTATTTGCGTGTGTTTGATTATTATATAGATGGGACTGCAGGTATGGGCTTGGTGGGTGTGAGAACCCCCAACATCCTTTTGGGAAAATCTAAAGAGGAAAGCGCTCCATGTATTTGGATGGAGGGATATCATTGTTGTTTGTTAGTGAGGATGACATCAAGGCTTCAACATCGGTATTATCAATTCTTTTGAAGTTCAAGAGTCGTATTTTGTCCTTTGTTGTAGAAAGGTGTAGGAGACCAGCAAATTCGGCATCAGAATAACACATCTCCCTTATCCGAGTAGTTATGAAAGATGATTAGTTGAGATTTGGTCTTTTGTTCTCTATGATACCCTCTTGGCTCCATCTATTTCTGATATACCCTCAAAATGCCTTACTTGACGCACTCATTTCATTTAGGGATTTTTACCGATAAGTCCTCGATAGAAGTTGGAATTTGCCAATAAAAACAGACATTTTCATATTCTACCTTACGGTCCCTGTATTGAAATCGATTTTACCCATACATCCCTTGCTTCGGTTATAACCGTTTCATACTTTTCATAATGCCAAAATTACCCCGACTCTCTCTCGAAGCAATCCGATCTCTCTGTTTATGCGTATACTTTCTCCCTCGTCCTCGCTCCTCGATCCCGAGAGAAACATCATATCTGAACTCCCACCGTCGACGAGATTGAGGACAGATTTGGCCATGCGCCGACCATGCTCCGGGGCGGTAGATCTAACGCGATTGGTACGTGCTAACGCTTTAAGTAAACTGCCGATAGCTACGCATTAGCAAATCTCAAGCAAGCAACAATTAGTCTTGGGAAATCGCCAGGTATCGGAATATTGCCGGAAGTAGAGATGTCGTAGAAAAAATTACCTAAGAATCGGAAATCATCGGCGGTCATTATCACTCAGAAGTTGCTGGGAATTCAGATGAAATCGCGAGAAAGCCTGTGACAATCGAGAACAATGACGACGAACGAGAGCCTAGAATGAAATCGCCAGAAAGATGAGGTCACAAGGTAGGTCTTGTATGCTGAGAAGGAAAGCAAGACTTAGAGAACGTGGAAAGTCAAAATAACTAAATGAGGGCTTTGAATATAATTGAGGTATAGGTAGTGGTGGCGGGGACTACTCAAAATTCTCCCAACCATTCTTTACCTTGACTTAGTCTAATTGGGGATTGATTTTGCATTATATTTTTTTGATAGTATAAGTTAGCAGTTGTGGGAATCATCTTAAAATTTCATTATACTCAATTATAAATAAATGAGACACGGATATCTCAGTTTTAAATTAACGTCTAAGAAATTGAGTATCTTTTGTGAAAATTGAGAGATAAATAAATCCGTTTTTATACTCAATTATGAAAAATGAGAAATGAATGTCTCAATTTTTGAATTTAAACATCTGAGAAATTAACTATCAGTTGTGAAAATTGAGAGATTAATTTATCAGTTTTATACTCAATTGTGAACAAATGAGGAACAAATATCTCAATTGTTTAAAGGGCAATGACATCACACAATTGTGAAATCAGACAATTGGGAAATCACACAACTGTGAAATCACACAACTGTGTAATCATGCAATTGTGAAATTAATTGAAAAGTGATTTTGCAAGTGAAAAATGACACAACTGTGAAATAACACAATTGTGAAATCAATTGAGAAATGATTTTACAAGTGAAAAATAAAAAATTGACACAACTGTGTAATCATACAACTGTGAAATCACACAACTGTGAAATTATTTGAGAATTAAAAAAAAATCAAATTTATAAAATGAAAAATGAATATTTTATTTTTTAAAAGTTGAATCATATCATGAATGTGCTTGTTTAATTCGTTTTGATGATACGATTAATTTGGTGGCGTCAGGTTATTTTTTCGATTTATAGATTTTGAGATATGGCATTTTAATAGTTTGAGTAAAAAAAAAAAAAGAAAGAGAGAGAGAGAGAGATTGAGAGAGAGAGAGAGAGGAGAGGAGAGAGAGAGCATTGCAGGTTGGTTGCGTTTGTTAATGGGTTGGCGTAGCAGCTGATGCGTGGGAGGTAAGTGAGGCAGGGGTATTTTGGTCCAGCGAAAATCCAAGGACTTTTTGGCGAGTTTTCATGATGCCTGTCCTTATTGGTAGTTTTCATTTGACTGAGGGACTTATCGGTCAAAACCTCTTTTATTTAACCCATTTTTGTACAGAAATACTTTTGGAAAACACAAGTTGTTGATTGTATTATTCACCAATGTATTCCTTCTGCAGGTGAGATCGGCTACGCTGGATACTTGGCTTCCTGAGCAGGTTGCATTTATTCAGTGTATGACTTACTTCTTCGCCTATTTGTTCAAGTACTGTCTGTGGTTGACACCGAATTGAATTTGAATGGGAATTGTAGAAGAAATGAGACTAACGTTTGTTTCATTTTGCATTCAGCTATGGGAAATGAGAAGTCTAATAGTTATTGGGAAGCAGAGTTGCCACCTAATTATGATAGAGTTGGGATTGAGAATTTCATTCGGGCAAAGTATATATACCTTCTTAATGCTATAAAGATTTTTCTGATTGATATATTATTCACCAGTAATTATTTTTGTAAACTTAGTAATTTGAACCATACAATGTCATGTACTTTATTGAAGGTATGAGGATAAGAGATGGGTTGCTAAAGATGGAAGACCAAAATCACCTTCCAGGGGCCGAGAAGATAAAGCCTCTGTGGAGTTTCAGAAACCTGCTGACAGAATTGGACATGGATATGCCACCAATTCTGATAGTTCTTCTGATGAAAGGAGCTTCCAGGTCAACAGTAGGAGGGATAATATTCCAGCTGCAAGAATTAGTCTCCCTGTACCTCCAAAAGGACCTGAATATGTATGTCATGTTGTCTTTATCTTGCTATGGTCCTCTCTATCTAAATTAGATGGTTGGTAATGTCACATGTTATGATCAAATATAGCTTCTACGTCACATGCTAAGCATCTAGTTGCAGTTTTGTTCCCTTTTTGAGATTTAGCCGGAAGCTGGATCAGAATGTGCATAAACATGGGGTATGTGAATCTGTGAATGTGACAAAAACTTTTCCCTTTTGTACTCTGTACAAAATATCAGCATGCAAAATAAATTCCCTTCTGTACTTTGAGTATGTCTCGTAGAAGAGTTGGAGCAAAATTTGTTAAAACGTTTTCCGTGTGCTATAATATTGATTAAGTGCTAGAATTATATCAGCAGAGTAACACTTGTTACTGGTTAATTGTGAAAGTAATTTAATGTTCTAAGTTTGATTTTCATGGTGCCCAGAATAGTTTAATCTCAAATGTTCTTCTTTGAGCTGCTTTTCTTACTAAAATGCTAAAAAACGTTTGAATTAGATTGTTTTGTTTGAAGAGTAAAACACGTTTTCAATGCTACGGTGGAACTAAATCGAAGTTATCTATAGAACTTTAAAAGATTTGAGTTGGCTGAAAGCACAATCTTAAATTCTTAATTAAATGTGTCGCATGTTTCATTGTAGTTGTTAATCTCACATGTTCCTTTTTGGAGTCGGTTGGTACATTTAAAATAAAAGAAAACTTCCTGTTTGGTCTCATTTGATTCCAGTTTGCTCGTAATTGGTTTAAATATGTTTCTAGGATTACCCTTTTCATTATTTGAGCTCTCGTTTAATCGCGACTGAGGGTCCTACATATTTGATTCTAAAACCAGATTGCACCTGCCCCAAAAACTCAACAAGTGTATCAGAAATCGGAACCAGCTGCGCCATCAGCTCAGCCTCTAAAGCAGGATGCTGAAGTTGTCCCTCGTAAAGTGGATTTCGCCACTGATCTTTTCAACATGCTTTCGATGGACGATCCTGCTGAAAATAGTTCAGGGACAGCCTCCGCTGCCGATGATTCTCTATGGGCTGGCTTCCAGTGTATGTCAATGTTTACATATGATTATGATCTCGGCATAATTAATGTTTTACCCCCTCCGTCCCAAGTTTGATGTCCCTTTTCGGAAAAACATTTGTTTCAACGTGAGTGTATCTATTACTGTGTAGTTACTAATTCCAGCTTTGCTGCCTATCGTGTCCCAATGTGCACTAGAAAATACTCCCTCCGTCCCATACTAATCGCTACTTATTTCCATTTTAGGTGTCCCATACTTATTGCTTCTTACCCAAAATGCTCACTTTTCTCTCTCTTATCCACTCACAATAACTATCCACGAACTTATTTTCTCTCTCCTACCCACTCACAATACTTACTTTTCCAACATATTTTCTTAATTCCCGTGCATTCTATTTTGGTAGCAATAAGTATGGGACGGAGGGAGTACTACGGTATGAACGGTAAGTGTTGTGATTATTTACTGCTAAAATGGCCTTAAAGCCAACTTCTTAATTTGTATATAAACTTAACATAAATATCTTGACGGGTTTTCAAGTCAAATTTTAAATGGATGAGTCAGTTTCGTTCTTCAATGTTCTTTAGTGCCCTTGTTTGAAACTTTGGAGTTGAAATAGTTCTGAATGGCTTTGTTTATTATTGTCATTTGACTTTCATTCTTAACATGCTACAGCTGCTGAGGCAGTATCAGCTACTGCCGAATCAGGCCCTGCAAAACCTGTTGAAACCAAGATTGAACCTGCTGCTGGGATTGAAGATTTATTTAAAGATGCGCCTCCAATATCACTTCCTAGTGTATCAGAAAAGCCACAAAAAGATGTTAAAAATGATATTATGAGCCTTTTTGAGAAGGTATGGAGTATGAAAGGAATTCAGTTTCACTCTGTTCCCCTACATATAAATCAAAATCCTTGCTTTGTAGACATAGCTTCGTCATTTTCTCAAATATATTGTTGAATGCAAGCCTTTGGTCTTGTGGTGAAACTATATATATGTCCCTTGTTCTATTCTCAGTGTATTCTATATATCCTATCCTTTGTTATCGTGCAGTCAAGCATGGTTTCACCATTTGCTCTTCATCAGCAACAACTTGCTATGTTAGCACAGCAGCAGTCCCTACTGATGGCTGCCGCAGCTAAATCTGGTGTGGTACCAAACTTTCCTGGGAATGGTCAACCGCCTGTATCCAGTGGGACCAATTCACCCTTTCAAAACTGGCCAAATGCCGGCTACCAATTCCCTGGAACTACGATGCCAGCTGCGGGAAAGAATGACCTAGAGAAATATTTGCAGGTAAATCTTTACTCCCTCCGTCCCATAATAAGGGGAACAAATTTCCTTTTTTGGGTGTCCCATGGATAAGTCACATTACCTAAAATGGAATTTGTTTTAATACTTCTTTATATAGTTGGACCCACTTGCCATATTCACAACAACATTCACTCGTTATTTTCCACCTCACTTTCTCTCTCCTATTTTACTTTTCATACAACAAACACTCTCTCACCTATCAATATTCTTGAATATAAATATTCCCTCCTTAATTTTCGTGCATGCCAATTTTTGTGCCCCTTATTGTGGACGGAGGGAGTAGGTTCAAGCTCTGGGGAAAACTGAAGTAGCTGTATTCCTTTGTATCTATGTACTACTGCTTAAAGAAACGGTTGCTTTGACCTCAGCACTTACATTTCTTGCTTGTGGGCAGATGGGAAATGTGGGAGCTGTGCATCCAGTTGGAAATTCTGATCAGTTTCCTGCATCCAGGTAATGTTGTATGCTATTTTGTTTTGGCTGCATGACTTTAATTGTAAATATGTAATTTGTCAAATCGCCAAGCTGATTTTTTTCTCAGTTTAGTAGCCATTAGCATCTGTGTGTTTTGTGTGTGTGGTGTTTGTGTTTGTGTGTATATATATAAAAAAAAATCTGTTGGAAGATAATGGGGAGTTGATGATTTTGATGACCTATCCATTGCATTATTTTTGGTAATCTTGAGAAATCCAAGTCATTCTCGTTAAGGGCACGGATGGAAGTTAATGTATGCTGTTTTATGTTCTTATTCTGTCCTATTTGTTTTGTTTCTTTCATTTTAGTGTTTACACGGTGGGGCAACAAAATGCTTCTAACGGTGTGGTGCATTCCGGAGCATCAAGACCACAATCAACATCTCCAGTACCATCCGCCTCTCCTGCACAGACTGCCAAAGATTATGATTTCTCTTCGCTAACTCAAGGGATGTTCTCAAAACCATGAGCAAAAATCGGTGCAATTTAGTTAATAGTATACTAAAGGAGTATATTTTACAAGACAATGTGTATCTTGGAGGTCTTTTTCCTGAACTAAGGAGTTGTAAACTATATGTAGAGGATGCAGTTACTTTTTTTTTTTCCTTCCTCTTTGGTTCTCTGTCTTGGGGCTGATTTCCATTTATACCAGTTGGTGTACATGGGGAAATAAGTTGGGCTTAGATAGAGTTTTCATTCTTTTTTCCCAGCATATTCTTAGTCTAATACTGTGTGTTTTTGTGAATGAATTTTGAGCACAAGAGATTTTAGTTTTACGAAATTATGTCCTGTTTCTTGTATTTTTTTTTTGAGCAAACGATAAATTCCATTTCATTTACAATTAAAAAAGTGATGACACTCCACAAAAGCAGGAGGCTCACCCCTAATTTTAATAGCAGTTCCAACTCTTAACCTACTACAATGACATTTCGAATCTAAATCTTGAGACATTCGGATTCTACTCTAAGTACAACTTGGACACTGCCTCAATCTGGCATTCACAAAATTCCCATTCAGATAAGATATTGCGCTGAGCTCTTCATATGCAGAATCCGGGCTGATGAGAAAACGTCCACCAACAATCTCAAAATCCACGAACAATCTTTGTGTGGTTAAAACATTGGCATCCACTTCATTGCGAGGATATATAAGAATCATCGCAATTGCAAAACAAACAACAAACAAACAAATATACAAACAACGGCTCCCACTAAGGAGAGAATACAACGGCTCCCACAAGGAGGGAATACAACGGCTCTCACAAAAAGGAGAGAACTTTATTATTGAAAAGCAAAAGAAAATCACTCTTAATTGAAACTTTAATCATTAAAAATATTTTCAATGATTAAAGTTTAAATTAAGAGTTGCAAACAAAAATCGAACTAAATCTAATAAATCTAATAAAGAAGAAGATGATGGTTGGATCTTTGGATTAACAAATTGAGATTACTAAGAAGAGGATATAGATCTAGAAGAAGAAGATGGAAAGAAAAGAGTTGCAGAGAGAAACAGAGAAAAGCAAGACTCCTGTTTCTTGTATTTGGTTTTTTTTTTTTTTTTTTTTTTTTTGTGGTGGGTGTGGGGTGGATAACTGCAGAAAAGAAAACTAACCAGGCCTACACATTTCTATATTCTGAACAATGATAATTTTTGAATAATAGCCCCCTCATTTGCTATACTCCCTCCGTCCCACCCGAATTATGATTTTTGGGTTGGACACGGAGATTAAGGAAAAAGTGTTAGGGGAGTAGGTGTTGTGAGTATGAAAAGTGAAGTAAGAAAGAGAAAGTGGGGTAGAAAATAATGAGTGAAAAGTTGTTGTGAGTGTGAATGTGGGTCCCATTAAATAAAACATTTCTATTTTTTGGTTGTCTTAATTCGAATGAGACATCCAAAATGGAAATTTGTCCTAATTCAAGTGGGACGGAAGGAGTATGTTGTTTATCCAAAAACGATCTCATTTCGCTTTAAAAATAAAACTATAAATGATTGGGAAGAAGAGGGAGTGGTTTAGTAATAATTAAACCTCATTAAAAATAACGATGGAATATAATATGTTATTAAAATGTTTTAATAGTCAAATGAGATGAGACTATTGGGACAAAAAGGAGTAATACATCCGTCCCGAAAATTATATTTCTCTTCTCTTTGACATTAAAAGTCAATTTGTTTATTTAATCAATAGTTTACAATAATTAAATCATCCAAATAAAATTCCAAAAAATGTCATTTATTAAGGGCAAATAGCACTAGATCACCGATGGGATGTCTGTGAAAATGATCTTCTGTTTTGGCCGCATCAGACTGAATCTTGAAGTTTTTGTCATATTCAAGCACAAATTTTATCTGCATCGCGATGAATAAAATGTTAAAATCTTACTAACTGAAAAACAAAATTGATCAAAATGCACGGAACTGGAGACTAGTGTATTATTGATCTGTCGTGGAACGGACACAGAAAATTCATAAGTTATATTCTCTTCGGCCTGAAATGGTGTTCTCGGTTTTTTTCGTTATTTGTTTGAATGAACTTTGAGCAATAGGTTAATCTAACCAGCCTGATGAAAATATAAAATTTGTTATTGATACACCATTACAAATATTATCAACAACATTTTTCAGATTTTCATTATTTAACCTATTATTATTGTTCAAAATTCATTCAAAACAACGAAAAAAAGTGGGAACAATATTCCTGGACGAAGGGAGTAGCATGGACGATACTATTAACCTATGGTTTCAGGTTTACTGTGAAATCCAGACAATAAACCATTACTTGTGTAGATCATCTTACATCTCGCATATAGAAACCCAAAGCAAATGAGTGCATGACATACCTACTGTTGAGGTGATTGTCCAGTAGAAGTCTTTCTTAACCCCATAACCATCTTTCCTTCCGGCTCCATTCGATGAAATGTCACTGAAGAAATAAGACAAGAACAGTCATACTCGAGAATTGACTTGCGCATTCACCAATAAGTTTTTAGGTACCGAAAGTCTATTGCAAAGTCGAGCATCATGCATATCAGGTCAACATGATAGAATTATCATCATGATGGATATAGTTTAAGGCCCATAATGATCCTCAAGATACTTGTGAAGTTGTTTTACTAGGAAGAGAGTCTTACATATTGTGTACTCCCATTCCAAAAAAAAAAAAATAGAAGTACAAAAATAAAACAGTATTAAAATGAAACCACACTTCCCATTTTGGTTTGTCGGAAAAATAGATCACATTTCTAGAATTCACGCCAATAAATCATCACATTTATTAATTGTTTCCTTTCCAAAAGCATAATAAATAACTCACGTGTGGGGTGGGGGACGAAAATCTCTCGCTGTTCTTAAATGAGTCCATTTCCTAGTTAAGTTACTAAACCAAATTTTATCAATTATCTTGCTCTAATTTGAACTTGCAATCATATGGTGTAATCCCTAAGGATATCTATCTACATTTGCAACTAAAAGAGCTAAAATATCAAGTTCCTTAATTTTCTTTTTTTTTTTTTTTAAAAAAAGGACTCTCTTTTAGGGATGGAACGAGTGCTACATTAGTACATCTAAATGAAATAAAGAAGCAAACACAATTTGAAAAGTTTTTTTCTCAAAATATGCCTTTCTTTGTTCTTTTTTCTTTGGGGGTGGGGGGCAGAGAAGGGAAAAAGTACTCATAGTCAAAGCAATAGCTGGGGAAATGCATGGAATGTAAGCTCACGTGGCCATGACAAGCAATAAACTGCAAACTATCCCCCGATCTTCTCCCAAATAGTGAAGTGCAGAAATTACCTGTGTCACCTGCTTGACATTTCATTGAAATCATATAATCTCTGACTCCTTCTAAAGCATACATTTTGCTGCCACGATTAGGCCAAACACAAAAGTAAAACTCCCACTCTTTGCCTTCTGTATCAAGAAATTTCATAGGGAGTCCTCGAGGGTTCGAAATTTCAGGGAAAAAAGCCTGTTCAGTTGTGAATTTTCAGTTGCTCGTATTAAGCTAACGATGAATCACCAAGGTATACACTTTCACACACCCGACTTCCAGTTTAACAATCATAATTTTGTTTCTTTTTCTTTTTCTTTTTCTTTTTCTTTTTCTTTTTCTTTTTCTTTTTTGCCAAAAAACCACTCTACTTTGCAAAACCTTCCATCCCAACCACAAATTCGTGTCTAATCTGTCACTAATCAGCGATTTTTAGGTCTGGATGAGAGGTGTTTCAAAGTAGAGTAGTTTTTTGTGGAAAAAAAGTATGATGGTTAAAGTGGAAGTCGGGTGAAATTACGATGGTTGAGAATGAATTTAAATCACCATATAATATGATAACATGAGCAAGGATCGTTGTTCATGGACTCACCTCAGCACAGTTCTTTGGAATCACAATACGCCCCAACTTCAGGTCAACATCAGTAGCAGTCAACAATTTTTCAAACAAAGGAGTGACAACAGACTTCGGCCTAATATACAGACAGATAAGGACTTCCAATGTCACCGTCATTATCTTCAAAAAAAGGTTTAATTCTGTTTTCAACCATCGTACGGTTGCCCAACTTCCACTTTAACCATCATACTTTATTTATTGCACAAAAACCATTGTACTTCGGGAAACCTCTCAACCCAACCCAAAAATCATGGATCAGGGCACAAATTAGGTACATATTAGAAACGAATTTGGGGTCGGGTGAGAGGTTTCCCAAAGTACAATGGTTTTGTGCTAAAAGATAAAGTATGATATTAAAGTGGAAGTCGGGTAAAAGTATGATGGTTGGAAATGAAATTAAACCTTAAAAAAGGGAAACTTGGTTCTACAAGAGGAATAGAATTTGCAAGGATACGATCTGGAGATGCGTTGTAGCTCCGAACCAGTCACTCGAGGCCAGTAGTGAGGTTCTATCCCGATTTGCATTGGAGCTGGTGTGCCACCTACGTTCACTTGCGTTTCAAGTGATAAGCAGCGATTGCGTGCCTAGAAAATGCATAACCGGAGACGATTAGTTTTTCCCAGTCTGATGAAGAAGTTAGACGAGGCTGACCACCTAGAAGCATACATATCCCACAACAGTTGGTAATGATAGCTTTTAACACAGAGCAAAACTAGAAAATGTGACTAACCATATCCCTCATTATTTATAGTGGTGAAAATATGACTAAAAAGCTATACAAATGCAGTAGGGAAATAACAAAACAGATATAGCCAAATCCAAATCTCGTAATGGACTGCAACACTAGTGTCCTTTTTTTCTTGAACTAGTGGGTTTTCAATGCCCACTTTGCCCACCACAAGATGAAAAGGATGACCCACTTAGAGATTTTATGCAAATGAACCAATAGCGGAGCCAGGAAATTTTCGAAAGGGGGAATCATTTTCACTAATTATGAAAGTGGGAAAAATAAAATTTAGTGCATTTTTTTCGTTACATAAACGAGGCTAGTTTCAATAAATTGCACTGAAACTCCTGTATTCTTAAAATATTTGCACTAGCTTCCCCCATTAACCTCTATGTAGCTCCACCCGTGAAATGATCTACCATATCACACTTGAAATATAAGCTTAACAAAATGAAGATTGTATCAATTTTCTGTCATTCATCTTCTTAAATCACATTTAACACTTCCATGATAGGGTTTATTATGGTAAGCATACCTAGGCTCTCATTTTTCAAGGTAAAGTAAAACAATACAAGCATGGGAGAAATAGAGGGAGAGAGAAATGGGAGAGTAGGGTTCTGAGAAGAGACGAACATGGTTTATATAGGGGAAAACGGCGACAACCAAATAATTGACGACGACTAAGTTGTTGCCATATTTTCATGCGCTTCTATGTTTGATTAGCGACGACTTAGTCGTCCCCAATTTGAATATCCAATCCCACTTATTTTAACACCTTGTCAGCTAAAACTGTCAACGACCCTTTTCATTTCGGCGACGACTAAGCCGTTTCCAATTTTGGAGGAATTTAGCGACGACTTAGTCGTTGCTATTTTTTGTTGTCTGTTTCTAATTAGCGACGGACGCAAATCGTTGCAATTAATTTTTTTCATTGGCATTTTACATGATTCTAGTAGTGTTAGATGCTAGAATATTTTGGGAGTCAGGGAAAATATCATTTTAACGTGGTGACATGCGTTACCTTTGTACACTACCTATTTGAGAAGCTTAAAGCCAATAAATGAACAATTCCACAAGGAACTGTCAAACTCAAAGCCTCTCCGCAATCACCGGAAGATTTGGTTTTAAGGAGTATATAAACCTAGCAGCACCCTCTGGTCCCTTAAACCTCAGCATTTTGTGTCAGAAGACAGATAATAAACCTTATTTGGAAGCTCAAAGCAATTGCCAAAACTTCTGCTTTCTAGATGAAACAAAACATATCACCATGGTGTACACATGAGAAAACCAGCAGTTAATTACAAATTAGGAGATACCATGTAATAAAAATACAATAACCTAAGATTTAAAGTTTTCTGCAAAAAAGAGAAAAAATAAATAAAAAATGAGGCCATGCAGGTTAAACAATCCCCCTCTTACCTCAAGGAAGTTCATTTTTGAGCACTCCATGCACATCAGTCCACCAAAATCCAATAAAAAATACGCATTGAATGATACAACACACCCACAATGGACTAACTGCAAAGGCAGACAACAAATTTATGTTACTGCACATCTTGATGACAATACCCATAACGCCATATCTACAGAGAAATCAGAGACATTATCAAACTTCCTTACCTTCCCACAAGATTCACAATCTCTCCAACCATCATCGTTTGAATGAAATGTTTCGCAGAACCTTCCTCCCTCATACACGGAACTAACAGGAACAAGGAAGTAGCTTAAACTAAGGGAATTATTTAAATCTCACGAGACAAAAAATCAAAAGATTAACATGCTCATTAGAGTTTTCTCATGTACTAAACTGAATGATCCTTATAAAGCGTTCATGTATGTGCCCTACTAAAATGGCTTTAAATGTCACCGTAAATTTGTACCATAAAAAGTGTCACCTTTAAAAAATTTACAAAAATAGAAAGTGACACTTTGCGGCGGACCGGCGGTGGGAGTACGATTTCAAAAAACGAATTCAAATTGGAAATATATTGATGCTAAAAACAAAAGGGATTAAATTCTAGTTCTTAATCGGTGTCCGATTGGTTAAATTTGATGTTCCTGCAAAGCTGATCAGTTCATAAACCTAACATGGGGCATCATCTGCTGCAGATAGTATCAGACTAATTATTCGTGCTCAATGCTAATCACTGGCCCCTAACCACAATCAGATAGCAATTCAGGATTGCTTGATAAGCAAGAAAACAAACCGATTACGATTAGTAACTATACAAATTGCCAAAGTGACTTAAATTCGGTAGCAATTGAGATGGCACAAAAATGATCAATTCAACCAGCTTTGACTCCGATCATGAAATTCACAAAGGTGAAGCAACGGCACAAACACTGATCAGTTATAAATGTATAATTCTCCTACATTGCAATTACAACAATGAGAGAGTGACGGAGGGAACTTACGCGCATCGGTGGCAGAGCTGGGCGGGCTCACCGCTGCGGAGGCGCCAGCCGTCCCTGAAGCTGTCGGAGGTAGAGTCATGGCACTGGAAACAGGACCGCTTCGTCGAGGAAGAAGCCATTGAAGCTTGATCAGGAACAACCCTAGAGAGAGGGAGATAGAGAGATTGAGAAAAAAAATGTACAGAGAGACAAAATTCAGGGGGAAGTAGGTTCTGGGGAGTGTAATTTATGAGAGTGTTGTTCGTTTTAGATTGCGAGAATCCACTCAATTTTGAAACCTTTTCAATTTGCTTACGTTTTACATTTATGAGGTCTACCACCTCCTTGACCGAAAAGGAATAGACAAAAACTTGTAGTTGACATCATGACCCGTCTTGGCCAACCCCGGTTCCGGTTCGACTTTTATGTGAACAATAATGAATAAATAACTTAAAAATTATTCCATAAGTGATCTTTTTTATAAAAAAATAAGCTAAATCAACATTATATTGAAAAACAAACATAGAATAAAATAAAATAAATGATAGTATATAAAAGAAAAAAAGGGAAGGTACCCTTTAAATTTTATTAATTAATGGCAAATTTATAATGAGGGGGGCAACAAAATTTTTATTATTTTCATTCACTGAATTTGGCTAAAAAAATCAGTCAAAACACAACTTTTCTTGTCAACCTTCCATTAGTAACGGTTAATTCTGATGAAACTGTTAGAAATCTAATGATTTTTATGGTTTTTTAACGGTTTTACTGACGGTCAGACGGTTCCGGTTCACGGTTTGGTTGGGCGGTTCGGAACCGCCGGTTCACGGTTTTTTGGGGGGTTGAACCTTAACCGGCCCTTATCCAAAATGGTTTCGGTTCCCACGGTTCCGGTTTTCGTGGCGGTTCATGGCGGTTACGGTTTTTTTTATTCCGGTTTCGGTCCGGTTTGGCATTTTTTACCCATGACCCGGATCCATGACTCACAGTCCCCATATTTTTTTTTTTGCCTTTTTAAAATTTTATATTTTTTTTTGGTATAGTTACTATAACTAAATGTAACAAACGTGTTACTTATATGTAACACTTTGTAGACATAAAAGTAATACATATATACAGAAAAGTAACAGTGTTTTTTTTTTTTTTTTTTTTTTATGTTTTCTTCGTTTGCGAAAAGTAATACTTATTACAACTAAAATGTAACGAATGTGTTACTTATATGTAACAATGTTTATACATAATTGTAACACATATGTATAGAAAAGTAATAATTCAACTATTTACACTTTAGAACTAAAAACACTTGTGTTAGTAACATTGTAAAAATAAGAAAGTAACAATTTTTATAAACGAATGTTACATTTTTACTTGTATAATAACATTGTAAAACAATTACGTTTGCTTGTATAATAGTATATCTATATGTTTTCAAATAATAAGTTACAATTGGTTCAATTTATCATGATACATGTAAAAGTATTACATTATCTATAGAAATCTGTTACAATTTCATCTACTAAAGTGTTACATTTACTTGTACAAATAATTACATTCATGTATATAAGTTGTTATTTTTCAAATGTTACTTTCTTTTAAAAAATTAAATCAAAATACTCAAAAATAAAAAATATTCTGGAAAAACACTATTACATTTCAGTATAACGATAATTACATTTAGTTACTATTAGTGTTACACGTATTTATAGTTAGTATTACAGTTGAAAGATGAGTAAAATGAGCTATTTTTTTTGTAAAACTGGTGTTACGTTTACTTATAAACAATATTACTTTATAAGTAACACAGTTGTTACATTTAGTTGTACTAAGTAATACTTTTGGCAAACGAAAAAAACAGTCAAAAAAATATAAAAACTAAAAAAAAGCGGAAAAAAAGGGTTTTTTTTTCTGGGTAAAAAAAAAATTGTTTGGGCCAATGAGTCGCTGCCACGTGGCAGATTTTGAGTGGAGCATGAGTTGGGATCCTACGCTTCGCGGGGAATGTTGTACACGGGTCATGGGTCGACCCGTCTCTTCTATGAGACGGATCTAGGTGTTCTCAAAAAAACCACCTCAAAGGAATATGGGTACTTGCTTAAAAAAAAAAAAAAGAAAGATAATTTCATTTCATTCACAAATTGAAGTCTTATAAAATTCACAAACTGAAGTCTTATATAAAAAAAAGATAATTTAATTTAAATTAAGATGTATGTAGGTTGTCAGTACCAAACAAATTGAAGTCTTATAAAATTCAACAACTTAATGATTTCAGCACTACATTTTCAGAGCTTAATTTTCAGCTTTACCAAACATGCCCTTAGAGTATCTTACTTATACACGTGGTACGCTTTATTGTAAAATTTAAAAATGTGTTACATCTTTTATTACAATAATTACACTATTTTATTATAACATAAAAAAATTGTTTGTGTACAGTCAGAGTGTATATGTCTAAATTCTTGTTTTTTTAGCAAACGATAATTTAATTTCATTCACAATTTAAAGATAGATGGCACCCCACAAAAGCCGGAAGCTCATCCCAAATAACAATAGCAGATCGATTGCTTAACCTACAACGACGATATTTTTGGTCTAAATCTCGAGATGTTCGAATTCCACTCCAAGTAAAACTTGAAAACTGCCACAATTCGGCATTTAACAAATCCCCCCTCTTGTATTATTTTGCGCTGAGCCATTGATATGTAGAATTCGGGTTGACGAGTAATAGCCCACTAGACATCTCAAAATTCGCAAACCATCCTTGTGAAGTAAGACAACTGGCATCCACTTTATTGTGCGAAAATGCAAGTATCGTCGTCATTATAAGATGAAAAACAACAAACAAAAAACAAATAAACACATGCTCTCACAAAGAAGAGAAAACAACGGCTCTCACAAAGGAGAGAAATTTATTATACGACAAAAAACGGAAAAACAAGAAAAAAATCAATAACAAAATTGTTTGTAATCTCAACAGATAGATTGAGATTACAAAAAATTGTGTTGTTGAATGCGTACAACGACAATGAACAACAAGCAAATGAAGAAAAATGGTAGCAAATTGTACTTTTTCCCATTTATGTCTAAATTCTTGTTATTCACACCTAAAATATCTTAATATACTATGATTTACAATATTAACAACTTAACTACAAACTTTTACTAGCAACACTCTCAAAATAAATAAACTGGATTTGCTCTTGAAGAGTTTGGGGAATAGGATTTTCTCAAGAAGAGCATTCGCGAGTCGTTCACAATTGATCCCACCTTATTGATAGATGAATAATCAAAACATATTAGAAATAAGGTACACTTCCTTTCCTCATGAGAGGTCCATAAACTTACGATATGACAAAAATCTCAACTTGCTCTCTAAAGAAGTTGAACTCAGTACCTCCATTAAAGGAGAGAAGGGATATTGATGTGTTGACGGGTGGACCCACCTTGCGACGAGCGGGAGCGATGTCAATGAGTTTTTTTTTTTTTTTTTTTTTTTTTAAATGTGTTGTACACAATTTAACTGCAGTAAAAAAAAAAAAGGGATGTATATCTAGTTGGTTAAGTTGTTAAGAGTGTTATTATTACCTTGATGAACTTGTGTTCAAAACCTGTTAGTTTTTCTCTATTTAAGGCTTCTTGATTTAATGGTATTCGGGCGTGTGTAAGGCTTCTACATAGTGGAGACCTTAGATTCCACTCTCATAGGGATCAGTCACTATCTGAATCTTCATATTAAGTGTGTCACTTGTTCCCAGTTATTTGAGTAATTCATGCTCAAATATTAATGGAAATCACGAAGTAGTGTGTGTGTGTGTGTGTTTTTTTTTTTTTTTTGTCTTTTTTTTAGTACTAAAAATGGTAGTTTGAGAGTTGGGTAGGATTATAAAGGCCGTAAAGTTTTCTTAACAAAATTTTAATATTATTGCATGCTCAGGGTTCGAAACTTAAAACCTCTTGTTAAGCTAAAACGCCCCTTACTAAGTGATATAGGTGTTTTATTTTTTTATTTTTTATTTTTAATTTTTTTTTTATAGTCAGGAGGTAGCGTGTGTGATAGAGCTTGGCCACAGTTTGGGTAGTTGGTTCTATGTGATTTTCTATGCTGTATTGGATTAGGGCGGGCCCTCACCTCAACTGACACAAATATTGAGCCACGTTTAGGAACCATCAATTAAGATAAGTGTGATTAGGTGGATAATGTTTTTCTAGCCCATTCCCATCTACATTAAAAAGGTTCATGGCCCATAGACGGATAGGCCCTAGTGCCCTACCTTCCCCATAATACCTTTTTGTCACGTAAAATTAAGAAATGATAGGCGAGCAATGATAGACGCACAAAATAAGCTCATAAAATCTTCCTCACAAAATGAAGTGACGCTCGCCACACTCTACTTAAAAACATCAATAAAATAATGGCACCTAAGATTTTACGATTTTTTTGTGCCCCTAGTATTATTCATGATATGCTCCAAGGCAAATTGTGTGCGAGGTTAGGTATTCAAACTCATTTTCGTCTTGCTAGTGTCGAAGTTTGGTTAAAATTTGATCACATAAGTAATGCCAATGGGATACTTTTAGATAAAAATTTATGTGTGACAGTATCATACGTGAGACGGCTCTCTGTTTGGGAGAGTAAATGATTTGCCCTCTATGAACGGGGCGGAGCCAGCACATTTCCTCTCTCAATGAAACTCGTCTCACACAAAACTTCCTGTTATTATTGTCAAGAGATTCATAATCTCTTATTACAATGAATTTTGAGCATAATTTTCATGCTTTGTGAGATAATAGTACCAGTTTGTGTACTATATTTAAGTTCATACTTCATACTCCTCCTTTTTTTTTTTTTTTTTTTATTACAATGTTTTTTTTAGCATAATTTTAGATTGTAATATCATCTTAATGAAAATTTAAACTTGTCGTTGATAATATTGTTGATAGGCTATTAATTAAGTACTAATTTTAGATTTTCATTAGTACAATATATTTAAAATCAACTTATAATTATTATCTAAAGTTCATTCGTAGTAACCGAAAACAATTGAAAAAATAGTATTGGACCGCAGAAGTATCACTAATCTTAATCTAAAGTACACACAAATTATCCAACACAAATTGCATCCGATTGATCATTCACATGTTGTTATTAACTACTCCCAGAATAAATATAAAATTTGATAAGTTAATATTTTTAAGCGTACAATTTCTTATGTTCCAATCTTTTAATGTGTGTAGTATAATATGCTTGTATGAAGACACATAAATATAATATTGGATGAAAAAGTAATACTGAATTTGAGTGCTAAAAATGCTGTTAATTGACTTTTAATTGTACACTTTCATTAAGCAATTGGAATTTATGGAGATAGCAAAACTTTATATGTTAATTTTAAAAATGAAGTATTTATTTTAAGACATGTTAAAATAAAAATTAAGACATTTATTTTCGAGATGTTGGGAGTATTTACGTTATATAAGCACATGGTGCTCATAAGATTTGATTCAAAAGATCCCCCTACTCCTCCCCCCACCAAAAAAATAAATAAAAAAAAAATCGTCACCCATAAAGAAAAAAAAAATGGTCACTGAATTTTAAAAGAATATATTCAAATTTCCCTCCATGCCAATGGCACGTTCATAAAGTTTGACTTGGTGACCACTTATCTATTTCCTTTAAACTATTTAACTATTTGAGTTTTTTTATGGTCCAAATTTAATAATAGATGATTGTTGGCTAGTCAAAGAAACATGGGCTACGACCAAACACGTTCATTTGTTAATTAAAAATTTTAATTAGGGAAGACAGTGACCCAAGCATAAAATTCTCTTTGAGTTTACTCACTCCGTCCCACTTTAATCTATAAAAATTACTCTCTCCATCTATGAGTAAGAGTCTTACTTTTCATTTTGGTACGTCCCAAAGTAAGAGTCCTATTTCTAAAATGGAAAAGAATCTTTACTATTCACTCCACTCATTCTCTCTCATATTTTACTTTTATACTCACAACACCAATCAATTCACTATTCCCTCCCACTCATTCTCTCTCATACTTTACTTTTACACTCACAACATTTACATCACTTCCAATATTTATTAATAAGCGTGCAAATAAGGGGTATGACTCTTATTCCGGGACGTATGGAGTATCAATTTTTGTTGTCCCACTTTAACTTATAAAATCCTAATAGAAATATTTTAATACTTTTAAAATGGTGGGACCCACTTGTCATACTCACAACAACTATTCACTAACTATTCTCCATCACACTTTCTCTCTCACACCCAATCATTTGTTGTGGATTAGACCCTCACAACCCAAGCAATAACCCCAAGAAAATAATGACACACAAACAAAGCACAAGAAAATAACAGAGCAAAAGACACAGAAATTGTTTACCCAGTTCGTCAATATGTTTGACTACGTCTGGGGGCACTACCAAGCCAGGATCTTGCACTATAATATGTTATCTTGAAGTTACAATGAGTTTAGGGGCGGAACTTTACTTAAATATGTGCCCAGGAATACAAACCTAACCCTAGATGGACAAGGGAACCTGAAAAATTGGCCTAAAATCTGAACCAGTTTTTGCCTCTCTCGACAAGTGGGCGGTCGCCCATATTGGTCCTGGGCGGTCGCCCATAAAAATGCTCATCCGGATTGAACAGACTGATTAAGTGGGCGGTCGCCCACCATCACCCTGGGCGGCCGCCCAGAGCAACAGTCACTCCGACGATTTTCTTCCTTTTGCTCCGAAGTCTAGTCCCGGTTGGTCCTCTATTCCAACAATCTCCCACCTTGAGATCAACCGCACATACAAGCCCCGTATCCATTCTTCAACTCATCCTTGGTGCCATAGTGCTCACCTCGATCATGGTAGTGCCTTCCTCCTCTCCTATTCTCCAAGCCCAATTGAAGCTATACATAGCTTCAACTTTTCAAGGTTTACCACATTGGTCAACATGTCAGCCGGGTTCTCCGATCCCAAAATCTTCTCCAGCCTTAAGATCTTCCTCTCCAAGAGATGTCTGATGTAGTGAAACATCAGCTCAATGTGCTACGTCCTAGAATGAAACGCCGGATTCCTAGCCAAATGAATTGCACTCTGACTGTCACTGTAGAGAGCATTACCACTTCGCGTCTTCCCAAGTTCACCCAAGAAGTTCTGCAACCATACCATCTCTTTGCTTGCCTCTGTCACTGCCACATATTCTGCTTCCGCAGTCGACTGAGCCACGATCTTCTGCAATTTAGAAGTCCAGGAGATAGCCGTACCACCCAATGTGAAAACATAACACGTAGTACTTCTCCTCTTGTCTAGATCACTTGATGCCAAATCTGCATCCACATAACCCGCTAACACGACCTCCTTGCTTGAGAAACATAGAGCCTTACCAGCAGTACCCTTTAAGTAGCGCAGGATCCATTTAACCGCTTCCCAATGTTGCTTCCCTGGATTGCCCATGTACCGGCTGACTACTCCCACCGCATGTGCAATGTCCGGCCTTGTACACACCATTGCATACATTAGACTCCCCACTGCCGAAGCATATGGAGTCCTCTCCATCTTGTCACGCTCCTCCTTGCCCTTAGGTGAGTCCTTCTCGGATAGCTTGAAGTGAATACCCAATGGTGTCCCTGTTGGCTTTGCCTCTTCCATGCAAAACCTTGCCAAGACTTTCTCAACGTATTCTGCTTGTGAAAGAACCAAATTACCTGACTCCCTATTCCGGTCAATCCGCATGCCCAAGATTTTTCTGGCTTCCCCCAAATCCTTCATCTCGAACCGTTCTGACAACTGAGCCTTCAATCTGTTTACCTCTCTACTGCTAGAGCCCGCTATTAGCATGTCATCCACATATAACAGCAAGATTATGTACCCGTTGTCCGTGTTCTTGAAGTAGCAACAATGATCCGCCTCACATCTGATAAAATCAATATCGTGCATGAATCCATCGAACTTCCTGTACCACTGCCTAGGAGCTTGTTTAAGGCTATACAAGCTCTTAGTCAACCTGCAAACCAGTTCCTCGCTACCCTTAGACAAGTAACCCTCTGGTTGTACCATGTACATTTCTTCCTCCAAATCCCCATGAAGAAAGGCCGTCTTTACATCCATCTGTTCCAGCAGCAAGTTATCCGCCACAACTATCCCCAGAACCATTCTGATAGTGGTCATTTTCACAACAGGAGTGAATACCTCGGTGTAGTCAATACCGTACTTTTGCTGAAACCCTTTTACAACCAACCTTGCCTTGTAACGCTTACTGCCGTTTGCTTCCTCCTTAATCTTGTAAACCCACTTGTTATGCAATGCCTTCTTCCCCTTAGGCAGTTTAATCAACTCCCAAGTTTTATTGGCTTTCAATGAGTCCATCTCATCATCCATCGCAGCTTTCCACTTATCACAAAGTGTACTACGAACAGCCTCCGCATAACATTTCGGCTCACCACTATCTGTCAGCAACAAATAGTAATTTGAAGGAGTATACATGTCAGGTGATCCACGCAATCTGCTGGATCTACGCAGCGGAATATCCGGTTCTGGAGTATGTGGTTCATCTTCAGTGACCCCCTGACCTTGGTCATCATGAACCGTCCTGCTCCCACCCGAGTCTGGAATATCCACCTCTACAGCCTCCGGTTCCGAACTAATATCATCAGATGCCCCCTTTCTGTCCTTGTACAATACCTGTTCATTGAATACCACATCTCGACTACGAATAATTTTATGGTTTTGGTCATCCCAAAACTTATACCCGAAGTCATCCCCGCCATTCCCAATAAACGTACATTTTACAGATTTTGCATCTAACTTAGTTCTATCAGCAGAATCAATATGAACATATGAAACGCAGCCAAATATGCGAAGAAAGGACAGATTTACCTGCTTGCCACTCCATGCTCCCTCTGGAATTTCATTCCCCAATGGTACCGATGGTCACCGATTGATCAAGAAAGCTGCCGTGTCAACTGCATATGCCCAGAACGTCTTCGGAAGTCCACACTTCAACCTCATACTTCTAGCCCGCTCGTTCAATGTCCTGTTCATCCTCTCTGCAACCCCATTGTGTTGTGGTGTGCCCTTTGGAGTCTTCTCCATGCGAATGCCATTCGCTGCACAATATTCCTTGAACTCCCCGAGCTCATACTCCCCACCATTATCTGATCTCAAGCATTTAAGCTTAAGTCCCATCTGATTCTCCACCAAAGCCTTCCATTTCTTAAACACCTCGAATGCCTCATCTTTGTGTTTCAAGAAATAAACCCAGACTTTCCTTGTCGAATCATCAATAAGGGTCATGTAATATGACGCACCACCTAGAGAAGTTACCGGGGCCGGCCCCCACAAATCCGTGTGGACCAAATCCAACTTTGCTTCCCTCAAAGCCCTACCTGTCCTCGAGAAATTACTCCTCGCCTGTTTGCCAAACACACAATCTTCGCAGATCCCCACGTCGATTGTCTTCACACCCGGTAGTCTTCCTTTTGAGCAAAGTACTTTCATCCCCTTCTCACTCATGTGACCCAATTGACAGTGCCACAAATCCGTATCACCCTTGGTTGACGCCACCGCGATACTAGCCTTGGTGTTATTCGCCAAATACAATGTCCCCTCTTTATTACCCCGAGCGATCTCAGAATCCTCCTTGGTAATAACCCAGTTCCTGCAACCAAAAGTTACCTTGTAACCTTCTTCATCCAACTGCCCAACTGAAAGCAGGTTCTTTTTCAAACCCGGAATGTGTCTGACCCCGTGTAGATGTAGGACCTTCCCGTCCGATGCTCCTATTCTGACATCCCTCTTCCCCTTGATTTCCAAAGGCTCGCTATCCTCCAGATAGACCTTACCTAAATCACCGGAAGTATAATTCTCCATCTCTTCTGCATGCCCGCAAGAGTGGAATGATGCCCCCGAATCCAGCACCTATGATTCTAGTGCACTACTAACACTTAGAACCAGTACATCATCACCTTCGACTGTCACATTCACCGAATTGCCCCCACGATTGGGACAATCCTTCTTGTAGTGTCCTAACTCCTTGCAATGATAACACTGCACCGATCCTTTCGCGACCCTTGGTTTATCTCTGATCTCCACGGCCTTGCCCTTACCACCCACTACGTTTTCCCTTGACTCAGTTCTCCTTTTATTGCTAGTACCCGGCTTTCCCCTGCTAGTAGTAGCTAAGGCCGATCCCGAAGTAGACGATGTCCCCAATTTCTTCAAACGATTTTCCTCGCCCAACAGAAAGTCTTTACCCGCTGAAGCATTGATCGCTGTCACCGATCCGCTCCAACTTCCTGGTAAAGACGCTAGCAACAAGCACGCATGAACCTCGTCATCAAACGTAATATCCAACGCAGTCAATGAGTCTATAACATCCATAAACTCATCGATGTGTTTAGCTAGGGATCCTCCCCCTTGCATCTTGAGACTACCCATCTTGCGTATCAAATCAACCTTGTTTGCAGCAGATGGAGTTTCAAATCTCTCAGTAAGATAATCCAATAGCTCCTTTGTGGTTTTTGCCTTCTTGGTAGTCTTCGCGATCCACTTCGACAAAGTAGATCTAACCACTCCTAGGGCTTTCCGATCCATGAGATCCCAATCTTCTTACTTTTCTCCTTCCGGCTTGACTCCCTTTAGAGGCTTATAGAGATCTTTGTTGTACAAGAGATCCTCTATTTGCATCCTCCAAAACCCGTAGTCAGAACCATCAAATTTCTCCACCGCTTGTTTATCCTTGCCCATTCTTGATTGCTTGACAAACCCCAATCGTCCGATAAACCAATCGATCGATTAACCCTGATCTCCAACCAGAGCTCTTGATACCAGTTGTTGTGGATTAGACCCTCACAACCCAAGCAATAACCCCAAGAAAATAATGGCACACAAACAAAGCACAAGAAAATAACAGAGCAAAAGACACAAAAATTGTTTACCCAGTTCGTCAATATGTTTGACTACGTCTGGGGGCACTACCAAGCCAAGATCTTGCACTATAATATGTTATCTTGAAGTTACAATGAGTTTAGGGGCGGAACTTTACTTAAATATGTGCCCAGGAATACAAACCTAACCCTAGATGGACAAAGAAACCCGAAAATTGGCCTAAAATCCGAACCAGTTTTTGCCTCTCCCGACAAGTGGGCGGTCGCCCATATTGGTCCTGGGCGGTCGCCCATAAAACTGCTCCTCCAGATTGAACAGACTGATTAAGTGGGCGGTCACCCACCATCACCCAGGGCTGGGCGGCCGCCCAGAGCAACAGTCACTCCGACGATTTTCTTCCTTTTGCTCCGAAGTCTAGTCCCGGTTGGTCCTCTATTCCAACATCATCTACACTCACAACACATCACCTTTTTCACTTTTCCTTAATTAATGTGCCCAATTCATTTTTTATAAGTTAAAGAAGGACGGAGAGAGTATAATTAAATGCGACAAGACATTTCGAGTATTTAGATTGATGTGCAGTCTTAGTACATAGTCCTCCATAGTCCTTACATATAACACATTTGTACTTATATACTTTCTGTCTTATTCGAAATAAAATTTTGATAAACTTAAATATATATTTGATTAAGTAATTTGAACAAACAATTAATAATCTCAATTTGAATAAATCGTGTTGCTTTACTTTTCGTTCTATTTTATGTTAGAGCTAGTCTCCCATGAGAACAAGGGGATCCGTCTCATTTATGAAACGAGTTTTTTGACTCGGATCCATGATCCATGGGGCATAACCTGCCATGTGGCAGCCACCCATTTTTATTATTATTTTTTTTGCTTTTTTTTTTTTTTTTGAGTTTTTAAATTTTTTTGGCTTTTCGGTCGTTTACCAAAAGTAATAGTTACCATAACTTAATGTAATGACTGTATACATATAAAGTAACATTGTTCATAAGTAAACGTAACACTTGTTTTACAAAAACAAAAGCTCGTTTTACCCATTTTTCAAATGTAATACTAACTATAATTACATGTAACCCAAACAATATCTAAATGTAATTATCATTTATAATCCCCCCGTCCCGCTTTAAGGTTCTTACTTTCCTTTTTAGTCTGTCCAAATTTAAGGTTCTTACTTTGCTTTATTACCTAAAATGGAAAGTGGGACCCACTTGTCATTCTCACAACAAAAACTCCCTACCCACTTTCTCTCTCTCACTTTACTTTTCATACTCATAACATTTATTTTTTCTTAATCTCCGTGCAAAGTCAAACTAAGAACTTTAAATTGGGTCGGAAGGAGTACTAAAATGTAATAATGCTTTTGCTAAAATATAAAATATTGTGTATTTTGATTTAATTTTTTGAAATAAAGTAACATTTGAAAAGTAACAACTCATATACATGAATGTAATTGTTTGTACAAGTAAATGTAACACTTTAATAAAAAAAATTATAACATATTTCTATAGATAATGTAATACTTTTACATGTAATACTAATCAAGTGTTTTTATCTCTAAAAATGTAAATGGTTGAATTATTATTTTTTCTATACATATGTGTTACAATTATGTATAAACACTGTTACATATAAGTAACACGTTCGTTACATTTTAGTTGTAATAAGTATTACTTTTGGCAAACGAAGAAAACATAAAAAAAACACTATTACTTTTTCTGTATATATGTATTACTTTTATGTATACAAACTGTTACATTTAGTTATAGTAACTATTACTTTTGACAAACCGAAAAAAACAAAAAAAATATATAAAAATTTTAAAAAAGTTTTTTTTTTTTTTTTTTACCTATGAGAGGCTGCCACGTGGCAGGGTCACCCTCTGGGTCATGGAGCCGGTTCGTGGGTCGGATCATGGGTCAAAAAATGACCCGTCTCATCCATGAGATGGATCCCCTTGTTCTCACATAAGTTTTTGTCTTTATGTTATTTCTTCTTTGTTGGAAGTCTTTGTCTTCTCCCATTTGTTGAGAGTCTTTGCTCTCTCTTCAGTGAGTCTTAGAATGATTTTTATTATTTTTCTTAGTGCACTGCTTGAGATGCTTGGATGCGCATTTACTACCGACTCAAATGCATCATTTTTTGTGTTTTCAAAGTTAAATTACTACCGTGCGGGGGTTTACTAAAGGCCAATGTTGAGCCGTGTCCAAGTTTTACTCGGAAACACATTTGAGCATCACATGTTATAGCATCTCAAGATATTTATTGGAAATTTGGTTCGGGTTTGACCATTAAAATTCGAGATGTGATAGACAATTTATGTGTAAATCTTAATTACAATTATTATATTTTGAACACTCTTCCGTCATTTGTGAAATGTTGTCCTCTTAAATTTTATTAATGCAATTATAATTATGTGTGTTTGCTTTAAAAGAAAAGAAAAGGAAAAAAGAAAAAAAGGATACTGCTTTGTTTGAATAACTTGAACGGTAATATTCTCAAATAGAGTTTGTTTTAGTAGATAATTTCGTTTTGTGCCATTACTCTCTCTCTCTCTCTCTCCTTCTCCCCTCTTCTATTTCTATTCTCTCTCACATCTGTGGTTTTATTCTGTTAACAAACCTGAAAAACCATTCGATCGTCGTAATCTTGAAAATCCCGCTTTCCAGTAGGAAAAAACCTAAACCCTCAATTTTCATTCCCTCTCGTTTTTTCAATTGAAACCTCCTTCTTCCAATCCTTGATCTTCAGGAAAAGTCTATTTTTTTCGTTGAAATTCAAAATTTATACCTTTCCCCTAATTACCAGGTCGCGAGGTTTTGAGTTTGACACCTCAAAGCTCAACCTATCCTTGTTTGAATTCAATCCGTATGTAAATTTTTTTTGATAATCTGCAAGTTCAGGGAGATTTGAAATATTCAATTTTGTAAGAATTTGACCGTGAAATCTTTCATTTTCGAAATTTGTTCGGACTTAGGGTTTTAGGTTTGTGATTTTGGGCAATGTTACTCTGGACATTGTCCAAATTCGATGAATGACGACAATTTGTTGAACAAATTTGAGTAGTTTGTTGTAATCATGTTATCTGTTTCTCCCTCTTTCCTGGTCCGTAGTTCGCTGGAGGAAATGTTAGATTCTCTCCAGAAAAGAGATGAGAATGAGAAGCCAAAGGACTTGCCGCCAGCATTGCCAGCACGGCCTACCTCCAAGGCTCGTCTCCCTAAGCGTCCGTTGCCTAAAAAGTTTGACATCGGCGATGCCACATCGGAGTCCAGAAGCGTGAAGGAGGGAAAAGGTGGTAGTTTTGGTCGGAAAAAGGCAAAACAAGTCAGGCCTAGTGAATCGCCATATGTGAAAATCACGGAAGCCCGAGAATGTGAGCAGAGAGGGGAGGAAAATGGTCACATTGCTGCATCTCTGCCCAATGGATCCCCGCCGAGGCTAAAGGAATCAGAGTGGGATGATAACATTGGTTATTTTACCAAAAAGGTAATTTCGAGTTAATCACAATACTAATGTTGGTGTGTTTTGTTTGTAAATTACCCAGTGTGTTACATCTGGAATAATTTCCCAGTCATGTGATTGATTAAGACAGCCACTTGTATATTGCTTATAGGCTCCTGTACTTCTGCTTAAATTGCTGTTACCTGTTTTTGCATCTGAAGTGTATGTCAAGTTTGGTTAAATGTTGGCATCTAGAAATAGCATTAATCCTTACAGACAAGTCTGATCCAGTAAATTTTGGGTTGGGGTAAGACAAATGCTATTCATTTTCACTTTTTAAAGCTAATTTGAGCTCATTGAAGTGGAACTTAAGACGGATTTGTGTATGGAAAAACACTAATGTTGGTGTGTTTTGTTTGTAGAAACTTCGCGTATGGTGTCGGCTCCGAAGCGGGCAGTGGGAATCAGGACAGATACAATCAACTTCAGGGGAGAAAGCATCTGTTATGCTTTCAGACAGAAGTGTGAGTTAATAAGTTCTGTTTATCCTATGAGTCTTACAACTGAAAGTGAATGCTTGAAGTAAATGTTATCTGCACCTAAAACCGTTTTCGATTGTAGGTTGTGCCAGTGTCTACAACAGAGCTCTTACCTGCGAATCCTGATATTCTTGAGGGTGTGGATGATCTTATACAGCTCAGTTACTTGAACGAGCCATCTGTCCTTCATAACCTCCATTATAGATATTCTCGTGATATAATTTACGTATGTACGCTGTAAACTACTACTTGCCTATGAAATTATCAATTATTTTTCTGTGACCTAAACTCAAGTTTGCTTCCTGTAGAGCAAAGCAGGGCCTGTTCTTATAACCATCAATCCTTTAAAAGATGTTCAACTATATGGAGATGACTTTGTCACTGCATATAAGGATAAGCTTTTGGATAGCCCTCATGTTTATGCTTTAGCTGACACTGCCTACAGTCAGATGATAAGAGGTGCGTTTACCAAGCCTTAGTGTATATCAGAAACTGTCGAATGCAAAATCCTTCACTTTCTTAACTGCTGTCAATGTGGATCCTGCAGATGGTGTTAATCAGTCAATCATTATAAGGTTAGTCACAGCGAGTTTACAAATGAAGCTCCTTGTTGTTGATAGTCATTGTTATTTAGCAATGTGTTGCATCTTGGTGTTTTCGGTTACGTACTTGCTAACTTTTCCGGTATACTAGTATGAAAATCTTGAAGTAATTGCCATTCATTTTATAGTGGTGAAAGTGGAGCTGGGAAGACAGAAACAGCTAAAGTTGCAATGCAGTACTTGGCGGCAGTTGGTGGTGGTGGAGAAGGGATAGAGAGTGAAATCCTTCTTACCAGCTGTATATTGGAAGCCTTTGGGAATGCAAAAACATCCAGAAATGACAACTCTAGTAGATTTGTGCGTTCTCTGCACCCAACTCTTCTTTTTTTCTCTTCAAGGGCATTTCAAATTTAGCTCATATCCTGGATGCATTTGCAGGGGAAGTTAATTGAAATTCATTTTAGCATGGAGGGGATAATTAATGGTGCAAAAATCCAAACTTGTAAGTCAGTTGTCGATCGAAAGTTGGTTTCGTAGAGACATATCTTATGATGGTACTTTCAATTATGTTCAATTATATCACTAATACAACTTACATGTGCATGTCAAATGATGACAACTACTCTTTGGTGAACAGATCTTCTTGAAAAGGTAGCTAATTTGTTAAAAGCATGATGTTTGCAGATGTCTATTTTCTCATTTTATTCCACTTTGAAGGACCATTTTTTTTTTTTTTTTTTTTTTTTTTATGTATTTGTTTCTTTGAGCAGTCTAGAGTGGTTCAGCTGGCTCGCGGAGAGAGGTCATACCATATCTTCTACCAGCTCTGTTCTGGGGCTTCATCTGCTCTTAAAGGTGATAGTTTCTGCATTCATGCTTTACCATAACCTTTTCATGGATACTAAAATGGATATTGCTGTATTGTTGTTAGCTCGTTTCTTCAGAGCTTCTCTTTTACTTTTTAACGGTAGCCTTATGAAGTTATACTGATATGGGTTCGAAGGTTTCTTGTGTCTGAAGCAAGTCAGTTGGTAAAGTATAACTTTCGTCGTTGTGATGGATTTGAAAGTGAGGAGGACTATTAGGTCATGGAATTGTTCTCTACTTATTCTAGCTAAGTGTGCATGCAATTTGTCCGTATTTGTAGGATTGGTTAATATATGTCATAACAATTAACTATAATGATTTGAATCAAATCATTGATGTCACTTGCAACTTTCTACAACATAAGGCAATTCACAGGAGGGGGATGTGTATTGACTTTATGTAAGATTTTTTTTTTTTTTTTTTTTTGCATGGATTTGTGCCTAGATGATGCAATCATTCCTATGCCACCAATTACTCTAAATGATAAAGCTGTGAGAAAGAGGTCCTAACCATTTGTTGACATGCTTAACATGCCTCCTTGCACGTGGTGAGACAAGCCACAGTAAGCAGAACTCTAATGGACTGGAAATTCACCATTGTTTCACCCAAGAGCCTTATCGAACTAGTAATACAGTCTACTGGAATTGAGGCAAATAATGGGCAAACTGAAGGGTTGATGGCTTGATGTAGAGAAATGGGCATTTTGCCCAGAGATCCAACCAATCTTTCTTATAAAACAAAAGTAATCATTGAAAGATGCAGTGGCTCAGACATCCAACCGATCTTTCATATAATCTAAAAGTAATCATTAAAAGATGGACAATCCCTGGATCTGCTATTACTCATAGGACTGTCCACCCTTCCATGGAAAACCATCCCCCAGTAGTATATGATTCAATGGTGACTCGAATATTCCTAATTTGGGACTTATCTTGCACTACTTTTTTTTTGCATCGTAACCATTTGAAACTTGCTTGCAGCTCTCGAAATAACTGTCTTTCTCTTACAGATAGGCTGAACCTGAAAATGGCGAGCGAGTATAAATATCTTAGTCAGAGTGATTGCTTAACGATCAATGATGTTGATGATGCTCAACAGTTTCAAAAACTAATGGTAACCCTTAACTCTATGAATCGCAATTGCAATCATGGGGTGATATATTTTATTTAGTTTGTTGAGCTCCATGATTTAAAGTTTTGCTGATATATATTTATATTATTATTTGCATGATCAGGAAGCCTTGCATACCTTTCAAATATCAAACGAAGATCAAGAGCATGCCTTTGAAATGCTTGCTGCAGTTTTGTGGCTGGGGAACACATCATTCAATGTTATTGACAATGAAAATCACATTGATGTTGTGGCTGATGAAGGTACGTCACTATTAGTTTGATCCTGTATGCATGATGTTACTCAACGGTGCTATTTTATTGAGTTCCTTCACAAGTAAACTTGCTGAACAAGTTAATTGTGTTGTCTTATGTGCCCGTTTTTGTTTGCTTATGTTGGAAACTATGTCAATCTTGTAAAGGGGAATAGAGGCTTCATGTGTAAGATATGTCCAATTATTTTGAGTAGCCTCTCTCTGACTAGTGTCACCTGCCTTATGATGAAGAGAAGCTTTGTAATAATAGATGCATGATTTGCTACAATTGGCTGTTTGCATGCTCCCAGATTACTTTATTGGTGAAGAATAGAAAGAAATAGATGAACATTCATCAGGGTAGCTAAGCATATATTTGAAATTTTGGTTTTCTGGCAGCTGTGATGAGTGCTGCTAGGTTGCTTGGTTGCAGTACTCATGACCTCATGTCAGCTTTATCAACGCACCGAATACAAGCTGGGAAGGACACTGTTGCCAAAAGATTGACATTGCAGCAGGTAAGCGTATTGCTGATATATGTTTACTTTCTCTATCACATGCATACCTACATGAATGCAGAGACTATTGTCTTTATGCCTTGATGAAAAAGAAAAAGCTACAAGACCTGTGTTGGGTGCAGGGCTGAAAATCCTTATCATGAGCCCCCAACATAATTTGTGGGAAAAGGTCATCAGCTAATAGTCTGGGGATCTGGGGCCGGAGCACCTCTAGTGCTGATTTCTTTTGTTATTTTGGCGGAGTACAGATGATATATAATCTCTCCTTCTTGATTGGAGAGCTGAGACTAGGAATCTATAACAAGTGTTGACCTCAAAATCTGAAATGGCATTCCAGTAGGTACACATTTCTCTTTTGTTTGTCCCACTAGAACACATATAGTTTTTTTAGGAAACCTTTCCTTTATGTAATGAATTTCTTAGCGCCTGCACTTATGGACTAGAACCACAAAATCATATCAACTACATCGACATAACATTGTGGCCACCATATAAAGGTTTAGTTGGAGGTTAATGTTACAACATGAGCCCGAAAACCCGGTTCGTTGCATAAGCACCACACAGGCACACACTGCCCTTCCCCCTGGGCACAAGCTCCTTGGATCAAATGACCTACTACAAGCCCACCCCAAAATCCATGTACGATGTTGGTGCCTAGTAGGAGTGAGCGGACACTTGTCTATCACAATTAATGACCACATCTTTCCGATGTGGGATGAGGCAACCTCCCTCACTCAAATCCTTGCTGTCCACTGGAATCATACCCCCTGGCGAGCTCGTAAGCCTTACAACCAGAGTTCCAATTTGATAACTTTTGTAACGACCCAAGCTCAAAATCCTGGTCTGCTAGATAAACACCACGTACTGCCCCCAACTAAGCACAAACATCATGGATGATGTCAGTACCCAGTAGTAGTACGTGGAAACTTAATTAGTCCACTAAACTCACACACCTAGCCGATGTGGGATGGGGTATTACCATTGTGACCTTTCAACCATTTCATCAGTTTGCGTAAGAAGTCAAGGCAGTCTATCTATTCATTGAGTGTAACCGGAGAGCTAGGTTGTATCTCCACATCTTTGTACTTCACAAGTTTAGTGATAACGAATCGCTCCCTCCTTTTGTTTTAATTGATTTTTTCACAGATACAAACTCAACAGATTTTCTCACAATACGCATGCATGCATACGCTATATAAGTAACAACACCACACGTAAAAACATCAACTAGACGCCCGGGTCTCCGCGCCTCCTCACTTATGTGGAACTGAAACATTAGCACTTTCACCGCTTTGTATATGAGACTCTAAAGATATACTCCCTCTGTCCCGCTTGAAATTGCAAAACTTGCCATTTTGGGCGTCCCATAGAAATTGCAAAATCCATAAATGGAAAGTTTTTACCCACTTGCACACTCACATCCACTAACCCACTAACTATTCTCTACCCCACTTTCTCTCTCCCACTCAACTATCAACACTCACAACACATCACCTTTTTCACTTTTTCCCTTAATTATTGCGCCATATTTTTTTTTTGCAATTTCCGGCGGGACGGAGGGAGTATGCCAGTACAATACAAATTCAGTTTTTTTTATGTTTTTCTTGTTTAGGCAATTGATACAAGGGATGCACTGGCAAAGTTTGTCTATGCAAGCTTGTTCAGCTGGCTTGTTGAGGAAATCAACAGATCACTTGAAACGGAAATACGACATACTGGGTGTTCTATAAGTATTCTTGATATTTACGGATTTGAGTCATTTCAGGTTGGTGGACAGTAACACAAACTTATCTGTGGTTGTTGCTGAAAGGACTCTTACAATCGTGAAGGTAATTTGTTAAAGGACTGGTTTTAATGACGATCTGATTTTCTTATTTTCAGAAGAACAGCTTTGAACAGCTTTGCATAAACTATGCAAATGAAAGACTGCAGCAACATTTCAATCGACATTTATTTAAACTTGAGCAGGAGGTGAGAGTTTCAGATTCATTGTATATTGGAATGCATCTAACATAGTATTTTGGTTGCCAGTTTTTCAACCTACTTTTTGGCAATGAAAAGCCCCACATATATTCAGGTCTTAACTAGAAACACTTAAAACACACAATATGGGAAAACTACAGTTGAGTGCAATTTTCTCCTGGACATTATTAAATAATCCCTTCTCATAGGGTATGTCTAAGCTTAGCAAAAGTCATTGCACGTTCTTCTCTTGACATTTTTAACTGTTTTTTTTTTCGCACTCTAAAGAAGATATACTAATATGAATATATAAACCTGTCAATTTCTCGTTAGGAGTATGAATTGGATGGAATCGATTGGACAAAGGTGGAATTTGAAGACAACCAAGAGTGTTTAGATCTCTTTGAAAAGGTATTTTGAGCTTTTGTTATTCTAGAAATCTTCAGCTTCTCCAGTGTTTTAAGTTGTCCTTGTTTGTTTGATTTCTGTTTTTTTTTTTTTATCAACCATTGTGCAGAAACCTATTGGGCTTATATCTTTATTGGATGAGGAATCAAATTTTCCGAAGGCCACTGATGTGACCTTTGCCAATAAGCTTAAGCAGTATTTAAGTGATAATCCATGCTTCAGAGGAGAAAGAGTTGGAGTTTTCAGTGTTCGCCATTATGCTGGAGAGGTTAGTTCAATGACCTTCTAATAGTATATAATCTTGTGTTATGAATTGAATTGGAAGCCTTGCATAGAATTTTACAGCCCATCTAATAAATCTTACAACCTAAAATGGGTTTCTGAATTTGTTGGGTAGGATCTCCAAAGTAACATCAACAGTGAATTTTTTAAGAGCTTAAATAACAATGAGTTTGCATGTCAGATTGTAACTTGTTAACAAACATATGATTTAACAACCATATGCTACAATAATCTACCAGTAGTCTTAGTTCCCTTGCGTATTTCTTTACTTCAATCCTTTAAAGCATACCCCCTCCATCTTTTTTGATAGTTCACACCTTGGGGTGTGCGCGGGTTTAATAAAAAAGTATTTGATATTGTTAGTGGAGTAGGTGTGTTGAGCTTGGTAAGTAGTGTAGAAATTGTGAGTGGGGTAGGAATTGTGAGTGGGATAGGCATTCTGAGTGGGATAGTTATTGTGAGTACGACATGTGGTCCCATTGATTAAAGAATAATATAAACTTTCTCTTTTTGGGGTGTGAACCTTTAAAAGGGACACCTAAAATGGCAAAGTGTGATCTATCAAAAAAGACGAAGGGAGTATATATCACATTTGACAAGCTCTGGTTTTTTTGCAGGTCCATTACGAAACCAATGGATTCTTGGAAAAAAACAGGGATGTCCTGCAGTCAGATACTATCCAACTTCTATTGTCATCCAGCGGCCGACTTCCTCGGTCGTTTGCCTCTGGTATGATGAATCTGATATGGAAAGGAGGCCAGTCGGGTGTGTTTGGTACCCATAAGCAAAGTGTTGGCACAAAGTTCAAGGTGAATATCCTTGTCCTCGACACAAGAAAAGGAATTCTGCTCCACAATCTATTCGTAATGAGAGTCTGGTTCTAATATTGATTTAGTGGAAAATGCCTCTTTTCTATCCAACTCTCTTCGGAAATTGTATACCTCTAGGTTAAAAGAAGTTATATGAATTGACTACTGTTATAACAGAGTTTCAGGTCAAATACGTTTCTTCTACTGCAAGTACTTTTTTCCTTGTATGTGATTTATGTTTCATGAAATAGTCTTGTACTAGGTGAATTTTTACCACTAGGTATCTATGTGAAGATTCTGCATATCGGTTCAATTGTGTATATCATATACTGAATTCCTTCAATTCTTGTAGGGTCAGTTGTTCAAACTGATGCAACACTTGGAAAACTCGACACCACACTTTATTCGGTGTATCAAGCCAAATGGTAAGAAGCTTCCCGGCAAGTATGACAAGGATCTTGTCTTGGAGCAACTTAGGTCTTGTGGAGTTTTGGAGGTAGTGCGGATCTCAAGATCGGGATATCCTACTCGACTGACACATCAAGAATTCGCCAGAAGGTAAATCACAAAACTTTAACTTAAAAACCATTGTTGGTTGACGATGGATCGTTAATGATGCATTCTCGAATTGTAGGTATGGCTTCCTTCTTTCAGAGAACCCTGGAAATCAAGATCCGTTAAGCACATCTGTTGCGGTTCTGCAGCAATTTAATATTCACCCAGAAATGTACCAAGTTGGTTACACTAAACTATATTTCCGTGTAGGACAGGTGGGTTCATTTATCTTTTGTTTTTAGTGTAAAATTTGTCATTTCTATATATCATTGGTGGTTTAGTGGGGGTTAGAATGTCAATGACTTTGAACTTCAAACTGTGGACGTGCTTCTGGCAACTTTCTTGCAATCTCTCGATATGTAAGAAAGCTTGGATAATCCTCTTGAAGTTGGTGCATAGTCACTCTCACTCCATCCATAAATATGAGTCCACTATTCCTTTTTGGGATGTCCACAAAAACGTGTCCACTTTCTTTTTCAGTTAAAAAAGGATGAACTGTGTTTACAAATTCACTCTGGATCCACCTTCAATTTACTCGTAGGCAAATTAGCTTCCGGTTGTAATCAACAACTCTATACCGGCTTTGTCTCCCTCCTTTTGGGGTGGGGTCGGGAACGGGGTGGGTGGGGAATATGTTCAGTCCAAAAAAACATGTGTTGCTTGACTATCTCATGTCTACGCTAGTTTAGAACTTCATTTTATTTGCTAAAAACATTCATGTTATCTGGTCGACGAAAATTAAAAGACTATACCCGAGACTTTTCATCCAAAAGATAGTTATACCAATAAATCTCATGTATGATGGTTAGGAATATTTTAATCTTACCTGCTTTTCACTCACCGGTAATCTCAACAGGTAGTGTTCACGTATCTAAAAAGTTGTGTATTCCCCCTTTTGCTTGTAATCTCTTTAAAGTTCCTACTGCTGCATTACATTATTCTTTAGGGTTGTGTAATCCTATGTTATCTGGTTGTGATTCTTTTTGGGAATAATAATAGATTGGTGTATTGGAGAATATGAGAAAAGAAGTTCTGCAAGGCACACTTGAGGTGCAGAAACGCGTTCGTGGTCTTCAGGCTCGTCGTCACTTCCATGAACTGAAAACAGGAGTTATAACTCTCCAGTCATGTAAGGAAGTACACCTTTAGTTATCGTTTCATAAAAGCAAGTTACTTCGCTGGTGTTTTAGTTGCATCATACTGCTTGCAAAAAGTTACTCCCTCCGCCCCAAAATGATAGTCCTATTTGACTTTTCAATCATTTTAAGGTTACATTATAAGGGAAATTTAGTGACTTTGAAGCCTTCATTTTGGAAATGGGACTAACTTTCGGGGACAAGCAATAAGGGGAAATGGGACTATCATTATGGGATGGAGGGAGTAAATCTGTCACAGGTGGAGAGGGCAAAATGAAATGTGCCTTAGCTATATTCGAGAAAAGAGTTAGTTTAAGTCAAATATTTTACAATTTGCTCTAACTTTTCATTTTTACTTTCTAGATTCTTAAAAATGTGAAGAAGTGGTCCATATGTACTCTCCAGTTATGGTTTTAGGCAAGATATGGCAGAATTATATCAAATACTCCATATGACCTTATTGAATTACTTTGCAGTTGTTCGTGGTGAAAATGCGAGAAGGGAGTATCATGCTTTGATAGGCTTGAGGCAGGAGATAACTCGCAGTCGCAAGTCACTTGATGTGCAAGTGAAGGCAGTTGTTGAGCTACAATCTTGTATGAATTGTTCTTATTCTTACATTTTGAGTACATCATCTATCAGTATACTTCCCATTAAATTTCTCCTCATGTTTTCTTTTCTATAGTGATTCGTGGGTGGTTGGCTCGAAGGCATTTTGGCAACTTACAGAATCGGAAAGATCTTATAATTCCCACTCCTAAACGAAAGCCAGGCAGGAGGATATCCGAGGTTAAGGTACTTCCGTATGAAGTGATTGCTTAAATGGATTCATAGTTAATTTTTTTTCTTTCACGTCTTAATACTTTCTACTGGAGGCCAGTAATACTACGTACTCCTTTCATCCCAAAATGAATGTTCATTTTTCCGAAAATCTTGTCTCAAATGAATGTCAAAATTTTGGAGAAGTTACTGATCATACAAGCATTAAACAACAAGTTCTAATTCGCACCTACACTAATAATTCAATATGGTGAGATCATTAAGGGTTTTTATGTACGTTGCTACTAAAGGTACTTAAATCTCAGCTTTTTAAAATTTCTTTCAAACTTAAAATTGGACATTCATTTTTGGACGGAGGGAGTATGCTTAATGTGTGCTTTTAGTAGAAGGCTTAGGCTCCGTTTGTTTCGCGTAAAATAACTTCCGGAAAATATTTTCCCCATTTTCCGGTGTTTGTTACGCACCGGAAAATGAGGAAAATATTTTCCGGAAAATGGTTTTCCTTCTTTTCTAAGTAAAATGACTTACGGATTTTTACTAAGTAAATCATTTTCCGGAAAATGTTAACTCTCTCGCTCACACCCAACTCTCCATAAAACCCCACCCTACCCACTACACCTCTAACACCACCCTCTTCATCCATCCTATCCACCACCCCCACCACCCCAACACCCACCCCCACCCTACCCTACCACCCCACCCCCACCCTACCCCCGACCCCACCAAAAAAAAAAAAAAAACTTTTCACTCATATTAAAAAAAAAAAAAAATGAATATCTCCACCACCCCCCACTACCCCAACACCCACCCCACCCCCACCCTACCCCACCAAAAAAAAAAAAAAAAAACTTCTTTTCACTCATATTAAAAAAAAATTGAACATCTCCAACTACCTCAGCACCAACCCCACCCCACCAAAAAAAAAATAAAATCTTTTCACTCATATTAAAAAAAAATGAACATCTCCACCACGCCCAACTACCCCACCACCCACCCCACCCCACCCCACCCCACCCTACCCCACCAACCCACCCCACCCAAAAAAAACTTCTTTTCACTCATATTAAAAAAAAAAATGAACATCTCCACCAGCCCTAACTACCCCAGCACCCCACCCCACCCTACCCCAGCACCCCACCCACCCACCCACCCCCCCACCCCACAAAAAAAAAAAACTTCTTTTCACTCATTAAAAAAAAAAAAAGAACACCTCCACCCCCCTACTACCCCCACCCTACCCCCACCACCCCACCCACCCACCCACCCACTCCCCCCCCCCCAAAAAAAAAAAAAAATTAAAAATAACTCATATTAAAATTATTTTTGAACACCTCCCCCACCCCCACCCACCCCCTACCCCCCCACCCCACCCCCCCCCCCACAACCACCCATCCCACCCCATCCCAAAATCTCCACCCACATTCAATTTTTTCTCATAATTATTCTTTTCCTCATATTAAATTATTATTATTTTCATATTTCCGGAAAACATTTTCCTTAGATTTACCAAACAACCAAAAACATGTTTATGTCATTTTCTGGAAAACATTTTCATTTTCCGGAAAACATTTTACGGGAAATCATTTTCCGGAAATTGTTTTACGCGAAACAAACGGAGCCTTACTGACTATCCACTTGGTGTTGAAAGCTTTTCAGACTGTACAGACTTGATAATTAGCATCATTTTTATTTTTACTATCTAATCATTATTATTAGTATTAGTAGTAGTATCATGTTATTGTTAATATTATTATTATTATTATTATTATTATTATTATTATTATTATTATTATTCATTTTTTGGAGAAAGTTCCAAATATTATGTTCATTGTTGTGCATGGAGGAGAACTTTAAAATTTTCTTTGATGCATACCAAGGGTTTATCAACACTGTTTGAGCAGGAATGGAATCAAGAATCACTGGATATGGAGGAGTTCCAAAGGCGGGTAATGAAGGCAGAAGCGACTATTAGGCAGAAAGAAGAGGATAACGCAGTACTGAGGGAGCAAGTACTACAATATGAGGCCCGGTGGTCTGAATATGAGGCCAAGATGAAATCGGTTGAGGAAACATGGCAAAGGCAAATGGCATCTTTGCAAGTAAGTTTGCATGATCAAGTTTTGTTATGTCATGAAATTTTAAGCAATGCTGAAACGGCAAGACCTTTAATTGTATGAATTCAGATCATTTTCTGGAGCCTCTACGGTCAGCTTGTGCTCTAAACCATAAGCCCGTGTTTGTTTATATATATATATGCGCGCGCGCACACACACACACACTCCCTCCATCCCATTAGAAACTACACATACATTCCCTTTGGGTGTCCTCTTAGAAACCAAACTTACCCAAAATGGAAATTTTACGATATTTTCTTATTAAGTGGGAACCACTTATCATACAACTTTATCCACTTACTATTCCTTGGATTTGGAACTGCTCATGCGGAGCTTTGCTCCTCCTTCCTACTGCAAGGATGTCGATCAAGCCACATAATCTCATATTTATGCTCAACGGACGAGATGGATTCTAAGTTTAGTGGGACCCACAAATGCTAAATCAATCTCAACCACAGAGCAAGAAAATGGGGTGATGTGGTGGGCCGAGCACCGCTCTCTGGAGTCCTGCAGCCCTAGCTCGCAGTAGCGGTGCTCGGTCTCTATTCCCTACCCCACTTTCTCTCTCATAACTCACTTTTCATACAACACACACTCCACTAAAAATATTATAACACTTTTTCTTAATCCCGTGGCCAACCCAAAGTCTGTAGTTTCTAACGGGATGCAGTGTGTGTGTGTGTGTAAGTAATGTTCTCTGCGGATTTGCAAGATGAGAAAAATAACATGTTAAAGAGTTTTCATTGACTAGAATGACAAAGTCATACTCTTCTACCTCTACCCATGCCTCTATTAAGCCTAAAAATTGTATACATTTAATGCAGATGAGTCTGGCTGCAGCCAAGAAGAGTCTAGGTTCCACATCACCCAACGATTCAGAAGATTTCATGTCAGCAGTTCAAACTCCTGGAAGAAGCACTCCGATTGGTGGTGGTCGTGAAGCCACTAACGGTATTTCAAATGCAGTAGATTGCCTAGTAAAAGAGTTTGAGCAACAGAAGCTAAATTTTGATAACGATGCCAAAGCAATTGGTGAGGTCAGGCCAGGATTGCCCTCTGGGCATCCTGTTGAGGATCTTCGAAAATTAAAGCATAGATTTGAGACATGGAAGAAAGAGTACAAGGCTAGGTTAAGAGAGGCGAAGGCAAAAGTGTACAAGCTTGTGAATTCTGAAGCTGATAAAAGTCGAAGAAGATGGTGGGGAATGAAAAGCATAAAACTCTGACGCTTGTGTTTGTGTTTGTGCCCAGTATCTGTAGGAATATGAGAGAAGGCCGTTACAATTGTTAAAAGAAGATCAATCCCCGGAATGGTCTTCTTCCCCCTGATTGCTAGGCTGTAAAATGTGGCTACTGCAAGGGCAATTTGGTAAAGGACTGGAAAAATCTTGCTATATTCTCTCTCTCTCGTAAACTTGAGGTGGTTAAATGTGAATAGTTTGTTGTTATGAATGTATCGCCGGAAACCTGTTGTATGTAGTAGGTAGAACTCAGATATAGAAGAGAAATGTTCATATATCCTCCCTTTCATGTATAAGGACTTGTGTGATGTAAATCAAACAAGAAAGCATTTTAGTAGATTTATACTTAAAAACACATCTTCAAACTTATGCTTGTTTATCATATAGGTTCAGTTGGGTAATTGTGACTTTCGTTTGCAGTATTTGAACCATAATGCATACTATTTTTCATGACAACTCCCTTTCCATTCCATGAAAATTCAGTTTCATGATAGTGTAAACCCAAAATCTTGCAAAAAAACCTTCAGGATAATTGATTTTTAAGCCTTTAAAACAGCCACATTTGCACTTAACGGACAGTTTATTATTTAACTAGTCTCTCATCTTTATGTGATGGATGGATGATTTTAATAGTAAAACTGTCTATTTTAACTGGAAGCTGGTTAAGAATTAAAGTATCAGTGTAGTATTAAAAATAACATTCTGTCACCTTAAACTGTCAAATTTGCTAAATAATAAGTAATCATAGTAGTTTTAAGTGCAAATCTTACAGTTACAAAACCCTAAAAAAAAAAAAAAACCATTATTTCAAGTACTAGGAAAATCAGTTTTTATAAGACTTACTCCACCACATAATAAGTGTTGCGGAATAGATCAGAAGAATAAGTGTTGCAGTTGACTTGTCAAAATAGACAACGTGAATTTTTTAACCAGAGCAGCAACAGCTGATCCTCATATATTAATGTTACATGATACAATCTACACAATCTCTCTCACCCACTCACAAAATACAAGAATATAAATTTATGAGCCAGGCACAAATTTGGTGGCATATACCCAAGCATTGTTAGCCACAGGGTTATCAAGGTGGTCCAACAAGTTCTCAATTGGCCCCTTTCCAGTAACAATAGCTTGCACAAAGAAACCAAACATGGAGAACATAGCCAACCTTCCATTCTTGATTTCCTTAACCTTAAGCTCCGCAAATGTGGTCGGGTCATCCGCAAGACCGAGCGGGTCAAAGTATTGACCACCTGGGTAAAGGTCGTTTCCGTCCCCGACTCCGTCTAGCCCGTTAATACGGAATCCCTCAACTAGTCCCATTAATACAACTTGGAACCCAAGTACTGCTAGAATGCTTTGAGCATGAACTAGGTTTGGGTTTCCTAAGTAGTCTAGACCACCTTCTGAGAATATTTGAGCTCCTGCCTTGAACCATACTGGCTCCTTAAAGTCAACCTTGACCCATTTTTCTAGGACTTCTGGGAACACACATCCTAGTGCTCCAAGCATAGCCCATCTTCCATGGATAACCTGAAATCACCCCTCAATAATACTGAATTAATTGATTACTCCCTCCGTCAAAAAAATGTCTGATTTTCATTTACAGGACCTTTTTAAAATGTTTACTTTATGTAAAATTTAATGGTAAATATGCATAAACATTCTCACCATCTACTTTTAAAACTGCAAGTGTTAATGAACAGTGAATGGTAAATATGGAGAGATCCTTCCTTCCCTAAATGAATATGTCAGTTTTTATTCTTGATCAGGAACAAAAGTGGATTATTTTTTTTAGTTGTAAGATTTTCTAGGACTAATCATCACCTCAAGAGCTCTGTTCTTGGCGAAAGCCTCGGGGTCAGCGGATAGACCGGCGGTATCCCAGCCATAGTCACCGGGGAATTCACCGGTCAAGTATGAGGGGGTCTGAGCTGAAAAGGGTCCCAAGTACTTGACTCTGTCTGGTCCATACCACAAGCTACTGCTCTGCTCAAACCACAAAACACAACACCCAATTTCATATTCTCAGTCAAATTACAGTGTGTGTGTGTGTGTGAGAGAGAGAGAGAGAGAGAGAGAGTATTTTTACCACTGTGAATTTGCCTTTGCTCATGACAGCAACATCTCTAGGAGGGTTTGGTTTGATTCCTCTGGAGCCCAAAAATGGGGAAGCTCTGACAACAGTGCTTGAGCTGGTGGTTGCAGCCATTGATGCCATTTCCAAACAAAGATTCAAGCTTTTACAGTTGAATCTCTTTCAAATCTTTAATGGGGGTTGGAAAGAATTGTAAAGATGGAAATTTTTGGAGAAGAACACAGCCTATGTGTAGACACTGGGAAGCACAATATGAGTGGCTGCTATTTGATGTGTGCAAATTGTGGTTCCCTTTACATTTCACCAGTTTTTAATCAGCCAATCACAAGGCTTGAATAGGTTCTATATATCTCCAACTCATCTCACTCTATCTACAATTTATCTAGTCATAAATTATAGTCCAAACAAAATTGAAAATTTGCATGTTACAATAAGCTTGGATTTCAAAGGATTAGTTCATGGAAAAAATAAATTGAACTCAATAAAACTCTACTAACCAAATAATGAGATGATGCTTAAATGAAATAATCCCTCCCCCCCCCCCCCCCCTCCAAAAAAAAAAAAAAAAAAAAAACATTGAAAACTAAAGTTAATTCAGCCTACTTGGTTAAATTTTCTGAAATTACACTAACACTACTCCCTCCGTCCGTCCCAGACTAAGGTTCCTACTTTCCTTTTTGGTTTGTCCCAGACTAAGGTTCTTAGTTGCTTTATTACCTAAAATAGACAATGAGACTCACTTGTCATTCTCACAACAAAAACTTTTTTCCCACTTTCTCTCTCCTACTTTCTCTTACTTTACTTTTCATACTCACAACATTTACTTTTTCTTAATCTCCGTGTAAAGTCAAACTAAACTAAGAACCTTAGTCCGGGACGGAGGGAGTATAACTTTATTATTAAAAAAAAAACAGAGAACTACAATATACTTTCTGAAATAAGTGTTACTCCCTCCGTCCCAAAATGATCTTTCCATTTGACTATTCAAACTTTTTAAAGATATAAACACTTGCTTCACTAGCCATGTTGTGTTTATGGACATTTAAGCCCAAATTGTAGAAATGAGAACTTTTTTGGGACAAGGAAAAATAACAAATGAAAAAATCATTTCGGGACAGAGGGAGTATTTTTTACCCAAACGCAAGACTAAAAGAAACAACAACTGGTTCCCAAAAAAAAAAAACAAAAAAAAAAAAAAACAATTTGAGTACAATTTGTAGTATACTGTATAGTATTGTATTGCCACAATAGTCAACTTTTGAGTGTGAGTATTTACAACTACCAAATGGGCTAAAGCTATTACTTGCCTAAAACATTACAAGAAAATCTAACCATTTCCTTTTCTAAATTCTTTGTTCAACTAATTCCGAGTAACAAATTTGGGACAAAAAGATCAGCATCACCACCAAAAGTTGGCCATGATGGGCTAAGAGGAAGAGGAGAGGACCGAATTCTGATTCAATAACCAACTGCGAATACGCATATAGACGTTTGCCATACCTGGGTCAACGGAAGCTATACAAGAGTCAACTCTCCTTTGCTCAATCAGCAAAGCATCTTTACCAACAGCAACAGTAAACGGAATGGCCAGAACATCGCGAGCCATCCTCGAGAGGGTAGGATACTTGGAGGAGCCTTCCACTTTCCACCAAGTCAATACATTGAAATCACTGCTCCAAGCCAAAACAGGTTCATTCAAATATCTTACCAATTCTGATTTTTTCACAGCCTTACTAGTATTATTTTGGATGTACCGAGTGAATTCTTGCATTAACATGGGAACACCATCACCAGGAACATCCTCTTTTATGGGATAACGAGCTACATACTTATCATAAAGATTGCTAATAGCCTCTGACGTAGTCATTAGAATTTGAGGGTCGTTATTACTTCCGTGCAGTCTATATGAAGAAAATCCAATGTATTTCATCTTCAAACGTGGATCCATTACTGAAGATGTCACCAATAAGAAGTACATATTTGTCACATACTCATCCAAAGTCTGCATCATTTTCTTCGCTACACCTTTCTTAAAGCAATTTGAAAGATAAGCCGTCAGATTCAGATAAAGATGAACCTCAAGAAGATTACAAAGAAATAGATTTGCAGATTGAAATCCCTTTCCAAATAAAGGAAACACAAGATCATAGACTTTGTCCACAAGTTCACAAACATCAGAAACTTTACTCCAATCATTCTCGGATGGCTTTTCATCATAACGGATGCCTGCAAAACCCCCTAACTCCTTTGTAAGCACATCCAGTTTTAGATGATTGCACTTGTTTTTCCAGGTCGGCAACGCATAATCAAACGGATACACGTCTTCAATCTTGTCAAGAATCTCACCTATGCTCTCATATGCATCTTTAACAATAGTTTTAACAATGTCAGCACAACATTTCACACGATAGAGCGTACCATTGAGCGAAGCACTCCAAATCTTATTCTTAAAAGCCTCAAATATCTCATCACAAAGACTTCCGTTGACCATAGTAATAGTCAATATCTTGTCTTCAATTTCCCAGTTTCTTAAGGACTTAAGTATGATATCACTTGGAGAATCTTTACCATCACCCCGTAACGGACAAAAATCAAGAAGAAACCTTCTCAATGTCCATTTGTGATCAATAAAATGAGCAGTTAGGCAAATGTACTCCGAACCATTCTTGTTATCAGCCTTTCCTGAACTTCTCACGTCCACCGACAGGCTAATGTTACCATCCACACGTTTCAGGACCTGTTTTACTTTATCTCTCTCCTTGCGATGGAGTTCTAAGCACTCACGTTTAAACAGATTCAAACTAAATTGAGTGTTTGCACTTAGTATGTCTAAGAGTGTGTGATCAAGAACATTGTCGGTCTTGAAAAACATAGAAAGAGCCTCACATGTTTCTTGTACTTGTTCACGACCACCAACACTGCAACTCATTTTCTTATCTGCAGTGCACACCATATGAACAATCGCATCTGATTTTCATTAGAAAGATAAAAAGAAGCAACTAATTAACTCGTATCTCAAGTACCCATTCTAACAAATTGAGTAAACGCTATGGCTACTAAAAATTGGCAATCCAAATGTTCACTATGAATTATAACTTTGTGGTAAGGTGCGCAAAATCTTAGGATTTTGGAAGCCAAGTTAGGTAATGATCGTTAATCATTATAAAGTGTTTTCATTTAAAGATGGTTAGGATTTTGGAAATAAAATCTTTCAAGTGAATCCAACAGAAATCAATTACAAGGAACATATAATTTTGAGAGCTAAAGCTACAACATACAATCTAATCATGTATGCATACAAATATAAATGCGCACACCACACACGAATTAAAGTACCGAGTTGACAGCGACAGACAAACAAACCTGTAATGGAGGGTTTGGGATTATTGAATTTGGAGACGGAAATTTTAGGGTTTCTTTGCTTTTGCTTCTTGTTCTTGTTCTTGAGAGAGAAGAAACAGAAAATGTGTTTTGTGCGCGGGTTTGGAACATTTTATACTTTCTCTCGAGAGAGGGAAAATTATTGAAAGTTCAAGGCTTGCACGTGACAAGCTGCTAATCAAATAAATATATTTGAAAATAATATTCAAAAGAAATACTCCCTCCGTCCCATTTGAACCTTCATTTTTTACCCAAATGGGTGTCCCATCCTTTCCTAAATTGGTACCAAATGTAAGTCTCATTTGTCATACTCACTCACTTCTTCCTCTCACATACTTAAATTATGGGCCTACTTGTCATACCCACTAACTTTCCCTTCTCACACATTTAAATTGTAGGCCCCACTTGTCATACCCACTAACTTTTTCTCTGTCACAACCCTTCTTACCCTCATCAATTTTCTTAAATTTTGTGTCATCACCGATATAGTGAAGCTTCAAATGGGACGGAGGGAGTACTACTTTGTTCGCCTCAAATAAATATTCATATTTACCCTTAAAAATCAAGCCCCAAAATAAATGTTCAAACTTACTTTTAAGTTTTAAGTGTACTTGGACATTATTTTGATATAGAAGGAGTAATATGATAAGCAAGGAACATCCAAATTAAATAGTTGGTGCTTAAGTTATCACAAACTGTCTTATTTTCTTTTCTTTTCCTTAAAATATTACTGTACTTATTGTGTTTCAGAAAGTTAGTCTTGTTAGTTTAGATGCACTTTTAAACAATAATTTAGCTGAGTTAAAAAAAAAGTTTACATTAGTTATTCTATTAAAAATCTAAAAAAATATTTTTGATAATATGATACATTAATAACAAGATTTATATTTTCGTTAAAATAATTTAAAAAATAACATAAATTATTGCTCAAAATCCATTCAAACTAACAACAAAAAAGTGAACTAACTTTCTAAAACGGAGGGGATGGAGTATTTCATTTCTAAATTTTAAAAATTTACAGTATTATTTTAACAAGACAATCAAATGAGGCGACGTACATAAAATACGGTGTTAGGCGTGGAGAAAGTCCACAACATGCTAAAATTATTATTAATATACTAACAACAGTAAAGGTCTTAGTATCAAAATAATTTAGCTTTAATACCAGAATGATTTAGTGTCGGTTATATGTCATTATGATTATGATGACAATTTTTTACGATCACTAAGATGAGCCGAGAACTAAATTTTTTAAATTGTTTACAAAAGTTTAATTAAGTTGATAAATATCATATCGGACAATGATACACATAGTAAAAACTCAAAGTGAAAACTCATAGTGAAATACTCTAATCTGTTGGATGAGTTTTTAGCAGTGGGGTCCACAAAGATTTATTACAATCCAACGGATTACAGAGTTTCGCTATGAGTTTTCACTATACACATCATTATCCATATCGTAGTTAGTTATTTCCTACTATTGCTACTATTTTTTTTTTTTTTTTTAATTTATGGAGGGAGTATTATTTAGCAATTGTCATGTTGAAAGAATTTGACTAGCTTATGCCAGTTTTTCAAACACTCATTTTGGCAAGAATGATACTATATAAAATACTTACTTGGTCCGTCCAAAATTATACTACCATTTTTCTTTTTCGTTTGTTTTAAAATATTAGTCTTATTTCTAAAACTAATATATGAAAGTAATTGAATTTTCAAAACTTATATTGTAACTTAAAAATATTTGAAAAGTCAAATGAAATTATTAATTAGTGACGGAGGGTGTACATTTAACATGGAAGATTGAGCTTTCCAAAAGAACATATCCTCCGACGTCGTTTGCTTTCCCGCACTCTCACTTGCCAAACGGCTATTAATATTTTTATATTTAATCAAAATTTATTTAAAACACTACCACATGCAACTTTTTCAATATTTGTTGGCATTCTTTAACACGCAAACTGACAATTTTTTTTATTTTTTTTAATCGAAAAGGGCTAAAGCCACCTAAATTTTATTAAAGTAGAAATTCAAATGTGATGAGGGACTATACCAAAACCATCACGGAAAATAAAGAGCAAACTGACATTATTTAATAATACCATTGACAATGTAATCACTCGACTATCTTTACTCGTTGTATAATTTGTATTTGGATATTAACTAGACCCTCTTTTATTCTAAATTTTCATATGATAATTATAATCTTCACCTCAAATAATCTTAATCCGATTCGATATTTTTTTCTAGTTTTGCGTTGTTATATGACTTCAACAACTTTCATTTCTTTAACTGATACTAGTATTCTGCTCGTGTCTACGACACGGTGATAATATTAAATGAGTTATAAACAAATGTTTCTTGGTTCTAGAATCAAATTAGGTCATCAAATTCACATAATATAGCAAGCTAGTTTGAACTTTATCAATAAGTTTGTTGCAAGACGTTGAACGTTGTCAAATATTTGAAAAGTATTTATTTTTTTAAAAGGGAATAGTAGATGGTTTACAACTCTTCTACTTTGGTTGGTAATTACTCTTTAATTTATGTATAGAATATGAAAATTTGGCATGTGAACCACTATAACACCCAAATAACAATGCTAGTAAAAGGTAAAAATTGTCTTTCTCAAATTATGGAGTACATGTTAAAATTAATAATCAACATAGCAAATACAAACCAAAAGCATAGAGAAACATGAGAAAATAAATAATCATGCTTGATAGTATAAGATCTTTTTGTTAGCATCAAGCACTACATTACTTAAAAGAGCCCCAAAAATCACTGTATAATGGAAACTATTATTAAAAAAAAAAAAAAAAAACCTTCCATCCCTTCATGATAGTCTGCAAATAATTAACTCCCAATGTAACTTTTATATAAAACCAGAAAAACTCAAATACAACAATTATTAATCAATTTAACTTTTACTTTTAAATTACAATAGTATATATTAACATTTCTAACATATACTCAGTTTATATAAAACCCAATAAGTTTGATACAAAATGAGAAAATAGGCAAAAGCTTGTTTCTAAAAACCCTAATGAGTGTTGTGCAGAGAATATAGGGAAAAGTTTTTTTTTTTTTTTTTTTCAAAAGTAAACCTCAACAACAAATCTAATACTGTATGTCATAAAAATAAACATATTACTCCCTCAGTCCCTAAATGAGTGTCCATTTTCAAGAAATCTTTGTCCCTAAATGAGTGCCTTTTTTGAACATAACTTTCTCCCTAAACGTTTTTTTTTTTTGAAATTTTTTTCACCGGTTTCTTTATACGTGTAAAACTAAAGGTTTGAAAAGGAGATTACAAGATTATATATGAATCGTTGTTATCAAATTGTTCAAAAAATTGAGATTTTCAATGTCCCTTAAAATGAAATTTGGACACTCATTTAGGGACAGAGGGAGTACAAATTATCAGGAAAAAGTACATCTAAAACCCCTTATTAACTAAAAATAATTATCATTTTTTTTCACTTTTGTTATGAATAGGCAAAACCCAAAACAATGGGGAAATAAAGGAGATCAAACTTGAGAAATTGCCAACTGAAAATTGAGAGCCATTAGGTAACGATTCCTAAACAATATTTCTTTCGTAAGAAGGAATGCCCATCTATACTATACCATTCAACAATCTGCAAAGCCAACTATAAAAAAGGATTAGCAATAACTCACATAAAAATAGTGTTCTTTTACCATATAAAGAACATAAACCAAGATCTAATGTTTCAACATATTAATACATTACCCTATTAGTACGAATCATATGATTTAAAAGAAAATGGTGCAAACTGCAGTGAGCATTAGCAAACACGCACGCACCGATAGCGGTTGGTTTGCATTGTACAAAATGAAAGTAAAAACATAGGTTCCATCCAGCTCTTCTCACTTCGACATACACATAAAAACATGTCGCTCTGATTCAGTTATCTCACACGGAAAAAAAAAATGATGCAAGGAAACAACTGACACCAAAACTCTACATCGTATCACATTAAGCATCAAATTGCATTCAACTTGAGCCACATGTAATTACTGTGTTTACAGAAAACTACCTCAGATATATGAAGTCTCCCTTTCTCATCATAATAGTTACTTAATATTATCTCAACTACTCAAAATACGCTCACAACAATAAACAAATAATGCACTCATTCATTATCAATTAAATCAAAACAATTTTTGCATTTCACATGGATATCTAATAAATTGTAAGAAGAAAATTAAGAAACAATTATTTGATTATTTACAGTCGTTTTAAACGTCACCTTTAGTACACCATGTTCTCCATTTTGCCTATTAATTACTCCCTCAGTCTCAAAATAGATGTCGTTTTGGGAGTTAAATTTTGTCTCAAAATACTTGTCGTTTCACTATTTTCAAAGCTTTTTTATTGCTCTATACCAATTATACCCTTAATAATGATAGTGAACTATCTCTTACCTAACCATTTAATTGCCTAGGTAGTTGAATTACTTTAGGGGTATTTGGGACTTTTTCATATGCATTAATGACATTTCTTAATATGTGTGAAACACTCCAAAACGACATCTATTTTGAGACGGAGGGAGTAATTAGCAATTAAGTATCTCTATGTTATTCTCTCTTTTTTAATTTGTTTGCTACGAATTGATTTGTTTTAAATTACCACTCTTGATTGCTTAATACTTTTGACAATTTATAACGGTTGATGTTAAAAGTAAGTAGTCGTTTTTATTATTATTTATGAATGTGATGTTTTAACTTATCATTAAATTTATATTAGTTTTTACTAATAATTATTTGATGAATTTTCATATTACTCATTAATCATGATCTTGTATCTTTTTTATTATTAAATTTAAATTAAATTAGTATTATTATTTGATAAACATTTATTGTCATGATATTTACATATTGAATGTATTTTTGACTCTTGAGTTTCCAAGACTCTTATCTAGTACTCCCTCTGGTCTCAAATATAAGCAAAAATAACTAAAATCACACCTATTAAGAAAGTAGTTAAGTTAGTTAATTGTCTTGATTTTATAATAAAAACATGTTAAAATTACTAATATATCCTCATATTAAATGTGTAATAAATGTGCACTTGTATTTGAAAATGAATAATTAAATAGGGGCAGTTTTGGTAAAAGAGTATTAAATGGTCTTGAAATCCCTTAGAGTAGCTTATATTTAGGTAAAAAAAAAACTCACTTTTGTTGCTTATAATTGAGTCCAGAGGGAGTAGTATATATATAGTGTATAGAAGCTCTTAGAAGACATTCTTCTTCTATGAGTAGAAACATAAAGTTAACTTGTATAGTAGAATAAAAAGTTAACTATTAGAAGTTAACTTATATCTTCTTCTCTGAGTAAAAACATAAAATTAACTACATCAAGTTAACTTGTATAATAAAATAAAAGGTTAACTTTTAAAAGTTAACTCATAGAATAACTATTACTCCCTCCGTCCCAGAGTAAGAGTCATACTTTCCATTTTGGTACGTCCTAGAGTAAGAGTCATATTCCTAAAATGGCAAAGAATCTTTACTATTCACCTCACTCATTCTCTCTCCTATTTTACTTTTATACTCACAACACCAATCAATTCACTATTCTCTCTCACTCATTCTCTCTCCTACTTTACTTTTACACTCACAACATTTACATCACTTCCAATATTTATTAATAAGAGTGCAAATGAGGGGTAGGACTCTTACTCCGGGTCGGAGGGAGTATAATAATCTAGTACTATTAGCTAATATCCAAAATATGAAAAATCATCTTGTTAATGACTCATCGCCTACGTGGCTTCACAAAATGCAACACGTGTCACACCCAAAGGCTTCCGCCTTGACTTTTAATATATATTCCCTCTGTTCCGGGTAAGTTGCAACATGGAAGGGGAAGCACAAAAATTAAGAAAGAAGAATAATTAGTGGTTGGGAGGAAGAGAGAGAATGAGTGGAGAATAATGAGTGGTTGAAAGGAAGAGAAAGAATGAGTGGAGGATTATAAAAGTACTCACTCCGGTCCAAAATAACTGTCTTTTTTGCATTTGCACAACTATTAAGAAATGTAATAATTATCATGACTTAGTGACAAAAGTTCCAACTTTACCCCTATTAAGTGTGCAACTTTCTTACATTAATGTCTCACACTAAGATAATTAATAAAAGAGAACAAGTTTCAATGCAAGGATAAGAGAGACATTTAGCTCAAAAGTGACAATTATTTTGAACCAAAATTTTGGTCAAAAAGTGACAGTTATTTTGGACCGGAGGGAGTAATAAATAGTTTCCTTATTTGGCATTGTTGCAACTTAAGTGGAATGCCCAAAATGACAAATTGTTGCAACTTACCCGGAACGGAGGGAGTATAGATTTTCGTACGACTTTTTAAACGTATTAAAGTTACATTATACTACAAATTGAGTGATTTTAAAGCATTAATAAAAGTTTAGACTAATTTAGTAAGATAAACAATAAAAAAAAAAAAAAAGCAGCTTGTCATGCGTTCAAAAAAAAAAGAAAAAAAAAAAAAAGAAAAGCAGCTTGTCTCGGCAACTATAAGTGTTCCAAATCCCGAGTGCTCAAATTCAAAACTCGCGCACATTCACACAAAACACATTTTCTGTTTCTTCTCTCTCAAGAACAAAAAGCAAAAGCATAGAAACCCTAAAATTTCCGCTCCAAATTCAAGAATCCCAAACCCTCCATTACAGGTTTTCTTTCTTTGTTCGCTTACAATCTCTAATAATTTGTCAGTTCATCTTGTTAATTTCTTGTGTGCGAGCGTTTATACATATATCAGTAATTTTGTATGCATACATGATTAACTCGTGTATCGTAGCTTTCGATCTCAACATTATGTGTTTCTCTGTTGTTCTTGTTAAATTTTGCTCTTGGATTCACTATAATGATTTCAATTCCAAAATCCGAGCGATCTTTTAATGGAAACACAAAATATGAGTTTACAGCATTAAAATTTGAGTAATTTAAACTGAATTGGTGTTGTAGATTTGGGAATTTTGTCAAGAATCATAGAAATTTGAGTAATTTAAAGTGAATTAGTGTTGTAGATTTGGGAATTTTGTCAAGAATCATATGAATGTAATAAATTTGTTAACAAATTAAGAGTAATGGTATATTTCATCTGTCTCGATGAAAGCATGTGTTGTACTGACGATGATATGACTATATACAGCAAATAATGTTACAGAAATTTTTGTATATGTGGTGCTAAAATTTATTGAGAACTTCCTGTGTTCATCAAAAGTAAAAAACGGACACTTACATAGGGATGTGGATTGCTAACAGAACAAAACAGAGAAAAGCAATTGTATGCATTAAAGTGTTGTACAATACAACTATCAGTGTTTCAACAGTTATACTATGAAGCAATTGAAATGTATATATACTTTCATGAGTCATAACTTTTGGATTGCCAAACTTTAGTACTAGATTTTCGATTTGCCTCATAGTAGTTACTAAGCATATTGATATAGCCTGCTTACACATTCTCACGATTGCTTAATTTGTTAGAACCGATACTTGAAGTGGTACAAGTAAGTTGCTCCCTGCTATTTTCGTAGTCAAAATGAGGATTGTTCTTGATCAGCATATGGCCAGACTCACAGACATGCTTAGTGCAAACAGTTGCATTTTTGATGACCGTGAAGAACAGGAAACATGTGAGGCTCTACGTAAGTTTTTCAGCTCTGAACAACCCAAACCCGAGATTATTCTTGATCAGGATATAATCAGACTCTTAGAACTCCATGTCAAGAAGAGAGATAAAGTGAAACAGGTCCTGAAAAATAAGGAGGGGAATATCAGTCTGTCGGTGGATGTGATAAGTTCAGGAAAGGCTGATAACAAAAAGGGTTTAGAGTACATGTGCCTAACTGCTCATTTTATTGATCACGAGTGGATATTGAGAAGGTTTGTTCTTGATTTTAGTCCGATAGGAGGTGAGGAGAAAGATTCTCCAAGTGATATCGTACTTAGGTGTTTGAGAGACTGGGAAATCGTAGATAAAATATGGACTATTACTATGGTCAACGGAATTCTTTACGATAAGATGTTTGAGGCTGTTAAGAATGAGATTTCCGGTGCTTTGCTCATTAATAAACTCCGACGTGTGAATTGCTGTGCTGACACTGTTAAAACTGTTGTTCAAGATGCATACGAGAGCATCAATGATATTCTTGTCAAGATTGAGGACATGCAGTCATTTAGAGATGAGTTGTCAACATGGGAAAACAAGAACAGTCGTTTAGACGTGGCTATTAATCGTACATGGGAAACAAGGGTTTTTTCAAGCATCCCTTATGAAGATAAGAGAAAAGTTTCTGATGTTTTTAAAGTTGTCGACAAAATCTACGAACTTGTTTCTCCTTTATTTGGAAGGGGATATCAATCTGCAAATGTATTTCTTTGCAATCTTCATGAGGTTCTGTTTTATCTGATACCCATTTTTATTTCTTCAAACAACTTTATGAAAGGTGTGGCTGAGAAAATGTTGGGGACTTTGGACAAGTACGTGATACATTCATACTTCTTATTGACGACTGCTACAGTAATGGATCCACGTTTGAAGTTGAAATACCTTGATTTTTTTTTACAGAAACTGAAATGCAATCCATCAGAAATTGAGAAGTTCTTGAGTGGGATAATTCAGTCTCTCTATAATGAGTATGCAGCTCGTTATTCCAAGAAAGAGAATTTTTCTGGTTGCATGTTAATGCACGAGTTCAGTCTGTACACCCACTCTACTAGTCCGGCTTTGGTATCAGAATTTCAAGGCTATTTGGAAGAACCTGTTTTGGATTGGAGCAGTGATTTCAGTGCGTTGACTTGGTGGAAAGTCAAAGGCTCCTCCAAGTATCCTATCCTCTCTAGCATGGCTCGTGACATTCTGGCCACTCCGTTTACCACCGCTGTTGGTGATGATTCTTTGCTGATTGAACAAAGGAAATTTGAATCTTGTCTAGCTTCCATTGAGCCAAATTTGGCAAACGCCTTTATGTGCATTCGCAGTTGGTTACTGAATCAGAATCCGGCGCTCTCCTCTCTTTTGAGCCAGTTTTAATCCCTGGAGTTAGTTGAAGGTATAAAAAGATAGAAAAGGAAATGGTTTCATTTTGTTGTAATGTTTAGGGGAATTGATAGCTTTGGCCCATCTGCTAGCTGTAAAGATTCAGACTACACTCAAAACTTGTTCTTTACTTGGGCTGATACAATACAATACAATATATACTACAAATTGTTGTTTCTTTTAATCTGTGTATTTAGGTTAAAAAAAAATGCACTTTATTCAATATATGTTGGGGTTAACTCTTTATGTGATGGGGAGCTGTTCTGTTGCAAGCAAAGCAAAGTGGGATGTATGACAAGAGTATCTATCTCATACAGGTATAAAAGGGGGGGGGGGGGGGGGGGGGATAAGAAGGTTATATGGTTTTTCTTGGAGATTCAACAGTGTAAGTGATACTATATATATATATCTATATATATAGATATCACTTACAAACTGATGGTCTATATGGGGGCAATATGTTGTCGCGGTTGTCTATTAGCGGGTGCATTTGCAGTCCAGGTTCATTCCGCGATTGTGTATTAGTAGGCTGCATTTGCAGTCCAGGTTCATTCCGTTGCGGGTACCAAATCACTTACTCTAATTCCTTGGTGTTTATATCCAAATCAAGTGCTCTGTCTGAAATATTTCTACTCCGCACCCCAAATTTTGGGATGCAAAATGTAATGGTCACAAACAAGGACAAATTCATTCGTTGTTGACAAATTCGTTAGTTAGTAGGGAGCATTTTAAGGAAAATGAAGAAAGTAGGCGTTGATATGTTGTGGTCACCAGTGGCGGAGCCAGCAATTTGTATCAACGGGGAAAATATTACACAATAAAAAAAATTAACTGTGTTTTCTTCAATGGGGACAAATTATTACTTTTATGTCAAAGGGGGCAAGTTTCAACAAATTGCACTAAACCCCCTAAACTTTTGTAAATTTTGCACTAGTAAAATTTTGTTTTCTTAAAATCAATGAGGGCAATTGCCCCCTTTGCCATGGAGTATGTTTGAGATTAAGGTCATCAATTTGGTACAATTTTGCAATCTCTCTCTAAAATAGTGGGACCTACCCGATTCAAATTAATTTGAGACATTGACGCTAAAGCTGAGAGCATATGAACCAAGTTTCTTTAAGTTTAGGATAGCAAGAGAGATACTTTACTAATACTTGTTCTGACATCTGAACCAAGTTTCTTTAAGTTTTCATTGACAGATAGAATAGAGAATCGCTATTAGCACTCCAAATTCCATTTTGAACACTCTAAATTTATAGTCAAATGGGAAGATATTTTGGGACGGAGGGAATATATGTCATGCATGGAACAACAACATGATCTTCATTGAAAAGCGAAATACATTATTTACAAATTTCTGTTGTCATATGAATTGTCCCTCTTTCATCCCTCAAGATAACAGAAACGTGTAAGGGGTTAGGATATGAACCTTTACTTCCAGGCAAAAGAAAAACACTTGCAACAGAAGTAGTGTTCTATCTGACCGAGTCTACAGCCTCAACCTGTTGTCGAGCAAGATATTTCTCCCTCCTTTCTTTCTGAAACGGAAAAGAAGAGAAGTAACGTGAGCAGAGAGAAACAAAGGTCAACAACATATATGTATTTTTGTATAGATATTACTATTAATTCACGAGAATAAATCTTTTTCCTGGTTCTGAATGGGAAGGATACATTTCCACAGAAACAGATATTGTACACTGTTGGAAATCAGAGAGAGAAAAATAAAAGGCGAAAATAGTACTACATCTGTCACAGAATGGATGTATTTATCACCAGACTAAGCACGAAGACAAAATCCCCGAGTATGCTAAGAGAGAATCGTCGGATATAAATTATTTAGAAAATTATGGCATATGAGTGAAGCAGTTGTGGATGATAATATTAATGTTATCCGAGAGAGCTTTTCATGAGGGACTACTACTTCCACATCTCTAAAAGCTCCCAAGAGACATTCTAGTCACAATTCACGACGACGTGAAGATGCACAACCAAGCAGTACGCTGCTTGATCATGCTTACAGAACACATGGTGGGAGGTGGAAATCCCCTATCAGATAACCTGGGCAACCCCCCCCCCCCCACCCCCACCCACCAGAGCCCTCACCTACCCAGGGGGTGGGGTTATCATTTTGGAAAGTAGCAAACTCAGTAACATATTGACTCAAACAAAATATGGAGTGCCAATATCATTACAAACACAAACATGCGCATGCACATCAGAAACAGAATCTGGCTCTTGGTGACTTACCCATTCATCTATAACAAGGCCTTCCCCAATGACACGTGATCCTGTATCTGCTGGAGGTTTTATGCGTGTCTCTACTGCAGCGGCAGCTTCTGCTTCTGCCAACTGATGCTTTAATTTTTCTAGTGCCTGAACAAGAACATATCATAGTTAACCTTATTATGGTTTACAAACATCACAAAAATGACTAAAAACAAATGAACCACAAAAAATTATATATTCTGAAACTGTTTCTGACTTACAGGAGAAGGCCGCTCTGCATCCAAGAAAACTACTCTCAAAATTTTCTCAACAACCACTTGATCCTTTTGCTCATCAAACTGAAACAATAAAGAAGCATTATTCCAGTAACTGTAAACTACATCGCGAAAACGATAGATCATTTATAATACTACAATCGAACAGAAACCATCACAAGGCAACGAGCACAGAAAAATTGCAACTCAGTAATCCATGAATTCAAACGAAAGCAATTTTTCAAAATTTAAAATATTAATATCGTATTGGTCACTCGTAGAGCATTCGTCCCTGCTCATAAATGGTCAGTCATGTGCACCAGAAGCATCAACTACAAGGTAACAATCTAAATAGTACTTCAAAAAAAATTAGGGAAGGGGACAAAATAAACACTCTCTGTGAAGTTTAGTGTTCTACTCCAGAACAACAAGCAATGAAGGGGAGAAAACCACCTACAGATGCCAAAAGTGCATGTACCGTACACATTGAAAACACAAGTTAGGACGTCTGACATATATGATGTTTCATATTGAAATATGTTTCACTTTTAGTTCATCTTGCCTCAATAAAACACTGAAGAACAATAAGTATACTCCTCCAATTGTTCGGATTAGCTACCAATTCAATAGTTCATTGGGTTACGAAGTTAATTGGACTGAATAATTGCATGGTGAGTCAGTCTTTTCTCCAACCTCCCGTATCTGAATATGGCAAAGCCACCTTATACTAGTGATATGCTACTGAAAACATTCAGATTTAGGAGGCCTGCTTTTTTGAATACTGGCACTAATTATAAAGCCTTGCAATATTGCCACTGATCTCAGGGCCCTTTTCAATCAAAAGGAGGAGCATGTGAGGCCCATAATAGAAAGGTAGTTCCAGAATCAGTAACACGCTTTGGCCAAAATATTCCACTATTTGTTTTACTAAACTACAACAAAGAGAGATTCCAAGTAGAAAGAAGACATACACCTAACCAGAGAATCACTTTTGAACTTAAATACCCCCTTAAGCATCACAAAAGCTTTTTGTCTCGAATAAAATCTGATTGCTTGTATGCCACAATATCAAGGATTAGAGAATCTAAGTTCTGATTGAAGTGAACAGAGTCCATACCTACGATATGCCCATTAGCTTGAATAGTTGGATCCAATTTGGCAAGAGGATAGGTATATACTGTTGAAGCTTGATATACATTGTAAGTGCTCTCTCTAAAACCTTAAGGTTTTAAAGGAGTTGGTTACTTAACATGGTATCAGAGCTCTGGTTATCGCAAGGTCAGAGGTTCGAATCCTTCCGCTTGCATATTATTACCCGGATTATTGAGTGCTAAAAATTGCACTTTGTTGATGCCCAATAAGTGGCATGTTTGTTAATCTCTCCACGTGTGTCACCGGGTCACACGTGAGGGGGAGTGTTGAAGCTTGATATACATTGTAAGTGCTCTCTCTAAAACCTTAAGGTTTTAGAGGAGTTGGTTACTTAACATATACTCTATTGTTCATAGAAAGAGTTGGCTTTTAATTTTTATTTTTCTAATATAAGCCAGATATTTTTGAGAAGTAAATCCACAACAAAAAAAAAGGATTTTTTTTTTGTCTAAAGTACTAGTACGTAACTAAATTAAGACTTGAAAAGTGGAGTTTCCGACACATAACATGACATTAAGCAAGCTTTACTGGGAAAAGAAATTCACTATACTAACTTATTAAGTCTGCTGTTTTAACTATATTAGTCTTCAATTAAGTACTTTGAATTATGGCACATAATTATACAATCTAGTACTCCCTCTGGTCCAAACTATCTGTCACTTTTGATCAATTTTTTTGGTCCAAAATAACTGTCACTTTTGGTTCAAGACAATTAGAATTCCTAGTTTACCCTTACATTGGAAGTTGTTTTACTTTATTAATTGACTTAGGTAGTGTAATAATGTAAGAAAGATGAACAATAAATAATGGTAAACATGGAACTTTCACCATTAATATGCCGTAATAATTGTATTTCTTAATCTTTGTAAATCCGCTAAGGATTTACCCTTGCCTGTCCCAAGCCAGGATAAAGGATGAGGGTTGCGGTAGGCATGTGACAGCCAGCGTAAAAACTTTGTCACATTTCTTATGACATGAATCCGAATATGAATATCGTTGGGGCGTTCCCTTCACAGCGACGCGCTACACTTCCTAGGCCTGGGTGTAGTGATAAGTATGCAAAGGTTGCTAGGTCGTCGCCCGGAAGCGACGCGCCACCTCGGCGTCCGGGGGTGGTGTCAAATATGCAAGGGTTCCTGCATTGCGGACGAGTGCGGGTAAAGAAGCTAGTCCATGGTGGGGGTAAGATTAGTGGGATGCGCTTTGGAACTTGGAACATAGGCTCTTTGACAGGGAGATCAGCAGAAGTGGTGGAGGTTATGAGGAGGAGGAAGATTCACATAATGTGTCTACAAGAAACTAAGTGGGTTGGAGAGAAAGCTAAAGAAATAGCACCTTGGGGTTTTAAGCTATGGTATTCAGGAAAGGAGAAGGGTAGGAATGGAGTAGGTATCATTATTGACAAGGAGTATATCGATGATGTTGTGGAGGTGTACAGGAAGAGTGACCGGATTATTGGTATTAAACTTGTGGTTAGTGATGAGATTATAACTATTATTAGTGCCTATGCACCACAAGTAGGGTTGGACGCATCTATTAAACAAGAGTTCTGGGAAGATTTAGAAGAGGTTGTGCAACGCGTACCTAGTGGTGAGAAGTTAGTCGTTGGTGGCGATCTTAATGGACATGTGGGGTCTAGTCGACACGACTTTGAGAGCATTCATAGAGGTTTTGGTTTTGGGGAGAGGAATGAAGCAGGGAACGGGATCCTGGAGTTTGCGATGGCGTATGACTTGAGTATAATTAACACTTGGTTCAAGAAGAGAGAATCACACTTGGTGACCTATAGAAGTGAAGGTAATGCAAGTCAGATTGACTTCTTCTTAGTAAGAAATGCTTGTAGAAAGAGTTACACTGACTGCAAGGTTATTCCAGGTGAAAGTACTGCAACTCAACATAGACTTGTGGTACTTGATTTTCGAAGTAGGAGAATTTCAAGGAAGAGAAAACCACTAGTAGAACCTAGAATCAAGTGGTGGAGGCTTCAAGGGGAGAATCAACAGAGATTTCTAGCTAAGATGGCCACTACTGGTATTTGGTCGGGTAATATGGAGGATATGGATATAGATTCAACATGGACTAAGATGGAGCATACCATAAAGGAGGTGGCAAGAGAAATCCTTGGAGAATCTAAAGGAAGTGTGCCACAAAGTAAGGACACATCATGGTGGAACGAGGAAGTAAAGCAAGCGATAAAGAGCAAGCGAGAATGCTATAAATTATTGGGAAAATGCAGGAGTGAAGAGAACTATGAGAGGTATAAGGAGGCTAGAAGAGAAACAAAGAAAGCAGTAAAAGATGCAAGAGCAAAGGTGAATCAGAAACTTTATGATAGATTGGATACAAAAGAAGGGGAAAAAGACATCTATAGACTTGCTCGTATGAGGGATAAGAGGACAAGAGACATTGGGAGGGTTAAATGTGTTAAGGATGTAGACCAAAGAGTGTTGGTCGGGGATAAAGAGATAAAAGATAGGTGGAGTTCGTACTTCAATACCTTGTTTAATGGCAATCAAGAGCAGGATATTGGAGATATAACTATCCCTTCGAGTATGATTAATCGAGATTTTATGCGGCGAATTCAAAAGGGTGAAGTGGAAATGGCGATGAAAAAGATGGGATTAAAGAAAGCCGTAGGGCCGGATGGAATACCAATTGAGGTGTGGAGATGTTTTGGGGAGAGGGGAATAGATTGGTTAACAACACTATTCAACAAGATATGGAGAAGTAACACAATGCCATTGGAGTGGAGAAAAAGTACCCTAATCCCTTTGTATAAGAACAAAGGTGATGTCCAAGATTGTACCAACTATCGAGGGATCAAACTAATGAGCCATACTATGAAACTTTGGGAAAGAGTGATTGCACAACGGCTAAGAAAAATTGTGAATATTTCGGATAACCAATTTGGATTTATGCCCGGCAGATCGACTATGGACGCAATCTATCTTATGAGACAAATCATGGAGAAATATCGAGATAAAAAGAAAGATTTGCACATGGTTTTCATTGATTTGGAGAAGGCGTATGATAAAGTGCCAAGAAAGGTACTTTGGTGGGCTTTAGTAAAGAAAGGCGTTTCAAAGAAATATATTGATATCATCAAGGACATGTATAATGGAGTTAGTACTAGTGTACGGACAAGTGTTGGGAAGACAGAAGAGTTCCCTATCACGATTGGAGTGCATCAAGGCTCTGCACTTAGTCCCTTTCTCTTTGCCCTGATAATGGATGAAGTGACGAGGTCAATCCAAGATGCTATTCCATGGTGTATGTTGTTTGCAGATGATATTGTGCTGATTGATGAGACAAAAGAAGGTGTTGAAAATAAATTGGAGTTGTGGAGACGCACTTTGGAATCTCGAGGTTTTAGGTTAAGCAGAAGCAAAACTGAATATATGGAGTGTAAATTTAGCAAAGTTGGAAGCAGAGAGGCAGGAGTGATCACATTCGATGGAAAGATTGTCCAAGCTTCCGAGTTCTTTCGCTATCTTGGATCTATTATCCAAAAAGATGGAGAATTGGATGGAGATGTGGCTCATAAGATTAAAGCAGGTTGGTTGAAGTGGAAGAGTGCCACAGGGTTTCTTTGTGATCGTGGCATGCCAAATAGATTAAAGGGAAAATTCTATCGTACGGAAATTAGGCCTGCACTGCTTTATGGCACTGAATGTTGGGCCGTGAAACAGTGTCATATTCATAAGATGAATGTAGCGGAGATGCGTATGCTACGATGGATGTGTGGGCAGACAAGAAAGGATCGATTGAGAAATGAGGTGATCAGGGGTAAAGTAGGAGTTGCGCCCATTGAGGATAAAATGAGGGAGCATCGTCTAAGGTGGTTTGGTCATGTGAGACGGAGACCGAGTGATGCACCGGTTAGGAGGCCTGAAGAGTGGAGAAGTGATAAAATGGCGAGGGGTAGGGGAAGACCCAAGCAAACTTGGATTAAGGTGATTGAAAATGATATGAGTTTACTCGGAGTGGATGAAGATGTGGCGTTGAAGAGGCCGGAGTGGAGGCGAAAATTCATGTGAATGATGGGGGTTGATCGTACTTTTTATTATTATTATTTATTTATTTATTTTATTTTATTTTCTCCATCTTTTTCCTCTCTTTCTCTCTCTCTCTCGCTCTCGCTCTCTCTCTCTCTCTCTCTCTCTCTCTCTCTCTCTCTCTCTCTCTCTCTCTCTCTCTCTCTCTCTCTCTCTCTCTCTCTTCTCTCTCTCTCTCTCTTCCTTTTATCACGATGACATATGAGGATTCATGTTAGCCGACCCCAAATTATTTTGGGACTAAGGCTTTGTTGTTGTTGTTGTTGTTGTTGTGAAAAGTCAAAAAATGACAGATATTTTGGACCGGAGGGAGTAACAAACGAAATGACATGATAGGGGATCTCCTGGAGAAAAGTTAGATTAGCCAATGATCGTATGCATTTTAAATGATTTTTTTTTTTATATTAACCCTACATTAACATAATTTCATCTGGAAGACAACTAATGAAAATAGGCAAAATGCAATCACAAATGATAGCCGAGAACTGCATGCATTAACTAATCGCAGAGCAATTATAAGACAGATCAGAATAATATTAAATGATGTTAATCTAGCAAGCATACATCATAAGGTTCCATCACATAGATAATAATAAATGCTCACTCAATAATATTTCAAGATCAGAAACCAGACAGCTTACCAACTCAGGCACATAATCTATTCCTGCTTTCACCTTCAGACTCATGATCTTGAACTTAACTTTGCTCTTTTGGTCTACTTGTTTTCCTTTATTCTCTGGTTGCTCCACAAACTTGAAAACTGTCATCAGATTGTGTTAATTGGCTGTAAATTACTCCTTTATACAAGAAAACTACAATTCCCAAAAATTGTTGTCTTCTCCTACCAAACTAAATTATGAAAAAAGAAAGATAGAGGAGATCCTTACCGGTAGCAATGATGCTTTCACCAGGACCAAGAATACCTCCAGGAGGTCGCATATAACAACTCTTTGGTGCGGTTGTTTGAAACTAAAGCACAATTAACAGGAAAATACAAAATCATTAATTCTCAGTAATAACTTGTTGAATTACTATTGTGTTTACATTGTTTTTCTCAAATCAAGGTGGAATACAAAACTCAAGCATTTCATCAACAAATTAGCGTTGAATACCTTGAAAGCAATGTGAGACCTGCTCCTGTTCTTAATCCTAACAGCACTTCTCACCTGTTTTCCAGGCTCGTCTTCAATGCCGAAAATCAAAATAAACAATCAGTCAAACAATGGCATTTTGACAGCCAACGCAAACTGGAAAACAGTTTTTCAGTTCAATTAATTTATTTAAAATCAGGAGGGACGCCTACCAGTAATAAATTATCATCAAGAAATTGAAACGAAAACGTACAGGGGAAATAGAGAGTGCTAGCCGGATCAAGGCGGAGCCTGCGCCTGGTCGGGAGGAACGATTTGGCGACTGAAGTCACCTTACTTGGAGTCCGACGGTCTAATTCGACACCGTTCCGGTGAATTTGGCTCTGAGATTGAATATTTTGCGCTGACGAAGAAGAAGTTGTTCCAGATTGCCAGAATGGACATAGTCCCCAAAGCTTCACCCCTTCAGAGTGAGAGCCATGACGTTCCGCCATGGTCTCGCCGGATATACTTTGACAACACACTTTCCTTCGTCGGCCGGAACAAGTTTCCCGGTGCCGGTGTATCTCTTTCTCGCGACTGTTGGCAGTTGGAAAAGTGAGTTCACAGAAACGGTTACTCGGACTTGAAAATATGGAATAAACTGGAATTGAGAGAGTTTGTGAGGTCCATGTAAAAGGCTTGATGTTCATGCAATATATATGCCCGATATCTGGAATTCAGCTCCCATGGCTGTACCACTCTGGACACAATTCGACCTTTTGAAAAAAGTTTCATTCATCCCCTTGCTCTTTTTGTTAACACACATTCTTACCCCTTTTACTTCCAAAGTTAGATAAACCATCCTTATGGTGTTTTTTTTTTTTTTTTTTTGGTGGGGGATTCATTGATATACTCACTCACTCCGTCCCGTTTCAAATTACAAAATTTGCAATTTTGGGTGTCTCATAGAAATTACAAAATCCAAAAGTGGAAGTAATAATTTTCAATTAGTGTGACTCACTACTCACATCAACTAGCCCACATACTATTACATACCCCACTTTTTCTCTCCTACCCAATTATCTACACTCACAACACATCACCTTTTTCACTTTTTCCCTTAATTATTGTGGCATGATATTTTTTTTTTTTTTTTTTGCAATTTGAAATGAGACAGAGGGAATATAACGATTCTACTCCTTAACTAACAACAATTATGGGGGGTTGATACTAGGAGTACATACTTTCTTCATCCAAGCAAGGTCTCACCCTTTCAATCTTGACTTATACAAAAGAATCCAATATTTTTTTGAACTTCAAAGCTCGTTATCTTCTCAACTTAAGTGATCTATCTTTGGGCTCGTCTGGTGCACAGTTTCAAAAACTGATATTTTCAAAACAGAGCCTTTTTTTGGACGCTACTATTTGGAGCGGCTAAAAATGACTTAGATTTTTGAAAAGCTCTACTCAAAAACTCTCTATTGAGACGCTTAATTAGCAAAAAGCTGATTTTTTTTCACTGAGTTTTGAACGCGCCGCTCTACCAAACAAGCCATTTGTAGTACTCCTCCCTCCCATTACATTTAAATTAACGACATTTGTATTTTATGGTAAACTTAAGTGTATTTCAACAAAACATTAATATCAATCTAATCATCTTAGTGAAATTCTAAAATTATCTTTGATAAATTATTTAGAATTTCATTAGGATGATTATATTGACATTTATATTTGAACAAAATTCATTTGTGTTGATAAAAAAAAATGTTGCCAATATAAATTGGAGCGAGTGAGTTGCACCCTTGACATCAATGCATAGTTTTTATGTGTGGAGAAAACTGAAAAGAGTGCATATTTATATAAAATTATATGCATAAACACTTTCTAATTGTTTGTCCATTTCAAAATATGTGCCAATTTTAGCCCAATGTTTTACCATACAAGCAATCAACATATTAGTTATACATATTCCATTAAATATTTGATAATTAAATTGTAACGCTTATTATGAAATGAAGATATGCATATAATCATTCCAAATTTCATTTATAGCACTATAAACTGATCCAAAAAAAAAAATAATAAAAAAAATCAACTAACTTGGTTTGTATTGTAGGTCTAAGATCTTTCACTTTGGTGATATGGAAGGGTTGTAGTGTAACTTGCCTAAATATAAGGGTAATAGAGTCGATATGGGAACACGTCTCTTTTGCTTCACTGGATTTATATGAGTACCTCAGTCCCAGTTTGTTGGACCCGGAACTGCTCCACCAAAGTTAGTTCCATCCCCTACCTAACGGTTCCGATCAAGATCACATAGGCGAGCGGTTTGGGTGTGCGGCTAATATGATTTCAATTTTTTTGGGTCCCACCGAGTTCGGACACATCTCAACCGTTGGATGAAGCTAAAATGAGGTGGCTCTAATCGGAACCATTGGATGGAGCTAACTAGGGGTGCAGCGGTTCGAAATCCTAGTTTGGTATAAATAAATTTAAAATGTTCATGTTAATAGCCGATTTAATGGCTACTATCTATTTAACTGTTCTAAAATGAAATTTGTTTATTTAACGATTGGAAAAAAACTTCTAAGGTTCTGAAATGTATATTGTAAATATCTGGTTTTCATTAGAAATGAAAAATTGATGCACACGAACGCGTGAAGAATTGACTTGTAAGTATGATTGGAATGTAATTGTATCCTTATAATTTATTTATTTTTTTTTTTTTTGTGTGTGAATAGATCCTTATAAAAAAGTTGATAATTACTTTATACTATCAGTGACGTTCAAAATTAATCAAATTTTACCAACGAAATCATCATAATTAAAATAATATAAGAATAAAAAAGAACTGATTTTATCAACATAAGTACACGTCTATTTGCATAAGTTTGAGAAAAATAGACATCGAACTGGTTACCTCATTAACTAGAAATAGATAGCGTGGTTTAATAAAAGGCCAAGAAGTTACTATTTTGAAGTTTTTAAGCTTTTATTATGTACTTTTTTATTTATTTATTTATCTAATGCAATAATAAGATCGTATTTTACTTACCAATTTACTGAATTTAAGTAGAAGAAACACTCCAATTGTAATTTAATTAATGTCAAAAACTATACTCTTTCCGTCTTAGCTTACTTGACACTTATTTTCATTTTGGTCCGTCCCAGCTCACTTGATATTTCCCAAAATGGCTTACTTTTTATAATTTTATATTCACTCTACCCACCACTCATTCTTTCTATTCATTTTTCACTAATCAATTTATTCAACCAACACTACTATTTACCCTCACTCATTCTCTCTTTTCATTTGCTACCACACATTTTTCTTATTTTATGCCCACCTCTTGAGTGTCAAGTAAAGTGGAACAGAAGGAGAAGGAGTATAAATCACTTAAAATAAGAGGAAACAACAAAAGCATATGGGTGGAATGGCTGATTTGTGCAATTAATATTGTTTGGTAGAAAATGTTGGATAAGAGTATTTGTATTTGATAGAGCAATTAATAGTATTTGGTAGAAAATGAAGTGAAATGTGATATGATATGATTAGGAAGCTGAACTGTTTGAAGGCAGAGTAGATAGAAGGTAAGGGCATTCATAATTGTCGGCTCAGAATTTATTTGGGAATTCAATAAGGATATACTCCCTCCGTCCCATAACAATGGGCACACTTTGATTTTTTTGGTCAATTAGATCAATCTTTGACCACAATTTTATGAATATATAGATATCTATATACAATTCTAAAAATAGTTAATGATAGTATTTCTAATAGTAAAACAATAACAAATTTTAAAATTTCATAGAGATATTTAGATATTCATCAAATTATGGTCAAAGATTGACTCAGTTGACCAAAAAAATCAAAGTGTGCCCATTGTTATGGGACGGAGGGAGTATTTTTATACTCCCTCCATCCCAGCCTAAGTGTCTTACTTTCTTTTTTGGTCTGTCCCAGCCTAAGTGTTTTAGTTGCTTTATTACCTAAAATGGACTATGAGACCTACTTGTCATTCTCACACCAAAAACTCCCTACCCACTTTATCTCTCCTACTTTCTCTTACTTACTTTTTCATACTCACAACATTTACTTTTTTTTAATCTTCGTGTAAAGTAAAACTCAGACTGTTAGGCAGGGACGGTGGGAGTATTTTTCTTGAACATGTAAGGATATGAATTTATTTGTTGGTTGGTTTGGTAGGGTATTACTACTAGTAGTAATTATCTTGGGTATTTATTTAATGTCATTCTCAGGTGCTATCCCCATACTGCACATACTTTTCTGTCCTGAAAAATTTATTTTATTTAAAAAAAATAAATATGCTCAATATAAATAAAGTTTGATTAAAAATTAGTGTAGATCTAAATATCTTAGTAATACTCTACAATTGTAATTGATAAATTATTAAGCGATTTCTCAATAAAAAAAATTAAAATTTCATTGTGTTTCTCATTAGATTGACGCTAATATATGGTTAAAGCTAATGCGTATATTGACTATAAAAGTCAATGTTTCGAGACAAAAGGGAGTAGTAGTGAAATTATAAAATACTTTTCTTGGACTTCTCTATTTTTTTTATTAAATATAAATATAATTTTAAATGGAAAGGAAGATGTAGTACATCCATATGTAAATATTCATTTATAACTTTCAATAATGTAAGTTAGATCATCTTACAGAGCGATCACTTGAGGTGTAAAATAATTGGGTAGAATGTTTAGTAAAAGTGAATTAATATAAAATAAATGGGTTTTGTATAGATAAACCCAATATTCTGAAAAATAAAATATTATTTTTATAATACGAAAATAAAAAATGAATTTTGATGAGACATTTAATTTTATTTCTTTATAGTAATATACTTTCCTACCCAACTTTGGGGATGCTTTGAATACTCCAAACAATGGTCTATTTAACATAGCAGCTAGTAGTATTTATCTGGCTCATTAATTTTGATGGTTGGGACGTTTGGGACTGAAAAACATGATTCGATAATTTGTGCTCTCTGGTCCATATAATACTCGCCGGGATAAAAAAAAACAATTAATAAAAGTATATATTTGATATATTATTCATTAAACTTTTGTAAATTTTATTAAAACTTGCGAAAAGTATTAAAGCTCAATTAGCAAGGAAATGATCGAAAAGGTCTCATGTATTTTTCATCATATGCCATCATCTCATTACTCATTTGTCCAACTTATAAATACGCCCGTAGAAAATCTCCAGCCATTATTTTTCTCCGTCAGTGCCACCCGTCGGTAGTTGAATCGATCATTTCTAGTGTTACACGTTGATCCATGGCCTTGAATGATGTTTCAAACTTGCATGTTGTACGTATAGTACGCTTATAAGCATTTAGCCAGTACTCATCTTTAACTCTATCTGTCTCTCTTGGTCTGGCTTTAATTGGAGTATTAAAAAGAAGCTGCAGAGAGTAGAGGAAAATATGAATATGGCTATTAGAGCATTTCTTGATTGTGTTGTTGAGCGCAACTTGGGCCTTGTTTGGTGCTGGCAAATGGTTGTGTAGGATTAATCTGAAATCTAAGAATGATAGGCGTTCAACATTCCCGTACTTATGTTTGGTCTTTAATTTTGTCTTAATCATGAAATGAAAATTAGATTACCATTTGTATGTTTTTTTTTCTTTTCATATGCTTACCTACTGACAGATATTTATTAGTATATTTTATAATACTACTTATAACTTGATGTAGTAGTTATAATATTTCACTAAATTAATTTTTTTTCTTAAAAAAAAATAAATTCTTCAAATCTAACTAAAATTTTATTTTCATAACTTCCAAAAATCTGCAAATTGTTATCCATCTACTATTAAATAGTACATTTAACCAGATTTTCAAGCTTAAACAAAATTCTTCTTTAATTTTTATGCCTTCCAAAAACTTATTAATTCTTATTTTATGTTCATAATCAATTCTTTAAAGCGTACTTTAGTAATGTAAGAAAGAAGAATAAACGTATATTATTCATTAAATGGAAGCATGATAGAAAAACACCATTTTAGCTATCATTGCTAAACTTTAAGTTAAAAAAAAAAAAAAAAAAAAAAATTCCTTTTCCCTTACAACAGCAATTAGTAGCATTAAAATAGAAAATGAGTTGGGTAACGCAGTCACGAGAGAGAGGAGAGACAAACATGGGCGAACGGGACATTAGGATAGAGTTGGATTAGATTTTAGTTTTTTCAAAATATTCCTTAAAGTATTGGTATTAGAAATCCACCCTTCATCGCGGGTATCAGATGTCAATAAATTATAGTTATTTGATTTTCATTGGAAACTAATACCCATACCCATATCCAGTATTATGAGCGAGCTAAATATAAGTAAATATTACACACGAATCAAATACTAATTCTTAGCTTGAATTCCCATGTACCAAACGAGGCCTTAAGGCTTTGTTTGGTCATGACTCACGAATCAACTTTAATAGAAACGTAATCCCAGTCAGACTTTAAATTGTAAAGTTTTATTTTAAAATGTCAATTTAATTACATATTGACAAAATATTGTAAAAAAAGTGATAATACTAGCAAATATCTAAAAATACTATTGATATTAAAATAGATTATCATTATGATTATCATATTTTTGATAAATTTTTGGTCAAATACAATTAAGTTGATTGATCAAATATTTTCAATTTGAGGTAGTATGCTACTTCATCCATCCCAAAATGATGTTTTCAATTTTTAATATTAGTACGAAGGATTTTAATTTATATTTAATTTAATTATTCTAGTGAAAATAAAAAATTTATTTTTGATATTATTGATAATGATGTATCAATGACAAGATTTGTATTTTATTAAGATAATTAAATTTATTATTCAAAATTTCATCATACTCACATAAAAAAAGTGAAAAAAGCATTTTTGAACAAGAGGAAGTTTTGTGTGAGACGGTCTCACACATGAGACGGATCTCGATGAGAGAAGAAATGAGCTTGCTTCGCCCCGCCCATAGGGGCACACCATTTACTCTCTCAATGCGATCCGTCTCATATGTGAGACCGTCTCACACAAGTTTTTGTCTTTGAACGAAGGGAATATATTATCAGTCTATTTTTGTTAAGTTTACTTTGTTAAACGACTGTTTCGAACTCGTGACCTCCGCATAGGAAGCTAACACCGGATAGTAGGGATGGCCAAAATCGGTTCCGGGCCCGGTTCCGGTTCGCCATATATGTGACCCGAACCGGCCCGCGCTTACCCCGGTTCCGGTTGGCACAATCCGGTTCCGGTTAGGCTCCGGTTCCGATACGGTTTCGGTCCCCTCCCCTTTAAAATTATTGAAAAACAAGGGATTTTCGGTCCGGTTCCGGTTCGCCATTTATGTGACCCTGAACCGGGCCGGATGCCTTGCGGTTCCGGTTCGTCCGGTTCAGGTTTCCTCCCCGGTTTGCTCCGGTTCCGGGCTTTTCCGGTCCGATTCCGGTCCGGTTTTACGGTTCCGGTCCGGTTTGGCCATCCCTACCGGATAGTGCTTGAGTTAGAGCTCTTTGGTTTGGTAAGGCCGTCCTTTGAAGTGTGAGGCTTAAAGCCAACTAGTCGGCTGAGGGCCTGAGGGTATGTAAGACTGTAATAGCCCAACCCAACCCATCAAATTTCAATACCCTAAACATAACCATGCAATGAAAAGATATTCCTTACAACTCGCTTGACAATTGGATTAAAATTACATTTTTTGGGTTGAACTAATTGAAGTAAATTTTAGTAAACTTCAGAGTGAATCTTTGTGATATTTTTAATTAATTAAAAAGAAATATTGCTGGAACATATTAGAGAAAGAGAATGACAAATGGAAGTAATTTTGATAAACATCTAATAATATTTATCATAATTTTTTAATAAAAAAATACTACATGAGAAAACCTAATAATTTGGTTATTACTCAAGTTTGTATTAAATTTGCAATTTGGCGATCAAGAGTGTAAAATTAGCTACTCGACGACACGAGCTGACAACAACCACGCAGCACATGTATGAAAGTCTCAAGGCTCCATCCCAATTGTCGAAAGCTTGGTGCCTATCGGAATTCTCTGGGTGACCCTCTTACTTGCCTTCTTATAATTTGAACTCTTGGCCAAAGCCCTACCTCGTGCACAGCAAGACCTGATTACAACTTTTACTTTGTGTTGTAAACTGGTTTAAAATCTAACTAAATGTTAGTTATTTGGCGAAAAATAGTTATGTTCGATCCACATGACTTTTTAAAGGGCCGAATTGTTATTTTAGACTCATTCTTGTAAATTGATTGTTAATCTTAACCTTCTCACTTTCAATTTCAACTTAAATTCATTCCCCCCAAAGTGAAGTTTTCATATCAACACCCAGCACCACCATAATTAACATTGTTATTTTAAAGGGCCGAATTGTTATTTAAGAAGTACTTCTTAAATAAATAACGCTTACCAAAGAGCTCTAGCTCAAGCGGTATCCGGTATTAGCTTCCCATGCGGAGGTCTCGAGGGATGTTCGTGTAGTTTGTAATCAAATAGGTAACGTAATTACTCCAACTAAGAACTAACGAACTAGACTGATCCTGCTCCATTTGCAGATCGGATACATAAATATGAATTAGACAATCCATGACTTGAGAGGAATTAAATAGATGGGGTTTTTTGACTTCCTGACTTTAATACCTATTGATGACGCCCTAGATTTCTGGGGTCACGGAGATAGAACTCCAACTTTGCTGTCTCTTGATCCTGATCACAACACAAACAAGAACACCGTTAAGACCAAGGCCGGGTTGGAATCCGGCTTAGGCCCTCGGGTGTGAGAGTAAGATCTCTGAGGAAAACCTAGGAAGAAGGTTCAATGAAGACCTTGTGTGTGTGAATAGGATAGAGCACGTACCTCTCTCATGGGGCGAAAAGGGGTATATATATGACCAAGGGAAAGAAACCTGCACAAGGTACTAACCACCCTGGTACTGGGGGGACACGTGGCGAGTCCCCAGTGGATCGGTCAGGAGAGTGGCTGGGAAGGTGGCGTGTCTGTCAGGGAAGCATGGTTCCATCACCAACCGTTATGGTGTGTCAGGTACGGTTAGGTGACGCCTCGCGTACGTTTGTGCCAGCTGGGCACTACGGGCTCCTCAGGATGACGGGAGGCAGAGTCAACTCGGGCATATTCATCAGGAGATAAATCCTCTCGGGCTTACTAGCCCGCGTTCCTTGTCGGTTAGGCCTCCAGAGTTCAGGTCCGGTTCGGGCGCGTTAGATCGCATTGATTCTAGACCGGCGAGCATCCGGCCCAGAAGGCTCGGTCTCATCAGTGGCCCCTAACTCCGAGGGTTAGCTCATTCATGTGCGGCGCGAGGAGTTATACTTCCTAGGCTCGATTCGGGCAAATTGCAATTAATGCGGGCACGGATTGCAATGGGACGGGAGTCTTAGAATAGTGGTTGACGAAAGGACAGGTGGGGCCCCTTGTGTCAGGCTAGTGGCGTAGCCATCTGTCTTTTGACATGACCAGGAGCACGTCCATTAAATGCGAACCGTCATCGGTATTCGAAAAAGCAATTCCCGCCTCTTCACTTTTCGGGTTTCGATCGGGTTACCAGATATTTCGGGTCGGTCCGACCCATTTTTGGCGCTATAAATACCACGGATGCTGAATCATTCCAAACTTTCGTAACTTCCGTCTCTCTACCTTCCAGTTCCAACGAATACTTTGCTTCTCTGGATTCCTGACTCCGAAGATCTCGTTCTCGTTCCTCACTTCAAATTCGCAGGTATTGTTCCGCACCTCGCTTTTTTCTTCTTTGTTTCGATTCGTCGTTTTAATTTCTGCCATTCTTTTCGTTGCCGTTTTTCGAGCGCGAACCCTAAAAATTTTGCTCCCGTCGAGCTTTCGGATTTGTACGAGAGTTGTGTGACTTCTCGTAGCCTCGCGTCTTCGAGTCCAAATTCTGGCCCCTAATTTCTGAAAACTTGCTGAAATATTGTTGTAGCCATGGAAGGGCTGGATTTAGGGCGTAAACTCCGTCCCGACCTGTTTGGTTGCTGCCGGAGGACCGGTGGGGTATACAGGCTCCTGTTAAACGCCTGGAAACGGCTGTCCTTGAATGAGTTCATTGCCATAGGTTTAGCGTATAGCTGGGAACCCTGGGTCTTGCCCCTGTTGTGGGAAACAGGTCCCTCCGTCCATTATGACTCCACAAGGATGAGGGTGTTGGGGGGAGAGGAACACTTGGGCATTTTTTTCACGGCTGTTTTAACTCGATTCCCCGATAATGTAGATATGGCTGGAAATGCTAGAAGGTTGGTAAGGTCGTGCGGGGAGCGTGTAGCCTCGAGTGGCCCTGATTCTCTCAGTTGGATGGACGCTCCTTTTAACGAGGACGAGCAGGCACGATCTCCGGGCTTGGCCCCTGGTGTTATTGAAGTCACGAGCAGTGCGGAGGCTTCCGATCAAGAAGTGGGGGTTGATGGTGAAACCGCTCTTGAGGATGAGGTTGGGGCGATCGTGGCTCACGGGCTAGTAGATGAGTCTGAGTCATCTGAGATACCTTCTGACCCCCGGGGGGATTTAGAGAGAATGGCCCCAGGTACAGCGCGTATGGTCAAGCGCATTCGCTCCCCGGTTCAAATATTGGCTTCCTTCCCCGAGGGGCCCGACGATAGGGTCAAGAGCCAGGCCGGAGCTTCCAGCTCAGGAGCGGGCATGGTGGAGGAGCAGGACTCCGATGATGAGTTTTTAACCGTGTACCACATCGATCGCAAAGTCTACCTTGTCGGCGGTCTCGATGATTATTCCTCTCCGTCAGGGAGCAATTTGGCTGGTCCTGCCCGCGTCCGGGCAGATAATATCGCCTGCGTGTTTTATCCCGTTCAGTTTGAGAATGGCCTCCGGCTTCCCTTGGACCCGTTCATTTGCGAGTTCCTGGAGTTTTCCAAGTGCCTTCCCATGGACTTGACTCCCAACGCGATTCGTTACCTGGTGTCTTTTATTGTTGTGAGCAGGGTATTGGGATATGAACCCTCTTTGTCCGCCTTGTACGTTTTCTTCACTCATCAGGTCACCGCGAGCAGTTTGAGCTTGAAAACGAAGCCTAGGTCGAAAAAGATCTTTTCTGCGGCTTCTAATAAATTCGATCAGTGGCAGAGATATCCTCTGGTGATTCAGAATCGACTCGGGTGGCCCTTTTCTAAGCCTGATAATACTTCCCCGCTGTCCATATCTTCCAAGGATTATCCTAGCTCAGATGGGGGTATTGAGCTTGCGTCCGCCATGCAGGATTACCTCGCCCGGCATACGAAATCAGTGACTTTAGAGGACCAGACTGTGGTCGTGGTTGAACAAGTTTTCGACGTTCAAGCCATCATCAACAACGAGAGTCTTTTGGCTTACGCCGGGGTGGCCCCATGCCGAAATCCTGATTTTGAGAGCAGGGTTAGCATGACTCCTATGTGGCGGGATCCTTGCTGGAGGGTTCACCAGGATTTTGCCTTTGCCCATGAGTGCTCTGCTTGCCGATTGGGGGAACAATGCCCGGATCCGGGCTTGACTGGTCTTTTTCATACTTAATCAACTGGAATTCCATACCTGTTAGTTTATCCGATCATATCTGACTGACTGTTACTTTTGCCTGCAGATCCCACTGATACCATGCCTCCCAAGAATATTAATGCCTTGAGATTGGCTGCGAAGCAGCGGGAGGCTGAGGCGAAGCAGCAGAGGCAGGCCGAAATGCGCAAGGCCGAGGCCCCAGGGAGAAAACTGCCGGTTACGGATCTTCTGGACAAGGCAAAGAAGGTTGTTGCAGTTGTCCCGACGACTGGCGAGCTTCCTCTACGGCCCCGCGGGAGCGGACGGGGAAAGGATTTGACAGGCTCGGGGTCTCCCACTCCCTCGCATGATGCAGGCAGAACAGTGCCCGAGGCTACGAAGAAAAGGGGACCGAGTCCGGTCGCTGACCCCTTGCCTCCAAAAAATAAACAGCCCCGCCTGGAGTCTCCTTCTCGCGGCTTTACCGTATCCTCCCCCGCCAAAGGGACCTTATGCTCGGAGCGCTTCCCCGTCGAACTAATTGAAGACAAGGACCGAGCTAAGGAGTTTGGGAAGAAAGTAGCTGAGGCCCCTGAGGTATATGGGGTTGATCTCCATAGCCGCCGCGGCTTCATTCTTATGTTGGCGATGGGCTTCTGCACCGGATGAATTTCCCGGACTATCAACAGAAGGTGCTGTCCAAGACCAACTTCCTGACCGCCCTGGGTCACGCGGGCTTGGCTATGACTGAGGTTAGTGTCTCACTTTCCATGTCTAAACCGACGTGCTCTTTCTTTTTATACATCGATCCTTTGACCCTCTAATTCCTCGTCCCGATTTTTAATATAATCTCCACATGCTCCTTTATTAATCAGGTTAGCAATGACCTGCTATATATGCGGTCTCAGTATGAAGCCGAAGTTGCCTTGGCCGCGGCGAGGGGGAAGAATCTGGCGGAGGCGAAGGATGAGATTGCCCGCCTGTCCAAGGTCCTGGAGGGCTCGGGAGAGGAGCTTAAGAATAAAGATGCCGAGTTGATGACTGCTGTCAAGGAGAACTCCAAACTGAGCAACGATCTCGACGCAGCTCGCGAGGCCAAAGACCGGGCTGAGGCTGAAAAAGCAACCGTTGAGTCTGAAAAGCAACGACTCGAAGCTCGCCTGGCCGAGGCTGAGAAGCGGTTGGAGGAGGAGAGGGAGAAGAACAGGAGCTTATCTGAGAAGGTTGATGAACTGGACGGCAAGGTTTTAGATGCCATGCGGTTTGAGAAAGACCGGGAACTTGTTTTGAATGAAGAGCGAGGGAAAGCCGTGGCCGAGTTTGAGGCGTCTGATGCTTACAGAGAAAAGGTGGAGGAGGCAAGCATAGAGCAATATAACTCAGCTCTCCATACAGTAGGTCGTAACCTGGCAGCTACGGGAAAATACAGTGCGCAAGAGATTGCGATCCTTTGCTCCATTACGGCCTCAGACCCTCAATGTTTTACCGGCCACGCTCTGGTGCCCTTTACCGCGGACCAACTCTCCGAGTTACCCGAGTCTGTCAGATCAACTCTCCCTCCCGTCGCTCCGGTCACCGTCCAAGATCTTCTTTCTGCTATCGACGGGTTCAGATATTCTGCCGCGGGTACCTTGCCTCTGGTCGCAGCTTTGGAGAGGACTTTTGGCCCCGGCGGCCCGTACATTGATGGTATGGTTCTTCCTTACTCTCCTTATGCCTCCGATCTTGCTGATGCTTCTCAGGATCAGTCTGGGTCTGTGCCTGACACTGATGCCTCTGCCTCTGTTCCAGAGATGGAGAATGCTCCTCCCCCGGCCTTTTGAAGATCAGACCGGGTTGCATCCCGGGAAATTTTGTAATAGTGTAGGTCCGGACATTCTCGAACAAGTGATTTTTGGTTTGTATGTGAATAATTGTTTCCAGCTTTGCTATTGACTTCTTTTCTTGCGTGCTCTTTTGTTATCACTCTTTTGATTACATAGCTTAAAGGGTTGTTCTCGCACGAACTGTCTTTGTTTCCACGCGCGTGGTTTAGCTCGGGAGCGTATGGCCGCGCCTTCTCCCACTTTAGTCTAGCTCAAAGGCGTAGGATATGGGCCCTGCAGTATAGCTCGAGAGCGTATGACCGCGCATCTTGGGTCTCAGGAATTTCACAAGGAAATGATCCCACCAAGGAATTCATTCTCCCACTTTAGTCTAGCTCAAGGGCGTAAGACGTGGGCCCTGCGGTCTAGCTCGAGGGCGTATGACCGCGCATCTTGGGTCTTAGGAATTTCACAAGGAAATGATCCCACCAAGGAATTCATTCTCCCACTTTAGTCTAGCTCAAGGGCGTAAGACGTGGGCCCTGCGGTCTAGCTCGAGGGCGTATGACCGCGCATCTTGGGTCTTAGGAATTTCACAAGGAAATGATCCCACCAAGGAATTCATTCTCCCACTTTAGTCTAGCTCAAGGGCGTAAGACGTGGGCCCTGCGGTCTAGCTCGAGGGCGTATGACCGCGCATCTTGGGTCTTAGGAATTTCACAAGGAAATGATCCCACCAAGGAATTCATTCTCCCACTTTAGTCTAGCTCAAGGGCGTAAGACGTGGGCCCTGCGGTCTAGCTCGAGGGCGTATGACCGCGCATCTTGGGTCTTAGGAATTTCACAAGGAAATGATCCCACCAAGGAATTCATTCTCCCACTTTAGTCTAGCTCAAGGGCGTAAGACGTGGGCCCTGCGGTCTAGCTCGAGGGCGTATGACCGCGCATCGTTCGTAGACTTGCAAACGGCATCCGCATCGCGGGCATGCGGTCTGGTTCGAGAGCACATGACCGCGCTTTGAGAACGAACATACTTGAGTAATTTCATAGAACGATAGCAGTTTTATTTACTTTACTCGAACATATTACATTGCCACTTTGTTACAATACATGAGTATTTCCATAATTTCTAACTGCTACTGATTTGCAAAAAGATTTCAAGATCTACCATTCTGTCTTCTAAAGGTAGTACTTTTTCAGATGATCGCTATGCCAGGCGTTTTTCAAGTCTTTTCCTTCTGCCGTTAGAAGCCTGTAGGTTCCCTCTTTGATTATGCGGGCAATCTGATAAGGGCCTTCCCAGTTGGGCGAAAGCTTGTTGTATCCGGGCTGCCTCCCTGTGACTTCAATTTTCCTCAGAACCCAGTCTCCCACGGCAAACGATCTCTTGTTCACCCTTTTGTCATGATGGACTTTTGCCTTCTGTTTATAATTGACCATCTTTGCCCGCGCTTCCAACCGTTTTTCTTCGGTAGAGTCTAAGTCTTTTCTGCGGGCTTCCTCATTCTCTGCTTCATTAAATTGGGCGACCCTATACGTGGGTAAGGCTACTTCCACAGGTGCGACCGCCTCTGATCCATATGTCAGGGAAAAAGGGGTTTCTCCCGTTGAGTTCCTTGTCGTGGTTCGGACAACCCATAGAGCAGTACTGAGCTCTTCCATCCAGCGACCACTCCTTCCCTTCAAACTTTTGTGCAAAGCGGTCATGAGCAACTTGTTCGCGGCCTCGGCCTGTCCATTTCCCTGTGGTCTTGCGACTGAGGATTGTCGATGTTCCACGTTGAGTCTCTTGCACTCCGCCGTGAACTTGCTTTGGAATTGGGGCCCGTGATCGGAGACAATAGCCCGCGGTAGACCAAACCGGCAGAAGATGTGATCATGTACGAACTTGATGATGCTTGCTTCCGTAGTACTAGCCAGTGCTTTTGCCTCAACCCATTTTGTGAAGTAGTCCACAGCAACCACTACCATTTGCGCTCCCCCGGGCGCTTTGGGATAAGGCCCAATCAAATCAATCCCCCACATATCAAAAGGCCAAGTTGGGACTATCAAACTCTGCTCGGTGGACGGCTGCCTTGGTATGTTGGCGAACCTCTGGCATTGGTCGCATTTGCGGACGTAGTCTTCTGCATCTCTTTTCATTGTGGGCCAATAATACCCGAGGAATCTGATTTTGTCGGATAGAGTCCGGGCTCCGGGATGCCCTCCGCACACGCCTTCGTGAACTTCATATAACAGGTTGGTGACTGTCTCGGACCTGACACACCTCAGCAGTGGTTTGGTAAAGGATCTCCGATAAAGCACGCCATCAATAATTGTGTATCGAGCAGCCTGTTTCATCAAGACTCTTGCCCGGTCAGGGTTGTTGGGGAGGGTTTGCCGCTCGATATATTCCCTGATCTCGTCAACCCAATCTTTTTCCGAATCTCCGATTTGGTGGATCTCTATTCTGTCGATGGCTGGGCGCTCGGTGAACTCTATCCAGCAGTCCACACTAAGCTTGGCAATGTCCTCATTTGTGATCCTGGAGAGCAAGTCTGCCTCGGAATTTTCGGCCCGGTTAACTTGGTTCAGCTCATGGTATTCGAATTCCTTTAACAAGTCTGTCGCGAGCTCCTTGTATTTGACCAAAACCGGGTGATTTGTTTCGTATTCCCCTTTCACCTGGTTTATTACTAGTTGTGAGTCACTCTTCACGACCAGCTTTGATACTTTCATGTCCCGGGCTAATTCCAAACCCGCTATCAATGCCTCGTACTCGGCCTGGTTGTTTGAGACCGCGAACTTAAATCTCAAGGCTCGCTTGAACCTTTGACCCTCCGGGGCGGTCAAGAGAATTCCGGCGCCGCTGACTGTCTTTCCCGCGGATCCATCCACACTTAACGACCAGCAATTTTCCGGTCTCTCCCCTGCAACTATTGCCTTCTCGCCTCTCTTTTTCTTTGTCTTTGCAGGTTGGGTTCCGTCCGGCTCGATCTCCTTTGATTCAAATGTGGTCTCTGCCACAAAGTCTGCCAGTGCCTGTGCCTTGATGGTCTTCCGTGGGGAGTAGGTAATCTGGAATTCAGTCAGTTCTATGGACCACGATAGCATTCTCCCCGAGGATTCGGGCTTATGGAGTATCTTCTTCAGCGGGGTGTCTGAATAAACCGTGATTGGGTGGGCAATGAAGTATGCCCGCAGCTTCCGAGCGGCCACCAGCAAGGCGATAGCTAGCTTTTCAATGTTTAGATAGCGGCCTTCCACAGCAGAAAGTGCCTTGGAGACATAATACACGGGTTTCTGAAGTTTGCCCTCTTCCCTTACCAAAACAGCGGCCACTGCATGATCTGTTGCGGCCAAGAAGACGTAGAGTTCCTCCCCAAACACCGGGCTGCTCAATAGCGGCGGCTTTCCCAAGTAAGCTTTTATTTGCTCGAAAGCGATCTGGCAGTCCTCGTTCCACTCGAAGCCCTTCTCTCCTCCTCCTTTATTGCTGGGTCCCTCGATCCACTTTTTCAATTCTCCGGCCTCGACTTTCTGTTGTATTATCTTCTTCATCTGAAAACACTCATCCGTGTTATGCCCATGGCTCTCGTGGTAGCCGCACCACTTCTTCTTGTTCGCCTCATAAGGCTTTCTTTCTAGGGGTGGGGGAGGAGGCAGGGCTTCTGCCCGCAGAATCTCCGTCCTTGGGGCTATCAAAGGAGTGAAGGTGCTGTCATTTCTTTTGAAATTGGTCGTGCCCCTCGGTCTTCCTCTATTTCGGCCGCCACTGCCCCCCGAATAGCCAGCGTGGTACCTTGAGTCATGAGCGGGCTCGAGCCTATCCCTAATACTCCTGCGGGCATCTTCCATGAACGAGGGCTCAACTCCGGCCATGGCAATGGCTCGATTGTACATTTCCTCCGTTCCCTCGGGCTTTCGACAAGCGAACTCTTGCCTCAAGGTATAGGATGTCAATCCTCCCAAGAAGCACAGCTCGATGTCATTTCTCGTTAGGTCCACGATTTGTTCGGTCATTTTTCTAAACCGAGTAATGTATGCTTTTGTACTTTCTCCGGGATATTGCTTCACACCGCATAGATCCGATTTCGGTCTTGCGACCTCCCCAGCGCCCGCGAACGAATTCAGGAACGACGTCCGTAACTGCTCGTAGCTGCAAATGGAGCGGGGCTTATGGGCCAACAACCATCCCAGCGCCTTCCCCTTGAAGGTGGATGCTAGAGCCTTGCACTTTACGGCCTCATCCGTTGAAAATAGAGCCATCTGCCCTTCAAACCGCCCAACATGGCTTTTGGAGTTAGACGAGCCGTCATAAGCGTCTAGCGTGGGGACCTTTCCCCGCTGGATCGGGGAATCAGCTATCCAGGAGGCAAAAGCATCTATGGGTCCAATGCATTTTGCCACACTTTGCTTAGACTCCCATAGGTCCCTGATCATCCCCTGGACCTTGTAATCAATCTCTTCCCCGGTTTTCACCCTTTTTGCCGTTCCCGCAAATTGCTCTCCGGTTCTAACAGTTGCTTTTCCCTTGTAGTGGCCTTTGGACCTTCGAGGTTGAGACTCTCCTTCTTCACTCCTTCTCCCTTCTTCTCCTTCTTCATCGTCGTCTTCCACAACGATCGTTCTTTTCTTCTTTCCCTCCACCCTGCTGGCTATGCTTTTAGAACCATGAGTTTTTGATCTTTCAAGAGGGATTGCCGTGTCAGCCTCGGCATTAAATAGCTCTTCCAGGGCCAGGTTTAACTGAAGCCCTTCCGCTACTAGATCCTGCCTGTCTTTCAGGAGCTGGATTTTCTTTTGAATCTGCTCAGGGGTGAGGGGAGTGACGGGGATTTTCTGTACCTTGCGTGCTTTTGATGTTTCGATACGATCTCTCAGATCCGCCTCTCTTCTTGCTTTCTGAGAGGGAGTTCCCGAGCAGCCACTAGGCGCCTTGTCTCCCAATCTGGCAAAGATGGATCCTTGAGGCGCTTGTTTCGATGGGCTAGCATTTGGGTTCAAGATTTCTTTCCCAGTCATTGTAAATATTTGGAATGTCGAGTGTATTTTAGAACCGTAGAAACAAAAGAATGGTTTTGTCGAGTCAGACTAGACTGGGAATTCGAAAGAACTCAGAAGATTGCACTAGGAAGATTTTCGTTTCCCGGCAATGGAACCACTGATGACGCCCTAGATTTCTGGGGTCACGGAGATAGAACTCCAACTTTGCTGTCTCTTGATCCTGATCACAACACAAACAAGAACACCGTTAAGACCAAGGCCGGGTTGGAATCCGGCTTAGGCCCTCGGGTGTGAGAGTAAGATCTCTGAGGAAAACCTAGGAAGAAGGTTCAATGAAGACCTTGTGTGTGTGAATAGGATAGAGCACGTACCTCTCTCATGGGGCGAAAAGGGGTATATATATGACCAAGGGAAAGAAACCTGCACAAGGTACTAACCACCCCGGTACTGGGGGGACACGTGGCGAGTCCCCAGTGGATCGGTCAGGAGAGTGGCTGGGAAGGTGGCGTGTCTGTCAGGGAAGCATGGTTCCATCACCAACCGTTATGGTGTGTCAGGTACGGTTAGGTGACGCCTCGCGTACGTTTGTGCCAGCTGGGCACTACGGGCTCCTCAGGATGACGGGAGGCAGAGTCAACTCGGGCATATTCATCAGGAGATAAATCCTCTCGGGCTTACTAGCCCGCGTTCCTTGTCGGTTAGGCCTCCAGAGTTCAGGTCCGGTTCGGGCGCGTTAGATCGCATTGATTCTAGACCGGCGAGCATCCGGCCCAGAAGGCTCGGTCTCATCACCTATCACCGTTTTTAGATTTAGAATTGGGATCGAGGGAAGTGGAATTGAAATAAGGAATTGAGTGTAGAATTGAGATTAATCATATTCATCTATGAAATAAGAAAAACATAATATTTGAAATGAATGATAATATGTGAAATGAAGAATGAAATTATGGATGTGAATGATGAAAATATGGATGTTGGATAGAAAGATTGAAGTTTGATCAGATTTGAGCTTTAGAAAGGCTTGAATCATCAATTTTTGCTAGAGAGAGAGACATTTGAGTTTTTTGTGAAGTAATTTATTTGGGGGGAGGAAAATGGTACTAGTATTTATAGTTAGATAATACTCCATCCGTTTCAAATTATTTGTCGCTTTAGGAGTAAAAAATTGTTTCAAAATATCTGTCGCTTTATTATTATCAATGCACTTTTACCCTTTTGTGTCAATTATACCATTATTAATGATGGTGAAAGTATCTCTCATGCAAGCATTTAATCACCTAGAAAGTTGAATTATTTATGGGCAAATGAGTCTTCTTAACATGCATTAATTACATTTCTTAATATGTGTGAAAAAGTTTAAAGCGACAGATATTTTGAAACGGAGGGAGTAATATTAGGATTCAAAAAAATAGAGTTTGAAAAGTGGTCAAAACCTTAGTCAAAACAGCTATATTTTGGTCAAACTCCCGTTAGTTAACAAATACTATAAACAACCAAAATGTTTAAATTTCAAACGGGCTCTCTCATTATTGGACTGACTCACTGAGATTGTGACGGACTGGGCTCTGCGACCTGATACGGACTGGCCTGCCTGGGACAGTGGACAGCCTGGCGGATTCCTAACGGATTCTGTCAGGGTCTAGATGGTTATGCACGGGTCCACGGGTCACGGGTTTGGACCCACCGGGTCAAGTTTTTGGAAGGAAAGACCCGGAACCAAACCAACTAAGAAACGGGTATGGGTCCAACAATTCAAGGTTCCTCCACAAATTTAGTTCTGACCGTTCCAATTCGGGTCCGGTTCTATGGGTCGATACAGCCCGAACCCAGATTGGCCATGTCTATTTGTACCTATTGCAATATACTCACTTGTTTCAAAATTAGTGGCCAAATATACTATTAATCAAAACCATATTTACACTTCATTTTAGGACTTAGGACGGTGATATTTGTCTATTGTTACATTAACCTTGTCCCCAAAAACACCGATCGAGCTACCGTGTGTAGTAGGAGCATCCATAATATAAAAACTCATTTGAGATTTTTTTTTATTTTATTTTTTATAATTCCAACAAGCCAATTCATTTCTAAATCAAAAATCAAAACTTATATGTATATTTTCATAATAATAAAAAGTTTTACATAACTTTTTCACAAAAACAATTTTTTTAAAAGAGCTACATTATGAATACTCTAAGGTAAACATGATACTAGTGTACTTCACAAGTTCCACATTGAAACTAATATTGACCTGTTTGAATTATTTATTTTGCTCCGCCGCTGTGCCGCCAGAAAGGTTCAACGTTGATTAACACTTGAAGTCTCAAATTTGAAATCTGACTCTGACCGACGTTAGGTCAAAATTAGGGATACATATTATGCAATACAATTAGGCATCTCAGATTAAAATCTAACAGTATTGGGACCCCAGCAGCTCAATTCCAAGACCTTTTTCATCGATTCCTCCGTCCGCTTCACTTGACGACGATGATGATGATCACGATCCATCAAATCATCGGACGATTCCGATAGTCGCCGGCGATCGGTAGAATTACGATAAGATCCGATGAGAGTGGATTTGGCATGTTGATGCAGCGACCGAATAGTGTAGTTCCATCGGCAAACACCTTGATCTTTCAACGCTTCCACCGCCCCGATGCTCGCTGCTACGATCCAAGCTTTCCTCGCCGCCGCAGCACTCATGATGATTGACGATGATTTTCTGGTTTACAGATTTGTGTATGTAACTATGTGTAGATTGAATTGAGTTGAAGAAGAGTAATTTGAAGATGGAAGTAAGGTGTGGTGGGTGATTGAATTTATACTACGGGTTGAAGTCGATGATAGTGAGAAAAGACGCCTGCGGGTATAATGGAGAAGCGTGTGGTATTTTTTTTTAATGACAAAACCATTTGCTTTAAGTCACTTTCTGTGTGTTTTACCCATTGAATCAGCAGTTAATACCACTGGCTAGTAAATCTCATTCCCAACTAATAGTAGGAGTATCCGAGTACTCCGCCGGTCCCACATTAATATTTGAGAAAATCTTTTTGAGATCTACTTATATATGATACGTGTCTCGATGCGAGGAAATGGGCATGCTCTATCCCACTCATAAAAAGGGTAAATAATTTACTTTCTCATTTTATACACTAGTTAGTGACCCGTCGATACTCGACGGGGCATATTAGCCAACTAATGAAAAATTACAATTGAGAATTATATTTTAAATCCGTATAATAATAATAATAATAATAATAATAATAATAATTATTATTATTATTATTATTATTATTATTATTATTGTAGAGATCATTACTTAAATCAAGAATATCAAATTCATTTGTACCGATATATTAAATTTGATCTCACATTCCTTAAGTAATTTGAATTTTGAAATAATTATGTGATAAAGCCTATACTTATCTAATCTTTCAATTAAGTAATTACAACAAAAAAAAAAAAAAAATCATCATATTTAAATTCCAACTAAGCTAATTGTGCCATGTGAAATTATGATGTGGAATTCCACGTGGCTCATTGTGGGAACATCATTTTACTCTCCTATATTATATATATATAGATGAGAATGTCTCATACAAATTTTTGTCAATTTTTTATGAAAATAATTTTTGTTCTCACTCAAAGTATTAAGTCTTAGGCCAACTCCAACCCACGCCAAATCCCACTCTATTTCATCATTTTCCCTACCATTCACTCTTCCAACTAGGGGTGTTCACGGTTCGGTCCGGTTTTTGTCAAAAGTTCACAAAATCAGGACCGAACCAATTGTTCGGTTCTGTATAAAATTAGAACCAGGACCAAACCAATATATTTCAGAACCGGATTTATTGGTCCGGTTCCGGTCCGGTTCTACATATTACATATCATATAATTTTTTTTGGCATTTAATACAAGTTTATGTAATCAGGGTTGTAATATTAACATTTCATGAAGCACTAATGTACCAGCCCATAGGCCTGTGGAGATTGGTGCATTTAACATTGATGATAGAGAATAAAGATTTTGTTTTTATAACAGAAACATAAAATATAACCTCTTGTATTGATTCTGTATTGATTCGAAGATGTCTACAATTAGGATAGTCAGAATTTTGTTTTTATATTTTGGTGTAAAATCAGAAATATATATAATATATAAGAGGTGGTCTCCCATAAGAACAAGGGGATCCGTCTCATGGGTGAGACGGGTCGGATCCTGACCCATGGGCATGACCCGCCACGTGGCAGGAATTTTTTTTTATTTTTTTTTTTCAGTTTTTATATCTTTTTTTCGGGTTTTCAGTGGTTTACCAAAAGTAATAGTTACCATCTCTTAAAGTAATGACTGTATACATATAAAGTAACATTGTTCATAAGTAAACGTAATACCTGTTTTAAAAAACCATAAGCTCGTTTTTACCCATTTTTTCAAATGTAATACTAACTATAATTACATGTAACCTAAACAATATCTAAATGTAATTATAATTTATACTGAAATATAATAGTGCTTTTGCAAAAATGTAAAAATATTGTATATTTTGATTCTATTTTTTAGGAAAAAGTAACATTTGAAAAATAATAACTTATGTATATGAATGTAATTGTTTATACAAGTAAATGTAACACTTTGATAGATGAAAATTGTAACAGATTTTCTATAGATAATGTAATACTTTTACATGTATCATGATAAATTGAACCCCATTGTAACTTATGAAAACATATAGATATAATATTACTTTTCTATACATATGTATTACAAATTATGTATAAACACTATTACATATAAGTAACACGTTCGTTACATTTTAGTTGTAAATAAGTATTACTTTTGGCAAACGAAAAAACATAGAAAAAAACACTGTTACTTTTCTGTATATATGTATTACTTTTCTGTATACAAACTATTACATATAAGTAACACGTTTGTTACTTTTAGTTATAGTAACTATTACTTTTCAAAAACCGAAAAAACCAAAAATGAAAATATAAAAATTAAAAAAAAAAATTCGGACCTATGAGAGTCTGCCACGTGGCAGGGTCGCCCATGGGTCCTAGAGCATCAGCAGAAAAAAAAAAAAAAAAAAAAGAACCTATGAAAGGGTGCCACGTGGCGGGTTATGCCCCATGGGCCTTGAAACTTGTTCATGGACCGGATCATGGGCAAGGATCCGACCCGTCTCACCCATGAGACGGATCCCCTTGTTTTCACATGAGTCTTTGTCAATATATAATAGCATATTAGTAATATATATACATGTAAATATGATTTGTCCGGTCCGATCCAGAACCGTATATATATTTTTCAAAACCGGAACCGGTCCAATTTACCGGTTCTAAAGGAATTTGGAACCAGAACCAAACCAATATCATTGGTTCAGTCCGGTTTTTATTGGTCCGGTCCGGTTTTGTTGGTCCGGTTCGGTTCCAATATTTTTTGCACAACCCTACTTCCAATCATACACCGGTGCAATGAATAGTATTGCACAAAATTTAGTGGAATACTTTTTTTTACAGTTTAGTCCCTCTAGTTTTCTAAATTACATATAATGTGTATTGTACAAATTAAATTATATACTTCCCACGTCCCAGATAAATTTTAAAATAGATTTAAATAAATATATAATGTATATTACAAAAATAAAATACATTCAAATAAATAAGAGGGGTCAATATGTATAAAAGTAAACATTGAGTATTGTTTGAGAAATAAAAAAAGGGAGAATATGCTAAGAATATTCTTTTAAGTGCAATATTTGGTGCAATGGTTGGAGAGGAAACAAAAAATAGTGCAAAATTTAGTGCAAAAGTTGCACCACATTTGTGTTTGGGTTGGAGATGCTCTTAGAATAGTAAATCATTTTTCTAATAACAAATGTTATTGTCATTACTCACAACAACTTTATTTACTATTTCTCTGGCTTTTTTTTTATCCAAGCTTATTATCTACCGATAAGAACACTTTAATATTACTTCTTTAATTTATAAAAAAAATGTTGTCACAAGAATTAAAAAAAAAATGTGATGTGAGTGTAGATAGTTGAGCAGGAAAAAAAATCAAGTGAAAAATAATAACTGAGTAATTATTGTGAGTATGATAAATATGTCTTATTATTTAAAAAGTGTTGAAATAAATTATATTTTAAAATTCTATGTATTAAAATGGGAATAAAAAAATTGTAAATTAAATTAAGACAGAATTATTATCTTACAAGGTAACGTCTATTACGCTTGACTAGTGGGAAATCCATGCCGAGAGGAAATCTTTTGTACCACTTTTTGTTTGCCACTTGTGTACCACAAATGATCCAACGACTATCCATCATTGTTGATATTATAATAATTTTACACATAATAACTTAGAACCGTTGGATCATTTGTGGTACACAAAAAAAGAGGAAGTCTTGTGTGAGACGGTCTCACACGTGAGACGGGTCTTGTTGAGAGAGAAAATGGGCTTGCCCCGCCCCACCCATACGGGGGCAAACCATTTACTCTCTCAATAAGATCCGTTTCACACGTGAGACCGTCTCACACAAGTTTTTGTCCACAAAAAGTGGTACAGGGATTTCATCTCCCCCATGCCTGACTTTGGTCATGTTCTATTTGTTAGGAAAATTATACAAAAAAGAACTCGAATTACAGAATAAATGATAAATAAATAAATTTGAGAATGAATAAGCAGAAACTAGACTGAATGTTTTGTGCCGAGCCGTGTGTTGAACACACTGTCCTTAAGACTTATTCGCCCCCTCACCGTGAGTGCTTGAGGTTGTCGTCGGACGCTAGTCTCCCAGGATAACTCGCACGAGCCGGATGCTTCCCTGCACTAAGAGACTCCGTCGAATTGAGGTTGTGCCTGGACAATATCACCACTGATGCCAATGCAGGAGGCCAAAGGAGGAATGAACAAAAATGCAACAAAGAAGATGCTGTGGATATTGTTGGGAAATGTGTTTCTTTCTGTGTTATGTTTCTCTCCTGAATTGCTTGCTTCTTCAACTGGTTTGCAGCTCTATTTATACAAGTTCAAGAGCTTGTACATAAGCCAAAATTAATTAACAAAAGGATAAGATTAATCCTTTAATTAATTCTGATAAGATAAGGCAAAACCCTTCACTTGGCATTTCAGTTCATATGATGGGATGAATCTGATTTTTGACAAAAACTTTTGATTGAAAAACAAAAATTAATTGCAAAAGGTGAGCTAGCACGGACAAGCCAAATTGGTGCTACATTCGTGTCCGCAAGTCGCGTGCACACATGAGCTCGATGGTCCCAAGCCAATTTGGGTCCATGATTTGCACACCCCCTGCGCGAAAGAGAGCCTCTATGCCATACAAGCTTGAACACTACTAAAGTGCCCAAGCCTTTATACTAGCTTCCTTTCACATTTCTTTCCAATGTGGGATAAAACACAATATCTCCATTTCAACCCACCAACTTCAAGCCTTTGTATCTCATTCATCCCAACACCAAATTGGACAAATGAATACATTATCTCAATGTTCTCATGGAGTAGAACACAAACCCACAAACAATTTTGTCATTCGACAAATTATTTTTCACGGAAATAAATTATATTTCCTTCACATAATACAAAATACACTTATTTTTCCAACACTATTCGCACACAGTCATGTCTTTCCTTAGAGTAGAGCAGCGGAACTCAATAATTAAACATAGATCAATACTCCCTACACCCGATTTAAAATTCAAAAAAAAAAATCGTTTTGATTGTCTCATTATAAATTTTAAAATATAAAAGAGTGTTACTATTCACACCCTCACAATTGTTGAATAAACTCACAATGAATATTCTTTCACAAAATGGCATCAATCAAAATGTCCATAATAACCCTCTACTAAATACACCCATAATGTTCGGTCGACGTTGGCTGAACAAAACAGTGATGTTCGGCCGATACCGAATGAACAAAATCACAATGTTCAGTTGACGCTGGCTGAACAAAGTACAAACATTCGGTCAACGTTGGCCGAACATTAATAAATTGTTCGGTTGACCAGGGCCGAACAAAGCAGTCGCGGATTTCTAAATTTTTTGCAAAAATTGAACTATAGCTGAACAAAAAAAAAAAAACTCATTTTGACGCGTAATAATGTTAAAGTAGATGAAGAAACATATATTCAACTAGATTGTTGAGAGAAAAACTTATATTTCTTTGTCAAATCGGATATTAACTTCACAAGTGAGACTTTGCCCTAAATCTTATATAATTTTCTTTTGTTGATTTCTTGAAAATGAAATGGGTTTGGAGGAATGTGAGTCTAAGTTAAAAGAAACTCACAGAAAATGAGACTGTATGCTATGTTCTCGTGCGTGTTTTGTGAGGAGGAGAGTGCCTATAGGAGTATGGGTGTGGTTTATTAATTTAAGTGAATGCATGATTATGGGTTTAAAAAGGGTAATATTAGAAAAGAAATGGTGTATCTAATGTTTAGTGGATAATTATTTTTGGTATATTTAGTATTGCGGGTTTATTCAGCAATTGTGCGGGTGTGAATAGTAGCACTCAATATAAAATGGAAGATTTTTTATACTTCTTTATTTGTGAACCTTGCATGTCATAGTCACAACAATTATTCACTAACTATTCTCTATCTCACTTTCTCTCTTATACCAAACCATCTACACTCACAACACATTATTTTTTTTTAAAAAAAATTGTACTTTAATCAATTTTTTTAAGTGTAAAATAGGATAGAAAGAGTATATAGATATTAGCGCTACTTTACTTGACACTGTTGAAACCTCCATTATATTTTCTCTGTCCCACTGAATGATTAAAATTAGCACTTTGAGGGGAGTGGGTGGTATGCGTTTAAAAAGTAAATTAGAAAATAGTAAATTGATAGTGGTTGTTGTGATTAGGGGTTGACTTAAGATTTCTTGTCAACGGGTGCACAATTTACAAAATAAAACTTTAAACTTTTTTTTTTTTTGAAACGCGATTAGATTACAATATCTTATAGTAAATAGAGATTTTTTTTTGAGGAAGTCTTGTGTGAGACGGTCTCACACGTGAGACGGATCTCGACGAGAGTGGAACTGGGCTTGCCCCGCCCCACCCATATGGGGCAAACCATTACTCTCTCAACGAAATCCGTCTCATGTGTGAGACCGTCGCACAAAAGTTTTTTTCTTTTTTTTTTGATAAAAACATTTAGAGACGAAGTTTTTGTAAAAATATTATTCATTTTAAACAAGAAGATCTTCACATCAAGAAGGCTTCTCAAAGCCGTGCCTATAAGAAGGAGATCTTAATCAGCCATTCGATGTGTATTCCAAGAATGGCTGATTAAGACAGTCATATTTGTTCTTTGAAATTCTTATTCGTTAATACTTCAAGATTGTTTGGTGTTTCAAGTTATTCTAGGAATCTAGAATCTTTTGATCTTTTATTGTTTTTGTTCTTTCATAATCTTTTATTATGCAAGAATTTTATTAATAAAAGTTTTCCAGCAAGTAATTTCATGCTGAAGTGTTTAATTGTGAGTTTTTATTTCCGTTCCATTAATTCCCTGTTTGTGGACAGTTGTGTGTCCAGTTGTGTTGTCACTTGTGTTTCTCATATTTGATCACAAGTGGCATATTCCAAAAACAGTACATTTCTTTCAATCTCCCTCATTGAAATTGAAAGATTCATTTCAAATTTACGGCTTGAATCTCACTTCTTTAGACACAATTGTTGGAGATATAGGCAATTAATTAGGCATCTCCTTTTTTGATAACTGATATGAACTTCATGTTTAAAAAAGTCGCTTATCTACAAAATTTGTCAAAAAACCAATTAAGACTAGCTAGTTAATTAGGACCCCAACAGCTCAAATACATAACTGTTCTCAATGACTCCTCTGATTTCTTCAAAGTTTCATCTCTCATGTTGCTAGCAACAGCAGCGGACAACGGGCCGGAGAGCGATTTGGCCTGAGAATAAGACCTCATGTTGGTCTTGACATGTTGTTGTAGTGACCTTAGACCATAACCCCATCTACAATAGCCTTGATCTTTTAATGCCTCCACTGCTCCAATGCTAACTGCTCTAATCCAAGTTCTGCTTGTTGAACTCATTTTCTAATCAAAACTCTGTGTGTTTGTGTGTGTTTTTTGATGTGTGTTTGAATACTTGAATTGAAGAATAATGGAGAGGGAATGAGTTGTTATATAGAGAGAAAAGGTGAAGGGGTTTTGTTTAAGAAAAGGAAAACCAGGGCTGGTTTAGCCAATAGATAAGAATGAGCATCTTGTTTTGGATAGGTTTAAAAGGTTCATTGGCCACCCCTGAGGTTAGAATAAATTTCACTTTGGCCCCTTAAGTTTAGTTTCCATCTCACTTACCCCTTTTTTTGGTCAACTTTAGTTAAATCAAATGACTATTTTACCTCTAACTCCCCTTCCAAATACAGTATTAATATAGTCAGTAAAAAATAGAAGGTTAAATAGTGATTCCACTTGATAAAGTTGACAAAAAGGAGGTAAGTAAAACGAAATTAAACTTCATAAAAGCAGTGAAATTTGTTCAAACATCGGGGCGAACAATGAAATTAACTCATGTTTAAAGCATAGAAAGTTTGTTGGTATGTACAGCTCAAATTTGTGCCAATGTAATTGGGACAGGGGGTGGGGGGAAGAGAAAAACAAGTGGATGGTGTGATTGTGACTACAGATGGGCACTCAGGTTTTGCCATTACCATTTGCTCATGGGTAGGTAGGTGTAGGTCCCTGGTTTATGGGAGCTTTACCATTTCTTAATCCCAGTTGCCCACTTTTTTTTTTTATTTAACAATTAGTTTTTGTTAACTTTAATCCTAGTTTCATTGAGATTGATATCATGTGATTAGATTCGATATTATCGGATGAGATGTGACACATCTCAATTCTCTTGAGTTGTATTTAATTGAAAATGTTTGATTACTTATTTTACGGCTATCATTCTCAAAAAAAATCTCAAAAAAAAAAAAAAAAAGACAATAAATGACCAAATCTCAAAACCATCAATGGTGACAAAAATTTGTATGAGATGGTCTCACACGAGACGGATCTCGTTAAGAGGGTAAATGATTGTGCACAATGGGTCCGTTCATTGTTGGAGTAGTTCCATTTCGGATGCTACTTTGTTTATAAGTTTATATTGGTAATTTGAAGTAAACATGTATTGCTGTCAAAAAAAAAAAAAAAAAAAAAAAAAAAAAACATGTATTCATGTTCCAAAAATATTGTCTAACTTCATTTATTTGATTAAAAGTCTGATATGAAAGGATATCATATTTTTCTTTAACATATTCCAATTATGTTCTTAATTTTAAAACTTCAATTATACAACAACTTCTGTGTAATTGTAAAACTACTGTAATAAATTTTTAGTAAGTACTCTAGTTAACCCAAATGGCCAAAAATGAAATTATTCGTTTCAAAAGGATGAACAATTTCTTTTCTGGATATTTGACTTCTTAAAATGTACTAATACAAATCAAACCAGAGATGAAAAGACAGCAATATTGCCCCTAGTACATCAAGTATTTGCTTCTATTACTATATACACATAAATGGTCAAGCTAAGAAATCATGTACTGATATATCTACATTCAGAAGAATGAAAAACAAAAGAATGAACATTATCACTAATCCAATTAGCTAACACTGAAACTGGATGGCAATCACACCAATAAAACCAGATGACCTATAAAATGGGACCAAAAAAAAAATTAAAAAATAAATGAATTGGGTAGTTTGTTTTGATCTTGGCTAACTAAGCTGAGTTACATCAAAGTCATCTGGGAACCGAAAAGTTTCAGCAGCACCCAATTTTCTCCGCTCCTCCAAGTTCTCCTCCAACTCTTCATCCACACTATCAGGCTCATCATCATCGGGAGCATGGGGAGACTGTGGTGGTGAAGTTGAAGTTACACTTTTGGACCGGCAAGGAGGGTTGGCAAGCATGCTCACTTGCCCAAAGTGAGAGATCTCCACAACAACAGTGTCGTCATCAACTGGAAGGGGTTGTTTCCATGGCTCCCCGTCTATTCTCATGAACGTATGGTCGGCTGCTCCCTTGTGAAACTCGAAACGAATTCCATTTGCCTATAAGTAGATGGTAAAATTTATTAATATTGCAAGGAAAAGTACGAAACAAACGAGTTCATATAAGAAGAGAGTTCACTGGTGATTAGTAGTACCATGAATAGGGTTGTTAGTTAAATCGCTACAATGAAGGCTAATCAAAGATGTACGACTATACCATTTCAGCCCAATCAGAAAGGAATGGTATACCTATTTCTTATAAACCAAAAAAGAAAGAAGAAATAGCTGAAAGAATGATATATCCCCTCTTGAGGATATCATTCGCTGGTGATAGAGTTTCCAAATTACAATTGCACTGTGAAAACCAAACATAGGAATGGATCAAGTCTCCAAGTCACAATTGCATTGAGAAAACCAAACATGGGAATGATTTGAGTTTCAAAAATTAATATTGCGTTGTGAAAATCAAAAGTGACGGGTGAAAACCAAAATGAATGGCAAGTCAATTATTGAAACATTGTTTCAATCACTATTTGCAGTATTTCTAAATGGGAGACCCAAGCTAACAAAAGTGATGTATTAAGATAATTGAAAGAAGTGTCCACTGTGGTTTGCAAGCAAGAAAAACCGTACTTTCTTAGGTGCAGATAACAATGTTAGTCCCTCCGCCACACACACACACACACACACAAGAAAAGGTCCCTATTTCCTTTTTGGTTTGTCCGGAAAATATATCAACATCTAGAAGTTCAATAATTTTAGTGCAATGTCAAGAAGGTGCAAGCAAGTAAAACTATGTCTATAGAATGTTTTACAGGTCAAAGGTGATTTCTTTTCTTTTTTTTTTCTTTTTTTTTTTTTTTTGGGGGGGGGGGTGCATAAAATACAATGATTGCCTTTCAGTAACTGAGGTTTAACTTCATCAAACCATAATTAATTTATCGTGTATCATATGCTCTAATTTATCTCGTACCTGTGCAAGACGAGTCCCGTGTCCCTTTGGAGAAAGCAAAGCAAGCCCATGCCAAGCATCTCGAAAACCAACCACTTCAATAAAGCCATCATCAACGTATGGGGGAGTCAAATCTCTCTGATAACCAATATAACATAATGTTAGTGATTACAGACAAGAGTTCTCTCTATATGTCGTGAATATAGATGCTAATAGACTAAATGAAAGAATGAAACTAACCGAATGAGTTTTCTTCGGGTTAGGTGTTCCCCAAGGATTGAGTCCACCAGAAAAACTGGGCAAGTTGAGGCAAACAATAGATCTTATGCTGCATGTAAGAACCATAATCCATAAGTCCGATTCGCTGAACTACTCAAGTCACTAATGGAGAAAATCAGGTGCGAAACAGCAAACCGAAAGAAACACTTGAACAGAAAGGAAACAATAGCTATTCCCCCTAATACCAAATTGCCTTTCTACCATTACTTAACAAATAACAGTACCTGCGAGGTATGTGAAGATCCATCCACTGACCTGGCTTTTTCATGATTTTAACCTTTGCCAGCTGTGCTATGTTCCTGTTTAAGAGCAGCAACTGGGATTAGGCAAGACATGAGTGAAATATAAGCAGGAATATCAAAGGGCTGTTTAACAGTAGCCTATTTTAGGCGAAGTAACATAGATGGAGAGAGAGAGATGAGTAGTTTCATAAAGACAGATCAGATCATCATATACATGGCCACAAGTAAAAGATCATATGCCCGATGAGCGAATGACACAGCAGAAAAAACATTATTCTCGAATTAAACTGCTGAATAGAGACATACTCTAGTAAAAGAAGGGTAAGCAGATGACGTAACGACCCGAGCCCGGAGGCCCAGGCTGGGTCCACTTGGCTTACCACAGTCCCACCCAAAAGGTATGGAAGTTATTGGTGCCCATAAGTAGTATTCTGGAAGTTTATGTATCACAATCATAGCCCACATCATTCCAATGTGGAATGAGGAATATCACAGTCAAGTTACGATTATGTCAGGGAAATTTAAAAGCTTCGCATACATAAAATACATGGGTGTTGAATAAATTTAGTTTGAGGCTACTAAGAAGAGACATCTGCACTCTAATTAATAACTAAAGTCGGTAATTTATAAACTTACAATCAGAATCATACGCTTATAGAAACATTATATATCTCGCTATCATTGAGAATATAATGTAATTTATCTCTAACTCATTTAGTAAGATTTGTATTCCACAGTTAGGCGACTTTATGTAGGAAGATTTGCTTAACTCAGTCGACTTTATATAGGACTAAGGAGTCAGGAGTCAGGAGCCAACTGAGAAAGGCAATCAACTAATTATCCACAGATACAGATGGGAAGCTTTTGTCCTTATCATCAGCAAATAAGTATGTACTGACAGGCAACAGATTCCATAAAAGACGCCGTCCGTCCCAGAAATTCAAAATGTAACACAACATAGACCCTAACAATGTTACAACATCATAATCAAACCTTTTACTTGATTCATACATACCGTGAAGTTGGATGAAGAAGAGATGCACTAAACCCTCCTTGTGTCCACACAAGCTTTGCATATGTTGCCTGATCCCAAGAAATTAAACAGAGACAAGAACTAAGCAAATTTAACAAGAAGTTTGAAAGAAAATCAAATTTTCCTTGCATAATACAGATAAGAAGTATGTATTTCAAGTAGGGAAACAGTTATGAATCCGGATAATGCTTCCAAACGGAGCAGAATAACCAAGCACCTGGTTAGTTAACTGATTTTTGAACTTTTCCGGGTGCAACTTCCTTTCAGTGTGAAATGCATAGGATATTTTTGCATCCATTCCTGTAAGAGAAACAAACAAAATACTAACTCAGGAAGCATAGAGAAGGCAGAATCGTTAAAGGCTTTACATGTTAACCAAAACTAGGATCTATCAACTAAGATATACTCCCTCCGTCCCAGCTCACTTGAGACTTTTTGACCAAAATTGGTCAACTTAAAGTCGGTTTGACCAACACTTTATAGAAATATTTATGTTCCAAAAAAAATTCAACAAATTGTTATTGAGGATTTTTAATGGTGATCATTTTACATTTTTTTAATTTTTATTCGGATCATAAATATTTCTATAAAGTGTTGGTCAAACCGACCTTAAGTTGACTAATTTTGGTCAAAAAGTCTCAAGTGAGCTGGGACGGAGGGAGTATTCTTTATTGGTTTTACATTCTGAGACACAAAAAACCTAGCTATATTACAGATCGAAAGTTACATGATCAAAAACTATTTTCCGAGTAAATCCGGCTAAATAGTGAAGCAAAGGAAAACATGGTAAGACTTGCTTCAAAAGCTCAACTGGAATTGACACTAATCATGTCATATTCCAGATCTATGTAAACCAAGTACACATTGCAATCGAAACAAGTACCAAGGAAATATTGAGGCATTCATCATTAAAGAAACATGAAAAGAAAACACAAACAACAGTTTCAATTCGAGTGCTTTGATCCATACCCATGCTGAAGTAGTTCCAGAATCCCCCGCGAAATGTGTGGTGGCCCTCCTGGAAATGGGAAAATTTTACATTTGAGAACTCATACACATGCATGCTAATAGGAATTATCAAGAAAGAACATTAAAAAATGGCCTCGAATACTATAAACTGATTTTTTTTCTCCTTTTCTAATATAATAGGGTATCAGCGAAATGGTAAACTAAATTTTGAGGTGGAAATCAAAATAAGATACTGACATCCAATGTTAAGATCTTCAATCTGTGTGACATCAGGAGATCTCGAAGATAGACTGTTTGCAAAGCTTGTTTTAAAATCCTTGGACCTAAAGACCAAACTAAACAACGTGTGTGTGTGTGTGTGTGTCAGTGTGTGTGTGTGTGTGTGTGTGTGTGTGTTTGTGTGTGTGTGTGTGTGTTAGGGGTGTCAGTGGTTCGGGCCAGACCGCGGTTCGGGACCGAACCGAACCAGACCATGCGGTCTGGTTCGGTTTTTGAGCTACCATGGTTCGGTTCGGTCTCTAAAATTGCCAAACCAGGTGGTTTGGTTCGGTCTGTGGTCTGGACACTCTAGACCAAACCGAACCAAACCGATTCAGACCGAACCGCGAGACCGAACCGTAGACCGAACCGTTGGACCGAACCGTAGACCGAACCGCGAGACCGTGAATAAGGACCGTAGGATTTTAAGTTGGATTAATATCCACCGTTAGATTTTAGAAAACCTAACTTATCTAATCCCTAATAGCCTCACTCTCATCTCATCTCAGTATCAGAAAGTCTTTCACATTTCACGCCGCAAACCACAACGGGGAGGCACATCTCGTCGTCTCTCATCTCTCTCCCTTCACCAAATCGACATACTCAATCTTCGTGGTCCACCCTCACACTAGCCCCGGCCACTATTTTTCCGTTTGTCCGTTTGTCCTAAATATCCATACAATGATCTTGATAAAAAGCAAACAACACTTGAGTTTTGCAAGAAAGGGGACCGTGGTCTGGACCGTGGTCTGGACCGTGAATTCAGACCGCGGTTCGGGACCGAACCGAACCAGACTATAGCGGTTTGGTTCGGTTCGGTCTGAGATTTCACCAGACCGATACCTAGCGGTTCGGCCTCTAATATGTCCCAGACCGAACCAAACCGAACCATTTACACCCCTAGTGTGTGTGTGTGTGTGTGCATGTGTGTTTATGTTCATGTACTTAGCAGCAGTTGAGTTGTCACTAATGGCATCCAAAGAAGGTATGAATGATGGGGGTCGCAGGAGGGGGGGGGGGGGGCAAGGGTATTTGAACTTGCAAACCAGAGAAGTACATGATGTAAGCTTCACTTGTTATTTACATGCATGTCATGTTCTTCATAAAAAGGGTAAGTGTTTTATTTACAAAAAAAAAAAAAAAAAAAACAAGTGACCATAAACTAACTTTTAAAAAGGGAGAAAACGCAATACCTTGTTCAATGTGTCTGATTGGGAGACGCGGTGAAACGCGTGCAAAGAATTCGGCAGTTTCAGAGGTGCAATAGGATCACAAGAACCTTCCTTGGGAGACCTCATCCGCATGAGAATATGCCAACTAAAGCAAAGCAGAAAAAGAGGTGCTCTAAGCTAATAGATAGGGAATAAATAACCTAAAGGAAAATAGAGAATATTTTCTTCTTTTGTTCATTTGTTAAGATGTGCATATATGTCGTAGTGTTAAGTCAGCACTTGAAAAGATGGTCACCTGTCAATCTTCATCTCCTTTCCATAGCGTACTTGATTTAAGAATGACTTTACAGATTGAAGGTCAGTGCCTGGATTTTTTCTTCCCTACAAATTTGCAAATGCATGCTTAGTAAATTCTTCTTCGCAGATGGTGCAGTAACGCCACCATTAATAACCTCTAGCAGAAATACTAGAACACCAACAACTCCAAACCATAAACAAGCCTAATAATAATTCTACCAAATCAAAACTCAGTCAATGGAAAGAAGAGACACAGAGGAAGAAAGGCACTGAACGTAAGATGGGTGATAAAGCATGTAACACAATTTGGAAGTAGCAAAGAACAACAATAAATCCAAAAACACCATCAGTCATTTGAATTATAAAACCTTTGACCACTAAGCAACGCACCAATGATTTTGTAACCTACCCAACCAAATGAAAATGGAAGATTGTTTCCAGTTCCCAACGGCACTGTCGCGACTGGAGGTGAGTGAGCTAGTTTAAGGTCAGCAATCACTCCAAGGAGCCATCCAGCAGTTCCATCCCCTCCAGCAACCTGATAAAATCCAGTGTATAAATATATCTACAAAAACAGAAGGCACGAGGAAAACGTTGTTGGCTCACAAAATACACTCACTATTATTCTCAGTCTTCTCATAATTTCAGGGGCCACACTATCTCCATTTCTTTTGAGCTTCTCCATATTGATGTATATTTGGCGTAGAACTTTGTCAGGAGCCTTCTCTCCCAAATCAACCACCTGGAAAATCAACCATACAGCATTGAAATATTTCAGAAACAAGTGTACCCATAATAAAAACTTATTTTTCATGAATTCAATACGCCAAAATAAACCTGATTTTCATTTAGAAGTTTGCGATATGTTGTCAGAAGTTCTCCCCCAAGCTGGCCACCGCTTTTGGAATTGATAAAAACTATCACAGGACAAGCGGGAATATCGGATGTTTCCCTTATTTTCTGTTCAGGTAAAAGTATATAATCTGGGATGGAATACTCCTTTAGAATGCTATCCACTTTTGAATCATCTTCTACTGTACCATGACTACAGGAAGACATCAAACATAACCACTGAGTTTGGGGAGTAGAATCGCTGATCTACACTTATCATACAAACATCATGTGGACAATATCAAATTTAGCACTATAACATTTATACCTAAAATAGTATAATGTGCTCTTTCAGCATAACATATGCGCAGAAGAAATGATGCAGGGTCAGGTATTGTTAGCCAAAAAAAATAAAAAAAAAATAAAAAAAAATGAAGATATAGAAAGCCTGTTTTTCCTAGTATTCCTCATCAATTCTGATCAGGCCATCATCAATTTGAATAAGTCCTCATAATGAGTTCGAATTTGTCAAGAGTTGTCAACAAATAAAAACAGCCATGTCAAGTAACAATATGCACCATTTTCATAAAGATTCAGCAGCAGCATCCTTTGTCATTAGAAATAGGCATTTTACTCTTTCCACCATCAGTAAACTTGAATCCTTATGCATTTAGATTTAGAATCAAAGACAAGAAGAATTATAGACAAAGGCGTTTGCTTCTAGGAAAAGAAAAAAAAAAAGTTGTAGCATGACTTTTTTGCAATGATTGATCATACCTGATCGTCAGCTCTATTCTAAATTACTAGTACTATCTCATAACAATAAATTGATGAAATCAGTCATCATAACCACTGAATTACTTCTTCAATTCACTTCGCATTAACCAATGATCTCCCAAATTTTCCTAAAAAAACAGATCATGAAACAAATCTTACAAACTAAAAAGTCACTCAAATTTCAAAATTCATACCTATGAGTAGAAGAATTACTCCGATGCATCGAATTTCTAGCCATATGAGTCGAGACGCGTTCGCAAATCTGCAAAATCAAAAGTCAAATCGTAGAGGACGAGAGAGAGAGAGAGAGAGAGAGATGAAGAACAGGTCACAGGTGAATATTCATATGAATATATATATAATGAATTCAAAAAACAGACAAACAAACAGGTATTTATTTACCTTCCGCGCCAGGAATTTTCGCATGTGTCTTCAAACTTTCAAATCAGAATTCAAAACAGATTAAATTAAAAAAAAATGACGTAATTGAATAGAATTTAATAAGAGCAATTGGTGGAGAAATATACCAGATGGAATATGAATATATATAACAAATGTGTATGTATAGGTGGAGAGAGAAAGTGAAATGGGAAAAGAGGAAGGTGTTGAGAGAATAAAGTGGAGTCCCGATTGATTTAGTGTCCCCATGGTTTATAAATTAGTGTGTGTTTAGGAGACAGGGAAAGAGGTTTAAGCGGTTGGGGGATGGAAGATTCAGTTTGATTTTGGTAGAAAAATCCGCCCGATAGGAAGATGGGTTGGAGGAGGGGAGCGCGTGATTTTCAGGTGAAGGCATTTGGACTAAGTAAACTCCATTGGACACGACACGGTCCATAATTAGGTTCTGCAGGACACGAGACGGCGGCTGCTCTTACCACGGTTCATTGAAACTTAATGGTTTCACAAAAATATTTATAATCTATGGACTCGTATGGTAGCCTGATTAGAGCTGGATATGATTATTAGCCCAATAATTTTTATGTTTGGTAGACTAAATGCAATCCGATTAATAATCATAGGTACAATTCAAATAAGCTTCTTGTCGCGCCCTGACCCGTGGTCCTACTTGGCCCCACGCCCGGGACACGCGAGGAAGACGTCACAAACATTTTTAAGAAAATTTTTCGAAATATAGTTTCATAAAAAGTCTTATATGACTAAACAACATTTATTAGACTTGACTACAAGTCACAAAACAAACTTTCTCAAATGAGTACTTAGCCACTTGGCTATAACAAACTTTACTTATAAAATTTACAAACACGAAGACCTACTAAAAGAGATGATACAAATAACTGAGTCACGGGTACACTACCCTAAAGGTATTACATTTACATAATGTATCCTTTATACACATCACTTCCCAAAAGTCTTACCAAAGATCTCTTTACCGACGTCCTCCCTGTGCTGTGACCTATTCCCTGGACTCCTTCTTATCTAAAACGGTAAACAAATAAGGGGTGAGAATAAATCTCAGTAAGTTACTAAAATGCAACTACATTACATGCTAATATGAGAAACATAAAGGAACAATGCCACAAATGATCATATAGCATATAGCACATAATATGAGAGGCTCCCTATTGCCAACCGTCCCATACCGGTTGGAAATAACGACCAACTCATCATACAACACATAAAGCGGAAATAAACACTCATACGTGGATACTGAGCCAAGGTTCTCAAACCAAACAATAGCCATCTGAGAGGCATCAACTGAGCAGCATCGAAGAGTTGAGACGGGTTCCGGAACCAAACAACAACAACAACAACAACAACGGGGAAAATGACACAAAGTCATAACCCAAAGTGCCCAACCTTTGGCTTAAGGAAGGGGGTTAAAAATGAGAAACCAATGATAGGAGCCTTATAATGTACTTGGCTCGTGAGACCATTATAATCCCTATCACTGCCCAACACACACAAAAGTACCAGCAGGACTTTACACGCAAGCACCATATAGAAATACTTGTTTAAACAACAATCAGGGACAATGAGTCCAATGTAGGGAACCATGCCAAACACATCAAGAAGATGAACCATTCAAACACATTACCAAGTGTTCAACAATGCTCACTTAATCAATTACTCACATTTCATAACACTTGGGTTCACAAAGGAACCAATTCTACCACTTTAGTGATCCACAACAATCATCTAAGTACTTTAGGACACTCCCCAAAAACTAAACCAAGATTGACCTTTAAATCCCTTGGTTTGGAAACTCTAAACTTTTCAGATGACTGGGCGGTCGCCCAAACAGGGCTGTGCGGCCGCCCAAAATACTCTGTCCCAAGAGTAAAACCTTTCAGATAGATGTGCGGCCGCACGCCATTTTTGGGCGGCCGCCCACATCACCTGGCAGACCAAAACTTAACCAAAGTTCACTCATTTCGTTTCACAACCCAAAATTACTTGTACTTGTAACACTTAACATTTGCAACTAATACAAAGACTACAAATTCAGTCTTTAAACAATTCTAACACCCAACAAGAACCATTTCCATACTACTCCTTCTGTCACAAATTTACAAGTATAAATTAAACATACCCAAAACATTATTTCACAACCTACTAGGCATATATAACATGTTTATATCCATTTTATTAGGTACAACAACATTACTATACTTTCACAATACTACAACACCCATTTGTATTAACATTTCACACATGCAACAAATTATTACTACTCCCTCCGTTTCACAAGTATCATTATAATTTTTAATATACTAATATACCCACTTTAGGATACTTTCACTTCTTTCCCCGTCCCATAAGTAATAGTATAATTTTATAATACATTTATTTAACATTTAACTAAAGATATTATTTTACCGTCCCACAAGTAGGAGTATAACATATAAAGCATATATAATATTGCATCCTCTCATACTCCCCCAAAACCAAAACTACTATACCCATTTCCCACAAATAACAAGTTTTACTACTCCCTCTGTCCCAAAATTACAAGTATATAAAAAGCATACTAAAACATCTTTTTTTCAACATATTAAGCATATAAAGCATGTTTATGACCATTTTAACATTTAAAGGGAGATTAGTAACTTACCTATTTTTCGGAAAAGTGTCAAGAAAATAATATTTGACCCGGTAGAAATGGCCTACTCAACACCCTGAACATTTATATATTTTTAGATTTGGAAATGGAGTAATAGATTAAAATAGGAAAAATTAACAAAACAAAATCTTACCTTTTCTTTCTTTCTCCAACAATGGCAATTCTCAGGGAAACTTGATTTGGGAAAGAGGTGGTGAATGTGTGTGTGTGAAACGCAAGGGAGGGAGGGAGATGGGATAAATGTAAAGATTTTACTTCATTCTTACTTAAATCACTCAAGTTTCATTTTAAGCAATTAAGCCCCTCAACTCACATTTTCAATAAAGCCCCCATAATTTCCCACTAACAACTTAACTCCCCAAATAAACTTTACTACTAACATTTTAACTAACACAAATAATCAAATAAAATGTGCAAATTCATTTAATATGATGCAACAAATAAAATGCACACATAATTTTAAATTTAAAATTCTCAAAAATATAAAATAATTATAAAATAAATAAAACGGATTTTTGGGGTCGTTACACTTCTTATACAATCTTATTCAATCTTATCCCCTCTAACCCCCTTCATATCTACCCATAAAAAAGGGTGGTGTAATTAATGCCCCGATTAATAATCTTCCGACTATTAAAACGGGCTAATCCTATCAGGCTACCAAACGAACCCTATGTGTTTCAAAATATTGCCTCAACTTCAAAATATGGGTATGGCACCGCTGCACCGATGTGAAAGTTGCACAATGTATTGTAAAACGTTTTTTACACAACGTTTTAGCGCATTGCACAACGTAAAAACGACCGAAAAAGTGTTAGCTCCTGAAAAACGTTTTACATTTGCAAATACACGTTTTATATTAGGTAGAAAACGTTTTACAAAACGTTGTGCAATTTTCACATCGGTGCAGCGGTTCGAAATCCTCAAAATGTATGTCGCTTTAAAAGCAACCAATGGTTTTAAAATATCTGTCTCTTTACTCACCTAAAGTGACAAATAATTTTAAACGACGGGAGTACTTTTCAACATTCATTCATTACATTTCTTATTATGTGTGAAAAAGCCTAAAGTGACAAATATTTTTAAACGGCGGGAGTACTCATTTTCAAAATACATGGTGTTTTAGATTTTTTCACATATTAACAAATGCAATTAATACATATTAAAAAAACTTATATTCCCCTAACAAATTCTAATTTCCTAAACAGTTAAATGATTATACAAGATATAACTTATAATTAATGAAATAAAGTTATTATAGGTAAACAAGAGTAAATAATAGTAAAACGCCAAGTATTTTGGAACAAAAATTAACACACAAAAAGTCATGTATTTTGAAACGGAGATAGTTCTTATTAAAGTTTCATATAGTATTAATGTATATTTTAATTTATTATTATTAAAATAAATTAAACTACAACAGTATTAGGTAACTGTAATTGCTGTAAAATAGATGTTCCGTCCGTTTCAAAATAAATGACGTTTCAAGTGTTAATTTATGTTCCAAAGTACTTGACGTTTTATTAATTTCGAAGAATATTTACTCTTGTTTACATACAATAGCCAGTGGCGGACCTAGAACTTTTACTCACCGGGTGCACAATTACACTAAATTTTTAAATTTATTTCTCAACTAAAGTAAAAAAATAATCAATTATAAATAGAAAAAAAAAAGAGAAATCAAAAGATAAGTATTTTGTGTATAATTTTTTATTAACTAGCACAACAAATGTATAGGAACTAAACATGTCTTAACCCTTATTCGATTGAGATGGAAGAGAGGAAAAGATAGTCGGATTTGAACCTCCTACCTTTTGTACACAAAACCTACCTTTCAGCCACCTAAGCTATTAAAACTTTTGTTCACTATATGCACTTTTATTATATATTCTGAATATAATTTTTTTTTCTTCTTATAAATGAAAGTTGAGCAGGTGCACTTGCACCCCCTCCTTATATAGGAGGTCCGCCCCTGATAATAACCATGTTCATTAATTGTAAGCTACTTTCTTATGTAAGCATTTAACTGTTTAGAAAATTGGATTCTGTTAGAAGTACAAAAGTCTTTTTAATATGTACTCCCTCCGTCCCGCCGGAAATTGCAAAACTTACCATTTTTTTGGGCGTCCCATAGAAATTGCAAAATCCATAAATGGAAAGTTTTTAATACTTTTTAATTAGTGGGTCCCACTTCTCATACTCACATCCACTAACCCACTAACTATTCTCTACCCCACTTTCTCTCTCCCACTCAACTATCAACACTCACAACACATCACCTTTTTCACTTTTTCCCTTAATTCTTATGCCATAATTTTTTTTTGAAGTTTCCGGCGGGACGGAGGGAGTATTAATTATATTTTTTTAATATGTGTAAAAAAAATCTAAAACAACCTGATAGAGTAATTAGTTTATTGGATGTCAAGTGTCAACAATCCCAAATCTGAGTGAAATGAATTCGAAAGTGATGGTACTCGAAAGTGATGGTACGCAATGTAGCATCTCTTTCTCCGCTATAATTAAGAGGCGGGATAATGCTATCCTTTGCTAAAATTTATGGCTTAATATGAAATCTTATATATTATATATTAAAGTTGGTGAAGAGAGCAATGGTGTTGCCATGTGGATAAGTCATGGGGAAAGAAAGCATTTGGTGATGCCACATCAATTCCACCCTAATAAATAAGTGACTTTTCATTTTTTTTTCCTATTAGCTAATAGTATTAGTTACTATATAGGGTAACTATTATAGTTAACTATTATAATAAATAATAATACTTATAATACTAATAATTACTACAATAGTTAACTATTACTTATAATAGTAATAGTTACTATAATAATTAACTATTACTTATAATAGTAAATGTTACTATAATAGTTAATATTATAGTTAACTTATACTTATAATAGTAATAATTACTATAATAGTTAGCTATAATAGTTAACTTATACTTATAATAGTAATAGTTACTATAATAGTTAACTATTGTAGTTACTTCAAAAAAAAAAACTATTGTAGTTACTATTATTGTAAAAACTATTGTAGTTAACTATTATATTTCACTATAAATAGTTAACTATTGATATTTAAATATTTATTTTAACAATTATATTTACCACTAATAATAATTATTATAGTTAAAAATTATACAATTATTATGATTTAAGATTAACTAGTACTATTAAATAAAAATATAAAGGAAATAAAAGATATTAAAATTGGTAAATTAGTTTCCCATGCAGATCACGTGTTACCCACTGGTTCATATTTAAATTTAGAACATCCATCTTAAAAGGAGGCCATGATTATTAATCTAAATTATCATCCTTCAAAAGGGGCCATAACATCGTCTCATCTCTTAATTGCAACTAAGCAGGAAAACGTCACACTAGTGGTTCAACATCTAGGTGACAGGACGTAGATTATTATTTATAATTATATAAGTAATAAAAACTAATTAAATAACGTCAGGATATTATTTTTAATTTATCATGTATTTTGATTACTCCCTCCGTCCCATTTGAAGTTTCACCTTTTACCCAAATGGTTGTCCCGTTAAAAGCTTCATCCTTTCCTAAAATGATAAGAAATGTAGGCTCCACTAGTCATACCCACTCACTTCTTCCTCTCACATACTTAAATTATGGGGCCCACTTGTTATACCTACTAACTTTCCCCTCTCACATACTCCCTCCGTCTCATTTTAAACTTCAAAAATTTCCTTTTTGAGAGTCCCATTTTAAACTTCAAAATCCAAAAAGAAAAGTTTTTTATATTTTTTTATTTAGTGGGACCTATATGTCATACACACAACAACTATCCACTAACTATTCCCTACCACACTTTCTCTTTTCTACCCACTTTCTATACTCACAACAACACTCTACCCCACTATCTATATTATATAATATAAAGATTCTCATCTTAATTCTTGTGCCCACTTTTTTTTAAGTATAAGATGGGACGGAGGGAGTATTTAAATTGTAGGCCCCACTTGTCATACCCACTAACTTCTTCCCTCTCACAACCCTTCTTACACTCATCTCTTTCCTTAATTTGTGTACCTGAAATCAATAAGATACCAATAAACAAAGCCATAATCCTAAATTTTAATTAATCATATTATTGTTTTGAAATCAATAATAGAGTGACCTAATGACAAAAATTAACAATCCATTTGTCGTGCAATACTTATCTTAAACAATACTTTCTCCGTAAATCACCGTGGGACTCTTTTTGGGCTCGCATGTGTAAATGGTCAGCTCTGATACCATGATTAAGTATGAAGTTTCATCTCAAAACTAATTGGCCATGGGTGGAGATGGGCATAAGGGCAAACCCGCCCGGCCCGGCCCTTCCTTTTCACTAACCCGCGGGTTAACGGGCTTGGGCCCGCCCCTGGCGTGTGAGCCCGCGGGCTGGACCCGGCCCGGCCCGCTTCTTCAAAGACTATTAGGCCCGCCCGTCGGTCCTTGGGTTTAACCCAAAGGGCTTGAACGTGTTTTCTTTTTTTCTTTTTTTTCTTTTTTTTAAAAAAAATCTGGAAAAATACATAATTTTATAAAAAAAATGTTTAAAAATATTAAAGACTTTAAAATTTAATTTATAATTTAGTAAAAATATAAGTAGCCTTTAATAATATTAGTATGTTATTAAAGAAAATTAAAATAGTGAAAAAAGTTTATAATTGTAATGAATAGATTTTTTAAAATATAAACATACTCCATTTTGAAAAAATACAGTTTTTTTTTTTTTACTTGGCTAAAATGCGGGCCGACGAGCACGGGACATCTCACGGGTTTAAGCCCGTGGGCTAAGCCCGGCCCGTTAGACTTTTTGGAGGGTCCGGCCCGCCCGTCAAATACAAGGGCCAAGGGCCGGGTTTGGGCTCACGGGTTAAGGGTTTGGCGGGCAAGGGCCCACGGGCTTGGGCCCGAAATGCCCATCTCCAGCCATGGGAAGAGTAACCCAGGATCTTTATATAGTCAATGCATGGCCAGTTAATTCCCGATGTGGGATAATGTCTCTAACATTTCATCTCAAAATCATGTGGCAACGAGTGGTGTAGCCCAGAATCTTTATATAGTCAAGACATAGCTTGTTAATTGCCGATGTAGGGTAATTGTTCTAACATCATAACGATTTTTCATTCACTATTTTTTTAGTTCATTTTCTCTCCCATATCTCAATTTTCTGCAATATTTACATTCAATAGTAGACCAGATAGAATATGGCTTAATTAAAAGGGGGAGACTCCTGTGCGGCGGTCTCACCTTGTGAGACCGTTCCCGCCATTTTTATTTTTTTTGCCGATTTTTTTTTCCCACAACTTTTATCCTTCCAACAAAAGTAACACTTCTTATAACAAAATGTAACACTTTTTTTGTCAAAAAATGTACCACAATTATGCTGCAAGAGATTAAAGATAACATAAAGATTGACAACTAAATTAATGTCACACTTGTTATAAAGGAATGTAACACTTTTTTTTTCAAATGTAACACTTTTTTTCTCCCAAAACTAACATACGATTGACAAATAAACTTATGTTACATTTTATAAAAAATGAATGTAACATTTTTTTTCTCAATTGTAACAGTTTATATTCTTAAATGTAACATTATATATGAAATGTAACAATTTTTTATTGAGAAAGTAACAATTGAAATGCAAAACCCATTTTTTTTGTTTGTAAAACTGCTGTTATAGCATACAATAAAGTGCTAATTTTTTAAGACCAAACTGTTACTTTCTTCATAAGAACGTGTTACATCTCAGGAGACAAGCAGCCCAATTTTTTTGTGTGTTAAAAATTATGTTTTTTTTAAAAAGAAATCAAAATATATCACGACTTATATAGTATTGTTCGTCTCGTCGAGACGAACACAACGGTATTTTTAAATATTTTTTTTGACTTTAAAATCTCAAGATATAGCATTTTAAAAATATGAGAGATTTTTTTAAAAGTGTATGACACGTGTCGCGTGCTGAGTGAATAGATGGGGCTGCTGGGCGGGTTGTGGACATATCCATGGGTCATCCATGGGTGGATCCGTCTCACAAGGTGAGACTGTCTCACCCAAGTGTTTGTCTAATTAAAATACAATCTTAATTTTCTCTAACAAAATATGATTTAAATTAGGGAAGATGAAAGTTAGTTTATCAAATTGCTACGACAAAGCGTGTGTTGTTTGCGAACAAGGGAAGAAAGGAATTAATTAAGGACATGTCATGTCAGCACGGAAAGAATCGCTTGAAGGTAGGAAACAATTGAGGGTACCTAGCTACCGACTAACGAGTCAAGATTTCCTGTATCACTTTGTATTTATATGTCATTTCATTTACAATTTATAATCCAATCATTTACATGTTTGGATAATATTAATATAATGTCAATCTCAATAACTATGAGTCATTAGATCACTAACATTGCATGTGGCCCAGGGACTAGGACCACTCTAGTCAACCGCTCTTAGCTCTCAAAATATATTGAGGTGGTCTCCCATGAGAACAAGGGGATCCGTCTCATGTATGAGACGGGTTGAACCATGACCCATGGGGCATGACCCGCCACGTGGCAGCCTCCCAGAGGTCAATTTTTTTTTATTTTTTTTTTGAGTTTTTATATTATTTTTTCGGCTTTTCAGCCGTTCACCAAAAGTAATAGTTACCATAACTTAATGTAATGACTGTATACATATAACGTAACATTGTTCATAAGTAAACGTAACACCTGTTTTACAAAGACAAAAGCTCGTTTTACCCATTTTTTCAAATGTAATACTAACTATAATTACATGTAATCCAAACAATATCTAAATGTAATTATCATTTATACTGAAATGTAATAATCCTTTTGTAAAAATGTAAAATATTGTGTATTTTGATTTAATTTTTTGAAAGAAAGTAACATTTGAAAAGTAACAACTCATATATGAATGTAATTGTTTGTACAAGTAAATGTAACACTTTAATAAAAGAAATTATAACATATTTCTATAGATAATGTAATACTTTTACATGTAACACTAATCAAGTGTTTTTAGCTCTAAAAATGTAAATGGTTGAATTATTACTTTTTCTATACATATGTGTTACAATTATGTATAAACATTATTACATATAAGTAACACGTTCATTACATTTTAGTTGTAATAAGTATTACTTTTGGCAAACGAAGAAAACATAGAAAAAAACACTGTTACTTTTCTGTATATATGTATTACTTTTATGTATACAAACTGTTACTTTATATGAATACAGTCATTACATTAAGTTATAGTAACTATTACTTTTGACAAACCGAAAAAAAACCAAAAAAAATAATAAAAAAAATAAAAAAATAAAATAAATTTGGGCCTATGAGAGGCTGCCACGTGGCAGGTTCGACCCCTGGGTCTGGAGCCGGTTCAGTGGGTCGGGCGGGTGGGTCAAAAACCGACCCGTTTCATGGATGAGACGGGTAGTGCATTCCGCACAAGAGTTTTTGTCAAATATATTAATGTCAATTTAATTCGTCTATTAAGATTTTAATATTTTTTTTCTGTCCTTAAATAAATATAAATTAAAAAACATTGTCCCAACATGATTTATTTTTTTTAAAAAAAATAACTTTGTTTTTAAATGTTTTTCACTAGTCTTTTTAGACTTGCAAAACTAAATGTTTGGAAAGAGGATTACATGTATATATATATATATATAGTAGCGCTCCTGTGAGAACCATTTTATATGAGAACCGTGAGAACCAATCATAACTATTAGATTAGAAAAAAAAATCAAGGGTCCAGATGTTAGATACATTGGATGCACTTGGATACATTAGTTAATTTTCGAAAAACAATTGGATACATTAGTTTTTAACATAGTGTATCCAAGTGCAACACTTAGATACAATACTTATTAACCTATTGTATCCAAGTGTAATATCGAATTTTTTGTAATGTATCTAAGTGTATCAATTGTATCTAACATATCCCTTGATTTTTTTTCCTAATCTAATGGTTATGATTGGTTCTCACGGTTCTCACGATATTTAGGTTCTCATTTGAGCACCTACCTATATATATATATATATATATATATATATATATATATATGAATCTTCATTGCTAAATTGTACTCTCTTAGTCCTAAAATTATTGTACTCTCGCAGTCCTAAAATGATATTCCCACATAGGGAAAACTCAAAGGAAAAACTCATAGTGAAACACTTTAAACCGTTGGATGAGTTTTTATTAATGGGGTTCACAAACATTTATTACAATCCAACGGATTACAGTGTTTCACTTTGAGTTTTCCCTTTGAGTTTTCACTATACATATCATTATCCTTTGAGAAAAGGGAATGCTTGATTATGTTCCCCTTAGAATACGTAATTCTTTCCTTTGTACCAAACAAAAAAAAAAAAAAAAAACTTATAGAATAAACAGTTCCTGCAAGTAGAAGGAATTTGTACTGCTCCCTCTGTTCCATTTATATTGTTCACATTTGAATTTTTGGTTAACACAAGTAAACTTTGATCAAATATTAATGTCAATCAAATCATCATAATGAAATCCTAAAAAATGTTATTTAGGGATTTATCAATAACAAATTCCAAAATTTCATTAGAATGATTAGATTGACTTTAATGTTTGGTCAAAAGTTCACTTGTGTTAATCGAAAAAGTCAAATGAACAATATAAATGGGACGGAGGGAGTGTACTTTTTTTTTAAAAAAAAAAAAAAAACCATTTGTACTATACTTTATCAATTGGTTCCTGGGGCTTTTGGCTTCCTGGAACCAGTATATAGCCAATGATCCAAGTTTCTTGCATTTTGGAAGATCCAAAGAGTGGTCTGAACATGTCTTTTTTAAAATTAAAGGCATAATAATTCTCCAAGAAAAAGCAAAAAAGCATAGACTATGATATACTCCCTCTGTCCCATAGTCCCCCAATTTTTATGGGTTTTACGAAAGAACTTTGAGTAATAATTAAGGCTACTTTTAATTATTCTAATGAAATTTTTGAAATTGTTCTTGATACACCATTATAAATACTATTAATATCAATTTTTAGATTCACATTAACATAATTATAAGTAGCATTTATAACTACTCAAAGTTCCCTCGTAGTAACAACGAAAAAAAAGTGTACTATCTTTCTGGGACGGAGGGAGTATCACACTTTCCTTTTCTTTTTTCGTCAAAATGTCACGTTTCTAAAAGATTGAAGTCTCAGTGAGATTCTACCATGATAGAAACAATATACAAGCATGTAACGCACATTTCTTAAAAATGTTGAGTGACCAAATGGACAATTATTATGGGACGTAGGAGTATTTCCTGAACTTGAAGATCAACTATGCAGAAAGTTATATGCATCTGTTTTACGACTTATAAACAATTTACTCGATCAACAAATAGGTTTTCGGTTGTATCTAAGCATGAAAAGAATACATACACGTGGAAATTACAAACATGTTGGAGGAGGGGGAAGCTTAAGACCACCATGGAGCATCACCAGTTCTGAAATCAGTTTCAGTCCATGGAACAAACACCACTTTCCCATCATCAATATCAGCATGAGCGAGTGCCAAAGACTGTTCCAACGTTAAAACATAGTCAAAAGCGTAGTAGATAAAGATGAGCTTGAATACAAGCTATAGTTATAGCCTTATTGTGTGTTTCTCAAATATACGTATATGTATATGTAAATGTGTGTGTGTGTGTATCTGTGTTTCTCTTACCAGAGGAGCAGGGCCTCGAACAACTTTGCCTTGGTTATTGTACTGAGATCCATGGCAAGGGCACATGAACTTGTTTTCTGCCTTGTTCCATGGAACAACACACCCGAGATGCGTGCAGACTGCATTAATACCGTAGGTTGCTAAGGTTTTGTCGTTCTCCACCACTAGGTAAGTAGGATCACCCTGCAATAGTCAAGAATTTGTTACTCCCTCCGTCCCATAATAATTGTTGCATTTGACTTGTCAACTTTCAGTAAGGATTTTGCTTTACTTGATTGTGCATTGCTTGGGTTTGTGCTTGTACAAAGGTAAAATAGCATTATAAATACGAAATTGACAGACCAACAAGGAAAGTGTAACATTTATAATGGGACGGAGGGAGTACTTTTTTCTTTTCTTTTCTTTTTTTCTGAGAAACTTTATGACATCATCTTAAGATAACATTGCTCGGGGAATATGTGGAAACGAATATGGTTGAAATGCATGGTGCAAATCAAAGTTGTAGGCTACAACTTGTAGCACTGTGGGTTTTGGAATATGAGAAGGGTAAATGTGGGATAAACAGGATAACAGAAGAACGAAAGAAGTAGTGGAGTACCTTCAACCCCTGAGTAAGGGTTCTATCACCAGGACCATGGGTCTTGAGCCATTCTGCTGCAACAACATCGTTTCCCAGGGCATCCTTTGCATTTACACCTCCCGTGCCTCCACCCGTGCTGTTCATTTCAGTTAAACAGAAACAAATACCAAGGACGAAAGTCAGAATCTGCAGAAAGCAAACTACACTTGGTGGCTTGATCCAAAAATCAAGATTTGCACGAAAGCATTTCAGATTGAAAAAAAGGGTTATTCATTCCCCTGCTGTCCGATTCCTTGTAGGTTGAGTTAAATTCCAAATGCATCCGCTTCTTTACTACAAGTCCAAACATATGAAACCACTTGATTCAAAATCCATAGTCCCTCTAAGAAAGAACGGGATGGTTCCAATGAAATGAGAGTCCCTGTATAAAATACGCCAAAGAGGTCTAGCTCAAGCGGCATCCGGTATCCCTTTTTATATGAAAGGTCAGGGTTCAGTCCCTACCAAAAGTACCTTCAAATGAACTCTTGTAATAGCTTATGGCATTACATTCATTAAAAAAAAAAAAAAAAAAACCATATGAAATACTCCCTTTGTCCTAAAATCCATTTTTTTAATCAAGAACAAAATCGGACATACATTTTGGTTAGAGAGTAACTAACAATGGCCAAAAAAGCTCTAGCTTAAGCATCATCAGGTATACCTTTTTATATGGAAGGTCAAGGGGTTCAATCCCCACCAATAGTTGGAACAATCCTTTTGGGACGGATGAAGTATTAACTAACTTGATATTTGAAGAACCTAGGCATTGACAAACATTTGAAAGCAAGAAATACTAGAGAGAAAGAGAGAGAGAGAGAGAACTGACCCGGGTGGGACGAAGAAGTAGGTGTAAGGGAGCAACATGGCGGTGGAGGGTAGACCAATAGCACCCAAAAGCAACAAATTCAATGTCTTCCTCTTCTCCATGTCAGGCACACGGTCAGCCGGAATGCTGCCGGCTTGGCACGTTATCTTCATCCCTTTTTCCTTGTTCACCAATTGAATTCTGCTCACCTTTCCCATCATACCTTGTGACGGAGAGAACGCCCCATTCTTACTGGAACAAAACTGCCATAAAAAAAAAATCAAATATTCAAAATTTGAAATCTCCCCATCTCGACCAACCCAATAATCCCAAATTGAGTTCACAACAATAGACAATCCAATGTGTACTATGATAGTTCAAGTAACGACTCGAGCTTGAAGGCCCGAACCTAAGCAGGTAATGGGTGGAAGCTTATCTAACACAATCTTCCTTCCCGACACAAAGTATTTTCTTACTAAGTATAAATGTTATTGGTACTCAGCAGGCAACTTGGGTTCCCACAGGCACACCCAGGGGCAGAGCTACCTTGTGCCCAAAGAGGGCAATTGCCCCCATTAACAAAAAAACAGTTCAATTTTTTTTCTTTTGCGATGTTTGCCCCAGTTGGGCACACCCAAAAGTTGATAGATGTTATTGGTGGTCAGTAGGTAATGAGTGAAAGCTTTATGTAACACAATCAAATCTCATATGTTTTAAGATGTTGTGGAATTGAGGATATAAGAAAATAGGATTAAAATAATCATAATTTTTGCATGGCAAGAACCTGAAATAAACACACACGGTATACTTGTTGCGATTGAAAGTACCTGAGAAGGAGTTGCAGGAGAGAGTGTGTGTGTGAAGGCAGCCATGGGAGGGGAATTGGGAAACTCAGCTGTGGATGGATGGCAGTGTTTTATGTTAAGTCGGGGGGATGTGGATAAAGCTGGGTCACAGCCACACGTTGGTGATCCTTTTTGTGACGGTAAGACGGGTAAGCCAAGATGTAAATTTGGGCGGATTTCGGGCATGACCCGTTTGTGATAATTGTCTTGATTAGTAGATGGAAGGATTACACCTTGTTTTCATAGCTTTCTACTATCTCCATCAAAAAAATGAATGTATAAATTTACACTTAATTAAAAATGAAATTGAACATTCATTATAGCACACAGAAAATAATACTGTATTATTTTTTATTTTTTTTGAAAGTTTGTATCATATCATTCATTTAAGGCAATTGTTATCATGTTACAAACTTCTATGAAGCATATTACAGATCTATAGCCATTTTTTTTATTACAATTCCTATAGAGTTTCACAACTATTGGAACCTATTACAGTGATGATATTTGTTTCTCTAGAAATCATTCATAAACATCCCGCACCATCTGGTAGTCATGAGTGGAAAGTTGTTGTGAATGTAATGTGGGTCTTATTAAATAAAACATTTCCATTTTTTGTTGTCCTAATTCAAATGGACATCCAAAATGGAAATTTGTCCTAATTCGAGTAGGACGGAGAGAGTCTAATTCGAGTGGGACGAAGAGAGTATATAGAGAGTATATGATAATAAAAACAAAAAGGGAAACAAAACAAATAAGACTATTTTAAAAATAAAAAAAAAACGATAGCCACTAGGGGCCGTTTGGTTCGTGGTAAAGTGAAGGAATGGAATGCTCAATTCCGTTTGACCAATTCCGTTGGCATGTTTGGTTTATTTTTTTTTAATTTTCATTCCAATGGAATGCCCAATTCCATTCCATGAAGGAATTTATCATTCCATCCCAAAATGGGAGGAATGATCAATTCCATCAATTTCATTCCATTGACGGAATTGAAGAAATTCGGAATATTAATAATAATAATAAATAATAATTATTATAAATAATAATAATAATAAATAATAATAATAATAAATAATAATAATAAATAATAATAATAAATAATAATAATAATAATAATAATAAATAACAATAGTAATAAAAATAAATAATAATATGAAATAAAAATAATAATAATAATTTTAATAATAAATAATAATAAATAATAATAATAATAGTAATAAAAATAAATAATAATAATAACGTTAATAATAAAAAATAAAAATAAAAAATAATAATAATAATAGTAATAAAAATAAATAATAATAATAATAATAATAGGAAATAATAATAATAATAATAATAATAATGAATAATAATAAATAATAAATAATAATAATAGTAATAATAATAATAAATAATAATAATAATGAATAATAATAATTATTATTATAATAATAATAGTAACAATAATTAATAATAATATTATTATTATTATTATTATTTATTATTATTATTGTTTATTATTATTATTTATTATTATTATTATTATTTATTAAAATTATTATTATTATTTACCAATTTTTTTCCTTTCCAATTCCTTGAGGAATCCAATTCCATTGACCATTCCATTCCTTTAATAAAATTCCGCCGAACCAAGCGGCCCCTTAACTCCAAGCGTTGGTATTGGAATCAGACGAACAAAACGAATTCCAAGAACCCAAAAAAAAAAAAAATCTTTGAATTTTGATGTCAAAGCTAGATATTGTTAGTTTGAAAAGGGTCTTAAAGATGCCATTAATCTTGATTAGACACCCAACTACAGGTGAAAGTACGAATTATAAAAGGAAAAAAAAAAAACAGATATTGACCAAAAAGTTCAAAGCATACATGCCCGCCAAGAAAAACTCATTGAGAAAGTAGCAGCCAACAAAGAATGTTTACAACAATCGAGAAGAGTTTGGTCTAGTACCGCGTCAGAGGTTTCCGAGGATCCATGACTAAAGTCAGACGTCCAAAACCAATCCTAATTGCAGGGAACCTCAAATTAAGCATCGTTCAATTTTGTATCCTACACTTCCTCATGCCTTTCAACTGTTGATTCTTTCGTAAAAGTACAAGTACGCCATGTCTTTGGGAGGATCTTTGGAAATTCCAACCTTATTATCATTGTAAATCACCCACCTTCCTTCTTTGAAGATGTGAGCAACATAATGTCCGCATTGGGTAGAGGTACCCATGTGGCTAACCAGACCAATGAGCCTGTATTCTGCAGTTAAACAGACAAAAGGAGATCTGATAAGCACGAGTAGTCTAGACGAAAAGGCATCACCTGGATTGAACATCCAAGTAATCATATTGGTAGGGAAGTTTTGTGGATACGAAAATGTGAGGTAGGAATTGTAAGTGGGTTGGTTGTTGTGGCTATGAGAAATGAGCCCCCTTCAATAAAGAATACTCCCTCCGCACCAAAATGATCTTTTCATTTGTCATTTTTCATTGCCTCAAAAAGTTCTTCCCATTTCCACAATAAAAGCTTAAAAGTGCATTAAACAAAACATGGCTAGTGTAGCACGTGTTCATACCCTTAAAAAGTTTGATTAGTCAAACGCGAAGAACGTGTTTTGGGACGGAGGGAGTATTATAAACTTTCCTTTTTCGGGGGGGGGGGGGGGGTGAACTTTCAAAGTGGATACCCAAAATGGTAAAGTGTGAACTATCAAAGAAGACAGTGGGATTATATAACAAACCAAGTAAACCAAGTATACTCCAAACTCATACATAGAACAACCCTCTATCTAGAAGGACAATTCATTGCATGGATATTGAAGGAAACACAATCAACTGTATTTCTTTCTATACCTTTTATACCCATGAGCTGTTTGGTTTCTGGCTTATATAAATAAATAAAGTCACTTATACTCATTCCCTCTATAGTTGGAGAAACCCTTATGGAAAGTAAAAAACTGTGATTGTTGTTTCACTCTAGAGAGATCATACAACACAACCCCACTGTTATTACTCTTAATATTCTCTCCGTTCCAAGGAAGTTGCAACATTTTGCCATTTAGGGTATTTCACAAAAGTTGCAACAATCCAAAAATGGAAGCTTTTTATTACTTTTATAATCCTCCACTCATTCTCTCTTCCTCCCAACCACTCATTCTCTTTCCACCCCCCACTAATTCTCTCTCTTCCTCTCTACCTTTCATTCTTAGTATAATATTATATCCTTAATTTCCCAACTCAAAAGTTAATGTTTCAACTTTTCTGGAACGGAGGTAGTATATTTTTTTCAATACTCCCTCCGTCCCAAAATGATATTCCCATTTTCCATTTCTCATTGACCCAAAAAATTCTTCCCATTTTTACAATTTGGGCATAAACAAAACATGTAGTAAAGCAAGTGTTCATCATATACTTAAAAAGTTTGAATAGTCAAAAAGTCAAATGGGAAGATCATTTTGGGACAGAGAGAGTATGACAAGAAAGCTGTGAGAAGTTGTGAAATCAATGTCGGTGACTGATGAAAGCATGTTGTGTATTACTCCCTCCGTCCCAAAATGATCTTCACACTTTTTTCGACATTACTATGAAAGAACTTTGAGCAATGATTTAGGTTGATTTAATTATCCTAATGAAAATCTAAAACTTGTTATTGATAGTATTTTTGATGGTGTGTCAATAACAAGTTTTAGTTTTCATTATAATAATTAAATCAACCCAATATCATTGCTCAAAGTTCCTTCGTAGTAACGTCGAAAAAAAGTGTGAAGACCATTTTGGGACGGAGTATAAAGAAGTAGAAGAGAAGTATGGTAGACTAACTTCCTCCTCCATCAGGTAACGGAGCTTCAACTGCAGGTCCAGCACTAGATGATGTAGCGTCCATATCGGATGGACCAGAAGCGCTAGGATTAAAAATCCAATCTGTTGCCTTTTCAATGTCACCGCCCTGTAAAGATCAGGTCTCAAGTTAAGGCAATCATGGATGTTCAGAATTCTGGACGACTCAAATGCAGGTGTTTCGGTCGGAATAAGCCCAAAGAATAAGAGTAGTTTATCAAGGATTACCGATGCCTTGAGTGCCTTCCGAGCTATTTCTTCTTCAAATCCAAAGGACATTAATGTAGCAACTTTTGATTGATCAACCTCTGCACCTTGAGGCTCTTTAGAAATCGGAGCATCAATATCTAGGAAGACAGAAAAGATCGAGTGCATTAAAATTCCTCAAATTCCGAAATGATTATTAAAAGATCTAGTGTTAGGAAAAGGAGATTGTGGTAGTACGGAACTGAATATGAAAACCTGAATCATCCATGTGAGAAAGCAACCAGTTCATTGCCTCTTCAACTCCAGCATTTGAGGTTTTGATTGCCGCCTTTTGGCAATGAAGATTACTAAATCCCATTGACACGAGTTGGGATACTATATCATCATTGGCCGCAAGCTCCAATACTGCCTGACCTTCAGCATCTATTAACACACACCAGAATATATAAACCATCCATCTCAAAAATAAATCTTTTTTGGCAAGTCAAACTTTTAAGTAAAAAGTGTTGCACGTTTGTACCTTCTTGAAATTACACTAACAATATTAACTACTTTTGAAATTAGATTTTCAGGGCAAACCAAAATGATAAGTTGGAGACCATAGTTACCAGGAACGTGGGACGTTTCGGGACGGGTACGGGAACGAGGAACGTGACTTAGTAAATTTTGGGTACGCTAGGGGTAGGATCAATTGGGAACGTGGTACGCTATATTGAAAACACATCACTAAGTTGAATATAATAACATATATATACACACACTTACATATATTTATATATATAAACTTTTAGGGAGATAAAAGAGTATAATTTAAAGGCGGATAGCCATAAAAGATTGTAAATGCAGACAAGATTCTACGTTGATGACCGTAAATTTTCCGGTACGATTGTTTGAGTACTTTGGGTCGAGTTCCCTTGTGAACCCGGGACGCGTGTTCCCGGGACGTGGGACGAGGGGGGGTTGGGAGTTCCCGGTAACTATGACTTGGACTGTGTTGTTGAGATGGGAAGTATGCAACTTCTTGGCAAGTCCACTAGCTTCTAAGACTAGGTTTGGTATGGAGTAATTCGGTCGGCATGGAATCGGGACATGTTTCATCTTGAAGCATTAATGCGCCTTTCATGGTAATAGAAAGTTTTTGAATAATGCTAGAATGTCCATTTTTGTAATTTCATTTACATTCTAGTATTGAATCATCTTAATTCAAGCTTCTGTAACAAATGAACCCCAAGGACCGTGAACGTTTGAAAACAAGTGTGTCAAACTGCAATTTGTGACACAAACTTCTCTTCATGGTTCAATATTTCTATCAAACTTGAACATAAATAAGATAAGGTTCACTTAGAAAGAAAAAAAAAAACATGCAGTTTTTCGGATAAGTCTATAAAGAGTAAATGGAATAGTAGTGACAAAGGTGACAACTTCTTACTCAACAAGGATTCATAGAGAATCATACATTAACCCTGAGTTGTAGTGTGTCCTTTAAGCCGCTGAGTCGAGGTTTTAGGATACTTCAATTCTTGACTCTAGAAGTACATAGTGTCTCAAGCTTTCATACCCAGGTTTACAGGTTATAATCATGTTACAACACACAGTCAGTTTGCCACCACTCGCAGGAGAGAGTAATTTTAAACTAGCACAAGCCCAATCCTAAAGATCCAATTAAAATCAAAGAGAAACCAAAATATATGCATGTTAAGGGAATCCAAACAGTTATATATCGTTCACAAGTTCTTGAGGTAATGACGAATTTAGGTTAGGTTAAGATAATAATTGGGCAGTATAATTACCAGCTTCAGGCAACAGTTCTTCCCCTGGTTGAAGGCCATTGCTGCGCATGTGACTGATGTCTATGATATCATCAACATCTATATAGACATCTGCCAGTCAACCAAAACAAGAACAGAATAAATAAACATCATACTGAAAATACAACTATAAAGTCAAGAGAAGCTACGAAGAAAAAAAATGTGTACCAAGCTTTTTTGGCACCCAGCCTGCCTCCATTACAAATTTTCGCATATGCAAGACCAGGTAATCAGGGAAAGAAGTCAGGCCAGCTTTTCTGTAGACAAAATAAGGTGTACGCATAAGAAGAAAAGGAATGACATTAATGTTTGGTCAAAGTTCACTTGTGTTGACCATTAAAAACCAAATGGGACTATCTTTTTTGGGATGGATGTAGTATGTCAGCAGTAACTGCTAATAGTTCATACACACATGAATATTAGCACAGTAAACCAATCAAAAGAAATGAAGTATTCTTCATAGGGTACTCCAAAGTCCCACAAAATTCTTATAATTGGTATTGTAGTTGTTGTCACGAAGGATGTAAACTATACACTGTCAGTTTCCAGCTAAAATGTACTACTGCGTCATCATGGTAACTAGAAAGCATGATTTAAGAACCCAGTAGTCAACAAAATATAGGTACTTCCTCCTTCCAAAATGGCTTTCCATTTTTAGTTTTTTGCCAAATCAATCACGCTGACTTTATGCACTTTTAGTAGCACATACTACTACTGTCCCCGTTTAAGGTTCTTCGTTTTTTGCTGTTTCTCTGAAGGAACTTTGAGCGATAATTATAGGTTAATCTAATTATCCTAATGAAAATCTAAAACTTGTTATAGCTACACCAATATAAATACAATCAATAGCAAGTTTTAGATTTTCATTAAGATAATTGAATTAACCTATAATTATTGCTCAAAGTTCCTTCACACAAACACCAAAAAAACTAAGAACCTTCAAATGTGCCAACGATAATGTTTATAAACGTCAGTCCAAGTGACTGGCACTTTGTAATATTAACACTGACATTTACAATTCTTGCCAATATTTACAAAAATGTCACCGCTTGTTTTTAAAAACAAGCGTCAGTGTCTTTGCAAAAACACGTTTTACGAATCCTTAAAGTAAAATATGTTTTCATAAGACCTAGTCTTTCTAAAAAGCTTTCTTTATTGCTACATCCTTATTCAACTATTTATAAATATCGCAATTGATTATAAATATTTTTTAAATTTACTCCTTCCGTCCCGATTTAAATTTCTTACTTTGACTTTGCATAGAGATTCAAAAGAAGTAAATGTTATGAATATGAAAAGTAAGTAGGAAAGAGAAAGTGAGTTTGGAGTTTTTTATTGTGAGAATGACAAGTGGGGCCCATTATCTATTTTTAGGCAATAAAGTAAGTAATAAACTTAAATTGGAACCGACAAAAAAATGTAAAAACCTTAAAACAGAACAAAGAGAGTATACTTTATTTGTATTTTGCCTCTTATAGGTTAATATCTTACTCTTTCAAAAAATAAATATATAAATTTTTTGAATTAAAACATTCTTTTAAATTAGAAATGCAATATTTAATATTTATTATGTAGAGCAATTAATAATTCAACTATCATCAAAAGAAATTGGCATCATCAGATACCTCTTAAAAGAATTAGCATTAGATCAATTATTTCACCAATTAATTCATATATATAATTGATGTCACATATTCACATGTGTATGTGTGTGTAATGTGTCCAGTCGAAAACCTAGCTATGACGAATTGCATAAGAAAAATACTAGGGGGACAAAAAAGTCACAAAAACATGCATACAAAATCCTAAGTGTAATGATTTTATTGGTGTTTTTAGTTAGAGTGTGACGGGTCCATTATCGATGCAACCAATAAAATATCGCCACCTCATTTTGTGAGCAAGATTTTGTGACCTTGTTTTGTGCCCTAGCATTGCTCATCGCATAATATCAACTTAGCTTCCATTAGACGGATTGTCCACAATCTAATGACTCTTATAGGACATGATACTTTACAGAATCACTTCAGTAACTTGACTAAGGAACTGACACTCACTCTGGGAAGGAGCGAGAAGACGTAGAAATCTAGATGCTGCACAACTACTGGAAGACTGTAATGCTCGGACCCTTCAATTTTGGGAAAGCACCCGTGTCCAGAGGACATGGGTGTGGCTATTTTACACTACATTTGGCGTAAAATCTTAAAATTTTGGAGGATCCTACACTCGGATCTGTACCCAAGTCCGAGCATAAGAGCTGCCAAAAGTAGATAAGTGAGAAGCAAAATGGCTGAGAACATCCACACCAAAGACTGACAGATGTATTCATGTATCCACTCCAAACAAACATAGAGAAAATGGAGTAAAATTGAATAATCATCACAGTTTAGATAGTCCTAGATGTAGTAAAATGGAGAAGAAAGTAAACATGTATGTACTCCAAACAGACATTGAGTTGAATTATCCTAGAGTTCTATTGTCCTTGAGAATAATCACTATGCAGCTGAGTGTCCACACAAGAACTTGCTGGCAGAGACCAGCAAGATTCTTATCTTCTGTCCCTCAGAAAAACCTCAAGTGTAAGAAGGCCAATAATTATGACAATCAATGAGGACAGAGAAGGTAAACAAATGCATTACTTGATCGCAGTTGTCTTGGCATTGAGGGCTGAGCTATAAAATTCATGCACCTCCTCATGAGCTGAAAAGCTATCAAGGCAGTCCCTTAACGGCACCCTTGGGCGAACAATCTCTTCAGCAGGTCTGCCATAACTAGACAACTCAGTAACCAGTTAAAAAGAAAAGAAGAAAGACAAAAGGGGGTAATATTGAGCTAATCAGACACTCACACTTGCACATTCTCTGCCTCTTTGTCCACCTTCAGTTTGTAATAATCTTCTAGCTGTTCTGAATTATGAATAAATAAAAATGAAAATTAATAATCAAGCACATATATCAAATAACAAGAAAGCCAATTGCTTACTTTTATTTGTGGCTTTATGAAGTGGAATGTTTAGCGAAAGAATGTAATCGCGTCTTTTATTATAAGCCACTTTCCCCGAGGGGCACTGAAGTCGCTCTTCAATGCCAAACTTGAAACTCCTAGAAGGATCCAATTCAGGATTGCTGCCATTGGTACGTTCAACTTGTTCAATCACATGTAGAAAGAACTCCAACGCATCCTAAACAAAAGTTGGTGTCAATCATATAGATATGAACTATTACCAAACCAGTATAATGCAAACAAACAATAATAAGCAGTGTTTTAAATTGATTTCATAAAAACCCAGTAATAAGCATTGTCAACCAGGAATTTGTCGGTCAGCCATACCACCTAAGTTGTGCCTTCAAGAAGGCAGTGTAGCGAGGAGGTAACACTGAATTCAAATGCAAATAGACTGCTGCAGTATAATGGAAGTATAATGAACAGAGATATGATAGAGATCCCAATTTTGTGCCCCAATGCAATGCATTAGATGGCTTAGATGTTACTGTAATTAACCTGTGAGGTCACAGTTTAAACAATCACGTGCATCTATACAAACAGGTTTCCTGGAAAGAAATGGTCACATCAATTGGGTAAACTAATGAAAGCGTGCCTCTGAAATTAGGAACGAGCACCCATAGGCCATACTACCAAACAAGCAGTGTCTAAACACTCAGATGTTAATATATATATATATACTTAGGTTACCTGCTGACGCATAGTTGAAAATTCAGGATGACTGGCAGCAATTACAGCCTTGAACATTCGAGGAGGAATTCCCACCTGTTTCTGGAAAAGTGGAGGCAGCAACGATGGGGGAGAAGCAGAACATAACATGTTATAAGCATCAGAAACCAAATGAGGAGAAATGAGGACAATTTTATGCCATTCTAGACCAGTTAGATGGAAAGAGCATGCAAAGGAAAGGGTTAATATATCAAAATGACATTTCTTTCAGAAAGAGCAAAACATAAATAAGTTGCACAAGCGAGAAATGAACAATGAAACTTATCAAAGTAACAAATGCTCATTAGACAGAAAGATTTCAAGAACGAAAATAAACATAGGCCAGGAACTTACAGCACTTAAAATTGCGTCTACTGCAGTGACAGCATCTTTCTGTGGGTAAATAATTAACTTGTTATCCCAGACAAAGACTATGAAATGAATGAAGAAACCGTTTATCTATATCAGACCTACCTGCTCTGCTGGAACGGAGTATTTACCAGAAAGCAAACCATGAGCAAGTTTAGTTCTGCAACCGAAAGAAAAATCACTTATTAAATTTTTTTCTTGCAGAACCAAATCGTACTGCATATCCATTAAATTCTATATGTAGATAATATTTGCAATTTCCTCAACAACAGGTGATCTCCCTGGCCGTGGTAGTTCTTGATGTCTCTTAAACTATTTTCTAGACTTTGAATTTGGCATTTATATAGTTTTTGTTTTCAAGCTATAGTTTAAAGTACCATATGGAACCTGTACTCTGTACTACTCCCTCCGTCCCAAAATGATCTACACATTTGACTATTCAAACTCTTTAAGGATATGAACACTTGCTTCACTAGCCGTGTTGTGTTTATGCACGTTTAAGCTTAAATTATAGAAATGGGAAGAACTTTTGGGGACAAGGAAAAATGGCAAATAAGAATATCGTTTTGGGACAGAGGAAGTATAAACTATCAAGTAAATGAGCAGAAAACATATCTGGACTAACAACAAAATTCTACGTGTGATGGCAACTTGAGGTATCATTCAAGTGCAAGATTTGTCGCATGTGATTGATCTTATTTTATATATTCAACCGAGTGACTTCTCCACTGTCAATCCATCATATCCACTGTTACCATAAAAACACAGTCCAACGGGGCATGATCTGGCTCTAACAACTTATACTGTCACAAATTATTTAGATCCTTGTGCCACCAGTTTGAATTGAAATAGAGTGAAACCCACAACAAAAAATTGACGACTTTACACAATTAAAAAATTAAATCACGAAATGATACTAGTAACAGATGGTGCGCCACAAACTGTCCGAAAATCGCTTACTTACAATTGCATATTCAGGTCGACTGTTGGATCAGCAGGAGCAGTGTCAAAGGCCAGCTTCAAATTTTGGTTCATATAGTATCTGATAGAAGCATAGATTGATCAATGAACTTCGGGATACAACATCGAAAGACCAAACAGTTTAGCCAACTGCGTTTTATGTTAAAAGTTGTTCGTTAAGCAAGAAAATGGAATGGTATACAAACCGAGAATAGAAGGGACGTGTTGACAAGAGAACTTGCATTGTTGCAGCCAGGTAGCAACTGCAGGGTAACAAAATGAGAAACCAAAATGAAACAAGCAAAATTACCCCAAGTTTTCCTTAGAGCTATATCTGAAGGACAAGTTTTTTATTACCTGTTACCGAGATTGACAAGTCCTGTGTATCCCGGTCCAAATATCGGTTCAACTTCCTGTCCACTTTCTTGTATCCGGTTCCAGTCAAAGTTGGTATTTTGGTCAAGTTCCTTTTCAGCAGTCGTCATTTCAGTCTGAAATTTATAGATTTGTTTTTTGTTCAAGTGAGAGGCTTAGGCAGATTCAAGATTTCAGATTGAAGCATAAAATGGTTCAGGAAACATGTAAACACAAAAACATCACTAGCCTTGTTTGCAACTTGATACAATAATTTTGAATAGTAGTAATACGAATAGGTTTACAGTGAGTTGCTACTAATGAGTCAACATCCCCCTCAACTCAATCACATAAATACAAATTAAAAAAAAATATCGCACGGAGTACATTGATAGAAAACAAACCACCTCTATCACCAACTAGTAAAAAAAAAAAGCGCCATTTACCAAGCAAGGTTAGAATGATCAAACATTGACCATGCCTGTTTGCCACATGGCCTATATATTTTCATACTTGCAGCAAGGTGTACTGGTATTGGATAAGGTTTCTTTTTGCATATTGAATGAGACAAATATATCTGACATGCCAAACCAAGTTTTATGCATCCTAAGTTTCTATCCAATGACACTTTAAAAAGCACATGCATCATTAGTATGTTCAACTATACTTACTGTTGAGTAAACTCATGAAGAAGCTCAAGTTGTTAAAGGAGGCATAACAACGTATATCAAAATGCGACATTTATTTTGGGACGGACCAAAATGGAAAGTGTGACCGTTATTTTTGGACGGAGGGAGTATATAGTATATACTACTCACATACAGAGTATCCCATTATGGAAGCTGAGGAAGTAGCATGCAATCATTGATAACTTCGTCAAAGGACCTATTCATTAAATGTACATAGGCTCAACCCCACGAAGCAATAATATCCAAGATTCCAGTATACTCACTCTAATAAGAGATGCATGCTTTTCTTAAATGGTGCACCTCTAATATTTTGTCAATATAATCACGAGATTACTGTATCAAATCAAACAGGAATTAGAACCGCCGGACAGAACTTGGTTCCAGTTTAAGAGGACATGTGAGTCAACAAAATGTTAAAATCAAATACTTCTCACACTCATAGATGGCATAAACATCGAATCCAAATTGCATAACTAACCTTTTGCAGAGATGAGAAGTCAATACCAAAAAAAGCCAGATGATGGGCTAGATTTGGGTCTAAGACACTTTCATCCTCCGGATAAGAAAAAACATCTGAGCTGCCAAAACATGTAACTCATAATTATATTTGAAAACTGTAAGTTTCATTAGGAAATATCAAGTATAACAGTGGGTCCAACATACAGGACTACACTAGACAAAAAATCAAGTACTTCCAGCATTTCAAAATGATCACTTTCTAACCATAATTCCCTTAGCAACAACTACGATAGAAACACAACTATTACGCCATTGAGCTCTAGCTCAGATGGCACGAGTGGCGGACTCTCAGGATATTTTGTGAGTGGACAAATACACTATAAAGCTTCTTGTGTTCAACCTTACTAAAGTTTTCCACTGTTACTGCATCCATCCTAATCAAGAGGCCTTTCTTGTGATCCTGATTTCTAGAAGATTAACTGGAAGTTTGAACACAAGACCAATTTACTTTTGCAGATTCAATATGGATCAGTTTTTCTACAAAATAGAAGAATAATACTCCCTCGGTCCCACTTGAAGAGATGAGGTTTGACCAAAACACAAATTAAGGAAAGAAGTTTAAATTGATCATTTTTCAAAATTGCCCCTGAAAACATTTGAAATCAAACAAGGAGGTTGAATTCAAACTAAACGAGAAATGAAGGTTAGTACAGTCAATTGATTGAAAAGGGGTTACTCTTCTAATGGGAAGACCCAAAATGGAATACACACCTCTTCAAGTGAGACGAAGAAAGTAGTTGCAATAACGATGATGGCTTTCAAAGGTCTTGATAGTATTCTTAAATCACCGAACTAAATTCACTATCCCTCCCCACCCGCCCCCCAAGCCCCAACAAAAAAAGAAAGACGAAGTCAATGTCTCACAAGTAACAGTTAAATCGCCACCTTATATAGGCAACAATGGCCATCTCAATTTTGCCAGAATAAGAAGATCTCATGACTGTTTTCAGCGAGACTCCTGTGATCTTCTTGCGAGCCTTTTGGTGCGCCTACAAATTTGAAGCTTTTGAAACGAAAGACACGCTCCGACAATATCCTAACATGCATGTCATCACTGTCTACAGCCATTTGATGCTTGAGTCATTCTGCCAATTACGTGCTTATAAGAAGGAACCTGATTTCAACGCCAGTGAAGTAAAATGAGAACCTTCAAAGCTCCAGAACGGACTAGCGGTGTCTCTATTAAGCAGTTAGCCAACTGAACTGCTAACAGCCCACATTCCGCTTAAGTATATTTGCATAAGATGGTCAGTATTTCATGGCCCCTAGGCAGTAGTTGATTACTACGGCTCTAAGTTTTATGCACCATACCACCGTCTATCTCCAAAGTGACTTTGTTTAGCTCTATCTTTTAAATAGAAAACACTAAGTTTAGAAAAAACAAACAAGTAATCTTCAGTTCTACAAACGTGAACATTAATTATGAGTGCAATAAACATATACTCCCTCCGTCCCACCTCACTTGAGACCTAAGAGGTGAGCACAATAACTAAGGAAAAAGAATAAAATAAGGAAAATGTGTGGTAGAAAATGAAGAGAGAGAATGAGTGGGGTTAATAGTAGGTTGGTTGAATGAATTGTGTGGTGAAAAATGAAGAGAGAGAATGAGTGGGTGGGGTAGATTGAATATAAAATTAAAAAAAGATTACCATTTTGGGGAGTCTCAAATGAAGTGTGATGGACCAAAATGAAAATAAGTCTCAAGTGAGGTGGGACGGAGGGAGTATTCATGAAAGGAAAAAAAAAAAAAACATGTGTTCATACAATGTTTGGATTCCCCCCACAATGTACAGTATATCAAGAACCAGATGTACAAAAGAAAATGAGGAACAATCTTGATAATCATTTTACCACTTATAGAAGCAGGGTGGCGTTACCTGCTCCCTCCAGATCAGCAGTTATTGTCCCGAGTTTAACAGCAAGAGGATATCCGGTTTCCTTATAGTGAGTGATGGCATGGTTGTTACCACCGGTTCCATCCCAATTTTTCCTCCCACAGAGGATCATTCCATCGGTAAGATTTAACCAAAGATTCTCAGTCATGCCACATACAGAGCATTTCGAGCCAGATGGGGGAATGATAACACCATTATCAATCTGTTCCAAAGTCTTGGCATATTCACTGACTTTCTTCTTATCAGCAGTCCAGGATGCAACTTGCTCTTTCCTCTCAGCACCCTCAGCTATGATAATAGCATCAACTGCCAACCTAACCTGCAAGTAAACAAAAAAAATGCATTCTTAATCAAATCAAGCAAAAGATTCAGCTCACAGGCTGCTTTAGATAAAATAAGGAAGAGAAATAAAGAATGGTGGGAGTAAAAAGAGATGGACAGTCAAACCTTCTCAGGCAATTCCACTGATGGAAATGGCAAAGTCACATAATCAGGCAATATTATTATACTAAATGTTTCTTCATACTCAGGTTCTTGGTTATCAAATCCACCATCGATACCTGCAATTTAAGCAATGTAAATTATATATATGTAAGTTAACTTGTGTAAATGCCATCCATTCAGAATCTGACTGCTGGTACTAAGGGATATATCACTAATGAAATGAAACAATAAATGAAGCCTGGAAATACTGTCGATGATAATACGAATCATTATTCTGATTTTCTCTGTCAATAATTATAATAAAAAATGAAGGCCGGAGAAAGATAAAAAGAGGGAAACACTAATTGCTTTAAAAGTTTAAAAGAAGGAGAAATTTCAACTTACTTACAGTAAATATTATGCTCCCTCTGTCAGGAAAAGATTTTCCTACCTTTTTTTTGTTGTTTGTTTGAATGAACTTTGAGCAATAATCATAGGCTAGTTTAACTATCTTTATAAAAATCTAAGAATTGTTTTTCATAGTATATATTGTGTATCAATAACAAATTTTATATTTTCATTTGGGTAAATAAATTAACCTATGATTCCTAATCGAAGTTCAGTCAAATAAACAATAAAAAATGGGAATATCTTTCCAGGACAGAGGGAGTATTTAACAAGCTCCTTTGAGACCTAATATGAACAAATGTCTTAACCACCACTTGCTTTGTCATCCCAAATGTGGTATTTGACACAGAAAATCACATGCACTTGATGTTCAACAAGTCAGTCCATCAGTGATCAGCCTAAACAATTAACATGGTGACATTAGGCTCTCTACATCTCCTTTAGTTACTGGCTAACAACTCACATATTTCTCATTAGTCACCTGAGAAATGAGGTTTGCTTGAAAGGCTCGTTTACATTTATCTTTCTATGATGAAAAAACTGCTTTTCTAAACATGACCGTACAAGCAATACGGAAAAAAAAAAAAAAAAAAAAACCAACTAGAACCAAGCGTTCATAGAGCTGAATGAAAACTGCAGTAGATTCAAGTCAAAACCAACACATTACCACAAAATCTAAGATACCTATAGCCAGCAGAGTTGGTTTCTTTAAAGGTCTATCTTCTGAAACTGCCTTCTTTGTCTGTTTAATATGCAAATAAACCGGATTTCCAGTCTTCTCAAAGTTCCAATGAACACAATCTTTCCCAAACGCAAGGAACGTATTCATGTCAACAAACAACCCGCCTTCAGATTTCTGGGGAACAAAAAGACACAACAAAATCATCAAAATACTAGAACATCATAAACACAGTTGTCCCGGACTCAAGTAACGAGATGCGTATTCTAATTGACAACTACCTCAAGTAATGAATTTAAGACAGTCACAAAATCATGTTACTAACTCTCAGTACTTGAAAAAACAGAAATGAAACTTGACTCTACTGTAAAGCAATGAACATCGCATGCAAGCAATTCAATGAACTTGACGCATAAACCTATCAGAAGATTGCAAGCAATACGCATAAAAAGTACCAAACATTGAATCCAAGTGTTGTATTCGTAAATTCAAACCTGAGATAACTGTGAAACTACCAAACATTGAATCCAATCAAGTCTGTCATCTTAATACGCATAAAAAGTATCAGAACACACATAAAACAGTACTAATTAAGAGATTAAACCCTTACTAAAGAGAACAACCGCGTCAAAACCTAGTTTCTACAAGCGACAATAATTGCTATAGTATCAACCAATAAACCAGGCAGTTGCAATCATTATACGAATTAGAACAGGGCTGGTAAACGTTACGTTTTGAATTTTCATTTTCCCACACTTTCTCAGCATTATAAACAAGCGACAATAATTGCTTCGAGAAAACAATAGTAAGAATTACCGGAGTATCGAAACTGATGCAACATTCTTGCTTATAAATTCGATTGGTCGGCTCTGGAATTCGAACCCGGGAGAGGTTCGATCGGAGCAGCTCCATTTGACCTCAAAATTTGATTGTTTTCCTCAAGTCGGTGAGTTCAAAATCAATGGAAGGAAGATAGAGGAAATGGAATTCTGTGTAAAAAGAGTGAGAGTATGTATCAGTATATTCTTTGCCCTAAGGTTTAGCAAAGTGAATTTGTGCGGAAAAAGACAGTCAGACGCAGGAGAGAAGCACAGCGCTATTTCAAGCATTTTTCGGTTTGAGAGCGTTGATATTCACACCCGTAAGTTATGCCGCAATATATTTTTGATTAATTTCTGAAAAGTCCTTGAAATGTACATTTTTAATAAAGATTTTAGATTTTTATTTTACTCTTAATTAAAAAGTACCCCTCCGTCCCATTTTAAACTTCAAAAATTTCCATTTTGGTTGTTCAATTTTAAGTTTCAAACCCCAAAAAGGATAAGTTTTTTATACCGTACTTCTTTATTTGTGGGCCCTACATGTCATACTTACAACAATAACCCACTAACTATTCTCTACCTTACTTTCTCTCTCCTACCAAACGAGTTTATTGCCAATTTGACCTGCATACTATCAAAATCTTGACGATTTACCCTCGTACTAAAGAAACTGCCACTATGACCTGCGTACTATGGTTTTAATAAAAAAGTGACCAGGGATAACGCTGAGCCGTTAGAAACTTAACGGGCTGTCAATATATGTTAAAAAATTAACAGACTTATAATAAGAAAAAATCAAATGTGGCCCTGATAATTATATTAATGTCATAAAGGTCCAAAATATTTATATTCATAATAAGATATTAACAAATCTGCACTCATCTTAAATTTTTCGAATCTGGGTAAAAAGTAGTACTAGTATTCAACAAGAACACCAACACCTTAAACAATTTCAACACTACCAGACCATGGATTGAACAAAAATTCGCCAATTTCAACGATTCTTGAGAAAATACCAACGGATATCGATAAATCAAAAACACACCAGACCCATTAATCGAATTATCAGGGCCACATTTGATTTTTTCTTATTATAAGTCTGTTAATTTTTTAACATATATTGACAGCCCGTTAAGTTTCTAACGGCTCAGCGTTATCCCTGGTCACTTTTTTATTAAAACCATAGTACGCAGGTCATAGTGGCAGTTTCTTTAGTACGAGGGCAAATCGTCAAGATTTTGATAGTACGCAGGTCAAATTGGCAATAAACTCCCTACCAAACAATCTATACTCACAACACATCACTTTTTTCTTAATTCTTGAACTCATTTTTTTTTTTAAGTTTAAAATGGGACGGATAGAGTATATAAGTTGAAATTTTATTGCTCGAAAGCTTTTTGAGTGTGTTTGAGAGACGTGTCTCAAACCACCGATGAACATTAGAAAAATATCCGAGAAACCGAGAAACGTTTCTCAAACCGCGGATGGACCTTAAAAAATAAAAAATTATAAAATTCTTATGAAGAATAAACGTTTTGATGAAGAGTTTTTGAGAAAATATCCTATTAATATTTTAAAATATGACTCCTTTCCTAGGGAGTAAGAGTTTACATTTGTTTTGCACATTATTTATTGTGAAAATAATAAGAAACTCGTAAATATTTGAACGTGATATAATTGTCCAAAATGTTATTTACAGTGCAAGTGGATAAAAGGAGATTATATCACATTTAAATATAATTTCAGTTAATTAGAAAATCGGGTAACTACTTGTAAAATTTCACTAATTTCTTTGCAATTTTTTATGGTCCTATATGTTTATGATGAGTACATATTAATGTAGTTGATGAATACGAATTTGATCACATCAGTATGTTTAGTATTGGGCATTCGAGATTTATTAGATAAAATATAAAATTGAGCGAGGGATTTTTATTTTGGACACCGTAGATGCGAAAAATAGACATGAACTTCAACGGTACAGACTTTTACAAAGTAACGTTAAAGTTGGAGTAGCGAATTCAAATTACATATCACGAGTATTTTTTATCTTAAAAGCTATAGACACGGAAAATAAACATGAACTTCAACGAAACTGACATTTATAAAGTAACGTTCTAGCTGGAGCAGTGAATTCAAATTGACGAAAACTTATATGCGATCGTCCCACGCCGTGAGACGGGAGCGTGAGACGGCGGCCACCCCCTCCCCTTTTCTCAAAAGCCAGCTGTTGTAAAAAAAAAAAAAAAAAAAAAAAATCAAAAATTTTAAAATGCTATATCTTGAGATTTTGAAGTCAAAAAAATATTTAAAAAAACCGTTGTGTTCGTCTCAATGAGACGAACAAAACTACATAGGTCATGATATGGTTTGATTTTTTTTTAAAAAAATGCTTTTTAACACACCAAAAAAAATGGGTTGTTCGTCTCGTGAGATGTAACGCTTTCTTATGAATAAAGTAACAGTTTAGTCTTAAAAAAATAACACTTTATTTGTAAGATGTAATAGCAGTTTCGCAAAATAATATAAATAGTTTTTGTGGTTAGAAAAAATAACAATTGAATGTAACACAGTGCATATATGATTGTAATATGTTATATAGATGAATGTAACAGTTTTATAGGTTAAATGTTACATTTAAAAAAAAAGAGTAAAAAATCATGTATATAATCGTTTTTGCATTTCAATTGAATGTAAAAAACCATAGAAAAGTGTTACAATTGAGGAAAAAAAAGGTTACATTCATTTATTATAAAATGTTACATTAGTTTAGTTATCAATCTTATGTTATCTTTAATTTATTTCAGAAAAATTGTGGTAAATTTTTGAAAGAAAAAAAGTGTTACATATGAGAAAAAAGTGTTACATTTTGTTATAACAAGTGTTACTTTAGTTGGGAGGAAAAGGGGTGGGGTGGGGAAAAAAATCGGCAGAAAAAAAAAAAAAAAAAAAAAAAAAGGGTCGGCGCATGTGAGCCGTCGCACAGCGTGAGACGGTCTCACAGGAGACCGCCTCATTCAAATTAGGATATAGTTATATACAGGGAACAAAAAATACAGGGAAAAGATAAAATTACCAAAATACCCTTTATATACTCAAATTGATTTCGATCGTTTTTCAAATTCAATTCGGTCTCTCTCTAACAAACGGTTCCTCTACAGACGACGCAAAACCGACGACGAAGAAGACGACCGCACCACCACCACACGACGATGGCGAGAGTGAAAATTCCCAAGGTCGCCGCCGGTGCTGCCGCCGCCTCTATCGCCACCTCCATCGCCGCCGCCGGAGCTTCATCTAGCACCGTTCCTGTAAAAAAGGTAATGTAAATTAAAATGTTATTTTAACCTAATTTTACACTCACCAAATTCCCAATGTATAATTTTTGTTTGATTATATCAAATTAATTCAATCATTTTTGTATGAACTGAGGGTTTAATGGCCGTATTCATCTTCTGAACTCAATCGAGTATTTTATCGTGTTGTTCAACACGAGACACATCTCGTGTGGGACAACACGAGATGTGTCTCGTGTTGGACAACATGAGATGTGTCTCGTGTTGAACAACACGAGATGTGTCTCGTGTTGAACAACACGAGATGTGTCTCAGTGTAGTAAAAAGCTTATTTATTGTTTGTTATTTTTTTTTTTTGTAGCCACGTGAACGTATGACCGCGTCTAATAGAAAGAGGAAGGCTGCAACGCATCCGCAGAGAAAAGAAATGCGGAGCAAGAGAAGGCAGGAGGAGCCGGTAGCATCTGATGATGTTGAGGAGGAGGAGGAGGAGGAGGAGGAGGGAGGGGATATTGAGGAGGAGGACGAGGGGGATAGTGAGGATGGGGAGGAGGACGAGGGGGATAGTGATGATGGGGAGGAGGAGGGGGATAGTGAGGATGGGGAGGAGGAGGAGGGGGATAGTGAGGATGGCGAGCAGGAGGGGGAGGGGCAGGATGAGGATGAGGTGGAGGATGAGGAGGAGGAGATAGATGTTAGACCTTTGAGGCATGGGAGGAGGCGGGGGGTCCGAATGTGGCTAGAGGGCAGGGACGGAGGAGGAGGCAGGATGCGGGTGAGGAGGAGCCACCATCATGGCAGATTCAGAGTGACCCAGGTGGCGGCCCAGAGGTTGTTACTCTTATATACGGGTTTGGTGATCACAGAGCCCGAGAGATCTGGAGGGACGCCGTCAGTGGTGACTTTCCATACGAGACTGCAGCATCTGCACAAGTAAGATAATCATTAATGTGAAACTATTAAAATATTGAAGTTATTTTGCACACACTCTAAAAATTCCATTCATCCCATGCTTTTCTCGAACTCGAGTATTGATTATATTTTTTGTTTGTAATAAACAGGTTCAAGCGTGGTGATCTGGAGGATACTGATAGAGCCTGGCTGACCCACGTTGATGCATCGGGCCTCCAGCAGCTGCACGATGCCACCATTCATAGGCCTAACTTCGCGTTGATGACGGCATTTTTGGAACGGTGGTCTCCTGAGACTAACTCGTTCCACATGCCTTGGGGGGAGATGACCATTACGTTACATGACGTCTCTCATATCCTGGGTGTGTTGTTATATATAGATTTCAAGACTATATGAACTATCTGCATTCATCTCATGTACTAAAATGCGTTATTTCATCTTCAATTTACAGGTATAAGCTGTGTAGGTGCATATGTTCGGTATCCGGACCCAGTGCCTGACGTACCCGGCATCAGTAGACACCTTCATTTGAGCGGCACTGGGTACTTATTAAAGGATGTCCGGCGTATCTTTTCTACCCGTATAGGTGGCATGACAGATTTGCAGCGTGCTTCTGCATATATCCTGCACCTCTTGGGTTCCACGATGTTCGTGGACAAGAGTCAGGATAAGGTGCCCGCAGCATACCTTCCCCTATGCATGGATCTTGCGAGACTCCCCACTCTCTCCTGGGGATCAGCTACATTGGCATATTTATACCGAGAGTTGGGGAAGGCGTCCAGATCCGGATGCAAGCAGATGGGTGGTTGTGCGACATTGCTAGAGATAAATCTTACTCTATTCACTTTCTGTTTACTTTGTCGACTCCCCCCATGTAATTACATGTTGCATTTGATTAGTATTTAATACTTTTTTACATACATCTCAGGGCTGGATATACGAGTACTTTCCAGATTTCCGGCGAGTTTCTGACCCTCACTGGCAGCAGGGGCAGCCGAGAGCCCGTAGATGGTCTCGTACTGATACAACTGGGAGGGCATTAGACCATCTAGTGCAGTATCGCCGCACTCTTGACAGGATGCATGTTGAGAGGGTGAGTTATTCATATTAAAACTGTTTCAAATTGTTACACTCCCTCCGTTATTATGTACACTTTACCTAACAAAGTCTACTCACAGGTTCTTTGGACTCCTTATAGTACCAGAGCGGACGCGATTCTGCCGGTTTCATACTTCACAGGGGTTATACGATTTTGTGACATCACTGAGGCGTACATGCCTGAGCGTGTTAGTAGGCAGTTCGGGCACCAGCAGAGGATCCCTAGACAACCCCGCCTGGTTCCCACGATATGCATTTTGGCAAAGGGTCAGAAGGGGTACCAGAAGGACTATGGTGACCACGATTATGTTTGGGACGCGTGGGTGGAGCACGGCATGGAGGAGTTCAGGCCCGTTCGCCGCTGGGGGCCACTAGTGACCACATCTTCTCTCGTGACTGATGATTATATGGAGTGGTTTCTGGCTATGAGTCATGTTCGGATATCTAATCCGATACACGATCCCCCCGTTGACATTCCACCTCCCCCACCGCCCCCACTTGATGTTCCACCGCAGCCTGGGGTTCCAGAGGCACGAGCTATCATACTTCCATATTTGACGGATGCCAGGGTCCCCGAGGACGTCAGAGCTGGTCTTACACGGGCCCACGAGATTTTAGGAGGTTTTATTTAGGAGAGTTACTGATTATGGAGTTTTGTATTACTGATTATGGATTTTTGTATTACTTGGATTTATTTGGATTATGTATTACTGATTAGTTGGATTTATATTCCTTAAAACCCTAAAAAATGTTACAAATTTGTAACTCAATTTCCATTTGGATTTTGAGTGAAGTCATACTAATGAACAACACTTTAAATGTCATTTAGGATGTAGAAAAAAATTAAAAAAAAATTAAATAGGTATCCGTATACCATTTTCACAACATCGGGTCATATTCCCTAAAACCTTAAAAATTTCACAAATGGCACAAATTTCTAACTCAATTTCCATTTGGATTTTGAGGAAAGTCATACTAATGAACAACACTTTAAATGTCATTTAGAATGTAGAAAAAATAAATAAAAATAAACTAGGTAGCTGTATACCATTTTCACAACATCTGGTTTAGGGTTTAGGGATTAGTGTTTAGGGTCTAGACATCTCGTGTTATAGTACACGAGACGATTAAATTACATTTAAACCCTTCAAACGACGACCTGTATTATATTTAACGTGAAAACCCTACTGAAACACACCCATTCTGAACAGAAACCCCCATTATCATTCAAGAAATCAATCTCTAAGTTCATAGCATGGATTCCTCACAAATATCTCCCCAACATTCTCCAAGTTCCAATGATCATAGCATGAATTCCTCACAAAATCCCTCAACAAGTTCTTATGAGCGTATTGACCTTGATATGATAGAATTTGTGCATGATGAAGAAGAAGGAATCTCACCAAATTCTCCTCCACATCAACATTCTCCAAGTTTCAATGATCCAAGCTTCTATGAAGTAAGTTCTTAATGTTTTGTTTTGTTTTGTATTGTATTGTGATCAAAATCAAAATTAAAATCCCATCTTGAACTAAAAATCCAATCTTTAATTAAAAATCCAATCTTGACCTACACATGAGGTTTAGTTATACAATCTTCAAATACACATGAGAAAATTGGATATTTAGAACTGATGGTGACTTACATCTCGTGTAATCACACACGAGATGAATGTCGTGTAGGTACACACGACATTAATCTCGTGTAATCACACATGAGATGAATGTCGTGTAGGTATACACGAAATATACTTGATGTTTGAAACTGATGGTGCTGTGATTTGCAGGGTCCATTTCCGGATATCGGTGATGAATTCACGACATCAGAATTATTTCCAGATAGGGATGCACTTCTTGCACATGTACGAGAAATCGCGAGGCGTCGAAATATACACCTTATTATAGACTACTCGGAGAGGAGAAGTGGAAATAAACTAGCTTATGCGATGATAATATGTCATTTTGGTGGACATCACAGGCCCGGAAGATCAAAGAACATTAGGAAGAGTAGTAGCAAGAAGAAAGAGTGCACTTTTAAACTACATGCCAAAGAAAGGAGGGATGATGGGTTATGGGGATATGTTGTAAGGAACGGTGTACATAATCATTGCTTTCCTTTGTATCCAGAAGGTTTTCCTCTCGGGAAATTGACACGTGGAGAATATGACGTTGTGTGTAGCGCAAGTGAATGTTCATTGCGTCCAAATGACATAGTAGCAATGTTAAATATGTACGATGAGAAGAACGTGAGCACTCCGATGCACGTCCGCAATGCCATCACAAAATATAGAGAAGAAGAACGAAAAGGGAGGACCCCGCTACAACAATTCCTTAAGTTACTCGACAATCATGAATATATATACTACACGAGGGACGACGCTGAGAGTGGCATGATCATCGACATATTCTTCTCTCACCCATTAGCAATGAAGATGCTAAAATGTTTTCCATATGTTGTACAAGGTGACTGCACTTACAACACCAACTGATATGGACTGTACTTCTTGCAGTTTGTAGGATTTACTTCCACCGGGCATAATTTCACAATAGCGTATGCGTTCCTCAAGTATCAGAGTGCGGATGATTACATATGGGCATTGGATAATTTGCACAGTCTGCTTACACCTCCCCGGTTGCCAACAGTTTTTGTCGTGAACTGGGTTACATCAGCGCTCTCCGTACAGTTTTTCCCGACACCGCACACTTCTTGTGTCGGAGGCACATCGAAGTCAATGTTAGAAAGCATGGGTTGAGTCATACAGGTAGCGAGGATTTGGCAGAATCATTCATGAGGAGTTTCAATTATGCAATCTCAGCCCCTACCTCCGGCGAATGGGACGAATGTTGGCAAGGGCTTTGTGACCGTTTCAGATCTTATCCTCTATTATTGGATTACCTCCGCGATACATGGATTACCCCATACTCTCAAAATATTCTGTCTATGCACAAGGATGTGTTACCTCACTTCGGGACCCATACCACAAACAGGACTGAGGGTGAGCATAACAGGTTGAAGAAAGCATTGGGGAGTGCTTCTTCTACTTTTGACACGATCTTCAAAAAGGCTCATAAGATCTGGATATCCAACTAAAAAAATATGAAACAGAGTATGAATAGATCAAAGACCAGAACTCCAATTGATTTGAGGACCGGTAATCTGTATCAGAACATATTGACTAAAGTGTCAACGGTAGCCTTACGCAATATCAGACAAGAGCGGTCTCGTATTCAGAAAATCATTAGAAACCAACGGGGTCGTAATGGGGGTAATGTCATCACTGAGGCTGCCTGCGGGTGTTACTACAGGCGAACACATGAACTTCCATGTAGTCACGAGATTGCACGGATAGAGGACTGTGGGGGACGGATTGAGTTGTCCTCGATTCATGATTTTTGGAAGAAGTTGGACATTGAAGTAGACAACCCTCCATCTGAGCCTTCAATAAATAAAGACAATTTTCAAGCTATGTTGAATAAAGTTGAGCAAGCACCTGTCAGGCAATGATTACCCAATACCACCACCACCGAACACTTGGAGGGAAAACTGTGATCCAAGCGCAAGTCAACTGATCCTCCAATACCGAGATAGGATAGCAGCATTCAATGAACTCTATGATCAGAATAACGATGCAAGAAGAGAAAGATTACGTAGGGGATAGTATATGTGCAATGGTTTTTGAATTATCAAGTTTGTATGAATTATCAAATTTGGCGATAGTATATGTGTAATGGTCTATTGGTTCCTCCCACTGCTTTGTGGAGATGTGCTATCATTTTAACAATCAAATTTCAGATCTACTTCTGTTTCTTGTTGCTTTTGCTGTTGCTGTTGTGAAAATGCAGGTTCAGACACCATGTCGTGTACCTTTACACGAGATTGCCTTTATAATTTCGTGTGTTTGTACACGAGATATCTCGTGTGCAAACACGATTCATCACGTGTAAAGTTACACGAGATTATAGAGGCAATGTCGTGTAAAGGTACACGAAACGGGCAAGGGCAGATTTGGAATATTTCGTTCCCTGTATATAATATTCCCTGTATTTAGTATTTGCCTTCAAATTATATACATCCAAGTATCTCCGTTAATTCAAAGTTATTTCCAAAACAGAAAGTCGATAGAACCGAGTAATCGAGAATCTCTTTTGTTTGTCCTTTTTAAAGTAATTTCTTCTAGGGGCAACTCCCATTTAGTCCCTCATTAGAATCTAAACTACCACCTAGTCCAAGGTATTTTCAATATTACCACCTAGTCCAATGGATATTAAAAGGGCATGAATGCCCTTACTAAATGACTGGAAATTACATGATTACCCCTCCCTCCTCAACCTTTCACCTTCTCACCGGTCAACAACTTTGACCGACCGGCCACCACCTCCGGCAACCTTTTTCCGGTCACTTTTCTGGTGACATTTTCCGGCGACCACCCCCGGCCACAAAATTTCCGGTGACCACCTCCGGCGACCATTTTCCGGCGACATTTCCCGGCGACATTTTCCGGCCACAATTTTCCGGTGATCACCTCCGGCCGGCGACCATTTTCCGGCCACTTTTCCGGCGACATTTTCCTGCCACCATTTTCCGGCGGCCATTTTCCGGCGGCCACCTCCGGCCACCATTTTCCGGCCACCGTTTCCCGACGTCCACCTCCGGCCACCATTTTCCGACAATCACCTCCGGCGAACATTTTCCGGCGACCACCTCCGGCAACCATTTTCTGGCCACCATTTTCCGGCGACCACCCCCGGCCACAATTATCCGGCGACCATTTTCCGGCAACCACCTCCGGTCACCTTTTCCGGCGACTATTTTTTGACAACCACCTCCGTCAACCATTTTTCGGCGACCACCTTCGGCGAGTATTTTTTTGGGGCCATAATCCGGCGACCACCTCCGTCGACCATCTCCGGTGATCAAATAACTGAGAACTTATCAGTAAGTTCTCAGTTGTCATCTAAACAACTCCGGCGACCAAACAACTGTGAACTAATCAGTAAGTTCACAGTTGTCAACAAAACTACTAAAAACACGATCGAATCCGGCGACCAAACAACTGTGAACTAATCAGTAAGTTCACAGTTGTAAGTTTACAATTGTAAGTTCGCAAATGTAAGTTTCGCAATTGTTCCAATAACAAGTTCGTACTTGTTCCAAAAACATGTTGTTCAAGAACAAGTTCACAGTTGTTCCAGAACAAGTTTACAGTTGTTTCAGAACAAGTTTACAGTTATTCGAAGAACAAATTCACAATTTTCAAAAAAAAAAATATTTTTTTCAAGAACAAGTTCACAGTTGTATGTTCACAATTGTAAGTTCGCAATTATAAGTTCGAAATTGTAAGTTCACAATTCTAAGTTCGCAATTGTTCCAATAACAAGTTCGTATTTGTTCCAAAAACAAGTTCGCAATTATAAGTTCGCAATTGTTCCAATAACAAGTTCGTACTTGTTCCAAAAAACAAGTTCGCAATTGTAAGTTCGCAATTGTTCCAAGAACAAGTTCACACTTGTTCCAAGAACAGGTTCACACTTGTTCCAAAGAAAAGATTCACACTTGTTCCAAAGAACCTATTCACAGATGTTCTAACAACAAGTTCACACTTGTTCCAAGAACAGGTTCACAGTTGTTCACAGATGTTCCAAGAACAACAAAGAAATTCACAATTATTCAAAAGAAAAAACTGTGAACTTTGCAAACCAAATCAATACAATACCAACAATGAATCTTTGTACATTCAAAACCACCAGTCCACCAACAAATTATTTGCACAATTATCACATAACATTATAAAATATACCATAAATCAAATCGATTTGAAGGCCTTAAACATATCCAAAAATTCTGTAATTTATACCAGTTATTCCACATAATTTTATTGAACTTCTCCAATTGGAATTTTTTAAAAAATCATTTACCAACCTTAACAATACAATCAACAAATTCACAGTTATACTCTCATTTCCCAAACAAAAAAAAAAAAACACAAACAAACAAACCGACGGGATGTCGCCGGAGCTAGCGGGGACCGAAGAAAGAGTAAAGGTCGCGACGTTGAGGGGATCTGACGTCAGATCTGGCGTGGGGGTGACCGGTGACGGAGAAGGAGCTGCAGGTCGCCATTGAGAGAGAGAGAGAGAGAGGTGAGGGCTAGATCTGTAACTGCCGGAGGTGGGGGAGGGGTGAACGGAGATGGTGTAGGGGTGGACGGTGACGGAGAAGGAGCTGCAGGGTCGCCGGGGTTAGGGGAGGGATGGGGTCGCCGGAGTTGGCCAGCGATGGTTAGATGGGTGGGCGATTTGGTTGGATCTGAGCAGTTGGCCGGCCGGAGCTTGTTGGGTTGAGAGGGAAAGTAGGGAGGGAGAGGGACGCATTTGGGTCGGGGAGGGAGGGTCGCCGAGGTTAGGGAGAATGTCGCCGGAGATAGGGGAAGGGAGAAGGTCACCGGAGTTGGGGAGATGAGGGGTTGCCGGAGATGTAGAGAGAGAAAGTAGTGAGGGCGTGCCAGAAGAGAGAGAAAGTAGAGAGAGGGAGGAGGCGTGTTTGTGAGAGGTGGAGGGGGTAGGGCTCTATTTATAGTTGGGGTAGTTTCGGGATTTAATAATTCCGATGGACTAGGTGGTAAATAAGAATATTAGCTTGGACTAGATGGTAGATGGAAATATTAGGTTGGATTAGATGGTAGTTAGACTTAGGATGAGGGACCCTATGGTAATTTTCTCTTTCTTCTATTGACAAACGGTTAAATAAATCACCCGAATTGGTTATAAATTAATTTAAGAACTTTTTTTTAAAATGAATTTTAAGAACATTCCTAAAAAGCTAAAAAGTGAAATATCTTTATGGTGAGAATTTAATCCATTGCCCTAAATTTCCATAAACAGTTGAAAATAAAAAGATTAGATAGAGAGGAGTCGGTAGTGAGTAAGACGAAGAGCGGCAAAACCGGCCCGTGATTCCGAAACGCCATCAAATATTTACAAACACTTTCCTTTGATTTCTCAGACACGAAATCCTTTTTTTTTTTCTTCTTCTTCTTTTCATTCCTAAATACTCTCAATCCTTTTGTTTCTCTCTCCTCCAAGCCTGCCAAATTATATGTAGATTATGGATTCGAGGAAGAACAAAAGGATGGCTAAGATTTTCCCCTGCTTTCGCCCGGACGTCGCCGATGATGATGATGACGGAAATGGCCGTGTTTTTGTACAGAAAAATGGTAAACCGCCGCTAGGTAAAGGAATGGCTAAGCATTCGTCGGATGTGAGCTCTTTGTCGTCGTTGTCGTCGTTCTCCGACGATGCTGATTCCTCTGTTGACGGTTGTCGAAGCGGCCGTAGTAGCAAGGGCTCGTCTCGCCGGCGTTTTTCTCGGGCAATCAAAGCGGTTTTTTTCGACACGTCGCTGGTTAGTTATTTTGCGGTTTTGGTTTATAATTTTTCGTAAATTTGAATTCCTGCATTTTTAGTTTGATGATCAGTGAAAATGATTGATTTTAACTTGTATATTTTCGTTCGATTTGAATCAATCAATTGGTGAGAAATTCTGTTTGTTTTGATTTCCTTCGCAAAACGTCAATGCTCAAAAATTCATCAAATCAAAACATCATTTGTCACGGATTATTTTCTAACATATTGGAGAAAAATCTGATTCTATTTACAGTCGAGAAAAATTCGAGAAAGAAAATCTCGGAAAAATTCATTTTGCTCGAGCGATGGTGTCTCTTCAAAGAGCGATAAAACTGGCAATCCAATCAACGACAAAATCTCCTCATTTGAAGAATCGTTAGAAGCAGACGAGATGAACAGAATCAATTCAAGTCGTTCTTCGATTTTTTCTTCGTCTACAAACGGATCATCATCACTCTCCTCATCCTGCGCTTCATCAAGGAACGCAGATTCAATGGACAGAAGAGGATCATTCAGAACATTAGAAAAAAATTCATCATTCCGAGCCACGAATCCTGTAGACCGGAAGGAATCGAAATCAATGGAATTACAAAAACAAAACTCAGAAGAGAAGAAGAAGAAGATTGACCAATATCACAGCTCAACTATTGGATTGTGTTTGCTTCTAATAAGCCTTTTTGTGTTGGTTTTTTGGGGAAAGATTTGTGCCATAATTTGCACATCAGTATGGCTATTCATCTGCCCTCGTCGGATCAAAGGCCTCGATCAGCCGGTAAAGCTCGTAAATTCGATGAATGTTGACTCTGAGGAGTACAAGAAGAGAGTGATCATGGAAGGATTGCTGGAGAGGAATCGCAGTCGGGCGGCGGCTCAATAGTATATAACGAAGACCATTTCAATTATCAGGGCAGTTGGTGGTGACGTGGTGGTAGGGAAGATTTGTGTAAAGGTCTTTGCTGTTTCTTTTTAATTTTGTTACATTTATTGGCGGAAATTGAAAAAAGTTTGGGCATAAATTTGAAAAGGTTTGGACAACAAAGTTGAGGAGTTGTGAGTGTGTGACTTATAATTGTTTGAAAGTGTAGACAATGAAGATATTTGAAAACACAGTTTAATTATTAATGCTTTTTTATTATTTTTAACTTTTTGTAAAGGATGGAAACTTTCTTTTTCCTTTTTCCTTTTTCTTCTTGTTTGGCGATATTTGTACATTTCTTATTGTAAGTAATGAAATTTCCAAACTAATATTCCATTGAGCGTTTTAGTTTTTCCCGACTGAAGTTGATTTAGCTCTAATATTATACTCTTCCGTCCAAAATGATACTTACTATTTTCATTTATGTTGTGTCTAAAAAAAAATATAGTAAAGTCAAGTTTCACGATCTATGAGGTTTAGGGTTTGACCCCTCTCTTTGCCATCGTAGTCTTGTTTTTAAAATTAGTTTGTTAAATTGATATTCAGATACTCCCTTCATTCCCAAATGATCTTCTCATTTACCATTTTTCATTGTCCCAAAAAGTTCTTCTCATTTCTACAATTTAGGCTTAAATGTTCATAAACACAACATGGTTAGTGAAGTAAGTGTTCATATCCTTAAAAAGTTTGAATAGTCAAATGTGAAGATCATTCTGGGACAGAGGGAGTATATTGTTAATATGTCTGGATAGTCAAATGAGACTATCTTTTATGGAACGAGAGTATCACCCTATCATAAAAAGACGAAAATGGATATGTATTTGAAGGTTCATATTTCCGCCCTCAATTTCATTGAGTTCACTCCCATTTTTACTAACCTAAAAAGAATCCTCCACAAAAATAATCTTCCATTTTACATTTAGGGCTCGTTAGATTGCCGGATAAGGATAAGAGGTATTATTAGTGAGGAGATTATTATACGAGTGCCATATATTGCCAACCAAACACCTAATTAAGCGGCCTAATTATCCTATTCAACTTTATCCAGTGTTGAGCCTGCCTATCAAACTAACACTTAATTGTAAATGAAATCTTTGTAAACCCCAAAGCCCAAACTAGCTAACACTAACACCCATCCCCGCCCCCCATCTCCATCATTTCGTGCAACATTCGCCCTCTGACACTCAGCTCAATTGTTTCTCCCACCGCCTCCCACCACCACTCCTTCCCTTTCACAATAGTATGACCATATAGACACCAAACCCAGTTTCTCTCCCGCCCCAATTTCACCCACTGCATGCACAAATCCAATGTTTGGCCACCAGTCTTGCCATAATTATGAAATTGATAGCTGTGATATTTTTATTCTGCCATCTCTCTGTAATTGAAGTTATGGAAAAACAATCTGGGATTTGGCAAGTGTTAAGAATAATGAGAATCCATGCTCACAAGTTATTGGGGAATAATTTGATAATTGCTTTTGTAATATGAGTACATTTCAGAGGTTTTAGCCATTCACAATAATTATAGAGCAATGCAGCTTGAGGTTTTAGCTGGAATTCATTTATTTGTGTTTCCCACCAAAATAATTGTTTCTTTTTGCAACTTTGTTATACTATGAACTAAATGCATGGAAGGCAGACACCTAAATCTAAGCCTGGTATTAATTTGAAAAATTTTCTGAGGACCTAATTCCTACCTATTTCTATCGTTATATATCTAACTTTCAGTGTTGGGTAATGCTTGTAACGGAATTTAAGGCGAGCAACAGAGAGGCATCGGCTTCTGAGTGCCTTTAGACAGAATGACATTGTTTGTATGTCTGGATGTTGATCTTAGTCAATTAAGGGTGTTGCTTTCATACTTGTGAAATCTTTTGCATTTATTCCATTCATTTTGCTGTCAAACTTTTCTGCTCGATTGCTTTCTTTGTACTACCTCCATCCCAGCTCAATGTGCACTTTTAGTGTTCATGTGGTTAATTTATTCGAACTTTGACCATTATTTTGTGAAAATCTAGCTATTATTATATAATTTTAAAAGTTGTTATTGTTTTAAACATTCAAGTGTTCTTATGCCTTTTCTTGTCTTACAATTTTCTGCAACTGGCGATGTTTTTGCAGGGGTTGGTCGCATCGCGAGACCTGTAGCAAGAATAGTCAAACATGTCTATGCTAATGATTTAAACCCTCAAGCGGTTGATTGCCTTTGACGAATTTGTGTACTAGACAAACTTGAGAGAAAAATTGAGGTACCTTATATGTACTAGATGTAAGCCACCCATGAAAGTTCTCGTGTTAGTTTTTAGTGGCAGGGGATTCCCCAACCTTTTGATCTTATGCAATCACCTCCGTTCATAACCTTCTTCTTTTATCATTTTCCTCTAGTTTTCAGAGAAGTAATATAGGGGTTATGTGTAGCTATTGTTGTCATCCATTGAGTTGTATTTATACAGGAAACACTTTCATGGTTTTTAACATGGACGATAGGAGGTTCATCGATGCTATGTTTACTAGTTAAAAAGCTCAATACATCACAAAAGTCGTAATGAATTTGCCATAGGATGCAGCTTAGTTTCTTCACTTTCTTGGCAGGTTACCCTTCAAAAAAAAATAACTTCTGATACGAATTTGACACATAGCAAAGTATGTAGGTTGAGTTCTTACGAATTTGATTTCATATGTATAGAGACATTTTGGATTTGGATTCAGATTTTTAACGGGGATTTGATTTGGGGTGGGACTATTAAAAACAGTTTAGAAATTAGAATGGGTTTGAGGGTGGTTGTTGCACTGTCGCCTTCGCTAACGGAGATATTATGTACTCATTTCGTTCCAAAATTGTCCAAAAACTGTTCAAATTTACCATTGATCAATACCAAATTTGATTATTTATTTATTTTGCAATAGAGTACGTTCGTACTACGTTAGCTAGACAGCGGTGTTAAGTTACTGCTGATCACAAACTTATATTTTTCTCTTTAACCCGATTCGCAGCAGCGGAGATTTTTGGTGAGCTAGCTGAAGTTTAGCACTTATAACTAATGGTCTGGATTTTGGATTGAAACATATCCCCTATTTTTAAATTAAGTAATGAGATTTATTACTCCCTCCGTCTCAATAGAAGTGAGACTTTTTCCCCTTATAATTCGTCCCATCAAAAGTGAGACTGCTCAAAATGCAAAATGTTTTAATATATTTATATTCACCCTATCCCACTCATTCTGTCTCTTCATTTTCCACCACTTAATTTATTCAACCATCACTACTATTTACCTCACTCATTCATTCTCTCATCATTTTATACCATATATTCCCTCCGTCCCAGCACAAGTAGGACTAGAGGGTTTTGCACACTAATTAAGACAAATTAGTAAATGTGTGGTAGAAAATGAAAAGAGAGAATGAGTCGAGTAAATAGTAGTGTTAGTTGGATAAATTGAGTGGTGGAAAATGAAGAGGGAGAATGAGTGGGATAAATAGTAGTGTTGGTTGAATAAATTGAGTGGTGGAAAATGAGAAGAGAGAATGAGTGAGGTTGAAACATTTCCATTTTGAGCAGTCTGACTTTTAGTAAGACAGCTTAAAAGGGAAAGAAGTCTCACTTTTACTGAAACGGAGGGAGTATATTGTTTTTCGTAATCTCCGTCCTCCTATTTGTGTCGGGACGGAGGGAGTATATGGTACACTTACTTTGGATTGAGTGGAGTAAACTGTAGGGAGTGGGACCCCAGACATCAAGTTTGTGTCCTTTTTGTTATTTACTGTAGAAACACAACGAACAGGGGGTGATAACGACCTTTATTTTGTTTGCATGGAAACAGGCCGGAGTTGTACGTACTGGATCAACACTTGTTTAAATCCACAACCAGATACATTTCCTGTCAACCTTCCGGACGGTCCAGATTTGTCCCCAACATCTGTGGGTCTTGTTGTTATGTACCGGATTTGTGGTTGGTCCTATTTTGTCTTTTAGCTGGAATTGAGGCTGTGTAGGTTTGGAAGGGTAAGAAGTGGACCCGGAAGCGCTCCACTCAAATTAGTTCAACCCCTCCACCCAATGGCTCCGATCAAAGCCACATAAGCGAGTTCATCATCTGTGCGCCTAAAATGATTTTAATTTTTTGTGGGTCCTATCGAGCTCGGACAAATCTTATCCGTCGAACAAAAAAAATGAGGTGGCTCTAATCTCCACCATTGGGAGGACCGGGGTGGAGCTAACCGCTCGGTGGAGCAGTTCAAAGGCATAGTTAAAATGATCTCAGTTTGTGTAGAGATAGAGGTGTTAAATGTAGATATGGAATCTGAACTGAGATATGGCTCTCTCTCTCTCTCTCTCTCAATGCAGCAAGACTGGAAAGAGAAGTTGGGGGTTGGGGGGGGGGGGGGGGAGATTTTGCTGGAAGTAGATATGGCTTTACAGAAGTTGCATAAAGCTATCTCTTACAGTTACTCCTGCTTTCGTTGTTGCTATTACCACTAGTTAGCTAGGTCTCATTTGCCCATTAACCTTTATAAGTGCGTGCAATCAGACTGTGGAGCAGTTCGACGAATCTCGATTTCAGCCGTTCATTCGAATTCGAATGGTCCAAACTTGAAGCTGCTACATGGTCATACGAACGGGAGACTCTACACCCAACGAGATTATTGTGGCCGATGTTTAGGGTAGTTGGTACTTGCCCATTCTCAAAATGAAGATCAATGGTAATATGCTATGAGCCTATGAGCAAAATCTTGCTCACAAAATTCTAGTTGTCGTTCATTGATTGTTGTCGAAATTATTGAACACTTGTACCCACAATTTTTATTATTTTTTGAAAGAACACTTGTACCCACAATTAACAAATTCAATTAATAAATGTCGACAAAATTTTTATGAGAATGTATTTGTACATTTTTTGCCTATAGTATCTAATACTCTATAATCTTTTATAACTATAACTATATACTAAATCAGAAGCCGCTGACATCAGTGCTGCCACATGGCAACACCACGTTAAAAGTTTTCACTCTGATAGGTTGACATCATCAACTTAATTTATTTAATAATTTAATTAATATGTGTCATTTATTAAGACTAATTAATAAAATTAAACACACTCCAAAATCCAGCCTCATAAATGCGTGCAACTCAATTTACACTAACCATGTTTCCAAGCACTTGCCATCTCATTTACTTTACAAATCTCCTCTTTTCTCATTCAAAAAAAATAAAATAAAAAATCTCCTTTTTTATAGGAGTAACAAATGTGCATATTCTAACATTAACGTTCAGCACATTAGATAAAGTGTGTTTATAATATTGTTAAAGTAATTTGATATCCGTCATTACATGAATAGTCATTGTACATTTTTGGAATTTTTCCCCTAGGACCCCTGAGGCGAGATTTTATTACACATAAACTCTAGCCCAGACCAAATGCCAGATAAAGGCTTCACCCGAGATCAAAATTCCACCCACACCCCTAGCTTCATTTAGCTTCCTTTGACTGGTCAAACATAACACCTACATACCCAAACTACCCCTAACCCCAACAAAACCCTCCTCTCTCCTCCCTCCTCTCACGCTCGCCCAGATCTCTCTCACGCGCACACACACTCTCTCTCTCTCTCTCTCTCTCTCTCACACACACACACACATCTCTCTCCTGCCCAGCATATTTCCATCCTCCGACCGGCGAGCTCTCCTCCGGCTAACAAATCTCCGACATCTGTGGCTCTCTCTGTCAAATCCATCCGTCTTTTACTCATCGCCGGCGTCGGATCTGGCTCCACTCGTCAGATCTGAAGTTCCAAACCAACTAAACCCTAGGCCATCTCTAACGCCCTCATCTTCTCCGGAAAACTCCTCTACCACGTCTGACCTTCGTCTCCGTCAATCTAAACCCCGTCGGATTTCTTCATTTTCTCCGGTGCGTCTTGTCTTCCAATTCTCTCACTCGATCTCCTTCTCTGACGCCATCAATTTTTCGATCTCTCTAGATCCGGCGACTTACACCTTCCTCCTCACTAGATGAATGATTCTGCAGTGTACACACCTGAGCTATAGCCTATGAAATTTAACTAGATGCATCTATATAAGACTTATTTTATTTTTATGAAAAATAGGTCCACTGACTAAAAAAAAGTCTTATAATATGAAAAAATTAAAATTGATTCTTAGTCTTATACAAGTAATACATAAGACTCTACACTATTAATATATAAGACTTTTTGTTCAAACAAGACTGAAAAGTCTCATGAACATAGTTTGAACCTGATCATAAGACTAAAGTCTTATTGAACCTATTTTGATACAAATGAACATGTTTTAATGAGATTGAAAAGTCTTATGAACAGCTTCAATAAGACTTATAGTCTTATGAACACAGGTTCAAATGAACATGTTTTAATGAGACTGAAAATAACTCTTATAATACACATTATTATTCATAAGAGCAAAGTCTTATGAACATGTTCATAAGACTTTTGACTCTTATATGTTAATTATGTGTCAGTTATAAGAATTTGTCTGCTGTCTGACCAAGTTTGACCAAATTTCATAAAAAAAGTAATTATTATTTTTTTGTAAAAAAATGAAAAATTATTTTTTGTAAATCTTATATGATAATTATGTGTAAGTAATAAGAGTTTGACTGCTGTTTGACCAAGTTTGACCAAATGTGACCAAAAAAATTTGTTATTTTTTTTTTTTTGTAAAAATGGAAAAAGTGATTTTTTTTTTTTTTTTTTTTTTTTGACTCTTATGTGTTAGTTATAAGAGTTTGACTGTTTTTTGACCAAGTTTGACCAAATTTGACAAAAACATTTATTATTTTTTTGTACAAAATGAAAAAAGTAATTTTTGTAACTCTTATATGATAATTATGTGTTAGTTATAAGAGTTTGACTGTTGTTTGACCAAGTTTGACCAAATACATTAATTTTTTTTTGTAAAAAAATGGAAAAAGTGAAATTTTTTATGTGTTAGTTACAAGAGTTTGACTGCTGTTTGACCAAATTTGACCCAAAAAAATTATTATTGTTTTGTAAAAAAATGAAAAAAGTAATTTTTAAAACTCTTATATGATAATTATGTGTACGTTAGAAGAGTTGACTAAAATTTGACCAAAAATGTAAAGTTGGGAAGAGATATGAGGGTATTTTAGTCTTCTTACATAATTTTGCTAGTGAGGGGTGTATGAGGAATTTTCCATCTGGATTTTCCTTATTATAGTATTAATACACTCATTTTACACTTATATTGAGACTTATTTCCATTTTGGTCTGTCCCACTTCACTTGAGACTCACCAAAATGGTAATCTTTTTATAATTTTATATTCAATCTACCCCACCCACTCATTCTCTCTCTTCATTTTCCACCACACAATTCATTCAATCAACCTACTATTATTAACCCCACTCATTCTCTCTCTTCATTTTCTACCACACATTTTCTTATTTTATTCTTTTTCCTTAGTTATTGTGTCCACCTCTTAGGTCTCAAGTGAGGTGGGACGGAGGGAGTATATATATAGTAACTATAATAGTTAACTAATATTATTAATGATAATAGTTAACTTATATAGTAAATATCATTGTTAACTAATACTATTAATAGTAATATTTAACTTATATAGTAACTATTATTGTTATTAATATTATTAATATTAATTGTTAACTTATATAACAACTATTATGGTTAACAAATACTATTAATAGTAATAGTTAACTTATATAGTAACTATTATGGTTAACTAATACTATTAATAGTAATAGTTAACTTATATAGTACTCCCTCCGTCCCGGAGTAAGAGTCTCATCCCTCATTTGCGCGCTTATTAATAAATATTGGATGTGATGTAAATGTTGTGAGTGTAAAAGTAAAGTATGAGAGAGAATGAGTCGGAGAGAATAGTGAATTGATTAGTGTTGTGAGTATAAAAGTAAAATATGAGAGAAATGAGTGGGGTGAATAGTAAAGATTCTTTGTTATTTTAGGAATGGGACTCTTACTTTGGGACGGACCAAAAAGGAAAATGAGACTCTTACTCTGGGACGGAGGGAGTAACTATTATGGTTAGCTAATACTATTAATAGTAATAGTTAATCTATATAATAACTAATATCTTTAATTAATACTATTTGCTAATAAAAAAAATACCAAAAGTCATTTAAAATTTAGGGTGGTGATGACATGGCTTCACCAAAAGCAAGTATTAGCCAAAACATGTCCACGTGGCAAATCCGTAGCCCTCCGCCTCGACTTTTAATATATTCTCCCTCCGTCCCAGCTCACTCGATACTTATTTCCATTTTTGACTGTACCAACTCACTTGACACTTCCCAAAATAGCATACTTTTTATAATTTTATATTCACTCTACCATACCACTCATTATCTTTTTTCATTTTTCACCACTCAATTTATTCAACCAACACTACTATTTACCCCACTCATTCTCTCTCTTCATTTTCTACCACACATTTTCCTTATTTTATTCATTCTCCTTAATTATTGTGTCCACCTCATGGGTGTCAAGTGAAGTGGGACGGAGAGAGTATAGTTTTTTACAAAGTTTACTTACATTAATTGTTTCTTAACATTTGTTTTGCCAACTTTTTGTGTTCGTCAATTAACTATTCATTTTCATAGATAAATTCGTATTTATTTGATATTTAATATGAGAGAATATTAGAAATTTTAATGCACTTTATTATAAAATTTGGACACTTAAACTATTTAATAATCTATATTATTAATTTGTGTGAAAATAATTATGCTGTTTATAAATGAATTTGGAGATACTCCTTTTGTTTTAAATTAGGATAATGATATGTATAGTGAAAACTCAAATGGAAAACTCATAGTGAAACACTGTAATCCGTTGGATTGTAATAAATGTTTGAGAGCCTCACTAATAAAAACTCATCCAACGGTTTAAAGTGTTTCACTATGAGTTTTCCCTATGTGTATCATTGTCCAATAAATTATCTGTCGCTTTAGGAGTAAAAAATTATTTCAAAATATCTGTAGCTTTACTATTATCAATGCACTTTTACCCTTTTGTCTCAATTATACCCTTATTTATTAATGATGGTGAAAGTATCCCTCATGAATGAATGAAAAAGCATTTAATCTAGTTACTCCTAAACTATATCCACATCCCAAAACAAAAAACAAAAAAAAAAACCCGTCGATCCTCGCACGCCCCTTTACCCCTAGCCGCCCTTGTAATTCCGTACGCTCATACTAGCAATTTCCTTTCCTCGTAGCTGGAGTGGACCCCGCCCCCACTAATTCATGAGGGGGGGACCACAATGAGATTCTGTTGCATTATCTACTCAATTGCCTTGTTATTTTTGCCTGCATATCTAAATGAGATGAATACCCATTTTTGGTATAAAGGTAACCCATTTTTGTCGTGGTGACTGCCCATTGGCTGAGAAAGAATCACAATTTTCTTCGAGCTATGGTGTGAGGTGTGAGAGGGGGAGAGATTTGTCACACATATGATAACGAGAATCAGATCGGAATAGCTTTTGCCGTTGGTTGGTCACGCTCTTTCGATTTTTGCACTCTATCTCTCAAGAGTTTGGACCACAAAAAATGATATTCCCTCTCACACTCCAATTTGTATTTTTAGGTTGGGCATGGGGATTAAAGAAAAAATGTTAGTGGAGTAGGTGTTGTGAGTATGAAATATGAGAATGCAAAAGCTTAATATTTTATTCACAGTTTCACAATATATAGATACAAGATGTAGAGTCCTAATTATGAACAATGTACTAGTTTCCTAATCTAAATACAAATGTAATCTCTACAATATTTTCTAAGATACAAAGAGTAGGGAACAAGAAAACCCTAGGTAGTAACTTGGCGGCTAGGGTTGTCCCGGTGGGTAGGGTTGACCCGAGTGGGACCACCGGGTATATTCTTAATACGCCCCCGCAAGATGGACGATCCGTGGAGAAGACCAATCTTGGAAATGAGTTGTTGGAAGCGGAGCCGAGGAAGTGGTTTGGTGAGAACGTCAGCGAGTTGATCATCACCCGAGATGTGTTGTACGCGCAACGATCCAGACTGAACTAGTTCACGAACAAAATGAAAGGAGAGGGCAACATGTTTCATACGAGAGTGAAAAACCGGGTTTGCAGAATAAGTAGTAGCACCAAGATTGTCGCAGTAAACGACTGGAGAATGAGAGGGAGAGAACCCAAGTTCAGTGAGGAGGTTTTGAACCCAGATAATCTCTGCAGTGGAGTCAGCAACCACACGAAATTCAGCTTCAGTGGAGGAGCGGGCTAGAGACCGTTGTTTTCTGGAGGACCAGGCAACAGGATTCCGGCCATAGTAAACCAAAAAACCAGAGGTAGAGACATAATCAGATTTATCACCTGCCCAGTCAGCATCACAGAAGGCGTGAAGGTTGGGAGGAGAGTCGGAAAAAATCTGGAGCCTCAGGTGCATGGAGCCATGAAGGTAGCGAAGAATTCGTTTGAGGGTCATCCAATGTGTCTGTTGAGGGTTTTGCATAAACTGAGCCAATTTGTTGACCGAAAAGGCTATGTCGGGTCGAGTGAATGAGAGATACTGGAGGCCACCAACCAAGGCACGGTAGGTAGTGGGATCAACAGCAGGGGTGTTAGTGGACTTGGTAAGGGATGGAGAGACAGCAATGGGTGTGGGGAGGGGTTTTGAGTCATGCATTTGATGGCGAGTGAGAAGATCATGGATGTATTTTGACTGAGAAAGGAGAAGACCGTCGCGGTTGGGAATGACTTCTACCCCCAAGAAATAGGACAAGGGGCCAAGATCTTTCAGGGAGAAACGGGTGGAGATACTGGTGATGAAAGAGGTGAGAGTGGGGTTTGAGGGCCCTGTGACAATAATATCATCAACATAGACAAGGAGGTAAGGGGGGGAGGGGTTTTTGAGAATGAAGAGAGAGGGATCGGCTAAAGAGGGTTGAAAGCCATAGGAAGTGAGATAAGTTTTGAGTTCATTAAACCAGGCACGGGGTGCTTGTTTGATCCCATAAATAGCTTTGGATAGGCGACAAACAAAAGAGGGGTTGTTGGAATCAACAAAGCCTGGGGGTTATGTCATAAACACGGTTTCAGAAAGAATGCCTTGGAGGAAGGCATTATTGACATCAAGTTGGCGAAGGGACCAACGATGAGTGGTGGCGAGAGACAAAAGAAGACGAACGGTGGTGGGTTTGACAACCGGGCTGAAGGTTTCAGAGTAGTCAATACCAGGTTGTTGGTGAAAACCTTTGGCGACAAGACGGGCTTTGTATTTTTGAATGGTGTTGTCAGGGTTATATTTGATGCGGAAAACCCATTTGCATCCAACGACATTGTGGGCGGCAGATGGAGGAACAAGGGACCAAGTTTGGTTACTAGTGAGAGCCTGGTATTCGGTAAGCATGGCATCACGCCAGTGAGGGATGGAAAGAGCTTGTTTAGTGGTGGTGGGAAGGCTTGTGGGAGAGGGGAGTAGAGAGAGTTGGGCATATTTTGGGTTTGGTTTGATAATACCGTGAGATAGACGGGTAGTAATGGTGCGAGCTGGAGGGGGGAGGTGGGAGTTGAAGGTCGGGTGTTGGGGTAGGTCATATCAGGTGATGAGGGGACCGGGCGGGTGAGGATGTGGTTGCGGTCAGACCAGAAGAAAGGGTCCGGTCGGGTGAGGTTGTGCATGCGGTCGAACCAGGAGAAGGGTTCCGGTCGGGGAAGGTGAGGGGTGCGGTCGGGCTAGGTGAAGGGGTCCGGTCGGGTGAGGTGAGGGGCTCGGTCGGGCCAGGTGAAGGGGTCCGGTCGGGAGAGGTGATGGGTTCGATCAGATTAGGAGGAGTGGGGAAGGGTGGGGTCAGAGTGGGTGGGAGGGTGGAGGAAGAAAAGTGGGGAAGAGGGGTAGGGACATAGACGTCCAGTCAGAGGGAGAGAGAGCATCGGAATGGCGTGGTGAGGTGGTTAGGGTGGAATAGGGAAAATCTGATTCAATAAACTTAATATGACGAGAAGTGTAGACACGATGTGTTTGTGGGTCGAGACAGTAATAAGCACTTTGGGTGGGTGAGTAGACGACAAATATACATGGAATAGATTTGGAGGCCAGTTTGTGAGGAGTGTATGGACGGAGCCAGGGGTAACACAAGCAGCCGAAACAGCGGAATTTGGAGTAGTTGGGAGGGGTTTGAAACAGACGAAGATAAGGTGAGTCATTATTGAGGGTGGGGGGGGGGGGTAGGGAGGCGATTGATGAGATAGACAGCTGTAGTGAAGGCATATGGCCAAAGTGTGAGGGGGAGCTTAGCATGGGAGAGTAGTGAGAGACCTGTTTCAACAATGTGTCGATGGCGACGTTCAGCATACCCATTGTGTTCAGGGGTATGTGGAGGAGTGGTGAGGTTAGATACACCATCATTGAGTAGAGATGGTGTGATTTTGAGGTATTCACCACCATTATCAGAGTAGAGTTGGAGAATGGGACGGCGAAAGTATTTTTCAACAAGGGCTTTAAAGCCAGTAAAAGTGGTATATGTGTTTGATTTGTTTTTGAGGGGGTATAGCCATATGTATTTGGTGTAGTGATCAATAAAAATGACGTAGTATTTGAAGTTGTCAAGGGAGCGGACAGGTGAAGTCCAAACATCAGAAAAAATAAGATCTAATGGAGCAGTAGATACAAGAGAAGAAGTAGAAAACGGAAGTTTGTGACTTTTATTAATATTGCAGGAATTACATGGAGAAAAATATGAAGGAACAGATAAAGAAAAACGACTACGTAGTAAACTAAGGGTAGAAGGGGAGGGGTGTCCTAATCTATGATGCCAAGACTGCGAGGAAGCGACGATGGGCAGAGCTTGAATGGAGGACGGGTGCCAAAGATGGACTCCATGCTCAAGGGTTCCATGGAGGAGAATACGATGCGTCTGGATTTCCTTAAGAACAAAAGAAGAGTGTGAGAATTCAAGAGTAGCGTTGTTGTATTTACAGAGTTGAGAGACAGAGAGAATATTTTGAGTAATAAGAGGGACATGTAAAATATTGTTAAAGGTGAGGGAAGAGGAAGAAGTAGAGTAAGAGAAGGAACCTATATTAGAGATAGGGAGTGAGGAACCATCTCCAATAATGACATCATCGCTACCATTGTAAGGGGTGTGAAGTGCAAGATTGGAGAGGTCACTGGTGATGTGGTGGGTGGCACCGCTGTCAAGGAGCCAGGGTTTGGGAGGGGAAGGCAGTGGTCCGGTGGCGGAGTGGGCTTGGGGGTTTGAAGGACGAGTTTGGCGGGGAGAGGGGGAGGGTGGTGGAAAGACAACGGAAGGGTAGGGTTTTTGGAACTTGTGACATTGAGATATGACATGGCCAATGATACGACAGTATTGGCATTTTCCTTTGAACTGGCCAGTATTAGTGTCAGATGAGGAATTAGGGTTTGTGGTGGAGGGGGGGTAGGTGGTGGTTTGGAGGGGTTGCGATTGTAAGTGGGTCGGGTTTGGGCGGTCAAGGCAGTAGTGGGGAAGGGGGCGGGTAGGGTGTGCTGTTTTAAGGTGAGTTCATGGTGGATAAGTTTTTCATGGAGAGCTTCAAATGTGATGGGGGTGTCTCGGGCACGGATGGAGTCAATAACCGATTTGTATGAATCATAGTCAAGAACTTTGAGGATCTTGGCTATGATGTCCTCAGGGTCCATTGATTTGCCAAGGATAGCAAGTTTGTCGGTGTAGGATTTGACAGCATGAATGTAGTCTGAAATAGATAGGTTATTTTTGGTGAGGTTGGAAAGATTGTCTTTGATTTGGAGAATATGGCCATGGCTAGGGTTGGCATAGGTGGTTTTCAGAATGTTCCAAGCTTCATGAGATGAGGCGGCTTGATGAACCAGGGGAGCGACGGCGGGATCAAGGGTTCCAATGAGCGCACCAAGAATAAGTCTATCTTGGCGGCTCCAGGTGAGAGCAGCGGGATTGGTGGTGTTGGCGGGTCTGGTGGAGGTATCGCCAGTGGCTGCGCAGCAGGAGTTGTGACGGTGAGATCGTCATCGGGTTTGGGGTGGGATCCATCAACAAATTTGAGAAGGTCAAGACCAAAGAGGATGGAGGTGATTTGGGAAGCCCATGTGAGATAGGTGAGTAGGATGAGGGTTTGGCAGTGAGATAGATCAACTAGGAGGAGTGGGTGGTTGGGGTCGGCGGTGTTGGGAATGGTGGTGGTGGAGCCGGCCATTGGGTGCTGTGGTGGTGAGGGTATACCGAATTTTGAGAGAGAGGGAGGGTGTGGATCTTTTTGCTCTATACCATATGAGAATGCAAAAGCTTAATATTTTATTCACATTTTCACAATATATAGATACAAGATGTAGAGTCTTAATTATGAACAATGTACTAGTTTCCTAATCTAAATACAAATGTAATCTCTACAATATTTTCTAAGATACAAAGAGTAGGGAACAAGAAAACCCTAGGTAGTAACTTGGCGGCTAGGGTTGTCCCGGTGGGTAGGGTTGACCCGAGTGGGACCATCGGGTATATTCTTAATATGAAAAGTAAAATATGAGAGAGAAAGTAGGGTAGAGAATAATGAGTGTGAATGTGAGTCTCATTAAATAAAACACTTCCATTTTTTGGTTGTTCTAATTCGAATGGGATACCCAAAATGAAAATTTGTCCTAATTCGAGTGGGACGGAGGGAGTACTCCTTCTGTCTCAATTTTTAATTTATTTTTTTTGAAAAATTAAGAAGGTTGATATGTAAGATTTTTGAAAGTTTATATACATGCACGTACATTAAAAACTTTAAATCAAAATGAAAAAAATATAGCATTTTTTTGTACAAGAAATACTCCCTCCGACCCAAAACACCTTGCACCATTTTAGATATGTACGGAAATTAAGGAATGAGTATAAATATTTAAAAGTAATGTGAGTGGGAAAGAGGTTGTGAGTAGGATAAGTTGAGTGAGATTTACAAGTGAGGTCCCAAATTAGGTGTGTGAGTATGACAAATGGGGTAGAGAGAAAAGAAAAATAATAAAATTTGTACATTTTAGGAAAAGGGACACCCAAACAGGAAATAAGTGCAAGGTGTTTTGGGACGAAGGGAGTATGATTTTAGGACGAAACTCTTTCTAAAATGAATCTTCAATTTTTAATTTGAGACGGAGGGAGTAGAAAAGCTGTTATCATGGTATTATGGACTGAGTGATAGTTTTAAGGATAATGATATGTATAGTGAAAACTCAAAGGAAAAACTCATAGCGAAACTTTGTAATCCGTTGGATTGTAATAAATCTTTGTGGACCCCACTGCTAAAAACTCATCCAACGGATTAGAGTGTTTCACTATGAGTTTTCCCTTTGAGTTTTTACTATGTGTATCATTGTCCTAGTTTTAAATCTCCGCAACCTAAGTTTTAATACATGTAGGGAAAGCATAAACTAGAACGGTTTTTGTGTGGAGGGTCATACATTTTGGGGCAATACTAGGCTTACAAAATAAGTTTACAAAATGAAGGATACAAGATGTGGTGACGATATTTCATTGGCTACATCGATAGTGGACCCGACACATTCTAATTAAAAACACCAATATAATTATGACACCTCATTTTGTAATCCACATTTTGTAGCCATCTTTTGTAACTTTATTATTTCCCTACATTTTGACAGTCTATGAGGCTAACCAAAGTAGTTACTTCCTCAATCCCAGTTTAAAGTTTTTACGTTTCTTTTTTATTTGTCTCAGTTTAAAGTTCTTAATTGCTTTATTCTTTAAATGAAAAAGTATAAACAGTGTTTTAGACAATTTTATCCTCACAAAGTTCATAAATTACAAAAAAAACATTACTTACCTATCTACTTTTAACTCACTTACTTTAGAATGGATAATTATATCCTCCCTACACTACTATTATTAATCCAAATTTACCTATTTTTTAATTAACGTGTAAAGTCAAACTAAAAACTTTTTAAAATTACGACGGAGTATAATTAATTCTGGAAAGCAAAAGTTAGAGGCAATCATTTGTTACTCCCTCCGTCCCAGACTAACGTCTTTACTTTCTTTTTTGGTTTGTCCCAGACTAAGGTTCTTAGTTGCTTTATTACTTAAAATTGATAATGAGACCCACTTGTCATTCTCACAACAAAAACTTTTTACCTACTTCCTCTCTCTTACTTTCTCCGACTTCACTTTTCACACTCACAACATTTACTTTTTCTTAATTTCCGTGTAAAGTCAAACTAGGAACTTTAGTCCGGGATAGAGGGAGTACTAATTTTGCATAAAGGCTATAATTGTCCTTGTAATTCGCCCACTACCCCTTTTAAGCCAATTCCAATGGGTGACCATGGCATGTCTTCTACTTATGCCATACATTGTTGTCATCTTTTTGAGGAAGCCGAATTGCTTCGGCCCGCTATTCAGTACAACACTGCTGTCTGTGGTTATGATGTGGAAACACAAACTTTGCTCAAACATCAGGATAGATAACTATTGGACAAATTTAGGGCAAACTTAGAGACTAAATAACAATTCAGTTCATCTAACCGCCGTAATTAAATTTTCTTCAAATAAATGGTCCATGTTGATGAAATTACGGGTGGAAGAGATCTATTATTGATTGATTAAGACTGTAAACGGTATATGGCATGACTCTTGGTTTGACTTAGCCGTATATTCACATGCTCCCTCCGCCCCAGCTCACTTATTTTCATTTTGGTCCGTCCTAGCTCACTTGAGACTCCCCAAAATGACCAACTTTTTATACTTTTATATTCAATTTACCCCACCACTCATTCTCTCTTTTCATTTTTCACCATTCAATTTATTCAACCAATACTACTATTCACCCCACTCATTCTCTCTATTCATTTTTTACCGAGTTTATTGCCACTTTGACTTGCGTACTATTAAAAGATCGACGATTTGCCCTCGTACTAAAGAAACTCACACTATGACCTGCGTACTATGGTTTTAATAAAAAAGGGCCCAAGGATAACGATGACCCGTTAGAAATCTAACGGGTTGTCAGCATATGTTAAGAATTTAACAGATTTACAATTAAAAAAAAACAAATGTAACCCTAATAATGATATTAATGTTGTAATGGTCCAAAATTTATTTATATTTACATATTTTTTTATTTTGAATTTTTTTATATTAATAAATTGGTATACTCACTTTGTCCCAAAACAATTTTGATCCATATAATCTCTTATCACTTTAAATTGTACTATGCACACCTCTTCTTTCCAGATTACACCCACACAAAATACACACTCTCCTCCCTCGTCTCTCTCTCTCTCTCTATACTCTTTCTCTCTCCACCATACCATCTCCGACCAGCTCTCCCCTGCCTTACGCCGGCGACCATCTCCCCCACCTCCAGCGGTCGTCTCTCTCTACTCCGGCGACCGTCGCCCACCACATCTCTCTCTACCCTACCCTCCTTGCCATTCCTCCCCACGTCCAGCCATCCCCCCCACTCCGGCAGCATCACCGACAATTCTAACACCTCCAGCATCTATTTCATCCCCTACTGTGTTCTAATTGGCAAACCCAGATCTGATTCGAGCCCTATTGCTTCAATTCCGAGCCTTAATTTCTTCATTTTCATCACTTCTGTGCCCTAAATCGCAAAGTCATTGGCCAGAGAACTGGATAACCGGAGACTGCTATAGGTTTCCAAATTGGGGCAAAAGGGAAGATAAAAGACGAACGGGATTCTGGAATTGTGGTTTTCCGGCAAGATCATGATTTTTGGTGGTGCGGTGGTGGCGGGTGGCGGTGATAGTGGTCACAGTGGTGGCGTTTGAATAAATAATAAGGGCTTAATTATAAAAAAAAATTATCCTAATTATTTCAAAAATAAATATAAATATAATTTATTTTTTTTGGACCTTTATGACAATAATATCATAGTCAGGGTCAGATTTGATTTTTTTTTATTGCAAATCTGTTAAATTCTTAACATATGCTGACAGCCCGTTAGATTTCTAACGGGTCATCGTTATCCTTGGGCACTTTTTTATTAAAACCATAGTACGCAGGTCATAGTATGAGTTTCTTTAGTACGAGGGCAAATCGTCAATCTTTTAATAGTACGCAGGTCAAAGTGGCAATAAACTCTTTTTTACCACACATAAAACATTTTTTCCTTAATCTTGTGCCCACCTTTTGGGTCTCAAGTGAGGTGAGACGGAGAGAGTATTGATGTAGTAGGCTAATTGTTAATATGAGCATGATATACATTATGGGTGCTCTCTCTAACAACTTAAACTTTTAGATGAGTTATTTACTTTACACTAATATAGGTAAATAATGAATTGAGATGCGTGAACATCCTATAGCTAAACACTGTAAATGTTTGGAACAATTGCTGCAGTTGTTCCAAATTAGAGTTCAAATTTCATTAACAACAGCACACCCAATTTCACTCTCTCCAGAGAACTTACTATTACAAGAAGACAATTTCCAGTTAGGTTATGCTTTGCGATGACTATTAATAAATCACAAGGTCAATCAGTTAAATTCGTAGGAATTGATCTTCGGACACCGGTGTTTACTCATGGCCAACTATATCTCGTGTTATCTAGATGTACTACATTCAATAGGATAATAGTTCTCTTGCCATCCGAAGATGACTCATCAACAACAAATATTGTTTATCCTGAAGTTCTTTTATAACACTTCTTATATAATAGGTATGATTCCTATAATCTTATTTCTAAAGTTAACATATTTCATATTATTATCCGTTTATACTAACAAGTCTAACTTAGCATTTTTCCAATAGTTGCCCACAGGTTTACAAGTGACTCCACCTCATGATGCAGACGATGATATTTGGAATGATCCAGTTTTTCTTAATGAATTGGTATGTTTTTTTTTATAGTTGAATCAAATGCATCAAGTATAGTTAAGTAAATGCAGTTTATTTATTTTGGGTTTACATGTGCAGGGGGAGTTGGCAGATAGGGCTTATTGTGAAAAGAGAGACAGAGGATTAATTTTTTACTTTAAATAAAAATATGTTAGTTTTATTTCTTATGATTTTCATAGTTTGTTATTTATTTTCTTCAAATAATTGAGGTGTGAAAATTTCCCCTCAACACCGACGTTCTTATTTTATATTTAATTCTCTTAGAATAAATATAGACACATATTGTTTGTTTAGTTGTTTGTGTGCTATGAATAATTGTCGATAGAGGTACGACAATAAAATTGAAAAGTCTTTTCCAAATTAGAGTTCAAGTTTCATTAACAACAGCACACCCAATTTCACTCTCTCCAGAGAACTTACTATCCATGTCATCAAATGAGACAAAAATGATATACTTCTGGAATGAGTAAAAGAGAGTAACAGTAGAACAAAACACAATACAAAAAACTCATATAAAATCCATGTTAGTTCTGGTTGGTCCCCTTCTTCTCAAACACAAACACAATCCCACTTTCTCTCTCTAGAAAGCTAATATTGTTTGTGTGTCTTACTTTGTCACTTCAAAATGGCCACTAATCGTTCTTCTTCTCATCTTGAGATGAGTCTCATGAACGGGTCGGGTGATAAACCGACCCGTCTTCAAACCGGGAAACCTTGTGGTGGTGGTGGTGGTGGAAGGAGGAAGTCCAAGTCTAAGCCAACTCAAAAGGACAAGAAGCCCAAGAGAGGAATGGGAGTTGAGAAACTCGAGAGATTGAGTTTCCAGGCGAGGATAAAAAAGATGACAGAGATTAACACTCTCCACCCACCTTTATCTTTCCAAAACCAACATTTTACCACCCACCTCTCAACACCTCCGGCGTTTGGCGGCGGAGTTGGGGTGGGACAGGGGTTTTTTAACGTCCATCAGTCGGCAATGCTGCTTCATAGTCATGGGGCTTTTCTGGCGGATCCATTTCCTACTGGGTCGGGTGTGACCTCGAAAGAGCTCTCTTCAATTCCAAACAATCTGAAATGGAACTCATCGGAACAACAGTGTGGAATTTGTTATAAGGTAATCATATATTTGATCATCATCATTTATATTTCATCGGTATATATAATAGTATTAATTTGAATCCTGTACTATGAACTTGACTCTATGTTTTTATTGTAGAAATTTCGTGGAAACAGGGAGAATTTGACAGGTATTGAAGAGATGCCTGGGTTTGGTAGTTTTGGTAATGGAAGCAAAGAAAACATGTTCATCAATGGAGGGAATCCCTATTATGTCTCAAAGCCTACATCCGGACAGGTAATCATAATATTGGCAGTCCATTAATTTATTTTTTTTACACAAAGTTTTTATAAATTGCATTAATTCCCCTCAATAGAAAAAATTGATCGGTTTATTTTTTTTTTTTAATTTTTTTTGGATATATATAGGACGTGGAGGTGACGGCACTTCACCGGAAAGGGATGAACATAGGAGGAGGCGGAGGAGGGAGCGGCAGCGCGTTAATGGAGTACGAGTTTTTTCCGGGGAAAGATGGGGAGAATAATTATTACAAACACAAGGAAGAAATCATAAACGTTGATTTTATCAGTTCAAGAGCAGTGATTGAGGGTTCTTGTGATCATCATCAGGATTTTGGTTATGGAGTTGAGGAGGAGGGTGGTGGTTCTAATTCCATTGATCTGTCTCTTAAGCTTTCTTATTGAAAATGGGTACTGTTGTGTTATTATGGTTTAGGGTTTTGTCTTGATCACGTTTGTGTGTAATGCATGTGATCGAGGATTTGGTGTACACCTTTTTCTTTTACCAAATTGTCAAACTATCTTAATTCGCCCTTCCTAAAATGAACAATACATTTTCTGGTTTCTTTGCTCTTTCTCTCTCTCTCTCTCTCTTGTTAAGCTTGTGTTGGTTTAATTTGTTCTATTTTTTATGATTTGTTTTCTATTTTTTTTAATTAAATTACCAAGATGACATTAGGTGATTCACTTATTCGCGAGTTCGAATCCCGTCAAAGAGATTTGTGTTAGCCGATTTATAAGCCATACGGTTGTAATATACGACAACAAGGAAAATAAGTACTCCATTAGTTCTTAAAGGAATGTCTACTTAAGATATTTATGTTCCATAGTGAATGTCATTTTTATTAAAAAACTTTGTTTCTAAAACCTTTTTTAAGAAAAAACAAATTCTCATAACTAGTCATTTTACACTTAAAAATTGAATACAACATTTAAAAGAATAAATTAAAATGAAAGTGGATAAAAACAATATAGATGCATCTTTCCCATTTATTTGTACAAAAACTAAAAAAAAAATCACATTATCCTTTAAATAAAATTTAGATATTTATATAAAGATGAAGGAAGAATTTATATTGTGAACAAAAATTGTATGAAGGGCAAGGATAATAGATTAACCGATAATGGTACCATTTCCCATGTTCTAGTTTCGATTTAGTAATATTATACTCACTCCGTCCCGGTTTAAGGTTCTTAGTTTGACTTTACGCGCTTATTAAAAAACCAAGGCAGATTTGAGTCAAGAAAGTAGTGTATGAGGATATAATTGTCCATACATAAAGCAAGTGCGTGAAACGTAAATGGGTAAGTAGTGGGTTTTTTTGTAATATATGAACTTTATGAGGATAAAGATCTCCAAAATACTATTCATTCTTTGCCATTTAAGGAATAAAGCAACGAAGAACTTTAAACTGAGATATATCAAAAAGAAAAATATGAACCTTAAACTTAAAGTGGGACGAGTAGCATAAATATGATCAATATCTCTATCTAAAACTGTATCTTTGGACACAAGATGACTTTTATTTTTTGAATGATGAAATAATTAAATTCTATTAATGAGCTTAATTTGGTTTAGGAAGAATAGTTTAACTTTGAGTGGAGAAGAGATCTAGCGAGAATGGAGCTTCTGAAAACCTAGCTAGCTAGCATATTTCTCTCTGTGTCTATGCGGATGTAATCTGAAAAGTAGTTGAGGGTGTACAGAATACAGATGGGTAATGATGGAAATGGGGTACATTTTGTATGCTGCAAAGCGCTGAAACACAAGGAATGGATCACTGCACTTTCTCTTTCTGATAACTATTTAAACATTGCCTTGCCATACTTAAAATGATCCAAAATATTATTGTAAATTACTCCCTCCGTCTCAATTTAAAGTTATTAGTTTAACTTTACACGGAGATTAAAAAAAAAAAATGTTATGAGTATGAAAAATAAAGTGGCAGAGAGAAAGTGGGCAGAGAGTTTTTGTTGTGAGAATGATAAGTGGGTCTCACTTTCCATTTTAGGTAATAAAGCAAAGTAAGAACCTTAAATTGGGACAAACTAAAAAGGAAAGTAAGAACCTTAAAGCGAGACAGAGGGAGTATTTTTACAGTGGTAAAACACATTTTTTTTTTTTTTTTTTTTTTTTTTGTAAATGATACTCCCTCCGTCCCAGACTAAGACTCTTACTTTCTTTTTTGGTTTGTCCCAGACTAAGGTTCTTAGTTGATTTATTACCTAAAATAGACCATGGGACCCACTTGTCATTCTCACAACAAAAACTCCCTACCCACTTTATCTCTCCTACTTTATGTTACTTACTTTTTCATACTAACAACATTTTTTTTTTAATTTTCGTGTAAAGTTAAGAACCTTAGTCCTGGACGGAGGGAGTATTAATTATTGGACTTATGGAGTAGTCCGCTAAAATTTTGAAGACTTATGGAGTAGTCCACTAAAATTTTGAAAAAAAAAAGATCTTGACTAACCTAATATTCATTTCCAGATGGCATTCAATCCAATTATAACAAAATTTGCCTTATTTTGGAACATGCTCTAATTTAAATAATTAAGTTAAACGAAACGATTTGTATTTTTAATAATAATGTCTCCGTATAACCCTAGAGGTAGTTCAGCGGTAAGGAGGTGAGGGATGGGGTAAGAGAGGTTTTGTGTACGAGTGGTGGGAGAATCAGCTTGGTGACACTTGGCTTCTGAGATCAGACCCGAATTTACCTATCCATGGATCTAAGAGGGCGGTTCATAGAACCTTGAACTATGAGAGCACAAGCACCAACACTTAGGTCATTAAAAAAAAAAAAAAATGTCTCCATATACTAATGGGGGCTAGCTAGCTAAGGTTAGAAAAACCTATTCAAAGATTGAGGACCATAACTAGGGCGGACTGAGGAGAGTAGTTGAGTGGCTGCTGAGTAGGGGAGCAGGGTCTGAATTAGCTCAGCTTAAATTACCTGCACTGCTGATGCATTTTCATCAGTACAACATCAGAAATCTCAAATAACTGCCAAATGTAAATTTCCCTCTCTCTCTCTCTCTCTCTCTCTCTGTCTCTCTCTCTCTGGGAGAGAGACTCTAAATAGAAGAATGGCTCACTCCACTTCATCTTCTCTCTCCATCCACTTAATCATTCAACTACCCTCTCAACTATACCCCTACAATGACTAGTTTAGTTTAAAATTCAACTCCTCACAACTCATCATTCTATACCCCACCACTTTTATTTTATTTATAATCTTTATATTTATGATTAATAAAATAATAATAATTATTAAATCATTTATAATTAAAAAAATACTTCACACTTAATTAATTTTTCTTAATTGAAATTAAATAAATATGAAAATTGATGATAATTATTATTTAAAAAATAATCACACTTAAAAAGATGTTGACATTTTTTAAATAAGGGTTAATAAAGTATAATTGAAAATTTTATATTGAGAAAGCTTTTTTTTTTGTATCCAAATCAAATGAAACTTACATCAATTTATAGAGGAAAAAAATGATAAATTTTGGTGATTTTCTTTTTTATAAAAAAATCAATTTACTATGAAATAATTAAGCTCAAAAATTGAGATAAAAAATTATTACGAAAATATAATGAACCAATTGGTATGAGACAAGTGTCCCAATTAGAAAAAAGGAAAAAAGCAATGAACAAACACGCAAGAAAGAAAAGGAAAAAAAAAACGGAAAAGGCAGCAACTCGCCGGCTTGGGAGGTGTGCTACACTCGCCAAGTGTTGGCCAATCCCAAGCCGCCACGTGTCTCTTCCAGGCCCCACACAAATTCCCTCAACTCGGTTGGAACCTCTCAACCCTTCCCCTTCAACCCCCCTCTCAACTCCCCATTGCCCACCCTCAACTAGTTGACCCCCACTCAACCCCCCCAGCCTCTCAACCCCTCATTGTAGGTGGTCTAACAACAAAAACTCTCTACCTATTTTCTTTCTCTTAATTTATTTTTAATACTCACAATATTTATGTTTTCTTAATTTTCGTGTCAAGTATAACTAAGAACCTTGAGATGGGATGGAGGGTGTATTATATTTTCTATTTTTATCATTCTTAAAATAAACCGATTTTCTAACACATTCCCTTAAGCACACGTTAAACCATTTATTTAGAACACTACTTCACTTAATAAACCTTTTTTTTATATTAGATGTAACCGTAAATTAAATGTCCAGTACAATTAAGTAAAACACAAGTCTTAAAAAAAATATTGCACAAAAAAAATAAAAATTTGATAAGTTAAGTGTAATATTTTACTTAATCTTGGGCCTGAACTTGTGTAGCTTTTCTTTGATTGTAGTTAGTTTGTACTTTGTAATGAATTAAGGCCCAAGATTAAGTCCACACTACTGCATAAGGCCCTAAACCAGTAGTCGGATTTATACATGTTTGGGCCGTTTGGTAACCCCTTTTCAGCACGGACGAATCTGAAGGGGATTAATAATCCGGACTAGACCCACATTTTGTAGGCAATTACTATGACCGTCTAATCGAGCCCGCTCAAGCTCAATTCGGGTTCGGCTCGTTTGTTCGACGAGTTTTGCTCGAATCGATCTCGGCTCGATAAACTCGTTGACAGATAATTTTTATTTTATTTTTTTTACATTCAGCTTGTATTTAATTCGTTAAGCTCGAATCATTATTACTTTTCTAACAAATACTCTCTCCGTTTCATATGAATTGAGACTAAAAAAAGTGCACAATAATTAAGAGAATGTAGTGAATGTGTGGTGGAAAATGAAGAGAGAGAATGAGTGGGGTAAATAGTAGTGTTGGTTGGATAAAATGAGTGGTGGAAAATGAAGAGAGAGAATTAGTGGGGTTAAATGGGTGGGGTTGGGTGAATATAAAATATTAAAAAGTTTGCCATTTTGGGCAGTCTCAATTGAGGTGAAACGGACGAAAAGAGAAATAAGTCTCAATTCACATGAAACGGAGGGAGTACATGTATAATATATGTATGTACATAATAAGCCTCGAACTCGAGTTCGTTAAGGCCCAACCTCGAGCTCGTCTGATTTCAAATATATATATATATATATATATATATATATATACTTTTTAAAAAGCCCCCACGCTTACAACTCAAATTAAATATAGTTAGTCCCTTCGTTAAATTCCATTAGTTATTAGCTTTAAATCATATTGGGTACAACTCAAATAACATTTAATATGGGCAAAATAGTCATCATAGTAAAAATAGTAGATTGATTGATTTGGTAAAGCTAAGTCTATGTTATTCATTATGTGTGTATATTCTCCCTCCGTCCCACCTCACTTGACATCCATGAGGTGGGCACAATAATTAAGGAGAATGGATAAAATAAGGAAAATGTGTGGTAGAAAACGAAAAAAGATAATGAGTGGGTAAATAGTAGTGTTGGTTGAATAAATTGAGTGGTGGAAAATGAAGAAAGGAAATGAGTGGTGGGGTCGAGTGAATATAAAATTATAAAAAATATGCTAATTTGGGAAGTGTCAAGTGAGCTGAGACAGCTCAAAATGGAAATAAGTGTCAAGTGAGCTGGGACAGTGTGAGTATATGGCAAAAAATGACCCAAAAATGATAAATAAAAAATCAAACTCAACTTAAAAAGTCGAACAACATTAATTATTAAACTATAATTTAGGATTATTATTACTATATATACACTTTCCTTAATACGTGTGAAAAAAAAACTAAAATGACTTACATTTTGGAACAGAGAGAGTGTATAGAAAGAAGAAGAAGAATCATTAGATTTCTTTACGAAAAAGAAAGAATGACTTTCTTTGACGTAATAATAAGACTATTCCAATTATAGAATTTGTGAAGAAAAAATCTTACCAAATGCAAAGACGAATCATCTTTTAATGAGTAGCTAAGAGCTTAAACTAAAATTTTAGATGGATAGGGTAAGGTGTTAGTATATCTAAGACATACTCCCTCTGTTCCGCTTTAAAGTTCTTACTTTCTTTTTTAGTCTGTCCCAATTTAAGGTTTTTACTTTACTTTATTTATTGTCTAAAATGGAAAGTGAGACCCAATTGTCATTCTCAACACAAAAACTCCCTACCCACTTTCTCTTTCCTATTTTACTTTTCATACTCACAATATTTACTTTTTCTTAATCTCCGTGTAAAGTCAAACTAAGAATATTAATTTGAGACGGAGGGAGTAATTTAAATGTGAAATTTTGTACTATAATTTTTTTTTGTTTGAATTGGTTGTAAATTATCGGATTTGACTTTACTTTTTCTCGTAATTTTTTTTTTTTGATCAAACAAGAGAATCAATGCATTAATATATGAAACGGAGATGATCCTCCACAAATGCCGGAGGCTCATTCCATACACTAAGATTATTAAACAACCATGAAACTCTTGAAAAACAATCAATCGCATTATTTGCGATTCGATTAACACAAACTACATAAAAGCTAGAGTTCAAGACTAATAAAATCTTACAAATGAAAATGACATCTCCGAACTCGTTCGTAGCCTGTGATGATGAGGATAACGACCCTTGTCCACCAATGAATCCTTGGATTAAACTCGAACTCTTAGTAATAAGCACTCCATGATAAAATTCGATCTTTTCAAGCCAAGATTGTAATTGTAGACGAAACAAAATTTCCATAATGATAGAAAATGCTTATAATATCATTCCTGAACTCAAAACACTTTTTCTACATTCAAAGACTGATTGATTCTACTTATTTGGAGTCTTAAGTACGTTATTAGAAACCTCGATATTTCAGTAAACCTCGGTATTTCAGCATTAGGATTATTTAAGAATTCTTCTATCCGTTACAAAATAAATTTCGTTGACTTGTTAACTGCCTAAAACTTGGATTTATTGTATGTTGTATGTATAACTAGTACTCCTACCCGTGCCAATGGCACGGTGACGGTATGGGATGATTGCCGTATCCGCTCCTGTTAAAAGGGTCGATCAGTGATCACACTTGTTTGCCTTTTCCAGCTAAGGGTGCGGCGCGAGGCCACATCAAACATTGAGGATTTGTAATGCATAAGCTCTTGATTGTTGTCCTAACTATTAACAAAAGGAACCATAAGAAATGCCAAGCAAATGTGATAGCAAGTACATGCACGTGAAATAATGACACTTGAAAAAATATCTAGCAGATTAACAAACAACAATCATCAATTATTATCCCTTACCAATTTGGGGGTCCAGTTCTTTCAAAAAAAAAAAAAATTAAAAAAAAAATTGGGTCAAGTGAGTAACCAATGATTATTGATCCGTTCGATCCTACGACAACTGCTAATTGTAAGCTTTGTAGAATACAAAGCATACATTTGTAGTTTTTTTTTCTTTCAGCAAGACTCATGTATATATTCCTTCTTCATATTGCCAATTATAGTGTTCTCACACCTTAGTTGCCAAGCCAAGACTTCGGTAAATTCTATATACAAGGCATATTACATACAAGGGACCAATAATGACAAAACTACCCTTCGCGTGTCGTGTGCGAAAGGACGACAGGAAGCCTTCATGTCGTGTACTTTTACACGACATAGACCAATTGTGTAAAATATTAAGTCGTATGAACTTATACGAAATTTAAATTTACTATGTCATTAAGGTCGTACAAAACCACACGATATGATATCATAATCTCGTGTATATCCATACGACATATCAAAATGAAGGTGTTCTTCGATGATTTGCAACACGATGTTAATGATAGGCATATGCTATGATAAATTATTGAATTGTGTTGTTAATTGAGCAAAATTTGTACACTTAGACATGACAAGTAATAAATGTCATATTGGATCATACAATATCATATAACCTATCACATTTAAGTGATACCACTTTATTTATAAACCCCAAACAAATGATTGTGGTGTTATATTTCTAATCAAGATTATATTTAAAGAGGTAATTAAACATGTTATAATTCATCATACAATATCATAAATAACCTATCACATTTATTAGTTAAAAGTGATACCACTTTATTTATCAACTAACAGACGTGTTATGATGTGCATATACTAGGTTAAATTAATGAATTATGGTGTTATATTTCTAATCAAGATTATATATAATGAGTTAATTAAACATGTTATATAACGAGTTAAGTTGTTTCGATGATTTGCCAAACGAGGTTAATGACAAGTTGTACATTAGAGGAATGCCACTCGCTCAAGATTATATATTTGAAATTATCATATTTGTTAATCAAGATTATATGTTTATTGTTATAATAATGTGGAAAACAAACAATGATTACATATATGAATGAACCAACATTATACAATATCATATAACCTACCACATTTATTTATAATTAAATTTCTCTTTTTCATAAGTTGTTTCGTGTGTGAATACACGACCTATGTTTGAACATCTCGTATGAACACTACACGACTTGATAGATTATATCTCGTGTATTGTTCATACGAGATTATTACCAGAAAAAAAAACATTTCGTATGTAATTTATACGACTTGTACCATATTATCTCGTGTTTAATCACACGAGATACACCCAGAACAGAACACTTAAACCCCCATAAACCCTACCTGTAACGGCCATTAACACGCATTACAGACCGCCGGTTGGTTAACACCCATGCAGCACCACTGATATACACTTTCACAACAACCATTCTTAACACCCATCAATCTATACACATTATTATCATTATCTAACACCATATTATGGATTCTCCACAACATTCTCCAAGTCTTTATGATCACATTAATCTTGATCTTGTGGATTTTATTTTTGAAGAAGAAGGTTTGCCACCAAATTCTCTACATCAAAATCAAATTCCAAGCTGCAATGAAGTAAGTTCTTAAAGTTATATTTGGTGTTATGATCAAAATCACAATAAAAATCCAATATTGAAACTGAATTGTTTTTCAAGATTGGATTTTTAAATTCTGATATCGTGATATGTCGTGTACTAATACACGAGTGGTAATTTACTAGGTCGTGTATATGTACACGAGATATTCAGAACCAACTCGTATATAAGTACACGACATAGTTCTTAATATGTCGTGTATTGCTACACGAAATGTCATTCAGCCTGTTGTTTATTTTGCAATTTTCTAATTGATGGTAATACAATTTGTAGGGACCGGGTGTCAGTGATCAATTCGATACATCCCTATTATTTTCAAATAGGGATGAGCTTGTTAAACACGTACGGGATATCGCGGCCCGTCAAAATATAATCCTTTCTATAGGAGATTCGAGGAAGACAAGTGGCAAGATACTAGGCTACGCGAAGATTGTATGCCATTTTGGTGGCAAGTACAGGTCCGGAAAAACTAAGGATGTGAGGTTGACTAGTACGAAGAAGATTGGGTGTAATTTTGAAATCCGGGCCAAAGAAAGGGGTGATGGTTATGGGGTTACGTTGTGAAGAATGGTTCTCATAATCATGACTTTCCAACGTATCCCGAAGGTCATCCGTTGGGTAAATTGACAAGTTCTGAATATGAGGAGGTGTGTAGCGCAAGTCAGTCTTCGGTGCGTCCAAATAACATTCTAACAATGTTAAAGAGGAAGGATGAGAAGAACGTGAGTACTCCGAAACACGTCCACAATGCCCTCACAAAATGCAAGTCACAAGAACGACAAGGAAGATCCTCTCTTCAACAATTCATAAAATTACTCGAGGATAAGCAATATATTGTCTTCATGAGGAAAGCCGATGAGAGTGACATGATCGGTGACATATTCTTCTCTCACCCACGAGCATCGGATATTCTTAACTGTTTTCCATATGTAGTACAAGGTGACTGCACTTACAACACCAACTGCTATGGAATGACATTCCTTGTTATTATAGGATTTACTTCAACGGGGAAGAATTTCACAATTGCATATGCGTTCCTCCAAAATGAGAAGACTGAGAATTACACGTGGGCACTCAAGAATTTGCAAAGTCTTTTTCATACTCCCCACATGCCAACAGTTTTCTTAACTGATCGTGACTTGGCTTTCATTAATGTTGTCCAAATGGTATTTCCCGAGACCGCACACCATTTGTGTCGAAGGCATATCGAAGTCAATGTTAGAAAGAGGGCGTTGGGTAAAACTAGTAGCCCGGAGTTCGCACTATCATTCATGAAGAGATTCAATTATGCAATATCAGCCGCTACTCGCTCAGAGTGGGACACCCGTTGGCAATTGTTTTGTGATCATTACAGCTCTTATCCTGATTTATTGACCTACCTCCGGGAGACGTGGATTGGTCCATACTCTACGAGTATTTTGTCCATGCACACAGATCAGTTACTACACTTCGGAACCCACACCACGAACAGGGCTGAGAGTGAGCATAACAGGTTGAAGAAGGCCTTGGGGAGTGCTTCTTCTACTTTTGACACATTGTTCAAAAAGGCTCATGAGATTATGGAAATCCAAATAACAACAATCAAAGCTACTATGGAGCAATCAAAGAGCAGAATTCCAAATGATATGAAGACATGTGATCTGTATCACGACATATTGGGGCGAGTGTCAAAGGCAGCCTTGGACATCATCAAAGAAGAGCGGAGTCGTTGTGGGGGTAATGTCATGGATGCTTCAGTTTGTGGGTGTTACTTGAGGCGAACACATGGACTTCCATGTAGTCACGAGATTGCATGCATACAAAAGTCTGGGGGCCGGATAGAGTTGTCCTCGATTCATGCTTTCTGGAAGAAGTTGGACATTGAACTAGAATACTGTCCAACTGGGCCTGATTTTGAAGCTGTGTTGAATGAACTGCAGAACGCACCTGCACCGGTAAAGAGAAGGTTATTCCAAACGATAAATGAAGGGCTACATCTACAAACCGGAGATGCTTATGAGCCGGATCATATTTCAAAGGCAAATAAACCCCGGACCACCAGTTGTAGAGTACTGTCAGATTGGGAGCGTACCGACAGACATTTTGGAGTCCCCACTACACCACCCTCCACTAGCAGCAAGTCTAGATCTTCATTTATTGCATCAACCCAATCAGGTTTGAGGTCGCGGGAGTCACCCAATCCGGAATCAGCTTCAAACACTACACCATCTAGCCCTACTACTCCTACATCTCTTCCACCACTAGCTGGTTCAGGTCGTGGGAGAGGTAGAGGTCGAGGTCAAGGTCGGGGACGGGGACGGGGACAGGGTCGTGGAAATGGACAAGTCAATGAACTACATACTTCTGGGTATAGGATGTTGATTACACCTATCATTGTCCCATTTATTGATGGCTTCACAGATGTGATGGGTGATGGAAATTGTGGATATAGAGCAGTAGCAGCGCAAATATACGGAACTGAGGAGATGTGGCAAAGAGTGCGCTCAGATTGTGCCAAGGAGCTGCTTCATCGCCGCGCGCTTTATGAGAGAGTTATGCCTTGGAGAGATATGAACGAGCTCTATAGTCGCATTGCTCACTATACCTCACCTTGTTCGGAATATTATTGGTTGACACTCCCAGAGATAGGGCACATCATTGCCACGGTGTATAATGTGGTGTTTGTCTCGTACTCGCAAACCGCTGGCTTCACATGTCTACCAGTGACTGTACCACAAGGAACAGGACCACCCACAGACACACTTGTGTTGGGACATGTGGGAAACCATTTTATATTGGTATGATACTTCAATTCGTTATATTTAATTATCTTGTTTACATTCGTTATATTTAAATATCTTTTTTAAATTTGTTATATTTGACTATTTAATTACTTTTGCAGCTGCACATGTCCGATAGTGATTACCCGATACCATCATTAGCACTATATTGGGAGGATCGACGTGATCCAAGCGCAAGTAACCTGTTCATGCCATACAGAACTCGGATAGAAACATTCAACCGACTCTCAATTACGGCGAACGAAGCACGAATTGCAGGAAATAGGCCATAGTGTATAGTGTATTGATTTTTGAATTATGCATACTTGGTTTTTGTATGACTGTTTTTTGGGACGGATATAGTATATTAAAATTGGATCACTTGATGTAGTACTTAAATTATAGTTTTGATGTATGGATACATCAGTTTGTTTGTTTCAGTTTGTTTGTTTCAGTGTCTGTTTTTTTTTTCAGTACAGAGACCATCTCGTGTGCTTATACACGAGATGGTATATCATAACTCGTATAAATATACACGACTTGTTTCATTTATGTCGTATGAACATTACACGAAATACACTAATTACCCAGTAATGTATCTCGTGTGTGTTCATACGAGAGGAAAGAAAACATGTCGTGTGTATATATACGAGATGAGTCACACCATCTCGTGTATAAGCACACGACATGGTCTCTGTACTGAAAAAAAAAACAAACACTTAACAGAAACAGAAACATACCCAGAAACCAGAATTACAAACCAGAAATTTAAACTGAAACATATCCCAAAGTGTCAAACATCAAAAGTTTACAAACCAGAAATTTAAACTGAAACATATCCCAAAGTGTCAAACATCAAAAGTTTACAAACCAGAAATTTAAAATCAATCAATGTATCCCAAAGTGTCAAACTACCAAATGTATGAAATACATGTCTTACAAACCAGAAATTTAAAACATAAACCTAATGGGGACCTCCTAATAGCTCGTGCACCCGTCTAATCTCATCTATGACATCCGCGGGTATCCTGTCATCCGTGAGCATCGCAAGCAGTCTATCTCGAGCCTCTACAACCCTAGGCGGAGGTGGAACGTTAACTAGGCCATCATGAATCGGATTAGTAATCCGAACATGAGTCCTAGCCAGGAACCACTGCATATACGTGGAAGTAACAGGATCAGATGCGCTCACGGACGGCCCCCATCTACGCACTGGATCGAAAACCCCCAAGCCGTCCTCTAACCAATCCTCCCATATATCATCACGCGTTCCATAGGACTTCTTGTACCCCTTTTGACCAGCCATCAATGAACAATCTCGGCCGCAAGATATGGGGTCTCTGGGGATTTTCTGCTGGATCCCAAACTGCCGTGTAACACGGTCAGGCATATACGCTTCCGTGATATCCTGGAAGCGTATAACCCCACGGAAGTATGAGACCGGCAAAAGCGCCTCTGGGGTGGTACCGTAGGGAGTCCAACAAACCTAAAAATGAATTTGTTAGACACCGTCAACAGAAATAATAAATTATAACAATTTGTAAAACTTTAAATATAACTAACTCACCCTATCAACCGTCATCGTGTCCAGGGTATACCGGAACTTCAATAGATGGGGCATATCCCTTCCGGCCGTATCAGTACGTACCCATCTACGAGCCCTCGGCTGGCCCTCCGTCCATAACGAGTCAATATCTCTCCGGAAAACCGGAAAGTACTCGTATATCCAGGCCTGCAAATGTATGAAATAAATAAGTTAACAATGTTATAACCATAAATACATGTTGTAATTATTAAATGATTGTTAAATATTACCTCTAAAAGACTCAAACAACCACCGATCTGCTTGCATCCATATCTAGATGCCTTCCCCAACTCCCGGTATAGATATACCAACGCAGCTGTCCCCCAGGATAGAGCCCCCACTCTGTCAATATCCACGCACAATGAAAGGTATTCTGAGGGCATCTTATCCTGAGTCTTGTCCACGAACAGCGTGGAGCCGAGGAGGAACATGATGTACGTGGAAGCGCGCTCATCGTCAGTCATGTCGGAAGGGGTCTCAAAGGACCGGCGGAGGCCATCTAAAGAGTACGTCGTTCCCTTCCGACATGTATCAAAGCGTGCCCTAATACCGGCTACGTTAGGCTCTGGAACCGCCTTCGTAACAGGGCCACCTGAACAGCTGATACCTACAAATTGAAAATGAAATAATTAATAAAATTGATAAAATTTATGAAATTGATAAAATTTATGAAATTGATAAAATTTATGTAATTTATAAAAAATAGACAACAAACAAGAATATACCTAGGATATGAGTGACGTCATGCATAGTGATCGTCATCTCCCCCCACGGCATGTGGAAGGTATTAGTCTCGGGAGACCACCGTTCCACAAACGCCGTTAGGAGCGCCATGCTAGGCCGGCGAATGGTAGCATCATGTAGGTAATGGAGGCCGGTACCCTGAACACGAGCCCACCAAGCTCTATCATCCTCCGGTAAAGAAGCAGGCGAGAACCTGTTGATTCCAAACAAAACATTATAATTAATACTCCCTCTGTTTCAGAAAAACAGTCCCATTTTGATTTTTTTTTTTTTTTAACAAAAAGTCAAAATGGGACTGTTTTTCTGGAACAGAGGAGGTTTAAAACAATAACAACAAATAATAAAGCTATTTAATAAACAAATCATATACTTACTTATCTAGAATCTGCTGCCTCGTTTGGCGCTTCAACACCGGCTCACAAGTGGCGTTCTCCCATATCTTACGGGCTCGGTGATGACCAAACCCGTATAACAAATCAACCTCCTCCGGGCCGCCACCGGGGTTACTCTTAAGCTGCCACTGTTCATCCTTAGCCCCTTTCCCCTTTCCGACCCGTGCCTCCCCTATAGCCACCCGCCTCTTGCGAGGCCTCAAAGCTGAACTCTCCTCCGCCTCCTCCTCCTCCTCCTCCTCATCATCACCAGATCCGTGTGCCCCACCTCCGGAACGAGTACCAGAAGATGACTCCTCATCTGACCCTTCTAAGCCCGTCCTAGAATATCTACGCTCTAAATCCTCCTCACTATCCGTCTCATCCTCCTCAACGTGCTCAATCACGACATTCTTGTTGTGCCTCCTTTTGGTACGTGCATCTTCTCTAGCTGCAGCTGCCTCATCGGCCTTCCTCTTTCTATTAGAGGCAGTCGCAGGTTTACGTCCCTACAAAAAATTAAATAAGAGACAATAAATAAGCAACATTTCAGGTTTTTCAAGAATCAGTATGCATTTCGTGTGCTAATACACGAAATGTTGGTGAGCATTTCGTGTTTAATCACACGAGATACCTGTCCACATTTCGTGTATTAGCACACGAAATGTAAACTGATGAATCAGTTTACATTTCGTGTTCTAATATACAAAATGTGGAAAGTATATCGTGTGCTTAAACACGAAATGCTCACCTACATTTCGTGTGCTAATACACGAAACGTGGCCAAGCATCTCGTGTGTGTTCATACGAAACACACCCCGACATGTCCAGATTATACACCCACAAATTCGTAACCAATTCAAACAAAAAACCCAAATTTGTGTTACCAAATCACAATTAGAACCATTTTGGATAGGTTTACACAACATTTAACAGTTATATAATCGGTTTTAGGCATAAAATTGTTGTTGGATTTTCAAATTTAAATTTTAGGTTAAAAAGAGATTATATTACTTTTGGAGCGGCGGTAGAAGAGGCGGACTTTCCACCGGTGAGAGGGAGGTTTGTCTTCATTTCTGGTGGTGGTGTTGTGGTGGTCGCCGGGTTCGTCGAGTCGTCGAGAGAGAGAAGGGTTCGCCGTTGGTTTTTGAGAGAGAGAGAAGAGGACTGATACGTTTGAATGGGAAGGAGGGATTTTTTTTTTTTTTTAGTAAATATATAAGGGCATTTTTGTCATTTGTCCATGCCTTGTAAAATGTGTGCCTTGTATATAGTATTACCCCAAGACTTCCATATTGTAACCAAAAATTGATTTATTTTCAATCAGAAAGAAAAACCCAACATGATTCAACCTTAGGTACTAATTTAATCAAAATCTATATTACAGAAGGAGAAAGATATACTAATAAATAAATGGACCTTACAAAATCAGTTGTTCGATGCAGCAGAGAAGGTTGTGTCGTGCTTGTACATCAGACCTCCCCGGTTATGCAGCAATGCCTCTTGATTTAAGCTGGAAATCATGCCCATACATTTAAGTAATTACTTACACTTTTTTTTCTCAGTTCCTAAATGTAAACTATTAACCCTTGTAACTTGCAAACTCAGAGGTGTTTTTATAGCCCCTTTATCTGTTCCTAAATGTTACACCCACAACTTTGGTTACAGAAACTTCTTATGCCGAATTCTGGGCTTCTCTACTCGCTGGCCTCGAATTAACTTTAGTAGCATCAATCCTTATCTTAGTTTCAAAACATAAACTGCTTGGCCATCCAACACAACATCCCGCTCGTCTTCGGTTAACTCTCTCATATACCCAAACACTCCCTATAACAATGGACGCTAAGTGAATCCCCCCTCCATACTTCCCTTTCTCATTTTGACTGCCCCTACATAAATTTAATTTTTGCACCTTTATCCCTGACTCACTGACCACCCCCGTCAACAATTTATTCAAAGATCTATCTCATATTGGCCATTTGGTGCATCATTGTCAACAACCAATCAGTTCTCATTCTCTACTCTCTCTTGTAAATCTATGGTGGATAATTTATAGCATATGAATCCTCGAGGGCTCTATGACTTATCGAAACTGAAGCCTATGTTCTCAATCAGAAAATAATTATGAGCTACTTTTTGTTGGAAATATTCCACAAGAAAGAACAGAATCACAGAATAAATTAAACTGAAATAATAAACAAGATAAAATAAATAAACAAACTGTAAAATAAAACTGGACAAAATTTTGTTGATGTCCCGAGGCGTGTGTTCAACACACTGTCCTTAAGACTTATTCGCCCCCTCACCGTTAGTGCTTGAGGATATTCTTGGACGCTAGTCTCCCAGGATTACTCGGACTGACCGGATGCTTCCCAGCACTATGAGACTCCAGCGAATTGAGGTTGTGCCTGAACAATATCACCAATACAATGCAATGCAGGAGGCCAAAGGAGGAATGAACAATATGTAACAAAAGGGATGATGCAGAGGTTGCTGGAAAATTGTTGTGTATTCTGGTGTGTTCTTGCAGACTGAATTCTGCTCTTATTTATACTGCAAAATGAGAGCAGTACTTTGTATCCGAAAAATTAATTACAGGATAAGTCCTTTAATTAATTCCAGATAAAGAGATAAGAAGATAATGGAAGGCTGTTCAGTTGGCATTCCAGTTCAGATGGATGGAAAGGAATCCGTTCTGAGTTTTCTAGTCAAATTTTGACTGTAAGAGTCAAAAAATATAGCAAAAGGTGAGCTCGCACGGACAAGCCAAATTGGTGCTACATTCGTGTCCGCAGGTCGCGTGCACACATGAGTTCGGACCTCGCAAGCCAAATTGGGTCCATGATTTGCACCCCCCCTGCGCGCGAGAGAGAGCCTCTATGCCATACAAGCTTGAACATTAGTCAAGTGCTCAAGCCTTTATACAAGCTTCCTTTTACATTTCTTTCCAATGTGGGATAATTTCTATATTCCCATTTCAACCCACCAACTTTGAGCCTTCATATCTTATTCATCCCAATACCAAATTGGACAAATGAATACATTATCTCAATGTTCTCACGGAGTATAACACAAACCCACAAATAACTTTGTCATTCGACAAATTATTTATCAATTAATTAATACACAAAATTAAGGAAAATACTCATTTCCTTCACATTTTTCCAACAATTCCCCACATGAAGGAAATGATGAGGAATTTTGGTGATAAAGTCCAACAGTTGAAAACCTGCATAGGATAGGTATGGGATTGCCCTTTGAACCTTCCCTTGTAAACGTATACTTATTCTACTCGCTAATCAGTAGACGCGATGTCCTTGAACTGTCAGCTTTTTGTGTAGCCAGTCATATACGTTACACAGGTATCTCCCTAACACAATTCAATTCTCATAGTTGTGTCCGTTTATGGCCGTGGAACACAATGCCTGGTTCTGTGAGAGGGTCTAAGAATTGAGCCTCACACAATTCTCCTCGAAGCGGCCCCAATTCTCTCTCACATAGGTGATTCTTCTAAGTAACCCGGTTTACTCCATAAGAATCATTAAAAGCCATAGGCTTAACCTTTATTCATCTCGGGATGTCACCTTTTAGGAATGGGTATGGGGTTAATCCCCACAGTGACGCTACAAGTCTTTTAACGGTTAGGTGGTCCCTTTTGAACCTAGATCTTGGGATCTCCAGTCAGCTAGGTTGGGTTTTCCGCCGTGGTTAACTTCTCAAGAGGCTTTAAACCCATTCCCCTTGTTGATCTCGCAACTACCTCTCTATTTAACCCTTTGGTTAACGGATCCGCTAAGTTATCCTTTGACTTCACATAGTCAATGGAAATGGTACCAGTTGAGAGTAATTGTCTTATGGTATTATGTCTTCGACGTATATGTCTCGACTTACCATTGTACATGTTGCTTTGTGCCCTACCAATTGCAGATTGACTGTTACAGTGTATACATATTGGTGGCACTGGTTTTGTCCATCTTGGAATATCTTCTAGGAAATGGCGTAGCCATTCCGCTTCTTCCCCACATTTGTCCAATGCTATAAACTCAGATTCCATCGTGGATCTAGCTATAACAGTCTGTTTAGAAGATTTCCATGATATAGCTGCACCTGCTAATGTGAATACATATCCACTTGTAGACCTTGAGTCTTTGATATCAGATATCCAATTAGCATCGCTATACCCTTCAATCACTGCTGGATGTCTAGTATAATGTAATCCATAATCACGAGTATGTCTCAAGTACCTTAGCACTCTCACAATACCCTTCCAATGATCCGCTCCAAGATTACTTGTGTACCGACTCAGTTTGCTAACAACATAAGCAATATCTGGTCTTGTGCAACTCATCAGGTACATTAGACTTCCAATGATCCTAGAATATTCTGTTTGAGACACTGGTTCTCCTCTATTCTTTGATAGATGTTGACTTGGGTCAATTGGAGTACTAGCTATTCCATTGTCTTCCTTGCTAAATTTCTCAAGAATTTTATCCACATAATGAGCTTGGCTCAATACAATTCCATTGGATATTCTGGAAATTTTCACTCCAAGGATCACATCCGCTAGACCCAAGTCCTTCATGTCAAACTTTGAGTTTAACATATCTTTTGTGGATTTGATCATCTTGTCACAACTTCCTATGATAAGTATGTCGTCTACATAAAGACACAAAATGACATAGCCATTTTCAGTGTTTTTGGAATAAACACACTTGTCACATTCATTTATCTTGAATCCACTTTCCATCATGGCTTGATCAAACTTTTGATGCCATTGTTTTGGTGCTTGTTTCAAGCCATATAATGACTTCACTAATTTGCGCACTTTCTTTTCTTGCCCTGGTGCAACAAACCCTTCAGGTTGTTCCATGTAAATCTCCTCATCTAAATCACCATTCAGAAAGGCAGTCTTTACATCCATTTGATGCACTTCAAGATTGCGCAAAGCGGCAATTGCAAGTACAACTCTGATTGACGTTATTCTTGTGACAGGAGAATACGTATCAAAATGATCCAGGCCTTCTTTCTGTCTGTAACCTTTAATTACAAGTCTGGCCTTATATTTATCAATCGTGCCATCTGGTTTCATTTTCCTTTTGAAAATCCACTTATATCCAAGTGGTTTGCTTCCCGGAGGGAGATCCACTAACTCCCAAGTGTGATTTTGCAAAATAGAATCAATTTCACTTTTGATGGCTTCTTTCCACAAAGGTCCTTCTGAAGAGCTCACAGCTTCTTGATAACTTTGTGGTTCACTTTCTAGCATGTAAGTTAGAAAATCCGTCCCAAAGGATTTTTCTACTCTAACCCTTTTGCTATGTCGAGGTTCCACCTCTTCTTCCTCACTTTTGTCTTGAATGTGTTCTTCTTCTATTGAATCTTGTACCCGTGTTGATGAGCTTGCCTCATTTCTTGACTTGCACGGAAATACATTCTCAAAGAAGGAAACATTCCTAGATTCCATTATAGTGTTCTTGTGTATATCTTGAATTTTCGATTCATACACAAGGAATCTATAAGCACTACTGTTATGAGCATACCCAATAAATATGCAATCTACAGTCTTGGGCCCAATTTTCACCTTTTTAGGTGGAGGTACGGCTACCTTTGCAAGACATCCCCACACTCGCAAGTATTGGTAGGATGGTACTCTTCCATGCCACAATTCATAGGGACTTTTGTTCAATTTCTTTCGAGGTACCTTATTCAACACATAGTTAGCTGACAACACAGCTTCACCCCACATGTTGGAAGGTAGTCCCGAACCTATCAACATGGCGTTCATCATTTCTTTCAATGTCCGATTCTTGCGTTCGGCAACACCATTTTGTTGAGGTGTATAAGGTGCCGTGGTTACATGTTTGATTCCATGTTGAGCACAAATTGCTTCAAATGGAGATTCATATTCTCCACCACGATCACTTCTTAGCACCTTTATTTTCCGGTTAAGTTGATTCTCAACTTCATTTTTATAGAGAATAAACTTCTCTACTGCCTCATCTTTACTTTTGAGGAGATACACATAGCAATACTTTGTACTATCATCAATAAAAGTTATGAAGTACTTATTGCCACCTCTTGTTTGAGTTGACTTAAAATCACATAAGTCTGTGTGAACTAACTCAAGAGGTTCAGAAATTCTTTCAATTGAATGGAATGAACCTCTAGTTAGTTTTGCTCCTACACAAGTTTCACACATGTGTTTGAAATCAACTTTGAACTTTGGGATGCAATTCAAGTTAATTAATCTACGCAAAGTATCATAATTAACATGTCCTAGTCTACCATGCCACAAATTGGAAGACTCAAGCAAGTAAACGGAAGAATTTTTTCATTTCATTATTCTTTGGTTTAACAACCATTACACTGAGCTTAAACAGCCCATCAGTTACATACCCTTTGCCAACAAACATCCCACTTTTGGACAAAGTTACAACATCAGACTCAAAAACAATACGAAATCCGTGCTTGTTCAAAAGCGAACCGGATACCAAATTCTTCCTTATATCTGGCACATAAAGAACATTGTTGAGAGTCAGTTCCTTCCCGGAAGTCATCTTCAGAACTACTTTCCCTTGACCCTTAATGTAAGAAGTAGCTGAATTTCCCATAAAAAGCTTTTCACCATTCTCAAAAACTTCAAAAGTACTAAACATGTCCTTATTGGAACACACATGTCTAGTTGCCCCGGTGTCTATCCACCACTGATTTGGGTTTGAACCCACCAAATTCACCTCGGATATTACCGCCGAAAGGTGCATATCAGAAACCTCCCTTGAGATCTCTTCCACCATGTTTGCCTCACGAGTTTTCTTAGGCATCCTACAAGTAGCAGCCTTGTGGCCTTCACCACCACAATTGTAGCACGTTCCCGTGAATTTCTTCTTGGAAACACCACCTCTTGGTTTCAAATGGGACTGTTTTGCCGCAGCTTTTCCTTTACCCTTTCCATGACCCTTGCCTTTTGAGCTTTGACCATGCTCCACAACATTAGCTTTGGCCACTTGGGTTGTACCTCTTTTCGGCAGCCCTATTGCCTTCCTCAATACTGAGTCGAAGAATCAGTCCTTCAACATCCATCTCCTTTCGCTTATGCTTTAGGTAGTTCTTGAAATCATTCCAAGCGGGAGGCAATTTTTCAATGATTGCAGCCACTTGAAACTTCTCACAAAGAATCATACCTTCAGCAAGCACCTCATGCAAAATTACTTGCAACTCATCCACTTGGGATTTCACAGTCCTTGAGTCCACCATCTTATAATCAAGGAAACGGGCAACAATAAATTTCTTTGTTCCCGCATCATCAATTTTGTACTTGTGGTCCAAGGATTCCCATAGTTCTTTTGCAGTCCTCTTCTCTCTATACACACCGTAAAGAGAATCAGAGAGGCCATTCAGAACATGGTTCCTGCAAAAGTATTCCCCTTGCTTCCATGTTTCAACTGCAGCCAAGGTTGCCACATTAGTTTCATTCTCGGCCACTACTGGCATATCCTCTTTCAGATATTTAGCCAAATTCAGAGTGGTCAAGAAGAATTGCATCTTCTGTTGCCACCTTTTGAAATCAAGGCCAACAAATTTGTCTGGCTTCTCGGCATGAGTGGTTGAGATGTGCACAGTTTGAGGACCTGCCATCACACTAGCACCAGTTGCAGTTGGAGTCACAATAGGAGTCCCAGAATTAGTTGATGTGTTTGATTCATTAGCCATATCTGAAACACAAGCAACCATTAAATATTGTGTACTATAATCAGTTGATATATTCTGTAAGTGGTTCCTTCTTGCAGAAAAAATAAGTCTTAAGATTGTTGGAAATATTCCACAAGAAAGAACAGAATCACAGAATAAATTAAACTGAAATAATAAACAAGATAAAATAAATAAACAAAATGTAAAATAAAACTGGACAAAATTTTGTTGATGTCCCGAGGCGTGTGTTCAACACACTGTCCTTAAGACTTATTCGCCCCCTCACCGTTAGTGCTTGAGGATATTCTTGGACGCTAGTCTCCCAGGATTACTCGGACTGACCGGATGCTTCCCAGCACTATCTACAGTGATTGTTGGAAATATTCCACAAGAAAGAACAGAATCACAGAATAAATTAAACTGAAATAATAAACAAGATAAAATAAATAAACAAACTGTAAAATAAAACTGGACAAAATTTTGTTGATGTCCCGAGGCATGTGTTCAACACACTGTCCTTAAGACTTATTCGCCCCCTCACCGTTAGTGCTTGAGGATATTCTTGGACGCTAGTCTCCCAGGATTACTCGGACTGACCGGATGCTTCCCAGCACTATGAGACTCCGGCGAATTGAGGTTGTGCCTGAACAATATCACCAATACAATGCAATGCAGGAGGCCAAAGGAGGAATGAACAATATGTAACAAAAGGGATGATGCAGAGGTTGCTGGAAAATTGTTGTGTATTCTGGTGTGTTCTTGCAGACTGAATTCTGCTCTTATTTATCAATTAATTAATACACAAAATTAAGGAAAATACTCATTTCCTTCACATTTTTCCTTCAATTTTCACTCACATTGTGTTTAACTCTATCTCGACGGACTCCATGTTCTCCTCCTTGGCCCTAGAAATCTCCCCTCAACTAATCGTTTCCAACAACCTTATCAATACACCGAATTGCAAAAACCATCATCCTCAACAAAATCTTTTGCATCAGCAAACTTATTCAAACTCTCCTACGCTGCTGCCCTTTCTTCTCTCAGTGGCTCCTCTGTCCGGTGCTACCAACAATTTGTACATGAAGAAGAAAAAAACAATTTCAATATCAAATATAGTGATCATATCAACTCTCAATACTCATGCAATTATAAACCCAACACACATTCAAAGTTTCTACCATTCTGTACATGAAATTAATCAGTCAAATTCATCAACTCACACAACATTAATTAAACACAGAAATTTAACTCACCAGAAGAAGTGTCCCTTAGGAAACTAAATCAAATTGATTTTCGTTCAAACAATCCATTAAAAAAAAAGAAAAAACAAATAACGGCGATCTTTAACTGGTCGAAACGGTGTCAACTGAAAACCGTAGGACCTTTTTATGAGAAACGGTGACTGTGAGTAGCCCTAGGGAATTGCGAGGAACAGAAAAAAGAACTAAAAACAGGAGTATGAACTTAAAGAAAAATTAAGGATTGGACAACTTCTACCAATTACCCATGTTAAGTACCAACCTGTAAGAGTGGATTACCTTGAAACCAAAGAGCATGATCAGAGCATGGCGTATCTCAACATTAACATAACACATTGACGAATTTTATAGATTCAACCAAACATAAAAAAGGGTATCGGAGGCCTGAAACGATGGATGAAGAAGAGGCAAGTGGGAGTAACTGTGTAATGAACGAAGAACCAACCTGTATTGGAAACCCTAACTCTAAAGTTGGATGTAGGCTTCGAGTAAGGTCTTGAATTTACGCAGATGGATTTGAGAAAACCTTCTAGTGAGAGCAGAGTCAATTAGAGAGAGCAGAGACGATGAGGTAGGAGAAACTTGGAAGAGAAACTGCTCTGCGATTTGCCTGAGAACACGTCTGATATGAACTGCCGTTGTTGTGAGAATTAATCCTAACTCTGGCCAACCGCCGTGAACTGCTAGTGAGAGATGGTTGAATCTCAGCCACTCTTTACGGTGGTTGAGAATCAATCCTGACCTCTTTTTATAAAACAGTTATTTCTGCCTTCTATTGTATAAGAGATATTAAAATTGCATTAGTAATATTTATTATTTAAAATTGTGACATTATATTTATTTTGAGAGAAAATTTTGAAAAATTGGAAAATAGAAGTGCACTGAAAAAATTTGGGTGCATTTTTTAATTGAGCCCACAGTAACTGGGAAAAGAATATTGTTAATTTTGCACATGCCTAGATTAGCGTAAAGGGCAGAGATTTCCCGGGGATACAAATTGACAGACAACACCACCCATCCATCCCACACTCTCACCGCCACTATCTAAAACATTTCTCATTTTCCTCACTCCATTGAAAAAGTAAAGCCCCAGTCAACGATCGGACGTTTCTCGAACCCTAACCTCACGCAATGCATCCGCCACACAAAAACCCGCCGGATTCCGACCTACCTTCACTCGCCGCCATCAAAGTCAAAGCTTCCTCGCCTCGATTTCCCCCTCACACCACTCTCTTATCCTCCGAAACCCCCACCGCCGGCGCTCAACGTAAAATCGGTATCGCCGTCGACCTCAGCGACGAGAGCGCTTTCGCCGTTAAGTGGGCCGTTCACCAGTACCTCCGTCCCGGAGATGCTGTGATTCTCCTTCACGTCCGTCCTACTTCCGTTCTATACGGTGCCGATTGGGGCTCCGTCGATCTGTCTATAGCTGACACCGACCAAGAGTCCCAGCAGAAGCTTGAGAGCGACTTTGATACTTTTACTACCACCAAAGCATCTGATCTATCGCAGCCGCTGGTCGACGCTCACATACCGTTTAAGATTCATATAGTGAAGGATCATGACATGAAGGAGAGGCTGTGCTTGGAGGTTGAGAGGTTAGGGTTAAGTGCGGTCATTATGGGAAGCCGAGGATTTGGTGCCACTAAGCGCGGGAGCGATGGGAGGCTCGGAAGTGTGAGTGATTACTGTGTGCGTCACTGCGTCTGTCCGGTAGTTGTTGTAAGGTATCCCGACGAGACTGATGGAGGAAATGCTACTGCCGATCCTGTGGTTTCTGTGGTGGTGGCTCCGGAGGATGAGGACGAGCCGGAGTATCACGATGCGACCGATGATCGGAAAGGTTAGGTTGTTTTCCCCTTCGGTTTTGTTCTGGCTTGAATATGTTTATTTGTTTTATTATGATCATTAATTTCTTTCTAATAATTTGATTCATGTTTGAATAATCAAATAAGAAGTAAACACACACCAATAAATGATTTCAAGCGTCAAATTCCCAATCCAGAAGTGTAGAGCTCTAAGTAGCGCAAGTGCTCTTATGGCGAAGATGAACTGGAGAATGAACACTGCCATGTTTTTAGTGCTGCATACCTTAGTCTTTGTCAGTTTAGCATATAATACTGGATTTATCTTGTTTAATTGAGTTAGAGCAGCCCATATAATGCAAACAATTAGTTGAAAAATGATAGAAATTATGGTCCTCTGATTTTCTCTTAAGATCATATTCCCTGTTTAAATGAAGTGCACCTTCAAGAAGGATTGATATCTAGTGAGTACAGAGTCCAGTCCACTTGTTTGGAATGAAATTTCCCATATCGATGTACATGTAATATGCACCACCATATTCCTTTCTTAGCGCTGTTAGCCTGTATCTTTGTCAATTTTAGCTTGGAACATTGGCTTCGTCAATTTTAGCTTGGAACATTGACTCTGTCTTGTTAGACTGAACCCGAATTTGTGCGAGTAATGCAAACAACCAAGCAAAAGTTCCCTATCTTCCTAATAGAATCATTGTAGGGAGTGCCGATGATCCCGTTATGCGTCGAAACATTCCAGTATTACTTGTAGAAACTAGGTTTAAAGAGATCTTTCATTTTAACAGTTAAAATAGACTAGAAAGCAACATGGGCTGGTTCAACAACACGAACAAGCAAGTAAAATATGATGCATGTTGTTCTTATTAATCTAAGTCTTATTTCCTGCCTGAGAGAAGGGAGCCTCTTAAGTGAATGCATTGTAAATTGAGATCGCCGTTTACAAGTTCTGGTGGTCAATATAGACACAAGGTAGGTTGAAAGGGAAAAATTGATTTAAGGTGGTTCTCAACAAATTTGACAGTCCAATATGCAATTTTGATTCTGATAATCCATCTTGAAATTATCTAGGAAGGAAGCTTAGAACGAAAAATGATCATATAGTGTGGATTTATCTTGTTTAAGTGTGGAGTACCCAAACAACGCAAACAAATAAGTGAAAGCCTATAGAAATTAAGGCCTCTGTTTTAATGAAGCACACCTCCAAAAGGATTGAACTGTAGCCAGTACAGAGAGTCCGGTCAATTGGTGTGAAATTTTTTTAATCCGTAATTGATACTGTTTTTTGTAACTTTAGAGATTTTTGGAGTAGCTGATACTTCGCAAAATCTTTGACAATAGTATTTAGCAAGTGAATACAACAATTTCATGCTGTATGATTTAGTGAACGTTCTTGCAAGACATAAAACTCATTGAAAGTTAATACTTGCAAGAGACTTTTTTTTTGGCAACAATCTCACAAAGCAGCTGCATGTGCCTTCGGTATTAAAATTCCGTTCCCTCATGTTTTTGTTCCTTGTTCTCGTGATTTTTTTTTTTTTTTGGTGCCTCCTGTAATGGTTTCACATTATTGCTTGTATTTTGGCAGACAACTAGCTGAAACTTGTGTTATGCATTGAATCTCTTGGCTTGAGGTATGCATTTGGTTTATGGAGAATTCTTTTATTTTCTCCACTCCCCCCCCCCCCCCCTCTCCCCCTCTCTTTATACAAATACTCCCAAAGTCCCAAAATCCCAAAATCCGTGTTTCTTTGCTTATCTAACTAAAGCAAAGGGCCCGTTAGTGCGGGGCAGCCTAAAAAGGAGATGAGGGCACTTATTTTGGGACTGAGCGAGTATATATGCATATATATATATGTATGCATATATGTTTATTTATTTATTGAAGTAAAGGGACCGTTAGTGTGGGACGGCCTAAAAAGGAGATGAGGGCACTTATTTTGGGACTGAGGGAGTATATATATATATATACATATATATATATATATACACATATATATATATATACACACACACATATATATATATATACATATATATATATATATATATGTATATATATATATATATATATATATAGTATATAATATATGTTTATTTATTGATATATAAACTCTCAAGCTTGTTGAGGCAGTTGTGTTACTTTTCTTCCAGATGAATGATCTTGCTTCTGGTCGTTTTTAGATTGAAGAAGGCATTGCAGTCTACAATTTCACGCTCAAAATTAGCTATAGATGTTCTGAATGGATGGATTTGGATCATGTATACAATCATAGATTGCTACCTCCTCATCCATTGGCCACCTTTTCATGTGTAAACTATGCTAGTAATTATGGTTGATGAGTGTATGGCTTTTTTCTTTTTCTTTTTTTCCTAGATCAACCAGCTGCCTATCTGCCTTCATTGTGTGATATATACATCCTTGTGATTCAAGAATGTTTTTGATTTGTGGACTTTACGCTTTTACCTCTTCTCTCTCTGCTTATGATTTTATAGTGTGATTTGGCATGTGCTTTGATATGCTGATCATAGTCGCTATTTAGTTGGTTCTCTTGCTAGTGTATGCTTGATTTCCTATCCCATTCTGCAGTCTTATGCTGTTTGGTTCATACTCCCTATCTTCCGAAAAGTTTGTCCCATTTTGACTTTTTATGATCAACGTAAATGAACTTTGATCAAGCATTAGTGTCAATTTAATGTTCACAATAAAATTTTGAAACTTGTTATTATTGATAAATTACTTAATGGTTTGTCATTACAATTTTTAGAATTTTACTAGAATGATTAGATCGACTTCAATGTTTGGTCAAAGTTTATTTATGTTCATCATGAAAAGTTAGAATGGGACAAACTTTCTTGGGTAGAGGGAGTATAAAACTCTTGTCGGGACTAGTTACCAAGTTGATGACGGTCTAAATTAGATCTTTCACAAATGTGTGGCTTCTGTTGGTAGGAGTGGAGGGTAAAAAAAGATGGTCTAAATTAATCTTTCACAAATGTGTGAGTCTTGTTGGCAGGGGTGGGGGTAAAAAAAGATGGCTGTGCCCTCAACAAAGAATATGTTTTGAGGGATACAGTTCCTCCATATGTTATAAAAAGTTCTGTTTTTAACCCCTATAAAAACATGACTTTTTATAACTTATGGAAAAACTAGTTTCCCCAAAAATTTTCTCCTCAACGAATTAATCAAATAGATTAGTAGCAGATTATTGTGCAATCCGATCGCAACGGCCACAGCTCGAAGTTGTATCTGGTCTTTCTCTAGTCGTAGTGTACAATCACTTGGTGCAAGTTGTAACTTTAGGTCAAAGCCAATGAGGCTTATTGGCAACGTAAAGGTGTTTTCTATAGTTGATGTTTATGTGCGCCATCAACTATTTTATATTCATCTCCATTTTACATGTTTTCTTGTCACATGTCAAATTTTAAATGGTGTCTAGTAAAGAGAAAAAGGAACTGAAGCATGGCTCATACTAATAGGAAAAGGAATTTTGCATTGCTTGGCCAAGTGACAAGTTTCACAAACAAGATCATGAGAAACAGATTTATTACAGAGAAAGGAAATGTGCTTCAAAGTAGAGCAAGGTACATGACCTAGTCTACTATGCCAAATTTGCAATGAATCATTAAATGAAGTAGTATTACAAGCAATAGAATGTGGTACAGTAGTTGGTAGAACAAGTTTATACAATCCCTTGTCAATCTTTCCAATCCCCTTCAATTTCTTGCAAGTTAAGTCCTGAAATAGGCAGTATGTACCAAAGAAGGTAAGGGAATATTGACTGTCTGAAGTGAGCCTATGAACAGAAAGTAAATTGATAGAGAATGAAGGAACATACAACACATTATGAAGAGTGATATCTTTAGTGACTAACACACTACCTTTGTGAGTGATAGGAGTAATATGACCATTAGGAAGAAGTAATTTGGAAGAGAAAGCAACAGGATTATGAAGGAATTCAAACTTGGAAACTATATGATCAGTAGCTCCAGAGTCAATAACCCATTCAGAAGATAGATTGGCCAGTGAATTAACTTGCATGGAAGAAAACACACTAGGAATTGTACAAGAGATACCTGCCATATGAGAACTAGTAGAAGCATGATTGGTGGAAGAAGAATTATCAGCAACAGTAATCTGATTCAGCGTTCCAAGAAGATGTTTGTAGTGATCTGTAGTCATAGTGATAGTGCTCTCCTTTGACTCAGTGATGTTGTCCTCAGTGATAATAGTAGCATTGGCTTAAGAAGTGAGCTTGTTTCTCATCTTTGGCAGGAGTTACTCCATGTAACTTATGCCACTCAGGGAATCCATGTATGAAGAAGCAATTAGCCTTAAGATGTCCTGAACCTCCACAGTGATCACAGACTAGATTGGTTTTATCATGATATTTTTTAACAGGATTTGAGGTATTGATTCTGGAGTTTGAGGTGAATCCAGTGGGTTTGGAATTCATATTGTGAAATTTTGAGGTATTTTTGACAAATAGAGCAGTTGAACTGTCAGTCAATGGAGTGATCTGACTAGTCTGAGAGCATTCTCTCAACTTTTCATCTTGAACCAACAAAGATAGAGTGGAACTAATATTTGGAAGGGGATTTTGAGTAAGGATATTGCTTCTGAGTCCAGAGTAGGTATCATTTAGACCAATTAGAAACTGAGTTACCTTCTGCAAATGGTCATATTCCTCCATTTTCACAGTAGCTCCACAAGAACATCCACATATACATTTAGGCAAATTGTTCACCTCCTCAAATTGATCCCATAATGATTTAAATTTTGTAAAATAGGTCGAGATAGTCATAGATCCTTGCTGTAATTCCATCATTTCCTTTTTAATTTGATACCCTTGAGGTGCATTGCCTTGATTAAACCTGCATTCCAAATCAAACCAAATCTCCTGTGCAATTTTCAAATACACTAAACTAGATGAAATTTCCTGAGATACAGCATTCAATAACCATGAGGTAACCATATCATTACACCGCTGCCAGTGTGAGACATATTTGGATGTTGCATTAGGTTTCTTGTGTTGGCCAGTCACCAGACCTAATTTTGATTTAGATGATAGAGCTATTGTCATAGCTCTCTTCCATTGACTATAATTGTGATTTGTAAGGATTTGCGTAACTAGACTCATTCCAGGATGATCATTTGGATGCAAGTACAGAGGATGTGAAGGAGAAAGTACTAGGTTTACCTCTGTGAGATCATATTCATCTGTCAATGGAGTAGGTTGACTTTGATTTCTAATGTCTGGCGCCATTTCTGATCAAAAAATTTGCCGGCGAGGTAGTAATTTGATGAGTTGAAGTGAAATTGATCGATGAATTTGAGAGAAATCGATCTAGGAAATCAGAGATTGAGTGCGGAAGTTTGGTAAAGCTCTGATACCATGATAGAAATCATGGTATCCATATGAGCAAGAAAGATGGAAGCCATTGATGAACAATGAGAGAGAAAGCAATGAAAGAGAAATTCTGTATATTCTGTATTTGTGTAAATGAAAATTACAATTTGTGTTTTTACAGAGACTCACACTTGTCTTTATATACACTGAAAGGAGAAAGCTCATTGGTTGAGCTTTCTAACTGACTAACTGACTAACTGCCCATCTAACAAACTTACTCTACAGTTACACAATATACCCCTAGACTTTTACAATATTACAGTTACTACCCTTATAGTTTGATGGTTGATCTTTTTCATCCATAATAATGGTGTCTAGTAATACTCCGTAATTGTTTTGCCATAGTTCGAACACAGCTTTTGATCTGATCTGGTTCACCCAATCAATCTAATTCACGTAACATGTTTGATCGATAAAGAATGAGTCACAGCTCAGGGAATCTCGATCGCACAGCTCAGAGAGTGAGCCATAGCTCAGGAAAGTGAGGATGCGGTCGCATTTTGACCACTTGTTGCAGCGCAAACAGCTTAGATGGTGGCGGCGAAAGTAGCTTCAAATTGTCCCAAAACAAAAGCAAAGTGGGAACATCATTTAAGAATCTCCCACATATGAAGCCTAGAATTTACAAACTAGTTTCTGTGTGAACCCTTTCCACCATTTTCAATTTCCTTAAAAGCAAAATATGCAATTATGCCTTTGACATATTCCAATGCATGTATTTGAGATTTGAGACTAAATCACTACCAGACATTATAATATATATGACTTTGGAGAACTATGGTAATTATACAAATCAAAAGTTGAAAAGATGGCATAATCACTAAATTTGACCAAGTATAACAAGATTTTCTAGTATTGTCATTCCACTATTATCACAGAAATGGGTCGACTTTTCCACCTTTTAATCAAGAAAATAAGGTCATTCGACAACTTTTAGTCGCAAATACCAAGTTTTTTACTCCGGTTGACTCTTAAAAGGCAAGAAAAAAGAAGCTAAACCGTGTGGAAAATAATACTTTATCCTCCCAAAAGAAATGCCATATTTTTTGATTTTATTGGTTAACCAATCAATTTTTAACCAAATATTTATGAAATTTTAACGATTTTCATAATTTTAAAAAAATTGTTAATGATAATAACTTCAATTGTGTATTAATATAGATGTTTAATGTTTCATGAGGATTATTATTTTTTAAAAATAAATTATTTGTTAAAGTTTAATAAGTTGACATTTATTTTGGGACGGATATTTTAGGTGTTTCATTACTGGTCATAAGCATAGTTAATATGATAGCAATTTCTTGAGCCATTATACATTGCTGGAGAGAGGCATACCTGCATAAGCAAAACAATGGAAGATTTTACCATACTCGTTTTTCTCTTGTTGTCTATGTTCATAGCTTCAACTGCAGTAGACACCATATCCATAAACCAAACCATTAGAGACAATGACACCATTGTTTCAGCTGGTGAAAATTTTGAGCTCGGATTTTTTACTCCCGATTCGACCTCAAGAAACCGGTACGTTGGTATATGGTACAAGAAGATATCTGTCAGAACTGTCGTTTGGGTAGCAAATAGAGAGACTCCATTGACCGATACGTCAGGGGCGTTGACTCTTAACGGCGAGGGGATTCTCTCTGTTGAAGATAGTTCCAACACCATAATTTGGTCATCCAACTCGTCAGGGATATCTGCAAGGAATCCAGTGGTACAGTTATTAGACACCGGAAATCTTATTGTCAGAAATGAAGATGACCCGGAAAATTACTTGTGGCAAAGCTTTGATTATTTGGGTAATACATTTTTACCTGGTATGAAGTATGGAAGGGATTTGGTGAAAGGCCTTGACAGGTATCTCTTGTCATGGAGAAGCGATATTGACCCTTCGATTGGGGATTATACCAATCGTCTTGATCCCCGGGGGTACCCTCAGATTTTTCTGAGGAGAGGGTCAACTGTGACTTACAACTCCGGACCATGGAATGGAGAAAGGTTTAGTGGCATGCCAAACTTGAAATCAAACTCGTTCTACACGTTTGAGTTTGTTATAAATCAAGAGGAGATTTTCTACAAGTACGAGCTTGTGAATGCGTCAGTTCTGACAAGAATGGTGCTAAGTACAGGGGGGATTTTACAAAGATTCACGTATATAGACCGGACACAAGAATGGGTATTATACTTAACTGCACAGATGGATAATTGCGATAGATACGCAGTTTGTGGTGCGTATGGGAGTTGTAACATAAACAATTCCCCGGCTTGTGGGTGTTTGAAAGGGTTTGAGCCTCAAATCGCGGAAGAGTGGAATGTTGCAGATTGGACTAACGGGTGTGTGAGAAGAACTTCTTTGAATTGTACGAATGGAGAAGGGTTTTTGAAGTATTCTGGGGTGAAACTGCCGGATACACAGAGATCGTGGTTTGATGAGCATTTGAATCTTAAAGAATGTGAGGCATTGTGTTTAAGGAACTGCTCGTGCGTAGCTTACGCGAATTCTGATGTTAGAGGAGGAGGAAGTGGATGCTTACTTTGGTTTGATGATCTGGTTGATATCAGAGTTTACGCAGAAGATGGGCAAGATTTGTATGTCAGAATGGCAGCTTCTGAATTGGGTAAGATTTTTTTCAGCATACTTGGTTCTATATAGCCACTATAAATTTGGGGCGTGTACAGTCTGACTGCACTGAGTTCCGACTGAAATATAACTCATTTACTATAAGATGCAACTCATGTTACTATAAAAGTCGGACTTTTCTGCAGTCCGACTGCACATGCCCAAAATCGGGCACTATCTTATGTTGACTTTCAAATGCATTGCTTTACACCATTGGATACAGGTGGGAGCTCTAGGATGACAAGAAGAGTGATAACCATAGTAGTCCCTGTCGTCTCAGCAGTAATCGTGCTACTTGGCCTATGCCTGTTGCGATTATATAAGCGGAGGAGAGCGAATGAGAATGGTAACTGACACTAATCTCCCTTTTGTTTAGAAATTTGAATTGCAAGTTCCTATGAAAACCATTCAGATATCGCATTTGTTTTTTACCGTGCAGGTATAAGTAGAGTTAATACTGGAAGTAACTCTAGCAAGGAAGAAGAGAAGGAAGATTGGGAGTTACCATTACTTGACTTTGATAAAGTAGCTGATTCCACGGATAATTTCTCAGAAAAGTATAAGATTGGAGAAGGCGGCTTTGGACCTGTTTATAAGGTAATGGTACTGATAATATGGCGTGATTTAACTGAACATTCTCTAAAGAATAACTTGAAGCTGCAAAAATTATTGTTTCCAGGGGGTGTTAGAAGGGCAAGAAATAGCTGTGAAGAGGCTATCGAAGAAATCAAAACAAGGACTTGACGAGTTCAAGAATGAAGTTTCGTGTATTGCCAAACTTCAGCACCGAAACCTTGTGAAGCTTCTTGGATACAGCATTGAGGAAGAGGAAAGAATGCTGATATACGAATACATGCCCAACAAAAGCTTGGATTCCTTCATTTTCGGTGTGTCTCTTAACATACCCTATCATATACTCCCTCCATCCCATAAAGATGTTCCCACTTCCATTCTTGTTTGTCGCAAAAGGAAAGTCGCATTTCTAAATTTGAGTAGTTAAAATGAGTAAATTTCCAAAATATGTGTCGCATTCCTATAAAATGTAAGTGTCTTAGTGCAATTTCTGGCATTCCACAAGTAATGTGCAAACAAGTAATACACATTTCTTAAAAACATTTGACAAGTCTAATCCGACGTTTATTATGTGACGGAGGGAGTATATTACTAACTTTAACGTACATTTGACAGATAAAGAACAAAGCAAGATGCTGGATTGGCCGAAGCGCTACAACATCATAAATGGGATTGCAAGAGGGCTTCTCTATCTTCACCAGGACTCCAGATTGAGAATCATACACAGAGATCTAAAAACAAGCAACATTTTACTTGATCAAGACATGAACCCGAAGATTTCAGACTTTGGCATGGCAAGAAGTTTGGAAGGAAGTGATACCGAATCAAACACAAAAAGGGTAGTTGGGACATAGTAAGAAACCACTTAACAAGAATCTGAAATTTCATTCAGCAGTTACTTCAATCAATCACATAAGATCTGAAAAGAATCATTTTTGTCCTTGCAGCGGATACATGTCCCCCGAGTATGCAATAGATGGCATCTTCTCTACAAAATCTGATGTTTTTAGCTTCGGAGTTTTGGTGCTAGAAATAGTGAGTGGGAAGAAAAACAGAGGATTTCATAACGTCGATCACAATCTTAACCTTATCGGACATGTAAGTATCTGCACTCCTTCATTTGATCTACTCCTCCCTGGCTCCCTCTGTCCCAGAATGAATGACCGAAAAAAATTCAAATTTGCTCTTGATCAGTACATAGTAACAAGCAATGGTGGAACTAGGCAGTTATATTCACCCCAATAGTATGTCTAGTTTAGCAAGGTGTCAAGTTCTTTTTTATCTCAACTAAGTTTTTTTTTTTTTTTTTTTGGGAGCCTTACAGAGTAGTTTGTGCACCCGCTTATTAAATACCCTGAGTCCACCATGTAACAGCTATACTATATTAGTACAATGAAAATGATATCTCTTATTCTTTAATCAGGCTTGGAAATTATACAAGAAAGGCGCGGAACTGGAACTAATGGATGTGCTGATCGGGGATTCATGTAACGAGTCTGAAGTATCAAGAGTGATTCAGATAGGGCTATTATGCGTTCAGAGATATCCAGAAGATAGGCCAAGCATGTCAACTGTGGTTCTAATGCTGAGCAGTGAAATAGAACTGGCTAGTCCTAAACAGCCTGGTTTTTTCACAGAAAGGAGGAAATTCCGCGATGCAGAAACATTATCAAGCAACCCAGAATCCAGTTCATCTAACCAAATGTCAGTAACATTCTTGGCCCCTAGATAAAATGTAACAACACTGATCATAATTTGAAGCCTTGATTCATGTAATGTAAATGTTTCTAGATAACTTAATTTGCGCGCAACCAACTGTATTTTCATATCTTTGGTATACTGAATTGTCTTACGACATCATTTTTTTAAACGTTAATTAAATGAAAAATGAACATTCTGTGATGTATAATTCGATTATTCATTAAGGATGGAGACGAGTTAAGATCTATTATACCACTTTGGGTACCACACTTTTTATCACTCATAGTCCAACAACTCACATGTTTGGATGACCTCATTGTGATGTCAACCCTAATAACTGTGAGCCGAATCATGAGTGCTATGTGATACAATGTATTGTCCAATGTCTGAGTGTAGGATAGTATCAAAAAAATTCCTCCCTCCTTCCCAGAGTAAGAGTCCTACTTTTATTTTGGTACGTCACAGATCCATTCCACTCATTATCTCTCGTACTTTACTTTTATACTCACAACACCAATCAACTTACTATTCCCTCCCACTCATTCTACCTCTTACTTTATTTTTACACTCACAACACTTAAATCACTTCCATCATTTCTTAATCTCCATGCATTTGAGAGGTACGACTCTTACTCTGGGACGGAGGTAGTACTTAGTACAATTGTCACGTCTTGTTGGTATAGTGTGTTGAGATATGGACGATATCTACCATATCTCGGCCATATCACATGTTATTATTCTTTCATTTCTTGATATATGTAAATAGAGTAGGATATCAATTGGTTAGCTAGTTTTTAAGGATTGATTGACTCCTTTACCAAGGAGGATTGTAAATGTGCGGTGTATATAACTTGTATGGCCTAGCCGAATTATTCAAGGAATAACAAAATACGTTTTCCTCATTCTCTTTTCTTAACTTAACTTAGTGTGATGTTCATTTTGAATCTTGTCATGCTTAGAAAATTGTTAATGAAACAAAATTAGGCTACTCTCTCCGTCTCAGTTTAAAGTTTTTACTTTTCTTCTTGGATTTTCTCATTTTATAGTTCTTAGTTGTTTTATTTCATAAATGTCAAAGGATGAACAATATTTTTGAACAATCTTTTTCTCAAAAGTTCATTTAATTACAAAAAAAACTTTGCTTAACTTACTTTTCACTCACTTGCTTTATAAATAATGTTTGAACAAGTATCTTCAACTCCCTATTTTAGTTTGACCACTTGCATGGTCAAACTAAAAGAACCTTAAACCGAGACGGAGATAAAGACTGAAATAAGGAGATCAATGCATGTTGTTGCAACGAAAGGCCCAATAAACTTTGACAAATATTAGGCCTAATTAACTTTGACATACAGTCATGCACCAAACTTATCAAATCGCGGGAACGTATTCTGAAACGCTGGGAGAAAGCTCGCCGGAAAATTGATCGTGCAGGATCAGGTTCATTCTGTTCTTCCAATCCAATCGCACTGACAATATTTTGCAATCGCTTGATTCATTTTTATGTCTCGAATGTGCGTGCTTTTTCAATTGCATTTCAGTATCTGTAAACCCTAAACCCCATGCACCACAAGTGTTTGAGAAAATGCCAATGCATTGACTTGAGTAAGTTCCATAGGTGAATCATTAAGTGAACATTCAATTATTGTAATTTCTGATAATTTGTTATTAATTTTCATCAAGAGTTCGTTTCTGAACTCTCTTTATACGCCATCCCAACTTGCAAATTGATCCATAGTTGCAAGAACCGCATCGCATCATCATGCACAACAACAACATCAAGCAAATCTTTAGACCTAAAATGATTTGAGGTCGGCCAACCCGCGGCCTCGTCAATGAAGAGGCTGAGAAAACAAAGAAAAAAAATTGAAGAGTTGGTGAAATAAATAAATAAATAATGGAACGTGTTTTGTAATTAGGTTAGCAACTAGTAGATTAACATGTTTAAACACAATATTGACTGTTCGAAGGAAGAATTGCTTGGACCAAGGCTGTTGTTAAAAACTTCTCAACTATCCAATCTTCAGACAAGAAGGTTTATCTCGCTCTATCTGATCAGGCAGCATAACCCTAAAAATGGGCAGCTCGGGCACAGTGTCCCCGCGCAGCAAGGCTTCGGGGAAGGGTCTCCTCCACAAGGGTGAAATGTAGGCAAACCTTAACTTGCATAAATGCAAGAGGCCGCTTTATCTAGCTTCAAGTATTGTTATTGTTAGTGCACATTCGGAGAGCCCACTGCCTTCATCAATTGACATAGCTGCTTCAGTGTTGTTGCTTTCCGAAAAGAATCCTGGTTCTTTAGGTTGAGGCAATATTGCATCTTCATTTCCCAACATGGTAACTACCATGGACATTGTTGGCCTGTCTTTCGGGAACTTCTGAATGCACAATAGACCTACTTGAATAAATCTTTCAACTTGAGGTTCCACCCGTGAATTCTCTAAACATGCATCAACCAGCTCCAACGCTTTGCCTTCCTTCCACAGCAACCATGCCTAAAAGCGAGGAAGATATAAACACAGACAAATACACATGAAAAAAACTGATAGAGGTAGGGAGAGAAATGGTGTAAAGCTTTTTTTTTTTTTGGATACTTACATGTCCCAAAAGATTATGATGGTGATTTGGATGATGATAATGCGTGTTTTTCTTTCCACTCAGGAGCTCTAACAACAGCACACCAAAACTGAAAACATCAGATTTCACAGAGAACTTCCCTTGAATTGCATACTCCGGGGACATGTAGCCACTGCAAGACACCAAAGTTAAATGAGAGGGGGTCTGAAATGTAGTTAGGCATATTTCCGAAATCTTGTAGGGTCACTTACTATGTTCCAATGACATGCTTTGTTCTTCCTTCGATTTGATCCCCTCCGAAAATTCTTGCTATGCCAAAATCTGAAATTTTAGGCTTCAGCTCGTTGTCCAGCAAAACATTACTGGCCTTGAGATCTCTATGAATAATTCTTAATCTGGAGTCATAATGAAGGTAGAGCAATCCCTTCGCTATACCGATTGCTATTTCAACTCGATGTTGCCACGTGAGTAGCACTCTCTTTTCATTATCTGCATGACATTTCCATCCAGATAAGTAAAACGTCAGTTACTAAGTTCTATGAAAATTTCACACACAACTCAGGATTATTAATGTAGTATACGAGGCGAACTGCTGAAATTCTGACCAAATAAGAAGCTGTCCAAGCTTTTGTTGGGCAAATACTCGTAAGCTAGCATCCTCTCTTCCCCGTCAAGGCAACAGCCAATTATCTTGACAAGATTCCGATGTTGAAGGTTCGAAATCAAGCGAACTTCATTCTTAAACTCTTGAAGACCCTGACTAGAGTGTTTTGCGAGCCTCTTCACTGCGATCTCTTGTCCCGTTAAAAGCCTACCCTACATTATGTAAACGGAATTTCACTTAGTTTTGATATCATGAATAACCAAGGAACATTGATCCAACACAAATAGGATGTTCTCCATGTCTTATCAAAAAAGCGAAAAAAATTTCCCTATTCTAGTTTAGAAGCAGGGCATCTGACCATGTTATTTGATGCTGTTTTTCTTTTTTCCTTGTTTAATCTAAACTACCTATTCAAGAAAGCTTAGTAACCAAGGCAAACTTTCACTTCAGTGTAAATTATCAATCTTATTAGTGAACTAGTGACGCTATTTCATGCATTCCAACATGGTAAGTTACGTATGTACGCACACACTCAGGCATGGTTATTTAACTTGATAAGGGAAGAATTTTAGCTCATTCTATCATATAGGCCCATAGTTGTTAACATTTGAATTTGCTTTTGTGACCTCCTGTGTAATTCTATAGCCCTTGACCACCCATCAGCATAACATCATAAAGTATATATACATTCATACATACTAAAACACACACACACACACACACACACACACATATATTGTGTGTCTAATTTTCACCTTATAAACCGATCCAAACCCACCCTCTCCAAGCTTACGGTAGCTTGAGAAGTTGTCGGTAGCTTGAAGTAGTGTAGACAAGGTCAACATTGACATGTCCATGTTTTTGTTCTCGCTTCCGTTGTTACATTCTCGTTTGATGTCTTCTCCCATGTTCCCTGACAAAGCAATTAAACTTAAATAAAGCAGAAGAACTTCTGTATATATTTCAGTGTGTAATTTGACTATCGAATCAGCATTTTTTCACTGAACATACCCAGTTAATTGAGAACTACTGTTTGATATAATGTGGACTGGTTCATCTTTACTTTTAATTGCTAGAACGACATAAAGATGAAAAATGCTGTGGACCATGGTACTTGATGCTTGCTTATTACCTTCTCTTTTCAGCTTCCTCCTCTTCATTAGAAGTTGCAGACAAAGGCCTGCTCCTATGATTAGCAGTAGTAGCACGGAGATGACAACGGCTATCACTCTGTTCTTTGAGCTGGAGCTACTATGTTTCACTGTCGACAAAAATTTCCATTAGGTCAGGCTGCTAAATTTTTAGAACTTATAAGCAACATAGTCGAAATATATATATTTTTTTTATTTGCAATTACATTTACTGGGTTGTAGTGTTTTATTTTGCTCAATCACATGGTACTTCTGCATGTTCTTGCTTCGCACACATGTATATGCATATAATTGGCTTTTCTTTTACTACCTCCGTGCCAAAAAAGATAGTCTCATCTGTCTTTTGATGGTCAACATAAGTGAACTTTGACCAAATACTTGTGTCAATCTAACCATCCTAGTGTAATTCCAAAAATTGTAAATGAATAATTATTAAGTGATTTATCAATAACAAATTTTAGAATTTCAGTAGGATGGGAAGGTTGCCATTAATGTTTGGTCTAAGTTCATTTGTGTTGACCATCAAAAGTCAAATGCAACTATCTTTCTAGGACGGAGGGAGTATGGCCCAAGTGTACTACTGATAAATCTAACGGCAAAACATTGAAGATTTCATTTAAGATGTGGTTAAAAATTCTCTTAAATCGTTAAATAAAGATGCACATACCTAGCTCTGAGGCGGCCATTCTAATGTAAATGTCTTGCCCATCTTCTGAAAACTGTCTGATATCAATCAGGTCTCCGAACCACAGTAAGCATCCACTCCCGCTTCCCCTGATATCCAAATTTGAATAAGCTGAGCATGAACAGTTCTCCCTGCACTTATTCTCACAATCCGTGAGGGTCATAGTCCAATTAAACCATGATTGTCGCGTGTCAGGCAGTTTCACATTGAAATACTGTCGAAAGCCTTCCCCACTCTCACAATCAAAAGCCACCCTCCGTTTGCACCCACTACTCCAATCCGCTCTATCCCATTCTTGTTGGTTTTTCGGCTCAAATCCTTTCAAACACCCGCATGGAGGGGAGCTGTCAATGTTACAGCTCCCATAGGGCCCACATAATGCATATCGGGTACAGGCATCTGTGGTTGTAGTTGAATACATGAACCAATTGTGGGTACGCTCATTCCAATTTAAACGCTCCATCACACCGTCCGAAGTCAACCTTGTCTTTCCACTAGCTGAACTGTTAATTAGCTCCCACTTATAGTAGATCTCCTCCTGATTATACACAAACTCGTACGTAAAGATTGGATTCGGCTTCAAACTAGCCATTCCAGTGAACCTAAGACCATTCCATCCACCAAGCCTATATTGTATATCCGCACCTTTATTCTGAAACACTTGCGGATATCCATTGAAGTCATAGTAAATTCTATACTCACCCAGGGAAGGATCGTCTACACTCTTCCACGATATGTGGTACCTTTCTATCCCCGTTACCAGGTCCTTCCCAAACTTCACACCTGGTAATAAGGTATCTCCTGGGTAATCAAAACTTTGCCACATGAAACTCCCCGAGCTGGTACTTGAACTATCATCCCTAATAACAAGATTCCCTGAATCTAAAAGCATAGCCAGGGGTTGACTAGTCAATCTTGATGAGTTTGAGGACCAAATAATGGTATTGGAGCTGTTAATAAGCTGTAGAATTCCCTTGTCATCGAGCCTTAGGATACCAGATGCATCAGTAAGCGGAGTCTCTCTGTTGGCAACCCATACAACTGCGTCGTTGCCAGATGATATCTTGTTGTACCATATACCCAAAAATCGGTTTTGCGAATAATTGTTGGGCCTGAAAAACCCGAGTTTGAATTTTCCACCAGCTGAAGCAATGGTTTCACCATCTCTGATAGTTTGATTCACAGAGATGGTGTCTATTGCTATAGAATGACTCAAGATAGAGAAGAAAGTTGTTAAGCGAAACAAGAATTTTGTATAACCCTTCATTATAATGTGCTCTCTCCAACTAAAAGAAGTTTGTGGTTGGAGATGATGCAAATTTCTTGTCACTTATAGTGATATTTTCTTATTTTATACCATTTATTCTTATAGATGGCCCCGTCCCAAAATAAATAAATAAATAATCATAATCATAATCATAATCATAATCATAATGAAAAAGTTAATAATGCATAATAAAAAAGATACTTTTCAAATGAGTACTTTAAGATTAATTTCTTCTTGTAGTGAAAAGGGTGCTTAAATTAGTTCTATTTATCAGAGAAAATTTCCTGTTGAAAGATAGAAATGGGTCAAATGGCTCTCCATTGACGGCTGTGTTCCTTCTGGCTGGGAAAAGTTTGACTATTTTGTTTCTTGACCATTTTCCGTTTAATGCAGCAAGTAGACTCTGAGGTGGTCAGCTATTGCTCTGAAGTTGCATTGGGTCAAATAATGCAGGATATTATTGCTACAAAGATGCGTGTGAAATCAGGTACACAATCTTACTCTGTTCAATTCCTAAATTAAATGGAGATAGTTATGATTGTTTAACTTTTTTCTCCAATATTAAATTTTAATCTTGCCAGAACTTCAACAAATTGACAGTATTTCTCTAAATTGTCAAAAGAAATGCTTTGTTTCTCAAGAGTTAAGATCATTCCGTCTTGTCGATAGTTCTATACTCCCACCGTCTCAAGTCAGTGTGAACCAAAAAATTGGGCTCACAAATTAAGAAAAAGTAAGAGAGATAGGTGTTTGTGAGTATGAAAAATTAAATAGGAGAGAGAATAAGTGGGAGGAATAGTAAGTTGATTGATGTTGTGAGTGTAAAAGTAAAGTAGGAGAGAGAAATGAGAATGAGGGGGGAGGAATAGTATAAATTCTTTGCTATTTTGAGTAGTTCACACTTCACACTAACCTGGGAAGGACGAAAAAGGAAATAAGTTCACACTAACTTAAGACGGAGGGAGTATATGCTTTGAGTATAGTGATGGAAAATAACTGTGTGCGACTGTAGAGTAATTAGAAGGCTTTCACTTGAGCTCAACTCAAACAGGCTTAGGTAGGATAATGGAAGAACTTAACACTTGATATTATCTTCACTTGAACAGTTATTTTCAACAGGGCCCAGGGGCCGTCCGTTATATGGCTATCTGTCAGTCTAAAACTTTGAAAATAAATGTCATTGTCTTCACTTAATGATTTTCTTGATTAAGTGGCTGATCTAACATGATGATAATTGAACCCTTAAGATCCTCCCTCTGTCTTGAAATGATCTTCTCATTTGTTATTTTTCATTGTCCCATAAAGTTATTCTCATTTCTATAATTTAGGCTTAATTGTCCATAAGCACAACATAGCTATTGAAGCAAGTGTTCATATTCTTAAAAAGTTTGAATAGTCAAACGTAAAGATCATTTTGGGACGGAGGGAGTATATCTTAATTCATAATGTACTAGTCTGTAATTTCATTTTCATAAATACTCCCTTCATCCCAAAATGATCTTCCCATTTGACTATTTAAATTTTTTTTAAAAATATGAACACTTGCTTGAATTGCTTCACTTGTTTATGCACTTTTAAGCCCAAATTGTAAAAATAGGAAGAATGTTTTAGGACAATGAGAAATGGCAAATGAAAGATCATTTTTTTTTTTTTTTTTTTTTTTTGATGCCCAGGTTCACCAACTTCGCCAGACTTACGGTTGCTCGGCCTAGCTCCGCCAACTACTCCTGGGGGTAGTAGTTCTGGTCCCTCTTCCCTACCACCCGTTAAATCGCGGGATGTGCCTCAGTAGCCAGGGTTTGAGCACATGTCAACTGATAACACAATAGAAGGTCCGACCCCGGAAAAGAGCCCGGAGAGCTCCGTTGTGCCAGGACTTACGGTTGCTCGGCCCTGGCACTAATTGCTCCCACCAGGAATCGAACCCACACTCTATGCCTCCAGCTCAACAACTTATGTCCCCCTCCTTAACCACTGAGCTATGCCCCGGGGGACATGAAAGATCATTTTTGGACGGAGGGAAGGGAGTTGTTAATAGTGTACTGGGTCAAATAAGGAATTTATTCCGGAATTGTGATGTGTCTAACCCTTTTATTTCAATACTTGAGCTATAAGTAGTTTGGCAATTACAGAATTTATTTTATATTGAATTGACCCCAAGGAATAAGGCTACACTGTTGCAAATTTGTCTTTGAAAATTTTAAAAACTATAGACTTTTCAAGGTGACCTTTTGTCTAACACCAGTTGGAGCACAAGGAAGGGGCATGGCTCCTTCCTCTACCGACTGATGATTGTTCACTAGGTCAAATAACGAAATGGAAACTTGTACCAGAAGGAGGGACCATGGCTCTTTCCTCAAACCGATGGTTAGTCACAAGGTTAATTACAGATTTGGGTTTGGGCCGTTGGCCGTTCGACTGCACTAAAGTCAGATTTATGTTACTATAAAATGTAACTTGCGTAATAATAGTTGTAACTCATTTTCAAGTTTCCCAACAAGACGTGACGCGCTTGGTACAAAATATAACCCATCTACTATAAAATTTTAACTGCTGTGCAGATCACAGCAGATCAAAGGCACCAGATCCGTCAATTATCGATGTGGTAATTTGTACCATGATGAGACGAATTTTATACTATTATATCCTAGTTTTCTATGAGTTTAAAATAATTATTTTGATGTATTTATTTTAGTATGGTTTTTATGTATTCTGAGCAAATATGTAATTATGGGGATTTATTATAATTCGGGTTTATTTTAGTGTTTTTATATTTATACCCGAATGTAATTTATTTATCAATTAAAATAAATCCCAAAATATGTAAAGAAAAGTCCCAAAATATGTAAAGAAAAGTCAATTGGGATGGAGTAGTATTTGATAATATTTGTAGTTGGGTTGACAAAAAGAATAAAGAAGATCAACCCAGCCAGATGAAGAGAACAAGCCCAGAAGCAAGGAACTCTAGCCCAATTGCAGAAGAGGCCCAGCAAGTCAGAACAAGATCAAGCAGCGAGGCCCAGTTTCCAGTTACCCCATCAGACCAACCAAGCCCAACAAGGAAGGCCCAACTCCAGCGATCCACCAGACGGCCCAAAATACAACACGTCTTGCGAAGTCGTGCTCACGAGTGGGACAGATCGCGCACGAGTCGTGAAGAATTGGAAGAAACGCACCTACTAGTGCGCTTTTGGAGGAAGCTGGTGCGTGACTGGAGCTCCTGGCGCATGAGCGGCTGAAAGCGAGACTGAGCGCGCATGAGTGGCGCGTGTGACGGCTGGCTGAGGAGATTTTTTTGATATTTTTGTTTTCTTTTTAATTCTTTTTAATCCTTATTAGTTTAGGACTTGATCAATCTAATTGCTCTGGTTGATTTATCTCTGCTATAATTTTCTATTTACTGTGCCAGTGTAGAAATTCATGAGTAGCATCTTTACGATTTATGCATGTGTCATGGTAAATTGTGAAGTATGTAAAATTAGATGATTATCTGTGTGAAATAATCATAGAAAGCATTATTGATCTTAGTTTCTTAAATCTTGAATCAAATAATTTTGAGATATAGACTGTGCCAGTTAGATTAATTTATTAATTAGGGTTTCTAGTAAGTGTGCCACTGCTAGTAACTATTATGAAAGAAGAAACAGAGATTGAAATAAATCTCGTGATCAAGTGAATAGGGTAAAAAGTGAAAAGAGATATCAATGATAATTGAATAATTAGGTGGGGACGTAATCAAATCTAAAGTGTTTCTTAATTACTGTTTTAGCTCAATTTAAATTAGTTTAATTTTTGTTTTTAGGATTTAATAATTATAATCTCCCCCAATCTTGTCAAGTGACAATTGTGTAAATAAATAACCGTTCTTCGTGGATCGATCCTGGACTTATTCCTAGCTACATATTTTTAGAACCTAGTCCAGTTTAATTTGTAGGTGTGCGATTTAGCCTATCATACCAGAAGGAGGGGGCGTGGCTTCAACCTCGATAAACCGATGGTTATTGATGCAGCACGTGATGGACGAAATCCAGCACTGGGCGAAGGACTTGGGGGCTCGGCATCAACGGCACGACCGTGCGTGGAAGAAAGCACGACCGTGCGTAAAACCGGCTGAAAGAGGGCGGCTTGCGGCAGAATTGGCACGACCGTGTCCGGCAAGTGCCAGGAATTTTATTTTTACGTTTTTTCCTTTTCTTCGATTGCAGCAACTTGGGTATTTTAATATTTTGTTATGAACTATTTGAGGTAGGGTTTATTATTTTCTTAGGAGTATAAATATTCATCTAGGGTTAGGAAAAAGACATTATTATTCTTTTATCAAATTTGCATTCTGGCATCTTGTGTGTTTTAGCCATTATTGGCTTGTTTGAAGAAATTCGCGGTGGTAGGATTTCTTGTTGATTGTTCCGCTGCGTCAGTTGGCATCAGAAGCTAGTAAGATCCAGATATGGCTGAAAACGACGGTAACAGCAACAACATTAACGCAGCTATGCTCGCGGCTATTCAGGAAGTGCAACGAACACTGGTCGATGTTGTTGCAGGGATACGTAAGTTGCGTACTGATGAAAACCCTAAGCGTCGGGCAGGGGCTCGTAGAGAACCTGTAGGACAGATGGACAGACACCATCGTGATCCGCCGGCCGAGGAAGAGGATTCAGATTATGACGGAGAAGACGCAGTTGCAGTTGGACCCGTAGATCAGCATCCTAAAATCAAAGCTGACTTACCGTTCTTTACCGGGGATTTAGATCTAGAAGACTTTCTAGACTGGCTTGCAGAGGTGGAGAAGTATTTCGCTTTGATGGGTATAATGGAGGACAAAAAGGTGCAGTACGTTGCGTATAAATTGCGTATCGGTGCTTCTGCATGGTGGGAACAATTTCAGAACAATAGGCGACGAGCAAGAAAACAACCTATCCGCACGTGGACTAGGATGAAATCGGCACTGAGGATGCGCTTTCTTCCTGCGGATTATGATCAGATTTTATTCCAGAAACTCCATGAGTGTAAACAAGGTGCTCGTACTGTAAGTGCTTACATGAATGAATTTCATAGACTTTCTGCACGTAATAATTTGAATGAATCTGAGGCTCACCAAACAGCGAGGTATGTAGCAGGCCTTCGTCCCGTCGTTAAAAAATCAGGTTCAATTATATACTGTCCACACAGTTGAGGAGCCTATTTCGCGGGCAAGTACAGTTGAATCGCAGCAGTCTACTACAACTTTCAAGGCACATTCTTCTTTCAGGAGGTATGGAGAATCAACGGCATCAAATACTAAGGGGCAGTATTCGGGTTTTAAGTCTTCGACAAGCCAAGACAAGACACAGGTTACGACATCAAAGAGTGGTGACGAAAAGTGGGAGGGCCGAGTAATAATCAGAACCAGACTTCGCGACGAAATACAAACCCACCTAGTAACGGGCGAAAAAATCCCAACCCATATGCCAAGAATCATGGTGATAAGTGCTTTCGTTGTGGGCAAGTGGGGCACCTATCAAATGATTGCCCGTGTCGTGGGAGAGTGAACATAGAAGAACGGGATGAGCTTGATGAAGATCAGGAAGATGGGGAAGTAGAAGAATGGTGGGAAGACCCGAATGGTGACCAGGAGGAAGAAGAACATGGGTCATTCGTGGTTCATCGATTAATGCTTACTACTCCAGCAGCGGCGGAGGATCCTGAAATACACAATATCTTTCGTACTCTTGGGAATGTGAATGGGCAAGAGATTAAAATTATTGTAGACAGTGGGAGCAGCGAAAACTTGGTTGCTCGAGGAACAGTGGAGAAGCTGGAGGTACAGAAACATCCTACCCCATACACCGTTGGGTGGATTAACAATCTCGGCAACATCATGGTAATTGAACAATGTCTCGTTCCTTTTTCTGTTGGTAGATATAACGATTCAGTGTTATGTGATATTGTTGAAATGAGTTCTTGTCAATTATTGTTGGGTCGACCGTGGCAATTTGATGTTAATACTACTCATAAGGGGAGAGATAATTTGATTAGTTTTATGAAGGATGGTGTGAAAATTAATCTGTGTCCCTTAAGGGAAAGCAAACCCAATGTCAAGAAGAAAACTCTAGTGTCATTGTGTGAAGCTCGTGAGTTTTCCAAGGAATTGATTGATGCTCCTGTTGTGTTGGCTGTTGTGAGGAAGGGAATTCTTGAGAAGGTTAGTATAGTACCTACTTCTCTACAGTCGGTACTTGATGAGTATCGTGATCTTATGCCTGAAGAACTTCCAACAGGACTAACCCCGTTGCGTGGCATTCAGCATAATATAGACCTTGTTATGAGTGCTTCTCTGCCTAATCTCCCGCATTATAGAATGAGTCCAGCAGAACATGAGATTTTGAGGGAACAGGTAGATGATCTATTGAAGAGGGGTTATATTCAGGAGAGTTTGAGTCCTTGTGCAGTCCCGGCCCTTCTTGTACCTAAGAAGGATGGGACGTGGCGTATGTGTATTGACAGTCGGGCTATTAATAAAATCACAGTGAAGTACCATTTTCCTATTCCCCGCCTTGATGATATGCTAGACATGCTTCGTGGTGCTCAAGTTTTTTCAAAGATTGACTTAAGGAGTGGGTACCATCAGGTTAGAGTTCGACCCGGAGATGAATGGAAGACTGCTTTCAAGACGAAAGAAGGACTCTATGAGTGGTTAGTGATGCCTTTTGGGTTATCTAATGCACCTAGCACATTTATGCGTCTCATGAATCAAGTCTTGAAACCATTTAGTGGTAAGTTTGTGGTCGTGCATTTTGATGACATACTGATTTACAGTCAGAATGAAGAAGAGCATGTTGAGCACGTGCGAAGGGTATTACATGCCTTACAGGAGAACGAGTTGTACATTAATCTCAAATAGTGCAGTTTTATGCTTAATAAACTGTTATTTTTGGGTTATATTGTTTCTTCAGATGGTATTCAGGTGGATGAGGAGAAGGTTCGAGCAATCCGGGAGTGGCCTACACCAAAGACGGTTAGTGAGGTACGTAGTTTTCATGGGCTTACAACTTTCTATCGTCGTTTTATTCGGAATTTCAGTACCATCGTAGCCCCGATCACAGAATGTATGAAGAAAGGGAAATTTTATTTGGGTGAAGAAGCAGAGGCTAGTTTTGCTTTAATCAAAGAAAAGCTAACTAGTGCTCCCATTCTGGTGTTACCTGATTTTACTAGACCTTTCGAGTTAGAGACAGATGCCTCTGTTGTGGGTATAGGGGGCATCCTAATTCAAGGGAAGATGCCGGTTGCTTTTATGAGTCAAAAGTTAGATGAGGCTAAACGCAAGTGGACTACTTATGAGTTGAAATTTTATGCGGTGGTACAAGCAGTCAAGCATTGGGAACAATATCTATTCCAGCGCGAGTTCATTCTTCACACGGATCATGAATCATTAAAATATATGAATGGGCAAAAGACTCTTAACCGCATGCATGCAAGGTGGGTTTCTTATTTGCAGCAGTTCACCTTCGTGATTCAACATAAGAGTGGGCACACTAATAAGGTCGCTGATGCTTTGAGCCGTCGGGCGAGTCTGTTAGTGACTATGCAGACAGTTGTCGTGGGGTTTGATTGCTTGAAAGAGTTATACGCGACTGATGAATATTTCGCAGACGATTGGGCACAGTGTGTCAATGGTGATTCTTTTGGTTTCTTTACTATTCAGGAGGGGTTCTTATTTTTTAAGGACAGGTTGTGTATTCCAAAGGGATCGGTCCGTGAGAGCTTAATTGCCGAATTACACAAAGATGGTCATTGTGGTAGGGATAAGGCTGTCTTACTCGTGGTACAGAGGTATTATTGGCCACAGCTTCGGAGGGACAGGTACAAGTTTGTACATAAGTGTATGGTTTGTCAAGTCAATAAGGGCCAGTCGCAGAATACCAGGTTATATACTCCACTCCCAGTTCCGGATGCACCATGGGAAGATATTTCTATGGATTTCGTACTTAGACTGCCACATACTCATCGATCTAACGATTCTGTTTTTGTGGTAGTGGATCGTTTTTCGAAGATGGCTTATTTTATTCCTTGCAAGAAGACTTCAGATTCTCCACACATTGCAGGGTTTTTCTTTCGAGAGGTTGTTCGTCTTCATGGATTTCCCAAAACCATTACTTCGGATCGTGATACGAAGTTTTTGAGTCATTTCTGGCGGACCTTGTGGAAGATATTCCGGACCGAGTTGCAGTTTAGCAGTGCTTTCCACCCTCAGACTGATGGGCAGACGGAAGTGGTTAATCGCACGTTGGGATCTATGGTTCATTGTTTGTGTAGTGATAGTCCGAAGAAGTGGGATCAGTTATTAGCGACTGCAGAATTTGCTTTCAATAATATGGTGAATCGGACTATAAAGAAGTCCCCATTCGAGATTGTGTACCAACGTCCGGCTACGCACACTCTTGATCTAGTACCATTACCAAAGTTACCAGGTTACAGTGTTGCTGCAGAACACATGGCGGCGAAGATTGAGACAGTCCAAGCTGAAGTGAAGAATAATATTGTGTTGTGGAATAAGCCCTCCCAACCCAATCAAATCGCAAGAAATCAACAGCCCACAAACAAGCACAAGAAATAAATAACCAAAGCAAAAGACAAAAGAACACAAGAAATTGTTTACCCAGTTCGTCAATAATCTTGACTACGTCTGGGGGCACTACCAAGCCAGGATCTTGCACTATAATATGTTAAATCTGAGTTACAATGAGTTATGGGGCGGAACCCTGCTTATATAGCAAACCTAGAATAAATACCAAAACCTAGTCAAAGAAGGAAACCTAAAACCAATCAGTTTTGGCCAAAACTGCTTCCCCGCCATGGTGTGCGGCCGCACATATTGACCTGTGCGGTCGCCCAATATTTCCACCAATGGCCTGAAACAATCCTGATCAGTTGGGAGGTCGCTCGCCCTTTTTCTGGGAGGTCGCCCACTCTGCCTATGTGCTGACTTGATTTCTTCCATCGTCTTTGATCGCTAGTCCGGTTGGTCTTCTACTCCAACATATTGAGGCGTCCAATACAAAGTATAAGGCCGATGCAGACAAGCGACGTCGAGTACATGTATTTTCTGTTGGTGACATGGTTATGGTTCATTTATGTAAGGAACGGTTCCCAGTGGGGACGTACAGTAAGCCGCACCTGAAGAAAATAGGCCCGTGCAAGATCCTGCGTAAGATCAATGATAACGCGTATGTTGTGGATTTACCGGGTGGATGGAATATCTTGCCTACGTTCAATGTAGCGGATTTGGTGGCGTTTGTGCCGGATGTGCCTCTTTATGTGGATTCGGACTTGGGGTCAAGTCCTTTTCAAGTGGGGGAGAATGATGCAGCACGTGATGGACGAAATCCAGCACTGGACGAAGGACTTGGGGGCTCGGCATCAACGGCACGACCGTACGTGGAAGAAAGCACGACCGTGCGTAAAACCGGCTGAAAGAGGGCGGCTTGCGGCAGAATTGGCACGACCGTGCTTAATTTAAAGCACGACCGTGTCCGGCAAGTGCCAGGAATTTTATTTTTACGTTTTTTTCCTTTTCTTCGATTGCAGCAACTTGGGTATTTTAGTATTTTGTTATGAACTATTTGAGGCAGGGTTTATTATTTTCTTAGGAGTATAAATATCCATCTAGGGTTAGGATAAAAACATTATTATTCTTTTATCAAATTTGCATTCTTGCATCTTGTGTGTTTTAGCCATTGTTGGCTTGTTTGAAGAAATTCTCGGTGGTAGGATTTCTTGGTGATTGTTCCGATGCGTCAGTTATTCACTAGGTGAAATAGCGATCTGGAAATGCGTCCACACGGCGGCCCTCCTTGTGTTTCCCTGAATAGCCTGAGTTGGAAGTTGCCACCATTTGAGACAATGGTTTCATCATCTCTGATGGTTTGATTTGCTGATATGGTACTGTTTACTGTATTAGAAATTGATAAGGTAGAATCTAAAAACTGCAAAACAATGTAAGGCCCTTCATTTTACTGTGTACGACTTAATTTAGCCTTATCTTTTGGTGTGATGAAGAATTTCATTTAACTGCCACTTGAAGGAACTAGACCTGCTCATGCCAAAGTTCCTACTAGCTCTTTATTATACACTACACGTCTTATAATAAATACTCCCTCCGACCCTGAAAGATAGTCTCATTTTGACTTTTTATGGTCAACAAAAATAAACTTTGATTAAACACTGGTGTCAATTTAATGATTACAATGAAATTATAAAAATTGTTATTGATAAATCACTTAATGATTTATCAATTACAAATTTTAAAATTTCACTAGAATGATCAGATCGTCACCAATAGTTTGTCAAAGTTCATTTTTGTTGACCATAAAAAGTCAAAATGGGACAATCTTTCTGAGACAGAGGGAGTATCACATTTAACTTCTCCCCTTCGAAAAAAGGGTAATGAATTTGATGTAAGACGCAGCGGAATTGTAACCAATAATTGATCGAAACCAATTATTCTGCAAGGAATAAGGATTCCCAAGAAGAATTTCAACGAAATTCTCGACTAAAGAAAATAAAGGAGGTGAAAGAGGGATAAATAATTGCTAAGCAATCAAATTTTTATTGAATCAAGTCTAATTTTCGGAATACAACTTTACGCCTATTTTATAGTGCCCATAAAATTTGAAAAAGACTCCAAAACCTTCTAAAATTACTCCTAACCAATATAGTAATCTAATAGGACTTAAAAACTAGTAAATTGACTCAAAATCTTTCCTAGAATCTTCTAAAATTAACCTACTAAAATTAATGACGAAAATACTAATAAAAATACTAATTAATTCCAATCAATAATAAAATACCAATATGATTATAATATTTGATATAATCATATATTCGTATTGCATCATTCACCACCGCTTTAAAAGAACTCGTTCTCGAGTTCGTTCTTGAAACTTGAAGTCTTCCACTCCATTTGAAAAGATATTTGGAATAAACTCGTTCTTTCCCGAGCCTCAATAAATTTGGCGCTTCTGCACAAGGTAAGAAATAAGACAATCTTTCAACACCGTCTTTAAAAGTTTCTGTCAAAACAACATTATGGTCGGCCAAGTAGGTGACTTGATTTGACTGAGTCCTTCCTGGTCCGGACGGGTTTGTGTTATGGTGCGGTCGAATCTCACAACCCGGTCCGGGCGGGTCTGTGTTTAGGCACGGTCGGACCTCACAACCTTGTCCGGCGGATCTTTCCAATGGTCCGGGCGGATCTGAGCTGGTTCGGGGATGTGCTGGGTTGGGGATCTTCATGCTTTTGCCTGCCTCATGCGCATCCAAACACCAAGCCACACAATCTTTCGTCACCACCACTTCAAAAAGTGGCTCTTCAGAATGCACTTCCAAGGACTCGTTCACACGTTCTTCTTCCACCACCACTTCAAAAAATGGCTCATCGGATTTCGATTATGGAGCAATCTCTCCACCCTCGGAAAAAAAATTATTACGAACCTTTTCTCCTTTGAAATCCACATCAACACTAACAATTGGATTTGAGCAATGGGCCCAACACTATGATTGTCCACCTTTGTTGCTCTAGGAATAGCCTCAGTCATCACGAACGAAGAAAATAATTTGATTTGACGGATATCTTCCTCACGACTATACGGGCGTGGGGGTGCTCCCATGACCCTCTCATCACGATTATTACGATTAACCCTACCGTACGGATCAACGCGACGGAGATCTTCCTCACGCTCACCGTTTCGGTTTCCGGGGTTGACAACACCACCACCAACTGCTAATCGCCCAATCGCTGTCAAAAGCTCATCTTGTCTCGTTGCTTGTGCCGTCAAAAACTCATTTTGACGCGTTGTGTGTTGCTCCAACAAACGTGTGAGAGTAGCGATACCAGCAAGAATGGTTTGTGTGTCCTCGTTGTTTCTTCCATTGTTAGCCATCATCCAAGGATCGTCCTTTTCTGATACCTGATGTGAAGACGCAGCGGAATTGTAACCAATAATTGATCTAAACCAATTATTCTGCAAGGAATAAGGATTCCCAAGAAGAATTTCAACGAAATTCTTGACTAAAGAAAATAAAGGAGGTGAAAGAGAGATAAATAATTGCTAAGCAATCAAATTTTTATTGAATCAAGTCTAATTTTCGGAATACAACTTTACGCCTATTTTATAGTGCCCATAAAACTAAAAAAAACTCCAAAACCTTCTAAAATTACTCCTAACCTATATAGTAACCTAATTGGATTTAAAAACTAGTAAATTGACTCAAAATCTATCCTAGAATCTTCTAAAATTAACCTACTAAAATTAATGACGAAAATACTAATAAAAATACTAATTAATCCCAATTAATAATAAAATACCAATATGATTATAATATTTGATATAATCATATATTCGTATTGCATCAGAATGACTTCTCAACGTTTGGTGAGGGCATAAGGCGGGGAATTCTACCTCCTTTAGACGCACACTGTTTTTTTCTCTAGACCGCCCTTGCGGGTTTTCAGTCTAGGTGGGTATATTCTTTTTGCGTCGTTTTTTTTTATTTTTATTTCAGTCGACTCAAAAATCTATCTATCTCTCTCTCTCTCTCTCTATATATATATATATATATATATTAAAGTTGGTGAGGAGGGCTATGGCTTTGACACATAGACAAACATAGGTTAAAGCTTCATTTGTGTGAAGCCACATCATCACTATTCTAAATGTTTATGACTTTTGATATTCTCATTATTAGCTAATACTATTAGCTCATAATAATAGTTATGATATGAGTTAATTATTACTATTAATAGTAATAGTTAACTATAACAGTTACTATACAAGTTAACTATTACTATTAATAGTATTAGTTAATTATAATAGTTACTATACAAATTAACTATTACTATTACTAGTATTAGTTAACTATAATAGTTACTATAGTAGTTAACTATTACTATTAATAGTATTACTTAACTATAATAGTTACTATAGTAGTTAACTATTACTATTAATAGTATTAGTCAACTATAATAGTTACTATAATATATAACTATTACTATTAATAGTATAATTAACAATAATAGTTACTATACAAGTTAACTATAATGGTTACTTTATAAATTAACTATTACTATTAATAGTATTATTTAATCATAATAATTATAATATATATTAATTTTTACTATTAATAGTATTAGTTAATCATAGTAGTTACTATATAGGTTACCATTATTATTAATAGTATTAGTTAATTATAATAGTTACTATAAATATTAATAAGTATTATTAATAATATTAGTTATTGATATTATTATATAGATTAATTTTTACTATTAATGGTTTTAGTTAAGATGATGTTTACTATTTTAGTTAACTATAATAAAAAAAAAAAAAAAAATTCATATACAATACTCCCTCCGTTTCATGTGAATTGAGACTTATTTCCTTTTTTGTTCGTTCCACATCAATTGAAACTGCCCAAAATGGCAAAGAATCTTTACTATTTCTCCCACTCATTCTCTCTCTTACTTTACTTTTACACTCACATACACCGATCAACTTAATATTCTTCCCACTCATTCTCTCTCATATTTAATTTTTCACACTCACAAACACCTCCTCCCCCTATTTCTCTCTCTTACTTTTCCTTAGTTTGCGTTCCAAAAAAAATTGGTCTCAATTCACATGAAACGGAGGGAGTATATTTATATTATAAAAAACTGTTATGCTAGTTTATTAAATAAAAATATAAACAAAGTAAAATGCAAAAAAAAAAAAAAAAAAAAATAGCAAATTAGTTACCCATGCAGAGCACGGGTTACCCACTAGTAAAGAAAAAGACAGAATTGTACGGACGACTTGCAGGAGCATTTTTTTTTTATGGTAAGTGAGAGAGAGGACGAGAAAGGAGATTCTCGTGTTTTGACTCTTCTCGTGCTTTGACTCTTTGGACAGCTTGAGTGTATATATGTATAAAAGGAAGGAAACCCCTTGACAGAAAATGATTTGAGGTGGGCTAACCCGTGGCCTCGTCAATGAAGAGGGTGAGAAAACAAAGAAAAAAATTGAAGAGTTGGTGAAATAAATAAATAAATAAATAATGGAATGTGTTTTGTACGTAATTAGGTTAGCAACTAGTAGATTAACATGTTTAAACACAATATTGACTGTTCAAAGGAAGAATTGCTTGGACCAAGGCTGTTGTTGAAAACTTCTCAACTATCCAATCTCCAGACAAGAAGGTTTGTCTCGCTCTATCTGATCAGGCAGCTTGGAAAATCCCTCCCCATAAAGACCATTTTCTTATTTTTGTAATGTCTTAGCGTAACCCTAAAAATGGGCAGCTCGGGCACAAAGTGTCCCCTCCACAAGGAGTGAAATGTAGGCAAACCTTAACTTGCATAGATGTAATAGACCGCTTTATCTAGCTTCAAGTATTGTTATTGTTAGTGCACATTCCGAGAGCCCACTGCCTTCATCAATTGACATAGCTGCTTCAGTGCTGTTGCTTTCCGAAAAGAATCCTGGTTCTTTAGGTTGAGGCAATATTGCATCTTCATTTCCCAACATGGTAACTACCATGGACATTGTTGGCCTGTCTTTCGGGAACTTCTGAATGCACAATAGACCTACTTGAATAAATTTTTCAACTTGAGGTTCCACCCGTGAATTCTCTAAACATGCATCAACCAGCTCCAATGCTTTGCCTTCCTTCCACAGCAACCATGCCTAAAAGCGAGGAAGATATAAACACAGACAAACACACATGAAAAAAACTGATAAAGGTAGGGAGAGAATTAGTGTAAAGCATTTTTTTGGATACTTACATGTCCCAAAAGATTATGATGGTGATTTGGATGATGATACTGCGTGTTTTTCTTTCCACTCACGAGCTCTAACAACAGCACACCAAAACTAAAAACATCAGATTTCACAGAGAACTTCCCTTGAATTGCATACTCCGGGGACATGTAGCCACTGCAATATACCAAAGTTAAATAAGAGGGGGTCTGAAATGTAGTTAGGCATATCTCTGAAATCTTGTAGGGTCACTTACTATGTTCCAATGACATGCTTTGTTCTTCCTTCGATTTGATCCCCTCCGAAAATTCTTGCTATTCCAAAATCTGAAATTTTAGGCTTCAGCTCGTTGTCCAGCAAAACATTACTGGCCTTGAGATCTCTATGAATAATTCTTAATCTGGAGTCATAATGAAGGTAGAGCAATCCCTTCGCTATACCGATTGCTATTTCAACACGATGTGGCCACGTGAGTAGCACACTCTTTTCATTATCTGCATGACATTTCCATCCAGATAAGTAAAACGTCAGTTACTCAGTTCTATGAAAATTTCACACACTATTGTTTACACCAAGTGCAACGTACTTTAAAGTTACCACATAATGCAACGTACTTTCCAATTTTGTTTCAAATAATGCAATTTTCGCTTCAAATAATGCAACGTACATTTTAGTACGTTGCATTATTTAAAACGGAAATTGCATTATTTGAAACAAAATTGGAAAGTACGTTGCATTATGTGGTAACTTTAAAGTACGTTGCATTTAGTGTAATCTAGGGTGTGGTACGTTGCATCAAAACGTATTTTTCCCGGATTATTAATATAGTATACAAGGTGAACCGCTGAAAATCTGACCAAATAAGAAGCTGTCCAGGCTTTTGTTGGGCATATACTCGTAAGCTAGTACCCTCTCTTCCCCGTCAAGGCAACAGCCAATTATCTTGACAAGATTCCGATGTTGAAGGTTCGAAATCAAGCGAACTTCATTCTTAAACTCTTGAAGACCCTGACTAGAGTGTTTTGCGAGCCTCTTCACTGCGATCTCTAGTCCCGTTAATAGTCTACCCTGCATTATGTAAGCAAAGTTTCACTTAGCTTCGATTTATTGAGTAACCAAGGAACATATATCCAACACAGATAGGAGGCTCTGTTTCATGTGCCATGCCTTCTAAGAAAAGCAAAACATATAGTTCTTGCACTCTAGTTTAGATGCAGGGCATTTGACCATGTTTTTTGATGCTGCTTTTCTTATTATTTTTCTTGTCTAAACTGCAAAGAGGAAAATTCTGGAAAAAAAGAAGCTAACTTATCTATTCATTTCATGATAACTTAATAACCAAGGCAAACTTTCACTTCAGTGTTATTTGTCAATCTTACTAGTGAACCAGTGATGTTATTTCATGCATTGCAAACATGTTAAGTTTCTACGCACGTACATACTTGGACATGGTTATTAACATTTCAATTAGCTTTTGTGAATTTCTAGTAATTCTATAGCCCTTGACCAGCCATCAGCATAAACATTCTAGTGTGTTAGTATATACATTCATACATACATGTATATGTATATATTGTGAGTCTAATTTTCACCTTATAAACCGATCCAAACCCACCCTCTCCAAGCTTACGGTAGCTTGAGAAGTTGTCAGTAGCTTGAAGTAGTGAAGACAAGCTCAACATTGACATGTCCATGTTTTTGTTCTCGCTTCTGTTGTTACATTCTCGTTTGATGTCTTCTCCCATGTTCCCTGACATTGCAATTAAACTTAAATATAAGCAGAAGAACTTCATGTATATATTTCAGTGTGTAATTTGACTATTGAATCAGCATTTTTTCACTGAACATACCCAGTTAATTGAGAACTACTGTTTGATATAATGTGGTACTGGTTCATCTTTACTTTTAATTGCTAGAACGACATAAAGATGAAAAATGCTGTGGACCATGGTACTTGATGCTTGCTTATTACCTTCTCTTTTCAGCTTCCTCCTCTTCATTAGATGTTGCAGACAAAGGCCTGCTCCTATGATTAGCAGTAGTAGCACGGAGATGACAATGGCTATCACTCTGTTCTTTGAGCTGGAGCTACTATATTTCACTGTCGACAAAAAATTCCATTAGGCTGCTAAATTTTTAGAACTTATGATGCAGCGGAATACAACCAAGATCAACCGTAATGGAAGATCTCGAAGAAACATAAGGAATAAAACCTTCAAACAAGCCAACAATGGCTTCTAGGGTTTGAACCCACACAAAGTTGCAAAAGCAAACTAAGAATTTAATAAATCAAAACATGTTCAATACAATGAAAGAAAAGAGTATTTATACCTAACAACTAATAAAACCCTAATTCAAAAAGGACTTGAAAATAGTTTACCAAAAATACCCCAAATAATTAACAAAACCCGATGTCTGCAAATAAAAGAATACGCTGATACAGTGCCGGGCACGGTCGTGCTTTAAACATAACACGGTCGTGCCATCTTTGTCGACAGCCTCTCCTTTTCAACCCAATATGCGCACGGGCGTGTTTGTCCTTCTGCGCGACCGTGCAATACATGATCCGGTCGGGTTGCCTCTGGAGTCCGGGTGGATCTTGTGTTCTTCCTTCCTCTTCCACGTGCTACATCAACTTATAAGCAACTTAGTCGAAATATAGTTTCTTTTTTTTAATTATTATTATTTGCAACTACATTTACTTGGTTGTAGTGTTTTGTTTTGCCCAATCGCCAGGTACTTTTGCATGTTCTTGCTTCCCATTATATACATGCGCGCACACACATGTATATGCATGTAATTGGCTTTTCTTTTACTACCTTCATCCCCAAAAGATAGTCTCATTTGACTTTATATGGTCAACATAAGTGAACTTTGATCAAATATTAGAGTGAATCTAACCATCCTGCCGTAACTCCAAAAATAGCTATTGATAAATTATTAAGTGATTTATCAACATCAATTTTTAAAATTTCAGTTGGATGATTAGGTTGCCACTAATGTTTGGTCAAAGTTCATTTGTGTTGACCATCAAAAGTCAAATGTGACTATCTTTCCGGGACGGCGGAGTATGGTCCAAGTGTACTACTCATAAATCTAATGGCAAGAAATTGAAGATCTTATTTAAGATGTGGTTAAAAGTTCTGTTAAATCGTTAAGTAAAGATGCACATACCTAATTCTGAGGCGGCCATTCTGATGTAAATGTCTTGCCCATCTTCTGAAAACTGTCTGATATCAATCAGGTCTCCGAACCACAGTAAGCATCCACTCCCGCTTCCCCTGATATCCAAATTTGAATAAGCTGAGCACGAACAGTTCTCCCTGCACTTATTCTCACAATCCGTGAGGGTCATAGTCCAATTAAACCATGATTGTCGCGTGTCAGGCAGTTTCACATTGAAATACTGTCGAAAGCCTTCCCCACTCTCACAATCCAAAGCCACCCTCCGTTTGCACCCACTATTCCAATCCGCTCTATTCCATTCTTCTTGGTTTTTTGGCTCAAATCCTTTCAAACACCCGCACGGAGGAGAGCTGGCAATATCACAACTCCCATAGGGCCCACATAATGCATATCGGGTACATGCATCCATGGTTGTAGTTGAATACATGAACCAATTGTGGGTACGCTCATTCCAATTTAAGCGCTCCATCTCACCGTAAGTAGTCAACCTTGTCTTTCCACTAGCTGAACTGTTAATGGGCTCCCACTTATAATAAATTTCCTCCTGATTGTACACAAACTCGTACGTAAAGATTGGATTAGGCTTCAAACTAGGCATTCCAGTGAACCTAAGACCATTCCATCCACCAAGCCTATATTGTATATCCGCACCTTTATTCTGAAACAACTGCGGATATCCATTGAAGTCATAGTAAATTCTATACTCACCCAGGGAAGGATCGTCTACACTCTTCCACGATATGTGGTACCTTTCTATCCCCGTTACCAGGTCCTTCCCAAACTTCACACCTGGTAATAAGGTATCTCCAGGATAATCAAAACTTTGCCAGATGAAATTTCCCGAGTTGGTACTTGCACTATCATCTTGAATCACAAGATTTCCTGAATCTAAAAGCATTGCCAGGGGTTGACTAGTCAATCTTGATGAGTTTGAGGACCAAATAATGGTGTTGGAGCTGTTAATAAGCTGTAGAATTCCCTTGTCATCGAGCCGTAGGATACCAGATGCATCAGTAAACGGAGTCTCTCTGTTGGCAACCCATACAACTGCGTCGTTGCCAGATGATATCTTGTTGTACCATATACCCAAGAATCGGTTTTGTGAAGAATTGCTGGGCCTGAAAAAACCAAGTTCAAATTTTCCACCAGATGAAACAATGGTTTCACCATCTCTGATAATTTGATTCACGGATATGGTGTCTATTGCTATAGTAAGACTTAAGATAGAGAAGAAAGTTGTTAAGCGAAACAAAAATTTTGTATATCCCTTCATTATAAAGTGCTCTCCCCAACTAAAAAAAGTTTGTAGTTGGAGATGATGAAATTTTCTTGTCAGTTATAATAGATTGCCCCCATCCCAAAATAAGTGAATAAATAATCATAATAAAATGTTAATAATGTTAATAAAACGATACTTTTCAAATGAGTAATTAAGATTATTTTTTTCTTGTAATGAAAAGAATGCTTAAATTATTTATATTAATCAGAGAAAAGTTTGACTATTTTGTTTATTGACCATTTTCCGTTTAATGCAGTAAGTAGAATCTGAGGTGGTCAGCTAATGCTCTGAAGTTGCATTGGGTCAGGGTATTATTGCTACAAAGATGCGAGTGAAATCAGGTACACAATCTTACTCTGTTCAATTCCTAAATTAAATGGAGATAGTTATGATTGTTTAACTTTTTTCTCCAATATTAAATTTTAATCTTGCCAGAACTTCAACAAATTGACAGTATTTCTCTAAATTGTCAAAAGGAATGCTTTGTTTCTCAAGAGTTAAGATCATTCCGTCTTGTCGATAGTTCTATACTCCCTCCGTCTCAAGTTAGTATGAACTAAAAAATTGGGCGCATAAATTAGGAAAAAGTAGGAGATATAGGTGTTTGTGAGTATGAAAAATTAATTAGGAAAGAGAATGAGTAAGAGGAATTGTAAGTTGATTGGTGTTATGAGTGTAAAAGTAAAGTATGAGAGAGAATGAGGGGGAGGAATAGTAAATATTTTGAGCAGTTCACACTAATCTGAGACGGACGCAAAAAGAAATAAGTTCACACTAACTAACCTAAGACGGAGGGGGAGGAATAGTACATTTTGAACTCAAAAAAAATTTGACTATTAAAATGGGACGGAGAGAGTATCTTAATTCATAATGTACTAGTCTGTAATTGCATTTTCATAAATACTCCTTCCATCCCAAAATAATCTTCCCATTTGATTATTTTAACTTTTTAAGAATATGAACACTTGCTTCACTGGCCATGTTTTGTTTATACACTTTTAAGCCTAAATTGTAGAAATATGAAGAATATTTTGGGACAATGAGAAATGGCAAATGAGAAGATCTTTTTTGGACGGAGGGAGTTGTTAATAGTGTACTGGGTCAAATAAGGAATTTATTCCGGAATTGTGATGTGTCTAAACCTTTTATTTCAATACTTGAGCTATAAGTAGTTTGGCAATTACAGTATTGTTTTTGTATTGAATTGACCCCCAAGGAATAAGGCTACACTGTCGAAAATTTGTCTTTGAAAATTTTAAAAACTATAGACTTTTCAAGGTGACCTTTTGTCTAACACCAGTTGGACCATAAGGAACCTTCCTCTACCGACTGATGATTATTCACTAGGTCAAATAACGAAATGGAAACTTGTACCAGAAGGAGGGACCATGGCTCTTTCCTCAAACCGATGGTTAGACACAAGGTTAATTACAGATTTGGGGTTGGGCCGTTCGACTGCACTAAAGTCAGATTTATGTTACTATAAAATGTAACTTGCATAATAATAGTTCTAACTCATTCTCAAGTTACCCAAACAAAACGTGACGCGCTTGGTACAAAATATAACTCATCTACTATGCTGTGCAGATCACAGGCACCAGGTCGGTCAATTAACGATGTGGTAATTTGTACCACAAGGAGGGGACGTGGCTTCAACCTCGATAAACCGATGGTTATTCACTAGGTGAAATAGCGATCTGGAAATGCGTCCACAAGGCGGCCCTCCTTGTGTTTCCCTGAATAACCTGAGTTGGAAGTTGCCACCATTTGAGACAATGGTTTCATCATCTCTGATGGTTTGATTTGCTGATATGATACTGTTTACTGTATTAGAAATTGATAAGGTAGAATCTAAAAACTGCAAAACAATGTAAGGCCCTTCATTTTACTGTGTACGGCTTAATTTAGCCTTATCTTTTGGTGTGATGAAGAATTTCATTTAACTGCCACTTGAAGGAACTAGGCCTGCTCATGCCAAAGTTCCTACTAGCTCTTTATTATACACTACACGTTTTATAATAAATACTCCTTCTGTTCCCGAAAGATAGTCTCATTTTGACTTTTTATGGTCAACAAAAATAAAGTTTGATCAAACACTGGTGTCAATTTAATGATTGCAATGAAATTTTAAAAATTGTTATTGATAAATCACTTTATGATTTATCAATTACAAATTTTAAAATTTCACTAGAATGATCAGATCGTCACCAATAGTTGGTCAAAGTTCATTTTTGTTGACCATAAAAAATCAAAATGAGACTATCTTTCTGAGGCAGAGAGAGTATCACATTTAACTTCTCCCCTTCGATTTTGACCACATAGTTGGTCAAATTTGTTATATTTGGCATTTGGAAAATTCTGCCCAACAGGCCCGCCCGTAGGTCGTTTGGTTACCACCTTTATTCCATTGTCTTTATGCTTAGCCAATCAATTTTGACCACATATCTTCTCCTCCATTATTATTATTTTTATTTGTGTAGAGGAATAAAATGCATAATTAAATTTTAAAATTATTTTGCTAACCATCGTATTATGAGTTGGTCTTATGAAAAACTAGTTTTTTCTAAGCTTAAGGAAAAACCATTTTTTTTGCCACTGGCACTTAAACACACGTACACTGGCTTCCCTCGTTCCTTGCCTTCCCTACACTAACACTGGCACAATTTTACATTAAAACTGACACTCTTTTACACTGGCACTTAGTAATACATGCTCTGACACTCTTTACACTGACACTTTTTTGCATTTACACTGACACTTTTTTACCCTAACACCAGCACTTTTTTAACACTGATACTTCTTAGATTTGCACTGGCACATTTTTTACACTAATACTGGCATTTTTTTACACCTACACTGGCAATCTTTTACACTGGCACTGGCACATAAAATGCACAATTCATCCCAAAAACACTGGCATGATTTATAACTATGACCGACACATTTTATAAAGTGTCTGCCATAAGGATACATTCAATAATACTCATCCACACATATCCACTGATACAATCCATACACCAAGGGTTGCAGCAGCTAGCTGTGATTATCCAGTTTCTAGCTTGGATCTGGGCTTAGCTTCATCATCTTCAAGCAGCCATAGAGATCGCAAAAGGACTCCCGGTCTGGCCTCCCTCAAATCCGACGAGCTCCATTGATTCCGGCGACCTAGAAGCTGTGATTACCCAGCTTTACGAGGTAATTTCATGAATCAATAGGGTAATTTCATGAAAGGACATGAATTTCATAGAGATAGCCATGGGAGGAGAACGCCAACGAAGCCGAGGAGAGACGAGCGGACTTGGCGAAGGTTAGCAGCGAAACCCGTTTTTCCGTAATCTCACAAAAACGCGTTTTTTGTGAGATTTTGGCTCGTATTATTTACAAGCGCTATTTATTTAAATAGAGTAATAAATTACATAACTAATTTTTAATTAAATATTTTTTACATATCATATGACATCACATTATCTTGCATAACATCTGTTGGGTATGCTTATTTCTTAACCCTCCTAAAAGTGTTACAATTGATTGATACCATCACCTATTAATATTTTATGGACTTTACGACCCCATGTAAGAAGTTTAAATAACTTCAATTTTTAGCTAAGTCCACTTTTTAGTATAGGCTTAAAATCTAGGGCTTGGACCGAAAAAGAACTGGACTTCTTAAGCAGGACGTTGCTCACTGCGTAGGTCATCTCTGCGCATGACTTCCATACGCAGCACTTAATCCTGCCCAGCTTTCAATATTCTCAGATTCTTAAACTTGGAAAAGCATGAAGATGATGTACGCTTATCAAAAGCCAAAAATGCTGAGGTGTGCAGAAACGACAAAGCAAGCACACCCAGCATATCCAACGATGGAGATGCGTTTAGATGAAAGATTTCAATTAAGACAACTGTCAATCTTCTAGAAGAAGATTTGAATTTTGTCTTCATGCTCTGTCTCCAACGGCTACAAAAGACACCTGCGCACCAATCATATTGTGCCAACTCATTGTCCTTGCTCAGAGCTCCAACGGCTAGTTTTAAGCTATCAGTTATAAATAGTATGCTCTTCTTCATTTCCAAGTTGCTTGAGTATTTGCTTCCTAAAAAAAACTTTGAAGTTTTGAAGATTGCTGCTTAAATCCCAGATTCACAAGAACAACCTTCAAACCTTCATACCTTCAATCTCCTGCCCAGATCCTAAGCCTCGTATCACCAGAATTCTTTGTGCTCTCCATTTCATAGATTCACAGAGCCCATAATTTCTGACACACACACACCTCTTGAAGCTTGATCATATAGATCTTACTTCTTGAGAAACACGGGTTTAGTCTAGGATTTGCTCTTCATAGTATAGATTTTGATTTGTGTTTTGATTCATTGTAATCTTGTAAAAACTCCTCATATCAATATAAATCTCATAGTTAGAAAATCCAAGACTAACCATCTTGGTAGAGGACGTAGATCTTTTTATCGATCGAATCTCTCCAAATAGCTTGTTCATTGTTCTTGCTGTTTATTTCTTGCTTATTTATTTCTGAATTGCTACGCTGTTTGATTTTATCAGATTGCTATTTATTGCTGCTGTGTTTTTGATTCATTGTAATCTTGTAAAAACTCCTCATATCAATATAAATCTCATAGTTAGAAAATCCAAGACTAACCATCTTGGTAGAGGACGTAGATCTTTTTATCGATCGAATCTCTCCAAATAGCTTGTTCATTGTTCTTGCTGTTTATTTCTTGCTTATTTATTTCTGAATTGCTAAGCTATTTGATTTTATCAGATTGTTATTTATTGCTGCTGTGTTTGTTACAGCTTATTGCCTCAGCACAATTTTATCCAACTCTTAAGCCTAACTTAGCGCGTGCGTATTTAGTCTCTGCGCAGTATACCCTGCGCAGTAGCTGCTTTAATTTCCGCTGTGCATTTCACACTCTCTCTGCAGGCTATACTTAGCTTATTGAGAACTGTGCGCATAAGCCATTGATTTGCAAAAGGGTACGAAAAGAATTAGCGCAATTTTATCCAACTCTTAAGCCTAACTTAGCGCGTGCGTATTTAGTCTCTGCGCAGTAGTTGCTTTAATTTCCGCTGTGCATTTCACACTCTCTCTGCGCGCTATACTTAGCTTATTTGAGAATTGTGCGCATAAACCATTGATTTGCAAAAGGGTACGAAAAGAATATTAAAACAGCTATTAACCCCCCCCCCCTCTAGCTATTTTTCATACCCTTGTTGACCTTTGGGACCAATAAGTGGTATCGGAACAAACACCTTCATAAAACAAGTTTTGTTTTTTAAGCTTAACAGCTTGGGTGCCGATTCAAAATGGCTTCAAAATCTTTGGCAATGGCTAACTATACACATGTTCCTGTGCTCGACGTGGAAGCATTGCATGCTCACTCACTTTTCTTCAATCGACGAGATACTTCATGACATTGTTCTTGAATGACCATATGTCCCTATGAAGGCAAATCCTGATGCTGCAACAAACAAAGAAACTCCTACAATCAAGAAGCTCAAGGATGAATGGACAGATGAAGAAAAGAAATTGGTTGGCTACGACGGTAGAGCAAGAAACATAATTCTAAGTACCCTGGACCTCTCCACGCACAATCAGATTGTGAGCTGCGCTACTGAAAATAAGCTATGGGATGCTATTGAAGGCTATGTCGAAGGAGACAAAGTTAGCAAGGAGAACAAGAGATTTGTTGTGCAAAGAAAGTTCAACTGCTTCATAAGAATCGATGGTGAAACCCTGAGAAAAACATATGTTCGTTAATACGCAATTGTAAACTCATGTATATCTATGGGAAAGAAATTCACCAACAAAGAATTTAATTCACAATTCTTAGATACGCTTGGTTCTAGATATGTTCATAAATCTAGTCATTTAAAAGATTATGGATTTCTAGACATTTGGCCTCTGCACAGTCTATACGCTAATTTAAAAGTGTTCGAGCTAAAACTTGAACGAATTGATGAAACTGAAAGAAAGGGAAAACTAGTGTCAATGGTTGCGCAAAAAGAACATGCGCCTGCTCAAACATCAGACAAAATCTCTACTTCCTCTTTGCTTGAAATGGATGATGATGACTTCACTATGTTTGTAAAGCGATTTCAAAAATTCAGGAAATTCCCAAAACCTGGATCTTCGAGTAAAACACCAGCAAGTTCTCTCGAAGCAGAGACTAAAAAAAGGATGATGACCTGGTCTGCTACAACTGTAGAAAGCCAGGACACTTTGCATCAAAATGCCCTACTCCAAAATTTAAGTATATGAAGAAAAGCAACTTCTCGCAAAGATGATGTTAAAAAAATTACATTTATTCGGAGTTAGAAGGGATAACAATAGTTATATTAGTACTTTATATATCCAACAAATAATACTAGCGGCACAAAAAAGTCACAAAATATTGCTCACAAAATCTTAGGTGTAACGAGTTTATTGGTGTTTTTAAGTAAAGTGTGACGAGTCCATTATCGATGCAACCAATAAAATATCGCCGCCTCATTTTGTGAGCAATATTTTGTGAGCTTATTTTGTGCCTCTAACATTGCTCTATACCCAACCCCTTCTCAATTAATACACCAAGGCCCCGTTTGGTAGACAGTATTAGCCGTCGGGATAAGATAAGTAATCCAATTAACCATTAAAATAGGCGTTTGGTAGGATTTAAGGATTTGGATAGATAATACTGTTAATATGGATTAAGCCCCTTATCCCCTTACTATTAATCCCAATTGAAGTTTAGTATTAATATTACCAGTATAATAGTGATGAGGATAGTTTTTTATTAGACATTTATACCCTCTAATAATTCGTCTGAATAAGTGTGCCCTCCTCCCGACACTATGCAATCTGCTTTGGGGTATGGTTGCCATAACCACCTCTCATTATACCATCATCGCCGATCACCTCCCATCACCTCCGTCAACATGGGTTCTTCGGAATTGATTCCTTCGGCACTGCTATGCATCGTCAATCAATTAACTTCTTAGAATTGGTCTTAATTTCTAGTTAGGGTTCTCACATTTAGTTGTTTCTATTTTGTGTTTATTTCTCTAAAGAAACTTTTGTCAATTCGAATTCTAGATTCATTCTTATTCCGATCCACCATGAGTGGCAAACTAATTCTTAGAGAATGGATTTTTATGTCTCAATTAAACAGAAAAATCTTATTGATGCTGAAAACCTTCAAGAAGTCGTGACAAATGAACTGAATTAAAAGAATCTCATCAGAAATTGGAAAGCATCAAAAGTGATCTTGATGTTGCTGGGTTGAGAGAAACTAGAGAAGACAATTTAAGAGAACTACTTCTTTCTAATATCCATTTTATAAAGTTTTTTTGAAAAAGGCTACCAAGGTATTTCAAGATGGGAAAATGACAAATAAAGGTCCCAAGTTTGGGGGTCATTCGTAGAAAGGGGTCCGATGTTTTAAAACTCGCAGATCAAGGTCTAATGTTGATAAAAACTAGCAATTAAGGGCTTTTTGACGGAAATGTCAGTTTTTTCAGTTAAATCAACATGTGTCGTGCACATGTAGACCAAACTGAAATTATTTTTACTTTAAAGGGATAAAATGAATATTGTAAAGTTTAAGGGACTAAAAGTAAAAAATTCAAAAAATGTACAAGTCACGAAAATATTTTTTTTTTAAAAAATCAATATTTTACTAAATTATTATTTCTGAAAAAAAATTAATTTCAAAAAATTTAATTTTCCTTTTGGAAAAATATTTCACAATTTTTTTTTTTCTCTTAAAAGAAAATTTCACTAAATTTTTTTCTTTAGGAAAATATTTCACTTAATTAATCTATCTTAAAATAAAAATTTAACATAAAATTACTAATTTAGTGAAATATGTTAAATTTTATTTTTGGATAGATGAATTTAGTGCAATATTTTCCTAAAGAAAAAATTTAGAGGAATGTTTTTTATAAGAAAAACAAGTTAGTGGAATATTTTTTCAAAATCAAAATAAATTTTTTTTTGAAATTTGTATTTTTTTTTTCAAAAATAATAATTTTGTGTGAATTTTTTATTTTTAATTTTTTTTCGTGAATTATATTTTTTTTACTTTTAGTCCATTAAACTTTAAAATATTCATTTTACCCCTTTAAAAGTACAAATAATTTCAGTTTAGTCCACATGTGCACGGCACATGTTGATTTAACTGAAAAATCTAACGTTTTCGTCAAAAATCCCTTAATTGCTAGTTTTTACCAACATTAGACCCTGATCTGCGAGTTTTAGAACTTCATACCCCTTTCTACGAACAACCCCCGAACTTGGGACCCTTATTTATCATTTGCCCTTTCAAGATTGATATAGTAACCAAAAACAAAAAGAAAGGAAGGACATTCTTGATGATATGCTATGTTCTAATTGCTTTACACGAAAAATAAAACTTTTTAGGCATACTTCTTTTGAATATCCATTTTATAAAGTTTAAAAGTTTATTTTATAAAATTAAAATATTGCAATTCAATTAATTAGAAAAGGAATTAAGTAATAAAAAATTGAGAAACAGAAAGTTTATTTTGAATAGATAATTTGGTAAATGTTGGTTAGAGGTATTATCGGAAAATTAATAATTTTACTTAATATAAGACACGATCCTACCAAACGTCATATGTTTTCTGAAAATAAGATAATTAGTACCATCGGTAATAATGAGGGGCTTAATAATCTCCTTACTAATACTTTAACAATCTCCTTACTAATAATACTGCTTATCCTTATCCAGCAACCAAACGAGCTCCAAATTTCACACAGGGCAATGCTAGGGCACAAAAGAAGTCCACAAAATGTTGGGTACAAAATGAGGTGACGATATTTTATTGGTTATAGCGATAATGGACTCGACACACTCTAATTGAAAAAATCAATAATATTTTGACACATCATTTTGTAGACCAAATTTTGTGGCACTTATTTGTGACTTTATATTTACCCTTCCACATAACACCATCAATCAATATTTTGTTTTTTAAGTTCACAATTCGATACCTCTCTTTTTTAAAATCATCCCACTTAACCACCTCCGTCCAAGGACATTAGTAATATTAGCAGCACTAAACACAAATTTCTAAAATGCGTTAAATTTGGCTCTCATTCGAATGAAGTGAGCGCGGCAATTATGCGAGTCAAATCGGTGGAGTGTTTTTTTTATGGGAAACTAAATATATTTGAATGGCGGCAACGCGGCTAACTGATGCGCAATAGGAGGAAGAAAGCCCGCGGGAAAACTGACCGGGTAGAATCAGGTCCATTCTGCTTCTCCATTCAAATCCCTCCGTTTATCATAATAATCTTCTACACGCAAATAATGACCTGTTTGTTAACCTTGATGACTTGAATTGAATTGCTGATTTCGTTGTGTACCAGTAATCACTAACCCCTATGCACTAAAGGTGTTTGTAAGAATGTCAATGCATAGAATTGCCTCATCGTTAAGTTTTATGGTCAATTTCATGGACCTCCTTGCTTCATTTTTCAATTATAATGTTCTTAAATCGTAATTTTATGTGGACAAGTTTTTTGACTGATGGATTTATGTCATTTAGGCAAATAATATTCAATTTAAGCACACTAGAGTTTGCTGAATCATTTTGCAGCTTGCATTCTCTGAGTATGATTAAATGATGTTTGAAGGTGATGCAAACATACACATAGATTGTAGTTTAACTCGTACATGTACTTTTTGTACTGTAAACTGTGTAGGTTCCAAGTTATGATAATGCCCCAAAGTTCTTACAGAGCTTAAGTTGGAGATTGGCATATACACGCCCACCAAATTAGTAACTACGCCCACATTGTGGATTCACCCCCATCAAACAAATAAATGATTTTATTTAGTATTTACACCTACATATATTCCAATTATGCCCTAATGGAAAACATCATAATTTTAACACCCACATTAACCAACCCATAACCATATTCAGTTCACCCACACCCATTAACCCTTTCAATCATAAAAAACTTTTGACCATCAAACATTTACAGTGAGTTAACATGTGTTACTGTGTGTGTTTTCTTCCTTAGCAATCTGGGAGATGATAGAGAAAGTGGATATTTATTCCAACAACATATGGTTATCGTCCTGCGGGTACCGAGGCTATGCAGAAAAGATGTACAAGTGTTGGAATGAATGCAGTTTGACATGGAAAGTTAACCCCAAAATTGGACAGCTTTCAGCAAATGGTTAGAATATATACTCCTCCGTTCCTCCGTCCCAAAATGAAACGCCAAATCTTCTCTTGATTGAGGGAAAAATTATTGATTTATTATATTCATTTGGGAGGGGTTTGGTAAAAACCAAAGCCAACTTAAAGAGGGTCAAAAGCAGAATCTGTGTCCATGGCCATGCTCGTAATAGACATGAGGTTCAAATCACTGGCGGAGCTAGCAAGGCCTCAAAGGGGGCAATTGCCCCCATTGGCTTAGAAAAAATAAAAAATTACTAGTGCAAAATTTTCAAAATTTTGGAAATTTAATGCAATTTTTTGAAACTTGCCCCCTTTGAGATAAAAGAAACAATACACTAAAATTTTTATTTGCCCCCATTGAAACTTTGTGCAATTTTTGCCCTCATTGATGAAAATTCCTAGCTCCGCCACTGGTTCAAAGGATATGAACCAATTACAAAAATAGTTTTCCCTTTCTTACTGTTATCTCATCTTTCTTAAGTTGAATGACATTGAAGAGGCAGAATACAAGGAATGTTCATCTATTAATACTAATTATGACCTCAGCCCCAAAGAACAAAGCGGGAAGAAGAGAAGGCCTGAATTGATATTAGAGGGTTTCCTAATTAATTTAGTATTCTGATTTTGTTGGGGGATTAGATGGTATTTTATTACAATGGCATATTAGAAATTCAAAACAAGTGGGTGTAGTTACTAATTTGGTGGGCGTGCATATAAATTCCCTTGGAGATTTTGGGTTAGTTCATTGTGACCAATATTTGTTCAGGAGTCTCCCAACGAAAATCTGAAGATCTTTTGCCTTTCAAGTGACTGATTTGTTATCTTCATTATTTGGGATTGATTATAGTTTTAGTCACTAGTATTTAGCTTTTGCGGGGTTAAGTTATCTTGAATCAGGTCTCGACTACCTTTCTTCTTTGTCTGATTAGGCGACTCAAAATTCCCCAAATCCTTTAAACCAATATACAGTCTATTGTAATAACTGTCAAAATGTCAGAACAGTCAAGCTGGAAATCTAATGCAGTTTTCTGTCAATGTCACGAATGAAAGGTCTTAAGATTGTTAGTTGCTTACAGTTTTAAGCCAAAATAACGTCTGTATAATCCAACCCTCTCTTCTTCACAGTTTAGCCCATTACATCTGTGCACTGCATAGAGTACATGATAAGTGTCTGTGTCAAACACTCAAACATATGAAATTTTCTTTGGGCTCACATTTTTTTAACGTGATTACCAACAAATATACTCATCCAATTGTTTAAAGCTTCTTAATCTACTCCCATTTTGAGCGAGCATTTAAAATACTAAAGGAGAAGAGCAACATGACCATGCGCAACCGTATCCACTCACTAGCTCCATCAACAGCACACCAAAACTGTATATGTCAGACATCAAGGAAAATTTTCATGGGTTGCGTACTATGGGGACATATATCCACTACATTAAAAAAGAACTATTAACACAAGAAGAAAATAATTAAGTCTATCTGTAAATCCTTAATACTCCCCCATCCAATAATGAATGTCGCATTTGACTTGTCAACGTTTTTAAGAAATTTGCTTTACATGTTTGTGATTGCTTGCACAATGGTAAAAATGCGCTAAGATTCTTCACTTATTTGGAAACGCGGCATGTATGTTGGGATGGATCAAAAAAGAAAGTGCTTGATTTATTATGGGACTGAGGGAGTATCACTCACTTACTGTGTTCCAATAATGCGTTTTGTTCTTTCTTCACTTTGATCCCCTCTGACAATTCTTGCTATGCCGAAATCTGAAATTTTGGGCTTCAGATCACTGTCCAGTAAAACGTTGCTGGCCTTTAGGTCTCTGTGAATAATTGTTAATCTGGAGTCATCGTGAAGGTAGAGAAGCCCCTTTGCGATACCAGTAGCTATGCAACAATTTCTTTTCCTCATCTGCATGACATTTCCATCAATATAGGGGCTCTATTTTTTCTGCAGAATACTTGGTTTTGTAAAGTGTGTATATATTTGGAGAACTGGTGCAAATAATACCAAATATGAAGTTGTCCAAGCTTTTGTTTGGTAAATACTCATAAGCTAGCATCCACTCATTTCCTTCAAGGCAACAGCTGACGATCTTGACTAGATTCCGATGTTGAAGGTTTGAAATTAACAGAATTTCATTCTTAATCTCTTTAAGACCTTGGCAGGAGTTCTCTGAGAGCCTCTTGACTGCAATCTCTTGTCCTATTGATAGCTTATCCTGCATTTTGTTTGTTAAGTTCTCTTAATTTTGATGTCATGAATAATCAAAGAATACTGATCCTAAGAAAAGAGGAAGATCAGCATGATACGTGGTCAATGTCTTTAAAAGAAAGTGGAAATATTTCGTATTACTCTCTTGCATTATACCCTCTTGCAAAATACTTGGATAATTAACCATGTTATATGATGTTAATTTTTTGTTTTATATCTGGTCTGTTACTCTGTAGAAACCCCATCATAGTTATCTCAGGATACAAACAAGTATTGACTTCGTGTGAACTGTCAATCTTGTCCACTACTTAGCATTCAACATTTTCACATACATAGGCTGGGTACTAAACCACAAAAGGAGGCATATTTTTTCTAAAACTCAGTTAAGATTTATGAATATATTAATCGCAGCCCACACATATTCTACATTATAGCCTTAAGAATATGCATTGGCTTTTGAAGATTTCCGATATTTCTATATGCATGGTCTAGTCATCTGCATAGACATTCTGGAACATATGGAGTGTATATTAGGATAATCAGTACCTTGTAAACTTGTCCAAATCCTCCCTCTCCAAGTTTATGGTTGAATGAGAAGCTGTTGGTTGCTTTTTGTAGTGTAGGTAAGCTCAACAATGGCAACTCCATGCTTTTGTTCTGCGTTTCATTGTTATTTTCTTCTTCGACATCTCCCATGCTTCTTGACAAAGCTGAACCATTTTCAAACAAAACTTCCTTAGATAATGTATGATTTGGCTGATATCACTTTGCAAGACCCTACTTGGGAAGGATCATTTGATATAAATTTTACCATGTTAATGTGGAGCAGGTAATGAATTGATTAATTAAACATGGCTTATGGAAAAGAAGTTAGAGAGCTTTTAAGGGTCATTACCTTTTCTCTTCAGCTTCCTCATTTTGAATACATAGGCTTACTCCTAATATTTGTAGTAATAGCATGGAGATGACTATGACTAATACTCGCATCTTTGAGCTGGAGATGCGATCCTTCTCTGCGTTGAAAAAAAAAAAAAAATATTTCCAGCCACTTAGTCTTAAAACATAAAATTGAATCAAGACAATAAAGTTGATATAGCAATTCTGTTATTTACAGATATCCTGATTGGTTTCTTATCTTTTTCTAGGTATAACAAGTGTCTCTTTCTGAAGCTTAACAATTCATTGCTGATGAAAGGTAGCTCAGTTGAGGAAAGCTGATTTTGCGGTAAGAACTTAAAATTGTATTTGCTGGGTTGCATTGCAGCATTGCTTTCTGTACTCTTATCATTCAAGAATGATGCTTGGAATGCATTGATTAAGTTACTCTGCATTTTTTCACTTAAATACTATTTTCTATTCGCTTTGCGCATAATTCTACTCGCGTAACTATTGAAGAAACATTAGAGAGAAAATTAAAGAAAACATTCCCTCCGCCCCGGAATGACGTCCCCCCCCTTTTTGTTTAAGTGTTTTTGAGCAATAATTTTAAGTTAATTTAATTATCCTAATGAAAATATGAATCTGGTTACTGATACACCATTATCTTAGATTTTCATTAGGATTATTAAATTAACTTAAAAGTCTTTCTCAAGGTTCATTCAAACTAAAAACAAAAAAGTGGGAATATCATTTTGGGACAGAGAGACTGCGAGAGTACTTTTTTTTTTTCTATATAAAATCTCAGTAAAACTTGAGCCTTTTAATTTTAGTTGTTACTTTAAAAAATTATACGTAAAAGATGCAAATACCTAATTCTGAGGCAGCCATTATTATGTAAACATCTTGCCCATCTTCTAAAAACTTTCTGATATCAATCAGGTCATCGAACCATAGTAAGCAACCACTTCCATGCACTCTGATATCTTGATTTTAATAAGTTGTACATGAGCAGTTGTTCTTGCAGATCTTCTTACATTCTGCAAGGGTAGTGTTCTGGTTGTACCATGAAGAACTTGTGTCTGGTAGTTTTACATTGGAATACTACCGAAAGCCTTCACCCCTTCCCACAATCCAATCTGACCTGCCTAACACATCCACTACTCCAATTGGTTCTATTACACTGTTGTTGGTTCTTTGGTTCAAATCCTCGAAAACGCCCACAATCAGGGGAGTTGTTAATGTTAAGCTCCCATAAGTGCCACAGAATCCATAACGGTCACAGCCATCCGTGATTGTATTTGAATACATGAACCAATCATGGGTATGCTCATCCCAAGTCAAGCGTTTTATGTTCCCGTCAGGAGTAAATCTTGTCTTTGTAATAACTGAAACTGAACTGTTGGTAGCTTCCCATTGATAATAGAATTCCTCCTGATTGAACACAAAATTGTATTTATAAACTGAGCTTGGCTTCAAACTATCCTGGCCAGTCCACCTAAGACCATTCCATCCTCCCAGCCTGTATATTACTTCTAAACCTTGTTTCTCAAATGCCTGTGGATATCCATTGGTATCAAAGTATTTTGTGTACTCCCCAAGGGAAGGATCGTCTATACTTCTCCATGCTACCTGATACCACTCCATACCCGTTACTAAATTCTTACCGAATTTCATACCTGATAATATTGTATCACCAGGATACTCAAAACTTTGCCAAGTGAAACTATCCGGGATGGACTGACAGTTTCATCTCTGATGATGAAATTCCCCGTATCTAAAAGCTGTGCCACTGGCCTGCTCACAGATGTTGATCAGTTTGATGACCAAATAATGGTTTTGGAGCTGTTGAAAAGCTGTAGGATTCACTCGCCACGGACCCTTAGTATACCAGATGTATCCGTAAGAGGAGTCTCTCTGTTGGCAACCCATACAGCTGCGTCATTGCCAGTTGATATCTTCTTGAACCATATACCCAAAAATCTGTTTTGTGAAGAATTGCTGGGCCAGAAAAACCCGAGTTCAAAGTCGCCACCAGCTGAAACAATGGTTTCATCATCTCTGATATTTTGATTTACAGAGATGGTGTCTACTGCTCCGGAATGTCTTAAAATAGAGTAGAAAGTAGTTAAGCCAAAAAAGAATTTCATACCTCCCTTCATTATGATGTTCTCCCTCACCCGCCTCTCCCAAATAAACCAAAAAAAAAGATAAAAAAATCTTTGTAGTTGAGGTGGTGATGAAAATTTCTTGTTTGTTTGAGTGATATTTTTGACTATTGATTTGGTTAGCAGTGAGTCTTATAGATGTCTCTCCGAAGCAAAATATGCAAATAAAATAATCACATTTTCCGTATTAGTTTATCAACAATCGCATTTCTAAAACGCAAAATTCAAAATTCAAACTTCAAATCTTCATTTACGTCTTTAATTTGTCTTTAAGTTTAGTTCTATTTAGAAAATGACAAATATCGGTTTCAAGAAGGCACCGGTAGAATTCATGTCATGCCAATTTCACTATTCAAAGGGCAACAAGGGTATGAAAAATAGCTAGAGGGGGGGGGGGGGTGAATAGCTGTTTTGAAATTCTTTTCTAACCCTTGAAAATTTAATTGCAAATGCGCACTAAGTCCTTTAAGCGTTATGAAAGGCGCTCCAAAGATAGAGTGAAATGCACAGCGGAATTTAGTTAAGTAAAAGGAGCGCAAACATTGAAAAGGAGCGCACACACACTAAGTAATTTTGGCTTAAAGAGTGCGTAAAATGAAACTAAGGCAATGACTCACAAACACAACAATATTCAAAATCTGCAAATAACAAACAAGCAAGTAGTAAGATGAAATTGAAAACTTGAAAGTAAATTGCAAATAATAAATTAGCGCTATTTGGAGAGGTTCGATCATGAAAAGATCTACGTCCTCTACCAAGATGGTTAGTCTTGGATTTCTAATGGAGATCTTATATTATGAGTTTGATTACAGATTACAACTTTTGAGTATGATCAACTCAAGATCTATTATCTATGAAAGAACAAATCTTAGACTAAAACCAGTGTATCTCTTCAAGAAAGATCTAAGTGATCAAACTTGAAGAGGTGAGTGTGTGTTCTTAGTTTCAAGGCTCTTTAGATCTATGAGATTGAGAGCACAATAAAACTAAAGTGTTACAAGGCTTTTAGGATCTGGGCTAGTGATGAATATATGAAGGTGATCTTGGAAATCTGGGAAATTTAAGAACAATCTTCAAATCTTCAAACTTCTCTCTCAAAGCGTGAATTCTAGCAACTTCAAATGTTTGAAGTTATGAGATATTTATAGTGAGCTTGAGAAAAGTAGCCGTTGAGAATCCATGAGTTGTAGCTCGTTGATTGGAGCACGTGTCCAATTATAGTCGTTAGACACAAAGAATTTGAGAGTCGTTGAGGACAGATGTCTTCATCTTGAATGCTCCCAAAACTTTGATTCACCGTGGGATTCTGGCTTTGAGTTTGAATGCTGAAGTCTTTATATATCTTCATAGGTCTTCAAAATTTGTCTAAGTGTGGAATGTTGGAAAGAGGCGCATCTTATGAATAGGCGCGCTATATGTATTGAGGCGCACCAATAATAATTAGGCGCACTAAAACTATAGGCGCACCATATTTGAATTTGGCGCACAACATATTGCTAGGCGCGCCATACTGAGGTTAAGGCGCGTAATAGCATTCTGACACTTAGAAATATTTCTTGCATTAATCCTATTGCAAAGCCTAGTCTATAAAATGGACTGTCTAAAAATTGAAGTATACATTCTTCTTACATAGGGTCCTAAAGTCCACAAAATATAACTTAGGTAATGTATCAATCAAATCTAACATTAAAAACATGAGATATAAGTGGGCATACCCAACACCCACCGGAAAGTCCATGGATGTTATTGGCGCTCAATGGTAGCTTTTGTGGAGGCCTATATATCACAATCAAATCCCACATTTTTCCGATGTGCGATGAGGGATTTCACACAACCGACGCGCTGACAAATTTAATAGTAAAACCGCTCGTTTGAAAACTCTATGAAACACCATTTTTTCTTGTGTTACAAAAAATTGACTTTTTATAAGATTTGCTCTATAAAAAAATTATTGGTCACAGAATATTTCCTGCTAAAAGATAGAAATGAGTCAAATTGCTCTCTACCGCTGGATGTGTACCTTCCAGCTCAGAAGAGTTTGACTATTTATTTCTTGTCAATTTTCCGTTTAATGCAGTAAGTAGACTCTGAAGTCGTCAACTAATGCACTGAATTTGCACAGGGTCAATAATGCAAGGATTTAATGCTACAAATACAAAAATGTACGTGAGATCAGGTAAAAAATCTTACTCTTTCAATTCGTAAGTGGTGATGATCTGGATTGTTTCAATTTCTTTTATCCAAAATAAAATTTTAAATCTTGCCAAACTTCAACAGATCAACATTGTGTCTGAGTCCTACATAAACGTTCAGTACAGTGATGGAAAATAACCGTGTGATTGTAGAGTAATTAGAAGTTTTCCATTATGGCTCAAACAGGCTTAGGACAATGGAATAACTTGCAGCGTTAAGCTGGTTAAATTTCTCATTGTCTAAATAACTGTGAAGTGACACTAATTGGTGTTATTCTCCTTTTGCGTCCCTCCCCACCAACAATGGCACTCCACTTTATTCAAGAGAGATGTTGGCAGCCGGGTGTGAGACTGCTATGCAGTCCTGACTCCTGACAATTGTCATTGTTTTCACTTGAACAGTTATTTTCAACAGGGGCCGACCTTTAAATCTCTATCCATCACTAGAACTTTGAAAATAACTGTCATTGTCTTCACTTGATGATTTTATTAATTATTTGATTGACCCAAAATGATGATAATGGAAAACTTAAGAATAGGTCTCATCTCATATCTTACTACTCCCTAATTCACTCCTTAAATAGTTAATTGTGTACTGGTTCAAATAACGTATTTATTGAAATTTTGTGAGTCTAAAGCTTTTTATAATGGGACTATAAGTTGACAATTATTGGTTATAACTTGACTTGACCTCAAGTACCATGGCCTCACTGTTGCTAATTTCTCTGAGTTGAAAATTTCAAAAGAGAGAGACTTTGCAAGGTTACCTTTGTCTAACATGAATTTGTACCATAAGGAAGGGGCATGGATCCTTCCTCCATAGACTATGGTTATTCACAAGGCCAACCAAATAATGATACGAAAATGTGCCACAAGGAGGGGGAATGTCTCCTTCCTCGATGGACTCACCCGATGGTTGAAAGCATTTCAATCTACTCACATTTTGGGTTAGCAGTTAAAATATAGAAGAGAAGAGTAACATGACCATATGCGCAACCGTATTTGTCAAGCGACCAATCAAAATTCTTCTGGCCACTTATTAGGCACTGGCATGGAAACTAGAAAGAACATACTAACTTGCTGAAAAGAACAAAAAATAATTTTCATTAAATAAGTATTGTTTAACATGAGTAACAACTAACAACTATTGGAAGTTGTCACCATCTAATTCTCCTCTAGGTTTAAGTCAGTGAAGTCTAACAGACTAACCTCATATCCAGAACAGAAAACACACAAAAATTGAAAACATGTCGGGATGTCACCAGTTTCTACATCAAAAAAGACCTTCCAAAAAAGCCATTTGTTGATTTATCACCCAAATCATTTGATTATCTTGGTAAGCTTGGGATGTTGACATGGTTGTTTACTTTTCTATCAACTTTGAATCATCACTCAAGGACTTCTATTAGCTAAGATTAGTTGCCATGGGGGAGAAGCAGAATATGTGTGATTGTGCTAAGGCTTGAAGGCATGGGAACAGCGAGATGGGTGGGTGGAGGTCTAGATTCTCTAGAGAAATGGACAGAGTGGGCTTTTGACATTTCTCTTTCCTCGATGACAATAAGATGACTATATCATTTGTTTCTTGAATAAACCTGTAAGTATAAATTGTCTCCATTATCTAGCTTCCAACTTCGTAATAGTCTGCATAGATTCAGAGTGGGAACTTTCGTTATCAAAAGACAGATGATCTTCAGAGGAATTGCTTTGCATATAAAACCCTGGTTCTTTAGGCTGAGGCAATGTTGCACCTTCGTTGCTCAACATGAGAACTACCGTGGACATTGTTGGCCTGTCTTTGGGGAAGTGTTGAATGCACAGTAGACCAACTTGAATAATTTTTAACACTTCAGATTCAATGTATGAATCCTCTAAACAAGCATCAAGTAGCTCCAATGCGTTGCCTTCCTTCCACAACAACCATGCCTAAAAGAACATTATACGTTTAGCTGTTTATTCACAAACAAGGAATATTAAGATTTTAGACACAAAGTCGCACACGCGTTTGTGGAGAGAGAGAGAGAGACTTTTGTTGGCATACTTACATGTCCCGAAAGACTATGATGATGATCTGGATGAGAATACTTTGTAATCTTTTTTCCACTCACTAGTTCTATCAACAGCACACCAAAACCATAGATGTCAGATTTCACGGAAAATTTTCCATGGGTTGCGTACTCTGGGGACATATAGCCACTGCATTAAAAAAGAACTATCAACACAAGAAGAAAATAATTTAGGCTATCAGTTAATCCTTAATACTCTCCACGTCCCATCATAAATGTCGCATTCGACTTGTCAACGTTTTTAAGAAATGTGCTTTACATGTTTGTGCATTGCTGGTACGTTAGGAGAAATGCATTAAGATTCTTTCCTTGCATCGAAACCAGATATTTATTTTATGACGGACCAAAAGGAAAGTGCTAAATTTGTTATGGGACGGAGGGAGTATCACTTACTGTGTTCCAATAATGCGCTTTGTTCTTCCTTCAATTTGATCACCTCCGACAATTCTTGCTATGCCGAAATCTGAAATTTTGGGCTTTAGATCACTGTCCAGTAAAACATTGCTGGCCTTTAGATCTCTGTGAATAATTCTTAATCTGGAGTCATCGTGTAGGTAGAGAAGCCCCTTTGCAATACCAGTAGCTATGGCAACACGGTGTTGCCACGTGAGCAACAATTTCTTTTTCTCATCTGCATGACATTTCAATCAATATAAGTTTTTTGGGCCTCCATTTTTTTCTGCGGAGTACCTGGTTTTATATCGTATGTATATATTAGGAGAATTGGTGCAAATAATACCGAATATGAAGTTGTCCAAGCTTTTGTTTGGTAAATACTCATAAGCTAGCATCCTCTCGTTTCCTTCAAGGCAACAGCCGACAATCTTGACTAGATTCCGATGTTGAAGGTTGGAAATCAATAGAATTTCATTCTTAAACTCTTTAAGACCCTGCCATGAGTTCTCTGAGAGTCTCTTAACTGCAATATCTTGTCCTGTTGACAGCTTACCCTGCATATTGTTTGCTAAGTTCTCTAACTTTTGATGTCATGAATAATCAAATAATACTGATCCTACAAAAATATGAAGTTACATTTGCTGCATGACATGTGGTCAACGCTTTTAAAGAAACTTGAAATATTTCGTATTATTCATCCTGCATTATACCCTCTTGCAAGATACTTAGCAAATTGCTGTGTTAGTTGATGTTATGTTTTTGTTTTTCATCTGGTTTGTTACTCTGTAGAAACCTCTTCCTAGTTATTTCAGACTGCAAACATGATTTGATTTCAGTGTGAACTGTCATGTCAATCTTCTTCACTACTGTACTGACACAAAATTGAGCATTCAGTATTTGCACATACATAGGCTGGGTACTAAACCACAAGGGAAGCATGTTCGATTTTTAGCTCAGTCTAAGATTTATGAATATATTGATAAGAACATGCATTGCTTTTGAAGTTTCCCAATATTTCTATATGCATCAATGCATGGTCTAGTTGTCAGCATAAACATTCTGGAACATATGGGGTATATATTTGGATAATCAGTACCTTGTAAACTGGTCCAAATCCTCCCTCTCCAAGCTTATGGTCGATTGAAAAGTTGTTGGTTGCTTTATGTAGTGTAGATAAGCTCAACAGTGGTAACTCCATTCTTTTGTTCTGGGTTTCATTGTTATATTCTTCGTCATCTCCAAAGTTTCTTGACAAAGCTAAAACATTAAAAAACAAAGCTTCCTTAGGTATTAATGTGTGAGCTGACTGATATCACTTTGCATGACCCTAGTTGGGAAGGATCCTTTTATATAAATTTTACCAAGTAAATGTGGAACAGGTAATGAATTGGTTAATCAAACATGTCATGTTAAAAAAAAGAACTTGGAGAGCATTTGAGGCTCATTACCTTTTCTCTTCAGCTTCCTCATCTTGAATACACACCATATGCATACGATTACTCCTACTGTCAGTAGTAATAGCATGGAGACGACTATGACTAATACTCGCATTTTTGACCTGGAGATCCGATCCTTCGCTGTAATGACAAAAAACTCCGGCCACTTAGTCTTATAACATGAAATTGCATCACGACTATATATAATGTTGACATATCAATTCTTTTATTTACAGATATCCTGATTGGTTTCTTACCTTTTGCTAGGTATAATCAGTCTCTCTTTCTGAAGCTTAACAATTCATTGCAGATGAAAGGTAGCCCAGTTGAGCAAAGCTGATTTTGTGGTAAGTACTTAATATTATATTTGTCAAAATGTAGAATTGTTGGTATAGATGCACATACCTAATTCTGAGGCAGCCATACGTATGTATATATCTTGCCCGTCTTCTGAAAACTTTCTGATATCAATCAAGTCACCAAACCATAGTAAGCAACCACTTCCCTGACCTCTGATATCTAGATTTGAATAAGCTGTACATGTGCAGTTGTTCTTGCAGATCTTCTTACATTCTGTGAGGGTAATGTTCTGGTTGTACCATGAAGAACTCGTGTCTGGGAGTTTTACATTGGAATACTTTCGGAAGCCTTCACCCCTCCCACAATCCAATGTGACCTGCCTTACACACCCGCTACTCCAATCGGTTCTATTCCACTGTTGTTGGTTCTTTGGTTCAAATCCTCGGAAACACCCACAATCAGGAGAGTTGTTAATGTTACAACTCCCATAAGGGCCACAGAACCCATAACGAGCACATCCATCCGTGCTTGTAGTTGCATACATGAACCAATCATTCGTATTTCCATCCCAATTTAAACGTTTTATGTCACCTTCAGGAGTCAATATTGTCTTTGTAATAACTGAACTGTTGGTAGCTTCCCACTGATAATAGAATTCCTCCTGATTGAACACAAAATGATATCTGTAAAATGGGCTTGGCTTCAAAGCAGTAAGGCCAGTCCACCTAAGACCATTCCATCCTCCCAGCCTGTATATAACTTCTGAACCTTTTGTCTCAAATGTCTGTGGATATCCGTTAGTATTGAAGTAAATTTTATACTCACCAGGGGAAGGATCATCTATGCTTCTCCATGCTACCTGATACCACTCCATACCCGTTACTAAATTCTTACCGAATTTCATACCTGATAGTATCGTATCTCCAGGATAATCAAAACTTTGCCAAATGAAATTATTCAGGATGGCACTGGCAGTTTCATCTCTGATGATGAAATTCCCCGTATCTAATAGCTGTGCCACTGGCCTGCTCACAGATCTTGACGAGTTTGATGACCAAATAATGCTATTGGAGCTGTTGAAAAGCTGTAGGATTCCCTCGCTATGGACCCTTAGGATACCAGATGTATCCGTAAGTGGAGTCTCTCTGTTGGCAACCCATACAACTGCGTCATTTCCTTTTGATATCTTCTTGAACCATATACCCAAGAATCTGTTTCTCGAAGAATTGCTGGGCCTGAAAAACCCAAGCTCAAAGTCTCCATTAGCTGAAACAATGGTTTCACCATGTCTGATAGTTTGATTCACGGAGATGGTGTCTATAGCTATGGAAAGGCATAAGATAGAAAATAAAGTAGTTAAGCCAAGCAAGAATTTTGTACAGCCCTTCATAATATTCACCAAAAAAAAGAGGAAAGAATGTTTGTAGTTGAGGTGATGAAAATTTCTTGTCAGTTGGAGTTATTTTTTGATGATTGACTTGTCTTAGCAGTTACTCTTATAATTGTCCATCGGTCCCAAAATAAATAAATGAAATAATCATATTTTTCTTTTCATTGTTCTTAAAAATAGTTCAGTTTAAAAATGGCAATAATATCAATTTCAGAAAGGTACATGCAAATAAAGCATCATCCCTAAAAAATGATTTGTCAATTTAGATTATTCTTTGTTATAGGGGTAGTAGAATTCAGTATATGACTCCTTAAATTCTCCCCACCAACCCCCACCTCAAGAGATGGGAGTATTTTTTATGTTCAATTTTGCTTTTCAATCTTTTCCCACCAAAAGCGTGTCCTTTGAGGTGAAGACCAAGGTTGTATTTTGCTCATGCTATATTATGAAGATTAGTTCAAGTGGTTCACAAGTTGCTTTCAACATTACTATAGATTGTTTCATGATATTAACCTTAATAATTTATGCCTGTCGCCAGCTGGACATAAATTGTATTATTCTGTGTTACACAAAACTACATTACAAGAAAAACTGTCATACTTTTCTTTTTAGGTTTCCCACTGTGGGATACCTATGAGGACTTCGTACTACACCCACAAAAAAATCTCAAAATAATAGCAACAATTACGGAGCAGTATGTAATTTTAACAATATATAATGAAAAAGATGACATGTTAATTGAGTTTTTTTTTTTCTTTTTTCTTTTTGTGATGGAAAGAGTACATATATTATTTTCATTGGTCAGAAAAATTTGCCTTTTAGAAATGGGTCAAATGACTCTCAATCAAGGAACAAGCTTATTGCCCTTTTTCCATTTAATGCAGTGAGTAGACTCTGAAGTGGTCACAACTATTGTTCTGAAGTTGCATTGGGACAAATAATGCATGGAATTAATGCTACGGATAGCAAAATGTTCGTGAAATCAGGTACATAATCTTACTCATTCAATTCTTAAATAAGTGTTCATTGTTTCTTTTTTCAAAGAATTTGTAGACTTAAAAATAAAATAAAAATCCAGCACTTTGTGGTGGTACATATGCATATACAGTACTCCCTCCGTTCCAAGTAAGTTGGAACATTGATTTTGAAGTTGTAAAATTAAGGATACTAATATTATATTAAGAATGAAAGGTAGTGAGGAAGAGAGAGAATTAGTGGGGAAGGAAAGAGATGAGTGGAGAATAATGAGTGGTTGGGAGGAAGACAGAGATGGAGGATTATAAAAGTAATAAAAAGCTTCCATTTTTAGAATGTTGCAACTTAAGTGAAATGCCTTAAATGGCAAAATGTTGCAACTTACTTTTATATTTTTGTGAACACACTATGTCATTGCGAGTTCAAATCAGAACTTACCCTCACTATCCCAATAAAAACGTAATAAATGACTAAAAACCCAAATTAAGTAAATTCTTTGACTATGTCATAAATCTCAAATTTATCCCTCAACATTTAAATTTCAAACTAGGTGATAATATGTGAATATAAGTTAGTTTAATTAATTTGGTATAATAAGTTGTTTAACATGGAGATTTTACTCGTTAATGAATAACTTAAAATATATGTACTTGACTACCAAACAATCCCTGTAACCCTTAAGATATGACCTCTGTGATCTTAGTTTTGTCCTCCTGTGTCATTGTTTTCACTTGATGATATTCTTAATTAGTTGGTCAACCCAACATGATGACATTGGAGAATTTAAGATAAATCTTACTTTTTTACTCCATCCCATAATAAACCTAGAGTTTGTCCCTCCCAGAATAAATGTCATATTTCTAAATAAAGTAGTTTTGGTGCAATTTGATCACGCCATAAGCACTGTACAAAGAAGCAAAATGCATTTCTATAAAAAAATGATCAGTCAACTGCAACACTTATTATAGGATGGAGATATTAATTCCTATCACCACTTCCCATTTCCTTATATAACATACTTGGTCAATAAGATATTTATTCTGAAAGTGTGCGTGTCTAAATTTTTTTATACTGGGCCTATAATTTGGCAACTATTGTATTTCCTATATATTGACTTGACCCCAAGGACTAAGGAATACACTGTTACTAGTTTCTCTGAGTTGAAATATTCAAAACTGAAGACTTTTCAAGGAGCCCTTTTGTCCACATAAACCAGTACCACAAGGAGGGGGGGGGGGGGGGGGCATGACTTCTTCCTCAATAGACTGATGGTTATTCGCTGGGTCAAATACAGAAATGGAAACGCGTCTCAGGTCAAACAACATGGATACACATCTATAACTATATGTAATTATAGCCTGTTTGTACATGGAAGGGTGCATGACTCCTTTCCCGGTAATAGTTTGTCACATATCAATATGAGCAAGTCACTAGAAAAAGCCATTTTGTAGCCTATTGTAATTTGCCTCTCGTAAAGAAAGCACAGTAATGCATAAATCTGTTAAAACATAATACAGTGCTCCATGAATTATAAAAATATATAATAAATGTCGCCCTTTTTTGAATGTTACTACGAAGGAACTTTGAGTAATAAATTTTGGTTGATTTAATTATACTAATAAAATTGTAAAACTTGTTATTGAGACACTAATTTAAGTACTATCAATAACAAATTTAAATTTTCATTAGAATGATTACATTAACTTAAAATTATTGCTCAAAGTTCCTTCGTACTAACGTACAAAAAAAGGCGACATTTATTCCGGGACAGAGGTATGTACAAGATTTTACTTGCCTTCTTGATTACTTTATTACATAGTAATACATATGTTATCTACTTGATATTCCGTGATATATAGTTTCTCACGTTTATCTAGGTTCCAGCATTGTTATTGTTAGTCCGCACTTAGAGAGGGAACTTCCTTCATCAAATGACACATCTGCTCCATTGGAGTTGGTTTCCATATAGAAACCTGGTTCTTTAGGTTGAGGCAATATTGCACCTTCGTTGTTCAGCATGAATACTACGGAGGACATTGTTGGTCTGTCTTTTGGGAACTTTTGAATGCACAATAGACCGACTTGAATAAATCTTAGCACATGAGATTCCACATATGAATCCTCCAAACATGCATCAACTAGCTCCATGGCCTTCCCTTCCTTCCACAGCAACCATGCCTGAAATAAAATAAATATATTAGGATGGCTGTTTACATCAAAGCCGCAGATGTCTGGGTGTGTGTTTGTGTCTACATACATACATACATACATACACGTATATTTGAGAGAGGAAGAGGGTGGAAGTGCTTTAACGTAATACTCCCCCTGTCTCATTTTGTTTGGACACATTCGATTTTTGGTGGTTCACACAAATGAACTTTGACCAAACACTAATGTTAATCTGGTCATCCTAATGAAATTCTAAAAATTGTTATTTATAAATCACTTGGGGATCTATCAATAACAATTTTTAAAGTTTCACTAGGATGATGAAATTGAGTGATTTATCATTTTTTTTTTTTAAAGTTTCACTACGATAATGAAATTTATATTAATGTTTGGTCAAAGTTTACTTGTGTTTGCTATTTAAAGTCAAATATGGCCAAACAAAATGAGATGGAGGAATATATGCTTACATGTCCCAAAAGGCTATGATGGTGATCTGGGTTACGATATTTGCTGTTTTTTTCTCCACTCACTAACTCTATCAATAGCACACCAAAACTGAACACGTCAGATTTGACAGAATATTTCCCGCGAACTGCATACTCCGGGGACATATAGCCACTGCATGAAACTAGAGCTATCAACACGAGCCAAAAAGTATTTAAGTCTTATCTGTAAAATCTCTTAAGGGACTTACTATGTTCCAATAATGCGGCGCGTTCTTCCTTCACCTTGATCCCCTCCTACGATTCTTGCTATGCCGAAATCTGAAATTTTGGGGTTCACCTCACTATCTAGCAAGACATTGCTTGCTTTTAGATCCCTATGGATAATTCTTAATCTTGAGTCATAGTGAAGGTAGAGAAGTCCCTTTGCAGTACCGATAGCTATCGCTACACGATGTTCCCATGTGAGTAACACTTTCTTTTCGTTATCTGCAATACATATCCATCCCATTAATATTTGTTTTTTATTTTTATAATATAGTACTCTGCATTTTGAGTGGGCACATCAACAGAGAAATGCTGCAAGTTTTACCAAAAATGAAATTGTCCAAGCTTTTGTTAGGCATATACTCATAAGCTAGCATCCGCTCCTCTCCTTCTAGGCAGCAGCCAATAATCTTTACAAGATTCCGATGTTGAAGTTGGGAAATCAAAAGAGTTTCGTTCTTAAATTGTTCAAGGCCCTGCCAGGAGCTGTGTGAGAGTCTCTTCACTGCAATCTCTTGCCCCGTTAATAGCTTACCCTACAATATGTTAGCATGGCTCTAATTACTTTTCATATCATGAACAATTAAAGTGTACAGATCTCACATAGACAGGAAGTTCCTCATGTCAATGGATTTAGTTTGTTTGTTCAATTTTTACCTTATAAACTGGTCCAAATCCACCCTCTCCAAGCTTATTGTCGATTGAGAAGTTGTCAGTAGCTTTAAGTAGTGTAGATAAGCTCAACAATGGCAGCTCCATGCTTTTGGTCTGGCTTTCATCGCTGTATTCTTCTTTGACATCTCCACCCATATTCCCTGATAAAGCATTTAAACGTAATTCTAGCAACATATTTTATACATTTATGTGTAATTCGCTTAACATGATAACCATTTAGTAGAGATGCACTCCTTTGATCTCCTGAACCAGTGATTAGATGGTTAGTACTTGCTTTTTATTGCAAGTATGAATGAAATATAAGAATTTCGGGCCGTGGTAGATGTGCGGGAAAATAATTTAGGAATTTATGTTCTTATAAAATAGAATGGTGATTCAAGTATTTGAGATTCATACCTGTTTTCTTCAGCTTCCTTGTCTTGAATACACGCCACAGCCATAAGCCTACTCCTATGGTTAGTAGTAGTAGCACAGACATGAATATGATGATTATTACTCTTCTTTTTGAGCTAAAGCCCTGATGAACCTTCACTGCAATGACACAAATTAGTCATTAGTTCAAGCTGCTACTCTTAAGACTCGAAATATTTAAGAATTAAGTTGACTTCACATTATTGTTATTTTCTGTTTTACTTAATGTTGTCTCTTACTCTTTGCTAGGTACAATGAAGCCTTTATCTTGAAGCTCAACAGTGCATTGCAAATTATAGGTAACACAGTTGATCTCTACCTCACGAAGCTGATTAAGTGGCAAGTAAAATTGCCGACTCACTTTGCATGCATTCCCCGAAACAATGTCTGAAAAATGTTCATATTTACACTCTTGATCAAGAGAAAATTTGAAATTTTTTTTGGACATTCATTTTGGGACGGAGGTAGTATTAGTGTTGTTCTTTCCTGTTTTTTCCTTTCCATTTTGGTCTGAAGAAACATCCATGAGGAATCTGTAGGAAATTAGCTTGTCCTTTTTCATAATAACTAAATTAGCAAAGAAATTCACATACCTAACTGTGAGGCAGCCATTCTTATGTACATATCTTGCCCACCTTCCGGAAACTCTCTGATATCCATCAGCTCTCCAAACCATAATAAGCAACCACTCCCACTTCCACTTATATCCAAATTGCTATAAGCAGTGCAAGAACAGTTGTTCTTGCACATCGTCTTACATTCCGCAAGGGTCATGCTCCAGTTGTACCATGATTTCCTTGTGTCTGGCAGTTTCACTCTGACATATTTCCGAAACCCTTCTCCACTTTCACAATCCAAGTCCACCTTACGCTTACACCCACTAGTCCAATCTGCCCTTTTCCACTCTTCTTGATTTGTTGGTTCAAATCCTTCCATACACCCACAAGCAGGGGAGTTCTCAATGTTACAGCTCCCATATGGACCACACAGTGCATAACTGGCACAATTATCTTGCATTGGAGTTGAGTACATGAACCAATTTTGGGTACGATCATTCCAATTCAAGCGTTTCAGTTCACCAGCTGGAGTCAACCTTGACTCTGAAATAACTGAAATGTTAATAAGATCCCATTTATAGTATATCTCCTTCTGAGTGAAGACATTTTCGAAGGTATAAATTGGGTTTGACTTCAAACTGGCCATGCCAGTATACCTTAGACCATTCCATCCACCAATCCTGTATTGCATATCCGAACCTGTCTTCTGAAATATCTGTGGGTACCCATCCAAATCGTAGAAAACTGTATACTCCCCTGGGGAAGGATCGTCTACAGCCTTCCATGATAACATCGACCTCTGTATTCCCGTTACAAAGTCAGTACCAAACTTCACACCTGGCAAAATCGTATCTCCAGGATAATCAAAACTTTGCCAGATGAAAGTTCTGGGACGGACACTTTCCTCCTTGATGACTAGATTTCCGGTGTCTAAAAGCTGTGCCACTGGCTTATTTGCAGATGCCGATGAGTTTGATGACCAAATTATGCTACTGGAGCTGTTGATAAGCTGTAGAATCCCCTCGCTGCTGACCCTTAAGATGCCAAGTGTGTCTGTAAGTGGGGCCACTCTGTTGGCTACCCATACAACTGCCTCATTGCCACTTGATATCTTCTTGTACCATATCCCCAAGTATCGATTTTCTGAAGCGTTGCTGGGCTTAAAAAACCCGAGTTCAAAGTACCCACCAGCTGAAACAATGGTTTCACCATCTTTCATGGTTCCATTGGCAGAAATGGTGTCTATTCCGATACAAACTGTTGAGCTAGATAGTAAACTAGTTAAGCAAAACAACAGAGTAACAGACTTCATGTTTACAGTCACAATATTTGCATATGCAGACATATTTAGGATCGAGTTTGTATTATCTTTTTAGCCTATTTTAGTATCACATTCAATCACATTTTGAAAATTTGAAAGTCAACTCTAATATCACAATCCATTGTGTTTTTTGTGCTAGGAAAGAGACCAAATTAGCCTGTCCTTTCTATTCATAATTTAATACTAACAGAAGTTGTTGATGGGAGTTAATACTAGTTAAGCAGCAGCCATAGTTATGAAGACTGAAGGCCCCTCTTTGCCCTTGTTCATGAACATGTCTCTTTCTACCAATAAATCTATAGAGACAAATTGTGATCTGTTGAGTCATTCAACTTAGTACCAGAAAGCAATATGAAATAAGGATTCGTTAGAAGCGTTAGGTTTTATGTAATCCTTAAATTAATACACTTAAAAACTTCAGTTAACCAACTAATGATATCTTTCCCATCTCAAAATAAAATGTTCAATTTTGCTCTTAACTAAAAACAAATTTAGGCATTCATTTTAAAACTGAGTTAGCACTAATATTAAAGATTGCCCAATATCAATGTTACTTGACTAGCTTACTTGATGTTTGTCAATGTTACATTGGGGACCATTAAACTGTTGGTCATACATAAAGTATTCGCTATCGTATACTCCCTCTGTCCCATAATAGTGTGCACAATTTTTTATTTTTTTTATGTCCCATTGATAGTTTCCACTTTTTTAAAACAAATTTTTTTTGATACTTCTTTATTCAATGATACCCACTTGTCATACTCACAACAACTTTCTACTACTATTCCTTGACTCACTGTCTCTCTCCTACCTCACTTTTCATACTCAACACATAATCAATTACTAATTTTGTAAAAGATATATACTTGTTGGAAATTGGTATAGAAAATTAGGTTTGACCTAACTTTGACCAAAATTCCAAGAGTTTTCATTATATGAAAATAAATTTAAGTGCAAATAATTAATTTACGTTCGGAGTAGATTAACGTGGTATATTTATTTTCTCAACTAATTTCGGGTGAACGAAAAATTAATGCCTAAAGTAAGCAACTTAAATTAATCCCTGCACTATAGGTGTTTGAAAAAATGTCTGTAGAATTAGATTTTTTTTTTGTCCCATTTCCAGTAAGCTTTTGTCTATTCTCAATTCTAAGACATAGCCTATACTACATATGATACATTAGATACAGAAACTACGCATCAGCATGAAATATTTTTAATTAAGGATGCTAATAGGGGATGGTTATGGGTTTGGTAATCTCAAATAGCTCAGAACTCCCTATCTTTGAACAGGACTTTTTTAAAAAACTTAAATCTGATGAAGTGAGTCAAGTGGCATGAAGAACCCCTAAAACTCCAACAATCATCATCCATACTGCTGAGCTTATCCAGCACCTTTTACAGTGTCCAGGTGTTACCTCCAACAAGATGGTAAGGAGTAAAATCCTGGACATTGTCAGGTTCTAACTTTATCAATTGTTATCAGTCTGTCATTCCTTCGAACGGAATGTCTGTTGTATTTGTCACTTTCATCTACCTTCAGGCATTGTTGTTGTTACTTCACTACATGTTATGTCTGCGTCAGTGGAGCTGCTGTCCATATAGAATCCTGGTTCTTTAGGTTTAGCAAATATTGCAACTTCATTGCTCAACATGAAAACTATGGAGGACATTGTTGGTCTGTCTTTCGGAAACTTTTGAATGCACAAAAGGCCGACTTCAATGCATCTCAATGCTTGAGATTCAACACATGACTCCTTTAAATTTGCATCAAGAAACTCCAAGGCATTGCCTTCCTTCCACAATAACCATGCCTACAAGAAAAGAAAAGATATGCATATATTTGTTTCAAACGAGAAGTGAGAAAGAAATGGGTATGTTGTGTGCATAGGAATTATGTATGCGTTTGATAGATAGATAGATAGATAGAGGGATACACACACACACACACACACACACACACACATATATATATATATATATGTATATATAGGTAGGTGCTCAAATGAGAACCTAAATATCGTGAGAACCGTGAGAACTTGGATACATTAGGTTTTTACCTAATGTATCCAATGGTTCACTTAGATACGTTGGATACATTACTTGGATACATTAGGTAAAAACTAATGTATCCAATGGTTCACTTGGATACATTGGATACATTACTTGGATACATTAGGTTCTTACCTAATGTATCCAAGTTCTCACGGTTCTCACGATATTTAGGTTCTCACAGGAGCACGACCCTATATATATATATATATATATATAGAGAGAGAGAGAGAGAGAGAGAGCGAATTAATATAGTTGAACATACTTACGTGTCCCAAAAGGCCATGATTGTGATCTGGATGATTATATTTTGTGTTCTTTTTTCCAGTGACTATCTCCATCAAAAGCACCCCAAAACTGAAGACATCTGACTTCTCAGAAAATTTCCCATGAATTGCATACTCAGGGGACATGTAACCACTGCATGAAACTAAAATTATTTAACAGGACCGAAAATGGTAAATCCTTGAATGAATATGATTGATAATTATTGGAACTTACTATGTTCCGATAACATGCTTTGTTCTTCCTTCGCATTGATCCCCTCCGAAAATTCGTGCTGTGCCAAAATCTGAAATTTTTGGTTTCAGGTATCTGTCTAGTAAAATGTTACTGGCCTTGAGATCCCTGTGAATAATTCTTAGTCTGGAGTCATGGTGAAGGTAGAGAAGCCCTTTTGCTATACCGATAGCTATTTCAATGCGATGTTGCCATGTGAGAGTCTCTCTCTTTTCCTTTTCTGCCATCAACATAAATTATCTGTCAGACTTATTATTTTCTCCAGGAATACTCTACATTGTTAAGTTACCATATCAATTGAGAAATGCTGAAAATCTGACCGAAAAGGAAGCTGTCCAAGCTTTTGTTTGGCATATACTCGTAAGCTATCATCCTCTCTTCCCCTTCAAGGCAACATCCCAAAATCTTGACAAGATTACGATGTTGAAGTTTAGAAATTAATAGAATTTCGTTCTTAAACTCCTGAGTACCCTGACAGGAGTTAATTGAGAGCCTCTTGATGGCGATATCTTGTCCTGTTAACAACATTCCCTACAACATTTAAGCAATTTTAAGCACCTTACTTTTGATATCATGATTTATCAAAGAATATAATATCCAATACAGGGAGTAGTTCTGCTAGCAGTGTGGCACATTATGTTCCATGTTTTTTCATGAAGCTGGATGCATTTTGCACTTCTCTAACAGCAGCGTTGTTGATTTTATAGTTTCTGGACAAATGAATAAGTGTTATCGTGTTGTTTTTTAATGTAATATTTCACTTTGTATCAAATGGAAGGCCTGGCTTTCACATCACCCTAAGTAAACTGACTTAGTAACTTGTTTTTATGGATGCTTCTTCTTGCATTCAAACTTTTGCCTACGCTCATGCGTGGTTATCAAACCTGAAATGGGTCATTGATCACATGTTTTGTAGTGTTTTCTTATAAGATCGTATGATTTGTAATACCTGATTAAAATTACTCCATGATTATATCTTTAAATTTGAGTTCTTGGTATTTTTGTGTGCAGGGGATGTGGACCATTAGCATGGCCGTTGCCTTCGGCCCCCCAAAAGATTTACTTTGGATCCCTAAATTTACTACACCCATTTTTAATAATAGGTCCCAAAGGCCAGCTCTATTTAGCAGCAACCCAAATGCCCAGCCCAATGTCAGAAAGACCAGCCCTTGGCTTCCCGTTTGACTTTTAAATTGCATCTTATCATTTCACTCATTCACATGTACAGAATTGAAAAAAGACGTGTCCTAGCCTGATTTTGTAGTATTTTGTTTAATTTTCCAGCCATCTCTAGGGTTTTTAGATCATTGATTCAAACATTTGAATATTAGGGATTTTGAAATTTGTTTCAATTTTGATTCATAATTATTACTCTCTCCGTCCCAAAATTGGGGTCCAAAATACTCAATTTACTTTTGATTAAGAGCAAATTTGATTTTTTTTTTGGACATTCATTTTGGGACAGAGTTAGAGTTTTGAATTGATTGTTCCAATAGTTTTTGGTTCTAAAAACACACTCCAAAAATGAGGGTGCGGCCCCAAATCTCATGGGACCGGCCTGACCGTCAGCTCAAGCATTCTATCATGTGTGTGCGCCTATGTTATTTGAATATCTGTATAATCATCACCTTGTAAACTGCTCCAAATCCACCCTCTCCAAGCTTATTTTTTATTGAAAAGTTGTCGGTAGCTTTAAGTAATGTAGCTAACTTAAACAATGGCAACTCCAAGTCTTCATTCTGGCTTCCATTGTGATATTGTCTGACACCTCCATCCAGGCTCCCTGACAAAGCAATTGAACTTTATTTTGACAATAGAGCTTCCATGACTAATTGCGTGATTTGACTAAAATTCAGTACACTGTACTTCATGACCACTTGGTGGAAAACCATCTGGTCATACAAGAAGATGATGTGTTGTGAAAAAGAAATTGAGTGATCAATATTTAAGTACATGGGATGAGATTGAGAATTAATATGAGGAGATGCACTACTCATGCTGTCTATAATTAAACTTGTCATCTTTGAATGAAAACTAGTACTCCCTCTGTCTCAAATTGATAGTCCCGTTTGTCTTTTCTAACATTTTAAGTTACATTGTAAGTTTTGAAAATTTAGTGATTTTGAAGCCTAATTTTGGTAATGGGACTAATTTTCTGGGACAAGATGGAGAAATGGGACTATCATTTTAGGACTGAGGGAGTAATTGAATTAAGTATTGAGATCTGTTACCTTTTCTCTTCAGCTTTCTTTGCCTGAATATGTACAGCAGGAATGATCCTAGCAGTACGACTGTGGCTGCTATTACAGGTATGGCAATTTTCACTTGTTTCAGAATCTTCGAGTCTTTCCCTGTAAAGTCAAAACCACAGTGTATAGAAGTTCTCAAATAAAACAAAAAATGACATTTTAAAGCAGCAATAAAACATGGCTATTAGTTTATAACTGGCCATGTAACAGCCTCTTGATTCTTAATTTTTCTAATTACCTTGTGTACTAACTGTAATCAGTTCCGATGCTGCAATTCTTATATAAATATCTTGTCCTGCATTAACAAAGTCTCTCATATCCAACAGGTCACTGAACCAAAGTACACATCCACTTCCGTCCCCTCTGACATCTGCATTTGCATAAGCTGTACAAGAGCAGTTTTTCTTGCACAGGTGCCGACATTCCTGAAGGCTCAAGCTCAGGTTATACCAAGAGTGCTGTGTATCAGGTAATTTCTTGTTTGTATACTTTCGGAAGCCTTCCCCCTCCTCACAATTCAAAGGTGTGACACATCTACACCCTTGAGTCCAATCTCCCAAATTCCACTGTTCAGGGAATCTTGGCTCAAATCCCTCCAAACATCCGCAAGGAGCGTTGTTAGTTTTACAGCTAGAATATACTCCACATAGTCCGTACAGGTCACATCTATCAGCTGGTGAATTCCAGTAAACTACCCATTCTTGGCTACCCTCGACCCATAACAATTGCTGTCTTTCGCCGCTGTGGCCCAAGAAAAGCCTCGTAACAACCGAACTGTTGATCAGATGATACTGGTAATAGATTTCTTTATCATTTAACACAAACTCAAAAGTGTAGACTGGGTTTGATCTCGCTGAAGGCTCTCCACTGAAAAATAAACCAGTCCATGGTCCTTCCCTGAACGTTATTTCTGAACCTCGCCCCACAAGCATTTGTGGATATCCACTGGTAAGAACCCAATCTGAAACATTGCCAGGGGAAGGATCGAGATCACTCTTCCATTGTACAAAGTGTCTGTCGATGCCCTTAACCAAGTCGCTCCCAAACTTCTGTCCTGGTAGAAGGGTGTCTGCTGGAAAATCAAAACTTTGCCAAATAAAATTATCTGGGTTGTTGTCGTTTTCATCTCTGATGACAAGATTACCAGTATCCAGTAGCTGCACCACTGGATTCCGTACAGTCCCAGATGAGTTTGATGTCCAAATTAGGCTGTTTTAGCATTTTGAATTCCCAGAATTCCATCAGGGCTTAGTGTTAAAAAGCCTAAGGTATTAGTAATTGGAGTCTCTCTGTTGGCAACCCACACAACTGTGCCAGTTGCTAGTTTCTTATACCATATCCCAACGTATCTTCTTGTAGTTGAACTGTCAGGACTGAAGAAACCCATCTCGAAACTGTTGTCAGACGAAATAATGGTATCACCATCTCTGATGGTTTGATCTGCAGTTATGTTGTCTACTGCAGTACAAGTTGTGAATATAGCTGCAGAGCAAAACAATAACATGGTAAAGTGAAAGCCTTCCATTGGCATGTAGTGCTCTCTTGCTTTTCAGGCGAGGTATTATGAATGCTTTATTACAGACTGCGCAACACAAGTTTGAAAATACTTCAACTTGATCCAAGAGTTGACTTCTGGTGAAGGTAATCACATGTTTATATTCGAAAGCCTTCTTAGTTTATTCTTCCTCTTTCTGTAGAAGAAGATCAACTCTCAACTGCCAAATTGGGAATATGAATTTGATTTCAAGGAATGAGTTTTACTTGTTGGTACATCTTTTGTACCATGGTAAATTGCTCTAAAACTATTTTCCTATTTAGAATTGCGTCACTTATTTTGGAATAAACCAAAAATGAAAAAGTGTGACGTTTATTATGAGATAGTAGTAGGCCCAAAAGGAATATGAAGTCTTTAGGGTATTAACATAAATAATGCATAAGGTAGTTACATAACTCCACTACCTACTACAGTATTTAGAATATATCCCCTTTCTCTTTGCAAGTTGCAAGTATACTTAATGATTTGGTAGGACGCCTTTCCCGTTGCCCCATCCCGACTTTTTCTGCTCAGACTGAGTTGATTGCTGGCTGGAATCAACTCCTTGGTTCTACTTGCAGTTATTTTAGATTTAAAATTTCTCCATAAAATTGAGGTATAACTTCTTTTTTTCCTTTTTTGTGAGACAGGTTGTTAACTAATTCTTGTATTTACATTTGGTTGATAGGCCTAACTGGGAGCATAACATATTTCTCCTCCGTTTCACATAAAATAACCTTTTATTTATGATCTTGATTAAAATAATAATAATATAACATTCATTTTCAAACGGAGACAATACATTTTTATATGGTCAAATGGTGTATAGAGAAATTAGGGCTGCTAATGCCCCCACAAAGAACTTTTTAATTAACAATTATAAATGGTAGTCGTAACAATGACATTTTAATCCTAAAAATAATCTTACCCCTGCTGACCCAGAAAACAATTGGTTTATCCAAACATGTTTGTTATCACACCAAGCTCGAAATTCAAATATTTTGAACTTGATTCCGCAAATTTGGGGGGGGGGGTGTGTGTGTGTGTGTGTGTGTTTCTGTCCAGTTATAGCTGAAGGGGACAAAAGGTAGTTTATGACACTTCCCGTTAGTCAAACGGTCTTGTTCTTTTCCCTCTAACTGTCTTCTCAAACCTTTTTGTCCAACGGGTCGACCCATCCATCAAATCTTCGTTCACATGCTAGACATTTGAAACCCCACCTGTTCGTATGTCAAATAATTGTTGCCTTTTCCGGATTCACTCTGGAATCCCAATCCAGTTCCTCACTGTCAGCAGGTTATTTTTGTGTTTTTCTACCGAATTGATACCAACTTTTATCATGCTTAATTTCCTAAATTGTGTGTACAATTTTTCAGTTAGTACATCAAATAGTTAAAAATTGTTTGCTTGCATTGAGTTGAAAAACCTCTCAACTGTTAGTTTCCTTGCACATTAGTTGTTTAAAGGAAAAATTGCATTCAAAGTCACCCAGATGAGTGGTTTTGATCACTCGACTCATTTTTATTGCATTGAATAGCTTATACTAATTTTTTCGTGCATCCATGATCACTAGGACTAACGACATCCAATTTTTTTCGTTAATTTGTCATGTGCAATTCACATGACTAAATTTTGAAGGGTAAAATAGGAAACTACTAATTTTTAACTGTGTTAAAATACTCATTTGGTCACTGACTATAAGACTTTTTTGTTTTGATCACTATCACTTTTAATTATTTGTTTCCATCACTTAAAAGTTAAATATGTATCATGTCATCTTTTTATCTGAAATTCATCCGTTTTCTTGTTAAATTTATTACAAATAGTCTATTTTTAATTGCATTTGCCATTTTCACCACCATTGCAACGAACGACCATCATCAAGTCCACCACCTCCGTCAGTGCCACCACAACTGCCACCGTCAAACTGCCATCTCATCCATATTTTTTGTGAGGCATATTTACAAGCTCTTGCTTCCAAATTCAAATTTTTTACAAAAAATGAAATCCAAGCAGAAAATTGGAGATGGGGAGATAAACAAGGAGGATAGATCTGATAATAAAATCAGATATGGGCTTGAAATTCAACCTGTAGAAATAACAAAACTGCAGAAATCGATTTGAAATTCAAAATCGATCATAGCAAATAACAGATCTGCAGAAATCAATTTGAAATTCTAGCAGAAAATCGGAGCTTCAGTCTGCTGAAACGAGGTCAAATAGAAGCTCATTTTTTTGGGGACGCCAGCAGACGACAGAGGGGAAGGGAGGTGAGGATGGGGGCTGTGATTGGAGGAGAGAATATGGCGAGGTGGGGGAGGAGAGAAGGGGGAGGGGTGGTGGGAGATGGGGAAGCCGGAGGTGTTGAGGGGATTTGTAGTTATACAAAACAGAGTCTAATAAATCAGATATTTCAACTGGAAGAATGTGCTCTATAGACGCCAGCAGTACGCATTTCGTACGCATTGTGAAATAGAAACATCATGAATAAGCACCTATAGAGTACATTCTTCCAGTTGAAATATCTGATTTATTAGACTCTGTTTCTATAACTACTAATCCTCCATGCACTATAGGTGTTTGGAAAAATGTCAATGTGTAAAATTAGAAGCAATTTTTTGTCCCATTTCCAGTTTGCAATGCCTAGCTCTGAGATTCTTAGTGTTACTTTCTTTTCAGACTCCTTAGCATGGCAAGACTACCCGTTGAATATGCTGGGAGATACGAGTTTTTGAAGAGATTTTGATGTGTAAATCATCACTGGTGGTAACCTTTTGTCAGCTCTCAATTCTAAAACATAGCCCATACTATATATGATGCATTAGATACACAAACTGCACATCTGCATGAAATGTTTTTAATTAGGGAGGCTAGTAGGTGATGGTTGTAGGTTTGGTAATCTCGGATAGCTCATAACTCCCTATCTTTGAACCAGAATTTATTTCAAACTAAGTGAGTCAAGTGGTGTGAAGAACTCCTAAAACTCCAACAATCATTCATCCATACTGTTGAGATTATCCAGCACCTTTTACAGTGTCCGGTCCTTACCTCCAATAAGATTGTAAGGAGTAAAAATCTGAACATTGTCAGGTTTTAACTTTATCAGTTGTTATCAGTCTGTCATTCATTCCTTCATACAGAATGTCTGTTGAATTTGTTTCTTTCATCTACCTTCAGGCATTGTTGTTGTTACTTCACTAGATGACATGTCTCCATCAGTGGGGTGGCTGTCCATATAGAATCCTGGTTCTTTAGGTTTAGCCAATATTGCACCTTCATTGCTCAACATGAAAACTACTGAGGACATTGTTGGTCTGTCTTTCGGGAACTTTTGAAGGCACAAAAGGCCGACTTCAATGCATCTCAATACTTGAGATTCAACACATGACTCCTTTAAATTTGCATCAAGAAACTCCAAGGCATTTCCTTCCTTCCACAATAACCATGCCTAAAAGAAAGATAATATGTGCACTTATTTTTTTAAAATGAGAAGCAAGGAATAAATGGGTGTGCTGTGTGCATATAAATTATGTATGGCTTTGATAGATAGAGGGAGAGGAAGAGAGAGAGAGAGAGAGAGAGAGTTAATTTAGTAGAACATACTTACGTGTCCCAAAAGACCATGATTGTGATCTGGATGATTATATTTTGTGTTCTTTTTTCCACTCACTATCTCCATTAAAAGCACCCCAAAACTGAAGACATCTGACTTCATAGAAAATTTCCCATGAATTGCATACTCTGGGGACATGTACCCACTGCGTGAAACTAAAATTATTTAACAGGATGGAAAATGGTAAATCCTTAAATGCATATGATTGATAATTTTTGAACTTACTATGTTCCAATAACATGCTTTGTTCTTCCTTCGCATTGATCCCCTCCAAAAATTCGTGCTGTGCCAAAATCTGAAATTTTTGGTTTCAGGTCTCTGTCTAGTAAAATGTTGCTGGCCTTGAGATCCCTGTGAATAATTCTTAGTCTGGAGTCATGGTGAAGGTAGAGAAGCCCTTTTGCTATACCGATAGCTATTTCAATGCGATGTTGCCATGTGAGAGTCTCTCTCTTTTCCTTTTCTGCCATCAACATAAATTATCTGTCAGACTTATTATTTTCTCCAGGAATACTCTACATTGTTAAGTTACCCTATCAATTGAGAAATGCTGAAAATCTGACCGAAAAGGAAGCTGTCCAAGCTTTTGTTTGGCATATACTCGTAAGCTATCATCCTCTCTTCCCCTTCAAGGCAACATCCCAAAATCTTGACAAGATTACGATGTTGAAGTTTAGAAATTAATAGAATTTCGTTCTTAAACTCCTGAGTACCCTGACAGGAGTTAATTGAGAGCCTCTTGACGGCGATATCTTGTCCTGTTAACAACATCCCCTACAACATTTAAGCAATTTTAAGCACCTTACTTTTGATATCATGATTTATCAAAGAATATAATATTCAATACAGGGAGGAGTTCTGCTAGCAGTGTGGCACATTATGTTCCATGTTTTTCATGAAGCTGGGTACATTTTGCACTATTTTAACAGCATTTTTTCCTGTTTTTATAGTTGCTGGACAAGTGTGTTCTCATGTTGTTTTTTGGTCTTTCATTTTGTGTCAAATAGTTTCCTTAACTTTCACTTCGCCATGAGTTGTAAACTTACATTGTCATTTGTTTATATGGATGCTTCTTCTTGCATTCAAAGTTTTGTGTACACTCATATGTGGTTATCAAACTTGAAAGGGGTCAATGATCACATGTTTGTAGTTTTTTTTATTTTTTTAATAAGATCACATATTTTATATAACCTGCTTAAAATTATAAGATTATATCTTAACTTTGATTATTGATAACTTTGTGGGCAAGGGATGTGGACCATTAGCATGGTCGACCCTATTATAAGTCCTGTGATGCTGTTGCTACCCCCCCCCCCCCCCCCAAACGACTAGCAACTTTGGGGTCCCAAATTTACTACACCCAATATTTTTAATAGGTCCCAAATCCCAATCCATATGCCATCTCAATTTAGCAGCAACCCAATGCCAAAAAATGATTAGCTCGCTAGCACAAATGCCCAGCCCAATGTCAGAAATACCAGCCTTGGCTTTCAGTTTGATCTTTGAAATTGCAGCTCACCATTTCACTCATTCACACGTTCAGAAAAGCAAAAGCCATGTCCTAGCCCCTGAGATGAAGTAAAAGAGAGAGAGAATGACGAAAGGAGCGGACTAAGCCAAGATGACGTGTACAGAAGTCACAGAACGACTACTACTTGCGACTCCTCCTCCAGCGGTAAGCGTTGATTTTGTAGTATTTTGTTTAATTTTCCAGCCATCTCTAGGGTTTTTGTGATCATTGATTTAAACATTAGAATATTACTCCCTCTGTCCCTAAATGAGTGTCCAAATTTCATTTTAAGGGACACTGAAAATCTCAACTTTTTGAACAATTTGGTAACAACGATTCATAAATAATCTTGTAATCTCCTTTTCAAACCTTTAATTTTGCACGTATAAAGAAACCGGTGAAATTTTTTTCGAAAAAAAACGTTTAGGGAGAAAGTTATGTTCGAAAAAGACACTCATTTAGGGACAAAGATTTCTTGAAAATGGACACTCATTTAGGGACAGAGGGAGTAGGATTTTTTAAAATTTGTTTCAGTTTGATGCATTTAGCTGGGCTGTTTAGGCTCGAAAGTCGATTATTCTATTTTTATTCATGATTTTCCTTCTAAATTTGCTAGAACAAAAGTGTTTGAATAGAATTGTACTAGCATATTTGAATAGAATCTTGTAATAGCATACTCCCTCCGTTCCACCTCACTTGACACCCAAGAGGTGGGCACAATAACTAAGAAAAAAGAATAAAATAAAGAAAATGTGTGGTAAAAAATGAAGAGAGAATGAGTGGTGTAAATAGTAGTGTTAGTTGAATAAATTGAGTGGTGGAAAATGAAGAGAGAGAATGAGTGGTGGGGTAAAGTGAATATAAAATTATAAAAAATAGGTTATTTTGGGAAGTGTCAAGTGAGCTGGGACGGACCAAAATGGAAATAAGTGTCAAGTGAGCTGGGACGGAGGGAGTATAATGTTTTAATCGGAACAAAATAGTCATAGTTATTTCTCCCTCCGTCCCAAAATGAATGTCCAAAAAAATTTCAAATTTACTCTCGAGTAAGAGCAAATTTGGAATTTTCGGGACATTCATTTTGGGACGGAGGTAGTAGTTTTGTGCTGATCGTTCCACTATTTTTTGGTTTTAAAAACACATACTCCAAAATGAGGGTGCAGCAGATAGTAGGCTTTGGGCCCAAATCTCATGGGACTGGCCTGACCATCAGCTCAAGCATTCTATCATGTGTGTGTGTGCGTGTTGTTTCTATGTTTGTATAATCATCACCTTGTAAACCGCTCCAAATCCACCCTCTCAAAGCTTATTGTTGATTGAAAAGTTGTTGGTAGCTTTAAGTAATGTAGCTAACTTAAACAATGGCAACTCCAAGTCTTCATTCTGGCTTCCATTGTGATATTGTCCGACACCCCCATCCAGGCTCCCTGACAAATCAATTGAACTTTATTTTTGACTATAGAGCTTCCATGACTAATTTCATGATTTGACTAAAATTCAGTACACTGTACTTCGTGACCACTTGGTGGAAAACCACCAGATCATACAATAAGATGAAGTTTAGTGAAAAAAAAAATTGAGACTGAGAATTAATATGAGGAGATGCACTACTCATGCTGTCTATAATTAAACATGTCATCTTTGAATGAAAACTAGTACTCCCTCCGTCCCTAATTGATAGTCCCGTTTGACTTTTCAAATATTTTAACGTTATATTGTAAGTTTTGTCAATTCTGTGATTTTGAAGCCTTAATTTTGGAAATTGGACTATTATTTTAGGATAGAGGGAGTAATTGATTCAAGTACTGATATCTGTTACCTTTTCTCTTCAGCTTTCTTTGCCTGAATATGTACAGCAGGAATGATCCTAGTAGTATGACCGTGGCTGCTATTACAGGTATGACAATTTTCACTTGTTTCAGAATCTTCGGTTCTTTCCCTGTAAAGTCAAAACCACAGTGTATAGAAGATTCTCAAATAAAATCAAGAAATACCGTTTAAAGCAGCAATAAAACATGGCTATTATTAGTTTCTAACTAGCTATGTAACGGACTCTTGATTCTTAATCTTTCTAATTACCTTGTGTATTAACTGTAATCAGTTCTGAGGCTGCAATTCTTATATAAATATCTTGTCCTGCATTTACGAAGTCTCTCATATCCATCAACTCACTGAACCAAAGTACACATCCACTTCCGTCCCCTCTGACATCTGCATTTGCATAAGCTGTACAAGAACAGTTGTTCTTGCATAGCTGCTTACATTCCTCAAGGCTCAAGCTCAGGTTATACCATGAATGCTGTGTATCAGGTAATTTCTTGTTTGTATACTTTTGAAAACCTTCCCCCACCTCACAATTCAAAGGTGTGACACGTCTACACCCTTGATTCCAATCTCCTAAATTCCACTGTTCAGGGAATCTTGGCTCGAATCCTTCCAAACATCCACAAGGAGCATTGCTAGTTTTACAGCTAGCATACCCTCCACAGAGTCCGTACCGGTCACATCTATCAGCTGGTGAACTCCAGTAAACTACCCATTCTTGGCTACTCTCGACCCACAATAATCGTTGTCTTTCCCCTGCAGGGTTCAAGAAAAGCCTAGTAATAACCGAACTGTTGATCAGATGAAACTGGTAGTAGATTTCTTTATCAGTTATCACAAACTCAAAAGTGAAAACTGGGTTTGATCTCGCACCAGGCACTCCGGTGAAAAATAAACCAGTCCATGGTCCTTCCCTGAACGTTATTTCTGAACCCCGCCTCACAAGCATTTGTGGGTATCCACTGGGATCGACCCAAGCTGAAACATTACCGGGTGAAGGATCGATAGGGCTTTTCCATTGTACAAAATGCCTGTTGATTCCCTTAACCAAATCGCTCCCAAACTTCTGTCCAGGTAGAAGGTTATCTACCGGAAAATCAAAACTCTGCCAAATAAAATTATCCGGGTTGTTGTCGTTTCTGTCTCTGATGACAAGATTACCGGAATCCAGTAGCTGTGCCACCGGATTCCGAACAGTTCCCAATGAATTTGATGACCAAATTAGACTGTTGGTCGCATTTTGAATCCCCAGAGTTCCATCAGGAGATAGTGTTAATAACCCCAAGGTATTTGTAATCGGAATTTCTCTGTTGGCAACCCACACAATTGTGCCAGTTGCTAGCTTCTTATACCATATCCCAAAGTATCTTCTAGTAGCAGAATTGTCAGGGCTGAAAAAACCCATCTCAAAACTCTTGTCAGACGAAATAATGGTGTCACCATCTCTGACGATTTGATCTGCAGTTATGGTGTCTACTGCAATACAAGTTGTGAATATAGCTGCAGAGCAAAACAGCAACACAGTAAAATGAAAGCCCTCCATTGATATGTAGTGCTCTCTTTTGCTTTTCAGGCGATGTATTATGAAGGCTTTATTCCCTAATGCGCTGCACAAGATTGAAATACTTCAACTTGATCCAAGACTTTACTTGTGAGAAAGGTAATCACGTGTTTTTATTGAAAAGCCGTCTTAGTTTATTCCTTTTATTTCCACTAGAAGAAAAACAACTCTCAACTGCCCTGTTGGGATTCGTTTTTCTACTATTCCGTCCCTAAATGAATATTCGTTTTTAGGTTTGAAAATGTCAATGGCCTTGGTTTTAGAGAAAGTGTTATCAAAGGTGTTGACAGTGCAACGATAACACTTCCGGCAACACTTTACACACCCGAATTAAAACAATTTTTAAAACGAGTTTGCAGCGGAAATTTGACACATAGAGATAATATTTTCACAAGTTATATAAATATATAACTTGTGGTAGCCTCATGGCCAAAAAAGACTTTCACTAGAAGTATTTCTCTTAAGTACAAAGTCTAAACAACTCCTATCCTCTAAAAAAAATAAGAGTACAAAATGTGCTAGATACAAGAACCATCAATAAAGAAACAACACCCCATCACAATCAAAAGGCTAGACCAATTTAGCCTTCAACAAATAGTTTCATCAAGAAACTAGATTGTGATGTTGGGTTGGGTGTTGTAACATCACTAGCACTTGGTCTAAGACTATGGGGTTTTAATAAATCTCTCTTGTGTGTTTTGCTTGAACTCCACATCTCTTTATATAGCCTCCAAAAACGTGGTGGCTACTCAAACATGGATGAAATCAACTTGGTGGTTGTTGGAGAGGATTTCCTAATCTTGTGCACCAAGTAGATAATGCTTCCTACTTTGTAGGAACCACCATATTTTCCACATGTGCCGTGCATCACCTCTTTGTGCCTTTGTGCTTCCAGCCCTTGTACTCTTCATGCTCAGCAAGGAATGGTTGACAAGGTCTTCTCCCACGTTTTTCTTATTCTTCTTCCAAAGTTACGCATAAATATCCATTTATGCATAATTCTTCCTTTAACTAACTCCTTGTTTGTAGCTCTATCATTTTGATCAACATTGAATGCTCATTTTGACCTACAAATAACATTAAACTTGCAGCAAATATTAAACATTAATATCCAATAATTTTGTGAATAAATGATGAAACTATTACAAATCCCGTCTGGGGTAACACTGTTGGCAGCACTAGTGGTAGCACCCTTTTCTGCAGTAACAAGGTTTTGGATAAACCTAAAAGGATGAATGTCTGAAAGTGAAAGTTTCATTAATTTGTAAAAACATGCTGTGACATAATATGACCCCACCTTTCCCCTCCCCCCCCCCCCCCCCCCGACTTTTTCAATTTTTCCCCCTCATATTGAGTTGATTGCTGATTGGAATCCACACTTTGGTTCCACTTGTGGTTATTTTAGATTTTATCTCTCTCTACAAAATTGACGTATTTGTAAGATATGTACCGTAAGTAACTGATTATTTTATTTTGGTGCGATGGGAGCGTAATAAGCAATCTCTTCATATTGAATATGAATGTTAATTTTTATTCGTGATTAAGAATAAAGATGGTCATTCACTTAAGACAAATATAGTAGATTTGTTGGCAGCGACATAGGCTACTCTATAGGTAAAGGTAAGGGTGTCATATGACCCCTTGGCTTTCAAGAATTGTCATTTTATTACTCCCTCTCGTCCAAAGATGGTCATTCATATTGAATATGAATGTTAATATGAATATAAATATATTAAAATATTTCAATTTTAAGCCGTCTCACTTGTGGTGGACGGACTAAAAAAGAAATTAGTCTCATTTGTGCTGACTTGATGCGGGGAGAGTATAAACGATAACGGTTAAAAGTATCAAATTGCTTTTGTATGAGTATCAAACAATTTGTTTACCGTATGAATTATTGTGATGTTTTTGTCTCTTGCTTGTGATTTCTAAGAAACCGGTGGACCTAACGTTGGTCGTGATTAGTCTACTAGCCGCTTCACACACGGGCGATTAATTTTGAGAAATTTTTTGGGGAAATTAGTTTCTCCCGTTATAAAAAATCTTGTTTTTATAGTGGTTAATGTTTAGGGTTTAAGGTTTAGGGTTTAAGCTTTTTAGGGTTTAAGAATGGTTAAAAAACAGGACTTTTTATAACTTATGGAGGAACTAGTTTCCCCCAAAACCAACTCATTAATTATTTTTGTTTCTGAATTTCACTTTGGTTTTCATTTTCTTATAATCCGTTTTTCTTCTTAGATTTAGTATTCTAAAATCAAGTACGAGTATTATGAACAACCAAATTAAATGAGAACCTCATTGGGCTTGTTTGATTATTGATTTAAACCAAACTGTCGCACCAAAGTATCCAAGCTTGACTAATATATAGTATTTAAACTCATAAAACTTACTCTCCCTCTGTCTCTCAATAAATGTCGCCATTTTTTAGACGTTTGTACGAAGGAACTTTGAGCAATAATATGAAGTTAATGTACTCATTCTAATGAAAATTTAAAAATTGTTATTGATAGTAGTCATATATATATTGGTGTATGAATAATAAGTTTTACAAATTTATTAGAGTAATTAAATCAACTTAAATTTATAAATTTATCGCTCAAAGTTCTTTCGTACTAATATCCGAAAACGGTGACATTTATTCCTGGAAAGAGAGAGTATACCACAATAAATTCGTAATTTAATTCCCCTTTTTTGGTGAAAAACAAGTCAATAGAGATCAAGATAGGTTAAATAGTTATCTGGAAAATTATTCGCACCGGACACTTTTTAAACTCATATGCTCATTTATTTTATTATTTTGTTATATTTATAAGAAAAAGATAGAAAATGGATAAATTCATCAAGACAAAAACTTGTGTGAGACGGGTGTCATTGAGAGAGAGTAAATGGTTTGTCCCCTTATAGATGAGGTGGGGCAAGCCCATTTCCTCTCTCATCGAAACTCGTCTCATGTGTGAGACCGTCTCACACAAGACTTCCTAATTTATCAAAGGATAATGAGAAAGGAAAATAAATCACAACGAATCAGAAAACAATCATTATATCCAAGGTTCGGCGTTTGGAGGTCCTAAGCCTATTTTAGTCATAGTTGAAGGGGGCAAAAGGTAATTTACACAACTCCACTCCCCGGGGTCAAAGTCACTGTTGCGTTGATTTGATTTGATTTCCTTTGGTCGTCTGTTTTTTTATCCGGCGTATCAACGGTTGATTAGATACGTCCGTCAAATTTTCGTTGACATGCTAAACTGTTGAGACCTTATCTGTTCATGATCGCCGGAATTAATTCGCGAATCCGATTCCTCATTGTCATCAGGTTAGTTTAGTGTTTTTCTACCGAATTGATACCTAATTTCCTAATTTATGTTCCTGCAATTGTTCAGTGTTATTGAACTGGTATTCAAAATTACAGAAAACTCCACACAAACAAGAGATTACAGAGTAGACCGGAAGAATTTAGAAATAATTGAGAGAAATATACGAGAATTGAGAGGGAATTGGGGAAGAACAGATAAGGAAAGAGATTGGGAAATATTTGATTTATTAGCTGCTGCCTCTATAACTACTAATCTTACGTGCACTGTACGTGTTTGAAACAATCAATGTGTACAATCAAATCAAAAGCAATTTTTATCCCATTTCCAGCTTACAGTGCCTAGGTCTTAGATTCCTAGTAGTGTCACTTTCTATTCAGAATTTTTGTCAAGGACAAGATTACCTGTTGCGATATCCTGGGAGATTGCGAAAGTGAAGAGACTTCTAATTAGGCAATCTTTTGTCACTTCTTAATCGGGTAGGCTGGTAGGGGATGGCTGTGAGATTGGTACCTAATGTTGTTTCAACTATGTTATTGTCAGACAGCTCAGAACTGCCTATCTTTGAACAAGAAAGTTTGTCAAACTTAAATCTCATCAACTGATCCAAGTGAGATGTAATGAGCTTATCAAGCACCTTTTACAGTGTCCCGTTTTTACCTCCAATAAGATGGCCGAAAGAAAAAAAAAATACGTACATTGTCAGGCCCTAAATTTAAATCTTTTATTTATTCTGTCATCCTTGCATAGAGAATGTCTGTTGAAGTTATCTCCTTTATCTTCCTTCAGGCATTGTTGTTGTTACTTCACTACATGTTATGTCTGCATCAGTGGAGCTGTTGCCTGTATAGAATCCTGGTTCTTTAGGTTTAGTCAATATTGCACCTTCATTGCTCAACATGAAAACTACGGAGGACATTGTTGGTCTGTCTTTTGGGAACTTTTGAATACACAGAAGACTGACTTCAATACATCTCAATACTTGAGATTCAACACATGAATCCTTCAAATTTGCATCAAGAAGCTCCAAGGCATTGCCTTCCTTCCATAATAACCATGCCTACAAAAATAGAAATGATATTCATAAACTGTAGTTTTTAACAGGAGAAGCGAGTAAGTCATGGGTATGCTATAGGGGTGTTCACGGTCCGGTCCGGTTTTTGTCAAAATTTCATAAAACCGGAACCGAACCAACAATTCGGTTCTACGAAAATTTGGAACCAAGACCGAACCAATACGTACAAGAACCAAAACATCGGTTCCGGTTCCATCGGTCCGGTTCCGGTCCGGTTCCGCTAAAATATACATTTGTTATTAATTTTCCTTTTGTCATAACTTTAGCAAGAGATTAAGAGAAAAATTATTTAGAAAAGAAAATCTTTCTTTCACTAGATGCACATAATTGATGGGCAGAACTAAGAAATCCCAATCTGCAATCTAGAATTACATGAACTTGAACAGAACATTAACTTTCATGATATATTTATGTTCAGTAAAAAAATATACATGTATGTATGTTTCTTGATTAGCAAAAAGAAGACCAACAACAGTAGGCTTGTAATTTTTGTTAACAAACAGTAGATATTGTTATATAACTAGAAAAATACAATTTTTATATATTAGCATTTTATATAAAACTATATGTGTTATATTATTGGTCCGGTCCGGTCCAAAACCGATGTTAAATTTATGAAATCCGGAACCGGACCAATTTGTCGGTTCTTAAGAAATTTAGAACCAGGACCAAACCAAAAGTATTGGTCCAGTCCGGTTTTCATTGGTTCGGTCCGGTTCCTCCGGTCCGGTCCGGTTCCGAAATTATTTTGCTCAGCCCTAGTATGCTATGTGCATATGAATAAACACACTTACATGTCCCAAAAGACCATGATTGTGATCTGGATGATCATATTTTGTGTTCTTTTTTCCACTTACTATCTCCAACAAAAGCACCCCAAAACTGAAGACATCCGACTTCACAGAAAATTTCCCATGAATTACATACTCTGGAGACATATAGCCACTGCATGAAACTCATAGTAGTTAACAGGACGGAAAATGGTAAATGCATATATATGATCATTTGTGGAACTTACTATGTTCCAATAACATGCTTTGTCCTTCCTTCGCCTTGATCCCCTCCAAAAATTCGTGCAGTGCCAAAATCTGAAATTTTGGGGTTCAGGTCTTCGTCTAGTAAAATGTTGCTGGCCTTGAGATCCCTGTGAATAATTCTTAATCTGGAGTCATGGTGAAGGTAGAGAAGCCCTTTTGCTATACCGATAGCTATATCAATGCGATGTTGCCATGTGAGTGTCACTCTCTTTTCCTTGTCTGGATAATATATCATGAACACAAATTATCTGTCAGGCTTAATAATTTCTCTAGGAACACTGTCCATTATAATGTTACAATTTCAATTGGAAAATGCTGAAAATCTGACCGAAAAGGAAGCTGTCCAAGCTGTTGTTTGGCATATACTCATAAGCTATCATCCTCTCTTCTCCTTCAAGGCAACAGCCCAATATCTTGACAAGATTATGATGTTGAAGTTTAGAAATCAATAGAATTTCATTCTTAAACTCTTGAGTACCCTGCCGTGAATTTATTGAGAGCCTCTTGACAGCGATATCTTGTCCTGTTAACAGCTTACCCTACAACATTTAAGCAGTTTTAAGCATCTGTTATAGTTGATATCATGAATAATCACAGGATATAATATCCAATGCAAAGATGTGTGCTGTTCGCAGTGTGGCACATTTTGGCCCATCTCTTTTCATGAACCTGGTAATATTTTGCATTATTCTAACAGCATGTTCCCCTCTCTATAGTGGTTGGACAAAATACCATGTTTTTTCTCTCTTTTTTTCATTTACTTTCAGGCTTAACTTTTTCATTCAAACTTTTGCTTACACAAACCTGATTAAAATTGTAATTGTATCTATTGAGTTTGAGTTCTCTTCCAATCCCAAATGCCAACACAACTAGCACTAGCCCAGTACCTAAATGACCAGCTCACTAACCCAAATTCCCAAGCCCAACCCGATGCAAAAAAGAAAATTAGTCGAATACCAAAAGACCAGCCGGCTTTAAGTGAAGACTATGCCAGAGCAAAGTGATGGAACGACTGCTTCTCGTGAGAGCAACGACATCCTCCATCGGTATGTTACGATTTTGAAGTACTTGGTTTAATTTTTAGGGAAAATTGCAATTTGGTAACCTGTGTTTGTATCACTTTTGCAGTTTGGTTCCCGTGTTTGTATTTCTTGCAATCTGATTCATGTGTTTGTCATTTTGATGCAAATTAATATAAATACTAGCGAAATCGTTAGTTTTTTAACAAAAAAACAGTCATGTGCATATAACATGAACTTCTAAGTGATATAATTGTCATTTATCAAGTGTATGTGTTAGTGTCTTGAAGGGTTGAAGGGAATTGCTCTTTTTAGAAGGAGAAAAGCGAGGGATTTGGTATTTATTGTGTGAGAGTTAATTCCACCATTAATGGAGGAATGGTGAGGTTGTTGCCGTTTAATGAAGAAGGTGACAATAGACCAACCCTTATTTACACATAACACATACGTGCCTTGCACTCCTGCACTTGCAGTAACAATTGTACCCTTAAAAAAAGTCATACAATATGCACATGACTGTTTTCCGTCAAAAAAAAATAACTTTTCGTTAGTTTTTATATCAATTTGCAACAAAATGACAAACACAGGAATCGGGTTGCAACATTTACAAACATGGGAACCAAATTGCAAAAGTGATACAAACAAAGGTTACCAAATTGCAATTAGCCCGATTTTTTAAGCAATTTCGAGGGTTTATGTGATTTGTGAATTACTGAATTGAAACATTTACTTATTATGGTTTCTGAAATTGGTTTCAATGTTGATGCATTTAGGTTGTTTTTTTTTTCTTGAAAGTTGATTATAGTACTTTGATTCTCTATTTTGCTTCTAAATGTGCTAAAAGAAACATGTTTAAATAGTATATTGTCAAAATATATCATGTTTTAATTAGGAGCAATGCTAGGGGCACAAAATAAGGTCGCGATATTTTATTGGTTGCATCGATAATGGACCCGGCACACTCTAATTAAAAATACCAATAAAATCATTACACCTAGGATTTTGTGAGCAAGATTTTGTGACTTTTTTGTGCCCCTTGTATTGTTCTTTAATTAGAACATATTTTTCTTTACTAATATAGTATCGCTTGTTTCACTATCTTTCTGGTATAAAAATAGTGGACCCACCGGTCCGGCCCTTGACCATGTGCTCAAGAATTCTATCATATGTGTGTGTGCACGCGTGTTGTTTGTTGTTTGTATTATCATCACCTTGTAAACTGCTCCAAATCCGCCCTCTCCAAGCTTATTATTGATTGAAAAGCTGTTGGTAGCTTTAAGTAATGTAGCCAAGTTAAACAATGGCAACTCCGGGTCTTCATTCTGGATTCCATTGTGATATTGTCTGGCACCTCCATCCAGGTTCCCTGACAAAGCAATTGAACTTGATTTAAACAATTGAGATTCCAGGAATAGTTGTATGATTTGTCTAAAATTCATTATTATTCACTTGCTACCTAAGCCATTAATTAACTGCTACAAATAAACGAAATATGATTGCCAACTTACCTATTCCTGAAGCTGTTATAACGGAGAGAAGATGATCTTTAGAGAAAAAGAAACTGTGTGGTCAAATATTTAAATACATGACAAGAGAGTAAGAAATGATATGCGGAGATGCACTACCCAATGCTGAGATCTGTTACCTTCTCTCTTCAGCTTTCTTCGCCTGAATATGTACAGCAGGATTGATCCTAGTAGTATGACTATTGTTGTTATTACAGGGATGATGATTTTCACTTGTTTCAGTATCTTTGTGTCTTTTCCTGTAAAGTCAAAACCACGGCGTTTAGAAGTTAAAAATCAAGAGATACAATCTAAAACAGCAATAAAACATGGCTATTAGTGTCTATCTGACTATACGTAACAACCTCTTGATCCTAAATTTTTGTAAGGAGATATATGATTTAATTATGTAATTACCTTTCGTGCTTACTGTGATCAATTCTGAGGCAGCAATTCTTATATAAATATCTTGTCCTGCATTTATGAATTCTCTCATATCCAACAGGTCACCAAACCATAGTATACATCCACTTCCGCTCCCTCTGATATCTGCATTTGCATAAGCTGTACAAGAACAATTGTCCTTGCATAGCTGCCGACATTCCTCAAGGCTCAAGCTCAGATTATACCATGATTGCTGTGTATCAGGTAATTTCTTGTTTGAATACTTTCGGAACCCTTCCCCCTCCTCACAACTCAAAGGTGTCACTCGTCTACACCCTTGAGTCCAATTTCTTAAATTCCACTCTTCAGGGAATCTTGGCACGAATCCTTCCAAACATCCACAAGGAGGGTTGTTGATTGTACAACTGGCATGGACCCCACATTCTCCGTAACGGTCACATCTATCAGCTGGTGCAGTCCAGTAAACTACCCATTCATGGCCACTCTCGATCCATAACAAACGTTGTCTTTCACCGGTGAAGCTCAAGAAAAGCCTCATAAGAACCGAACTGTTAGGCTGATGAAACTGGTAATATATTTCCTTATCATTTTGCACAAACTCAAATGTGTAAAGTGGGTTTGGTCTCGAACCAGGCTCTCCACTGAAAAATGGACCGATCCATGGTCCTTCCCTAAACGCTATGTCTGATCCTCGCCTCGTTAGCATTTGTGGAAATCCACTTGTATCGACCCAAGCTGAAACATTACCAGGTGAAGGATCGAGAGCACTCTTCCATGGTACAAAGTGCCTATTGATGCCCTTAACCAAGTCACTCCCAAACTTCTGTCCTGGTAAAAGGGTATCTACCGGAAAATCAAAACTTTGCCAAATGAAATTATCTGGGTTATTGTCGTTTTTGTCCCTGATAACAAGATTACCAGAATCCAGTAGCTGTGCCACCGGGTCCCGCACAGTCCCCGATGAATTAGATGACCAAATTTGGCAGTTGGTAGCATTTTGAATACGTAGAATTCCTTCAGGAGTTAGTGTTAATAAACCCAAGGTATTTGTAATAGGAATTTCTCTATTGGCAACCCACACAACTGTGCCAGTTGCTAGTTTCTTATACCATATCCCAAAGTATCTTCTAGTTGTAGAATTGTCAGGACTGAAAAACCCCATCTCGAAACTCTCTCCGGAAGAAATAATGGTGTCACCATCTCTAATGGTTTGATCTGCAGATATGGTGTCTACTGCAGTACAAGTTGCCAATATACAAAGAAGAGTCCCTGAGCAAAACAACAACACAAGAAAGTGAAAGCCCTTCATTGATATGTGTTGATATATTGTGAATATTTTCTTTCCTATTGCGCAGGAGAAGTTGGGATCATTCCAACTTTATATGGAAGGAGGGAAATGATCAAGTTACAAAAGATTTGACTGATGGAAAGGATTTTAACTACCATGTTGATTTTAATAAGTCTTCTTAGTTTATTCCTTTTGGACAAATTTACTTGGAAAGAAATTTCATTTTATTTTTGGTTGTCATATTTATATTTAAAAGTTAGGTGTCAGTTGGAAGTCCCACATCGACAACTGAGAAAAAATTGTCAAGTAGTAGTATATAAGAGGATTTACCAACTTCATTATCATGAGACTTTTCGGAAGCTGATCAATAATAAATATGGAGGGTTGGACTCAATATCATGAGACTTTCTGGAAGGTGACCAAATAAATATGTGAAGGCTAGACTTATTAAAGCAAACAAGTGGAGTGTGGTGTTCGCGGTCCCAATTAGGGGTGAGCAGAAGATACTTGGAATGGGACCGGACCAAACCAATCAAAACCGGACCAGGCCAATGTCAATGGTTTGGTCCTTGTTCCATATTTAGTCTGAACCGGTAAATTTGTCCGACCCTGGTTTCGAGCAATTTTAATAGCGGGTTGGATCGGACCGGACTAATGATATGCATTTATAATAACTATATTTAATTTTAAAAGACCAAAATATCTTTAGCTAACCCTAAACCTAACTAGATCAACACTTTGAATTCGACGCTTCTACTTTCACTTCTTCACTTTCACTTCATCTAGAAAGACTTAAGTAACTCTTTATATAGAGAAAAGTACCTTTTTCGTCCCTGAACTTATCTATCTTTTACTTTTTGGTCACCAAACCATTTTTTTTTTTACTTAAGAATCCTTAAACTACGTTTTTTTTTACTTAAGAGTCCTTCCGTATGTCTGCCGTCCAAGTTGTCGTTAAGTGTGGCTGACTTGGAAATATGACGTCACATTTTGCTTATGTGGCACTGAGTAATAAGTTAAATGTTGCTTAAAAATATTCAATAAAAAGAAGGGGGTCCAGGTGCAATTTTGAAACATAAATTCATCAATTCACCACCATCTTCCCCACCTCCATCACATCAACCATCATCACTACCTCACCATTGCCGCCGCAGCCACCACCCGGTCCACCTCTACCATCATCACCACCACCACCACCATCACCGTCACAGCCACCACCCGGTCCACCCCTACCATCATCACCACCACCACCACCACCACCATCATCATCATCACCAATTCTAAGAACCCATAAACAAAGCCTAGACACCTCAAATCAAATTACCAAATCCAAGAATAAAATTAATCATACACAGACAGATGCAATGAACCCACAAACACACATATACACGCACAAATAATCGATCGAACACCACACACAGAGATGCACACATAGAAACCAAACCCACGAAGAAATCAAACTCAAATCTGGTTGCCACAAATCAAACCCAGAAAGCACACACAGAGACGCACCCATCACCACCTTCCACCGCACTATCATCACCATCCACCGCACTATCATCACCAACCATCTTCAAAATTCAAAATTCAGAACAAGAATAATCTTTAATTCAACAACCCATATCCAAATTCAAAATCAAAACTAACCTTAAATCCAACACATATAAAAAAAAATCAATTATCGAAAATGCCAAACAACAAAATAATTTGAAGAACCCCAGATCTGGGTTTCATTGTATACGGAAAAAAAATTGAGAGGAAAAATATAAATGCAAGAGAGAAACAAGGGAGGTGGCGGCCGGAGTGGGGTTATTCCAACAATGGTGCGGACAGTGGGAGCGGGTTCGCCGGAAGGAGGATGGAGAGTGTGCGATATCGATCGGAGAAGATGACCGGAGCCGGAGTAATATTGCTGGGCGGCCGGAGAAGCTTGAATCAACGGTGGGCGATGATCTCCGGTGCGTTAAATTGAGAGAGTGGGGGCCGGATTTGATGGCCGGCGAGGAAGGGCGGCGGTGATAGGGTCGTGGGAGCTCGTGAGAGAAAGAGAGAAAGGGGTTCAGGGATTTGGAGAGAAGAACGAATTTGGGGGTGTCGACGTTGAAGCTGGCGGTGAGGTAAGGAGTGTGGGGGATTTTCTATTTAGACCCTTTAGTTTTATATTATGCAATTTTACCCCTCAAATATCCACATCAGCAGATATTTCCCATGAGTGATTCCATGTAAGCAAAAAATTCCACATCACTATGCCACATCAGCAAGTTTAACGGCAACATGGACGGCATACAGACGGAAGGACTCTTAAGTAAAAAAATGTAGTTTGAGGATTCTTAAGTTAAAAAAAAATGGTTTGGTGACCAAAAAGAAAAAAAATAGATAAGTTCATGGATGAAAAAGGTACTTTTCTCGCTCTTCATATCTTCTTCCCTTGAATTTCTATTTTTGATTGTTCTATGTTCCAATTTAACTATGTTGGATTGTACTTTCTTATTATTTAAAGTTGAAGTTTTTAAATTTTTGTAAAGATTGTAAAATATTGTAATTTAATTATGCATAAAGAGTCACTAGAACCAAAGAACCGGAACCAGTGTGTTGGTTCTCAACAGTATTGGTTTGGTTCCGGTTCCAAATTTTTATAAAACCGATATATTGGTCCTGGTCCTGATTCCATGATTTTCTTACAAAAAATGGACCAAATTGGACCATGATCACCCCTAGTCCCAATATTTAATTGGTCTTTGACCAAATTGATCTTTACAAAAAGAGAAGAAAATTGATTAAATTTTAATAAAGTTGACTAACATTTTTTGTTTAGACTATCCTGGATGAGTATAGTAGGCAATTTCCGAGAAGTACATTAAGAACAAGTCTCAACTGCTCAATTTTGAAGGGGGTAAATATAAAATTACAAATTATCTCACAACACTTGGCTTACAAAATGATGTGTTGAATTTTATTAGTGCTTTTAATTAGAGTGTGGCGGGTCCACAATCGATGCAACCAATAAAATATCACCATCTCATTTTGTATTTGAACGACATGAACCGACTTGGGTAAATGGGTCCCATATGCTCTGGGCCCGTACACCTAAAAGGCATATACCGAGAAGCCGTTCACCAGACGCCTAGGCTTTTGGGCCGACATCAATAAAGCCGATCAGGCAGACCTTGCCTAGAATGAGTTACTAGTAGCCCAATCCCTAACCGGCCTCAATGACGAGATGAGTTATATGACGGGCCGACATGCATCAGAAGCCTCCCATTATCATCGGGAGTCCGCTTACAAGAGTCATAACACAACTCTAACGGTGAGGATCCTTATCTAAACAAAGGATATATTTTCTACAAGATAACTGGGATATCACTCATCCTTATCAGGAGTCTCTCTAAGGAATACGAGTCCCACATTAACACGGGCTCCCTGGCTTTCTTAACAAGTCAGGACTCTTACACCCATACCTATATAAACAGGTCCTCTACACGGGAAACGGGTAAGGAACTTTTAGACTCTCTACTAGTCGATTGATTCTACACTCATCTTCACTACCCAAATACTTATTCTCACGCCGGAGGGCCTTCGCCGGTGGAGCCCCGGCGTAGTTTACGTTGTGCGCAGATCTGACAGGAGGGTTCTCATTGCTGGATTTATCCGAACCACTAGACGAAGGGCTGATCCGACACGTTTTTGGCAGCATCAGTTTGGTTCCATTGCCGGGAAACGTTCGTTTGGAGAACCTCTTTGTTCGGAAAAACCACAAATTTCCTCATGTCTGAAGTTCGCGCCGACGGTCGAGAAACTAGCGTTACCCCGGACGCTACTCTCAATCCGCCTCCGCCTCTTAACGGGGCAAATAACAATGTCCAGAATCAAGGTCTCCCCCCTCAGCCTCAGGGGGGCGGAATGCATACCCGATCACGAGGGCCACCACCTGAGGTGGTTAATCAATATGGGCGACGGAGACGGACGCTTTCTCGCCCTCAACCTTCCGAAGCTGGTCCTTCCAGGCCTCCACCTATTGATAGAAGGACGCTATTACACCAAAATGTTTCAACCCTTCAGCAACTGGCCGATGCTCAAAGGGTTCTCCTGGAATTCGATCCCGATCATTCTTTAGCACCCTTCGCCCAGCCCTCTGATACAAGGGGAGCTTTCGGAGGCGGAGAAAGAAGTGAACGTAAGGGAAACCCGCGCACTGATGACAGACGTCATCAAGGACCGCGCAATGCACCCCCAGAAAACCAAGCAGCGCCACCAAGCCGACTGAAAGGCCGACTCGGCCCAGTCAATCCCGATGTCGGTGATCTGAGAGATCATATAAACCGCAGGAGAGAAGAGGAGGCTGAATCTCCAGATGTGAGATATCTAGGAGAGAGGCGCCGATGGCAAAACCAAGAACAGATCCCACCAAGACAAGACCCGCCCCGTCACACTCCTCCGAGACGACACCGTGATGATCCAGACATAAGCCGAGTTGATGGTAGAGGCCGAGACAAAGAAAGGGATAGGCCAAAAAGTTCCCATCGTAGCTCGGGATTCAGTGAACAGGTCATTTTAGATCTGCAGGAGAGAATGGAAAACATTGAGATGAACCAGGGACAGAGGAAGGTCAAGATCGACTATGATGCGATGCGTCCTTTCGCTCAGTGGATTAAAGATTCTCCACCTAACCCCCGGCTAAAACTTCCTCATCTCGACAAATACTCAGGCAATTCTGATGCCATGGATCACCTCCAATCTTTCGAAGGCATGATGGCCTTAGTTTCCAACAAAGACGACGTACTTTGCAAAGCCTTTGCTAGTACGTTAGTTGGGGCAGCCCGGTCCTGGTTCATGGATCTAGAAAAGAAGAGCATCAATTCCTTCTCTAAATTGAAGACGGGTTTTCTAGAGTATTTTGCCACTGCGGGAGCCAGGAAGAAGAGGCTATCTGACCTAGGAAACATAGTCCAAGGGAAAAATGAGTCAACCATGAGCTTTTACAACAGGTTTAGGGACTTGGCCGACTCAATAGAAGAAAGACTCACAGACAGGGAGATCATCATGTGTTTCTATAATGGACAAAGGTCAGAAGAGCTCACCTATGAATTGTCAGTAAGAGAACCTCTTACGAAGGCGAAGCTATACCAGATGGCCTACGCAACAGCAACCGCTGAAGAAAAAAAGAAATGGTTGTCAGGGTACAGAGACCGAGATCGGGGAAGAGAAAGCAGACCGCCCTCCACCGACTTGCCACAAGGTAATAATGGTGGGGGAAATAGAGGAAAGAACAGAACGAGGGGAACCGAGGTCTACACCCCCCTCACAAAGCCGATTTCTGAGATTATGAGTTTGGTAAATCTCCCCAATCCAAAACCCTTCAAGGACAATCCAAAGTTTCCCCGGGATATGAATAAGTACTGTGCCTACCACCGAGATAACGGCCACGAGACCGACAACTGTTTCGCCTTGAAGAAAATACTACAAAAAATGGCCGACCAAGGAAAATTGGACGAGTTCATAGCAAAGAAGGATAACAAACGTCCAAGAGAAGACGAGAGAAGAGATGACCGAGAGGATAGACCACCTCGGGCCAAATTGATCGGTGTTATCAGGGAAGAAATTCCTTCAAATACACGACTGAAGGAGCAGATCTTCGAGCTCAGTAAGGTCTACCACATCCCTCCATGGATCCACAAAGGAGAGGAGGTAATCACCTTTTCCCCCAATGAGCTGGCCGGGAACAAGGCCATGAGAGAACAACCTTTGGTTATCACGGGCCGAATTGATAACTGTGAGTCGGAAAGGCTCTTGATAGATTCTGGTGCAGCTAAGGACGTGCTCTATTATAAAACCTTCAAGGAGATGGAATTGCCAGAAACTATGTTGAGCCCATACAACGGGAGATTGGAAGGTTTTACAAACCACAAGGCCGAGGCTAAGGGAACCGTGGACTTGCTACTAGAAATCGGGGAATATCCTTATAAGACATCGGCAATAATCACTTTCATCGTTATGGATCTGGCTAGTGACTACCACGCTATCCTCGGCTCTCCCAGTCAAGGAAAATTGGGGATGGTTGCTTCCCTACCGCACCAACGGCTAAAGTTTCCCACCCCAGAAGGTATAGGTTGCGTCCCCGGTAACCCCAAGCATTTTTTGGAGCACGTGATGAGATCCAGAAAGGCAAGAACAAAGATGGAGATTGATGCCCCCGACAGAAGCATAACTATATCCAAATCAACCACGGTCACATCTACAACCCCCAACATCGGCGTAATAACAGTGGACATGCCTGAAGAATGGGTGGTACTTGACGATGACAAGGCCATAACAGAAGAAAAGGTCACCTACGGGATAGACGGTTTTGGCTGTATTTCCATGAACATAGCTTCAGACGAGCCGAGTTCCTCCAACCTCGCCCTCGTCCCAAGCTCGGGGGCCACAGTACTCACTAACGAGGATGCCGAGATAGGTCGACTCCTTGATCTGGAAAACTTGACCCTAGACGGCAAGGACAAAGAGAGGGTAAAGCAGATCATCGTGGAAACCCTAGAGTTCAGAGAAGGACCCGAGCTGAGACCGGTTGATCAGTTAGAAGAGATCATCATCAACCCAAACTACCCGGAGCAGAAAATAAAGATTGGGAGACAACTCCTTCAAGAAGAGAGAGAAGAGCTCATCAACCTACTCAAAAACAACTTGGACGTATTTGCATGGAAAGTAGAAGATATGGTTGGAGTAAAAGAAGCTATAGCTCTCCACAAGTTAGAAGTTGACAAGTTATTCAAGCCCGTTAAGCAAGGGAGAAGAACCTTCTCTACAGAAAAAGAAAAAGCAATTGAGATCGAGGTAGACAAGCTGCTGAAAGCCGGCATCATCCGAGAGGCGACATACCCAGAATGGCTAGCTAATGTCGTCATGGTAAAGAAACAGAACGGCAAGTGGCGAATGTGTGTGGACTTCACGGATCTCAACAAGGCCTGCCCGAAGGATAGCTATCCATTGCCCAGGATCGACAAGTTGGTGGACTCCATCGCAGGACATCAAACTTTGAGTTTCTTGGATGCTTATTCTGGATATCACCAAGTAAAGATGACCGAGGACGACATTGAGAAAACCGCCTTCCAAGCAGCTGGAGGGATCTACTGCTATGTGATGATGCCTTTCGGCCTCAAGAATGCAGGAGCCACTTATCAAAGGATGGTAAACAAAGTGTTTAAGTCTCAGATCGGCAGGAATATGGAGGCCTATATAGACGACATGGTAATAAAGACCAGGTCTGGGAGTCACGTTCCCGATTTAACCGAGACCATAAGGAACCTGAAGGAGAACGACATGAAGCTCAACCCTAGCAAATGCGTTTTCGGGACAGCAGGCAAGTTCCTCGGTTTCATGGTGTCACAGCGCGGCATCGAAGCAAACCCAGAAAAGATCCAGGCCCTAGTCGATATGAAGGAACCGACATGCATTAAAGAAGTTCAGAGGTTAAATGGAAGGGTAGCTGCCCTAGGCAGATTCATCGCCAAATCGGCAGAAAGGTCGTTACCATTCTTCAAGGCTTTAAAAGGGTCAAAAGATTTCGACTGGACCCCAGAGTGTTCGGCGTCCTTCCATCAATTAAAGGAGTACTTAGGCTCACCACCATTGCTCAGCAGCCCAATTATAGGGGAAATACTCTCGGTGTTCCTTGCGGCTTCAGATAGAGCCGTGGCGGCCGTGCTGGTACGAGAAGACAACGGAGTTCAGAGGCCAGTTTACTATGTGAGCAAAGCCTTATCGGATACCGAGAGCAGATACTTCAACGCCGAAAAGATAGCCTATGCCTTGGTAATTGCCGCCAGAAAGCTACGCGCTTATTTCTCTGCCCATCCCATCACGGTGTACACCGACGCACCGCTCCGGAAGATTTTGCACAAGATCGACAGCTCGGGAAGATTATTGAACTGGTCCATTGAATTGACCGAGTTCGATATAACCTACAAACCGAGGAAGACCTTGATGGCTCAACCTTTGGCCGACTTTCTAGTTGAGACTTCGTTCTCGAGCGAGTATACGCCAATTAACAGGAAGAGGAAGTTTCCCATGGATAGGGGACCGCTTGAAGAACTACCAAATGATTGTTGGATCTTATTCACTGACGGATCAACAACAAAGGATAGAAGTGGAGCCGGAGTGTACTTAACTAGTCCAGGCGGCGAGCATGTAGCCCGTGACTTCATCAGATTCAAATTCCCCGCTTCAAACAACCAGGCAGAGTATGAAGCCTTGATCCTGGGAATAGAAAGGGCAAAATTCTTTGGGGCAAGAAATTTGGTGGCCTACAGTGATTCCCAACTGGTGGTGAACCAAGTGAAGGGAGAATACAAAACCGAGAACCACATGCTGACCAAATACAGGGACCTCGTTTTGAATCTAACTAAGAATTTTGAGTTCTGGGAAATACGGCAGGTAGGACGAGAACACAACCAAGAGGCCGACTTGTTGTCCAAGATGGCCACGTCGGAAGAAACCAACCCATTAATCATCTATGCCGACGAGCCTTCTTATGAAAGATTAGAAATCTTGATTCTTGATGATGAAGAAAGAACCTGGATTGAGGACTACACGGATTACATCGAAAAAGGCAAGTTGCCAGAAGACGAGTTGTCGGCAAAAACGACAAAGAAAAAGACAGCCAGGTACATTGTCTGGAACGACATCCTGTATCGAAGGTCGTTCTCAAAGCCCCTCCTTAGATGTGTCTCTCCCAGAGACACCACAAAGCTATTAGCCGAGGTACATGAAGGAATATGTGGAGGACACCCAGGGGCCAGGACCCTTGCCGACAAAATAATCACTCTCGGCTATTATTGGCCAAACTTGAGAGAAGAAGCACAAGTCTATGTGAAGAAGTGTGATAAGTGCCAACGTTTCTCGGACTTACCCAAGGTACCACCGGTTGAGCAGAGCCTCGTCATACCAACCTGGCCTTTCGACATGTGGGGGGTCGACATCATTGGGCCCTTTCCTCTGGCCAAGGGGAGCAACAAGTTCGTTATAGTAGCAGTCGACTACTTTACCAAGTGGGTGGAGGCTAAGCCTTTGGCTAAGATTACAGAAGAAAACGCTATCAATTTCATCCATGATTATATCTGGTGTCGATTTGGCGTTCCACACTCTATTGTGACCGACAACGGGCTTTAATTCTCTGAGGCCTTCACGAAGGAGCTGACTAGATTGGGAATCAGGCACAAGAAGTCATCGGTCAGTCATCCTCAAGGTAATGGGCAGGCCGAGGCAGCAAACAAATTGATACTGAGGGCCCTAACCAAAAGCCTGGAAGGAAGCCAAGGAAAGTGGCTGGACGACCTCCCCCTGGCTCTATGGGCAGTTCGTACAACCACTCGGGGGGCCGACTGGGGAGACTCCCTTTGCACTAACCTATGGATCTGAAGCTATGGCTCCAGCCGAGATGGCCCTACCAACTTTCAGGGTCACCAATTATGACGAGGCAGTCAATGAATGTAACAGACTCCTGGACTTAGACCTAGTTGAAGAAAAAAGGTTAACGGCTCAGCTAAGAATGATCAATTATAAGCAAAGGACCAAAGCCTACCATGACAACAAGGTGAAGAAGAGAGTTTTTGAAGTTGGTGACTGGGTACTCAGAAAAATCGAGTCGACACACCAGAAGAATCAACAGAATAAGCTCTCTCCGAATTGGGAAGGTCCATGTTGGTCCCAGAGGGCAACAAGGGTATAGAACCGCTAGAGGGGGGGGGTGAATAGCGGTCCGAAACTTTTTCGAAATACCCTTAAAATCAACCGAGTACTTATCAGTTTGGCCAACTGCGGTTCAAGGCACAAGAACCGAACTGATAAAATGCACAGCGGAGTTTGCGGTTTGGCCAAATAGGTTAGTTAAAGAGTTTGGAAGTTTGACTCGGGTTGAGAAAACACTATGATGCAACAGAATAGTTAAACTTAAAGTTTAAAGGAAAACACAATTCATCTTTCAAGTCATTTCGTATATGGAAACAAGTTCAAGACCACAAACAAGAAAGATAAATATCAAGACAGAAAATAAAGATCAAACACACAAATTGAAGAGGTTCGTTCTTAAATGAACTACGTCCTCTACCTAGATGGTTAGTCTAGGATTTTCTAATAGCTATAAGACTTGTATTAATTTAGAGGAGGTTTTACAAGATAAATCTAAACTCTAAACAATGAGTCTAACCTAAGCTATAATAACAACCGGTGTTTTCGAAGTATATAATCTATATGATCATATAAATCGGGTGTGTGTGTGAAAAGAAATCAAATGCTCTAAGTATCTAAATGATGGTGGAGCAAATAGAATTCTTTCTGTGTAAAGGCTAAGTATGAATGGTTGTTAGGCTTGAAGCTTTGATGAAGAACTGGGTTTGCAATGGAGATGGTTGAAGATATGAATATCTGGGTTTAACTCTTCAAAGCAAACTTGAATACTTGGGAATGAATCTCTTGAAGCTCAGCAACCTTCATTGTTGAATAATGAAGGCTATTTATAGGCAGAGCACCCTTGTGACCGTTGGGTAAAGATTTGAATCAAATCTGAAGGGTACAGTGCTGTCGAAATCCCATTGGTTGAGCTGTCATTTTCGTCCTTGGTTTTGTCTTGTAGTCCTAGGTAGTTGTTGCACCACTACCTGACAATTGTCCTTTGTTGCAGAAAGGACTAACGGTAAACAATTTAAACTGATGGACAAACCGACATTCCTTGCAGAAACTCCAAGTTAACTTAGAGTTATTTTGACATGACATAACAACATCCTTATACTGTCAATAAGGGAATGTTTGTCTAAGGAATAAATGACATCTCTTTAATTCTTCAATAACTGCTCTGCGGTTTCACCAAGCATAGGGCGGTTTGAAGAATGGTCTTGATGTGCGGTTTCATCAAACATGCAAACTGCGGTTTGATGAGAATTGAAGAGCTCCATGCTGGCATTCTTAAAATGATGGCTTGAAGCACTAAACCGCTAATGATACAACCGAACAATACTCAGCCTTGAAAACAAAAAATCTAGAAATGGACTTATCTAAAAATTGAAGTAGAACTTCATTACATGCGGTCCTAAAGTCCATAAAAAGACACGTGGAATGGATCAATCAAATTAAGGTGGGTGCACTAACAATGAATCCTAACAATCTCCCCCTATTTGATTGATGCCATTACCACACTATGATAATAGCAAAACATTGTTCTTGGTAAGAACATGTCAGAAATAAATTTCATGAAATTGCATGTCCCAAGTCAATGCACACACTATGCTAGATCATAGATTTCTAATCTATCAAAAATAAAGGAAATGAATAAGAGATAGAAAAGAAATACATTCAGATGCATAAAGAATGATATGATTTTGAGGATCAGAAATGCATGTTTAAACTGAATGTTTAAAACACAATGCACTTAAAGGTATTTTCATGATGAATGTAGTGCATGAGGTTTTAAGAAATACAAGCATTGTTTCACAAACAAGCAGTTTGAATAAACAAAGTTTTGGAAACAGAATGCTATGCAGTCATTCTCATTATAATTCAATCATAAAGGATAGTAACTTACAATGTATGAATTACAAGAGATACCAAAAAGAAAGACTAAGAAAAGAGGTCTAGTCTACTTCATCTGCAACAGAACCCCTTGCAGCAGCAGCATCATCTGCGGTTTGGTTCTGAACGGTTTGAGCATCTTGAGCAGCTTGTTCTTGTGCAATTTGAACATTAACAGCGGGAGCGGTTTGATCAACATTTCTAGAACCGGATCCACGGGTGGTTTCAAAAACAAAGTCAGCTGCACGAAGCCGAACTTCAGTCGGTTCATCAATCTTCAATTCAATTGCAGCGGTTTGTTTGACAAGTTTCCCGGTTCTATGAAGTATAAGCTCAGAAGAATCAAGCGCATGCTGGGCCAGAATATCCAGTTTCTCAACAACAGATTGAAGTGAAGCATCAACGGCTTGAAACTTTAAGTTGCAAAGATCATTGTTGGTTCTGACAAGATCTTGAAGGGCCAGTTGATTTTCCAAGATTAAGTTCAGTCTCTCATCTAGCTGTTGTTGGCTTGACCTATCTTCAAATCTCTCATTTACTCTCTCTCCCTTAATGGCATCAAGATCAGATTGAATGGTGAGGAGATGAGTGTCAAACCGAGAAGTGGCGGTTTGTTGATGAAATTGAATATTTCTAACCGCATCTATCAAATCGGCGGTTGAAGCATGAAGAGGTAGAATTGGATAGGAAGGAATTGAAGAGGGCGGTTCATCAGAAGGAGTATAGGGAGGGATGTGCTCATCACTGGAATTATCATCATCAGAAATTTGGATGGCATCATCAGATTGATGGGAGGAAGAAGGCATCTTGGCTTTACCTTTCAACAGAATGTGTGCCTCTTCTAAGGTTTCACCCATAGAGATCCTAAGGGCGGTTTCAAGCTCAATGGGATCAAAGAGGGGAAAAGAATGAATAGGGATAATTGCAGTTTGAGGAGGTGAAGAAGGAAGAAGAGGAAATCTCAAATAATCATCATTTAAAAGAATGGAAGTGAAGGCACAAATCTCCAATTCAACATAGGAGGATAGGCTCTAGCAGTTAATTGTAGAAAGAATTGACTAGCAAGAGTGGGATCCATGAGTACCTGATCGGCAATCTCACCCATCACTTTGTCTGCAACTGAAAGAATTAAGTGTTCAACTGCGGCTTCCATCTCATCCTTGGGAAAGATAGCAAAAGGGTTAGGGCGGCCAGCCTTCAAGAATCTAGCTTCGGCTTTGGCGGCGGCACGAGCATGGGCTCCAGCCCTTCTTTCCCTAGAGGTTTCAGTTTTGAACCGCTTCAAATATTTTGCTAAGTCAGCAGCATTCTTTCGTTTCTTTGTCTTCGGTTTAATGAATGAAACCGATGTCTGTGGAGATAGCTGAACTGGCGGCTGAGAGAGAGGTTGAGCTTGAGTAATAGCCAGCGGTTGAACTGAAGGAAGAGGCAGTGGTTGAACCGACACAGAAGTAGATGGCAAAACCGGAGTTGGAGCATAAGGTAAATCAGGAGATGAAGAGGGAGTATGCTCAGGTGAATCAAAGTCCAACTTTCTTTTAAGTGAAGGAGGAGAGACCTCAACCATCATTGGGTCAATGCCTGCCTTCCTCATCTCAGCTCTTTCTCTTAGCTCTCTTGCAAAAGCTCCTTCAAGAGGTGAGTGATCTCTTTTGTAGTCAGCCTCACTGAAGTCAATAGCGCCTGGTGGCCTTGACTGCCAATGCTCTACATAATCACTTTTCTTCACCAACTTCCTCTTCTTCTTTGGCGGTTGAACCTCAAGAACTTCAACATCTTGCTCAGGTTCACCAAGTGCCTCAGACATATCAGTCTGCTCAGGCAATGCTGCAGCCTCAAACTCATTGGTTTGCTCAGGCTGAACCACAATGGTAGATACAGCGGTTTGTTCAACTAGAACCGCATCCTCAGACACTTCGGTCTGCTCAGGATCGGTTTGAGAGGAAGGTTTAAGGTTTGGGAAGGCTTTGAAAATTTCAGCCAACTGTTCTTCAGAGAATTGAACAGATGGCGGTTTAGAAGTGGAAGGTTTAGGAGGAGAAGGGATAGGAAGAAAAAGATGAGGTGAGGGGATAAGTTCTGGAATGGATTTTGCCTTGGCGGCTTTAAGAGAGGAGGCATCCTTAGCAAAATTTAAGGATTTCTCCACATTTTGATGTACTGGAGAGAGGGGTTTAACTTGAGGTTTGGGAATAGAGGGTTTAGAAGGCGGTTTTGAAAGAGTAGGAGATAGTCTGATGGGGAGAAAAGAGGTTGAAGAAGATGAAGGTTTAGATGACGGTTTGGATAAGGGTTTGGAAGGCGGTTTGGATAGGTTTGCTTTTGTAATAACCGAAGGGATTTGAGCAGTTCCCTTTCTTTTCCTTGGAGCGGCGGTTTCCTTGGGACGAGCCGCAGGTATAGACCGAGCTGCAGGCTCCCCCTCAACCGCAGGCTCCCCCTCAGCCTGTACCGCGGTTTGAGCTAAATGACTTAACCCCAGTCGGTTTAGAGTGGCAGTTTGACCTTCATTTCTTAGCAGCGTAGCATGGGCCTGATCAGCAATGGCACCAGCATACGGTTTCCCTGATTTGTTGAGCCGAGCTTCAGGAAATGGGCCACGTTCGGCTTCAGGAAGAGGGTCCTCATTCCAAACAGTTTGAGCAAACCGCCATCCAAAGGTTGTTCTGAAGGTATCAAGTCTTGACAGTCCAAAGATAGATTTTTCACTAGGATCCAACCAATAGTCCTTGTGTTCAGTAGAGAACTTGAAAATGGCAGTATCTTGATGCAAGAATTTTGTCAGCAACCTGCAATGAGTTCTGACCTTGGATTTTCCAGCGGCTTTAGCAGCATGGAGGCGGTTTAGAGCATTTATAATCTCCTTCATCACAACCTTGGGCCAGTGCAGTTTCTTCCCTTTAAGAATGGCCACACAGTAAGCATACTGTTCACTTGTAAAGTTGTTGTGGTTTCCATTCTTGCACATAACTCCAGAATCTACCAGTTCACAAAGATGAGCCATCACCTCTCCAAAGTCCTTTTTGGAGGAATTCTTGGTGGAGAAAGAGTTAACTCCAATCAGCTCCATTGTAGTATTGCTTAGAAGTTCCGGTTTTATCCCCATAACTCCAGAGTTCTCAAGACCAGCTAGAACTGCAATCTTGGAAGCGGTTAGGATCACTTCTTTGCCACAGATGGTGGACTTGATAGCATCTTCAAATTTAATTTCACCGGATTCCAGATCCCTTATCGGTTCTCCTCTTACATCTAGTAATTCAGCCTTCGTGGAGATCCCATTCTCAAAGAATTCGGCGCAGATAATAGTAACAAACTGCGGTTCATCCATAAGAAACAGAGGTAGCAGTTTAGCATCATTCAACAGTTTGAGGAGCTTCCTTCCAACTGCATCTTGTTTAAGTTCATTCTCAAGAATCCTAGAACCGGGAACAAAGTTTGAGGGATCCTGAAAGACATTCTTAGTTAGAAATAATTTAAAGAATGATAGTTTGAATCCTTAAGCAAACCGCGGTTTGATTAAGTACTACAAACTATAACAAGGAATCCTAACAATGAAAACAGGCGGTTCAAGGAGAGTAAGGGTAAAAATGTAAAAACAAAGAATGAAGGAATAGTGAAGGCAAAATGGATCAAAGAGGGAAAATTTTGAAAAAGAGTTTGAATGCATGAAGAACACGAAGAACAGAGTATGAATATGCAAAACAAAATCTTAACCAAAATATGGAAAAATTATATCAAAATGATCACAGAGAGTAGATTCTAACAAAGTTCTAAATAAACTAAGACAAATAACAACACATGAACCCAGAATCTGCAAAATTTCGCAAGAACACCAAATAACCCCAAAATTGATTTTGCTCAAAATTGAACACAAATCTTAAAACAAAGTAATCAATCAGTGTATATAAGTAAATGCGAACACAAACCAACCAAGAAATTGAAGAAAAAGCATAAAATGATCAAAGGAAGATGAACAAGCTTTTAAGCTTCAACAATGGCGGATAAGTGAGATATACTGAGTTAGGGTTCAGAATTTCATACCATATCAGGCTTCGATGGTTTGGATGATGTAGAAGAAGAAGCAAGATCAATTGATTTCTTTGGTGCCATAGAAAATTTTGTTTAAGTAAGAAAATTTAGTGAGAACAGAGAGAGAGAAGGATGAATGCGTACAGAGGAGAGAGAGGGGTTTTTGCTAAAAAGAGTAAGAAGGTAAAAAGATAAATTGAAAAATGGTTTGTCTTTTATACTCAATTAACCACCTCGGGTAGTGGAGCGGGCATGACGGCTAAGGAAACTCAACCGTCAGTGTACCTGTCGATTCACATTTAATGCGGCAGAGATAATTGCAAAAAGGTCCTTAATGAATGAAGTGACATAAAGTAGGGACTAAAATGCAATTTCATACCTGAGCAGTTTTGCGTAAACCGACTTACCTTTTCCTTATTATCGGTTTTGGTGAAACCGATATCTTTCAGATCTATATTCGGTTTCAGTAGAGAAAACCGAAACCTTGCTTTGACAATTCGGTTTGGATAAAACTGAAATTGTTCTACTTGACTCTTCGGTTTGAGTGGAATCTTTAGCCGAACCATCTTGTTGCGGTTTTGTCTATTGAACCGCAAACTATTTGCATTTTCTTAATAGAGCCAAAATACTTGACAAATATTATTAGAACAAGAATAAATAGGCATGAATTATATTAAGTAAGTTCCAGCATACCCATTTCTCCTCGTAGATGAAAGAACCTAGAATTTTCGAGCGGTTTGGTGAGAATATCTGCAATTTGATCGTCGGTTCCCACCTTTGCTAGGAAAATGTTCTTCTTTTCAACATGATCTTTGAGGAAATGATATCTTATGTCAATGTGCTTGGTTTTTGAGTGTTGTACTGGATTGTTGGAGATTGATATAGCTGCAGTACTATCACAGTAGATAGGGCAGTTTTTCTCAAATACTTCATAGTCTTCCAACTGCTGTTTCATCCAGAGAATTTGAGAGCAACAGCTTCCAGCCGCAATGTATTCAGCTTCAGCGGTTGAGACTGAAACCGATGCTTGTTTCTTGCTGGACCATGATACAAGCCGGGTTCCAAGGAACTGACAAGTACCACTTGTGCTCTTTCTGCTTATCTTACATGCTGCAAAGTCAGCATCTGAATAACCTAATAGATCAAATGAAGATTCTTTGGAGTACCAAAGTCCAAGGTTAACAGATCCACATAAATATCTAATAATTCTTTTAACAGCAATAAGATGAGATTCTCTAGGGTCAGCTTGAAATCTAGCACAAACACAAACACTGAACATGATATCTGGCCTACTAGCAGTTAAGTAAAGTAAAGAACCAATCATACCTCGGTAGAGAGTCTGATCAACTTTCTTACCTCGTTCATCTTGATCCAAACTGCAGGCCTTTTGCATTGGGGTATCAACTGGCTTAGCGGTTTCAAGCCCAAATTTCTTGATCAAATCTTTGGTATATTTGGCTTGGTTGATAAAAATTCCATCATGACATTGCTTGATTTGGAGTCCAAGAAAGAATGTCAACTCTCCCATCATACTCATCTCAAATTTACCTTTCATAAGCTTCTCAAACTTAACACACATAGTCTCATTAGTAGAACCGAAAATAATATCATCAACATATATTTGAACTAATAATGAATGACCTTTGTGTTTAGCAATAAATAGGGTTGTATCAATTTTACCTCTAGAGAAGCCTTGTTCAATAAGAAATTTAGATAGAGTGTCATACCATGCTCTTGGAGCTTGTTTGAGTCCATACAAGGCCTTCTTGAGCTTGAAGACATGATTGGGATATTTGTTGTCTTCAAATCCTGGCGGTTGAGCTACATAAACTTCTTCTTGTAGTTCACCATTCAGAAATGCACTCTTCACATCCATTTGATATAACTTGAATTTCTTGAAGGAGGCATAGGCCAGGAACAATCTAATGGCTTCAAGTCTGGCTACAGGTGCAAAGGTTTCATCATAATCAATCCCTTCTTCTTGCCTATAACCTTGAGCAACCAACCTTGCTTTGTTTCTTGTAATGGTACCATTTTCATCCATCTTATTTCTGTATACCCATTTTGTTCCAATTACAGTGTGATCTCTGGGCCTTGGAACTAGAGTCCAAACTCTGCATCTTTCAAACTGATTAAGCTCTTCTTGCATTGCAGCTACCCAACTTGGATCACTTAGAGCTTCATCTACCTTCTTCGGTTCCATCTGAGATATCAGTGCGGTTGAGAACAAACTGTGGTTATCTCTATGTGTTAAGCTTCCTCTTGTTTGAACACCAGAACTGATAGGACCTATAACATTAGTTGTTGGATGGTCTCTATGCTCATTGATTTCTGGAGGGAGGTCATCATGAACCACTATTTCTTGAAGATTTTCCAGAGGAGGCTCTTCTTGATATTCATTGAAATCTTCATTGAAGGTGATGTTGGGAACTGGATCAGCGGTTTGAATGGGATCAGAAGAATGCGGTTCTACAGCAACACCTTCGGTTTGATTTGGAGCGGCTGGAGAACCTGATGGAGCGGTTTGAGTAGGTTGGTCATTTGCGGTTGCACGATTAAGGTAAGATGTACCTGTCTCAAAACCACTGAAATCATCAGCAACATTTGGAGCCATATGTGGCTCAAGAAGATTATGTTCATCAAATGTAACATGGACTGACTCTACAATTTTTAAAGATGTCTTATTGAAACAACGAAAAGCTTTGGAGTGTTTTGAATAACCAACAAAAATACCTTCATCGGCCTTAGCATCAAATTTACCTCGATACTCTTTGCCATTGTACAAGATGTAGCACTTGCATCCAAATATCTTGAAGAAGGCAATGTTGGGTGATCTGCCTCTCCACAATTCATAAGGAGTCTTATTGTGAACTTTGATGATTAGGGAGCGGTTCTGGGTGAAACATGCGGTATTGATGGCTTCGGCCCAGAAGTATTTGGGAAGCTTTGCTTCTGCAATCATTGTCTTCCCGGCTTCAATCAAAGTCCTGTTCTTTCTTTCTACAACTCCATTCTGTTGTGGAACCCCAGCGGCAGAGAAGTTATGATCAATTCCATGATCATCACAATATTGAGCAACACCATTGTTTGTAAATTCGGTTCCATTATCTGAACGCACGGCAACAATGTCATCCAATTTTTGAGTTTGGAGCTGTCTAAAGAGAGCGGTTACGATGCCATAAGTATCATCTTTAGAGGCCATCATTTCCACCCATGTATATCTTGAATAATCATCAACCACCACAAGTGTATAGCGGTTTCCTCCAATACTGGCGGTTGGGACAGGTCCAAATAAATCCATGTGCAGCAATTGCAAACAGCGGTTCGTTGAAGGTGCGGTTTTACTAGGAAATGACTGTTTGGGCTGCTTTCCAAGCTGGCATGCTTTGCACTTTTCATCATGATGGTCAGCCACTTTGGGTAGTCCTTTTACTAGACCATCCCTGTGCAGTTTTGCTAGATACTTGAAGTTCAAGTGGCTGAGCCGCTTATGCCATAACCAGCTGCTTTCACTTATGTTTTTGGCTACAAAACAGAGGTCAGCAATGAAACAATATTACTCAAATCTATCATATAAACATCACCTGTTCTGTTGCCAGTCAGTAGAGTGACTTCAGAGGAAGCATCTTTGATATAACAGTTAGTTGATGTGAAGATGCAGTTCATTCCTTTGTCACAAAACTGAGATATGGAGAGAAGGTTGTGCTTGAGTCCTTCTACTAATGACACATTTTCAATAGTCACCTTTCCTCGTTTGATTGCTCCATATCCTACTGTTTCTCCTTTCTTGTTGTTACCAAACACTACTGGGGGACCTTTCATTTGGATGAAACTGCAGAGTAGTTCGGAATCTCCAGTCATGTGTCGTGAGCATCCACTATCCAAATACCAGAGATCCTTCTTCTTCTTCGCGGTTCCAGCCATAAAACATGAAATCTGAAAAATAAACATGAAAGGTTTTGGTCCCCCTTATTCCTTGGGTCCTAGGGTTAGCAGCTTTTTGGGACCCACACTTGTTTGACCTTAGGATTTTTACGTCCCTTGGCATTGGGTGTGAATCTTAAAAGACAATGACCAGCACTATGACCAAAATCAGCACAAATAGCACAATGAATAAATCCAGGTTTTGGTTGCGGTTTTACAAACCCTTTACTGACCTTCGGTTTCTCATGTTTTACTGGGTCAGCGGTTTTGGCTTTAACAAAGATTACCTTCTTGAGCTCAACCTTCCTCTTAGGTGCGGCTTTAGGGAAAATGATAGGAATTTCCTTAAACCGACTAGGAGCGGTTTCATCACTCAATACTTCCTTGGTTGCCTCAGCCGCTATGGATTTCTCTTTCCACTTTGAATCTCTCCCAGTCTGGTTTTTAGGGTACTCAAAGAAATAATTTTGCCTTTTAATTTCTTGTTTTGAGCCCTTTTTACCAGCATGATTAACCTTAGGAATTTCTTTGGTTTGTTCAGTAGGTTTCACACCACCTTCGGCACAGAGACAAGGACACTTACACCCATCATCGGTTTTAAACCCAATCCACTTTTATCCGAAGTAGGAATTTGTGAATTTAGGATTTGTTCCACAGTGACACCAGACTTGGTCCATACATCGGTCACTTTTTGGAGGTCATCCCTTTGTACGGTAAGATCATGGATTTGGGTGAGAAGTACCTCGGTTCTGTCCTTCAGATAGCGGTTTTCATCCACAATAGTAGATACCCCAGCAATTTGGAGCTTGAGATTTTCAATTTCCTCCTTGTGGGATTTACATACACGTTGGGATTCTTCAAGTTCCGCAGCCATTAGTTTATATGCCTTTTTAAGTACAGTGTGTTGTTGACATATAATGTTTGCACGTTCTAGTACCTGATCATCATGACTTTGGTCTGCTTGAACCTCGGGAGTGTAGTTTGGTGTTGTAGGAGCTCTGCTTGATCTAGCCTCAGGAGTCTTAGGTGAAACTGACTTCATTTGTTGTTTTGGCAGTGGAAGGCTTTCGTCAATTTCAATTCTTTCTTCAAATCCCATGAGACAGAGATTAGCAGTTTCTTCATCATCACTTTCATCTGAGTCTGAACCCATCCATGTCAGCGGTTGATCTCCTTGGTCAGCTACCATTCCTCTTCTTTTCACGAACTTCTTGTTGAATGGTTTCTTTGCTGGCGCGGCTTCATAGCGCGGTTTAGGACAACTTGACGCAAAGTGACCTGGTTGTCTGCAGTTATAACAAACCAAGTCTTCCCTTGTCTTGGGATCTGCAGTTTTGTTGAATCTGGTTGGAGGGACAAACTTTGCTGGGCCTTTGGATGGAAATTGAGATCTATTATTTTTCCTGAACTTGGTGTATCTCTTCACATACAAAGCAAATTCTTCATCATCCATTTCATCAAAATCAACTTGAGTAGAACTTGAGGATTGTGATCCTACACTCTGAGCATAAGAACTTTGAGGAGGAGTGTAGGATTGATGAGACTGCTGATAAGATTGATAAGATTGAGGATATGGTTGATGTGATTGAGGATAGGATTGTTGAGACTGCTGGTAATATTCAGAAGGTGCGGTTTGAGGATTATATCTAGGAACATTTTGGTCAGGAGGAGCGGTTTGCAAGTGAGGTGAGGAGCGGTTTGATGATGGTCTGGATTGTAGACAGGAGATGAGGTATTGTTGAATGCAGCTAGAGAGAGGGTCTTAAATCTGCTTTCGGTTTCATGGACCTCTTCAAGCTTAAATTCAAAAACCTTCAGCATGGCATACAAGTGTCGAAGATCAAGAGCTTCCAAGTCCTTGTTGTCTTCAATGTTAGTAGTTTTGATCAGCCATTTGCTACCAAGTGCTTGCATGAATCTCATGTTCAAATCTGTATTAGAATAGACATGTCCAGAGAAAAACAAACGTTAACAATATCAATAAACCTCTCATAGCATTGTCTAAGAGATTCCTTAGGATCTTTAACAAAATAGTCAAAGAGTCTTCTCTGTTGATAGAGGCGGTTCTTCTTGGTATCTGAATCTCCTTCCAGAAAATCAACTATAGCATCCCAGGTAGCCTTTGCGGTTTTGCAGTGAAGCACCTTAGAATGAGTCCTCAGGTCAATAGCTGACACTAGCATGGACATAGCTCTTCCATCAAAATCCACATTGATGCGGTGCATCAGTCCATAGCTCTTCCAT